>JAWHQI010000353.1:0-1292131 GCA_033032865.1 Dactylorhiza incarnata | reverse complement strand
CCCCCCCCCCTCTAAGGGCGCCTACAGATCCAACAGGGGCGGTATCATATAGTGGAGAAATGTGGCAAAAATTGTGCAATCGTGTAGACGTGGCAGAATGTGGCCCTACCACATTGCGGTAAGTACTAACGCGCCATGTTAGTTTGATGTGTGCCACGACATCTCGCTGACATTTCCTTCTTATCGACATTTCCTTCTCGTCGACAAGCTACTACTCGCGGTAAATGTTACGGTTGGGCGCTAGCTCTCTTTTTAGAGCATCGTCTTCATTCTTCATTCAACACAGAGAGGTATTGTACCAATAGTTCCTGCACACTATAAATACACGACAAGTATGATCAAATACATAATGAGATTTGTTATTTTCATACAGATTGATGTGGAACGCATGTTCCAACAAACTCCTCATTTTGATAATAACAAATCCTCTAGAAGGAAATCTGTAACGACCTAGAAGCCGATGTCCGATCGGGACAACATCCACCGATCTAGCCTCAACTGGCCTCGCTACCGGGTTGCAGCCCAAGCACCCCAAAGCCTCTCCGCGCCACTATTTCTCAACAACGGCGCATTGCTGAGGCCGGGTCAATTGGTGATGAGGAGTGGTTTGAAAACTCCTTATCAAGGAGGTTGCATGTTCAAGACCCGTCCTCAATAATGCACCGTTGCTGAGAAATAGTGGCACGGAGAGGCTTTGGGGTGCTTGGGCTGCAGGCCGGTAGCGAGGCCAGTTGAGGCTAGATTGGTGGACGTTGTCCCGATCGGACGTCGGCTTTTGGGTCGTTACAAAATCAATTGTTACAAGAGTGGTGTTTATAGTAAATGAAAAGCGTGATAAACGAACATTCTCCCATAGATGGATGCTCCCCTTACATAGATGCATTCTATGGCTTTTTAATATACTCCCCATAAATAATAGATTCCTTCAATTAATTCTCCCCCTTTTGGTATTATCAAAAGAGGGTGGAAAGAGTTTTATCAATGCATTTTATTCTGTCCTATGTAGAGATGAAAGAAATTTTAACTTTAGAGGTACCACTTAAAAAATAGTCATGATCAAGCATAAGTAGTAAACATAGTGGAAAATATTATAAGCATTCTTAAAATGAACATATTTTTAGAGATTTAAAGTACACAATATAAGGAGTTTTACACTTAATATGAAGATGTTTGAATTTAAGTACAAGAGATGTTATTTCATTGAATATTTTTTAAGATAAGATTGCAAGCATGATTTGAAAATATCAAGAAAAGATATATAACTACAATGTAATACAATTTGCATTTCAAGTAAAACTAACATTGTTGTGCTCATGCATTGTTATCTAGTGAATTTACTAAAGTTTGTAGAGAATAGTGTAAATGTGTTTTAGGATTCAATTCTCATGAGTAGAAGTTTTTTATAAGATAATGATATGCAAAAAATGTTTTGATAAAGTATAAACGTGTATTAATCAAAAACACAAGAAAATATGTAATGAAAGAACACAACATCAAAAATACATAAATAACGTAACTTTACTTTCACATATTTCAATGCACATAAAAGATTGTTTAAAAAGAAAAGTGGTGTAATATTTGTTTGCACAAGACACTTTATAATTCTCTCTAAGGTGCTCAACCTCACAATACTTATTAAGACTTATCACGAGGGTGAGTAGTGCTTGGTGGAGTATTCCTTGTCGTTTTATTTGATTTTTTTTATTTTAGTGACCAAGAACTCTGAAGTCACTTATTTTGCAAACATAGTATTTTTTATTTTTATTTTAAACCGCATTTCTCTAATGAAAAAGTGCATGATAGACAAAGAATTGTAATAAACAATTTAATATAGTGTAAGTAATCTATTTATGTAATTCAATAAGTTCTGTAATTACACTATACAATCATGCAAGAATAAGAATAAAAACACATGTAAGTTATCAAAAAAATGAGTGAGTTAATCATTATCAAATATAAACAATTACTCATACTTAGAGGCTTGCTAAATATTTCTACACATGTTTTTTATAAATAATTTTATTGCACATTTAAAGATAGTATGTAAGACATGATATAAACAAAATAATGTTTTAAGAAACTTGAAAATTAAATCAAATAATGTTAATTAATTTTTAAGTAATAAACTTAATCATCCTTGACTTTTGCAATGAAGAATAAGAAATTTTTGAGTTTTTGAGTTTTTTTAAATAAACACACATAAAGAAATAACAAGGAAAAAGTATCTTTGTTCTTTGAAATTATTTTATAATTTTGTAGTTGATTTTGATATTTAAAAAAAAATCATAACAAACATGCGTTAAAATTTCTGAAAGCAGAAAAAATAGTAAGATGAAAAAGTAAAATTAGAGCGAAAAAACGGTCATTTTTAGAATTTATAGCTACCACTAGCGGTAAGGGATATTGTTGGGCAGTATTAGATCGTGGAGAAACGTGGTCAAATTCGTACAACAGTGTAGACATGGCAGAATGCGGACCTACTACGTCGGGGTAAGTACAAGCGCACCACATTAGTTTAATGTGCGCCGGAACATCTCATTGACATTCCCTTCTCGTCAGCATTTCCCTCTTATCGACAAGCTACCTCTCGCGATAATTATCACAGTCAGGCACTAGTAAAAGCACAAGTGGCACTTGCTGGATACTCCAATGCAGACTATGTTGTATGCTCACTTGATCATAAAAGCACAAGTAGCACTTGCCACTTCCTAGGACCGACGCTAATATCATGGTCGAGTATGAAACAGAATTCGGTTGCCCTCTCCACTGCCAAGGCTGAGTACATAGCTCTATGAAGTTGTTGTGCACAAGCTTTCTGGATGACACAAATGTTAGAAGATTTCGGGCTATCATTCAAAAATGTTGAACTTAGGTGTGATAACAAGAGTGTCATAGACTTAACCAACAATCCAGTGCATCACTCTCGCTCTAAACATATCGATGTTTGTCATCATTTTATTAGAGACCATATTAAGAAGGAGAATGCCAAAATAAACTTTAAAGGCACGGAAGACCAGATCGCAGACATATTCACCAAACTCCTCCTTGACGCATGATTTTCTATACTTCAATTAGAATTGGGGGTTTTGGATCTCTTAGGCTATATGATAAAATCCACAACTTTTTCAATAGTTTTCTAAACACACTGCAGTGGTTCGTGACCAATATCTTTGAAAATAGTAATCAAGAAAAATTCAAACAAAAAATTATAAAAAAAAACACATTTTCTATGCAAAAGAATAAAACACTGTATGTTAGTGCCGTGCGGTAGGACCTAATGTCGGCGGTAGCAGTAAGATCATTTTTTCTTCATTTTGTATTTTTTCCCAGGCATAAACGATCATTCTACAACTATGCTCTTAAGATACTTCCGTGTTTTTCATAAATCTATTTATTTTCAAAAATATTTAAAATCAAATATAAAAGTACAAAACAATTCCAAATACACAAAAATATGTATTTTCTTGCTATTCTTGTTTTGTATTTTTATAAAAATTAAAAATTATAAAAACTTCTTATTTTTCATTGCCAATGTCAAGGACGATTATATTTATCTTTTAATACAATGTTTAATTTAATTTTCACATTTTTTAAAATATTATTTTGTTTTTTCAGTTCTCGAACTCTATCTTGTTATGTGCAATGAAATTGATTGCACTTAATATGTATAGGACTTTTTAGCATGCGTCTAAGTATGAGTAATATTTTACGTTTGATAATGATTCATTTACTCACTCATTTTGATAACTTACATGCATTTTTAACTTTAGTCTTGCATGATTGTGTAGTATAATAATATAATAATTAAAATGCATAAATAAATTACCTACACAACATTGAAATGTCTCTTGTATTTCTTTGTATTTTCATGCACTTTTGTAATTGAAAATTGTGGCTTAAAATTTACAATTCAATGCTTGCAAAACAAGCGACCTCAGAGTCCTTCATCACTAAAATAAAAATCAAATAAAATTATGACAAGAATACTCCACCAAACACTACTCACCCCCTCCCCCCGATATGTTTTAATAAGCATTGTGAGGTTGAGCACCTTGGAGAGAATTATAAAGTGTCTTATGCAAATAAATTATTCACCACTTCTTCTAGTACACCGAATCACACAAATGAATTGAAATTAAAAAGATTAAATGTGATCCCCCAAGCATTATACTTCGTACCATGATAAGTCATAATGAGCATTGTGTGTACGAAACATCTTGGTTGGTGTACTTTTTATTTTTTATGTGCATTGAAATATTGTGGAAGTAGAATTATTTGTGTATTTTAATGTTGTGTTTATTTCATTATATATATGTCATGTGCTTTGATTTGTACACTTGTATTATTTATCAAAATACCTTTTGTACAAATCATTATCTCATATAAAACTTTTTTCATTAGAATTGAATCATAATGCACATTTACACTATTTTCTACAAACTTTAGTAAATGCACTATATGACAAAGCATGACCGTTATAATCTTTAGTTTTACTTGAAATGCAAATTAATGTACAATATAGTTGTTATCTCTTCTTGATATCTCAAAATTATGCTTGTATTCTTTAATGAAATAACATCTCTTTGCCTTTATTTGAAAACATCTTCTAATTATACTTAAAACTTGTAGTTTTTATATGCTAATTATGTTCTAAGAAGACGTTTATTTTTTAATAATGCTAATTATATTTTTCCACTGTGTTCACTACTTATACTCTATCATGATTAGTTATTTTCTCAACAAGTGGCATTTATAAAATTAAAACTTTTTTTCTTCTCTACATAGAACACAATGAAAACTTAATGTTAAAACTCAACCTCACCCTCTTTTGATAATACCAAAAAGAGGAGAATAAACTTGAAGAAATCTACTAATTTAGGGGGAGTACAATTGAAAACTCATAGGAAACATCTATATATGTAGGGGAGCATCCATATAGGGGGAGTATACACGCTTATCATTTACCGCACTTTACATAAACACTACTCTAATAATAATTGATTTCTTCCTAAAGGATTTGCTATTATCAAAAGAGAGAGTTTGTTGGAACATGCATTTCGCCTTTTTTGGTTTGAGAATAACAAATCCCAAATTGTATTTGATCATGTTTGTAGTGTGCTTTTAGTGTACAGGAACTACAAGTTTAATACCCCTATGAGTGTGATGCGGAATGAATGAAGACGAAGATCTGAATAGAGAGCGAGTGCACGATAGTAACACCTGTGTTGGCGGGAGCCCCGGAGACTGAAGAATAGCTGACAAGATGTTTTTGAAAAATAAGAATGGCGGGAGCAAGAACATATTTAGCAAGTTCCTAGCGCGACGCGCTAATGCTACCACCCGACGGTAGCATATGGAAAGACCGTCAATCAGTCGCTGAAAGGAGGAGCAAATTTGGAAGGAGATCTGATGGAGTAGCACATATCATGTTAACGCAACCTGTTAGCCCTTACCGCGACGTGGTAAGGTTGAATGCCTAAATTATAGGAGCGCGCTTACCATTTCTGTTGTGATATGTGTGCCTCATGCTTACCATATAGGGTACCGCATCACGGTAACACCTATCGTTGACTGTAGCTTATTTAAACGTTGTATACAAGTATTTTTCTTTCTTTTTGGACACGCATACGAGCAATATGTTTTCCACGCCGTTTTTGGAGCAAGGAGTCACCGTCCAAGGAGAAAGGAGGAACTTTTACCCTCTTGAGGAAGGAAGAAGATCTCCGTAGAACGGGAATATGAATGTGAATCTGAAGATGATCGAGTGCACAAGAAACGATAATCAAAAGCATCGACCGCTCACCGCCTCTGGAGACAATATTAGAGGGAGCATGCTTTTCTTTCTAGATCTATTGTTTCATCTTTGTATTCTCTTGTCTTCTATTTTATTGTATCGTGTGACGTGGAGAAATTATCCTGGGAGGAGGACGTCAGATTCCGGGGAGGATTTCGTGAGAAATCGTTCGGGTAGGACGTTTAGACCGGGGAGGTCTATCAAGGGCTCAAAGACCTTATGGGAGAGAAGGGAAAGAGCCAACCAGTTCTCGGGGGAGAGTAGGTATAGAAAACCCTAGATTATATTATTCATCACTTTCGATCTCCGACGTCATGAAGATCATAATTTTGTAATTTTAATCTTCATTCAACTAATGAATGTGTGTTTCCATGCTTTGATATTTGCGAGCAAATCTCTAGTTAATATTGAAAGTTGATTACTCTCTGAAATCACAATCACGTGAACACTAGAACGATCATCTGTGAGAATCGAATGAAGTTAACTGACAAGAATACAGTCTCTGGGAGATACCAGAGGCGGTAACCCTACCGCCCATTGCTAGCTTCCACATAACATATTTCTCATGCATAAAGTTTTGAAATTTAGTAATTCAGTATTAAACCTTATTCACGCCATCTAAGGTTGGCCACAGATCCAACATTACATACCTTGCCAAAGACCTCAAAATGATATATATCTTTCACTATTATAATTGAAAAGTTGGCTTTGGTGCAATATTCAAAATTGCCACATATAGTTTTATTCTTTTACTCTAATGACTTAACACATATTATAATATATTTAAAATAAAATAAAATATAATGCCCATTTATGTAATTACACCATATCCTCAAATTAACATAATGATGAAAATTCATGAAATAGAAAATGGTTTTAGTAGAGCTCCTAAACCTACTATAGTAGGCTGTCATTACACATGTCAGCAGTCTTTTCGAGAAAAGCTGTCATTATGCATGTTAGCGGTATTTTCGAGGAGCTACCATTAAACTCATCAACTTTAATAAAGTTGATTTAATATGCATGATAATATATGCATTAAGGTAAAATACGTAATAGTGTGCTTATTTTAATATGTATTAATTAATTGATAGATGCGGAACCACGTATATGTCGGGATCAATGTATTATCACAATTGGTTGTAGGGGCGGAGCCCTATGTCTCTCACTAGTATATGTTGGGCATGTGTGTCACATTCCTTTGTTTGAGAATAACAAATCTCATATTGAATTTGATATTCCTTGTTGTGTGTTTATAGTGTGCAGGAACTATAGGTGCAATACTCCACAGGTAGAAGGCAGCATGATATCAAATTTTTGAAAGGAGCAGCACTAACGCCAGCGCTATCTCTAACGTCGGGCGCTAGCTCCTTCGACGAACTTCGAGCTGCGTTCGATGAAATTTTTGTTCGACAAAAAAGTTTCGTTCGACGAACTTCGAGCTGCGTTCGACGAAAATTTTGTTCGACGAAAATTTCGTTCGACAAACATTTCCGTTCGACGAACTTCGACCTCCGCTCGACGAAAATTTTGTTCGACGAATTCCGTTCGATGAAAGTTTGTTCTGCCACGACGACCGATGGTTTCGCAATCGCTACTGCCAGCGCTAGCGCTACTGCCTAGCGCTATCTCAAATTCGTGCGCAGCGCCACGTAGCCGACGGTTTCGCAACCGCTCCACACGAATGATACCGCAGGCGCTAGTAGCTACCGCAGGTGCTAGCGAGAAGTTCTATATATTGGAGCTTTGCTTCTCGTTTGGGCTAATCCATCCAGAGAGGTTGCTTGTGTTGGAGTTACCATTGTGATCTAGAAGTGGTCAAACATGTAGTCTCACTGCAAACATGATATGAGCCTGCAGGGTCGCATATAAGAGCATGTGGAGAAGCTGAAAGATTGACTGTGTTGGTAAAGGTTACCAATCACCATACAGAATGGGGTCCGACAAATGTTGTTGAGGGAATTCGTCGACTAAGGGAATTCGTCGGATATGATTCGTCGAGTATCATAAGTCGACGATTGCTGATATCCGACGAATAGGGGCATTCATCGACTATCGAACTGTTCGATACTCGACGAATGCTGATACCCGACGAATTGTTCCAGAAACCCTAATTTTCTGTGGTCTGCGGATAGCGATTCTTTTAGGTCTGTTTATGCTTCGGGTATAAATAGAACTTGTTTTTAAGGGTTCAATACACTGTTATGCGAACAAAAAGTTCGGTCGACGGAAGAGTTCCGCCCGAACCTAGACGGAAGAGTTCCGCCGCCCCGTTCGCCTCCGCCGACCTCCATTCCGGCGATCGTCGTCGCGATTGCATTTCCTGGAATGAACCTAGCAGTTCGTGGAAGCACAAGGTGCAGTCTCCTTCTCCCGGCTCGTGTGGACCTCTGTAGAGTCGCGGACATTATTCTGTGAAACTCTCTTTGCCGCCGACAGGACTCGACTTCTTGGAGCACCCCGCAGGGGCTCTGCCCCTTGACCCCGCCCGCTGATCGGTCAGCGGGACCACCGCCAGGGGCGCTGCCCCTTGGACCCCGTTAGGGGCTTTGCCCCTAAGACCCCGCCAGGGGCGCGACCCCTTGGAACCCCGCCAGGAACGTCTGGGATTTCGTGGTAATTTCTAATTGTTAGAAATTGTTGTCTCCTTAGCAGTAACCGTCCCTCAAGTGGTTAATGAACCCTTGTATTGTTTTGGATTTTGAATCCAACAATGAGAGACGAGCTTGTCTACTGCTTTAAGTCGAGTTGTCTTTGCCTTTGTCCAATGCATGTAAATCTGAAGATTTGGAAGAGTTCTAAATGTCCAGATTTAGCCCTTTCGTCTATCAAAGGTTGATAGTCTTATGCTGTGCACATAAGGGATGCATGTGGATTTTAGAAAATTGTTTTTCTGTTGATGTGCACATTGATCAAATGTTGATCATGGTTAAGTGTTAACTTGCTATTAAAATCCCTTCATCAAATATTAAGTGTTCGGATGCCTTCCGATGGATGACACTCTTCCTGCCTCGATCGATGAAGTGTGGGCTTGCCAAAGCAAGGTGCATTAATCTATCTTGGTAAGGGTGCGAGCGGATAATTGTGATATCCCACTGTCGACATTGGGTCTAACTTAACTAGGTGACCTCAAAGGTTGAGTGCCTAGAGGCATAGGGTTGGCATGCACCATATGATGGATGCGAATAAGGAGTTGTTCACCAACCATACAAGAGTTGCATGAGGATGCAATTGGCAAGCGTTGCCTACCTAAATAACTGCATAGTGAGAGAAAAGCCAAAGCTGACTCATTGTGTTGGTGAAATACGGGTCTTGTCCACTAAGAGAGTAGCTCGCATGGACTCTCCGAATTGATAGTGAGGGCTATCAATTTGAATAAAATAGTGAGAGTATTTAATTAAAGTCCAAATTAAAATAAATTGTATTTTGAAATTTTGGTACTGATTAAATTCTGCATGAATTCTTGTAGAATTCCATGGCCAGTGGTTCACACTCCACTCTGTCAGTGAGAGCTATCCTTGAGAAGGACAAGCTAAGCGGGACGAAATATATGGACTGGTTCAGGAACCTTAGAATTGTTCTCAGGCAAGAGCGAAAGCTCTACGTCTTGGAAGAAGAAGCCCCCGAAGTGCCGACCGGGAACACGTCCCGTGCTGATAAGGATGCTTATAAGAAGTATACCGATGACGCCTTAGACGTCGAGTGCCTTATGCTTTCCACCATGAACTCTGAGCTTCAGAAGCAACACGAGAACATGGGGTGCAAGGAGATTGACGAGCACCTAAAGAAAATGTTTCAAGGGCAAGCTCGTCAAGAGAGGTTCGATGTCACGAAGGCATTATTTCAGTGCAAAATGGGAGCTCGAGACTCGGTTGGTACTCACGTACTCAAGATGATTGGGTATATAGAGAACCTGGAGAGACTGGGTTTTCCTCTGGGTCAAGAGTTGGCCACATATCTTATCCTGCAATCGTTGCTGGATAGTTATGAGTTGTTCGTCTTGAACTACAACATGAATGAAATAGACAAGACACTGCCCGAGCTCCTAGGCATGTTGCAAACTGCCGAGATAAACATGAAGAAGGACAAGCATGCTAGTCCCATATTGATGGTACATAAAGGCAAGGGTAAGGCCAAGGGCTTCAAGAAGACGAAGGTGGGACCTAAGTCACATCTTGAGCCCAAATCTTCTGCGCTGAAAAAGAAGAGCACCGTGAAGGAAGGGAAATGCCACCACTGTGGCAAGGCTGGTCATTGGAGGAGGAATTGTCCTTCGTACATTGAGGGTCTGCAGAAAATGAAGGGAGGTATGACTTCCGCTTTGAATATTTACGTTATAGAGATAAACCTTTCTGCTCCTTCATCTTGGGTATTGGATACCGGATGTCGTTCTCACATTTGTACAAATGTGCAGGAACTGGGAAGGAGGAGATTGCTGAGTAAAGGAGAGGTGGACCTGCGCGACGGCAATGGAGCAAGAGTTGATGCTGTATCCGTAGGGGTTTACCGTCTTTCTTTGCCCAGTGGGATTGTAATAGAACTTAATAATTGTTATTTTGTTCCGTTCATAACTAGAAACATTATATCCATTTCATGCTTAGACATGATTGGATTTTCTTTTATAATTAAGAACAATTGTTGTTCTATATTTAAGAATGATGTTTGTTATGTTGTAGCTCAATTGTTTAATGGTCTTTATGTTTTGAACCTGGACCATCCGATCTATAATGTAGATAATAATAAAAGACTAAGAACAAATGACTCAAATCCTACATATCTCTGGCATTATCGTTTGGGGAATATAAACGAGAAGCGCATATCCAAGCTCCATAGAGATGGACTATTGGACTCATTTGATTATGAATCATTTGAGCGATGCGAGTCTTGTTTGTTAGGCAAGATGACTAAAGACCCTTTCACTGGTTATACTGAGAGGGCTGAGGATCTCTTGGGTGTTGTACATAGTGATGTATGCGGGCCCATGAGTTCTATGGCTAAAGGTGGGTATTTCTACTTCGTTACATTTACTGATGATTTCAGTAGATACGAATACGTGTATCTTATGAAGTGCAAATCTGAAACTTTTGAAAAGTTCAAAGAGTTTAAGAATGAAGTGGAGAACCAATTTGGTAAAAAGGTTAAAGCACTCCGATCTGATCGAGGTGGCGAATACCTGAGTCATGAGTTCCGTGATCATCTGAAAGAGTGTGGTATTGTATCACAGCTCACTCCACCTAGGACACCGCAGCATAATGGTGTGTCTGAGAGGAGAAATCATACTCTGTTAGACATGGTACGGTCGATGATGAGTCATGCAGACTTGCCTGTTTCCTTTTGGGGTTTTGCTTTAGAGACTGCTGCAATGACACTGAATCGCGCTTCGACGAAAATGGTTCTAAAGACACCATATGAGATATGGACTGGGAAGCGTCCTAGTATGTCATTCATTAAAATTTGGGGCAGTGAGGCATACATACGACGTCAAATGCCTGACAAGCTGGAACCCAAATCAGATAAGTGTTATCTGGTGGGATATCCTAAGGAAACAAAAGGATATTACTTTTACCTACCTTCTGAGGGCAAAGTGTTTGCCGCAAGGACGGGTGTCTTCTTGGAGAAAGAGTTCTTGTCAAGAAAGACGCAAAAGGTAGAACTTGAAGAATTTCAAGAACCACAAATAGTGAATGAACCAGAATTGGATTCTTAGCCAGGACTACAAGATGTTGTAGCTAGAGAACCTGCTCAAGAGACACAAGTCCTACGTAGATCTGGTAGACCAAGATTTGAGCCTGAGAGATATGGATTTCTCGTGTCTTAAATAGGTAATGTGTTGCTTATGGATCATGATGATGAACCAGCGACCTACCAAAAGGCTATGAATGGACCGGACTCCGACAAATGGCTTGAGGCTATGAAATCCGAAATGGACTCCATGTATACAAACCAAGTTTGGAACTTGGTGGAACCACCTGAAGGGGTACGACCCATAGGGTGCAAGTGGGTCTTCAAGAAGAAGACCGACATGGATGGGAATGTACAGACATTTAAAGGGCGGCTGGTGGCTAAGGGTTTCAAGCAAATTCATGGTGTTAACTATGATGAGACCTTTTCCCTTGTTGCCATGGTAAAGTCCATTAGGATATTGCTTGCTATTGCTGCGTATTATGACTACGAGATCTGGCAGATGGATGTCAAAATGGCTTTCCTAAATGGAAACCTCCTTGAGGAAGTGTACATGACACAACCCGAGGGTATTGTATCCCCAAATGAAGCCACTAAAATATGCAAGCTGAATAGGTCCATCTATGGATTGAAACAGGCCTCTAGAAGTTGGAATCTTCGTTTTGATGAGAAGATCAAAGAGTTTGGTTTTGTCAAGAATGAAGATGAACCGTGTGTTTACAAGACAATCAGTAGGAGCATTGTTGTCTTCCTGATATTGTATGTAGATGATATACTGCTAATCGGGAATGACATACCTACCCTGAAAGTTGTTAAGAACAACCTAGGGAACTGCTTTTCTATGAAGGACTTGGGTGAAGCGACTTACATACTCGGTATTAAGATCTATAGAGATAGATCGAAGAAGTTGCTGGGTTTGACCCAGAGTACGTACATTGAGAAGGTGTTGAAGCGGTTCAACATGCTTGAGTCCAAGAAAGGATTTTTGCCCATGTCTCATGGTGTGAATCTCTCTAAGGACCAGTGTCCAAAATCTTGTGAAGATAAGGAACGCATGAAGTTGATTTCATATGCTTCGGCAATTGGGTCAATCATGTATGCAATGTTATGTACTCGACCCGATGTCTCTTTTGCTTTGAGCATGAATAGCAGGTATCAGTCTGATCCCGGTGAATGTCACTGGATAGCCATAAAGAATATCCTGAAGTACTTGAGAAGGACTAAGGATGTATTCTTAGTGTATGGTGGAGAGGAAGAGCTCGTTGTAAGTGGTTACATGGATGCCAGCTTCCAAACTGATAGGGATGATTCGAAGTCTCAGTCAGGATTTGTGTTTTGCCTGAATGGAGGAGATGTGAGCTGGAAGAGTTCCAAGCAAGAGACAGTTGTTGATTCTACAACTGAGGCTGAGTATATCGCTGCGACAATCTAAGGAACCAAGATGTAGTTCCTAGCATTGTTGGATTAGGAAATTCATCGGCGAGCTAGATGTAGTTCCTAGCATTGTTGGTCCCGTAGTTCTCTACTGTGATAACAATGGTGCAATTGCACAATCTAAGGAACCTAGATCCCATCAGCGCTCCAAGCACATACTTCGGCGGTTCCATCTTATTCGTGAGATTGTCGAACGAGGAGATGTGAACATTTGCAGAGTGCCGACTGAGGAGAATATTGCAGATCCACTGACAAAGCCTCTCGCGCAGAGAAAGCATGATGGTCATACTAGATCAATGGGTATGCGATACCTGAGTGATCAACTCTAGTGGGAGTCTTGTGGGTTTCATGTAAGATATATATTCTGTTGGCTGTTTATTATTTATTCATATGATGAATTGTGTACCAATTTTTTTTTTACAATTAATGGCAAGTTCTTTTATTATGATATACTGTTTCTATATGATAGAATAAAATTCGTGATAAATACCCTTAGAATGTTCGCTTCCATAGGACATCAAGTACGTAACTTGAATGTGAGAGCCTATGATTTCGAAGCTTCATTCTTAAAAGGTCCCTGGTCGAGGTATCATCGTAGAAGCTAAGGGTGATGATGATACATTAAGACTAGCATGTGTGTTGACTGATGACCGGTTCTCACAGGTCATGATATTGTGATATCAAGTCATCACGTGGGTACTTGTTAGTGAACAAGTTGTACTGGACAGACCCAACCTGAGACTACTTTGTGGATTGTAACTTAAATGTGTCACAAGTAGGTCTCATTTGACTATGGTGTTGTGGTCCTTTGACCTGAAGTCACAACATTCATCGAGTGAGGAAGAGCGTGCTTTGATGTCATCTAAAGTCTTCCTTGAAGAAGGTTGATGATAAGGGTGGTCGTTGGGTACGTTACGAATCATTTGGGTGTTTGGGTGTGAGCAGATATGGGATTTGTCCTCCTATATAACAGGAGTTGCATCCATGGGCCCCTTGATGGAATTGGACTGAGAAATGCATGGCCATGCTTGGTTGAGTCAATATGTGATATTGAGCTCACCATTCTCTGGAAGTCCGTTCTAGATCAAGAAACTTGGATTGACCTATTATGAGGGTGACACGGTCCATGCCTCTAGTTCTTTCCGGATGTAAGGGACAAAGGGGCAAAGACAATGCTGGAAAATTGGTCATAAAGGCTTATGAGTAATGAACTCTTATTGCTTGGGGAGCAATGATGCATTGCTAGATGCCGCTCATTGTTTGTGAGGTTTTTGTTTGAAACTTTCAAGATCAAGTGGGAGACTGTTAGAGTTACCATTGTGATCTAGAAGTGGTCATACATGTAGTCTCACTGCCAACGCGATATGAGCCTGCAGGGTCGCACATAAGAGCATGTGGAGAAGTTGAAAGATTGACTGTGTTGGTAAAGGGTACCAATCACCATACAGAATGGGGTCCGGCAAATATTGCCGAGGGAATTCGTCGACTAAGGGAATTCGTCGGATATGATTCGTCGAGTATTATTAGTCGACGATTGCTGATACATGACGAATAGGGGTATTCGTCGACTATCGAACTGTTCGATACTCGACGAATGCTGATACCTGACGAATTGTTCCAGAAACCCTAATTTTCTGTGGTCTGCGGATAGCGATTCTTTTAGGTCTGTTTATGCTTCAGGTATAAATAGAACTTGTTTTTAAGGGTTCAATACACTGTTACGCGAACAGAAAGTTTGGCCGACGGAAGAGTTCCGCCCGACCCTAGACGGAAGAGTTCCGCCGCCCCGTTCGCCTCCGCCGACCTCCCTTCCGGCGATCGTCGCCGCGATTGCATTTCCTGGAACGAACCTAGCAGTTCGTGGAAGCGCAAGGTGCAGTCTCCTTCTCCCGGCTCGTGTGGACCTCTGTAGAGTCGCGGACATTATTCCGTGAAACTCTCTTTGCCGCCGACAGGACTCGACTTCTTGGAGCACCTAAGTTGGATTCGGTCCAACTCCACCAAGGTAATTTATGCCTAGTTTTGATTACTTCTTGATTCATTTTCATGGCCCGTTCTGAAACTCTTTTGGGTTGTACTCGTTATTTCTGTTGCGCCTACATATGATGTATGGTTGTAGAAAACCCAACAGCTTGTGCCACAATTCTACTGCTGCTATGCTGCCGAAGATGGATCTCCCACAAAAAGCTTAAGGAGAATTCTGGAGGAGGACTACATCACGCTACATCCGAAGGACGATCGCTTCAACCTCGCTTATGCTACAGCGATCCTTCATCCTCAACTCCAGAGATCTCATATAGGGAGTTTTTATTATTATTATTATCATTATTTTCATTCCATACTTTTTGTAACCGTTTAGAGAATTCGCCTTGTGTTGGCGACTAGGTCTGGATAGGACTTAGGGGGAAATTCGCCTTGTGTTGGCGACTAGGTCTATGTGATTAGATCTAGGGTGGCTCGAGGCCATATCCGGGGAAGGATTGGCTAGAGCGGCTTGAGGCCTTATCCGGGGAAGGATAGGCAAAGCCAACCGGTTCGTGGGGATACGAGTCGGTATAGAAAAGGAAAAATTATTTACATATTTGTCGCCTCCGATTTCTAGCGATATTGAAATCAATTTTTGTAAACACCTTTTCATATAATATAATCATGTCTCTATTTGTGTTTACTTGATTTCTCTCATTTGGCGTAATCTCTATCATATTGTGTTCTAAGTTTTCAATTCTAAATCTAAATTGTTTATTTCAACCTCCTTCATCATTAAACAATTTAGTACTTGTTTCTAAAATTGCAAATCATAATTTTTCTATTCATTTAGCTAAATTGTTATTTTACCTTCTCATATTATAAAACAATTTAGTAATTTTCCATAAAATTATAAAAAGAATTTTTATTCCCTTATTCACCCCCCACCCCCCTCTAAGGGCGCCGTAAGATCCAACAAGTGGTATAAGAGCAAGGTTATTCCAAATCGGTTTAACAACCAGGAATAATGGCATCTCATGATCTCGCTTCTATTAATGGGGAAAACTTTCTTATAAATGAAAAATCTTTAGCACCACCTTTATTTGAAGGCAAAAATTATAATGGGTGGAAATTTCTTATGGAAAAATTTCTTAAATCTTTGGATATTAAAGTATGGAATATTACAATTACAATGCCCCTAAGTATTTTAAATAAAAATGAAATGTTTTTAAATGTCAAATCTATGAATAGTCTATATTGTGCTCTAGATCAAAATATTTTCAAACTTATTTATACGCTTCCTACTGCTTTTGAAGTTTGAAAATTTCTTGAGAATACTTATAGTCTTCCTTCCACAGATGATGAACAAGAGGAATTCCTTATGGATCCAAGAGAAGAAATCGACGAGGACTCATTTTTGGAGGAAGATCAATCTAAGAGAGAAACAATATTGAACTCAATTGTTGGCAAAACATCAAGCAAAAGAGAAGACAAAAACTATAGCAAGGTAAGAAAATCTAAATCTTCTCTTTTTGTAACAAATTCCATTTCTACTTCTCGTATGCTTAAAATTGCTAAACGTAAAATTTTAAAGTTAAAAATTGCTAATTCCAAATTATGTTTAGAAAATTAATCTTTAAAAGCAAACGATCACGTAGAATCAAATATTGATGTGTTAAATTCTCTTTCATGCTCTTTAGTTAAAATTCCTATTCCTTGTCTTAATTGCAATTTTTAAAAGAAAAATTCAAGGAAATTGAAAAAGGGCTCTTAATTTCAAAAAGGCATAATGAAAAATTGATAATTGAAAATAAATGCTTTATCTTGTAAGTTAATACAATTAAAATCTTTTGTTGAAAAATTTCAAATGTCATGTAATGAATTTCATCATAAGATTTTGAATAACAAGGATAATTAACTTACAAAATCATTTCTAAAAAGGACCATTTTCACACATTAAATCAAAAGGAGTTTAGTTTCAAAAAGAATTATGATCCTCACAAAATTCTTAAGAGTCACTATTATAGATCTCAATATATTTTCAATCATGACTCAAATTTTAAACCTCCTTTTCATGAAAATCAAACTAAAAGCTTAACTTCATATTATAAGAGTAGGTCTATAAGAAAGAGTGGAAATGAAAATCATCTAAATAAGGATCAATCATTTAAAACATATTCACTACTAGAAAATTGACTTTTAGCCACGCTCGTATTGCCCACGACCATTTTTCGTGGCAAATAGTCAAATTATCGTGGCTAAAAGTCTAAAATCGTGGCTAAAAGTCATAGAAAAAGGGTATTTGCCACAGAAAGAGCATTACTTTTTTGCCACGCTCGTATTGGCCACGCTCATTTGCCACGGCAGTCCGTGGCTAAAAGTCTTTTGCCACGATTTTGGACTTTTAGCCACGGTAATTTGCCCTGGCTAAAAGTCAATTTTCTAGTAGTGATTGTAACCCACTCATTCAACATTCAATTCTAAAGAAAGACAATCACTCTTATAAACTTTTAAAGAATCAATATAATAAAATTCATTATCATTATCAACATCAATGTATTTTGAAAAAAATTTGAATAAACTTAAATCCAAAATGAATTATTTTTCAAACAACTATCATCCCAAAAAGATGTCAAATAATTATAATATAAATTTAAAAGATAGACAACCAAAGTATGAATAGAGGCCCAAAATTAAAAACGAAACACTAACTCCACTTGTAAAGGCCCATTCATCACTATCTCTCCAAAATCCTGCACGATGTATTTGGGTACCCAAAGGAACCATTACACTTGGTCCCCTTTGGATACCTAAATCTCTCATTCACTAGGAATCATCATATTGCATGAAGTAGAAATAAATTAAAAATGAAATATCATTACTCTACTTCATGATATGCTTATTTTTTGAGCTAAGGTCACTTAGATATATTATGAAATATGACTTTTACATTTTAAGCCTAATATTTATCAAATCAAAATTGAATTAAATTGAACATAAAGTCATAATTTTTTTTTGTGATCTATCTTTCCTTTTTCCTATATTTCATCATTTTTAAATCCATTGCGTATAAATGTCTTATATTATCATTATAAATTGAATGCTAAATTTGCTAAATGATATTATCAAGACTAATACAATTACTTTCAAAATTGGATTTAAATGGATTTTTAAGGGTCTTAGGCTAAAATATTAAATGCGCAACTAATTGCATATTTGTCTATTTTTCGTTGCTGCATATAATAGCCCCTATATTGAAAATCATAAATCGCGAAAAATTAGAATCAAATAATATAAAAAACAATGTGTTTTAAATCAAATATAGTAACTCTGTTGCTAACGCCAGGCGTTATCACTAACGCTGGCGGTAGCATATTTTCCTAAAAATTCAGATTTCTCTATTTATTATTTTCTGAAAAATTATTTTGCTGTGTTAAGTATCATTGTCTTCTACTTTCAGATAATCTAAACAATTTTGTTTGTCTCTTTAAAAGGATGAATATGAACTATTCACACATCACCATGATCTATTAATATCCTATGCTAAAATTCACTATTATCATATATCATAATTCATGATCTATCAAGAATTATCTTAAATCAATTATTTCTATCAACCTTAGGAATTATGAAATATATGATGGTTATTGGTATTATAGTTTCATATCTTATTTTGTGTGTGTAATTTGTATCTCTATTGTGTAACATCCCATTTCGTGCTAGACCCCTCGGAGACGTGTTGACTCAACTTGGGTCGGATATGGGCTTTCCAGTGCGTGCTCAAATTTGGATTAATTAGGGGAAAGTGATAACAATATTGTTGTAGGAGATGGGGGTAATAAGATAATAGGTTTTCTGAGATTTCGTTCGACGAACGTCGAAGGGAGGATGTCGTTCGACGAATGTCGAAGGGGAAGTGTTCGACGAACGTCAAAGGGATTGCGGCGTTCGGCGGAGTATAGGATAGTATCGTTCGACGAAATATAAGCTGCAGCTGCGATCGAAGAAGGTTCTGCGTTCGACGAAAGTTCGTCGAACGGCGTTCGACTAAGTTCTGTGTTCGACGAAAGTTCGTCGAACGGTGTTCGACGAAAGTTCGTCGAACGGCGTTCGACGAAACATCGTCGGACGGCGTTCGACGAAAGGCGTCGACAAAGTATCGTCGAACGGCGTTCGACGAAGTATCGTCGAACGGCGTTCGACGAATCATATGTTCGGCGGTCGACGTAATATTAGGCAGCGCTCGACAAATATATTATTCCAGCTGATCGACGATCGATGAAAAATGATAGCGCTCGGCTAAAGCTTTGCTGCTCCCGTTCGACTAACGTCGAACGGGAAGCGTTCCACTAAATCCTTGCGCTCGACTAAGTTCGGGCAGCGTACGACGAAATGACTGTTCCCGCTCGACAAATCTGGGTATTTTCGTCTGTTGTTGCCGACAGAGCTTAAATGCTTATTCTTTATGTTTATTTTAGGCTAACAGTGGAATCCTTGTCCAGTAAGAAGCCGGCACCTAACTTTGGATTTCCAATGCTTATTAATGCAAACCCTCTTCTCTCTTAACACTAGGGCTGAGCATTTCTCCCAAGGAAAAATCTTCTGCTTCATCTTCTTCTTCTTCTTCCTCTTCTTCTTCTTCATCTTCTTCCTCTCCCATCAGGAATTGGATGGGGGAAAACTTTGGAGGAGCAAAAGCTTGGAGGCTTTTGGAGCTTGGCCGACCACCATCCCAGCTGCCATGAAGATGAGCTCTGTCCATGCCTAAAAATCAGGTGACTTCCTCCCCTCTCCCTTGGTGCTAGCCTCTTAGATCACAATAGGAGAGATGAAGGCTCAAGAGAGCTTCTCGTGTGAGCTTTAATGGAGTTCCCTTAGGAAGACCAAGTCGAAACCTCAAAATTTAGGGCATCGTTCGCAGCGAGGTTTTCGGAATCATTTCTTCTCTCCAAGAGGAAGAGATGGGATTTGATTTGGGGCAAACCCATGGTCGTTGAGGGAGAATGAGGGGAATTGATTGTGTAGGATTTTAAAAGTGTAATGACCTAATTTTGTTTGGAGAAGATGATGAATAGTTCCCTATTAAGTAGAGGGGTGAATTTAATTATTAGGGAAAAGATGAAGTGTAAATTCCCTGTTAATAACCCTCTGTTAAATAGGGTTTTTAATTATGTATATGTGATAAGGATGTTATGATAACAGCCCCCTCCTTAAAGAAAGATTTAATTAACAGCATTTCACTTGGTAAACAAGGGGTGAATTTGTGCGCAGCTGGGTTCGAGCCAATTTTTAGGCTTGACCCCACTGGAATTAGACTTCCGGCTCAACAAGGAAGTTGTAGCCCTCGGAAAGAGCTTTCCAACGATAGGTTACCCGTTTACTGAAGTGACCTGTAGCTCTCTAAAGGTCCAGTCGAGTGGACTGTCCAGAAAGCTGGTTTGGGTCTATTGCATGTTGTTTTTGCTGTCCAGGATTTCTGCAGTTGACTTTGGAGCAGATTTTAGGTAGGATCCACTTGGATCTGGGTTTAGGACCCAACATGAGTGTTGTAACCCTTGGTGAGGGCTTTCCAAAATGGGGTGGCACATAATTTGGGGTGGAGTAGAACTCCCAGAATCTCAGTTTTGTTAATCAGCGTCGTTGTAGTTTGAATTGCGGTAATCTTTGGGGATATCTTTTATAATACTTGTCTGACGCTCTTAATAATTGGTAGAAATCGAATTGATGATATTGTGCTGACCTTGGTTGAATTTCATGAGTTGTGGGAGGTTACTTGTTGTGATTTTGCCAACCGTAGTTCGTTCTCGCTTCGCTCTGGGAATAATAATTAGGAATGCCGACGTGGCTATTGTTTGGAGAGAATGACCATAACAAGCTAGCGGAACTACGGAAGCAACAAAGAAATCTATATTCTCCAATTTAATGAGGAATGAGTGCCCAGATTTACGTGTCAATTGGGCGGAGCATGGGCAAATGGCATGATGCTAGAATGAGGCATTGCGATGAATAATCGAATAAAGACTTTGACGACATGTTTATAATAATGCGCCCATTGATCGATCATCCAACGAAGAGTGTGGTTTGGTGACAACCCCTCAAATGCGATAAGGATCTCATCGTGATAGAGTGAGCTGTAATTTGAGTACGAGAAGTGAATGTCGATGACATGTGAGATATGCTTGGAAATCATGAACGTTATATTAGGGGACTCTTGGCGCATGTTTGGAAGACGTGCTTCTATGAATGATCGCCTCGCTAGATAAACAACGGGATGATGCGTATTGGTAGTAAACTCTCAAGAATGTGAATAGTTCAACTAGGTTGAACTTGTTGTGAACGGAGCCTACGGGCAGAACGTGCTAATATGATGAGTGCTTGTGAGCACCGGTTGTGAATGGGCCTACGGGCAGGACGTGACAGTATGAATGTGCAGGTTTTCACCCATGGTGGTGTAGTGATCCTCGGTAGAGGATAGTTGGTGGTGGGTCTACGGGCTCGCCGATCGTCACACCGACGGAAGCTGGCAGTTAGACTCGGACTGGAAGGGCTCGTCTTCTTGGTGCTCATCTCCCAAAGCCCCCTTCCACTCCTGAAGACTCTGCAGAAATGCAAGCAGTACGTTGTGCTCCGCTATGAGCAAAGAGCGTTGAGGCGTACAGAGGCCTAGGACGGGTAGTGTGCATACCTTCCTAGTAGTGGCGAAGCCCGTGCCACTGCCACCGTCTGGCCACGACGGGGGGAGCCTGAGTGGTTAGCTACCCTCGAAAAGTGGGAACTAAAGGTCTGTGTCGACATAGCAAATGCGCTTGGAGAAGTCATCATATCATAATCATTGCACCGCATTCATATCATAATCATTGCACCGCATTCATATCATAATCATTGCATTGCACAGCAATGGAAACTCATCATATAAACTTGTATGGGCATCTTTATATGATGAGTTACCTTTATATGCAGACCCTTAACTTATAAGCTTGTATGTGCATCCTTATAAGTTGAGTTCAATTCAGCTCTGTGATACTTTAGCTATGTCCTGTTACTAGTACGATTTTGATACTCTGCTTATGCTTTCTGTTTCCAGTACTTGCATTTATAACTGCTGCTATATATATATATACTTATGAACAGCTTGTTAGTGCCATTGCAAGTACTTGGGTACTTATACAACCGACACATATGAACAACCCTTCATGTCACCTGTTTTGTATACTATTGTTAATATTGCAGCTTTCTTTCAATTCTACCGCCCGGTGCCTTGGAGTCGCCGGGGGAGCGGATGTGAAGCCACTTAGTCTTTATGACTAACGGTTGCTACGTCCCTCTTTTTAGGAGTGCGCCCTGGAGCCGCAGCGCACGGCGCAGGAGGAGGACAGTCAGGTCAGGACGACAGGGCCGGAGACAGCGATACCCTCAGTACCGGTAGTGGCTGACGTGAGTAATAGTTTTGAGATGTAGCCCCTTTGGGCATCTTTTGTGATACTCTGATATATTTTGCAGGAGCTCGTTGAGCTACCTTTTTGTATAATTATGGACTCTACTTATGCGAATTTTATATATCTATTTGTGGCTTCTTGTTTTAGTTTATTGATGGGTTGGCGCTGTTGAGTTGGTTTAGCCGGCGGGATAGGCGTCTTGTGGAGGTGGCTAGCCCGTGAGCTGGTGCTTCCGCAAGGCGGCTGTCTTGGGCATAAGATTCCCCTCGGCCGTGTTTTGTGTTCCGGGAGGGGGGTCTTACATATTGTTTGCATGTATCTCATTATCTTTAGACCTAAGAATTAACTTAATATAAACAAGATGAAATCAAATAGAATTATCATTTCATTCTAGGTCTAAAGAAAATTAATTTGAAAACTTCTCATATTACATGCAGCATTATCTCCATTAATCCTATGTAATAACATTGCATTCAAACTCATCATCCTAGCATCATTTATTGGTCTATGCTTATATGCTTATGCTAGGTATAACATGTACAATGCTATTTAAATTTGATGATAACTATGTGATTTGAAATTATGTAGAATACTGAAATTCCAACAAACACATAGTTTATGGATTAATCATTAGAATATATATGAATATTGTTTTCTTTACATTAGTTGGTGTATGGATATGCTTTGATATTGATTGCATGTATCTCACATATACATAGATTCTAGAATCAACTTAGGAATAATAAAGATACATCAAACTTAATCATCACTCCATTCTAGATCTATAATTTGAAACTCTACTTTGGAATACCTGCAATATTAATATTAATCTTATGACATGACATTAAACCCAAAACTCATCATACTAGCTTTATCACTTATTGAATATTAGTTTGAAATTCTATTTTATGCTAGTTATCACATATCGTCATCTCATAAAAGTAGAAAAACTATGCGGCTTTAAATAACTCTTCACATTAAACAAAACCCATAGTTTATATATCAACCCTTAGATTTAAAAGCATAGGTTGTCCAAAAGATTATTTCACCTTTGACTTCATATCTCACAATAGCGGGGGCGTAGGGTTGTATGCATTAGAAACCTAACCTCTAAGTCATGTCTTGTCCTTAACCGGGGAGGGTTCCAGTGGGGCCTTGCGAGGCACTGGGGGGAAAGAGTGCTAGGTTGAGTGTTCTCTAGTGTGTGCATATGGGACTAACACCCCAACCAACGGCATGTATGCAGCTCCTCATGCCCATCCATCACTTAGTACGGGGCTAGGGTGTAGACATCTAGTCGGGGTAGTCATTAATCTTAGGACATACCTATATTACTCACTGCATGATAAATTTATTTACTTATCACTTAAATCATGCATATTTTGGGTTGTTCAAATTATGTCCTCTTGTGCTTTGCATAATTTATTTATTTTTGTGCTTAAATGTTTTTGTAAAACACATGTATTTGAAAAAGCCAAAGTTTCATGCAAATTTGATCCACCTAGAGATCTCCAAAAATTCTGAAATTTCAGCATGGAACTACCCTAAGGACACTTAATCAAAATCAAAAATAAAAAATTTAAAATTCTCAAAAAATCACGTACTGTTTGCCGCGCTATCACCGGCGCCGACGCTAGCGTGGGTGTTTGATTTTTCTGATTTTAAAATTTCTAAAAATCTATAAAAATATGTTAATTCATATGTACTACTTATTTGTTGTGTTTCTGACATCTATTATTTTGGTTTATTTATATTATGAAAAATCAACTACAAAAATTCAAAATTCAAAAATACAAAAATATGTTTTTGAGATTTGTGTTTTATTCTTATTTTGAAAAATCAACTACAAAAATTCAAAATACAAAAATATGTTTTTGAGATTTATGTTTTATTCTTATTTTAAAAAATCAACTACAAAAGTTCAAAATTCAAAAATACAAAAATATGTTTTTGTGATTTTTTTTCTGTTTTTATTTCATTTAAAATTTTCAAAACAAAAAAAAAACTGTATGATCTTTATTGTTAATATCAAGCATGAATGATTTCAATTATTTAGAATTATTTACAATGTTAAAACATATTCTTTCAAATTACTATGAACATTGGTTTGCTTATCATGCTTTGATATATCTATTTAAAGTGCATCAATTGTATTGAAAACTTTGTGTAGAACCAAGCTTAGCATGTCTCTAAGTATGAGTAAATGTTTTATGATTGATAATGATACATTTCACTCACTTATTTTGGTAATCAACATGTGTGTTTAAATCTAAAATGCTTGCTTGTGTATTGCATTTATACAATGATTAAAACTTGCATAAGTTTATTGCCTACACTACATTTGAATTGCACTTATAAAATTTAGAAAAGTGATTAAGTTAAAAATTTGGGGTTTGCAAAACAAGTGTATTCGGAGAATGTTGTCTCACAAATGTGAACAAAAAAATTATATATGTAGACAAATATAACTCCACCAAGCACTACTTGAACCTCCTGATAAGTCTTCATGAGCATTGTGAGGTTGAGCACCTTGGAAAGAATAGTAAAGTGTCTTGGGCAAACCTTAGTTATTACACCACTTTGTTAAAAAATTATGTGCATTAAAAGTGTGTGAAAGTAATCTACTTGTGTTTTATTGTGCACTTTACTCTACACATGTCTTGTATTTTGTGATTTAAATCAATTGTTAACATTGCTCAAAATACACTTATGTACACATCATTATCTTTCATGACACTTCTTCTCATGAGTATTGGATTCTAATGCTTTATCTATACTACTCTTTATATAAGAAATGCACTAGATAACCAAGCATGATCTCTACAATGTTTTGGTATCTCTTGAACTTAAAATTAAGTAACATTGTAGTATAATCTCTTTTTGATATGTTCATTTCATGCTTGGCATCTTTATGAAAAACTTTGAGATTTCAAAAGGTTAAAACATCTTTCAATTTTAATTTAAAACTCATATTTTTTACTTATGCTTTTCATGCTTACAAAAAGATGTTTATTATAATCTTCCGCTTGCTTACAACTCTTATCTTTTTATTTGAAATCTCTTATATATGCTATGCTTAAACTCTTTATCATTTCATATATTACAAAAGCTCGATCATGATTTATAACTAGCCTAAAGAATGCCTCCTTACTACCCTCACCCCACCTTCTTTTGATAATACCAAAAGGGGGAGATTAATTGAAGAAATCTATATAGGAGTAATATAGAAGATTAAGGGGAGAATAATTTATGTAATCTATCATTTAGGGGGAGTAAAACATAAATTGCATTTATGTAGGGGGAGCATTAAGATAGAGGGAGTATGCACATTATCATGCTTATCATTTACTATAGTTGCACTATTATTTTGCTTATCATATACTATAAACACTATTGCTGATTTCTTGCTTAGAGGATTTGTTATTATCAAAAGGGAGAGAGATTGTTGGACATGTGTGTCACATCCCTTTGTTTGAGAATAACAAATCCATATTGTATTTGATATTGCTTGTTTTGTGTTTATAGTGTGCAGGAACTATAGGTGCAATACTCCACAGGTAGAAGGCAGCATGGAATCAAATTTTTGAAAGGAGCAGCACTAACGCCGGGCGCTAGCTCGTTCGACGAACTTTGAGCTGCGTTCGACGAAATTTTCGTTCGACAAAAAGTTCCGTTCGACGAACTTCGAGTTGCGTTCGACGAAAATTTCATTCTACGAAAATTTCGTTCGACAAACATTTCCGTTTGACGAACTTTGACCTCCGCTCGACGAAAATTTTGTTCGACGAATTCCGTTCGACGAAAATTTGTTCTGCCACGACGACCGACGGTTTCGCAATCGCTACCGCCAGCGCTAGCGCTACCGCCTGGTGCTATCTCAAATTCGTGCACAGCGCCACGCAGCCGACGGTTTCGCAACCGCTCCACACGAACGATACCGCAGGTGCTAGTAGCTACTGCAGGCGCTAGCGAGAAGTTCTATATATTGGAGCTTTGCTTCTCGTTTTGGCTAATCCATCTAGAGAAGTTGCTTGTGCCACAATTCTACTGCTGCTATGCTGCCGAAGATGGATCTCCCACAAAAAGCTTAAGGAGAATTCTGGAGGAGGACAACGTCACGCTACATCCGAAGGACGATCGCTTCAACCTCGCTCATGCTACAACGATCCTTCATCCTCAACTCCAGAGATCTCATATAGGGAGTTTTTATTATTGTTATCATTATTTTCATTCCATACTTTTTGTAACCGTTTAGAGAATTCGCCTTGTGTTGGCGACTAGGTCTGGGTAGGACTTAGGGGGAAATTCGCCTTGTGTTGACGACTAGGTCTAGGTGATTAGATTTAGGGGGCTCGAGGCCATATCCGGGGAAGGATAGGCTAAATCCAACCCGTTCGTGGGGATACGAGTCGGTATAGAAAAGGAAAAATTAATTACATATTTGTCGCCTCCGATTTCTAGCGATATTGAAATCAATTTTTGTAAACACCTTTTCATATAATATAATCATGTCTCTATTTGTGTTTACTTGATTTCTCTCATTTGGCGTAATCTCTATCATATTGTGTTCTAAGTTTTCAATTCTAAATCTAAATTGTTTATTTCAATCTCCTTCATCATTAAACAATTTAGTACTTGTTTCTAAAATTGCAAATCATAATTTTTCTATTCATTTAGCTAAATTGTTATTTTACCTTCTCATATTATAAAACAATTTAGTAAATTTCCATAAAATTAAAAAAAGAAATTTTATTCCCTTATTCACCCCCTCTAAGGGCGCCGTAAGATCCAACAGTATATACATATATATCTTTTTCTTTACAATATTAAAAGGAAAAAAGTTGTCTTTGGTGAAACATTCAAAATTGACAAATATAGCTTTATTCTTTTCATCTAATGACTTAATATATTATAATCTATTTAAAATAAAATAAAATTCAATACCCATTTAATTAAGGGTATTGTTATATATAGACCTTGTTTGGCTATATACAAACCATTGTTATATACAAACCATATTAATTCAAAACCGACTATCTGTAGATAAAATTGTTATATACAGACCAATGTAAAAAAAAAAAGAGTCATGCTGGTTGCTCGCTGATGGGAAGGATGAGGGGGCCAAGGGTGGTGATGTTGGTCTTCAGGGCACCTCCGACGATAGTCATGAGGTCCTTGGAGAGATAGACTCCAACCTTGTGATCGTCGTCCTGCTCCTGATACACACATCTGAAGGCCTTGTCATCTGCGCCTCGGTGGGTGCGCACGACGTGGATGAGGCTGTATTTTGAGCGACGACGGTCAGCAGAGCAATTGGAGAGCAGGACGGCAGCTCCGCCTATACGGAATAGGCAGCTGGGGGATGAGCATGGATTTGCGGTTGCCGAAATACCAATTCTGGGTGATGTTCTCTGTGCTGACGACGACGGCGTAGGTATTGCGATGGACCTGGAGAAGGTCACGAGCAAGGTCGACAACGATGATGCCGGTGCTGCAACCCATGCCGCGTAGGGTGTTGTGAAATAGGGTGTCAAGAGCGCCGAACATGACTCGGCCTGCTCGGCCTCATCGCGAGCGGCAGACATGGAGGGGCGTGGAAGAAGGTGCCTGGAGTGGACGACAGAAATTTTCCAGGCGACATTTGGCCGCCGACGACCTAGGCGTGAGCACGGGAGACGGGATCAGGAGAGTTATCGCGAGACACGCGGGGAGAGGCTAGGGCTGAAATGAGATTTTTTTTTGTGGGGTGGGGGGGGGGGAAGAGAAGTTTTAAATTGGTTTGTATATAGTAGAAAAAAAGACCAAAGAACAAAATTTTCGGTTTGTATATAACCAAACGTGGTCTATATATAACAATGCCCTTAATTAATTACCCACTATTATCAAACTAAAAATATTGATGAAATTCATAAAATTGAAAAAAAATTTAGTAGAACTCATATAACTACTATGGTAGGTTGTCCTTAGGCATGTCAATTTTATTAAAATTGATTTGAAAAAGTAACGATGAAAATCTGTGAATTTGATTTAGAAAATGATCAAAAATTAATGATATATAAGTTATGAGGAAGATTTTTTTAACAAAAATAAAAAAATTGTGTATAACTATTTTATGCATTAACTAATTAATAATGTGTCTATTATAAATTGCATTAATTAATTGATAGGGGCGAAGCCCCGCGCCTCTGGCATTTGAGGTCCTATTAGGGTACTATCATGGTTGGTCGTAGGGGCGGAGCCCGTGTCTCTCACTTGTGCGTGTATATATATATATACTATATTAAAAGAAAAAAACATGCATTTGGTAAACATTCAATATGACCATTATACCCTTATAGTTTTAAAAAAATTACCTCTTTATCAGCTGTCCGAGCGAGAGAGAGAGAGAGAGAGGGAGAGGGAGAGGGTAGTGGTAGAGGAAAGAGAAAGAGAGAGGGGAGAGAATCATCATTTTATTTTTTTTCCACGTGGGAGAGAGGGGGTGGGGAGAGAGGTGTGAGAGGAGATAAGAGAGAGATAAGAGAGAGGAGAGAGTGGGCGAAAGAGAGAGAGAGAGAGAGAGAGAGAGAGAGAGAGAGAGGAGAGAGGGGAGAGATGACCATCGTAATTTAATTATTTATATTAATTTAAATTGTTATTAATATATATTTCAATTTTTTTAATATACATTTTATAAAATTATTAACCATCCTTAACAAAATTTGGGAGCGACGGGCGCAACATGAGCGAGATATTGTCGGGTACGAGGTATTGTCACGACTGACCATAGGGAGGGATGTGAATAGAAATAATCCATATGGCTAATGTGATCGGTTTCTTGCTTTCGATGGCTTTATAGTCTTTCTGGTGATTTTGATTAGAAAGAGGAACATTGAAACAAAGGAAAACAAAAGCTATTTCTTAGATAATGATTTCATCGAACATCTGGCATGGATGGTGCACCATCAACTGCTTTTTCTGCAAATTCTTTTGATTCTTCTGCTTGACAGAGATTCTTAACGTAAACCCTATTTCCTAACCTCCTTTATGTTTCATTTCAATAGTTATTTTGATGATAAACGTTAGAACGGAATACTGGGTATGGATATCACTCATTAAGATCTTTGACAGTAATTGATTAACATTCGTCACTTAATTTTTGCTAAACTCATAACCAATGCTAATTTTCATATATTCTCATTTCGGTTTGGTGGAGCTTCCAAAGAGCTTTTAATTTTTAATTTTGGTTCATTTGAAATTTTCATTGTGAAAGTATGAATTGAATTGTCATGAGTTTTGTTTCTTTTGATGATTTTATTAAGGATTTGTTAAGTTTAATCTGAACGATGTCCATAATTGTCTATGATGAATGCTCTATTTGGCTTGGTGAATTATAGAAGATATGAATTTGATTTTCAAAATTGGCCTGCATATATGAAATTTAGTCTGCATGACTAATTCTTTAGCCTATATATTGGTGGCCTACATAAAACAAAAATGATCTGCATATAAAAATGCTCTTTATATATATAATAATTTATCAAAATATTGCGCATCCGGTTTGGTCTGGCTAAATTTAAGCGAGCCGGTCTAATTGGCTTTAATAGGCCGATTCCTGCCTTCCCTGCAACTTCACGGACAAAACCCAGAACCCTATCCCCGTCTTCTCCCCTCTCCTGCTCCACTCCACTGCACTCTCCCATATCGATATCTACTCCCCCGACACTCTCTCGACTACCGCGTCCACTGCCTGTTTCCGAATCTCCAATGGAGCTCCGGTTCCACCTCTGTACAAACCCGCTTATCCCCTCCGCTTCTCACCTTCGGAATTCATCACCTCTTCCCCAATTTTACTTTCTACCTGCATTCCCGGTCAGACGGAGGAGGTCGTGCCAAAGCAGACGCCCTATAAACTCATTCCGAGCTTTTGCCTCTCGAAATGAAGATGGTTCGGGAGATTTCTCCTGGGAGAAGGTTTCCAGGTCAGTGAAGGTTGGGTCGGAGAGGTTCTGGTCCAAGTTCACAGAAAGTATAAAGAAGGAAACAGGATTTGATTACAATCCCGGGAAGCTGGTGGGAAGTGTTGTTGAAGTTGTTAACACAGGGAGGGGAATGGTTGATCGATTCAGGTTTGAGACAGCGCCGGCGTTTGTGGATTGGAATCGATGGGAGAATTGGAAGGTGTTTTTTTAAATATATTTTATCTCGATATTATTCTTTTCTGTCCTTTGGAATTTTTGTTCCGTAGGTTGTTTACCTGGAAGTTAACGGGTTCTGACGTTCGTTGTGTTGTGCTAGAGATTCTTCTTCTTTTTATTTGTTTGAATGGGAGTTCAGGTCTACATCCCTCTCTATTATGAAGTTGTGGCTTCTCGAGAATCACTTGAAAGCTTTCTGCCACAAGTTTTACTTTACCTTTGTTAGGTAACCCTAAATATTCAATGAGGTTGGATCGAACCCGAGAGACCACTACTACGATCGGCTCGCCGAGACGATTTCGACGAGCCAAAAAATGCCTGATTCCGAGTCGGTTTGACCCCTCAAACACGCGCTGAAGTTCAATCCATACTGGCTCGATCACCCCTAACCTCACCTTAGGGCTTTGGCCCTAGTGTGAGATCGGTCATGGGGATGGCGCCTGCCGCGCACCCCCTTATAGCGGCCGTTCGGCCGCTAGAATGTATTGGAAGGGGCGCCCGAGGCCCCTTGCGGTTGTGGGCGCCTCATCTCCTCATTCTTTTCTCCTTCCTCCCCCAAAACCCCCAATGACCATTAATGAGGTAGAAGATCCGAAAATTTGGAAGACTGTATCTCACAAAATGAAACTTAGATCCAAAAGCGTTGTTAGATTTCTCTCTTGAAAATACACAATATAGACTATTCAATTGAAGCTTTTGGTGGGGTTTTGACGGACATTCCATTGAAACACAGTTTCCTCCGTCGATTTCCGGAGTTCTAGACCTTCGATCGAGGAACCATCGTCACCAACAGACTTACAACGATGAGACAACTTCCCAAAAATTTTCGTTGAGTTTTGAGAACTTCCATTTTCTGACACGATGTCCGCTACAGCCCAACTCCGACGAGCACGGCCGGGCTGCCCGAATCCTCCTGGGGGGAATAGTTATTCAATCATCAAAGACGATATAAGGGACATAAATTGTGCAATTTTATTTGTCTGTCAGATAATTTGAACGACAAAATTCCCTAAGCATACCCTTCAAAAGCTATAGAAGGGGTCCTACTCCTTCCTTCGAGGCGATTAGATGGTGAGGGAATGATGCAAGCCTTTTTGTGCTACGACCCATTTCCGACAAGCAAATCTCGCGGGCCGCTCTTCAGAGCGTGCACCTACGCGCTGCTCTACGGAGCGATCCCCATGCGCCGTTCACAGTGCATCCTTGCACGCCGCTCTTAAGTGTGCTCCCCCGCACACCTTTGTGCTCTCAAAACACTGTTAGTAGATTTTTTCTATCGGTGAAAAACCACCGTCGGAGGAGAGCCAGTGAATGGGAGAGGAGTGAATGTAGTAGTGGACCTATTTTTTAGGAGGTGGTTTAGGGTTTTTTCTATCGGGGCTAGACTTTACGGTTGGGAGAAGTCGCCGAGCTGGGTCGACGATGAACGGGACAGGGCTTTGCTCGATCTGGGAGACAAGGCGGCGTGGGAGAAACGATGCTCTGAAAGGGGCTCACAGAGGTAGGACGTCGGGAGTCGGCGGAGAGGAGGGAAAACTCAGGCGACAGGGGCGGAGAAGAGCAGGCTCGGGACGTCGAGTTGACTAGCGCAGACGGCGAAGTATGGTGGCGAGGGAAGGGAAACCGTGGGCTATTCGTTCTCTCGGCGGAGGGCTCGAATTTCGACTATTAGCAGATGACAGGCGGCGGCAGCGACAAACGGCGGTGGTATGGAAAGGGAAAACAGGGGCGGCGTCCTTGGAACGACGAGAAACAAGAAATAGATTCCTTTTCTTGTTGTTTTTTCCAAGGATCCCTTCACAGAGGAGAAAATCAGGATTAATAGGCCAATTAATAGTAACTGTAGCTGACTGTAATTAATATGAGCAGTAAAACAGTCAGTGGAGTTAAAAGGGGAGGTTGGAAAACCAAGAGGCTATGACAGAAACGCAAAAGAAATAAATTGAATGCATAAATTGGCAGGTTACCACAATGAATCCGGAATTGAAGACTTTTCCCCAACCAATTAATTTCAGATTAGACATATTCTGAAATTAATTGTTCAATATTTTATATTTTATGCAATTTCATAATTGTCCCAATTACCTTCATACTCTCCCATTCACCGTTATCAGACCAATTTATTTAAGGTCATATTCGCTGGTCAAGCCAAGAGGCCACTAACAATAACATGTAAATGACAGACATACAAAATATGACGGACATACAAAATATGACGAACATGCAACAATTTTCTCACGAACAAACAAACAAAAATGCGACAGACAAAACACATGACAAACAAACAAATAAACAAAGGAATTAAAGAGATGCGCCCTTGGACACATCAATTCCCCTGGAGTTGAAAGGACTTGACTCCGTCGAGTCAGAGCAAAACCCCGCAACGGAAAGATCTGGACAAAGACAACGAAGCTCCGCAACAGTAATCCATGAACTGTCAGAAATGCTCCTACCTTTCCATGACACAAGGTAGCGTTGATATGTGCCTGTACGCATCTGAAATTCTCGAACATCCAAAACTTGCTCAATCTCCTCCATGATAGGTGTAGAAGGGGTCAAAGTGGGTTGTGGATTGGTGGTGGGTAAGGAAGGGGGTGGACTAGAGGAGGTAACCGGAGGCTCACCAAAGAAAGGCACGAGGTCGACAATATTAAAGATAGGAGAGGTACCAAAGTCAACGGGTAAATCCAAAAGATAGGCATTGGAACCAAGTCGTTTCTTTACCTGAAAAGGACCAAACCTACGTTGTCGCAGTTTGTGATAAGTGCCAATGGGAAACCGCTCCTTCCTGAAAAAAGCAAGAACCCAATCTCCTTCCGAGAAGTATAATTCTCGGCGATGTTCATCAGCCATAACTTTATATTTCTCAGAAGATGCTCGCAAACTATTAGCAATAAATTTATGCAATGATTTTAAGTGATCAATGTAAGTGAGAGCATCAAAAGAAGTTCTTTCAAAAGAAGGAAGAGCATGACAATCAAATAAGAGGGGTATAGGGTAGCCATAAACTACTTCAAAAGGAGACTTGGTGGAAGAGCGATTCTTTGAGCTATTATATGCGAATTCAGCTTGCGGAATGACCAAATCCCATTGCGTCGGATGTTCTCTTGCCAAACATCTAAGAAAATCAGTCAAACTTCGATTCACCACCTTAGTTGGCCCATCCGTCCGTGGATGATAGGCGCTGCTAAATTTTAACTTGGTGCCTAATTTACCCCATAACGTTTTTCAAAAGTATTTCATAAATCGAGTGTCACGATCAGAGGTAAAAGTGCAGGGAATCCTGTGTAAGTGTTCAATCTCACGAAAAAAATATCAGCCACGTGGGCGGCATTCGAAGTTTTTTCACAAGGTAAAAAATGAGCCATTTTCGAGAATCTATCAACGACCACAAAAATCGAGTCTATTTTCCTTTTGGTTCGGGGCAATCCGACTACAAAATCCATGGAAATGTCATCCCATGGCCTCTCTGGGATGGCCAACGGTGTATACAAGCCGGTGTTTTGTGCATGACCTTTGAACAATTGGCAAGTTGTACAAGTGCGAACCAGGTTGGCAACATCCTCCTTCATTTTAGGCCAATAGTAACGAGTGCTAGCAAGGTCGAAAAGTTTAGCTTGCCCAACATGCCCCCCAAACCTGAGGAGTGTAACTCACTAAGTAGGATTTCCCGGAGCGGGCCCTCGCAAATACATAGTCGAGTTCCCTGAAATAAAAATCCTTTACTCAGAATAAATTTGGTTGTGGGGTCGGTCCCACTAACTTGGCAAGAGGCCCAAATATCACCAAAGTAAGGATCAGATGGGTAGAGTTCCTTCTGAGAATCTAAATTGAGGATATGCGGCTGTAGGGTTACTAAGACATGAGCTCTACAACTAATTGCATCCGCGACCCTATTAGAGACACCGTGTTTGTGCTTCAGGTGGAAAGTAAACTCCTGAAGGAAGGCCACCCATTTGGCCTGGCGACGCACCTCCTTTTGTGAGTTCAAATAACGTAAAGCTTCAAGATCGGAATTTAATACGAACTCACGCTGAATCAAGTAGTGCCGCCAGTGACGGAGAGCCTGGACGATAGCATAAAACTCAAGATCGTAAGTGGAATAACGAGTTTTTGCTTCATTCAAATTTTCACTAAATAAGCGACAGGACGGACCTCTTGACTCAAAACAGCTCCTATTCCAATAAGTGAGGCATCACAATCCACCTCAAAGATCTTCTCAAAATCTGGAAGCACTAGTACGGGGGCACTAGTAACTTATCTTTCATAAGAGTGAAAGCGCGTTCGGCTTCATCGGTCCAAACGAAATGACCCTCGAGACAATCAGTCACAGGGGAGATAAGGGCACTAAAATTCCTAATAAACCTACGATAGAAAGAGGCTAACCCGTGAAATCCACGAGCCTCGATGACGTTCTTAGGACTAGACCAAGATCTAATAGCTTGAACCTTTTCAGGGTCAACTTTGATACCCTCGGAGGAGACAATATAACCTAAGAAAGTCAAACTACTAGTCAGAAAAGTGCACTTTTTAAGATTAACATATAGCTTATTCTCCAAAAGGATTTGGAGAACCTTCCGAAGGTGATCCAAGTGCTGGACAGAATCAGTGCTATATATCAGAATGTCATCGAAGTAAACAACCACACAAACTCCTATCAAATGTCGAAGAACTTGGTGCATAAGACGCATGAAAGTGCTCTGGGCATTGGATAGACCAAAAGACATCACCAGCCATTCGTATAGCCCTTCTCTAGTTTTGAAGGCGGTTTTCCATTCATCCCCAGGACGGATCCGGATTTGATGGTAGCTGCTCTTAAGATCTATCTTTGAGAAAACCTGGGATCCGCTAAGCATATCAAACATATCATCCAATCGGGGAATTAGAAATCTATACTTGATGGTAATTTTATTTATCGCGCGACTATACACACACATGCGCCATGTCCCGTCTTTCTTGGGGACAAGAAGGGCATGAACGGCGCAAGGACTCATGCTTTCCCTGATATGACCCTTTTTGATCAAATCACTGACCTGCCGGTGAAGCTCTTCGTGTTCCTTGGGGCTCATACGATAATGTGGCAAATGAGGGAGGCTAACACCAGGTATAAGATCAATACAATGTTGTATATCACGCATGGGAGGGAGGTGATCTGGAAGCGCTCCTCGGGCATAACACTCGAGAATTCAAAAATAAGGGGACGAACTCTACTCGGGATCTCCGTAGACTCTAAACTGGAATCCAGACCGGCTAAGATATAGACGACCTCACTCCCCTTCATCTCTTCCTGGAATTGGGTCCCAGAAAGCAACATATGTGCTGAAGGAAACGAGACCGCAGCGATAGGAGAAGACGTGCTACTACTAGGTGAGGAATACTCTAAGGGTTTGGGCAGAGGTCCGTTCTTCTGGGGAAGAAGAACGATCTTATGCCCACTTCGCTCAAACATATATGAATTCTTCGCTCCGTTATGAATCACTTGTCTATCAAACTGCCATGGATGTCCTAACAAGATGTCACACACTTCTATGGTCGCAACATGACACCAAATAGAATCTTGGTAGAAACTACCTATGGAGAACTCAACTAAACACTGATGCGTGACGGGAATAGTTATAGAACTCGTGATCCATGACAAGCTGTACGGTTTTCCCAAAGGTTGGGTCTTAAGTTTTAGCATTTCTACCATGTGCTGCGACACGAAATTTTCCATGCTACCACTATCTATATTGATGGAGCAAAATTGCCCTTGAATGCGAGCGGTAGTACGAAAAATGTTGTGTCTCAACCATTCGTCCTTAGCGGAAATTTTGGGGGTAAGGAGGCTATGTTGCATGACACATACTAAATGCTCAACGTGCTCTCCTTCTACCTCTACCTCGTCTTCGACTGTTGGATCAGGCTGGGAGTCAGTAAGGAAGAGTTCATACTCTGGCGCCTGATCTTCTTCGGACTCGACTACAGCTACGAACTATCTACGCGGACACTCGGAGGATTTGTGTCCAAGCTCCATGCACTTAAACCAACGAAAGCCCCCAGGATTGGGCCGTGAACCGATAGTTTCTTTGTCTTTGGTAGGCGACGAAGTAGAGCCACTAGTGGACCCTAAGGAATGGTTAGTTAAGGGGGTTTTATGAGTAGTGCTCTGAGATACAACACTAGGTAGCCTATCGAAAATCCTAGGCCCGGAAGCCTTCTTCAGTAATGATGACTCAACACGACGGGCCCTACTGGAGATCTCTCCTAAATCCCGAAAATCGTGAAGCTCTAACTGCTCTCGAATTGCATAACGGAGACTGGAGGATATCCAACCTAGACTGGAGGATAAGAAACTCATTGGTGTAGTCATCCACCAAGAGTTTATCCTGACGTAAGTTATGAAATTTGCGATAAAGATTTTGGAGGTAATCCGGGGGGACATACCGCTTTCGCAACTGAGTTTTAAATTCAACCCAGGTAGTTATAGGGGCTAGACCTAAAGTGAAACGTGAGCGCTCCAACTTACCACACCAGACTAGTGCTGGACCTTTAGTCCTAAGAGTGGCGTACTCAACCTGACGATTAATGGGCATTTGTTTTCAGGCCATGTACCGCTGCATACGTTCACACCAATCTAGGCAACCTTCGGGCTCCACACGCCCCTCAAAATCTCCGACATCTAACTTAACGCCCGTATCCCAACGAAGAAGTTTTTGCGGTTCAGGAGGTTGCGGTAAAGGCTCCTCCTCCCTAGGGTTTGGTGGAGGGGACGGATTTAGTCCTAAGTGCCTAGCGGCCTCAAGATTGTTGACGGACGTTCGTAACCCGTGCATGGCTTGTGTGATATCACCTACTTATTGGGTGAGTGTTTCAGCCAACTGCATGAGATTGCCCGTACGCTGGTTTATGTCTTGGACGCTCACCTTTTTTTTCACTCGACTCTCCATTTGTTTTTTTTTGTTTTAAAAAAAGAAAATGAAAAAGTTTGCCTTTTCTAATTTTTTTTAGAGAGAGTGACAAATATTTTTTAAAAGCAGTGAACTTAAATATTGAAAAAAATTTGTTTAAGAAGTTTTGAGCAAAAAATATTTTTTTGTAAATAAACTAAAACAAAACTTAATTTGTTAAAAAAAAAAGAAAAACAAAACCTTTTTTTTTGTTAAATACTTTTTGAACAAAATATAAGCTTAGGATCGGCGATTCACGATAGAAGTGATCAATCGCACCCTCTGATACCAAACTGATGTGGAATAATTTCTAGAAAACATTTTTTTAGGGGTAAATTATGAATTTCGGTTAAGAATATAATTTTGCTATGATCCCAAGAGAGTGGGCTTAGAGATAAATAAATCTATACTTGACTCAATGTGCTTAAATGAGTAGCTGAGAATTCTAACGCGAGTTTGTTCACGCCGCAAGCGAATATCTACCACTAGCTGTCGGGCTTGCAATAATCGCAGGACTTTCACGACAACGGAGAGGGAGAGAGCATGAGAGGTAAATGAGGTTGATCACTTAAAATGTAATTGCATAAAATTCTTCTAATAATTATGGAGCAGAAATTATACCTTTGCTGTTTTTCATGGCGGAGCAATGTTGTTGACAGGTTGGGACTGGGCTGATTGTTCAGGCTCGGAAGGGTTTCAAAGTGATGTGGTTCAGACAAGAGCTGGCGAGAAGTCGCCGAGCTGGGTCGACGATGAACGAGATAGGGCTGCTCGATCTGGGAGACAAGGCGGCGTGGGAGAAACGATGCTCTAGAAAGGGGCTCACAGAGGTAGGACGTCGGGAGTCGGTGGAGAGGAGGGAAAACTCAGGCGACAGGTGCGGAGAAGAGCAGGCTCGGGACGTCGAGTTGACTGGCGCAGACGACGAAGTATGGTGGCGAGGGAAGGGAAACCGTGGGCTATCCGTTCCCTCGACAGAGGGCTCGACTTCCGACTATTAGCAGGTGGCAGGCGGCGGCAACGACAAACGGCGGTTGCAGGGAAAGGGAAAACAGTGGCGGCGTCCTTGGAACGACGAGAAACAGGAAAAATATTGCTTTTCTCGTTGTTTTTTCCCAGGCTCCCTTCACAGAGGAGAAAATCCAATGAATAGTAACTGTAGCAGCTGTCTGTAATTAATATGAGCAGTAAAACAGTCGGTGGAGTTAAAAGGGGAGGTTGGAAAACCAAGAGGCTATGACAGAAACGCCAATGGAATAAATGGAATGCATAAATTGGCAGGTTACCGCAATGAATCCGGAATTGAAGACTTTTCCCCAACCAATTAATTTTAGATTAGACATTCTGAAATTAATTGTTCAATATTTTATATTTTATGCAATTTCATAATTGACCCAATTACCTTCATACTCTCCCATTCACCGTTATCGGACCAATTTATTTACGGTCCTATTGGCTGGTCAGGCCAAGATGCCACTAACAATAACATGTAAATGGCGAACATACAAAATATGACGAACTTGCAACAATTTGTAAATGACGAACACACAAAATATGACGAACATTCAACAATTTCCTCACGATCAAACAAACAAAAATGCGACAGACAAAACACATGACAAACAAACAAATAAACAAAGGAATTAAAGAGATGCGCCCTTGGACACATCAAAATGCAATGCATGCAATACTTATTAGCCTCACTGTATCTAGTCCCACGAACACTAAAGGTGTTAGTCAAATGGCCATAGGATGACAAAGCTTTTCCAGCCATAAGGAGGACCCTGGAGTTCCCTAGAGGAGGATATTATGGGAACACGGGCTTCTATGAACCCCGATGTGTTGGTAGGTGGTAACTGATTGGGATAAGAATGTAATCATGAACGAGTCATGTGCCCGACACCAGCGCTACAACATAAGTATCCTTTGGGAGAATGACAAGTTAAGGGGGATAATGCAAATATTCTAGTGGAACATGTGAATGCTCGTTATGTGATTGATGGAATTCCTTGCTATGCTAAGCTGGATTTCCCAATTTTTGACGGGGCAATGGATCCTTATGGATGATTGATGTTGTGTAACCCGTTCTTTAACAATCCAAGGATGTCGTAGTAGAATGGATCAAACTTGCAAGCTTTCGCTTAGTGGGTGGTGACCCACTTTGGTTACCCAACTTGAGGGAGATCATTCGAACATGACATGGAAGGATTTCAATATCTTCTGTAACATGCAATTTGGCCACCACCCAACCACCACTATCCCCACTGCCTAGCTAACTCCCCACTATTATACTACACTACAACCACCTCCTAAAAAATAGGTCCACTACTACATTCACTCCTCTCCCTTTTCCCCACTTTCCCATGAATCCCTCAACCCATTCACTTGGAACCACTTCCTCCTCATCCCAACCGAGCCCCATTACTCCTAACAGTCGGCCACCTGTGCCTCTACTCTCCCCAAACTCCAGAACACCCTAGTCCCACTGAATTACCATCAGAAATTGTTTAGGGAGGAGCATCACTTCATCCAGAGCTTGAAATTGATTAATGTTGGCCGGTTCCCTTGCTCCTCAGCCTTCCCCGACCTCCTGAACTCCAGTCGACTACTGTAACTGCACATCCAGCTGCCCCTGTTATTTTCCAGCCCCCAATTTCAGTTACTATCCTTCCATCCCCTGCCTAAACTTCAACAACCAGCCTGCACCCAAAATTCCCCCACTTTCCCTGCTGCCAATCACTGTCCAACACCCATTATGGGGTTCCCACACTGCTGGAAGCCTCCTCTAGCCTCCCACCTCCAGCCAACCTTCAACCACCTCCAAACAGCCTCCCAGCAGATGTCCTTACTCATCGAGTCCTACAACAACACAACTCAACAATCTGAGTCCTCTTAGGTGGCCTTAATTCAGTCTATTGCATCGTTCTTGACCACCCAAGGCTTGCCGGAGACCCGCCAAACAAACTAGTTCCTAATTGTGTAAGTTTGTAGATTGTGGTCATTTGTTTTATGTTGAATTCATGTTAGTTCTCTACTTGAGGTATATTATTTTTAATCTGTTACCGAGTTTTTGTAACATTGTATGTTCCCATTTACTTAGTTATTTGATTGTGCGCTCTCTTGCATTTATACAACATCACCCATTTCCTTATTTGTTAAGCTTTAACCATTGTGGTCAATCTAACATTCCCTTATAAATTTTTTGTTATTGTAAGTTTGTGTCAGATTAGTTTCTGCATTTAGAAATCATCCTTTAGCCCTGATTGAACCTTACCCTGCGTCAGTTTTATGTATCAAAGCTTTAGGTTGAGGCCATTTGCATGCTTCATAGCGGTAAAATGTTTAGGCATACCATGACAAGGTCTCTTCCCTTATATAACTAAGAAACTACCAATTCTAACACGGATATGTCAATGTACGATTTTCAAATTTTTTTGGCTAATCGGTTCAATCAAATGAATGCACAGTTTGATGACCTTAGGGAGCAATTTGGAAGTCTCACCACTAGAGTGGATGATCTAGATCCCCTTAGGAACCCTTCTTCTCGATATGCCATTAGGCCACGAGTTATTCAACGTGAGGGTCATCGCGACATTGAGGGACTTCCCGACCAGATGTTCATCAATCCTCATGTCCAGACTCCTTGACCCTTTCAAGGGGGACCTGGAGCTAGCTTATGTGCGTCGTAGAGATCCCACTATTGGTTGACCCCACCTTCCTCAAGAAGAACGACCTCAACCCCGATATCTTTTTCATAGAGATCGTCTTGTTTCCCATGCACGGTTTGACTAAGGTAAAGATGATGACTATAAAGATTATCATGAGCCCCTGGGAGGTCATGTTGGTGAGGATGATACGTGCCGCATTCGTATCGATGCCCCTTCCTATGCTGGTTAGTGAGATCCAAAAGCTTTTAGTTACTGGCTTTTAGACATGGGCAATTATTTTTGACTTGTATGAAATATCTGACAAAATATGGTTGCCAAGATGAAATTGCATGTGCAAGCTGAAATTTATTGAACTAGTCTTGGCGCTCTTTAAATAGAGAGGTTTATTATCCCACAACCAATTGAGATGAAATTAAGCCAAAACTTAAAAGGAAAATACCCCACTGCTTCATATCAGAATCAACTTCTAGATCAACTCCAAGCCTTACGACAAGGGACCATTTCTGTAGCAGAATATATGACTCGCTTTGATGAGCTTGTCGTTATGAGCGATATCACTGAGTATATCATGACAACCTCTCGGTTTCGGGCCGGATTAAGGGCTGACATTCGTTGGGAACTCATACCCCACCACTTGGAATTAGTCGAGCAGACCTTCCATCTCGCCTTAGAATATGAGCAATATTTACGTACTTCAGGTCCAAGGCAACCTAACCCACAATCTGACAGTTCCGTGCCTAGGAGGCCCCCCCAGCAGGGACCCGGTTTATCCATGCCAACTCGTGTTGCCGTTAACACGAAACACACATCCACTACCACTGGCCCCCCAAAGCCCTGAGGAATCCAATGCTATCGATGTCGAGGTAGATTCCATGTGGAGGCACAGTGTCCCACACATAATCTACTTATTGAGGTGTACCCCGACCTTAGTTACTAAGTCTGTAGAGCCATCCGGAGAAGATATTATTGTGACTATAGAAGATGGTCGGGAAGATGAGGCAGTCGTGCACTTAAGATGGGCATTATTCGCCGTCTACTTCATTCTTCTCGCGCTGATAAGGATTGGAGGCGGACCAATATCTTCTATCCTTACTTTTTGAGTGCAGCGAGGCCTGCAACTCACTATCGATAGTGGTAATTGCGTAAATATTATTAGCCAAATGAGGCTTAAACGAATGAAGATAAAAGCAGAACCCCACCCACACCCATATAGAGTCGTCTGGGTAGATAAGACATCAACCCATGTCACTCAGAGGTGCCAGGTTCCCATCCGACTTGCTTCCTTTGAGGATAGAGTATGGTATGGCGTCATTCCCGTGGGCGTAACACATGTACTATTAGGTAAACCCTGATTATATGATAGGGGTGTGTCTTGTTACAAACGGTCCAAAATGTGTATTCTTCGACAAGGGCCGCAAGACCATATTGCCCCTGGCTCAACCAAGGATTCATCTAAGGGGATGGGCGAGCCTTCAGTTACCACAGGAGCCCCGAGGCCTATCCATATTTTATGATGTAGTGAGTTCACTCGGGAGAGCCACAATACTTACATCATTTATGTAGTTGTTGTCTCGCAGACTACGATGGACATTATGGACATAGAGACCATTCACCTTGATGTTTGATACATCCTATACGAGTTCAATGATATCATGCCAGATGAGCTACCCCCACTACTAGACATCCATCACACGATCGATCTTGTGCCGGGATCATCTTTGTGAAACCTACCATACTATTAAATGAATCCCGATGAACATGAAGAACTAAGAACTCAGATCGCTAACATCCTATAGAAGCAGTTTATTAGAGAAATCTTCTGCCCTTGCGTCGTACCTTCCCTCCTTACCCCTAAGAAGGATGGTAGTTGGTATATGTTCTTAGATAGCAGGGTTATCAACACGATTATGTCAAATATTGGTTTCCCATTCCCGACTTGATGACCTCTTTGACACTATGCCAGGTGCCCGAATCTTTTCTAAGCTAAATCTTCGGAGCTGGTACCACTAGATCTGGGTCAGAGAAGACGATGAATGGAAGACCTCATTTAAAACAAAAGATGGTATGTACGAGTGGTTGGCCATACCCTTTGGGCTATCCAACACCCCAATACATTTATGCACTCGATGACTCAGATTTTACGCTGTATATGGGCAAGTTTCTCGTAGTGTATTTCGATGATACCCTAGTCTATAGTCAGACTCACGAAGCGCACCTCACACACTTGTGGTTGCTCTTCGACATCCTCCGTAAGGAGCACATTTATATCCACTGAAAAAGTGCATTTTCCTATCAGAGTGAGTACACTTCCAAGGGTTCATTATCTCTCTGCCTCGGGCGTGTCCGTATATCCTGATAAAATCAAGTCCATTCGAGAATGACCAACCTCCACACATATACATGAAGCTTGTCGTTTTCATAAATTGTCCACCTTCTACGAACGCTTTGTTAGAGGTTTCAACACCGTTATGGCTCCCTACACGTGTTTCCTTCGTAAGAGAGATTTTCAGTGGACACCCACTGCCACCAAAGCATTTGAGGACATTAAAGCTAAATTGACCTCAACCCTAGTTCTCCGATTACCTGACTTCACCCGAGCATTCGAGGTAGCTTGCGACGCTTCCTCCGTTGGTATAGTAGGAGTACTCAGCCAGGAAGGTCATCCAGTCTCTTATTTCAGTGATAAATTAAATGATGCCCGACAGAGGTATTCCAACTACGGCCGAGAATTTTACGCGATTGTTCAGTATCTACGATGTTGGAAACACTACCTCCTCCCTCACGAATTCGTGCTTTATTCGAATCACCAGGCTTTATGCTATTTGGACTCCCAGTCACTGCTCTTTGACATCCTCCGTAAGGTGCACTTTCATATCCACCTGAAAAAGTGCACTTTCCATCAAAGTCAACACACTTCCTAAGGGTTTATCATCTTCGTCTTGGGCGTGTCTGTAGATCCTGACAAAGTCAAGTCCATTCGAGAATTGCTGACCCCCATAAATATACACGAAGCTTGTAGTTTTCATGGATTGACCACTTTCTACAGATGCTTTGTCAGAGTTTTCAACACCATTATGACTCCCTACACGAGTTGCCTTCATAAGAGAGATGTTTAGTGGACACCTGCCGCCACCCAAGCATTTGAGGACATTATTACATTAGGGCTAAATTGACCTCGACCCCAGTTCTCCGATTACCCGACTTCAGCCGAGCTTTCGAGGTAACTTGTGACGCTTCTGCCGTTGGTATAGTAGGAGTACTCATCCAGGAAGGTCATCCAGTATCTTCATTGAGAAATTAAATGACGCCCAACATAAGTTTTCCAACTACCATAGGGAGTTTTAAGCAATTGTTCAGTCTCTACGATATTGGATACACTACCTCCTCCCTTGCGAATTCATGCTTTATTCGGATCACCAAGCCTTATGCTATTTGGACTCCCAGTCATTGCTCTTCGACATCCTCCTTAAAGAGCACTTTTATATCCACCTGAAAAAGTGCACTTTCCTATCAGAGTCATCACACTTCCTAGGGTTCATCATCCCCGCCTTGGGCGTGTTCGTAGATCCTGACAAAGTCAAGTCCATTCGAGAATTGCCAACCCCCACAAATATACATGAAGCTTGTAGTTTTCATTTATTGCCAACTTTCTACAGATGCTTTGTCAGAGGTTTCATCACCATTGCAACTCCCTACACGAGTTGCCTTCATAAGAGAGTTTTTAGTGGACACCCGCCGTCACCCAAGTATTTGAGGACATTAAGGCTAAATTGACCTCGACCCCAATTCTCCGATTACCTGACTTTAGTCAAGCATTCGAGGTAGCTTGCGACGCTTCTGCCGTAGGTATAGTAGGAGTTCTCAGCTAGGAAGGTCATTCAATCTCTTACTTCAGTGAGAAACTAAATGACGCCCGACATAGGTATTCCAATCACGATCGAGAGTTTTACGCGATTGTTCAGTCTTTATGATATTGTAGACACTATCTCCTTCATCACGAATTCGTGCTTTACTCGCATCACCGGCCCTTACACTATTTGGACTCCCAAAATAAATTGAGTCATCTCCATGCAAAGTGGGTTGAATACTTATAAGATTTTTATTCTGTTCTTAAACATCGAGCTTGTGTTGAGAACAAACCCGCTGATGCACTTAGCCGCAGGGTGAGCCTACTCCACACCCTTACCACTCAGACTACGGGATTCGAACATTTGATCATGGAGTATTCAACCTGTCCATACTTTGCGACTTTACACTGTGTACTGTCTCAGGACCCACCCGAGGTCACCCCTGGCTTCTTGATCCCCGATGTTTATTTATTTCGTGGAACCCTCTTATGCATTCCGCAGATATCCATCCGAGATCATCTAGTTTGGGAGCTGCATGCCAGTGGGGTAGCTGGACACTTTTGGAGAGATAAGATCATCGCAGTAGTAGAAGACCATTTCTCTTGCCCTACACTCAAGAGAGACATCTCTCAAGTCGTCCGACATTGCTACATCTGTCAGACGGCCAAAGGGTCGCGACAAAACACAGGTCTATATACACCACTCCCAACCCCACAACAACCATGGGTGGACATCAGTATGGACTTTGTGCTCAGACTACCTCATACCCTGCGCATGCACGATTCCATCCTTGTCGTTGTCGACCGATTTTTCAAAATGTCTCATTTCATTAAATGCAGCAAAACTGCTGATGCGCACATGTCACATCCCTATTCATTCGAGACATCTTTCGACTTCACGACTTACCCAAGACTATTGTATTCGATCGCGATGTCCGATTCATGAGCTATTTTTGGAAACCACTTTGGAAGAAGACAAGTACCATGCTACAGTTCTCATCCACTTACCACCCTCAGGAACATATTCAAACAAATGTAGTAAATAAAAGCCTAGGAAATTTATTATGATGCCTCTTAGGTGACCACACCTCCTTTTGGGATTCATTGTCACCCGTAGCAAAGTTTGCATTTAATAGCTCGCTAAATAGAATGTCACAATTGTGTCCATTTCAGGCAGTCTTAGGTTATGAACCTAAGAAACCCATTGATCTTATTCCTCTACCCATAGTCTCATCTCAGTGAATTTGCCGAGTCCATTGCTATACACCTCTTTAGTATGTGCATGAGTCTATCCGACGTATGATTACTTGTAATAATGAGATTTATAAATCTTACGATGATAGCTACAAGAGATTGTAAAGTTTCCCAAGAGAACTGCTAAAATATTAAATGCCAAGTGAATGAGTCCTTACACGGTTATCAAAAGGATTGAGACACATGTTTACGAACTAGATATTCCACAGAGCATGAGAATTTCACCTGTATTCAACACTGAAGATTTGACTCCATTCTTCGAGCCACACGACTATATGTACCCTTCACCACCCGCCACCTCTACTCCTTAGCCACAACTTTCGCCTGCTACTTCATTACATCTCCAACTTTCACCTATTATTTCACTACAGCCCGAGTCTTCGACATCGATTGATCATCCAACTGCAGTCTCAACTTCTTCCACAACAGTACCACGTTCTCCTATAGAGGCATCATCATCCACAAACATCAGAGCTTTCAACGTCATTACAGAGATAGTGGCCCACGAGTTCATACCAGCATCAGACAAAGTCCGATACTTGGTTCATTGGCATGACCACGCTTTTATCGACGACACATGGATCTCCGCAGTAGAGTTTGAGAGACTCGCCCCGGCTCTACGACGACAGTACAATCATTTTCATTCATTAGAGATAAATGCTTTTGAGGCGGGGGGGGGGGGGGGGGGGGGGGGAGTTGATGGGGATCATGTCACACGACCCGTGAGGGTCTACTCACGTCGACCACAAATCCAGTGACGATCGGGACCGCTCATCACGAGCGGATCGTCGATCAAAATATTTTATGTTCTTTGTATTTTTTAATTTTTTTTATTTATGTGTATTTTGGGGTTACAATGAACGGAGGATCATGACTGTTCGTTGCCCCTTCCTAGTCTATAAATAAGGCAGAGAGCTCCATAAATGGGTATTGAAAGTTTGAGCAAGAAAGTTTCCTTTCGTTCTCTCGGTGCCGAAGTCGTAATCGAGTGTGAAACTTGATAGTACCTTTTCCCCTCACTCTCCCCACAACCGACTACCCCCATCTTTTCCTCCATCTCCATTAGCCGACCCTCCCATTCCTCCTACCCTCCCACAACCATCAGCTGGCTTCTCCCTTTCCTCCCACACAACCTTCAACCGGTTTATTCCATTCCACCCCCACAACCACTAGCCGCCCATCTCATCCCCTCAACCACCAACCGATCTTCCTCCAAATCCCTGTTCATCCCCTCCTCACACCCCTTTCAACCAGCCACCTACACTCCCATTCATTTCCCTTCATTTTCAGCTTTTCGACGATCACCGGAAACCCACCTCCGGTCACCTTCGTCAAGCCTCCACCACCTCCTCAAAACTCCTCCACCACCCCTTAAATTTCTTTCATTTTCAGTTCTTTGGCGATCGCCAGAAACCACCTCCGGCGACCCCTCCTGCCACCCTTGGTCGGCCACCACCCTCCCAACTCCCTGGCCAACTTCCCACTACCGACTACTCTACTACAACCACCTCCTAAAAAAATAGGCCCACTACTCCTACAATAACTCCTCTCCCATTTCCCCACTTCCCAAAAAATCCCTCAACCCAGTCACGTGGAACCACTTCTTCCTCATCCCAACCACGCCCCATTACTTTCGAACAACCGACCACCTGCATCTCTACTCTCCCCAACCTCCAGAACACCCCAGCCCATTGAATTGCAGCCGAAAGTTGTTCAGGGAGGAGCACCACTGCATCCAGAGCCTGAAATTGATTCCCGTTGGCCGACGCCCCTGCTCATCATCCCTCCCCAATCTCCTAAACTCCATCCGGCTACTGGAATTGCACTTCCAACCTCCCCCTGTCTCTTGCCAGCCCCCAATTTCAGTTACTATCTTCCCAGCCCCTCGAAGGAACTTCAACAGCCAGCCTGTACCCAAAATTCCCCCACTTTCCCTGCTGCCAGTCAATGTCCAGCACCCATTTTGGGGTTCCACACTGCAAGCAGCCTTCTCCAGCCCCCACCACCTCCAGCCAGCGTACGACCACCTCCAAACAGCCTCCCCAACTCCTCCCAACAGTTGTCCTTACTCATCCAATCCTGCAGCAACACAACTCAACAATCTGAGTCCTCCCCGGTGGCCTTGATTCAATCTATTGCATTGTTCCCGTCCACTTAAGGCTTGCCGGAGACCCGCCAAGCCTTCTATTTCCCAATGGTGTAAGTTTTTAGATTGTGGTCATTTATTTTAGGATGTTGGTACGCACAAACCAAATTTGGCTATATATACAAACCAAAAACCGTAGGTTTTTTGGTCCTCAAAAAGACATGTATGCTAACCAAATAAAATCTAAATATCATTCCTTTCCTTCCATTTCCCACGACCCCTGCATGCAGGAGGAGAAGCCGAGCCCATCTGCGACCTACGCGTCTCCCATCCAGCCCCATGATTTAGGTTGTGCGAAATCACTCTAACGGCCCGATTCGCGAGCTTCTGTGGTCAAACTTACGATTTGCAGGTAACAAAACGATCTTTAAGGACTAGAACTATCATCTCCTTGCTGATCTCTTCTTCGGCAACGAAGGGCAGCATTAGACGGGCTGCAATGATGCTCTTAAGGCTCGCAAGGTCCAAGGCGTCGGCGAAGAACATTGCCTCGTGGAGCTCGTTCTCATATCTTCGATCTCCACATCGCCTCTATATGCTCGCCGTTGCCTATTGATTTCCGTCACGCTCTAAAGCATGGCATTTTTAGTATTTCTATCTTCCTTCCTTGCAGTGCCACTGATCGAACATCATAGGTTTATTACGACAATCCCGGTTTAGATTTGATGCTAATATTTGTTTGTTTGAATATGGAATGGAATAAGAATGCATTTATCTAGTTTATTTTTCTTTTGGTTATGAATTTCATTTCGTAGTTTAGGTTTCTTGCTAATATACAGGAATAATTTATACTAATATGCTAATAACTAACATTTTTTAATCATGGATTGCTTTATGACATATCTAAGATGTGGTCAAAGTTGCTGGATTGGTTGTTTTCAAATTCAGATTAAAAACATAGCACGATTGCGAATCCCTTGTCTTCATTAACCTTTCATCTTGTTTACATGTTATATATGCTGGTTTATGAGTTAGAATAATCTTTTATGAGGGGGTGCATTTGAAGCTGAAAGACATGGGTGCAAATTTTCAATTAAGCATGATTTTTTTAATATTTACAATGGTCCGCATATAACATGGTTTGTGTATAACAATGCCCTTATTTTATGTTGAATTCGTGTTAGTTATCTACTTGAGGTATATTATTTTGTAATCTTTGTTACCGAGCTTTTGTAACATTGTATGTTCTCATTTACTTGAGTTATTTGATTGCGAGCTCTCTTGCATTTATACATCTGTTTCATTATTTGTTAAAGCTTCAACCACCGTGGTCAATGTAGTATTCCCTTATAACAATTCTATTATTGCAAGTTAGTGTCGGATTTATTCTAATTTATTTGATATTGTAGTTTGACATTTTTATTTGAATTATCAATTATGCTATCTTAACTTTTAAATGTTTTTGCAATTTTTATGAAGAAGCATATTTTTATCAATTTGTTTTTAATATCTATTATTTATATTCACCGAGGTACACTGATTCTTAAAAATATGAGTGTGTTAATTATATGAATTCTTTCTTAATTAAATGCGTGCTTTCCCAATGTATGCTCTTTTTATCCATTTCAATCTTGTATAACTTTATCTAAGTTTCCGTCCTTTTTGTACAATCGCAGACGTCTAATCAAAATGGATTCTTTAAGACATCCCATTATATTGATAGTTAGGGCAGCTCGGTGCACAAAGCATCCCCACGCAGCGAGGTGTTAGGGACCTACTCGGAGGTCGCCGGAAGAGTAGCCGAAGGTGGAGATGACGGAGGTGGAGATACTCTGGAGCCTTGACCGCGGCTGCCTATGCGGGGCATGCTCGAGAGAGAGAGAGAGAGAGAGAGCTTCCAAGATCTCTTTTAGGGTTTGAGAATTTTTTTTTCATTCCTACCAATACAAGACTCATTGTTTCCTTTAAACAGGGTTGTAGATGTCGGATATCGGGGACACGTCGGTTTAGGTTTTTCATGTCGGTTTTAATATTTCGGGGATAATTCATATATCGGGTTTTTATATTTAATTATTTATATGTTGTAATTATATATAAATTTAATCAATTTTTAATATATATATTAATATATTAATAATTTGATATTTATTGAACTCCTAAATTTATCAAACTAATATAAAGATTTTGTGCTACATAAGTAATAACGGTATAACGCGTGAAATAAAGTAAGAGGAAGCAGAAAGTCAGGAAGTTGTCAATGACAATAGAAGATAAGGAACCTTTAGTCCATAATTCAAAAATCATGCATAATTGAAGTCGATGACGGACTTGAGTAAAGAAGAAAGCCAGAGGAAGGAAAAAAATAACCTAAACAATGAAACAATTTCAGTTTATTGTCTATTAGACCATAGACAATAATTAAAATAAATTGAAAAAAACCCGTCGATAAAATGTCGGGATATATCGGCCGATATAGCGGCGAATATATCGGTCAATAGCAGATATATCGGAGGATATATTACAAAAGGATATTTTGCAAAAAAATATCGGAAACGTGTCGTTTTGTCCATGAAACCTTTATGTCGGCCGATGATGCGCGTTCGGCAAGTGCACCGGTCGCTGTCAAGTAATAAATTTGGGAATAGCTTCCCCGAATGTCGATCTCTTGAGGAATGCAGGTTCTGGTGAACGAAACATGTGGTGAGTCGATTGTTACACGAGCGAATAAAATAAAACAGGGGCGTTGTGATTGGTGTCCTAAGCTATTGCGGAAATGAGAGAAATGCGGGTCGAAAAGCACCGCTTCGCAAGGTGTGAGTGAGTGCAGCGGCCGCGATGCCGCGCTTCGGTAAGCGGGTGGAATGACCACAGAGTGAGGTTTTGTGAGGGTCGTATTCACCTCTTCGCCAACATCACCACTAGCTATTGCTAGATGGCTTCACACACAACCAACTTAGAATATCACAACAACAAGGAAAGCTATTCTCACCACCACAGCATCATTGCACATGAACAACAAACAATGATCTATAACATTAATCTATCGAGCGTTCATTACAACAACACAAAGAGAAAACACAAGCATCAAAGTTTAGAAAGGACCAAAAAGAGGATGTCACCGCGTCTTGGGTTCTCGGCCGGAATGAGAGGTTGTCAGGCTCTCTCCGGGCTCGGCCCTCAGATGGTGTGCGGACTCGAAGGAGGCTGTCACCGTTCCAACGATCTACAACATTCCTATGGCCTCCACGACGAAGAATGCTTGAACTAGTGGCGGAGAATACTTGCAAATGCTCCCGGATGGAAGAATGGTGAAGGAGATCGCCGGAAATGGTCTCCTCTCGTCTCCTCCGGTGGAAGGGACGAAAATGGCGGGATTCCTGGCTTTTCCCGCGAGGGGAATCGGGGGCCTCCGTTGACTGCAGCTTTTCCTGCTTTAAATACTAAACAGGCAGAGTTTTGGTCACGCACGGGCGAACGCACGATCGTGCGCTGCCCGTGCGTTATTTAATGATAAAAACAGACTTGAAGACGAAGCTGCGCCGCCCGTGCGATTTACTCACGCACGGGCAAACCCGCCCGTGCGTTAAACGCACGGGTAAATTCGGAAAGGCTAAAACAAGAAGAAATATGCGACCATGCGTTTTACTCACGCACGAGTAAATCCGCCCGTGCGTAAAAACGCACGACTAAACTCAGATCGCCCGTTTTCTGCCCAGATGAGAACGCACGACCGCAACCGTTCGTGCGTCAAGGAAACGCACGACCGTGCGTTGTACACAATCATGAATTCTGGGGGAAAACTGGATGATCTGACCGCCTGCACACAAGACAAAACAGCTGCGAAAACACCTCCAACACCAAATAAACACAGAAAAAGGATTGGGGAGCACCATGTGCTTACCCCCAATAACAAGGAGAGCAAATGCACACCGAAAGGGGCCTAAGAGCGCACCTAGCAAGGAATAACAAATATGATCGAAAACATGCCTAAAGTGTAGTGCATCGACTAGAAATACGGCCCAGATGAGTCCATAAATGTGTATTTAAATGAGACTCATCACACCCCCAGACTTACTCGTTTGCACGTCTCGGGCAAACACTCAATCCTATGATAGAAAAATTGATGTTAAAGAAGCAACTGTGCAGGCAAAACATGATGGGAAGTCAAGAACTAACGAGCGTAAAAATAAAGCAGAAAAGATTTTAAAACAAAGACTATTTTAAGAACTTCTACAAGTGTAAAATACAAAATACTACTACTCTGAGGTGAATCACTGGTGAATCGAACAGTCGCACCCTAGGGAAAATAGCGTGAACTGCTGGGGTGAGCGTTGCTCAAATTGGATCTCAAGGAAGAGCTCTCCAAGAAATCCATCAAGGTCGGTGGTCATACGCTTGCCCTTTCACACCTTCTCCACTGCATGAGACGATCTTATCAAGAATCAGTAGGGCTTTTAGGCTAGACATAGGGCTTGGGTTGAGGTACGGTAATGAAGTAGAAGAACGTAGGTTAAACGCACTCATCCTCCGGTAAATAACAAATTTCAACCTCAACATCTTCACCTTGAAGCACACTCCCCAGACTTCATTTAAGCACGATGGTGCGTGCGAGACTACCACACTTATGGTTCGATTCTTTTTAGAGTTCTTTTACTCTTTTTTTTTCTAGATCCATAAAAAGTTAGGATCGATCAAAATTTTAACTCATTCTCATTTTTTTTCGCGCGCACACAAATATTTCTCCGCAACGCAAAATCATCATAAATATGTATATATTCCAAAGTTCGACTCTAGTGCGTATTATGTTAGGATATGTGGCCTTGGTGAAAGTTTAGTGGAGTATAACAAATAGGAGAGGTAAGGCTCAACGAGGCTAGCAAAGGATGACGTTAGGTTGTGAAATCAAAGCTCAACCGGACCAAATGATGGCCGACGTCGTGCTCCCAACAAGATCATTCAACGCACTCGTTTTGAAAATAGCTTGGGGCAAGTTCTTAACCACCGAGCGAGGTCTCCTCTCCTTCCAACTCAAACAACACGAGACTAACAGCTCTTCTACACTCGACCTATGGCTACCGCTAGATTCACCAAATTCACCGTTTGAGTAGAGTATTAAGTAATTACACAAATGAAGTAAATAAAACTATAACTTTGTAATTAAATCTATTCTACGTGAATTTTTATGCTGCGTGAGCGCTCTACTAGTAGCACCGCACGGGTCACATCCTGTTCCGCCACACAATCCTAAACTAACAATCAAACTTCTAAACATATACATCAAGCACTTACACGATAATTGCGCACGAGTAAAAAATAAAACACGTGTGGTGTGTGTTATGCAATGAGACAATCAATATAAATTTCCTAACACAACATTCTAGCATGTATGTGCGTGTAGCGTAAGCAAAGGCCCGCTCCCCAGACTGGATTTGAAAAACACATCAAATATAACATTTCATAGCAAAAATAAAGCTAGGTTAGGAGTACCTATGCTCATAAGAGCATGCCAGAAGAACGGTCAATTCCATCTTTAAGGTTCTCCCTCCTCTTCCTCCAAGCGAGTTCACACTTGCATTGTTAGCATAAAAACAAACAATCAAAACATAATAGAAATTAAATAAGCAATCGGAACCGGGTGGTTCCCATGGGTTGTCTCCCAAGAAGCCCTTTTGTTTATTGTCCTTAAGGTGGACCAAATACCTGTTTTAAGCAGTGTATAAAGTCTAGGAATAAGCAAAAGTCAATAAATCCTAATTATTATTACAAGCTCAAAACAAATCAGCTATAAGCTGATTTGAAGTAGTAACAACTGATGAAAGAAAAAGGTCCGGGGATCTGGTAGTAGGGGTGGAAATTAAGTAGGATGCTCAGCCTCCAACCCCAAATCTCCTCCTTTTTCGCTCTCTTCTTCTCCTCCAGTATTATGTCTTCAAAGAAAAACCGCTTGCCCCCTTGTAACCAATCCTCAAGGGGAAGCACCAACGATGATGAGGAAACAAGATGTTCCTTCACCGTACTTTCCTCATCCCGCCAGGCTTTCGGCTCCTCCATGCATAAGGTTTGATCAACCGGAGGAGGGGCATTCTGCATCCTTGTACATAAAGAAAGGGGGTCAGGAAATAAATTGGAAGAAAAACTAAAAGAAATCTCATCTGAGGGGATAATCCCGACTTCATCCCCCATAGAGTGCGGCAATGACAAACTGATGATATCATCGAAGACTTCACTAGATTCAACATCGCACGCAATGACCTCCTCTATAACTTGGACTTCCTCGCACTGGACCGAAACGGTTGCTTCAGCACACTCGAGAATGTCCTCCTCCATGAGAGTGGGCACGACACTGCGCAGGTCTGCAACATCCTGCAAATTGACCTCAATGATAACATCAGAAATAGATGTAGTTTCGTGTGCAGTGGGAGGAGACGTGCTTCTTAAGAATTCGGGCTCACTCTCCACACAAGGGCACAAATTCACGCAAAGTGGTACATGAACCGAAGAGGTATGGGGGGTCGCATCAGAAACAGAGTCATGAGGGGCACTGATGCACGTGTCGATTCCAGAGACTTCAAGCAGTGAAGGTGGAAGGGACACGTAACCAGAGGAAGGACCTGTGTTCGCCGAATTCGAGGATGGGACGATCCGGATATCCGGCTCATCGTCATCCGCCAATTGGCGAAGGTAATCCGCACAGTCCTTCAAGGCATGCTCTCTACTTTTGCAAAATAGACACTGCTTTACCGGCTTTGCCGGCACCCAAGGTGCGGTAGCCGCGTAATAGTGCGACAACGGAGGCACAGTAGAGGAGACAAAAGATTTATGGGCTCCGTACGGTTTCTGAACAACACCATACTCTATCACTAGCGTGGGATGTGTCCCCACACCAACGACATCGGATATTCAAATGCGCCCACATGATACAGAAGAAGAAAATAGCATGAAAAAGAGTAAATTAAAAAGGAATAAAAGACTCAATCGTAAATAATCGATTCACAACCAAAATCTCATCACGCCTGCATTCCCCGACAACGGCGCCAAAAATTTGATGCGCGTTCGGCAAGTGCACCGGTCGCTGTCAAGTAATAAAATTGGGAATAGCTTCCCCGAATGTCGATCTCATGAGGAATGCAGGTTCTGGTGAACGAAACGTGTGGTGAGTCGATTGTTACACGAGCGAATAAAATAAAACAGGGGCGTTGTGATTGGTGTCCTAAGCTATTGCGGAAATGAGAGAAATGCGGGTCGAAAAGCACCGCTTCGCAAGGTGTGGGTGAGTGCATCGGCCGCGATGCCGCGCTTCGGTAAGCGGGTGGAATGGCCACAGAGCGAGGTTTTGTGAGGGTCATATTCACCTCTTCGCCAACATCACCACTAGCTATTGCTAGATGGCTTCACACACAACCAACTTAGAATATCACAACAACAAAGAAAGCTATTCTCACCACCACAACATCATTGCACATGAACAACAAGCAAGGATCTATAACATTAATCTAACGAGCGTTCATTACAACAACACAAAGAGAAAGCGCAAGCATCAAAGTTTAGAAAGGACCAAAAAGAGGATGTCACCGCGTCTTGGGTTCTCGGCCGAAATGAGAGGTTGTCGGGCTCTCTCCGGGCTTGGCCCTCAGATGGTGTGCAGACTCGAAGGAGGCTGTCACCGCTCCAACGATCTACAACATTTCTATGGCCTCCACGACGAAGAATGCTTGAACTAGTGGCGGAGAATACTTGCAAATGCTCCCGGATGGAAGAATGGTGAAGGAGATCGCCGGAAATGGTCTCCTCTCGTCTCCTCCGGTGGAAGGGACGAAAATGGCGGGATTCCTGGCTTTTCCCACGAGGGGAATCGGGGGCCTCCGTTGACTGCAGCTTTTCCTGCTTTAAATACTAAATAGGCAGAGTTTTGGTCACGCACGGGCGAACGCACGATCGTGCGCTGCCCGTGCGTTATTTAATGATAAAAACAGATTTGAAGACGAAGCTGCGCCCCCCGTGCAATTTACTCACGCACGGGCAAACCCGCCCGTGCGTTAAACGCACGGGTAAATTCGGAAAGGCTAAAACAAGAAGAAACAGGCGACCGCGCGTTTCTCACGCACGAGTAAATCCGCCCGTGCGTAAAAACGCACGACTAAACTCAGATCGCCCGTTTTCTGCCCAGATGAGAACGCACGACCGCAACCGTCCGTGCGTCAAGGAAACGCACGACCGTGCGTTGTACACAATCATGAATTCTGGGGGAAAACTGGATGATCCGACCGCCTGCACACAAGATAAAACAGCTGGGAAAACACCTCCAGCACCAAATAAACACAAAAAAGATTGGGGAGCACCATGTGCTTACCCCCAATAACAAGGAGCGCAAATGCACACCGAAACGGGCCTAAGAGTGCACCTAGCAAGGAATAACAAATATGATCGAAAACATGCCTAAAGTGTAGTGCATCGACTAGAAATACGGCCCAGATGAGTCCATAAATGTGTATATAAATGAGACTCATCAGCCGACATGTCGCCCATGTCGGAGGATATCCACAACACTGCCTTTAAAGTTTAAATAAGACTTACAATCGACACAAACAAGGAAAAAGCTACAAGAAAATAACGCTAAACAAAATAAGACAAACTTGGACATGCGACTAAAAAGGATACCACATAAAGACATGACATAAATAACGACACCATATAAGGATGTGACTCCAAGACAAAATAAATGCATATTTATTAATAAATAAATAATGTCATAAAAGGACCCGCAACATCTCTTCCGGCCTTCAAATTGAGCTTGTCCTCAAGCTTGAACTTTTGCATGGATGGCTGAGTCTTATGGCATCTTGATCTCCCGCCAAAACTATGCCCGATAGCGCGTCGCAGTGGCGGGAATGTCAATGAGTAGCGACAGTGCCGTAAAAAAAGGGCTGCGAAATGAATGTCTTTGGCGGGGCTGGTGGAGAGGTGCTTAGGAGCAACGACAAGACGGCTGAAGGAGCAACGAGCGGCATAAGGAATGGATCTGGCGGCTAGGTGGCCGGATGTACCGGCGGAGCGGGGTCGATGGAGGAAGCGATGACTGTGCCTTGGCGGCCCGGAGTTGCTTGTTATAAAGTTCCTCAAACAACATTAGAATCTCAATAATGCGTGCGCCAAGAGCTTGGAAGCTAATGATGTCTTCCATATTGAAAAAATGAGCTTTAGTAATTAATCAAATAATTGATTAATTAATTAAAACGTGGCTTAATTAGGGAGCGATTAATTAAGTAGGAAAAGGGTGAGTGGCTCAAGATGGAAGGCCTGCGTCACGAAAGGAAGTGCGGAAACGTGCGGATCTGGTGTGGATCTGCGCTGGTTGTTTTAAATTTGGACAGTAGAAAACGCTGTTAGGGCGACGAACCAAAGGAGGAAGGAACGCAGAAGACAGTGATGTTGTGCAAATCGATTGATTGCGGCTTCGTCGTCGTTCATGCAGAGAGTTGGCGATAGGAAACATCGTGCGTGCGGCTGTTGTTGCCGGCTGTGGAGTATCAACGATGCAGTCGAGGTAGGAGGTCGGCGAGAAGATGCACCGGAGAAAGACCCGGCGGTGTGGAGTCCCGCACTGGACGACGCTGGGAGGGCGTCGACGCATGCTTGTGTTGATGCTGTCGTGGTAAGAGGCGATGCTGGCGTGCCGTTGCTGGAAGGAGGTCTCGGCGTGTAGAATCAGCATCGGCAGGAGACATGCGTCGACCGGGATGGACGTCGTCGCTGGAAGGAGCGCAATCAACGAGGAGACATCAAGATCGATTGGAGTTGTGCGTCGCTGGAGCTTGCGGGTAGCGTCGGCCTCGATGTAGAAGAGATCGTCGTTATCTGGAACTGTGGGAACGGTTTGGCTCTGATACTAAGATGTTAGGGACTTGCTCGGAGGTCGCCGGAAGAGTAGTCGGTGGTGGAGATGACGGAGGCGGAGACCGGAGATATTATGGAGCCTTGACCGCGACTGTCTATGCGGGGCGTGCTCGAGAGAGAGAGCTTCCAAGATCTCTTTTAGGGTTTGAGAAAATAGACTTTCTTCATTCCTACCAATACAAGACTTACTGGGTCCTTTAAGTAGGACTTACAATCGACACACGCAAGTAAAGAGCTACAAGGAAATAACGCTAAATGAAATAAGACAAACTTGGACATGCGACTAAAAAGGATACCACATAAAGACACGAGATAAATAACGACGCCATATAAGGACGTGACTCTAAGACAGAATAAATGCATATTAATTAATAAATAAATAATGTCATAAAAGGACCCATAACACGAGGGTCTGGGAAGGGTCCCACATAAGAGTGAAGTGTAGGCAAACCTTACCCTGCATTATATTGATAGTTGAGAAGCTTAAATTTGTTTTCGATTTTCTAGTATTGCGTACTGTTGCTGTATTTTCCTACGATTAGCACCAATCACATTCAAAATGCATTAGGGATGCCACTTCAATTATATCTGAATACCTTGTTATGCTAAGAAGAATTAAGTGATGTGCAAATGATAATTTATTTTATAAAACCATGCAACTGTCACTGGTTTTGAATTCTTATTAAATAGTTTTTTTCAACGTTTTCTTTGTCCCTTATCTCAACTATTTGGGTTTTGTTTATATACAATGCTTATAATTCTTTAATATAGGACTTTACTATGAAATAAACTTGATTAGTTTTTTTAATTGTATATTCTAGCTCTTTCTGACCCAATTCGAGTCTCATTTTATTATGAGCGATTTTGTAAACAAGGTTTTGTGTATGATTCAATATTTACATTGTATATGTATCTCAAACTAGATATCTAATTCAAAAAAATATGTGACAATGTGAAAGAATTATATAGTTTAGAAAACTCTGAGCCTGTTTTGACATGTTTGTTCATTGATAAGTTAGGAACTGAATAAATGGGAGCCAAGGCGCATCTGTGCCTTCATTTTGTACTCCATCATTATTACCATTTCATGTCAAAGAGTATATGTTGCTTTTACAAGTTATGCATATCGACAAAGTCGAAAGGAACTAACAGAGGCATATATGGAGGCTTTGATTCCTGATCCAACTCCAGCCAATGTGAAAAAGTAAGTGCGAAAACAGTCTTATTTCTTCCATGTTAGTTGCTCATGTGGTTCTGAGGTCGTTGCTATATAGTCATTAACCTTACTATCTCGTTGTATAGATTTGTTCTGTGCTGTATATGCATGTCTGTTGCAAGTTAATTTGAGATGGGCCCCAAAGTGTGAAGGTGCTTTATTTTTCTTGAAAGGAGGTTAATTAAACCACTTATAACTGTAGATGATCAAGTGGTAATCCATTTTAATTTATCTATAGTATTGATGTGATAATTGAATGGAGAGTCACTCATGGATTCATGATAAAATTATATTAGGCTGCACTTTAATTGAGTGAGAATAGAATGCATCCAACATCATTTTCTCTATTTTTTTTTCTTTTTAATATTTTTTCTTCTTCGATCCATCATTATTCTCCTTTCTGGGACATTTTAAGTAGTTTGATCATAAGCTGTTCTGAGTTGTTTTAATTTGTGCTCGGGACACATTTGGTTTAGATGCTCAACCAAGTTAGGCCATCTTTAATGATATCCATTTACTTTTCATTCGTCACTTTTTCGAGCTTGAAAAGTGTAGCACACAGTGATGAGGACCATTCTCTCCATATGGGTCGTCGCATAGGGGGACCCACTTATGTCTATTCGCGCTGAAGATCTTGATTGAATCGACGATCCGAATCCATGGATGCGTCCGAATTGTGTTTACCTGTTTTATGTATTTTATTTTATTGTTTTACACATGATTTACTTAGATCGTACACCATACTATGACGGTCAACCATAGCCGTCTAGATGTGACCGCTCTAAATTAGTTTTGTTATACATAAGAGGTAGAAGGAGAAGCCGTCAAAGGTGATTGCAGATTTTGGAGATTCTCATCCCAGAATCCGGCAATCGCTAGGGTCCCTACTTCACGAACCCAAGGTAACGACTCCTTCGTTTCCTTACCTTTTCTTCCCCTTCCTAAGCAAGCTCACCGCCCCTTGTCTTCTCCCCAACCACTTCCATCCATGGTATCATCCTCAACCTCCATCAAATCCCTCCAACTGCAGCCCTTCCCAGCCATAGCCTGCCGCTAGTCTTCCTAGTTCGTCCTCTCCTCCTAGCCACTGACTGCCCAAATTCTGGCTTCCCCCAACACCCTAATCCCCTCCCAGCCATCGCTGACCACATCCAAGCCCACCGCTGCACTACTCCACCATCTAGCCACTGCCAACTTCCCTCCCCTTCAGCCGCTGCCATCTACAGCACCAGGACAGCCACCGCCGGCTCCCCTACACCTCACCAAACTCTGTCCGGTCACCCCACAGCCCACTAGCCTCCACCTTGCAACCCCCATCCCTTTCGCCTCCATGAAACGACACTCAAGCCACTCCAACAGCCTAGTACCATTAGATCCTGTCAGGGAAGCCACCATTACCCTTCCAGATCGCTGCCGACGCTCATAAGGTCACACGATCTCATTACCATCATCGTCTACCTTCCGTTTATAAATACTTGTTGTTTTGGATTCTCTTTATTATATGGATTGATATCCTTGTTTGCTTTGGAATTCTAGCTTGTTAGCATACTTGTTTCGCAGCATTTTTTTACATCTTGCAGGGCTTGATTGCCTTAGTATTTGAAATCGAAGTACTTGTGCGGAAGAAATTCATACCCGCGTGCTTTTCAAATTAATTTGCTCTTTGTCTTGTGACAATCCGCGTGGTTTTAATCTTTGATTGCTATTTATAATCAGATATTAGACTCTATTTAATTGCATACATCGTCCTAGACTAGTAAGAGTTTGATTTCTCCGACACCGCACCTAGGGTTGTATATTTAGAGTTCACCTTCAGAGTCTACCACCTGTCACACATGGTCTATGGTTTCAAATGCATATCTAATATAAGATGTAGAAATTCATGAAGCAATTTGTAGGTTACCAACTCTTAACCTTCAATAATTATCCGGTAGCTTGGATGATCATCAATAAAAATGAAAACCGGACTCCCATTTACTATTAAAATTAGCTAGATATTTTGGCTCAAGCAAACAACACAAATGCTTTAAAATTCATGCACTCATTGAAAACCATATTGTATCATTTTATTATTATTATTTTGAAATCAGCCACACTTATAAACCAATAACTAGGACAAGAAAATGATAGAAAAGAAGGAATTCACTTAAAGAAGCAAGCCACTCACTGGTACATGGAGATAACCTCTTTGGAACTCTTTATCTCACTTGATCAAGGAGCCGATCATGGCAGTAGAAGAAATAACACTACCAACCAGAAAATTTATTCATGTAACAATTGTTGTATTTTGTAAATGGCCCAGATCCCTACTTATAATCATTAATTTGGAATAGCTCTTTCTCTCTCATGACAAGCCAAAAGAATTGCATACACTTTTTATTTAAGAATAGGTTTCCAAAATCACTTTTATTTGATAATGACAACAAATTCGGCCAAGGCCCTTTAATAGAAGTCTGATAACAATAATAAAATAATAAAGGTAGTAACAGGTGGTTGCCGAACATTGTTGGAGGATAATTTCAATGGATTGCCTGAAGAGAAAGCTGAACCGAAATCCATCACTGGAATCAGTGGAAGGGTTGCAAACAAAAACAATGGAAGTCAAGGGTCTAGCATTGACTTTGTTGTGGGCATCCCATTTATTTCCGTAGACACAATTGTTGGTGATGGTTCTCTTTTGGAGGATCATCTTGTCATTATTGACCCCCTTGAGAAACCCTTCATTGAGTCCCTAAGAGACCCATTTGACGAGCCTCCCTTCCCAGCGAGCACTCACCTTAGTATACATGCCTTGTGCCTTCGCACGAGTGAGCTTCACGTTTGAGATGACTTTTCTTATATACCTCCTGGAGAGCCACCCGACTGGCCTTATCATTTGAGAGGCACGCGACACACCCCAACGTTGCATTCTTTTGTCACCATCCGCGCCAGTCCTTTGGGTGATGGCATCATTCACGATGAATTTTTCTATCTACCACTGGTTGAGTCTCCCAATGGATCACAACCCTTGGGATGTATTTGACATCCCCTAGTTTTGTAGCTCAGTACCGGTCTCAAGAAGTCATTTATGTATTCATCGCCCACTCGACAAATACTTCTACATTCCACCCAAAGAGCCTCTTGATTGGCCACCTCATTTTAGAGATTTCCAGGTCATTGTCAGACTGCCCCCTAGAGAGCGTGTGAAGCCTGCCGTGTTTCATTTGCATGAGTCTATTGAGTCGCTTGTTCGTCATTTGCATGTGTTTTCATGAGTCTTTACGACGTAGGATAATAATGATAATGAATCTTATAAATTGCATGCAAATGTTCACTGACAAGAGAAGATATTTCATGAGGAAGAGCAAGTGATGGTGAGATTTCGCTCTGAGAGGCTCTCTCGGGGGCCTGCTAAAAGTTTGAGCGTTAGACGAATGGATCCCTACACAGTCATGAGATGGATCAGAGCAAATACCTATGATCTTGATATCCCTACGAGCATGAGTATTCATCCCGTGTTTAATTTTGAGGATATGATGTCATACTACAAGCCTGACAAGTATGTGAACCCGTGTTATGGAGATCCTCTTGAGCCTACACCTACACATTCTTTTGAGCCTACACCTCCACATTCTTTTGAGCCTACACCTCCGCATCCTCAGTCTTGCAACCAGTCCACTCCCGAGCCCCACCTGCCTTTGGGTCAGTCGTTTATGACTTCATCGTTTGCACCTGTGATCGCACCGGCACTACCTGCACACCATTTGACTATTCAGAGCATTACTGATATCATGGCCTACGAGTTTATAACCATATCCGACGGACAAACACCGGAGTACGATTGGAGCGGATGCCTAGCGGACAGAAACAAAAGCACCATTGGAGAGGATTCTTCGTCATCAGCGATACTTGGACAACCTCTGATGGACCTCGTTGATTCTTACCTGACACACACCGAGTGTATTCCGATCTCTATTCATCAGGAGATGAATTCTTTCAAGCTGGGGAGAATGATGCGGAACGGCGGTGCGAACCCACGGTGGAGCACGAATTTTGGTCCTGTTCAGAGCCGATTGGACATCTCCTATATTTAGCATCTTCGAATCGGCGATCCGATTCCATGGATGCGTCTGGCTCGTCGTTTACTTACGTTTTCATATATTGTATCGTTTTATTTCATGTAATCGGGACCGCCGCATCTCCGACCAATCATAACCATTGATGTCTGGGTGTCCTAATATTATTTTACTATAAATAGGACGCATGAGGGCTGTTTTGAGGCATTGCAGATTTTGGAGAAGATTATTTCCGGAATCCGGCGATCCTCTCGCGGCGACGACTCTGTGAGGCCCTAGGTGACGACTCCTAGGTATTTCCTTTCATCCCTTTTGTATCCCCCATCCATAGCTTTCGTTTTTCCTCCTCTCCAAAGCCTCCACTGAACCTTACTGCCAACCCTATCCATTGTTCCATCTCCATCATAACCACCATTGCATCCCACCCATCTCATCCCACGGATAGGACCAGCAGCTGTTTTCCTAAGGAAGTCACACCATAATTACTTTCCAGGAAATTCCTTCCCAGCCCTCAGGACTCCCATATACATCCCAGACCCTCTTCCAACAAGGCAGCCTCAATCCCACCAAAACCACCCTCCTTCCCTGGAAGACTCAACGCTTTGCCTTCTCTACCAAACCCTAGACCCCTCCCAAGCAACCTACGCTCCTTACCACTCCAAAACCTAATCCCCAACCCCTTACCCAACCCAACAAACTACCATATAATTCCCTCACCATCATTTCACTATCATCACTACCCGGGACATCACACCTACATCTCATATTATCGGATATACCACGCCTACGGCTACTCCCCTACTTAGTACATATTTTATTGTTGTATGGACCTTTGTTTTCAATATTAAAATATGGTGAGGTGATTTTATATTTGTTTGGGATCTATAGCATCATGGAATTTTGTTCTAGATTCACTTGTGATTTGTAGGAAGGATTCATTCGTCGCGCGCTTTGCCTTGGCCCTCCTTGCGGAGAAAAGTCCTTGACTGCTAGCCCTAAAGAAATTATTTTGTCGTGCTTAAGATTATATGCGTGTGATTTAATCCTTTATTGCTATGTCTTGATTCTGCCGTTGGGTCTTGCATGTGTTATATATAGTGTTCACGAGTGTAATAAAATTTTCTCTACGCACTTTACCTAGGGTTGCATGTTAGTCGTACACCCACGTAGCCTATCCTACATCAGTCATAGTAATTGAAAAATGGTACGAGGAATAATGATCCAAGTAGGCATCAAACTGCGATGATAGTTTAAAGCATACTAAACTCAAAACACCTTATCATTATATTGTAATATACCAAAAACATTGAAGATACGCATATATTTTCAAATATTTTGCAGCTGTGAGCCATATATTTTGATGAATGATGTCAATTATTTATTGTGTGCCAAATGCTATTGCAGGTTAAAGAAGGGCATTTGGAGAAAAACCATGCCCAAAGGCTTAATAATTAAAAAATTCACTGAAGGGCCCGGAGGAACATATATTCAGGACAACTCTTATGTTGGAGAAGATGCGTGGGAAAATGATACTGTAACTTCTCAAGATGCCGTGACCGACATTATTGACAAGGATGTTATGTTGGGCCATGAACAAAAAGCAGAGATAAAGAAAAGCTTGGGCTTCTCAGGTTTGTGCTTTTCTCTTTTAAGTGATTAATTATTCTCAATGATGATGACCCTTATACTGCACTATCTAATCTGTATAAGCTTCTGCGTTATGATATAATTTCTATAGAAGGCCAAGACCATGGCACAACCTGGCGAGAGCGGCTTAGAATGTGGAAAGAAATCTTAAGAAAGGATAAACTGGCTGAACAGATTGATTCTAGAACTGCTAGGTATGTAGTAGATTTTGATATGCAAGAGGTGGAGAAGAGTTTGCATAAAGAAGTTGTTGAGAGAGCATCAAATTCTGAAGGTACTAGAGCATTATGGATTTCTAAGAGATGGTGGCGTTACCGCCCAAAGCTTCCTTATACTTATTTTTTGGATAAGCTTGATTCTTCTGAGGTATGCTTCTTCTTCAGAAATTTGTTTAGCAACCTATTATAGCATAACTTCCATAAGAATACATTTAAATTTATCTTTTTGTTTCCAGAAGAGATTTATTGAAATTTGTTAGAATTTATTTGTACAGTTGCAATACTTTTCAAATATGCATCTGACATAAAATTCATTGAGACTGTTGTGCATGCAACGATGTAACACATAAATGCATGTTTTCCATTTTGTGATCGATTGGAATGGGTGAAGCAAAGGGATTGCATGCTGCTGGAAGGATAAATAGGTGACTAGGCTTGCAGGAGATCTGTCTTGTTGGAGGGAGTGGGGGTTTGCAGTTGCAATGTACACAGAGAGGCATATAACATGAGCAGGAATTGTTGGTTGTCAACAAGGTTGTAAATTTCAGATGCGAGATGTCAGAGATATTATAAAATATTGAATTTCTATGTCTCATATGTAAAAATATATATTAAGTATACTTATATGTTCTAAAAGAAAAATTAGCATAACAAGTTGACGTAAATGGACGGGCTTGTCGAGATCGCAGAGGTCGACGAAGGGGGATGGATGCACGGTGGAGGAGATCGGTGGGGAAGAGGATCGGGGAAGGCGTTACCTTGGAGTCCACCAAGGGGTTCCACTCGGAATCCACCGAGGGAGAGAGACCGACAATTTTGTGTAACCGAAGCAAAACCACGATGCCCCCTCACCGCTGCCTGCATGCATATAAATACTAAAACTGAACTAGGGCACCCGAATTGGAGGACTCATATCGTCCGGACTGATCAAGTGTCAAATACAACTCAAAATAAACAATATAATATATGAAAATTACTCGGAACGATCGTCCCGACGCAACCATGGAGTCAGATCGCCCGAACGGTTAGCGGATCATCGTCTCCTGCTGGAATACACGAGCGTGGGCCGGCGATCTCCATCAACTCTCCCCGGCTTGAAAGTGCTCCTCTCCGGTGAGTAAAGACGATTGTACTCTTGATGTAGCTGTGGGGGTGAGTCACTCAAGCTCCTCAAGAGAAATCCAAGTATCGTCTAAAATCGGGCGACCGCACCAACATACGAGGTATCATAGGGTATCTCGCTTGCCAACTGCTGAGAAGTCATGAGTGACAATCTGAAGCATGTCTCCGACGGACATAGGTAACTCTAAAGAAGATGTATCTCTGTTTGGACGCTGAACTGGTTGAACTGTCGGTGATGGATGGTGGTCTCCATAGTGCGATTCCATAAGCTGATGCTGGGGTGAGGTAGACGGAGAAGACAAATGTCGCGGCTTAGATGCGGAAGTGGGGAAGAGATCCACATACACACGCTCCTCGTAATAAGGAGTCAAGTCCTCTACATTGAACACTCAGATTATTCCCATATTTTGAAGGATGTCGATCTCATAAGCATTTGTGCCGATCCGTCGCGTGACTGTATGATGCATCCATCGCCGCATCCGAGGACGCGTGATATCATCACGCAACCGTTATCTTTTTATTTGTTATTTTATTTTCTGTCATTTTATTTTTCCGCGCGTTGCTGTTGTGTTGAGTTCCGACTCATCGGTTTGACCACCCGGTGGGACCCTGAATAAATGGTCCAACTAAGTAGTTAGGACGAAAGGGGCAAACTCAAATTATTTTAAGAATGCATATAAATCTATATATTCAAGTAAATGAGAGAGATCGAGGAAAAGAAATTAAAAGATTTAGACAATCAGCCAAAAGAGGATTATTTGGAAGTTATACAAATTCAAGGTTATAAAATCTATATATTCAAGTAAATGAGAGAGATCCAGGAAAAGAAATTAAAAGGTTTAGACAATCAGCCAAAAGAGGATTATTTGGAAGTTATACAAATTCAAGGCCACAAGATTTGGGGAAAGATTTTTTATTGGAAGAAATGATTTGGGAAGTATTAAAAGTAAAGGCAATATTTTCCCTATATTAAAACACGCCCGTGAAGAAGAGAAACCGGAATAGCACAGAGGACGAAATCCCCGTTTCGTTCCTCTGTATTGCTGGGTAGCTTCCAGTCGTCGAAGAACCAACGCCATCATGTGTTCGACCTCGCCGATCCAAGACAAAGCTCCAGCTCCAACATTTCATCGTCCCCAACGACCCCGTCTCTCCCCCTGGGGGTCCGTCGCCAACGAGTCGTGTCCTCTGCCCGATCGTTGTCGACATCGACTCGCCGTACTCCAGCGATCTGGTGTCCGGGTATCTCAGCGCCGTCAACTCTGGCCAGCGCTACCGGCGGTCAGAAGCTCCATCCCAGTTAGCAAACCAGTTGCCGTCAACAACATCTCCGTCCGGTTTTTCTGTCGAGAGCCCTCCTGCCTCCAACGTGCTCCTGTTTGTGAAACAACCTACTCCTTGCTTTGTTGTTGCATATGCTTGGGGTAATTCCGTCTTCTCTCTTGCTTCGCTTATTGGCGTAAATTTTATGCAACTCAAAATAATTAGTTTAAGTTTGCCTCAGACGTTCTTACTATTTTTAATTGCCGATTATCCATTAATTATTATCTGTGAATTGCTTGTGGACGGAACGATTTCACGACGATTCTACTCATAAAACACTCAAAGAACATTTTCTTAAGTAACAATTAGCGGTCTTTGAAGTTTAAATGTCAGGAGTTTGAATTTGAGCGCGAAAGTCGATTAGGCCCGCTTGACTTATATTGAATTAAACCAATCGCTAAAGAAAACTAACTTATTTTCAAAACCCTAATTTTGGCCTACATCACTGTGTAAGGACCCAATCAACGAGCACTTAATTTTTTTGTTGTTCTCCGTGGGAACCTCTCAGATCGTATGCGAATTATAACTTGCTCCCCCGACTTCAAAAATTTGTTCCGCCTGTGCTGATTTGTTTGAGCTTTATAATAATTATTACTTAATGCAATTTTCTTCCGGACTGACTCATGGAGTGAATGCACATGCTGAATGAAAGACTCTCCGGACTCACTGGGCCGGGCTCCTAAGGGAACGCCAACTAAATCCATGGGCTTCCTGGGTGTATAACCTAATACGACATGGAATGGACTCAGATAAGTGGTCCTATTAACTGAACTGTTATATGCAAACTCGGCTATGGGTAAGGCGAAGTCTCAGGTGGAAGGGCTATCCCCAACTACACATCTCAAAAGATCTCCTAGATTACGGTTGACAACCTCGGTTTGTCCATCCGTTTGTGGGTGGTAGGCGGTGGAGAACCTCAATGTCATACCAGTTTTTTTCCACATCGTTTTCCAAAAATAGCTCATGAAGCGAACATTGCGGTCGGAGATTATCGAAGTGGGCAACCCATGATACTTAAATATTTCCTTAAAGAATAGAGGGGCCATATGAGAAGCATCAACGTTCCTACGACAAGGGATAAAATGGGCCATCTTCGAGAAGCGGTCCACTTACAATGAAGATAGAGCCGAGCTTCCTCAGGGTGCGAGGGAGCCCGGGCCCGAGTCCATGCTAATGTCAACCCGGGGCCTCTATGGAATAGGAAGCGAAGTGTATAATCCAGTGGTCTGGCGCGATCCCTTCGCGGTCTGATAGACTCGACAATGCCTAACAATCCGTGTTGCGTCTTTCTTTAGGCTAGGCCAGAAGAAACGATCCTCTGATGCAATCGTCTTGTCCCGACCAAAGTGTCCCGCTGCGTGCAACTCCCAGAAAAAGAAATCTCGGAGGGACATCTGAGAAACGCAGAGGCAAGAAACCAAGAATAAGTACCCGTCCGAGATCACATAATCCTCACGTAGATCAGGGGGGGGGGGGGGTCTCTCGATACGCGACATAAATGTCCCCAAATCTGGGCACTCAGGGTAGACTTAAACTATACGCTCAAAGCCCTCAACTCGTGTGCTCTTAGTATGAGGAATACTGACTCGGCGACTCAAGTCGTCAGGCGGCTTATTCTCAACACCCGCTCGGTGTTTGAGAACGTAATGATAATCATGCATACACTCTACCCATTTCTTATGACAGTGACCTAATTTCTTCTGCGAATCGAGATATCGCAGTGCCTGGTGATCAGAGTACAAAACAAACTCCTTATGCATGAGATAATGACGCAATAACGAAGTGCCTGTATGATGGCATAAAACTCCCGGCCATAGTTTGAGTACTCTTGTCGGGCGTCATTCAGTTTCTCACTGAAGTAAGCAACCAGATGATCCTCCTGACTAAGTAATCCACCGCTACCAACTCCTGATGCATCACAGGTCACCTCGAAGGCCTTAGTGAAATTTGGAAGGCGTTGGACAAGAGTGGATGACAACCTTTCTTTAATTTCTTCAAATGCCCGTGTGTCCTCCTTCGTCAACACAAATTCTCCCTTACGGAGGCATTTCGTGAATGGGGCCATACCCCGGCCAAACCTCCTGTTGAAGGTGGCAAGTTCGTAGAAACTACGAGCCTTATGAATATTCATCGGAATATGCCACTCACGAATGTATTTGACCTTGACAGGGTCAACAGAGATACCAGAGGCAGAGACTATATACCACAGAAAGTGGGCAGAGGTACATAAGAACAAGCTCTTCTTCAATTTAATGTAAAGATGCTCCTTCTGAAGGAGATCAAATAACATGCGAATGTGGTGTAAGTGCTCGGTGCGTCCCTGACTGCATATCAATATGTCGTCAAAATACATTACCAGAAACTTTATATCAATGTCGTCAAAATACATTACTAGAAACTTGCCCATATAGGGTCGCATGATCTGTGTCATCACCCTCATAAACGTGCTGGACGCGTTCGATAGACCAAATGGCATAATCAACCACTCATACAAATCTTCCTTCGTCTTGAAGGCCATCTTCCACTGATCCCCCTCTCTTACTCTAATCTGATGATACCCGCTGTGAAGGTTGATCTTCGAAAAGATTTGGGCACCAAACATCAAATCCAGGAGGTCGTCGAGGCGGGGGATGGGAAAACGATACTTCACCGTGATTTTATTGATGACATGACTATCAATGCACATGCACCAACTCCCGTCCTTCTTCAGAGTAAGAAGGGCCGGTAATGCGCAGGGACTCAGGATCTCACACATGAAACTCTTCCTAAGAAGATCATCAACTTGCTGTTTTAACTCGACATGCTCAGTCGGATTCATACGATAATGGCGTAGATTGGGCAAAGATGCCCCTGGGTCCAAATCGATCGCATGCTGGATGTCCCTTAGGAGCTCCTCAGACATAATATCTAAGTAGTCATCCAACAAATGATGAACATCAGGATCAATAATCTCAGTGTCTCTAAGGGCCTCAGAAACCACGGTAGCCGCCACGACAAACATAACCCCAACGTCTAAGCTCTCTCTCATAAAGTCACCCTTCCTCAAGATATGTAGAGGTCTCCATGACCCCGCGCTAATGGACGAATCGTCTTTACCATTGTGAGGATCCCTTGGTTGGGTCGGGGTAAGGGTAATCTTGCGACCCTTATTGAAGAATACACACATGTTAGATCGGCTATAACACGTGTCATCACGGTCATACACCAAGGTCGACCAAGTAAAACATGCGCTACATCCATAGGATGACGTTGCACCAGACCTTGTCCTCCGCGGACACTAAACGAATCGGTACCAGACAACGCTGTGTGACCTGGATGGTGGATTTGTCCACCCATAGGACACGGTAGGGATGTGGGTGTCTCAGCTGTAAACTGCATCCGCTCTAATCCCTTTTAGCGACTATATTGACGCAACTACCGCTATCAATAGCGGCTTGCTGGGACCTCCTGCGCTCGAGAAATACGTGCAGAAAATCATAGTACGACGTCAATCCTCCTTGGTACGAGGGATGTGTAGAAGGCATCAGAGGACTCCCAACTCTAGCGACCTCTCAGCGCCGCTCTCCCATCCCTCCTCAACTACGGTTGTAATCTCCTCTGCGGCGATGTCCTCGGCTTCAATGCTGGGCTCAACCGCTTCTTCAATTAGTAAATTACTCGCCTGGCATTGCGCCGCGATGTGTCCTCTGTGAGAACACCGATAACATTGGACACCCCCTAGTTTGGTGCCTCCCGGGACATTGGCTTTCCCCGTCGCATCTGCGGGAGCACGAAGGGGGTGGGGGTGGGGGGGTGGGGAGGGTCAGGAGTGGTTCTCCTAATCATGGAGGGATCAGGTCGAGAGGTGAGCTGCCTCGGGCCATCAAGGCGCAAATACTGCTCATACTCGAGCGCAAGATGAAAAACCTGCTCGACCGTCTCAATCCTATGGGGAATTAGCTCCTTTCGGATATCAGCTCTGAGTTTGGTCCAAAAACGGGATGCAGTGGCAATTGGCTCTTTCATTATATCACTCCGCACCACTAACTCATCAAAACGTGACATGTACTCGACAACAGGGTCCCCTGCTGAAGTGCATAAAGCTGATCTAAGAGCTGGTCACGATATGAGGCGGGAAGGTCTTTATCTCTCAATTGTTGTTTCATCTTATCCTACTGGGTGATGGGACAATATCCGACTCGCTCAAGTGGCTTCTCTAGACTCGACCAGTAAGACAGTAAATATTTGCCAGCCCTATCAACTTAATCTTGGCGAACCGCACACGCCTCTCGCCCCTCATCTCATACCAATCAAAAAAATGATCCATGTCCATGAGCCAATCACTAAATGCCTTCGGGTCCAGGTGACCGTCGAAGGATGGTGCGTCAATACGGATGCACCGGGTATTGTCATCCTCGTCCGGAGTCACTCCGTGGTGTGGATCACGGTAGTCATCATACTGATCGTCATATTCATAGTTGTATCGTGTGAGTGGGGCACGATCTCTACGACCAGGTGGTGGTGGCGGATGAGGTGCATTGGGGGCATGGTGATTTCTCAGTGGGTCTTGCCGATACCTGTAAACCTGATGGGGGTTCCCTCTCGCGGGAGGAGGGGGCTCTCGGCGAGGCATATCTTTAACACATCTCTCGGGAGGTGGTGTAGCATCCCAGCGATCGTCGGGAGGATCATCTTAAGGAGGAGGTGGAGCTTGACCTCCAGGAGTCTCTAATTGGTCGACCCTAGTGCTAACCCTACCGATGTCATCTCCGAGGAAGTCGAACTGGGCCCCAATCTGATCAAATCGATCAAGAACAAGTTTTTGAAATTCGGCAGACGTCATATCTGACTGTGAACTGGCGGCTCTATCGTCGGTGAGATTCGGGTTAGACATAGATGAGCGAAATAATCTACCACTACGTAGCATAAAATGTGGCCCAAACCTAACTCTGATACCTATTTGATGCAGGGGTATGCTTTAGGTGAAGGTCGTTCTAAAATGCAACTAAATGAGATGTGACGAGGCTAACGACAACTACTAACATGAATGCATATGTGATATGTTGTCATTCCTAATAAAATAGCAGAAGTAATAATTAAAATAAAGTATGAGCAGGAGTTCAGTTGGTCACAAATATTGATTATGGGTAACGCGCTTTATCCAACAAACAATAGAGGCGCAATTACTCTTAAGCACGCACAGATTAAGTTCTGCAAATAAACTTCCAATACTACTAGCAAATATAAAAAGACCTCCAACAAAATATGTTCCCAAGCATTCAACAGTAAAGAACAATAACTCCAACAACAACTTACACATGCAAGTGGCGTCGGGGTGAGGGACGATGGAATTCCAGCGGTGGTTGACTCTTGTGGGGCTGCGGGTAGACTGTAACAAGGCTACGGGGACTGTGGGGTGGCTGCCAAAGAAGTTTTGGTGGAGGAAGATGGGAAGTTCACTGTGTTGGAGGGCTGGATAGGGAGTGGGGGGTCGGACCGTCGGATTCTGAAAAGGAGGTGGCTGAGAGGGCTGTTAGGGGGTGTTTTGGAGTTGGAGGGGTCTGTTGTGGGAGATGATGGAGTCAACCGCTGGATGGTTGGTGGCTGGAGGGCTTGCGGCTGAGGGAAAATGCGGTGGGAGGGTTTGCGGCTGATGGAGATGCGGTTAGAAGACTTGCAGCTGAGGGAGTTGCAGCTGGATGTGCTCGACTGGGAGGGATCACAACTAGGAGGGGTTGGAGAGATAGGGAAACTGGACAGGGGAAAGACTTGCGGCTAGGATGCTATGGGGGTTGCGGGAGATGTAGATGGACGGGGTTGTCGAGATCGTAGAGGTCGACGATGGGGGATGAAGCACGGTGTAGATCGGTAGGGAAGATGATCGGGGAAGGCGTTACCTTGGAGTCCACCAAGGGGTTTCACTTGGAATCCACCGAGGGAGAGAGACCGACAGTTTTGTGTAACCAGAGCAAATCCACGATGCCCCCTCACCGCTGCCTGCATCCATATAAATACTAAGACTGAACTAGGGCATCCGAATCAGACGGCTCATATTGTCCGAACCGATCATGTGTCAAATTCAACTCGAAAATAAACAATATAATATATGAAAATGACTCAACGTTTATCCGGACGCAACCGTGGACTCAGATTGCCTGACCGAGTAGTGGATCACTGTCTCCTGCGGGAATGCACGTGCGTGGGCCGGCGATCTCCATCACCGCCCTCTATTTGCACGCACATCGTGACTTTCGCCTTACTTCATCCGCCCGCTGCTCGACCCGATTCCATTGTCGATAGTCTACCTTGCCCTTCTCTCACAGAATCCCTAACTCCTCTTCCATCCTAAGATTTCTCTCGCACCTCTTGCGTGGCTTCTTGCCGATCGATGTAGCTGGACACCGGATTCATCGGATGGGTGCTTAACCACCATTTCAACGCCCAGTTTCCACCATATTTGAGGAGATGGTTCTTCTTCGTCTCCACCATCATATATCTTGATTTCTTATTGGATTCATTGGTTGAATTGTGACCTTTGTCAGATTTAGGGTTTCTCTTTTTATGGATGACCTGGGATTTCCTACTTGATCCCGAAAAATCCCTAGATTTTTGTGTGATGGGTTCTCTTCAGATTTTCATTCTTAAGTTACCATGTTAGCAAGTTTTGATCCCATTGCCTCGTCATTTAGTACTTCTGCAGGCTCTCTCAGTGCGACTCATGATCATAATACTTCCCAGATTACTACCATTCGCGCGAATGATTCCAACTACCTTTTGTGGTCTCGCTCCATCATCTCAGCGCTAAAGAGTTGTCACCGATTTGGTTATGTTAATGACACTAATAGGAAACTTGCGTAGGACTCGCCCAATTGGATGCAATTGTAATCTGAAAGTCATGTCTTGGCTCACAAATTCCATGATGGAATCCATTGCTCGCAACTATTTATTTTTAGACATTGCTACTTAAATTTGGAAGAGAGCATGGTCTACTTACTCTCGCAGAGGCAACACTGCTCAGATATTCCAGTTAAGACAAAAGATATCTTTGCTTTGCCAAGGTGATTGATCCCCCTCAGTTTATTACTGAAGATAACTCAATTGTGCCAGGAATACAACTATTTTGACCCCTTCACTATGGTTAGTCATTTAATCATGATGACGAGGTATTGATTTGGGCTCGTGAAGAATGCAATGAGATTTTGAGTTCCTTCATGGACTCCATCATGACTTTGATTAGAACAGTCTCCATATACTTGTCCGTCCCGAGTTACCATCCCTACCTGAGGTATATAGTATTGTGCAACATGAGTTTGATCATTGTCAAACCTTGCTTCCAGACTCAGCTCCTTAAGGATTTGCTCTTGCTGCCACTACCAATGTTTTTGGTGGACGGATGACACAAGATTCTAAGCTGAAGTTGTCCGATAAAGACCACTTGGTTTGTGATTATTGTGGGAAGAGCCATCACACCAGGGGCATCTGTTTCAAACTTCATGACTTTCCACCGCAGAGAGGAGGTACTGCACCACGGGGTGGTCGTGAATATGGGAGATCTCATGGATGGCATGCTCCTCCTTGTTCGCCTCATTTCACTGATATGGATTCTTCAGGTCGAATGCAAATCGTCACCTGAACACCTTCTTTGACTTTCTTATCATGATCATCTGCATGGATAGTGACGTGCAAATGACGAGCAAATAGCACTGTTAACTCACTAGGACGCGATTCTATAGGGATTTGGACTAATCAATATGTTTTATAGCCTCATAACTTATAACTTTATGAAAGACACTCAACCCATTAGACATATTAACTGAATTATTACATGCCAACTTATTGTATTAACTGAACTATATGAAAGGCACTCGACCCAGTATATGAAAGGTTGATACGATGACTTAAGACTTCAACAAGTTTGTTCTCAACGCCAGCTTATTGTTTTATGATATAATGGAAATCTTGCAAATACTCGTTCCAATTGGAATGATGATGCCTTAGCTTCTTTTGTGAGTTGAAATAATGTAAAGCACGATGAACTAAAATAACACAAACTCTCGACATAAAGGCGATGTCTCCAATTATGTAATGCTACATAAAATTCTTGTTCAGAGTTGGAATATTTTTACTTAACTTCATTCAAATTCTCACTAAAGTATGAAATTAGATGACCCTTCTGAATTAGTACTCCTTTTATGACATAAATATCTTGTTCAGAGTTGGATAACCCTTTTGAATTAGTACTCCTTTTATGTCTATGCCAGTCACATCACAAATGACCTCAACTACCATGTTGAAATTTGGGAGCCTCAAGATCGGGGGTGAAGGCAGTTTCTCTTTAATTTTTTTCAAATGCCTTTGCTGCTTCTTTGGGCTAAATAAAATTTTCCTTTACGAAGAAAGTTGTAAAAGATGTCATGATGATGCTAAATATCCCGACAAACCTCCTAGTAGAGAATTTGTGAAAGTTGCGGACTTCATGAATAGTTGATGAGATGTGCCACTCACTAATGGATTTGACATTTTCAGGATCAATAGAAATACTAAGGACATAATCAATTATCAATGTAATAAAAAAATACACAGAAGTTGGCATGAAAGTAGACTTGTTCAAAAGCTTTACATCCTCCTTTCGGAGAATGCTAAATAGTAGTTGAAAACAAGGTTTTCAAAAACGCGATCTTACACGTAAGATCGTACGATCTTACGATTTTTTAGGGGTTAGCGTTTCGGGTAAGAAGCAAAATCGCAGCTGGGATAAGATCGGCAAGATCGCCGTTCAGGATCGTAAGATCGTACGGTTTTACGATCCTGGGCGATCCTACTCCACGCGTATATTTATCCAGTTTGCGATTGCAGGTCTAATTTAATTTCTCCGACCTAATTGGAACTGCAACCCACGCGTCAAATTCTTCTCGCTGGAGAGCGCCGACCTAATTTACGCAGAGCGGCTCGATTTCTCCTATCTTCGTCGATTCTCTTCCTCACTCCATCACTCACAGGCAAGATTGCAGGCCGCTCGACGCTAGGTTTCCTCTGCATCACGCCGCTCGCCGCTCGATGCTAGGCGGTTTCCTCTTCCTCTGCATCACAGCCGCTCGAAGTCGACGCTGCTCGGTTTCCTCTTCCTCTGCATTACAGCCGCTCGACGCTAGGTTTCCTCTTCCTCTGCATCATAGCCGCTCGACTCTTCAAGTGTTTTCCTCTTCCTCTGCATCACGGTAAGATCGCAGACGCTCGACGTTCATGTGCTTATGGTTTGATTTTTCTTCATGTTGGATTTTCCTCTTCAGTTAAGTCTTGATTTTGCTTCATGTGTTTATGTTTGATTTGTATTGAGTAGGTAGTTAAAAAATGTCTTCAAGTGGTGCTTCTTCAAGTAGTGCAATTTGGATTAACAATTCTCAAGCTCTTGCCACCACTAGCAAAGGGTCTAAAATGGCCAAAAATGCTCCTGGAAGTAAGAGTGATATTGGATGGAAGTATGGCAGCCCAGTTGAAGAAGATGGGAGAAAAATAAAGTGCAAATTTTGTGAGAAAATAGTGACCGGTGGAATTTATAGATTGAAGCATCATTTGGCGGGTACTCATAAAGACGTTGGAGCATGTAGAGCTGTTCCTGAGAAAGTGAAGAAAGAAATATGGGAGATTGTTGTTGGGTTACAAGAAAAGTTATTGAAGAAAACAATCCCCCAGTGGAAGAAGAAGAGGATGTTGGAGATTTGAAGAGGAAAAGGGAAGATAGAAGCTCAGCTGGAATTTTTAAGAGAAGTGGAGCAAGTTCAAATCAAACTACGATCAATTCAATTTTCAAGAAGGGATTGCATGAAGAAGCATGCAATGATATAACATCATTCATCTACAACAATGCTTTAGCATTCAATGTGGTAAAAAGTCAAGAATTTCATAAGATGTGTGAATCTATATCAAGGCATGGCTTGGGTTTTAAGCCTCCATCATATCATGATATCAGAGTGAAATATCTGAAGCAACAATATCAACAGACTATGGAGAATATTTCAGAACATAGAGCTCATTGGAAGAAAATGGGATGCACTATAATGACAGATGGATGGACTGATAAAAGAAGGAGAACATTGATCAATTTCTTAGTGAATAGTTCAATGGGAACTATATTTCTAAAGTCCATTGATGCATCTCATATATCCTAAACAACAGAAAATGTCTTCAAGATGATTGGCAATATTGTTGATGAGGTGGGTGAAGAGAATGTTGTCCAGGTGGTGACGAACAACGCTGCAAATTACAAAGCCGCAGGATAAATGTTAATGTTAAAGAGGAAAAGATTATATTGGACTCCATGTGCTGCTCATTGTATTGATTTAATGCTAGAGGATTTTGAGAAGAAGATACAAGTGCATCATGATACAATTCCTAAAGCAAAGAGAATCACGACATATATTTATTCCAGAACATCCCTCATATCTTTATTGAAAACCTTCACTAAGGACAGAGATTTGGTGAGACCGACAATGACACGTTTCGCCACTTCATACTTAACTTTGGTCTGCCTTCATGAGAACAAACTTGCTTTGATAAGAATGTTAAATTCAGATGAATGGAAAGCTAGCCGATCTGCATGTTCAAGTGAAGGAAAACTAATTGAGGAGGTTGTGATGGATAGAGATTTTTGGAACAAAATTGTCATTTGCTTGAAGGGTGCTTATCCCTTAATGAAGGTGCTTCGTTTGGTTGATCCAGATGAGAAGCCTGCTATGGGATATATATATGAGGAAATAGATCGAGCAAAAGAACGCATTGCCCATGCCTTTAATGGTGTGCAAAAATTGTAAGTCAATTAGTTTCTTTTTTTTAAGTATTATAGATATGAGATTTTTTTCTTATATACTAATTCCAGTATTTGTAATGATTAGTTATCAACCAGTTTGGGATGTGATTGATGCTCGATGGGACAAACAATTGCACAGACCATTACATGTTGCAGGTTATTATCTAAACCCTCAATTTCACTATAGTCCGTCATTTAAAGCTGATTATGAGGTGAAGCGAGGACTATATGAATGTTTAGAAAGAATGACCGGGGGAGATATTGATGAAATTTCAAAGATTGATGCCCAATTGGAGGATTTTAAGAATAGGAAAAAATTCTTTGTTTCTATAGTAGCCAAAACTGGTATTAATATCAAAACTCCGGTGGCATGGTGGGATTCTTATGGAGAAGAACATCCGGAACTACACAATTTTGCATTACGTTTATTGAGCTTGACGTGCAGTTCTTCTAGATGTGAGCGAAACCGGAGTGCATTTGAAAGAGTATAATTACAATTTTACTAAATATCTTTAATAATCACCATTCACCAAAAGTATTGTATACTAATTGATTTTTTTTCTAGCTACACACAAAAAGAAGAAATCGTTTGAAGCAAAAGACAATGAATGATGTTGTCTTTGTGATGGCGAATTCTCGTTTGACCAATAGCAAGTTGAAGAAAACTCATGCACATAATTTTGATGATATTCCATCCGATAATGAGTGGATTGTTGCCGATGAAGATGATGAAGAAGATCTTGACATAGAGCCTCTGGATATTGAAGAGGACCAAGAGGTAGCTGCTCACATAGGGGGAGGAGAACAAGATCTTGGGATATATGAAGGCGATGAAGATGCTTCATTAGGCAATTCGGTGGACTTTACCTTAGATGACTTATTTTTATTTTGAATGAGGTAAATTACTATGCAGTTGAACTTTTTACTAATTATTATTTACTAATTACTATGCAGTTGAACTTTTATATATATATATTGCTTTATAATTGTTGATCTACTAGATATTTTTATAAATAAATTAGATTTTTTTAATTTTGTATAATAAGTAAGATCTTACCGTTTCGTGTCGATCCCACGTTTTGCGATCCTACCACTGCCGACCGATCTGACGTAAGATCTCGATCCTGACAAGCTTGGTTGAAAATGAAGAATATGATCCGAATGAGTATTGACTAAATAATAGGATGTCATCTAAGTAAAAGACTAAGAACTTCTCCATGTAAGAATGTAATACTCGGGTCATGATCTTCATAAAAGTACAGTGGACATTTGATAACCAATATGACATAACTAACCACTCATATAAATCATTCTTGATCTTGAGCATTGTTTTCCACTCTCCACACACTTTGATCTAATGGTATCCATTACGCAAGCCGATCTTTGAAAAGATCTGGGCACCAACCACCCTATCTAAAAGATCATTGAGGCAAGGATAAAAATTGTATGATTGTTGTTGATGAAATTGTAAAGAAAGACCTATTTAAGAGGCCCATGTATTGTTCTCTTAGGGATTAGTCCCACACCTTAGGATTGAGTTTAGACTCCTCTCTCTCCTCCTATATATATGTGTACAAATACTTGTGATGTATTAGTGAAGTTTTCTGAGAAATTAATAAAATATTATTTTTCTCTCCCTTCTGTCATTTTTCTCTACATGACATCAGAGCGAAGGCGTTCCTCCGCTTTCCTTATCCTCCCTGATTCTGCGGTCAGCTTTCCCCTAACCGCAGCTCTGCAACCAGCTTTCCTCTAATCGCAGCTTAGCTCTGCTCTGCGCGATCTCTGCGTTCAGTTCTCATCTAACCACAACTCTTCTCCTCCCTCTGCGATTCCAACCTGCCCACCAGTCCCCCCGGGTTTTTATAGCCTTTCTCCTTGCTGACAACCGGGCCCCACCTAGAGAGTGCTTACTGCAGTCTCTGCGGTCTGCTTTCCCTGTCCGCTTTCTCTTCCTGGCTTGCGCTTCTATGCTCGATTGTGCCTCCTGCTCGCAGCAACAAGCTCGTCCCACCAGATCGCCAACATCGTTCCGCCAGATCGCCAACAAGATCGTCAACGATCTTCTCGCAGCGACAAGCTCTGCTTCTTTGCTCCGTTTCTACGGTCTCCCTCATCTACCCGGATGGATCGCGACTTCCCTGCTCGATTGCGCCTCCTGCTCGCAGCGACAAGCTCGTTCGCCAGGTCGTCAACATCGTCTGGCCGCTCAGCTCGCCCACGCCTCCTCGCTCGACAGGCTTCTCGCTGCTTCTGGCCGCTGCCTCCTCGCTGCTTCTGGCCGCTGCCTCCTTCTCGCTGCCAGCCTACTCAGACTGCTCGGCTCGCCGGTCTTCGATATTGCCAAGCTACGCTCGACTCCTGGCCGCCTAGCCACTCAGCCATTGCCTATTCCATCATTCTGTCCGCTCGTCAGCCCGCTGAGATCGCTTCTCCCACCATTTTTTTAACCGTCCTTGCAGCCTTCCTCTTCTTGGTCTCTCATCTTGGAGGTCATGGCCTTAAATGATGCCTCGCCCCTTCCGGCTCGTGCGACAACTATTCCTTCTGAAGTTCGGGATGAGCTCCGAATTACCACTATCTCTCTTAGGGGTCGCAAAAAATTTGTGGAGTGGGTCCACTCGGTGTGTCTGGTCCTCCAGATCAAAGGGCTTCTTCATCACCTTACCAAGGCACAACCAACTATCCTCACCGAGGACTGGCTCCGTGATGATTGACGTGTTCAGACGTGGCTTCTGAACTCTATGGATAGTGAACCTTACCTTATTGCCATGTATCATGACACAACCAAGGCTATGTTGGACGAACTTCACTCCGTATACCCTGGCAAGGACAGTTTGCAACACCTATTTGCATCTTCAACGATCTCCAGTCTCTTGACCCAGGAGTGGATGGTGACCTCACCTCCTTTGTTGCACGGTCCAAGACTCTGATTGAAGCCTGCATCAGCCTCCCACGACGAATCTCGCTGCCCAATGGACCCAGAAAGAAGCTGTTGGCATCACCATGTTGATGGCTCGTGTTCCTCCACATCTTCACAACATTCATGCAAATATCCTCTCCTCAAATTTACCCTCTCTCTGATGTGTGTTCCATGCTGTTGAAGGTGACCCCACCTTCTGATACTCCAGGCACTGTCTCTCTGACTCTCTTCAACAGTCTCCTCCAACTCATCTACATCCTCCACCGACTCGTGGAGGCCGCACCGGCTCTCGAGGGAGAGGCCGATTTAGTAGGACACGTCCCAAGTGTTCCTACTGTGGTCGGGACGGTCATCTTGAGGCTACTTGCTATCGAAAGCATGGTGTTCCTCCTACACATCTTGTATCTATGACAACTGCTGCTCCCACGGCTACTTCCCCCGATATGGCTGCATTACGTACTGATCTCCAGAATCTTCAGGGCCTGCTTAGTTGGCCTTCAGGCTCTATTGCGACCATCTTCAATGAAGGTATCTCCTGCTCATCCAATAGTCCAAATTGGATTATGGACTCTTGGGCAACTAATCATATTACTCCGCAGAAGTCTCCTCAGTACTTGGACACTGCTTGTCCTAAGTTCATCACTGTGAGAAATGGTGACACAACTCCCATTCATGGTTCTGGCAACATGGACTTAACCTCTTCTCTCTCTCTTCGCTCAGTTCTTCATATTCCGGGCTCTCATTTTAATCTTATGTCTATCAGTCGTCTTACTCAGGATCTCGACTGCTCTGTAACTTTTTCTTCCTCTTCTTTTGTTGTGCAGGACCGACAAACGCAAAATATCATGGGTAGAGGACGTTTGTCTAATGGGTTGTACACTTTGGATGTTTCCCCCACTGCTCTCTCTTATGTTACCTCCGTTAACTGGCATCGACGTCTTGTACATGCTCCTCTCCCCATTCTGAAGAAAGCTCTTCCAGATGTATCCCTCTCTGACTTCAATTGCGAATCTTGCATCTTCGGCAAGCAGCATCGCTCTTTTTTTTTTCTCATTATACTCGGAGTAATGCTCCTTTTGTTTTAGTTCATTCGGACATTTGGGGTCCCTATAAAATAGCTAGTGTCTCTGGTTATCGTTATTTTCTTACCTTTATTGATGATTACTCTCGCATGAACTGGTTATGTCTACTTCGCGACCGCTTTGAATTAACTCGTGTCTTTCAAGCCTTTAATGCTGAGTTACTTACTCAGTTCTCTACTACTATTAAGACTCTTCAGACCGACAATGTGCGCGAGTATGCGAGTCATGCATTTTAGAACCTTTGTACTGTGTTCGGTATCCTCCACCAAACCTCCTGTGCTTGCACACCACAACAAAATGGTGTTGCTGAGCGCAAGAACCGTCATTTTCTAGATGTTGCTCGCTCATTCATGTTTCAAATGCAGGTACCCAAGTTATTGGCATTTTGCGGTGTCCATCGCTTGCTACCTCATCAATTGCATGCCCTATTCCGTTCTCAATTTTGCCACTCCATTCAGTCTTCTTCCCCTCCGGCTCTCCCTTTCCCATAACACCTCGTGTCTTTGGCTGCATATGCTTCGTCCTCTCCCTTGGTTCTGCAACTGCAAACTTGATCCTCGTGCTACTAAGTACATGTTTGTCCACCATCAAATTAGTTCAAGTGCGGATGTAACATTTCTCGAAGACCAGCCGTTTCACTCATCACCTTTGGCCTCTCTTGCTCCACCTCTCCTACCTCGCCCTGTCATTCCTATCACCTCCCCTGAACCAGTCGTTTCACTCATCACCTTTGCTGTCCACCGTCATTGGCCATTGCATCAGTTGGACGTCAAAAATGCCTTTTTCAATTGTGATCTTGCTGAGACTGTCTACATGCATCAACCTCCCAACTTTGAGACCACGGGGGAGTCACTTGTATGTCACCTCAAGAAATCTCTTTATGGTCTCAAACAGTCTCCTCGGGCATGGTTTGACAAGTTCAGTCGAGTTGTTAGTGATGTTGGGTTTACTCGAAGCTCGGCGGACTTCTCCCTCTTCATTCGTCATCGTCCAACAAGCACTGTGATATTCCTGGTTTATGTTGATGATATCTTAATTATGGGTGACGATTCAAAAGGCATCCATATGATCAAGGAACACTTGGCCTCCGTGTTCCAAACCAAAGATTTGGGGAATCTCCGATACTTTCTTGGCATCGAGGTAGCTCGTCGTCCCGATGGTCTTGTCCTATCTCAAAGAAAGTATTGCCTCGATCTTCTTCATGACGCTGGCTACTCTGGTTGCAAGCCAGCTGACATACCCATGGATGTCAACCACAAGCTCTATGTCTGTTTCTCCGACTCTGATACGCTCTTACCAAACCCAGAATACTATGTCGTCTTGTTGGAAAGTTGATCTATTTGACAGTTACAAGATCCGATATATCATTTGCTGTTGGAGTAGTCGGTAGGTTTATGCATGCTCCACGGACCTCTCGTCTCCAGGCAGTTGAGCGCATTCTCCGATACCTGAAGTCTGCTCCTGGACAAGGGCTTGTATATAAACCCTGCTCGTCTCTATCTCTCATTGCCTACTCTGATGCTGATTATGCTGGATCCCTGGATGATCGCCGTTCCACAAGTGGGTTTTGCACATACTTTGGTGGTTGTTACCTGGAGAAGTAAGAAGCAAACTGTCGTCGCTCGCTCATCTGCAGAAGCTGAGTATCGATCAATGGCCTCTATCGTCTCTGAACTCACATGACTAGAAAGCCTTCTGGGAGACCTGGGTGTTAAACTCTCCTCTCCTCCCACCTTGTTCTGCGATAGTCAAGCTGCTATTCATATTGCCAAAAATCCTATGTTCCATGAACGTACCAACAAGCATATCGAGGTTGATTGTCACTTTATTAGGGAAAAGGTTCAACTAAGGAAGTTGAACTTGAGACATGTTCCTGCTGCACAACAAATCGCTGATATTCTTACCAAAGCTTTACTGCGACCTCTATATCTTCAATTCTTGTCCAAGCTTGGTTCCTACGACTTGTGTGCTCCAGCTTGCGGGGAAGTGTTGAAGAGGCTCATGTATTGTTCTCTTATGGATTAGTCCCACACCTTAGGATTGAGTTTAGACTCCTCTCTCTCCTCCTATATATATGTGTACAAATACTTGTGATGTATTAGTGAAGATTTTTGAGAAATTATTAAAACATTATATTCTCTCCCTTCTGCCGTTTTTCTCTACAATTGTAATTTTATTAATGGCCATACTATCAATGCACCTACACTTGTTCCCATCATTCTTTGGAGTTAAAAGTGCTGGAACAACACAAGGACTCAAGCTCTCACAAATAACTCTATTCTTCAGTAACTCTCCCATTTATCGCTTCAATTTGACAAACTTCATCAGATTCATCCTATGATATGGTAGATTCGATAACGATGCACTCGACACAAGGTCATTAACGTGTTGAATATCTCTCAAAGAGGGTAAGTGACGCAGGAGGAGGAATCTATAGGCGACGAGATAAACTGTGACCTAACCCTACATGCTATGCAAAGCCCGACAGGTTAAATCACAATTGAATAATAAATAATGGCATCCCACACAATTAATTCACAGCAAGGCAAAATAATTTACTAGGGCAAAGCAAGCTTAGGCTTTTCTCCGTGTGGAGGGCCAAAGTAAGAGCGCACGACGAATAAGTCCTGCAAATCATGATAATTATCAAGCAGACCACCACAATACAAGATATCCAAACTCATATAGTGATCCAATCCAATATAAAATGCTGAAAATAATAATCCAGTGCAACGAAATCTCACCAAATAGTGGGTTGACCAAGGTACTGAAGAATCCGGAGCCGTAGATGCGTGGACGACGATCCGAGGTGTAACCGAAGGCGTGGAAATGATGGCGGTAGCTGCCCTCGGTGTGGATAGATCCGATGATTTGATAACGGTTCCGGGTTAGGGAATGGTGGATAGATGGGGAGAAAGCCGGATCCGGGCTGGATTTGCCTAGATCCAGGCTGCTAGGGTGCGGGAGAGGCTGCTAGGGTGCAGGAGGGGTTGCACGGGTGGATCCACTGGAGGGGGTGGACTAGCGGCTTGGGAGGGAGGCTGTAGAGGGAGGAGGGGTTGTAAATCTGGAGGGAGGGAGTGGGCTGTGGGTTAGGACCAAGGAGTGGTCGGTTTTGTGAGGTGAATCAGGCTGAGGGGGAGGCGGAGGGCAGGGGGAGGGAGGGGATGGCTAGGCGGCTTGCTGGGAAGGGCAAAAGGAACTTGCGGCCGGAATAGGGAGGGGAGAACTATAGGCTAGGAATAGTGAATTTCATTTTTGAACAGTGACATGAGCATAAACATGAATTAAACCTGGGCAGTAGGGTGGCTGGATTTTGGGGGGTTGTAGGGGGCTGCGGGAGGGATTTTGGAAGTGGAAAAGAGGGCTAGGGTTAGGGGGTACCTTGGGGAGGGAGATACAAGCCTAGGAGTCATCACATAGGGTTCCACGGGGTCGGCATCGTGGGATGATCGCGGGAATCCGGGAATAGCATTCTCCAAATTCTGCAATGCCTCAAAACCAGCCACTACATGTGTTACGCATACACTTTCACGCAAGTGGACCCCCCGGATGGAGATCATCGACGTACGCGTATGGCCGCCGCCGCATCTAATTGGGGCACGCGCATGGAAGCCGCCATGATTAATTCCTTTGAAATTAAATGTGTTAATTAATATTATTAAATACTTTTTAATTAATATTAATTAGACTTAATTATTATTAATTGTATTTTCTTATTTGGTGTGCCCTCCCTCATCTATATAAGAGGGAGGGGTAGGAGTTTGATGGTATCTGGGAATGTATGCAAGATCTTAGGGTTGCTCCCTAAATTCCTCTTTCTTCTTCCTCCTTTCGTCTCGCCTTCCACTGCCGGCCCTCCCCCTTGCCGGATTCTTCTTCTCTTCCCCGATCATATTTCTATTCAGTAACAATGAAGTGTTACGCATACACTTTCACGCAAGTGGACCCCCCGAAAGGAGATCATCGACGTACGCGTATGGACGCCGCCGCACCTAATTGGGGCACGCGCATGGAAGTCGCCATGATTAATTCCTTTGAAATTAAATGTGTTAATTAATATTAATTAAATGCTTTTTAATTAATATTAATTAGACTTAATTATTATTAATTGTATTTTCTTATTTGGTGTGCCCTCCCTCATCTATATAAGAGGGAGGGGTAGGAGTTTGATGGTATCTGGGAATGTATGCAAGATCTTAGGGTTGCTCCCTAAATTCCTCTTTCTCCTTCCTCCTTTCGTCTCGCCTTCCACCGCCGGCCCTCCCCCTTGCCGGATTCTTCTTCTCTTCCCCGATCACATTTCTATTCGGTAACAATGGTCCGACCTGCCGCTCCGCCCGCCGTAACGCCGCCGGATCAAGGCTCTCCTTCCATGGCTACGAACACGCGTCTCCACACCGCCAACCATACAGATCACATCCGCGCCGGGCTCGCCCGAGACAAGGCCACGTTCGCCAGCCTGCAGTCCTCCCTCGAAGCCATCCTCGCCGACCAAGCGCTCATCCTGAGCCGCATCAACGCCATCTGGCCCCCAACCTCCACCCCTTCACCGTCCGGCTCCACGCCTTCGGCCGCCACACCAACCGCCATGACCCTGCAAGCACCCGCACACTCCACTGGATCAACATCTTCAACCACCACAGGCGGTCTCTGCCCTCTGCCCTTGCAGCGCGCCGGGGAACCACTGGAGAATGTCTCCTCCCCTCCCACCGTCGAGCAGCCAGCCCCCAACGTCGAGCAGCCAGCTCCCAATGCCGAGCAGCACACCCCATCTCCCCCTGCCAGCGTCGAGCAGTCGGCCCCACTGTTCCCCTCCAGCGCCGAGCAGCCCACCCCATCCTCCCCTTCCTGCGTCCTGCGTCCTGCAACCACCCCCACAGTTCCCTTCCAGCGTTGAGCAGCAACCACCGCCGCCACTGCCCCTTCTGCGTCGAGCAGCAGCCGCCGCACCTCCCACACGGCTTCCGCCAACCACGGCTCTCGCACCAGACTCGCCGATCAGCGTCCCCGATCCAGGAACTGCCTCGCCGCTCATTTCCATCCAGCTGTGCACGCCAGCCTCACGCATTGCTGCAAATGGCCTCGTCTCTCCCGCCGTCCCGCCAACCAATCCAGGCATCGACGCGTCTTCCCCAGCCATCGAGCCACGCGCTTACTGTAGTCCAGCCTGTCAGACTATCCTCACCTTTCCCAGGCCCCACACAACGCAGCATTCTTCATATCCTTTTCTCTCTCCATACACGCCATCATCACTGTTCCCGACCCCACATATCCTGCAGCCACATATCCGGCAGCCCCACATATCCTGCAGCCACATATCCGGCAGCCCCACATATCCTGCAGCCACATATCCGGCCCACATATCCACGCCATCATCACTTCTTCATATCCTGCAGCCCCATCATATCGTACATCAGTCCTCCTCTCTCCTCCTTGAGCCTCCTACTAGCTGCCAACACTTGTCTCTCATACACCCTCACCTACTTTATTTTTTCTTCATTGTCTTGTCACATCTATTTTTGTCCTTTCTTTAATTGTCCTCTCCCAAACAAAAGCACACCCACCTTTTTCTCTCCTAGCTGCCGCCCCCCTTTCCACACCCAGCCAACTCCCACTTTCACCCTCACACCCGCACCCACTCTTTTCGTCTCCCTCTCTTCTAACCGCACTCCACTAACACAAAATTGCAGCCACATTATTTCGTTTTTTTAACACCTCTTCGCTCTTTCTTCTCAAGGCACTCGCCACCGCCACTAGCAATACACAACTCCGTCCTCGTCAACATCCTTAAAGATCCCGATAAAAGCGTAACACTCGACCTTGAGGACAAGGTCGATTTTCAAGGGCGGTATAGTGTTACGCATACACTTTCACGCAAGTGGACCCCCCGGATGGAGATCATCGACGTACGCGTATGGACGCCGCCGCACCTAATTGGGGCACGCGCATGGAAGCCGCCATGATTAATTCCTTTGAAATTAAATGTGTTAATTAATATTAATTAAATGCTTTTTAATTAATATTAATTAGACTTAATTATTATTAATTGTATTTTCTTATTTGGTGTGCCCTCCCTCATCTATATAAGAGGGAGGGGTAGGAGTTTGATGGTATCTGGGAATGTATGCAAGATCTTAGGGTTGCTCCCTAAATTCCTCTTTCTCCTTCCTCCTTTCGTCTCGCCTTCCACCGCCGGCCCTCCCCCTTGCCGGATTCTTCTTCTCTTCCCCGATCACATTTCTATTCGGTAACAATGAAGTGTTACGCATACACTTTCACGCAAGTGGACCCCCCGGATGGAGATCATCGACGTACGCGTATGGACGCCGCCGCACCTAATTGGGGCACGCGCATGGAAGCCGCCATGATTAATTCCTTTGAAATTAAATGTGGTAATTAATATTAATTAAATGCTTTTTAATTAATATTAATTAGACTTAATTATTATTAATTGTATTTTCTTATTTGGTGTGCCCTCCCTCAGCTATATAAGAGGGAGGGGTAGGAGTTTGATGGTATCTGGGAATGTATGCAAGATCTTAGGGTTGCTCCCTAAATTCCTCTTTCTCCTTCCTCCTTTCGTCTCGCCTTCCACCGCCGGCCCTCCCCCTTGCCGGATTCTTCTTCTCTTCCCCGATCACATTTAATTAATATTAATTAACACATTTAATTTCAAAGGAATTAATCATGACGGCTTCCATGCGCGTGCCCCAATTAGGTGCGGCGGCGTCCATACGCGTACGTCGATGATCTCCATCCGGGGGTCCACTTGCGTGAAAGTGTATGCGTAACAACATGTCTATTTATAATAAAACAAAAGCTAGGGCATCCCACCATCGACGACTATGATTTGCCGGAGGTGGGGCCACTCAAATACATCAAAACAAATGCAAAAATAATAAACTAATATATCAAATTGATTCGCAACGCGAATCTGAACACATCCGTGGAGTCCGATCGTCGATCCGGCACGCCATATATGGAAAGTCGCCAAATCAGCCCCGAATGGGCCCAAAGCTCGTCCTCACCTCTGCTCCGCATCAATCTCCCAGACTTGAAAGAATTCATCTCCCGATGAATAGGGGTCAGAATTCTCTCGCCGTATGCCAGGTAAAACTCGAAGAGGCCCGCCAGAGGTCGTCCAAGTGTCGTCGCTGAAAAGTGACCTCGCCAATCAACTCCTCCAGACTGAAAAGTTTCCATCCCCGATGAGTGGAGACGGACGTACTGAAGTCGAAGTCAGGGGGCGAATCAATCAAGCTCTGCTGCAAGTTCCCAGATGTCATCAACGTCTGTAGTAGGAATGTACTGACGGAATATGGTCTTCGTGATGCTTTCAACGCTCAACTCACGAGTGGTGGATCCCGGTGCGATCGGCAGCGCCGTGGGTAGAACCAAAGAAGACGAGTCCCCAGGTGGGTGGGTGTCAGAAGTAGGTGGGTAGTGGTGGCCATCAAACGTGGGTGGGCTATGAGGGTGGTTAGGCAACATGAGTGGAGGTGTGTGCGGCTGGAAGTCCCCACTGCTTGGGTCCATATACTCGCGAGGCTTGTAGTACGGAGTCATATCTTCAACACTAAATACCAGGTGGATACCCATACTTGCAGGGATATCAAGATCATAGGTGTTTGGTTCGATCCGTCTTATGATTATATAGGGATCCATTCGCCTAACGCTCAAGCTTTTAGCAAGCCTCGCACAGAGCCTCACAACGCATATTCTCACCATCACCTGCTCGCCTTCATGAAGTACCTGCACTTGTTAGTGAACACCCGCATGTGATTTACAAAATTTATTACTAATATGGATTATTCGTCGGACCGACTCATGACACATGCAAACGATGAACAAACAACACAATAGACTAGAAGACGTGGCTCTATATTGTGGTGAGTGTCCCCGAAAAGAAAGAGCTCGTCTGGTGGGTCAGCAGGTGGTGCATCCCAAAAATCAGCGAGAGTGCGATGTGTCAGCAGGTGGTGCCCTAAATATTGGATACTCCTCACAATATCCATCCTCTGGGGCGGGGTCAGGGACGATAATGGAAGAGGCTTCCATAAATCGATACTCATACAAGCGGGGCTCACCCGAATCTCATCCTCATCAGGATGTGGCGGATCATCCGGAGGCTCAACTGGGGGCTCGTCATAGAACTCGTCACTAGGGTCATGGTCCTCCAGATGAGTACCATCGTGAGGGGTAGTGTCCCCGTGAATGGGTTACATAGCCACTACGAGATCAACACCAGACTCTAGGCTCTCAGTTGTGATGTTACTTAGAGCAAAGACAATGGGAGGGCGACATAGACCTATACTCAAGAATGGATCCGTAGGTGCGGTGTCAGGAAGTGGGTCTGTGTTTGGGGTGCTAACTGACCCGGTGGATGGCAGAGGAAGAGGTGTGGGTGAGGGACACAACACTACAAACTCAATAGGCCGTTCATGTTCGCTCTCAGTCGGGGTCACACGAGACGGGTCAGAAACAAGAGATAAGTCACTCACTGGGCTAAGCACCTCACTGGGGTGAGAGCAATCCGTATCAGGTATCACTTCTGCCATGTCTAACGGAACAATGGTAGGCAGAGTGGTGTCCTCGGTGTGGGAGGAGCTCGTACTGCAGAGGTCAAAGTGAGGATCCAACCGACCAGCTCTTGCAGATTTCAAAGACTGTTCTTAACGAAGGGCAAGCCGATACGTCTGCTCGAGGGACTTCGAGCTATGATAAACCACCTTGGTACGAATGTCTGAGCGAAGGCCATACCAAAATCTGCAAGAGGTCATGGTTGGGTCCTCTCGGATATCGCTCCTCAGAACTAACTCATCAAAGCGATCCCTGTACTTAGAGACGGACATGGATCCTTGCTGAAGGAAAAATAATTGGTCGAGCAAGCGAGTCTGATACGACGACGGAAGATACCTCTGACACAATATACTCTTCATGTCCACCCAACTAGTGATGCGATGTAGACGGTCTCGCTCGCGGGTCCTCTCGATGCTAGACCAATATGCACTCGCCTGTTCTAAAAGTCTAAGTTTCGCAAACTTGACGCGACGCTTACCGAATACCTCAAAATGGTCAAGATAATACTCCATATCCACGAGCCAATAACTGAAAGACTCGGGACTCGATGAGCCGTCAAAAGAAGGGGCAACAGTCTACGTTATCAAGGCGCGCGCCTAGGCGCGCCTGAGGCGCCGGGCGCACCAGGCACACCGGCCAGCTCCTCTGCAAGGCAGAGGCGGGCGACGTGCCTCAGGCGCGCCCATGCGCGCCTAGGCGCGCGCCTTACCAACTCCCAGGCGCACCAAAGGCGCGCCTGGGCTTTTCAAGCTGTATTCTTCAACTTGTTTTTTTGGGAGGGGGCAAAAACATGATCTCAGACGCACCCGAGGCACACCTAGGCGCACTTGGGCATCCAATTCACCGATTTTCAGTGAATTGAGTGCCAAATTCACTGAAAATCACCGAATTGGTTGCCCAATTCGCTGATTTTCAGTGAATTGGGTGCAAATTCCCTGAAAATCAGCGAATTGGGCATCGAATTCGCTGATTTTCAGTGAATTTGACACTCAATTTCCCGATTTTCAGCGAATTGGGCACCCAATTCACTGAAAATCAGCGAATTGGGCACCCAATTCACTGAAAATCAGCGAATTGGGCACCCAATTCACTGAAAATCAGCGAAATCCGCTGAAAATCAATGAATTAGATGTCAAATTAACTGATTTTCAGTGAATTGGGCGTCCAATTCATTTTTGCGCCTCACGTGCCTCAGGCGCGCGCCTGCGCCTTGCGCCTTGCGCGTAGGCTCCAGGACCCCTTTGCGCCTCGGTGCGCCTTGCGCCTTTGATAACTTAGGCAGCAGTACGAAACTGACTCTCAAGATCTCTCTCGGAACGACGATCCTCATAATAATCATCCCTAAGGTAACCGAGTCGTGTCGAATGATCAACACGAACCGCTCGTGTGTACGGATGAGAACGACGATAATCATCATACTGATCGCCTCTAGCATAGTGGGGTCGTGTCGGTGGGCCAACACGATCTCTGGAAGTGGTGTACTGCTTTCGCGAATAATCATCGTAGTATCGTGAGGGTCTCCCTGAAGGGGATCTATGAGGGCGGGTGCAAGTGGACTCGAGACCTCCAAAGTGAGGGGAGGAATAATTGTGACACCTAGGCATAATGAAAAACCTATAGACTCTACGACTGCGTATCGAAAAGTGCGCGCAACCTACCCTCTAATACCAATTGACGCAGGAGGAGGAATCTATAGACGGCGAGATAAATTGCGACCTAACCCTACATGCTATGCAAAACCCGACAGGTTAAATCACAATTGAATAATAAATAATGACATCCCACACAATTAATTCACAGCAAGACAAAATAAATTTTTAGGGCAAAGCAAGCTTAGGCTTTCGTCCGCGTGGAGGGCCAAAGCAAGGGCGCACGACGAATAAGTCATGCAAATCACGATAATTATCAAGCAGACCACCACAATACAAGATATCCAAACTAATATAGTGATCAAATCTAATATAAAATGTTGAAAATAATAATCCAGTACAACGAAATCTCACCAAATAGTGGGCTGACCAAGACACTGAAGAATCCGGAGCTGGAGATGCGTGGACGACGATCCGAGGTGTAACCGATGGCGTGGAAATGATGGCAGTGGCTGCCCTCGGCGATGGGAAATGAAAACGGACCGGAAATGGATTGATCCGGCCACGCGGGTAGAGATACGAACGGGGGTGGATAGATCCGATGATTTGATAACGGTTCCAGGTTAGGGAATGGTGGATGGATGGGGAGAAAGCCGGATCCGGGCTGGATTTGCCTAGATCCAGGCTGCTAGAGTGCGGGAGAGGCTGCTAGGGTGCGGGAGGGGTTGCACGGGTGGATCCACGGGAGGGGGTGGACTGGCGGCTTTGGAGGGAGGCTGTAGAGGGAGGAGGGGTTGTAGATCTGGAGGGAGGGAGTGGGCTGTGGGTTAGGACCAAGGAGTGGTCAGTTTTGTGAGGGAAATCAGGCTGAGGGGGAGGGGGAGGCGGAGTGCAAGGGGAGGGAGGGGGTGGCTAGGCGGCTTGCTGGGAAGGGCAAAAGGAACCGGCGGCTGGAATAGGGAGGGGAGAACTATAGGCTAGGAATAGTGAATTTTATTTTTGAACAGTGACATGAGCATAAACATGAATTAAACCTGGGCAGCAGGGTGGCTGGATTTTGGGGGGCTGTAGGGGGCTGCGGGAGGGAGTTTGGATGGTAGAAAAGAGGGCTAGGATTAGGGGGTACCTTGGGAAGGGAGATACAAGCCTAGGAGTCGTCACCTAGGGTTCCATGAGGTCGGCACCGTGGGATGATCGCGGGAATAACATTCTCCAAATTCTGCAATGCCTCAAAACCAGCCACTACATCTCTATTTATAATAAAACAAAAGCTAGGGCATCCCACCATCAACGACTATGATTGGCCGGAGGTGGGGCTACCCAAGTACATCAAAACAAATGCAAAAATAATAAACTAATATATCAAATTGATTCGCAATGTGAATCCGAACACATCCGCGGAGTCCGATTGTCGATCCGGGCACACCATATATGGAAAGTCACCAAATCAGCCCCGATTGGGCCCAAAGCTCGTCCTCGCCTCTGCTCCGCATCAGTAAGTCATCAAAAAGTTCATTGGATATTATAAACTTGTCAAGTATGTGACAAAGAATTTCGATGAATCACTGATACATCAAGTCATCAATAGTGCCCTAGAAGAAGGTAAGACAACAACTAAATAGACAATTCCACTCTTGGCTCACTCAATGAAATGATAATTTGTTATGATGTGAAGAGGATTTGAGGATATTGCATTCGTAAATGAGCCTTTTGTCACAATCTTACTTTATTGTGATCTTCGGGTTAGTTGAGTTGGGGATAATGCAATCGTAGGGCACTTGTCATCAAGAATATGCATATATTCGATCCCCTGTAACTTGTGGCATCATGGTCATATAACCAGGACTTGCCTATCAGCATGTGTAGAACATCTATGGGAAGAAAATAACAGCAAACACCGTTCTCAAATGTGGCACGACGGATTGATACATGACATCTTATATGCAACCTTTAATGCTGTGTTGCCAACCCAAATTGCCCTATTGGTGTTGGGATGGTGCTCGATCTTCAATTTCATACGCTCGAGGTCATGCGTAGCTACCATGTTAACACAACTACCATGGTCAATGACAGGCTTGCAGACACTACTCACACTGAGAAAATATGTGTAAAATATAGTGACACGCCTCCAATCATCATCTTATTTGGGTGTTGGATAATATGCATCTCACTACACCCATTTCGAGGGTTCTATCAACATCGCTCTCCTAACCCTCCTATATAGTTGCAATTATTTCGTCCTTACTTTACTCTTCGTGATTGTGGTCAGGTTCGGCGTCACCATCGAGAAGTAGATTTCTCATAAGGCACTACGCTGCTACATGTCATCCACCTCGACATTTGTAGCATTGAGTCCTATTAGGCTAGTTGATCCTGTGATTGGGACCTTTCCTTTTGTGTCTTGGGTACACAACTAAGCACGACTGGCCCTAGATTGAGGACGTCGTCCAATAATAAATCCTTCAGTCTGAGCACCAATTTGCTTCAGTCCAATAAATTTCAATAATGCTCATAGTCAAGGATGATCTGAAATATCTGCTTAACAAATTCAAAATAGCGAGTAATCAACCCCCGACATATCTTGTAATAGAGTCCAGCTCGAATCGTGAAGTAATCACAACTGCTTCTTCCTGGGTGTCTAATACGAACAAGAAGGAAAATGCTTGGATTAATGAAGAACGGATACAAATCCGGAGCAAGCTCCGGCCAAGATTATGGAGGCTGGGTCCTCCTATAATCCTTCTCTCAAAAAGAGAGCCCAAAACCCTAATACCAAAAAGATGACCCTAACACTCCCATACCTCCTCCTTATATAGGGAGGAGGGGGCTCACATCAAACCTAATATTTAAAATAAAAAGCAGTAATAATAAAATGGCGCGTGCGCGTAACAATACATCCCTTCAGAAAAGCGACCTTGTCCCCAAGGTCGGAGCGCCGCCCGCCGGTCAGTAGTGGGATGCTGTCTAGGTGCCCGGGGCATCGGTCGGTAGTCCATCCGAGAGAAGCAGGGCGTCGAAGTCGGCGGCGGAGAGCGCGGCCACGTCGTCGCCGATGAGGACACGACACTCCTTCACGGAGCATTCATGACCAGGAGAGTAGGGGTGCTTGCAGCGGAAGCACAGGCCCTTGCTTCGTAAGTCGTTGTACTCCTGGTTGGAGAGGCGGTGGGTAGGGACAGGCCGGTTGTTGCGAGGACCCATCATTGGTGGCCGAGGCAGAGGAGGTGGCGGAGGTGTAGGTTTCAGATGGGTCGAGAAATATGTGTAAGAAGGATGCTGAGAGGGAGGTGGTGGGGAAGGAATGTTGCCGGACGTCGCGAGAAATTCTGCCTCCACCAGGGGGGCGAGGTCAATGGCGTGGTGAACCGTTAATGGTTGGAGAGTGCGGAGACGGGAGCGGAAGTGTTGTTGCAAGCCGTTCATGAAGAATCCCAAGTAATGGTCTGGGGGAAGACCGGGGACATGGGTGACTAATTCCACGAAGGCATCAATGTACGATTCAATGGAGCCGGTGTGACGGACCCCGCAAAGTCGCTCGATCATGGGGCCGGAGTAGCGGGCGTCATACCGCTGAATGAGGGCCTCAGAGAGAGCTGGCCAGGTGAGGTCGGGAGAGGTCTGGCGGAGCCAACGGACCCAATGGAGGGCCGACCCTTCCATGCCGATGATTGCGGTGGAGACCCGTTGTGTCGGCGCGGTCTGGTGAATGTCGAAGAACTGCTCGGCGCGGGCAATCCACCCGAGGGGGTCAGACCCGTTGAAGGTAGGCATGTCAGGTCCACGGGACAGTGGAGGAGGCACTTCCACCGCTGCGGGAGCATCGGGAAGCACGGTGCTAGGGGAGCCCACAACAGAAGTGGTAGAGGGCCCGGAGTGCTGGGTGGGCTGCAAGTTCTGGAGCATGGTCAGAATCGAGGTGAACTGCTCGGTCTGAGTCTCGAGACGAAAGTTGATGGTGGCGAGGGAGTGTTCGAGGGCTTCCACGCGGGCTTCCATCCGGCTCTAGGCATATGAGAACGATTGCTCCGAGTTGGAGGTTGGCACGGGGCGGATTGGTGTGGCACCGGGCAGATCTGGCCCGCAGGTGGCCAGGACGGCGGCGGGGAGCGCTGGCGGGCTGAGGAGGATGCACGGGCGGTGGCTGGGATCGCTGGCGGGCTGAGGAGGACGGACGGGGCGGCGGCTGGGAGAGCGGGATCGCTGATTCCGGCGGCTGGGAGTTCGAGCGGGAGTGGCGATGTCGAGGGCGAGCGACAGAGGCGATGGCGAGGTCGAGCGCAGAGTTGGCGTCGTCGAGCGACAGAGGCGAGCGACAGATCGAGCGCAGATGGCGTCGTCGAGCGCAGTTGGCGTGGTCGAGCGCAGAGGCGTCGTCGAGCGCAGTTGGCGTCGTCGAGCGCAGATCGAGCGCAAGCTTCGTCGGGCGTCGTCGAGCGCAGGTCGAGCGGAAGTGGCGAGGGCGAGGTCGAGCGCAGATCTGGCGTCGGCGAGCGACAGAGGCGATGTCGAGCTGTCCGCGTATGCGTATAGCAGAACTCGATACTTCCGGCGGCTGTAGAAGCGGGCGGAGCGGCAGGTCGGACCAATTAATACGAACAAGAAGGAAAATGCTTGGATTAATGAAGAACGGATACAAATCCGGAGCAAGCTCCGGCCAAGATTATGGAGGCTGGGTCCTCCTATAATCCTTCTCTCAAAAAGAGAGCCCAAAACCCTAATACCAAAAAGATGACCCTAACACTCCCATACCTCCTCCTTATATAGGGAGGAGGGGGCTCACATCAAACCTAATATTTAAAATAAAAAGCAGTAATAATAAAATGGCGCGTGCGCGTAACAATGTCACTCCTCATTGCTTCTCTTTTAGTTTCTCTTCATAGCTGTGCATCGACAAATGAGTCGAAGTCCCCCACACTTGATTATTCACTTGACAATATAGTTTTATTTTTGTGAATCTAATTCAAGGATCATCGGTCATTTTGTATCAGTCAAAATGGTAGTACATCTTGGAGGTAATTATTAAATTCCTTCAAGTCGGTCCAGCTCTGTCAAAGGGTGATGCCTATGGTAGTCATCATAATTGCCATACTTACCATAATTGAATCACGTTGGTTGGTCAACATGATCCCTATGTGAAGTGAGGGTCGTTGGGGACGATGATGATCGACTTGTTTGTAATGGGGTCTACCTTCAAGAGCCCTTGGTGGTCTATTAAAAATGAGATAATTATCTTCTAGATGACCCATAGTCTGAGGATTCCACAAATGATGGTCATAATGATCATAAACCACTAACTGCTCAACAAGAGGTCAAATAAGTTCTCGCCAAGGTGGTGTGATCTGACCTCAATCCCTAGGTGTCTCTTGACTCAGTTAAAATTTCTAATTAAGTATTCAGACCTTCTAAGCATTTATATGTGAGTGATTCATTTTAATTTGAACTTCTGTCGATTTGTATTAGTCATCTTATTGTTTGAACTATTCGCTTGGGCATCAAGGGTACTGAAACTTGCCATATATTTCCTCTAAGCCTTACCACTACGAAACATAAATGCAGCCCTAAACTCGGGGCTTTGATACTAAATGTGATGCATGATAAGACATAAGGAAATATTGATCTAAACACTATATAATGATGCCGAAGGGCATGCAACATATGTTTCCATATAAACAACTAACCCAAACACTAATGCAATGCGCTTATATGTATCAACAGACAATGATATCCAACACGCAATTACATTAATTAAAATGTTTATGACCTTGCCCAAATAGCCATACCTGTTTGCAAATAATTCAAATAAAGTTCAATGATAATAATTGCACGCTACTGAAAGTGCTAGAAAGTAGATTCATATTGAATAAAAACCCTGCAAATCTTCTGATAAAAATGGACACAACTATAAACTAGAAATCACTAGAAATACAGGAAATCTTAAAATGTGAAGAAATCTGAAAATAAATGCGGAATTCACCACTGAATCGGTCCATATGTGAAGGTGATGTAATAGACGGGCTTTTGTGACAATAGGAATAAAGTGTAGGTACAAATGTGCAGTTCGCGAGGGAGGAGACTTAAGTTTTTGGTTATTTTGGGACTTTTTCTATGAAATGGGGATTTTTGGTGACTGGAGTGGAGTACTTGCACTGGTGAAAAGTAGTCAGAGGCTAATGAAGGTCCGTGGAAGGTGGTCGGAGGCTGATGGGGTTGGTGGAGGCTGATTATGAGGATTTCAATGGGCATTGTGGCTCGACTGGACAGACGGAATATGCCTACTTGGTGAAATAGGTGGAGGCTAAGGTGCGGGACTTGGGAGAATGCGGAGGTGGCTGGTGGGAGAAGGAATATGAAGGAGGGGCGCCACAACAGTTCCTTGGTGTCTGCTCCAAGGGCGGAAGGTGACGACTTCATTACCAAGGGCCGAACGGGGTGATGACTTCAACACTGACACGACCTATTCAAGCGAAATAAATGGCAGTAACTCCCAAACATTCGACCCCCCCCCCCACTACTTCATGTACCCATCTATTTAAAGCATACCTAAATCAGGTCAACTGGGATGAAGAACAATATTGTCCAATCATAGCACAAAAAAGGTAAAAATATAATTCCAAAAAATATAAAAAACTAAAAAAAATCATAAAAAATTCTCTGAATGCTGGACTCTGATTGTTCTGAATTTGAAAATAGACCATGAGGCCATGATGGCTCTTTGATTGATGTTCCTGATCCCCATCATATTAGTATGTAAAAGTTTCTCAAGGAACCAATAAAGTAATGGACACAGGAAATATATTTCAGTCATCACTTAAACAATTGTATTAATTTAATTTGATTTTTTTGCTTCAGTTTTATTTATGTTTCACTGTTTGCAATTCGAAGATTGCCATATTAGAGCTAATAAAGACCTGCTCGTTCCAGTAGCTAACACAGCTCTCTTGATTCAAAAATTTGGCCACGTGCTGCCTAAATACCATAATATCAGACACCCTTTGGTATGTGCAAGAGGTTTATGTTGTTTATACTTTTGTGGAGCAGGTTGCTGCTGTTGTATTTGAAGAGGACCTGAAGAGAGTATATGTGACCATGAAAGAAGGATTCCCTTTGGAATACATTGTAAGTATAAGCTTGGTTCTTTGTGTTATTTGTTTAAAAAGTTATTCTTCATTATGCATTGTTAACTTTGTATTAATTCAGAATTGTTTGATTGTAGGTTGATATTCCCCTTGACCCTCACATGTTCGAGGTAATCTCAAGTTCGGGTGCTGATGTGGATCTCCTTCAGAGAAAACAAATTCATTATATTCTCAAAGTTGTGGTCGCATTAGCGCCTGGATTAATTATTTTGTACTTTATAAGAGAGTCCGTGATGCTATTACATGTCACGGCTAAGCGTTTTCTATACAAAAAGTATAACCAACTTTTTGACATGGCATATGCAGAGAATTTCATTCTGGTAGGTTTCATGAAGCAACCATATTTACTACTTTATACTAATATTTATTCTTTTAATTACAATCATATTGGCAATCTTGATTGATATTATATTATTCAAGCCAGTTGGAAGTTCAGAGGAGGTGAAATCAATGTATAATGAGGTGATATTAGGAGGTGATGTGTGGGATCTTCTGGATGAAATTATGATATATATGAATAATCCAATGCAATATTATGAAAAGGAAGTGCCATTTGTTCGGGTAATTTATTTCATCTTATGTGTTTTGGTTTTTTAATAAATTTCTTTGGCATCTCTCATGCTTAACCACTGCTATCTATTTTGTCTTTTGATTTTATGTAGCTATTCCTTTCATTTTTCTGTTGTACTAGGGGTTACTTCTTTCTGGACCACCTGGGACTGGAAAAACACTTTTTGCTCGTACACTTGCAAAGGAAAGTGGACTACCATTTGTTTTTGCATCTGGTGCTGAATTTACTGATAGTGAAAAAAGTGGCGCAGCAATGATTAATCAGCTATTTACGGTAGCCAAGAGAAATGTATGTTTATTCTATCTTTTATTTCACACTTGCATTGCCAGGTTTGTTATTATAAGTGTTCAGTTAATTTTGTGGCATGTAAAGCTTGATAAAGTTCAAGCATTGTCTCAACAGTTCACATAATTGAAAAGCTAGGGGGACGACTGCCAAAGAAGAATGCAGTTAAATTCGCACCCTCTTTGGGTGATTGCCTTAAAGATTACTAAAAGATCTTTCACATTTCATTGTTCAACTTTATATCACACTATCAAACTCATACCCTCTTTGGCAATTTTCCTTGATCAATTATATATACTTTGGTTGGGGGTTAGAATAAGTTCATTATATATATTTTGCTAATTTTCAAAATAATAATGATCATATTTTTCCAGGCTCCTTCTTTTGTTTTTGTGGATGAAATTGATGCTATTGCGGGTCGGCATGCCCGAAAAGATCCTAGAAGACGTGCAACATTTGAAGCCCTAATTACACAGCTCGATGGAGGGTATGTTAAGTCATCCTTTCTTCTCGTTTGTTTTCTTATTATTCTTAAGTAGTTATTTTACACTCTTTTATGTGTGAGCGTTGTAGTAGTATATAATGGTAGGCAAAAAATGTTAAAATGCTCCTTTGAAATCTCCAAATACTTGGATATATGGTATGTGTTGTTGAGATAGTGCAAATCATGTATTAATTATAGAAAAAATATTTAACTTGTTGAAATTCATTGATTCTCTTTAGTTTCATCTCTCCATATCTCTTGGGTGCTACATTGGGAAACCATTTATAGTGCTTGGCTAATTTTGAAGTTATGAAAATTTACTTACTTCCAAGTGCCTAAAGTCTGCATTCATTTTTTTTGAACTTTAGAGCTGGGCTTCCTATTAGTTAGGGACCCATCATGAATATCGGGTTGGTCATTATGAACTTTGGTGGTTCAACCATATGCAAGCTGTAAAATAGTAGCTTCTTTTTAGCGTGTTATAAAATAATACCTTATATTATATACTCTTGATAACAACTTTTAAGTATGTAAATAATCTTCCCTTCATAGGATGCATCATATTATCTATGTTTCTCTTCAATACAATTTTGTAGAGCCCGCTGAATTTGCATATGTATGCAGCCAATGCATTTCTGGGACATGAAACGTGGCTTTGCATGTATTTAATAATATTGCAAGCTCTCATTGTGATGTTCTTACCCATTTCAACTTATAGAGAAATTTCCAGTAGAAGCTTGAAATTCAATATAAGCATTTGAGGAGAAAATTGAGCAATTACAAATGTCACATTTTACTGTTATGCTAATTAAGTAATACTAGCGTTTATGTAGAATCGTTTAAGTTTTGGGCATTATGTGGAAATGCCATATGGATTTTTGAGTTGCCCTATGTTGATAGAGTTAAACAGATTATTTACATTTAGTTATTATTATTAAAATAAAAATGAGTGATTATGTTATGGGCCGCTCATTCACGGGGTCTTCCCGCCGGTCGAGCCTCATAACAGGGCCGTGGCCTGCACACCCCAACCCTTCTCAGCGCGTGTTCTCGGCGCTGCGGGATGTTGAGGCTGAGTCTCTAACCCTTTTCCTCCCTGATGAGAGGCACTTAACGCGTTCCCTCATCACCAACTGAGCCGCGGATCAGTTGGTTATGACGGCAGGCGTTAAGTGCCTCTCATCAAGGAGGTAAAGGGTTCGAGACCCAGCCTCAACATCGCGCAGCGCCGAGAACACGCGCTGAGAAGGGTTGGGGTGTGCGGGCCGCGGCCCTGTTATGCGGCTCGACCGGCGGGAAGACCCCGTGAATGAGCGGCCTATAGCATCAAAGTGCACTTTTATGTTATGGGTCAACATCTATTATTCCCACAACAGGGCCGCGGCCCGCACACCCCAACCCTTCTCAGCGCGTGTTCTCAGCGCTGCGGGATGTTGAGGCTGGGTCTCGAACCCTTTACCTTCTTGATGTAAGCTCTTAATGCCAGCTCACATCACCAACTGATCCGCGGCTCAGTTGGTGATGTGACCTGACGTTAAGAGCTTACATCAAGGAGGTAAAGGGTTCGAGACCCAGCCTCAACATCCCGCAGCGCCGAGAACACGCGCTGAGAAGGGTTGGGGTGTGCGGGTCGCGGCCTTGTTGTGGGAATAGCAGATGCTGGCCCATAACAGATTATTAATTACACTTTGTATTTCTACCATGTTGTTGCATATGTTTTCAAAGAAAATAATAAGTACCCGAGACCAAAGTGGATGGTTATTCAAGATATTTCATTGCATGATACCAGAAATTTCATCTCTGACAGTCATGATTGTTAGTGTTTTGTCATACTTTACTGTTGCACAACAGAGTTTAGAATATTTGCCATTTTCCTTTCACGTCGTATATAAATTCTTTTGAATGATTCACTGTATACCCTTGAACTTATTCTCATGGCCTTTTCCTACAGGAAGGAAAAAACTGGTGTTGATCGCTTTTCACTCAGAGAAGCTGTTATTTTCATATGTGCAACTAATCGCCCTGATGAATTGGATCCCGAGTTTGTTCAGTCTGGTCGTATTGATAGACGCTTGTACATTGGTTTGCCTGATGCTAAGCAGCGAGTGAGAATATTTGGTGTGCATAGTGCTGGGAAAAGATTGATGGATGAAGTAGACTTTGAAAAGGCACGTATGAAATATGCAGCATTTATGTGATATGATTTTTATCTTCAGTCTGTTGGTTCCTAAAAATATGCTGCTCGAAGAAAAATTCTCACTGAAAGGATATATGGTGTTAAATTTAGGACCAAGTAATTTTTTTCCCAAGGAAGAGTTGTATAGACTTCCTTATTTTGACACATAGTTGAGGCGGTAGCAACTATCTATAAAATTGTTGGAGGAAAAATGTTGCAAACTGTTGTGATTCAAATTTAAAACGATTTTGCTATTTGGAAAATTCGACTGTTTAGGTGTTACATCAGTATGAGTATTACTAAATGTCCAAATTGTTATAAAAGGTATCTATTTGAATACCAGTAATGCTGAAATCATTAATATAATAATATCACTAGCATGGTTGCAGGTGTCAGATGTCAGGTTCATGTAAGTTTGTATTTGAAATATTGGATGTCAGATTGAGGGGATATATCAAAGATATTTTAAAATATCAGATTTCCGAGTGCTTCTTAATATCGTCATCTATCACTCATCAACCTCGTATATAAAAGCATCATAGACATTGTTGTATATACTATAGCTTTTCTTTTTTCTTTCTTTCTATTTCTGGTATTATACTAGGGAAATTAGATCTTTTAGTAATAAAAAGACAAACCATTTTGTTTTCCACATGGTATCAAAGCCACGATAGGAATCCCGTGCCCTAGCCGCTGCCTTTATTGCACTCACTGACGATTTTTTCCCTTCGATCTCTTGGTGCTCATCGTCGAAGAGGAGTCGTGCAACCTCCTGCAATAATAGCTTCCTACGATAGCTCAATGATGAAGAGGAATCCTGTGTTTGACAACGAAGAGGAGTCACTTTTCCTTTTCTGATTCAAATTTCTTGCTCGACGATGAAGATGAACCTCTTCCAGTGGCCTCTTCTGAATATTCTCGTCGACTTGGTTGCCGTCTAGACGTTGCTCCAACTGCTCCTTTGTCGATCCAGATGGTGCTGGTCCAGACACTGATGTCGACCTCTTCTGTTGATTAAGACACCGCTCCTGTTACTCGATGACTGTCGAAGATTCGTTGTTGCCTGATGCTTTTGATCGTCTGCCATCTGCTGTTACCCCCCATTCTGTGGATGTTCCAAGGTGTTGTTTCTCTCATTCCAGAGCGTTGTTTCTTCATTCCATGGTGCTGTTTCTCCAGGGTTCTGTTTCATCCAGCTGCTATTGTTCTAGTGTATTAGAATGACATACCACTCTAAATCTATTGTCATTTCCACAAGCAATTTTGTAACTCATCTTTAGCCCAAATGATTTCCCAATTCTTCATTCCATCTACTGTCTCAGTGGTAAAATCATCTTCAATGGGCTCAAGTTATTCACACCACTTTGAAAGGGAGAAAAAACTGAATCACATTGAAGGACTTCCCGCTACTAATACTGATATGAAATTTGAAGAATGAGATGATGACTCTCTGATTATGACATGGCTATGGGATTCATGTCTCCCGAAGTGAGCAAAAATGCATGTTCTTGCCCACTGCTCAAGAGATCTGGGATAATCTTCGTCAAACATACGCTATGAAGCAATATATTGCCACATGTTATCAATTGAAGGCGAAAATTTGTTCCACAAAACAAGGGAATTTGTCTGTCACAGATTACTATGGGATATTGAATGGGCTCTGGATTGAACTGGACCAATTCCAAAAATTGAAGATGGAATACAATAAAGATGCCTCCGCCTTAGCCATCTTTGTCTAGATAGATAGGATTTTCTAGTTCCTGTCTGGCCTCAACTTTGAACATGATTCCATCCGTGTCCAAATCCATGTTAAGAAGGCCTTTGGGAAGAAATAGGGGTGGGGCAGCTGTAGGGGGAAGGTTTGAAGGTGAAAATGGTGCGGCTGGGCACTTTTTGGAGGGCTGACTGGTGGCTCGAGGGTTCAAGGAGGGGCGCTGCTGCTGGGAAATGGCCTAGATGTGGTCGGTTTTAGATGGGGGAGGGCTCAGATCGTCCATTTGAATGTGTTAAATATGGCAGGTAGCAATAGTGCCTCGAATAAATCCCGAATCTCGTGCTCCACTGCTTGACTGCGTCGGGATGGCCCCCATCACCCAACTTGAAATTGTTAACTTCTTTAGTGTTCTAAAATTAATTGCGAGCAAATATGGACTTCTTTATTGATTTTAGCATTTATTGTAAATTAATGTCGGATAATTGCTTGTGCATGACATAAGAATTTAAATCTGCACAACCATCACTAACTCTATTTCACTAGAGTTCTATTAAAGCATTTAGATCACACACCTTATATTGGTCCCGCGTCAACATCTTGGTTTAGATCACACACTTTATATTGGTCCCGCATCAACATCTCTGTGGCGCATATGACATGCTTTGAGCTAGAAAATTTGTTTGCTTTATTTGTTGCATTATAGATGAAAACATATGTTGGTCTTATTTAGCAAAATGCACCTTTTGTTATGACTGACGCAACGATACAAGTGCAGCGAACCAGTGTTTTTTGAATAGCCACGCCAAACCTGAATTTAACATGAGCGATGGCAAAATAGATTTTATAAAAAAAACTCTATTTTCTCCACCTTTCCCACCGTGGGTCACGGTCCACGATCGATTTTCAGAAATTGATTTATCCTTCAGCCTTTCGCACGATACAGAGTCCCCCTCTTCTGCGATATCGCCCCTGCGCTTCCGCTTTTCGCACGATACGGGGAGTCCCCCACTTCTGCCATCTCCCTCGTTAGAGTAGCTCGAGGAGTAGTTCTCTTCATCGTCGTGGACATGGGGTGGACCAGAGGAAGCGTCAGAGAGCATCGACAAGCCCTCCTGTGCTTCGTCATCTTCATCTTCTTCCTCCTGAAGAACAAAGGGTGCTCCAAGTTCTGGGGTGATGTGACAGGGAAGAGAGAGAATGTTCCAAGTAAAGAGTCTAGCCGGATTGACCATTAATGTGAATATTATTGGGTAAAAAAGCTTAAAAAGTAAGGAGAAGACAACTAAAATAAATTTAAATCTTTTGTATGCTTCCTTCGGATGCTAAACTTACATTAAAAAAATATTTTTTGCCAGCTTCTGCCAACATATTTTCCCGTCATTATCTCTTCCAAACGGTTAATGCAAATTTCAATTTCTGAACAATACTGCGAACGCTACTCCAAACAGTTTCACTGATTTCCCACCAATCTGTAAAACAATAAATTTTCTCACGACTTTCCACCACTGCTTCTCCCATCACTGCAACCGAGCCAAACAGAGCCTTAGTTTTGCATTTTCTACTAATTATTTATGATCATTTTTTTCATTTTTTTTATTTTTCCTGGTTGCTCAACTTTTATTTTTTCTGTCCATTGAACTTGAAATTTGTTTTCAATTGCAGCTTGTTTTTCGCACTATTGGCTATTCTGGTGCGGATATTCGTAATCTGGTGAATGAAGCAGCAATAATGTCTGTAAGTTAACTACATATATTCCTTACAGTTGCTAATACTTCTGTTGGAAGTGTTTCTCCTGTTTTTTAGTTATCATTGTAGGGCTCGGACTTGATGAAATAATGATTTCTTGAATCATTTACTCCTGTTGCGCTATTAGATTTCTTGTGAAATGAAACAGGAGTGATTTTTATGTTGCCCGAGCAACTATGATGTCTTAATTAATTCAATAAGCATTGCAGTTACTGCAAATATTAAATGCAAGTTGTATTCATTTTGTTCCTTTGCCCTCCAGACTCGATGATTTCCTCGTTATCCGTTATTGTCTTGGTGCTGTATACTAACCTATTGGATCTTTGCTTCACTTAACTTTAGAGTCATGTAGTCCCTCATCTTTGACAAAGTGACAGTGACACATGACGGTCTTATTGGTGGATACTAGATGATTACTAAATGCAGTTCCGACAAATTTTAACTTGCAATAATTTTGATTTATAAAATCAAACACAAAAAAATCACAATAGAAGAAAATTTCAAAAATTAGAGAGCATTCGTAGTAGTATTAGTGTGAAAGTGCACGAATCTTAAATAAACAAATGAATATCAACACTAGCCACAAATGACGTGCAAATAAAGTTTACAAAAAGATATGATGTAAGTATGGAAATATTCACTAATTAAACAGTGTTTAATTAACAACCAACTTCGAACTCACACAACTATAAAATAGTAGGCTTGGTGGGATTTCCTGGTGTCGGAGTTGAATGCGACGCTGAATTCTGTGCTCCTAGTGGAGCAACTGTGACACAAGGTAGGTTGTGCGGGGGTCTGTGCCGACTCTAAATGAGTACGTGGAAGGACGCGAACAAATCCAACCTAAATGATGCACGTATGTTTTAACTAATTCCGGAATAAAATTTTAGCAAATAAAATTATAAATGTTAAGCAAATGACCACAATGTGAAATTCACAAATGGTAACTAGGTCATACCCGCTTTCGCTAACAGTGCTTTCCACTTCAACTTCACAAATGGTAACTTATAAGAAATATGGAAATAAACATTAGCACAACAAGTTTCAATACCCAAGCAACTATGCGATAATCCTCCAATATCCAATAGAGAAAGAGACACTATACAAAATACTCATAAGCAATGAGAACCGGCGGCGAGAGGTGTTGGCGGACGACGGTTGCAATTCAGAGGCGGTATTGACTGCAAGAGGCCGAGGATGACGCGTGGCTGGTGGCAGGGTTCAATGGTTAAGGGCTCGGGATTGTAACATGTTATAAAAGATAGGAGCCAAAGATTGATGGAGTGGTGGAAGTAAAGCCGTCGTTCGAATGCAATGAGGATTATTGTGGTGGACTGCGTCCGGGTTGGGGATGGAGAGAAAGTTGCGGTTAGGAGGTTGAAGAAAAACTGGAGGGGTTTGCAGAGGTTGAGATGGTAAGTTGGAGAGGCTGGAAATTTGAACGGTGTTGGGTTGCAGAAATGATGTCGATGATGGAGGCGGCTTGAGATGAGGGGAACGGAGACGCACGGGGAAGGGAATGAAGTTACGACTTAAGTGAGGGAGGATCCACGGGAAAACGAGAAGGGGGAGGTGTTGACGTGAGCGATTTATGGTGTTGGTTTTAATCGGATGAGAGATGTGGCAAGGAGGAAGACGAACAATAAGCGGTTTTTTGTAATCGAGAGGAGCGGGACATGCGATGAGGGGTTGTGTACAACCCCGGATTTGGCGAGTCGACCCACGGGTGTCGGCGAGTGCATCTGATTTGGAGGAAGTGTAGCTCCCTGCGAAATACAACACTCGCTTGGGTGCTTGGACTGAGGGGCGAGTCTCGCGACTCATAAGGGCTCGCCGGTCCTAGGAAAGGAGGCAGGAATCATGCACCGTTGTGAGATTACTTAGCCCCTAGAAGTAAAGACGAGTAAGTGCGAGTGCCCAACTCTGAAAGAGCATTCGGCTCCCTGGGGGAGTACACCAAGGGGGAGCACTCGCCAAGTGTTTTTTGTGGTCTGCCTTTAGTATTTTCAAACAACAGGATTTTGCTATCCGCATACCATTTTGGGTTGCGGATAGGAGAAACCGAAAAACAAAGGCCGTTATCCGCAGGCCATTTTCAGAATCCTATAAGTAGATCCCCATATGCACCTTATGAAAAGATCAAAAAATTCTGGTTTCTAGAGAGAGCTGCTTCTTTCCTGCTCTCTGATTTTCTGAGGTGCCTAACTCAGTCTTGGTTTGGGAGGGGAAGATCCTTAGATCTTTCGGGTTTGTGGCAGGACATCCTCGCTGCGGCTCAGGGGTCTGTTTTTGGAATAAGGTTGTCTTGCGAGCAAGGTTGTAGATGTCGGATATCGGGGACACGTCGGTTTAGGTTTTTCATGTCGGTTTTAATATGTCGGGGATATTTCATATATCGGGTTTTAATATTTAATTATTTATATGTGTAATTATATATAAATTTAATCATTTTTTTAATTTATATATATATATATTAATAATGTGATATTTATTGAACTTCTAAATTTATCAAACTAATATAAATATTTTGTGCTACATAAGTAATAACGGTATAAGGCGTGAAATACAGTAAGAGCAAGCAGAAAGTCAGGAAGTTGTCAATGACAATGGAAGATAGGAAACCTTTAGTCCATAATTCAAAAACCATGCATAATTGAAGTCGATGAAGGACTTGAGCAAGGAAGAAAGCTAGAGGAAGGAAAAAATAACCTAAGCAATGAAACAATTTCAGTTTATTGTCAATTAAACAATAGACAATAATTTAAAAAAAAAGTCGATAGAATGTCGGCATATATCTACCGATATATCGACGAATATATCGGTCAATAACAGATATATCGGAGGATATATTCCAAAAGGATATTTTGCAAAAAAATATCGGAAACGTGTCGTTTTGTCCATGAAGCCTTTATGTCGGCCTACATGTCGGCCATGTCGGAAGATATCCACAACAAAGCTTGCGAGTGCCCTCGGTTCCGAGTGCCCGGCCGTTAGTTCTCGCTCGTTAGAAGTAAGGGCGAGCAACACCCTTTTTTGGGGTCCGAACTCCGTGAATCGAGTTCTGGGGGCGATAGCTCAAGGGCGTGAAGTGACGCCGCGATGCTCCGTCGAGTGAGGTTTTGAAGAGGAAGGTCTCGGTAGACCGCGACGTCCTTTCGGCCATAGAGCTCATATATCAAACTGAAGGCCCGCGCGTCGGTCTCCTCTCCCTCCGCCCATGAGGGTTGGAGGGTGGAGAGGGAGACTCGGCTCACCGAGGACCCCTAGTGCAGCACAGGGTTGCCTGAAAGGTCCATCGCCTTCAGCCCCATATCGTGGTAGGGATGCTTCTCGGGAGCACTCGGAGGCCCTGGCTCGACGCCCTTGCCCTTCTCCCGTGATGGCCGGGCCCTCTTAAGAGAAGCGGGCTGCTCAGGGGACCCGATCGCGATGGTCCCCCACTTCCGCTTAGGCGTACTCGCCGGAGGCAGCCTCAGCGCAGGATCAGCAGCCGCCTCGGCCGCCGCAGTCACCCTCTCCAGGACACTCGACTCGCTCCTGCGGGCGTAAGGAGGGTGGGTCGGTATGGTCCGCTCGCCTGCGCATCGTAAGGAGTTAGGTTTTGAATGGGAAGAAGGGTAAAGATAAGCGAGTGCACCGATAACTTACCTTCACCCGGGGGTACTGATGAGTCCTGATCATATACACATTTATGGACTCATCCGGGCCGTTATTTAGTCATTTCTCCGCACTTTAGCCTTGTTATAGCTTATATTTGATAATCCATGCTAGGTGCACATCTAGGCCCACTTTGGTGTGATTTTCGTGCTTATTGTCATTAGTAGTATTCATGTGCTGTCAAGTGCCACTTTCAGTGGCTAGATCTGTGGTTGTGCTGGAATAGGAGTCGTGCAAGTGTTCCCGGTGTAATTCTGCACAGGAACACTGCGCACGATCGCCGGTTCTATTGCGCACGACCACTGGTCGTGCGCCACTGATCGTGTGCATTTAACCCTTTTTCACGAGTTCTGTTTGGTGCAGTGCGCACGACCACCAACGCCAGTGCGCACGACCACCGGTCGTGCGCCACTGCTCGTGCGCACTTATCATTAAAATTCTGAGTTCTGTTTGCTGTATTGCGCACGACCATCAACGCTAGTGCGCACGACCACCGGTCGTGCGCCACTGGTCGTGCGAACATTTTATTTTATAAATTTCGTGTCTTGCAGGTTCCACCCAGACAGGCGCACGATCACAGGATTCTAGTGCGCACGACCACTGGTCGTGCGCCAATGATCGTGCGCAGTATTTATTCCAGCGCCTATTTAAATGCCTGTTGCGATTTTTAGGGCATTATCAGCCGCCGGGAGCGGGATTCCTGTTCCGTACGCCGCCGTCCACCACCTTGGGACGCCTCCACGTCATCTCCTACGCAAGGGGAAGCCTCCTCCATCCATTCCAAGACTTCCTCCGTTGTCCGTGAGTGTTCTCCACCATCCGCAAGCCTCCAAGCATCCATTCTCTCATTTCGCCCGGTGAGAAGAAGAAGGAACCTGAAGTCGAAGACGACGGAGCTACGCAGGGAGATCGTGACAGCTCTCTACGCCGGAAGCATAGTCCGCCCGAGTCCGGAGGTAGCCCGACAACCTACCATTCAGGCCGTGAACGGCCGCTAGTCTTCACCATCGGTTATTTCTTTCCTCTTTCCTCCATTGTACTCGTTGAACCGTGTAAACTCGAATATTATGATGATGTTTGTTGAAATGAATGTTTCCTTGTTGTTCTTCATGGTTTGTTTGTGATCCACTCCGTTCTCACTCACTCACTCGCACACGCACGCAAGGTGTTTGTTCCGTGTTAGCAAGAGCTAACGACGGTTGTGAAGAGGTGTTTACGACCCTCACCCTTTCGCGCTAGAACACACTCCATCCGCCTCACGAAGCACGACATCGCGGCCGTTGCATCCATCTCACCTTGCGAAGCGGTGCTTTCGACCCGCATCTCTTTTACTGTTGCTAAGATTAGGACAAACCAACCAAAAACCCCCTCTTTGTGTTAGTTAAATGTTTGTGTAACAATAGTCACTGCGCGATTCGTTCACCCATCCTGCATTCCTCAAGAGACCGACATCCGGGGATTCTATTCTCCACAATTATTACTTAACAGCGACCGGTGCACTTGCCGACACGCATCAAGTTTTTGGCGCCGTTGCCGGGGAGTGCAGGCGTGTTTCGTCTTGTGTTGTGACTTTCGTTATACGAGCAGTTGTTTTTGATTTTCTTTGTTTTTCTTTTTGTTTGTAACAGTGCATGCAGAGGCAAGCCGCAAGGGAGCTAGTACCCTTCGATCCTGAGATTGAACGGACCGCTCGCGCACGAAGGCGCGCGGCTGCCGTACAAGCGGCAATGGGTGATCAGGTAGACCCAAATGATGGTGACGCAAGAGCGCCCGACGCGGGGCAACATCTGCCTGGAGATGAGCAGGAGGCGGCGAGGCCTCGACCTCGCACGATGAGAGATTACACCACTCCAACTGCTGGGAGTGTGTACCCGGGGTTTGGGCCCAATATTATGAATAATCAGTTTGAGATCAAGCCAGCGATCTTAAACATCATCCGGAACAACGCTCAGTTCTCGGGGTTGGCCAGCGAAGATCCGCATCTGCATCTGGCGGAGTTTTCTGATATTTGCGGAACCTTCCGCTATGCGGGGATTGCTGACGACACGGTCAAGCTTAGACTGTTTCCCTTTTCACTCCGCGACAAAGCAAAGGTGTGGCTCCACTCCATTCCGCCCGGGACTGCTGCAACTTGGGATGCCCTCGCATCCAAGTTCCTTGCTAAATTCCATCCTGTGGATAAGATTGTAAGCTTGCGGCGGGAGATCGCCACATTTCGCCAACTTGACCAAGAGACCCTTGCTGAAGCTTGGGAGCGCCTCAACGATCTCCTTCGCCGTTGCCCTGGCCACGAGCTCCAACCATGGAATGTGGTTGAATTGTTCTACTTCGCGATCGAGCCCAACTACAGGGCAATGATCGATACTGCGGCGGGTGGCACCTTGATGAACCACACCCCTGAGGAAGCCCTTCGAATTCTGCGCGACACTGCCTCCCACAGTACATTCTGGACTGCAGGGAGAAATGCTCCAAGAAGCGGCCGAGGTCTTTTCATGGTCGACTCTCTCCCCTCTCCATCCGCGACTGCTGCTGTCATTACCTGCGAGGGATGTGGAGGCGGAGGCCACCACGCGTATGAGTGTTCGGGGAACAACGTGGCAGGTGACTTCGCACACTTGAACTTGAACGAATCTGTTAATTATGTAGGAAATCAGCCTAGGGGGGCGCCTTTCAATAATGCTTATAATCCGGGAGCGAGAAGTCACCCGAACTTCTCGTGGAATCCAAACACACCTGGCCAACGATGGGCACCGGGGCAGCATCAAAACGATGCTTACGCCTCCGGGAGCCAACCGAGGCCACCACACCCGGATTATAACCAAGGTCCCCCAATCCAAAAAAAGAGTAATTTGGAGGAAATGATGGAGAAGTTCATGCAAGCGGCCAACTCTAATATGGTGAATCAAACTGCATCCATGCGTAACTTGGAAACGCAGTTGGGCCAATTGGCCCAAGTGCTAACCGAGCGGTCGCAGGGGACCCTTCCTAGCAACACTGAAAAGAACCCAATAGATCAAGGGAAGAGTCTAGGCGATGTGGTTGAGACTGATCCAAGTGAGTTGGTAATTTCTTGTTCCATCAATAAGGTTGAAACAAAAGCTTTATGCGATTCCGGTTCCTCCCGCAACGTCATTGCACTGCAAGATGTTGCGAGATTACAACTTGAGATGAACACGGAGGAAAGGAAATCGCTTATTCTCGCTAACGACACTATTATCCAATCTGAGGGGGAAGTGAGAAATGTGGAAGTAATAGTTGAGGGGACGACTGTGGTCGCGGACTTTCAGGTGTTGGGCCCCCAGGAAAATCAATCCATTCCTATCTTGGGCGTGCCGTTCTTGAAAGAGAGCGGCGCCACCCTTAACTTCGCTACGGGGTGTGTTCTCCTACCTAACAAGGCGCTGCAGCCCACTCGCCTCGAAGCTACAGCTGACACATCCACTCCTCCCCCTCTCGTTATTTCTGATGAATTTCTAAGCTGTGCAGGAAAGATACATGATCAAGAAACAAGTGAAGGAGGAAAGGAGGAGCTCCAATCAGATGAGGAAGAAGAGGTTGACTTCCGGAAAGAGTTCGACTCCGAGAAGGAGGAAGACTGCAGTTCGGGAAACGTTGACTTGGATCTAGTTAGGGATGCTGATTATTTATCTTCTTGTGGCGAATCTTGTAATAAACTATCTAAGCGCTCCATCTCCTGGGCCGATCCGGTGGTCACCGCGATACCGGAGGTGACGCCACCCCCCGCTAAAGTGGAGAAATCTGAGAACTCTCAACGGTGGCAGTCTCCGACTGTCGCCAAACTTAAAAAGGAAAAACTTCTGCGCGATGCTCGTGCTGCCGCTCTCCGTGGCAAGATGGCGGAGGTTAGGGGAGCATTGGGTAACACCAGTGCTGGCCCTAAAGCCTTCACCTCTCGCCTACGTGCTACGGGAGACGCGCATCATAAGAGCGCTTTTAGTTGATTTGTGTTTCTTCTGATGTGGTGAACTGCTTCTGAATATTTCTCTTTCAATTCCTGCACTCTTTAAACACTGCTAATACAGGTATTTGGTCCAGCTTAAGGACGTTAAATGAAAGCGCTACTGGGAGACAGCCCAGATTCCCTGATTTTGTAGTTTTTTTTCTAACTTCTTTTAGTTTAGCTTTTGCATATTTGTTGTTTTGAGTTTGTGCTTGCAGGTTTTGTGTTCGATGGTGCGGATGCTGCGGACTATTCCTGTTCATAAACGCCAATCGTCTGGTATGCTCAATTCTGAGCATTGGGTAACACTTCCTCCCCTCCTTTAGCTTCAAATTTCTAGATATATTGTTTAGCTTAAGTCTGGGGGAGCGTATGTTGTCACCCACTGTGCACGAGTTGCACTGCATACTAGAAGGTTGTTTCTTATTTATTCCAGTCATTATCATTGTTTTCATGCTTCACACACCACTTCACCCACTTGAGTGCGCGCTTATCTTTTTGTTGTTGTTCCGTTGTAAACTATCTTGGTTGGAGTATGAAATAGGTTGTTAACGTAGGAATTATTATTTGGAGTGCGATGTTGACTCATGTAGTGTTCTAGTCACTTTGCATGCTATGGTAGAATTTGAGTAGAACTAGATTTTCTTTATGCATCTAATTTATGTTTAGTATTTCTACGTAAATTTAGATTTAATATACTCATGTGGTGAATTTGTATGGAATTGACGATGACCCGGTGTTGTGTGTGTGCGATTACTAGTCGTGTGTTGCTCGAGTCGGGAGGAAGGTTTACCTTTCTCGTGGGCTGAGAACTTGCCCCAAGCGACTCTCGAAGCATGGGTGAGAGCGACCCGTCGAGTTAAACATGATGTAGGCCACCCTTTGGCTAGTTTGAGCTTTGTTATTCCATGTCCATTTCGTTCACCGTTGCAAGCCAAATTTGTGCCTACCAATCCTTTGTTCAACTCCTCTTCATCAACCAAAGCCTGAAGCCTATCCTACCCCCGCAACCAAATTGTTTTAAACTACGCTCATAATTCTCAACTTGTGTGGTGTGTGGAATCATTGTGTCATGAAAGAAAAATAAAGTCTATTTGCTGATTTTGAACCAACCGGAGGATACATAAAAGAAGTAAAATATGTTAAAAGAAAAAAAAAGAGTATTTTGAAAAAAAAATCCTTCCGAGCTAAAAAAGACAATCTGTTGGTATTTGTGAAGTAGGCCGTGTGCACACCTGGTTTTCATGATAAGTCTGGGGGTGTGTCACACGAGCATAGTTGTTGGTCTTGCGTGGTGCAGCGTTCCGTTAGCTCACTTGGGTTGCGTAGCCGTCGTGTTTAACTTTGAATATCATACCGTAACCTAAGCCCCGTCTTAATCCTAAAAGCCCTACTAATTTGACTTGCGAGAGTGCTAGCGCCGTGGAGAGAGTGTGACCGGGCAAGCGTATGGTTCACGACGTTGATGGATTTCAGCGGAGTTATTCCTAAGCCCCGATCTTTTACAACACCCGCCTCAGTATCTTGTCACTTTCACACCGGGCATGATCGTCAAATTCTTCATAATTCTCCAACTGAGTATAACTAAATCTTTACTAACACTTTAATACTCATGTAAATTAGTTAGCACAGTTAGAATCTCCTTCTGCTAGAATCTCTACTCGCATGCGTATGTTACTTCGCACCGTACTCCCTTGTGTAATTCTCTATGTTAACTATCGTTTTCACACTCCGCCGGATTCGTTTGCTCGGGACGCGCAAACAGTTAAGTCTGGGGGTGTGATGAGTCCTGATCATATACACATTTATGGACTCATCCGGGCCGTTATTTAGTCATTTCTCCGCACTTTAGCCTTGTTATAGCTTATATTTGATAATCCATGCTAGGTGCACATCTAGGCCCACTTTGGTGTGATTTTCGTGCTTATTGTCATTAGTAGTATTCATGTGCTGTCAAGTGCCACTTTCAGTGGCTAGATCTGTGGTTGTGCTGGAATAGGAGTCGTGCAAGTGTTCCCGGTGCAATTCTGCACAGGAACACTGCGCACGATCGCCGGTTCTATTGCGCACGACCACTGGTCGTGCGCCACTGATCGTGTGCATTTAACCCTTTTTCACGAGTTCTGTTTGGTGCAGTGCGCACGACCACCAACGCCAGTGCGCACGACCACCGATCGTGCGCCACTGCTCGTGCGCACTTATCATTAAAATTCTGAGTTCTGTTTGCTGTATTGCGCACGACCATCAACGCTAGTGCGCACGACCACCGGTCGTGCGCCACTGGTCGTGCGAACATTTTATTTTATAAATTTCGTGTCTTGCAGGTTCCACCCAGACAGGCGCACGATCACAGGATTCTAGTGCGCACGACCACTGGTCGTGCGCCAATGATCGTGCGCAGTATTTATTCCAGCGCCTATTTAAACGCCTGTTGCGATTTTTAGGGCATTATCAGCCGCCGGGAGCGGGATTCCTGTTCCGTACGCCGCCGTCCACCACCTTGGGACGCCTCCACGTCATCTCCTACGCAAGGGGAAGCCTCCTCCATCCATTCCAAGACTTCCTCCGTTGTCCGTGAGTGTTCTCCACCATCCGCAAGCCTCCAAGCATCCATTCTCTCATTTCGCCCGGTGAGAAGAAGAAGGAACCTGAAGTCGAAGACGACGGAGCTACGTAGGGAGATCGTGACAGCTCTCTACGCCGGAAGCATAGTCCGCCCGAGTCCGGAGGTAGCCCGACAACCTACCATTCCGGCCGTGAACGGCCGCTAGTCTTCACCATCGGTTATTTCTTTCCTCTTTCCTCCATTGTACTCGTTGAACCGTGTAAACTCGAATATTATGATGATGTTTGTTGAAATGAATGTTTCCTTGTTGTTCTTCATGGTTTGTTTGTGATCCACTCCGTTCTCACTCACTCACTCGCACACGCACGCAAGGTGTTTGTTCCGTGTTAGCAAGAGCTAACGACGGTTGTGAAGAGGTGTTTACGACCCTCACCCTTTCGCGCTAGAACACACTCCATCCGCCTCACGAAGCACGGCATCGCGGCCGTTGCATCCATCTCACCTTGCGAAGCGGTGCTTTCGACCCGCATCTCTTTTACTGTTGCTAAGATTAGGACAAACCAACCAAAAACCCCCTCTTTGTGTTAGTTAAATGTTTGTGTAACAATAGTCACCGCGCGATTCGTTCACCCATCCTGCATTCCTCAAGAGACCGACATCCGGGGATTCTATTCTCCACAATTATTACTTGACAGCGACCGGTGCACTTGCCGTCACGCATCAAGTACCGGGAGAAACTGACCGAGGTTCCGCCTCAGATAGGCGACCTCAAGGTCCTTCTCGAAGAAGAACTCGTGGAGTGCGTGTAGGGGATGCTGCCGAGGTAAGGGATCAAGCAGTCGCAGCATTCTCTTTTCGATACCCCCGAACTCGTGGAGTGCGTATAGGCGACCCCCGACACGCCGATTCAGAAGAGCTCGTTGACAGCAGCATTCTCTTGTTCACCCCTGGTATCTCCGTTTCTTTTCGATTCGCGCTTCTGATTACTTTTGCCTTTTCCATCGTTCGCTAATCGTTTTGTTTGCAAGTAGTCGCAGCATGACCTCCATTCAGGAATGCATCTATCAGAGAAGCTTAAATGATTTAAGGGATCAAGCAGAAAGAAACAATCATGACTTCGGGATCTCCCCCGACGTCATTGAGTACATGTCTGGGAACTGCAAGTTCAGCGGGGATGAGCATGAAGACGCGGTGCAACACATGCAGGACTTTTTAGCAATCTATTACACATGTGTATTCAGTGGAGTTGAAAACGACCTGCAAAAGATTCTGGCATTTTCATTCTCCTTGCATAAAAAAGCCAAAAGCTGGTATTGGGATATCCGGAAAAGAGAGGTGATCACATGGAAACAATTCGAAGGGAGATTTTTGCAAGAGTTTCAACATCGTACCCAAGCCTTGGACAAGTACAGGGAACTTGAGACCTTTGGACAGGGGAAGGAGGAGACGTTAGTTGATGCTTGGGAGCGTTTCCAATCCTTGCATAGGGGATGCTACCGTGAAGATCTTTCAGAAGCTTTCTTAATTCAGATTTTTTATTTCGGAGTGCGGGATAATTTCCGTCTTCTATTTGATATGGCAGCTGGAGGGGCCCTGTTTAATAAATCGGGGAATGACGCGTGGGAAGTGGTCATGAATGTTGTTTACACCAGTCAGCACTGGAGTCATATCATTCGCTCCCCAAGTACTGCTGCAGTTAATGCCGTGACATTCAAAGGAGCAGCGGATTTTTCGCCGCCAGAGCAACCAGAACAGTTAGCAACTTTGGTGGTCGGGGTATTGAACAAAATGAATGACCAATCGACCGCAATCCAACAGCTTCGCTCTACTATAGGGACTCTGTCCGATGTCGTTTCTGGGCTTGCAAGTCAGCATCCTGAGTCAGTGAACACCATGCGATTGAGAAGTGGGAGAAGTGTAGACAACCCTCCTCGACAGGAACCTCTTGCGTGTTCCACTGACAAGCATAATGAAGACACTCCCGAGAAGCTGACTCAGATTCATATTGAGCCGCATCCCGTGAGCGAGGCACAAACCTCGAAAAGTGCTGTTCACCCCCCATTCCCCCACAGGCTGCGAAACGAGAAATCCGAGAAGCAATTCCGCAGATTTTTGGAAATAATGAAAGGAGTGCAAGTGAGCATACCACTGATTGAAGCTATCTCTCAAATGCCGGGCTACTCCAAATTTTTGAAAGATTTGATCTCAAAGCGGAAGCAGTTGGAGGGTCTCAAAACTATCGACCTCACCGAGGAGTGCTCCGCCATCATTTCCAATATGCCCACTAAGTGCAAGGATCCGGGCAGTTTTACGATTCCCTGCAGGATCGGCCATCACCGTTTCAGCCAGGCACTCTGTGATTTGGGGGCATCAATCAATTTGATGCCACTCTCTATCTTTCGTGAACTTGGTGCTGGGATCTTGAAGCCAACGCAGGTAATGCTGCAGCTTGCTGATCGGTCGATCAAGAAGCCATCGGGAATCGCCGAGGACCTCACAATAGTTGTAAACGGTCTCACCTTTCCAGCTGATTTTATCATTCTCGACATGAAGGTCGATACAAATGTTCCCATTATCTTGGGGCGGCCCTTTCTCGCTACTGCTCGTGCTATTATTAATGTGGAGCAGGGGGAGCTCACACTAAGACTGGGGGAGGATGCTATATCTTTCAACGTCCACAGCCCGTCGCAACTCTTTGAAATTACAGAGTGTGAACCAGCAGAGGCGCTTGAAGAATTCGATGGTCAGAACGATGTGGAGTTGGATGACCGCGAGGTGTGCTGGCAGCACGAAGACGAGGAAGAAGGGGGTGCACACTCAAATCACCCTGATTTGTCACATTCAAGCGGAGAGCCCTCCAACGATTCGGCTAATCCAAACCCATGTCCGGCTCTCAAACAACTTCCGGATTCTCTAAAGTACGTGTTTCTTGAAAAAAAAACACACATCCGGTGATTATTTCCGCAGCCCTGTTCGCCGCCAACGAAACTGCATTAGTGGGCGTGCTGAGAAGGTACCACAAGGTCTTCGGACGTTCTCTTGCTGACATTAAGGGAATCAGCCCCACGGTCTGCATGCATAAGATCCTCCTTGAAGATCAGTACAAACCGACAGCACAGCCCCAAAGGCGGCTGAACCCGAAAATGCAAGAGGTAGTAAAGGCTGAAGTGATCAAGTTTTTAGACGCTGGCATCATTTACCCAATCAGCGATAGCAAATGGGTCAGTCCAGTCCAGGTGGTACCGAAGAAGGGAGGGATTACTGTCGTTGCCAATGAAAAGAACGAGCTGTTACCGACCCGAATGATCACCGGGTGGAGAGTCTGCATTGACTATCGCAAGCTGAACGATGCGACGCGCAAGGACCATTTTCCGCTCCCCTTTATTGATCAGATGCTAGAAAAGTTAGCGGGGCAGGATTACTACTGTTTTTTGGATGGGTACTCTGGGTACAATCAGATTTTAATTGACCCATCTGATCAAGACAAGACGACATTCACATGTCCCTCCGGTACCTTCGCGTTCAAAAGAATGCCATTCGGACTGTGTAATGCCCCCGCAACCTTCCAACGTTGTATGCTCGCTATTTTTGCTGACATGGTGGGGGACTTCCTCGAAGTCTTCATGGATGATTTTACTCTATTTGGCAGTAGCTTCGACATTTGCCTGGCGAATTTGGCCAAGACCTTGAAGCGGTGCGAAGACACCAATCTTGTCTTGAACTGGGAGAAATGTCACTTTATGGTGCGCGAAGGAATTGTGTTGGGGCATAAAGTTTCCCGCAAAGGGCTCGAAGTAGATCAAGCGAAGGTAAGTGTCATCAGAAACCTCCCTCCACCCATGTCAGTGAAAGGCATTCGAAGTTTTCTTGGTCATGTGAGCTTCTATCGAAGGTTCGTCAAGGACTTTTCCTCCATTTCAAAGCCCTTATCTCGCCTGCTGGTTAAGGACGTCCCCTTCCACTTCGACGAAGCATGCATGCAAGCCTTCGAAACTTTACGGGGACAACTCATCTCAGCCCCAATTTTGGTGGCACCCGACTGGACTTTACCTTTTATTATCATGTGCGACGCAAGTGATGTGGCCGTAGGTGCTGTGCTCGGTCAAAAGAAAGATAAGACCTTTCACACTATTGCGTATGCCAGTCGAACTCTCAACAGCGCACAAGCAAATTATACCACCACGGAGAAAGAAATGCTAGCCGTGGTCTTCGCCTTTGAAAAGTTTCACTCATATTTGGTACTTTCCGAAGTGATCGTGTACACGGACCACGCCGCTCTCAGGTATCTTTTCAGTAAGAAAGAATCCAAATCGCGTCTGATTCGTTGGATTTTACTTTTGCAGGAATACAATCTGGAAATCAAAGACAAGAAGGGGGTGGAGAATGTGATTGCTGATCATCTCTCGCGTTTGGAGTACAACACTCCCAACAACGTTGTGGAGGAAACGGACGACTATTTCCCGGATGAAAAGTTATTCGCAATTACTACGTCCCCCCCAACCGCACCTTGGTACGCAGATATTGCTAATTACTTGGCTTGCAAAACGTTCTCCCCGAGTCTGTCTCCTCAGCAAAGATGGAAGCTTGCCTCTGACTCAAAATACTATTTTTGGGAAGATCCGCTCTTATTCCACACGTGCAGCGATGGGATTATTAGGCGTTGCATTCCGGAAGCTGAGTTTCATTCTATATTACAGCACTGCCATGACAGAGAAGCTGGCGGGCACTTCGGGGCCGTTCGAACAGCACGAAAAATCCTGCAATGTGGATTGTTTTGGCCGACCCTCTTCCGGGACGCTCATGCCTATGTTACCAAGTGCGACGAATGCCAGAGGACCGGAAATATTTCCCGGCGTGACGAGATGCCCCTTAATAACATGCTGGTTTGCGAACCCTTTGATGTTTGGGGAATAGACTTCATGGGTCCCTTCCCGATGTCTCATGGTAAGCATTACATTATTGTGGCAGTTGATTATGTCTCAAAATGGGTGGAAGCTGAGGCGGTTGCCACGAATGATGCCAACACAGTGCTACATTTTATCCACAAGAATATCTTCTCCAGGTTTGGGACGCCGAGAACTATCATCAGCGACGGCGGTAGTCATTTTTGCAATAAGCAGTTTGTGCAGCTAATGAAAAAGTTTGGGGTCCATCATAAGATTTCTTTGGCATACCACCCCCAAACATGCGGGCAAGTCGAAGTTTCCAACCGCGAGCTCAAGCGAATAATTGAGAAATCAATACACTCAAATAGGAAGGAGTGGGCTAAAAAGGTCGACGATGCATTATGGGCTTACCGGACTGCGTTCAAAACACCCATCGGCATGACTCCGTTTCAATTGGTCTATGACAAGGCATGCCACCTCCCTGTGGAGCTGGAGCATAAAGCATTATGGGCAACCAAACTGTTGAACATGGACATTGGAGCCGCGGCCGAGGTGCGTCGTTCCCAACTCAACGAGTTAGAGGAGCTCCGTCATTTCGCTTATGAAAATGCTCGTATCTACAGGAGAAAACGAAGAAATGGCACGATCGGCATATCATTCCTAAGGAGTTCAAAATTGGGGACCAAGTGCTGCTCTACAACTCTCGTCTCCGCCTCTTCCCAGGGAAGTTAAAATCGAGGTGGAGTGGTCCTTTCTCCGTGACCGATGTCTCCCCCTTCGGTGCCATAGAAATATCTGGAGATAAGGGGGACAAGTTTAAGGTCAATGGACATCGGCTGAAGTTATACGATGGCGCCACTATAAACAAGGAGTGTCAGTTGCTGACATTGGGAGATGGACATCATACAAGCACCGGCAGCTGATTTTCCCTTCTTGTTTCTTATTTCTGCGAAACTCTATTTTTGAGAACTCCTCTTTTTAAGTTTTGCACTCTTTAAACAATGCTAATACAGGTATTTGGTCCAGCTTAAGGACGTTAAATGAAAGCGCTACTGGGAGACAACCCAGATTTCCTGATTTCGTATTTCTCCTTATCTAACTTCTTTTAGTTTAGCTTTTGCATATTTGTTGTTTTGAGTTTGTGCTTGCAGGTTTTGTGTTCGATGGTGCGGATGCTGCGGACTATTCCTGTTCATAAACGCCAATCGTCTGGTATGCTCATTTCTGAGCATGGGGTAACGCTTCCTCCCCTCTTTTAGCTTCAAATTTCTAGATATATTGTTTAGCTTAAGTCTGGGGGAGCGGTTGTTGTATCCACTGTGCACGAGTTGCACTGCATACTAGAAGGTTGTTTCTTATTTATCCTTATCGTTGTCATTGTTTTCATGCTTCACACACCACTTCACCTACTTGAGTGCGCGCTTATCTTTTTGTTGTTGTTCCGTTATAAACTATCTTGGTTGGAGTATGAAATATGTTGTTAACGTAAGAATTATTATTTGGAGTGCAATGTTGACTCATGTAGTGTTCTAGTCACTTCGCATGTTATGGTAGAATTTGAGTAGAACTAGATTTTCTCTATGCATCTAATTTATGTTTAGTATTGCTGCGTAGATTTAGATTTGTTATACTCAATTGGTGAATTTGAATGGAATTGACGATAACCCGGTGTTGTGTGTGTGCGATTACTAGTCGTGTGTTGCTCGAGTCGGGAGGAAGGTTTACCTTTCTCGTGGGCTAAGAACTTGCCCCAAGCGACTCTCGAAGCATGGGTGAGAGCGACTCGTCGAGTTAAACATGATGTAGGCCACCCTTTGGCTAGTTTGAGCTTTGTTATTCCATGTCCATTTCGTTCACCGTTGCAAGCCAAATTTGTGCCTACCAATCCTTTGTTCAGCTCCTCTTCATCCACCAAAGCCTGAAGCCTATCCTACACCCGCAACCAAATTGTTTTTGACTGCGCTTATAAGTCTCAACTTGTGTGGTGTGTGGAATCATTGTGTCATGAAAGGAAAATAAAGTCTATCTGCTGATTTTGAACCAACCGGAGGATATATAAAAGAAGTAAAATTTGTTAAAAGAAAAAAAAGAGAGTATTTTGAAAAAAATCCTTCCGAGCTAAAAAAGACAATCTGTGGGTATTTGTGAAGTAGGCCGTGTGCACACCTGGTTTTCATGATAAGTCTGGGGGTGTGTCACACGAGCATAGTTGTTGGTCTTGCGTGGTGCAGCGTTCCGTTAGCTCACTTGGGTTGCGTAGCCGCCGTGTTTAACTTTGAATATCATACCGTAACCTAAGCCCCGTTTTAATCCTATAAGCCCTACTGATTTGATTTGCAAGTTTGCTAGCGCCGTGGAGAGAGTGTGACCGGGCAAGCGTATGGTTCACGACGTTGATGGATTTCAGCGGAGTTATTCCTAAGCCCCGATCTTTTGCAACACCCGCCTCAGTGTCTCGTCACTTTCATACCGGACATGATCGTCAAATTCTTCATAACTCACCAACTGAGTACATCTAAATCTTTAATTACGCTTTAATACTCTTGTAAATTAGTTAGCATAGTTAGAATCTCCTTCTACTAAATTCTCTACTTGCATGCGTATGTTACTTCGCACCGTACTCCTTTGTGTAATTCTCTATGTTAATTATCGTTTTCACACTCCGCCGGATTCGTTTGCTCGGGACGCGCAAACAGTTAAGTCTGGGGGTGTGATGAGTCCTGATCATATACACATTTATGGACTCATCCGGGCCGTTATTTAGTCATTTCTCCGCACTTTAGCCTTGTTATAGCTTATATTTGATAATCCATGCTAGGTGCACATCTAGGCCCACTTTGGTGTGATTTTCGTGCTTATTGTCATTAGTAGTATTCATGTGCTGTCATGTGCCACTTTCAGTGGCTAGATCTGTGGTTGTGCTGGAATAGGAGTCGTGCAAGTGTTCCCGGTGCAATTCTGCACAGGAACACTGCGCACGATTGCCGGTTCTATTGCGCACGACCACTGGTCGTGCGCTACTGATCGTGTGCACTTAACACCTTTTTCATGAGTTCTGTTTGGTGCAGTGCGCACGACCATCAATGCCAGTGCGCACGACCACCGGTCGTGCGCCACTGCTCGTGCGCACTTACCATTTAATTTCCGAGTTCTGTTTGCTGTAGTGCGCACGACCATCAACTCCAGTGCGCACGACCACCGGTCGTGCGCCACTGGTCGTGCGATCATTTTATTTTATAATTTCGTATCTTGCAGGTTCCACCCAGGCAGTGCGCACGATCGCAGAATTCCAGTGCGCACGACCACTGGTCGTGCGCCAATGACCGTGCGCAGTATTTATTCCAGCGCCTATTTAAACGCCTGTTGCGATTTTTAGGGCATTATCAGCCGCCGGGAGCGGGATTCCTGTTCCGTACGCCGCCGACCTCCACCGTGGGACGCCTCCACTTCATCTTCTACGCAAGGGGAAGCCTCCTCCACCCATTCCAAGACTTCCTCCATTGTCCGTGAGTGTTCTCCATCGTCCGCAAGCCTCCAAGCAACCATTCTCTCATTCCGCCCGGTGAGAAGAAGAAGGAACCTGAAGTCGAAGACGACGGAGCTACGTAGGGAGATCGTGACAGCTCTCTACGCCGGAAGCATAGTCCGCCCGAGTCCGGAGGTAGCCCGACAACCTACCATTCCGGCCGTGAACGGCCGCTAGTCTTCACCATCGGTTATTTCTTTCCTCTTTCCTCCATTGTACTCGTTGAACCGTGTAAACTCGAATATTATGATGATGTTTGTTGAAATGAATGTTTCCTTGTTGTTCTTCATGGTTTGTTTGTGATCCACTTCGTTCTCACTCACTCACTCGCACACGCACGCAAGGTGTTTGTTCCGTGTTAGCAAGAGCTAACGACGGTTGTGAAGAGGTGTTTACGACTCTCACCCTTTCGCGCTAGAACACACTCCATCCGCCTCACGAAGCACGACATCGCGGCCGTTGCATCCATCTCACCTTGCGAAGCGGTGCTTTCGACCCGCATCTCTTTTACTGTTGCTAAGATTAGGACAAACCAACCAAAAACCCCCTCTTTGTGTTAGTTAAATGTTTGTGTAACAATAGTCACTGCGTGATTCGTTCACCCATCCTGCATTCCTCAAGAGACCGACATCCGGGGATTCTATTCTCCACAATTATTACTTGACAGCGACCGGTGCACTTGCCGACACGCATCAAGTTTTTGGCGCCGTTGCCCGAATTCAGAAGAACTCGTGGATAGGCGACCCATTCGGGCAACGGCGCCAAAAACTTGATGCGTGTCGGCAAGTGCACCGGTCGCTGTCAAGTAATAATTGTGGAGAATAGAATCCCCGGATGTCGGTCTCTTGAGGAATGCAGGATGGGTGAACGAATCGCGCAGTGACTATTGTTACACAAACATTTAACTAACACAAAGAGGGGGTTTTTGGTTGGTTTGTCCTAATCTTAGCAACAGTAAAAGAGATGCGGGTCGAAAGCACCGCTTCGCAAGGTGAGATGGATGCAACGGCCGCGATGTCGTGCTTCGTGAGGCGGATGGAGTGTGTTCTAGCGCGAAAGGGTGAGGGTCGTAAACACCTCTTCACAACCGTCGTTAGCTCTTACTAACACGGAACAAACACCTTGCGTGCGTGTGCGAGTGAGTGAGTGAGAACGGAGTGGATCACAAACAAACCATGAAGAACAACAAGGAAACATTCATTTCAACAAACATCATCATAATATTCGAGTTTACACGGTTCAACGAGTACAATGGAGGAAAAAAGAAAGAAATAACCGATGGTGAAGACTAGCGGCCGTTCACGGCCGGAATGGTAGGTTGTCGGGCTACCTCCGGACTCGGGCGGACTATGCTTCCGGCGTAGAGAGCTGTCACGATCTCCCTACGTAGCTCCGTCGTCTTCGACTTCAGGTTCCTTCTTCTTATCACCGGGCGGAATGAGAGAATGGTTGCTTGGAGGCTTGCGGACGATGGAGAACACTCACGGACAATGGAGGAAGTCTTGGAATGGGTGGAGGAGGCTTCCCCTTGCGTAGAAGATGAAGTGGAGGCGTCGCACGGTGGAGGTCGGCGGCGTACGGAACAGGAATCCCGCTCCCGGCGGCTGATAATGCCCTAAAAATCGCAACAGGCGTTTAAATAGGCGCTGGAATAAATACTGCGCACGGTCATTGGCGCACGACCAGTGGTCGTGCGCACTGGAATTCTGCGATCGTGCGCACTGCCTGGGTGGAACCTGCAAGATACGAAATTATAAAATAAAATGCTCGCACGACCAGTGGCGCACGACCGGTGGTCGTGCGCACTGGAGTTGATGGTCGTGCGCACTACAACAAACAGAACTCGGAAATTAAATGGTAAGTGCGCACGAGCAGTGGCGCACGACCGGTGGTCGTGCGCACTGGCATTGATGGTCGTGCGCACTGCACCAAACAGAACTCATGAAAAAGGTGTTAAGTGCACACGATCAGTAGCGCACGACCAGTGGTCGTGCGCAATAGAACCGGCAATCGTGCGCAGTGTTCCTGTGCAGAATTGCACCGGGAACACTTGCACGACTCCTATTCCAGCACAACCACAGATCTAGCCACTGAAAGTGGCACATGACAGCACATGAATACTACTAATGACAATAAGCACGAAAATCACACCAAAGTGGGCCTAGATGTGCACCTAGCATGGATTATCAAATATAAGCTATAACAAGGCTAAAGTGCGGAGAAATGACTAAATAACGGCCCGGATGAGTCCATAAATGTGTATATGATCAGGACTCATCACACCCCCAGACTTAACTGTTTGCGCGTCCCGAGCAAACGAATCCGGCGGAGTGTGAAAACGATAATTAACATAGAGAATTACACAAAGGAGTACGGTGCGAAGTAACATACGCATGCAAGTAGAGAATTTAGTAGAAGGAGATTCTAACTATGCTAACTAATTTACAAGAGTATTAAAGCGTAATTAAAGATTTAGATGTACTCAGTTGGTGAGTTATGAAGAATTTGACGATCATGCCCGGTATGAAAGTGACGAGACACTGAGGTGGGTGTTGCAAAAGATCGGGGCTTAGGAATAACTCCGCTGAAATCCATCAACGTCGTGAACCATACGCTTGCCCGGTCACACTCTCTCCACGGCGCTAGCAAACTTGCAAATCAAATCAGTAGGGCTTATAGGATTAAAACGGGGCTTAGGTTACGGTATGATATTCAAAGTTAAACACGGCGGCTACGCAACCCAAGTGAGCTAACGGAACGCTGCACCACGCAAGACCAACAACTATGCTCGTGTGACACACCCCCAGACTTATCATGAAAACCAGGTGTGCACACGGCCTACTTCACAAATACCCACAGATTGTCTTTTTTAGCTCGGAAGGATTTTTTTCAAAATACTCTTTTTTTTTTCTTTTAACAAATTTTACTTCTTTTATATATCCTCCGGTTGGTTCAAAATCAGCAGATAGACTTTATTTTCCTTTCATGACACAATGATTCCACACACCACACAAGTTGAGACTTATAAGCGCAGTCAAAAACAATTTGTTTGCGGGTGTAGGATAGGCTTCAGGCTTTGGTGGATGAAGAGGAGCTGAACAAAGGATTGGTAGGCACAAATTTGGCTTGCAACGGTGAACGAAATGGACATGGAATAACAAAGCTCAAACTAGCCAAAGGGTGGCCTACATCATGTTTAACTCGACGAGTCGCTCTCACCCATGCTTCGAGAGTCGCTTTGGGGCAAGTTCTTAGCCCACGAGAAAGGTAAACCTTCATCCCGACTCGAGCAACACACGACTAGTAATCGCACACACACAACACCGGGTTATCGTCAATTCCATTCAAATTCACCAATTGAGTATAACAAATCTAAATCTACGCAGCAATACTAAACATAAATTAGATGCATAGAGAAAATCTAGTTCTACTCAAATTCTACCATAACATGCGAAGTGACTAGAACACTACATGAGTCAACATCGCACTCCAAATAATAATTCCTACGTTAACAACCTATTTCATACTCCAACCAAGATAGTTTACAACGGAACAACAACAAAAAGATAAGCGCGCACTCAAGTGGGTGAAGTGGTGTGTGAAGCATGAAAACAATGACAACGATAAGGATAAATAAGAAACAACCTTCTAGTATGCAGTGCAACTCGTGCACAGTGGATACAACAACCGCTCCCCCAGACTTAAGCTAAACAATATATCTAGAAATTTGAAGCTAAAAGAGGGGAGGAAGCGTTACCCCATGCTCAGAAATGAGCATACCAGACGATTGGCGTTTATGAACAGGAATAGTCCGCAGCATCCGCACCATCGAACACAAAACCTGCAAGCACAAACTCAAAACAACAAATATGCAAAAGCTAAACTAAAAGAAGTTAGATAAGTAGAAATACGAAATCAGGAAATCTGGGTTGTCTCCCAGTAGCGCTTTCATTTAACGTCCTTAAGCTGGACCAAATACCTGTATTAACATTGTTTAAAGAGTGCAAAACTTAAAAAGAGGAGTTCTCAAAAATAGAGTTTCGCAGAAATAAGAAACAAGAAGGGAAAATCAGCTGCCGGTGCTTGTATGATGTCCATCTCCCAATGTCAGCAACTGACACTCCTTGTTTATAGTGGCGCCATCGTATAACTTCAGCCGATGTCCATTGACCTTAAACTTGTCCCCCTTATCTCCAGATATTTCTATGGCACCGAAGGGGGAGACATCGGTCACGGAGAAAGGACCACTCCACCTCGATTTTAACTTCCCTGGGAAGAGGCGGAGACGAGAGTTGTAGAGCAGCACTTGGTCCCCAATTTTGAACTCTTTAGGAATGATATGCCGATCGTGCCATTTCTTCGTTTTCTCCTTGTAGATACGAGCATTTTCATAAGCGAAATGACGGAGCTCCTCTAACTCGTTGAGTTGGGAACGACGCACCTCGGCCGCGGCTCCAATGTCCATGTTCAACAGTTTGGTTGCCCATAATGCTTTATGCTCCAGCTCCACAGGGAGGTGGCATGCCTTGCCATAGACCAATTGAAACGGAGTCATGCCGATGGGTGTTTTGAACGCAGTCCGGTAAGCCCATAATGCATCGTCGACCTTTTTAGCCCACTCCTTCCTATTTGAGTGTATTGATTTCTCAATTATTCGCTTGAGCTCGCGGTTGGAAACTTCGACTTGCCCGCATGTTTGGGGGTGGTATGCCAAAGAAATCTTATGATGGACCCCAAACGTTTTCATTAGCTGCACAAACTGCTTATTGCAAAAATGACTACCGCCGTCGCTGATGATAGTTCTCGGCGTCCCAAACCTGGAGAAGATATTCTTGTGGATAAAATGTAGCACTGTGTTGGCATCATTCGTGGCAACCGCCTCAGCTTCCACCCATTTTGAGACATAATCAACTGCCACAATAATGTAATGCTTACCATGAGACATCGGGAAGGGACCCATGAAGTCTATTCCCCAGACATCAAAGGGTTCGCAGACCAGCATGTTATTAAGGGGCATCTTGTCACGCCGGGAAATATTTCCGGTCCTCTGGCATTCGTCGCACTTGGTAACATAGGCGTGAGCGTCCCGGAAGAGGGTCGGCCAAAACAATCCACATTGCAGGATTTTTCGTGCTGTTCGAACGGCCCCGAAGTGCCCGCCAGCTTCTCTGTCATGGCAGTGCTGTAATATAGAATGAAACTCAGCTTCCGGAATGCAACGCCTAATAATCTCATCGCTGCACGTGTGGAATAAGAGCGGATCTTCCCAAAAATAGTATTTTGAGTCAGAGGCAAGCTTCCATCTTTGCTGAGGAGACAGACTCGGGGAGAACGTTTTGCAAGCCAAGTAATTAGCAATATCTGCGTACCAAGGTGCGGTTGGGGGGGACGTAGTAATTGCGAATAACTTTTCATCCGGGAAATAGTCGTCCGTTTCCTCCACAACGCTGTTGGGAGTGTTGTACTCCAAACGCGAGAGATGATCAGCAATCACATTCTCCACCCCCTTCTTGTCTTTGATTTCCAGATTGTATTCCTGCAAAAGTAAAATCCAACGAATCAGACGCGATTTGGATTCTTTCTTACTGAAAAGATACCTGAGAGCGGCGTGGTCCGTGTACACGATCACTTCGGAAAGTACCAAATATGAGTGAAACTTTTCAAAGGCGAAGACCACGGCTAGCATTTCTTTCTCCGTGGTGGTATAATTTGCTTGTGCGCTGTTGAGAGTTCGACTGGCATACGCAATAGTGTGAAAGGTCTTATCTTTCTTTTGACCGAGCACAGCACCTACGGCCACATCACTTGCGTCGCACATGATAATAAAAGGTAAAGTCCAGTCGGGTGCCACCAAAATTGGGGCTGAGATGAGTTGTCCCCGTAAAGTTTCGAAGGCTTGCATGCATGCTTCGTCGAAGTGGAAGGGGACGTCCTTAACCAGCAGGCGAGATAAGGGCTTTGAAATGGAGGAAAAGTCCTTGACGAACCTTCGATAGAAGCCCACATGACCAAGAAAACTTCGAATGCCTTTCACTGACATGGGTGGAGGGAGGTTTCTGATGACACTTACCTTCGCTTGATCTACTTCGAGCCCTTTGCGGGAAACTTTATGCCCCAACACAATTCCTTCGCGCACCATAAAGTGGCATTTCTCCCAGTTCAAGACAAGATTGGTGTCTTCACACCGCTTCAAGGTCTTGGCCAAATTCGCCAGGCAAATGTCGAAGCTACTGCCAAATAGAGTAAAATCATCCATGAAGACTTCGAGGAAGTCCCCCACCATGTCAGCAAAAATAGCGAGCATACAACGTTGGAAGGTTGCGGGGGCATTACACAGTCCGAATGACATTCTTTTGAACGCGAAGGTACCGGAGGGACATGTGAATGTCGTCTTGTCTTGATCAGATGGGTCAATTAAAATCTGATTGTACCCAGAGTACCCATCCAAAAAACAGTAGTAATCCTGCCCCGCTAACTTTTCTAGCATCTGATCAATAAAGGGGAGCGGAAAATGGTCCTTGCGCGTCGCATCGTTCAGCTTGCGATAGTCGATGCAGACTCTCCACCCGGTGATCATTCGGGTCGGTAACAGCTCGTTCTTTTCATTGGCAACGACAGTAATCCCTCCCTTCTTCGGTACCACCTGGACTGGACTGACCCATTTGCTATCGCTGATTGGGTAAATGATGCCAGCGTCTAAAAGCTTGATCACTTCAGTCTTTACTACCTCTTGCATTTTCGGGTGTCGGTGGTCGCCTATCCACGAGCTCTTCTGAATCGGCGAGTAGGGGATGCTGCCGAGGTCACCCTTGACGAAGACAACTTTGTTCGTCCAGTGGTGAAACTTGTTGGAGGTCTCGAGCACCCGTATGTGCGAGCCTGTCAAGAAGGTCACCCCATCTGCGGTTGCTCGGAAGATGAATAGCTTACGGAAGACAGTGAGGTCTAATTCTATTCGCTCCTCGCGCAAGTAACATGCGAATGTGACCAGCATCGCAATCGCATTCGAATTCACTTGGGCGGGGACGACCCCGAAATATTTATAGAACTACCTTACCTCGGGCCAGAGAGGTAGGCGAAGCCCCATCTCGAAGTGAGCGAGTGGGAAAGCGAGCTCATCAGCGTCGAAGGTGTTGACGCATTCGCCCTCCTTCGGGCGGCGAATGTCAAACCCTGGCGCCGGGCACACGTCCTGGAAATCCGCGAGCTCCGCCCTCGTCACCTTGCCATCTGGGAAGATATGGTCCCAGAAGTTCTTCTCGCAGTTAGACTAACCATCGTCTAACTCGCCGGACTTCTTCGGCATGGCTTCTGAGAGGCGAGTCGAGGAGGCGAGTGAGACAAAGAGGAGGAAGACGACGGTCAGAGCAATTAAAGCGGTGGTTGGGGTGGGGGGGGGGGGGTATTAATAGGTGTTGGGGAAAAAGGAGCCCGCTCTTCCTAAATGGGCCCTTGCCCACGTCCCGTCATGAGTGGCCCCACCACTCACTCGCGCCATCGCAGTACTGGGCCCACTCGGCGAGTGGACCGGATTGAGCAATATGCGGGAATGCGCTACTAAATCGGCGAGTGCCGAGAGTCTTAAACGAGTAATCCAGTGGACGCGAGCGAAATGATTAGACATACAATAAAACTGACAAATACACACTTTTATTAATCTTCGTTAGAGTACAAGCTAGTTTAACGAAAAACAGAAGAAGGGGTGGTGGGGGGGGGGAGTGGGAGAACATTCAGAGGGAAAGCCACTTCCACTGCCCGGCGCGGCCTATGGCCCCGCATCGTACTCGCGCACTCGCGTGAGCTCATGATGGGCCGCCAGGATCATCTCCTCCACCCGCACCATGTTCTCCTCCAACTCCGTCGTGTCGCTCCCGCAGCTTTGTAGCTCCTTGGAAAGCCAGGTGACGCTTCCTTCGTGTATGTGGGTCCATTCCTCCAGGCCTATGATTCGAGGGAACGGGTCCGACTCCTCCGCGAGCCGATCCTCGTTTATGGTGGCCAAAAGGCGCTCATGCCTCTCGAAGAGAGTGGCCACGCGATCAGTCAACTCGGTCATGCTGGCGGGCTGACCAAGGATCTCGCGAATCCGGCTGAGGGCGACGCGGGAGGCCCGTTTGACCGACTGAACTCGCCGGAGGCAGGGGAATCCGGACCTGTCATAGGACGACTCAAAACCGGTCAAGGTCAAAAACCAGTCTTTCATAAAGAGCTTACCATGCGAGGTCCCTGCATCTAGTGCCCGACGAGAGGGCGAGCGGTCAGAGTGTCTCCGTTTCATAATAGGGGCAGGCTGCCCACCAGAAGCGGTGCGAGAGACGGAGATCAGGGGCTTGCCAACCCCTGACCACAAAGAAACCAGCCCGGGGAAGAGAGCCGGGTTGTCAGTAACGGGAAGGTTTGTCGCTGCCAGAGCAAGGATGGTGACAACCGATTCCGCAGGAGGACCTGAGGGCGACGACCTCCTTGGCGAATGCGCGCCAGGGGAGGCACTAACGAGTGGACCTCAGGAGCAACCGAATGAGGGGGAACTGCGAGAATCAGAAGGTTACACATCTATGGTAAGTTAATCGCAATGCCAAGGTTCAAGAAATACGTACTTGGGATCTGGGGGCGAGTGTCCAGGTCCATGTGGACATTTGCCTTGTCCCGCTCGGCGGTCGTATGAGCAGGGGAGGTCCTCTAGGCTGCGAGCTTTAAAGGAACAAACCTCTCCGATCAATTTTTCCGATGGTAGGAGAAAGGTCACCGAAAAGCAAGGGCTAAAACCTGATGGGAGACATCTTGACCCCCGCCGAGCGGGGACGAAATCCGGGTCTCGAGCGAGGGAACTGTGGCCTCAGTCAGCTTGGGGCAATGTTTCTTGGTACTTGCTCGTCCACCGTGTTTTTTGGAGCGGGGCGAGTGCTCCCTGACCATGGCCATCAGCTTAGCCGCGCCTCCACGGGATTTCTCCCTTTGGGCGGCGATGAGGGCCGAAAGGTCTGTAGGCGAAGCCATGGACAGAGACGAGTGAAAGGTTACCGGTAGGCTGGAAAATGAGGAGAGAAGGAAACTCCGGGGAAAGGGTCTGGTTCCATCCCGGGCAATTTATAATCTGGTGGTGGGGGACACCGAAAAGATTCTCCGAGCGAGCTCAAACTCGCCAAAAATAGGGTTTGACAGTCTTTCCGAGCCCAGGGTGAGCTCGCAAAGAGCGGGGATTGTGTACAACCCCGTATTTGGCGAGTCGACCCACGGATGTTGGCGAGTGCACCTGAGTTGGAGCAAGTGTAGCTCCCTGCGAAATACAACACTCTCTCGGGTGCTTGGACTGAGGGGCGAGTCTCGTGACTCATAAGGGGCTCGCCGATCTTAGGAAAGAAGGCAGGAATCATGCACCGTTGTGAGATTACTTAGCCCCTAGAAGTAAGGACGAGTAAGTGCGAGTGCCCAACTCTGAAAGAGCATTCGGCTCCCTGGGCGAGTACACCAAGGGGGAGCACTCACCAAGTGTTTTTTGTGGTCTGTCTCTAGTATTTTCAAACAACTGGTTTTTGCTATCCACAGTCCATTTTGTGCTGTGGATAGGAGAAACCGAAAGACGGAGGCCGTTATCCGCAGACCATTTTCAGAATCCTATAAATAGACCCCCATATGCACCTTATGAAAGAATCCAAAAATTCTGGTTTCTAGAGAGAGCTGCTTCTTTCCTGCTCTCTGGTTTTCTGAGGTGTTGAGCTCAGTCTTGGTTTGGGAGGGGAAGATCCTTAGATTTTTCGGGTTTGTGGCGAGACATCCTCGCTGCGGCTTAGGGGTCTATTTTTGGGATAAGGTTGCCTTGCGAGTGCCCCCGGTTCCGAGTGCCCGTTCATTAGTTCTCGCTTGTTAGAAGGGCGAGCAACACCCTTTTTTGGGGTCCGAGCTTCATGAATCGAGTTCTCGGTTCCAACAAATATGAGGAAAATTGCGGGGTAGGGGAGAATTTATTGGATGGGGGTTATAGGAGAAGGCAATGAAATGAAATTAACTGAAATTAACCTCAGGGGTCTGTTTTTGGGATAAGGTTGCCTTGTGAGTGCCCTCGGTTCCGAGTGCCCGGTCATTAGTTCTCGCTCGTTAGAAGTAAGGTCGAGCAACACCCTTTTTTGTGGTCCGAGCTTCGTGAATCGAGTTCTCGGTTCCAACAAGTATGGGGAAAATCGCGGGGTAGGGGAGGATTTACTGGATGGGGGTTATAGGAGAAGGAAATGGAATGAAAATAACTGAAATTAACCGGGACGTCGCACCCCGGGGTCTTGCTATGTCGCACCACGAATGATCGTCGGTCTGGAATCTCTCACAATACAAGCAATGACTGAAAATGAAAGCCTCCTCTATATTTATAACGAGAAGGGCGGTTGAGCAATCAACGTGAATGACTATGATTAGCCGTTACGCCTGGCGTCCTAAAACACTAAATACTAGTTCAAATAAAATACATATAACAACAAACAACAACACTCAAGCCTTTAAAAATAAAATCCATATAAATAGTAAAAAGACACTCCAGACGCGCTCGCGATCTCGGATCGCCGATCTGATCAGCGTCTTCTGCGCGAATACACAAATGCGGGCCCTGCCAAATGGTGACCCGTAGTCCAACGTCGATCCCCATCAACTCCCCCTGACTTAAAAGCATTCATCTCCAATGAATGGAGATGATTGTACTGTCGTCGAAGATCGGGGGGGGGGGGGGGCAAGTCTTATCAAGCTCCGTCACAAATATCCAAATATCATCAAATTTGGGGCGTCCACTCCAGTGCACCATGTAACAACAAGAAGGACCGTCTGTGGTGGTGATGCACTCGTGCACCACAATATCAACAATGCGCTTAGCTCTCACTTGTCGTGCTGGTGGATCCAGAAGAATCGGTGGAATCATGGGAGGTGCAGGCAAGTCCACGGGTGCTTGTCCAAAGTGGTCAGGAGAATGGTTAGGCTGTGACTGGGAGGGTGTAGGATGTGGCTCAAGGTATGGATCCCTATGCTCGAGAGGCTCAAAGTAAGGTGTTAAATCTTCTGTATTAAATATGGGATGAATACCCATATCTGCTGGGAGGTTGACCTCATAGGTGTTTGTTTCAATTTTCTTTATAATCCTATTAAAGGCCCATTCGTTTTGGTTGTAGCTTCTTAGTGGCTCCTTTTGGGATCCTCTCCATGCGAAGTCGGATCATGACTTGCTCGCCTACCTGAAAATGCTGCTCACGCCTGCGTTCATCTGCCTGTGTTTTATATAATTCATTATTGCTATCAATTTTCTTCCGGATTAATTCATGCAGTTCATGTATATGATGAATAAAGGACTCAGCGAACTCACTAGGACGTGACTCTAAGGGAACAAGAGCAAGGTCAATAGGCTTCCTAGGCTCATATCCTGACATTATATGAAACAAACTCTTGCCAGCAGACCTATTGATTGAACTATTGTATGCAAACTCAGCTACAGGTAACACAAAATCCGAAACCGACGGGTGCTCGCAACCTAGACACAGTAACAAATTCCCTAAATTCCTATTAACGATCTCAGCGGGCTATCAGTTTGTGAGTGATAAGTTGTAGAAAACTTCAAAATTGTACTCGTCTTATGCCATAACGTTCTCCAAAAATAACTCATAAATCAAACGTCACGGTCTTACACTATGAATTTGGGTAATCCGTGTAACCAAAAAATGTCTCTCATGAAGGGGGCCGCCACGTGAGCCGCATCGGCGGTCTTGCGACAAGCAATAAAGTGAGCCATCTTCGAAAGCCGGTTTACCACTACGAAAATAGAATCGTGCTTCCTCAGGGTGCGAGGAAGGCCTAATACAAAATTCATGCTGATATCGACCCAAGGCAGGTGTGGGACCGGAAGAGGAGTATAAAGTCCAGTATTTTGTTTCGAACCCTTCGTCGTCTGACATGTGCCGCAATGTCGCACAACACATGCCATATCCCTTTTCATTGCGGGCCAATAGAAGCGATCTTCAGCCAAAGCAATAATCTTATCTTTGCCAAAGTGTCCACCAACGCCACCCGCGTGCTTCTCCCAAAGAAATCCCAGGACATACTAGAAATGCAGAGACGAGACCCATGATATAAGCATCCCTCTACAATATCGAACCCTTCAGTGGGCTCATTAGGATCCCTCAAAAACCTAAAATAAATCTCACTAAAATCAAGAAAGGTGGGTAATCACTGGGCAGACGATCAAAATTAGTTGCGCTAGCACTCATCGTGCGGAGTAGGGCTATACGTCGACTGAGAGCATCGACAGACTTGTTCTCAACACCCGCGCGGTGTTTTAGAACATAATGAAAGTCCTCCAAGTACTCGACCCACTTGACATGCTTATGCCCCAACTTTTGTTGCGAATCAAGATAGCGCAGAGCCTGGTGGTCGGAGTATAGAACGAACTCCCGTGGGAGGAGATAGTGTCTCCAATAACGAAGCGACTACACTACTGCATAAGACTCTCTATCATAATTTGAGTACTTCTGCCGAGCCTCATTCAGCTTCTCACTAAAGTACGAAACTGAATGACTCTCCTGACTCAGTATTCTGCCAATGCCAACGCCAACGCCTGATGCATCGCAGGCTACCTCAAATACCTTAGGGAAATCAGGCAATCTCAGAACGGGGTGGTCGTCAGCTTCTCCTTAATATCAATAAAAGCTCGAGTGGCGGAAGCCGTCCATTGGAAATCTCCCTTCCGTAGGCAGCTCGTGAAAGGGGCCATAATGGTGCTAAAACCCCGGACAAATATCCTGTAGGTGTCTAGTCCGTGGAAGTTATGGGCCTCAGTGATAGTGGAAGGAATATAGCACTCACGAATGGATCGGACCTTGTCCGGGTCAGCAGACACGCCAGACGCTGATATGATAAACCCAAGGAAGTGCACAGAATCAGACAGGAAGGAGCACTTCTTCAAGTTCACATATAGCTTCTCATTTCGGAGAATATCGAATACAAGCCTTAGATGGTCATCAGAAGAGTGGATATAAATCAAAATATTGTCAAAGTAGACAACCATGAAGGGCCGAAGGATCTGAGTCATGATCCGCATGAAGGTGCTGGGGGCGTTCGACAACCCAAATGGCATGAACAACCACTCTTAGAGACCGTCTTTGGTCTCAAAAGCTGTCTTCCACTCGTCTCCCTCGCGAACCCTAATCTGACGGTACCCGCTGCGAAGATCGATCTTTGAAAATACACGGGCACCAACCATCATATCAAGTAAGTTGTCCAGCCAGGGGATGGGAAAACGATACTTAATAGTAATCTTATTAATGGTTGTAAATCAAGGTAGACAACCAAGAATTTGCTAATGAAGAGCCGAAGGATTGAGTCATGACCCGCATGAAGGTGCTGTGGGCATTGGACAACCCAAATTGCATGATCAACCACTCATAGAGACCGTCTTTGGTCTTAAAAGCCATCTTTCACTCGTCTTCCTCGCGAACCTTAATCTGGTGGTTCCCGCTGCGAAGATCGATCTTTGAAAATACCCGGGCACCAACTATCGTATCAAGTCATCCAACCGGGGATGGAAAAATGATACTTAATAGTAATCTTATTAATGACCCTACTATAGATATGCATTTGTCAGCTCCCGTCTTTCTTCGGGGTGAGAAGGGCAGGGACTGCGCAGGGGCTCAGATTCTCACGTATGAATTGCTTTCTCAACAACTTATCAACCTGTTTCTTGAGCTCAGCATACTCATCCGATAATTTGGTAAATTCGGGAGTGAAGCACCCGGTGTCAGATCTATGACATGCTAGATGTCTCGTAACGGAGGTAACTCGTCGGGTAGCTCATCCGGGACAATATCATCATACTCGTCAAGAAGTTGCCGGAGCTCAGGTGTCGGCTCAGGAAATTCTGTAGGGCTCTCAGAAGCCATGGTGGCAGCCACTACGCAAAAGATATCAACGCTGACTCTCTCTCTCATAAACTCGTTGCGAAGCAGGATGTGCATCGGCCTAGATAAACTCATACTAGTGGAGGGTATGACCTTCCCCGTGGATTTCTCCCTGGGTTGGGTCAGCGTCAAAGTGATCTTACGACCCTTGTCGTAGAATACGTATGTGTTCGAGCAGAAACATGTGACATCACCGTTGTAGAGCCAAGACCTCCCTAATAGAACGTGGGCGACACCATATGGATGACATCATATCAAACACGGTCGTTAAACGAAGCGAGAGTGATCAGAACTAAACACCTCTGGATAATCTGTATAACCGTCTTATCGACCCAGATATTTCGATAAGGATGGGGATGAGGCCAAGGGGCCACCAACATCTGCTCTAAGGCTCTCTGGCCGCAATGTTCACGGAACTCCTACTATCAATGTCTAGCTTGCAGGGACCGCATGCGCTGAAAAAGGTGTAAAAGATTGTCTTACGACGCCAATCCTTATCAGTATGTGGGGTGTAAAGGAGACGTTGTATAATGCCTAACTCTAGGGAGCGCTCAACATCGCTTTCCCAACCGTCCTCGATGGTGGCAACAATCTCCTCATCGATGATCTCCTCAGCATCATCACTGGGTTCACCTTCTTCAACTAACAAATTTCTCGTAAGGAATTAGGCCGCCACATGACCCCTACCCGAGCAGCGATAACACTGGATGTTCCCCGACCTAGTGGTCGTGGGAGGTCCGGTGGCGATATCCTTGCCCTTCTTGTCCATGGGAACACAAGAGTGTCCTGCAGTTGTGGTAGTGGTCAGTGGTAGCCTCCTACACGTGGGCCCGTCTGACCTGGTAGAAGCCTGACGGGCACCGACGAGTCGCAGGTACCTCTCATAATTGAGGGCCATCCGATAAACTTGCTCTACCGTCTCTATCCGGCAGGGAATAAGCTCCTTACGTAACTCCGATCTCAATCCAGAACGAAATTGGGAATCGGTGGCATCGGTCTCCTCTCATAGTTAACTCCTCACAATTAGCTCATCAAATCTGGACATGTAGTCTGCCACCGATAGCATGCCCCGACGCAACGCAAAAAGCTGATCCAGCAACTGATCTCGATAGATGGCGGGAAGGTATTTTTCCTTCAATCGGCGCTTCGCGTCCTCTTAACGGATAATATGAAGGTATCCATCACGATGTAGAGACCTCTTTAGGATGATCTAGAAAATCTTGGCTGGACCGTCCAGCTTTATCTTCGCAAATCTAACGCAACGTTCGTCAGTCATATCATACCACTCGAAATAATGGTCCATCTCATGAAGCCAATCGCTAAAGGTTTTCGGGTCAAGGTGACCATCGAAGGTGGGAGCGTTAATGCGTATGCGACTAGTAATTTAGTCCTCCGCGCGTGGTGCTCCACGTGGCTCAGGATATTCGTCAAAGTAATCATCCCGTTCGTAGTCAAAACGGTCCTGAGCTCAATCACGAGGAGCTGGATGCCGAGGTGGATAGACTTCCTGAGGGTGGAGAGGTCTATCTGGTTCAGGTCTCGGCTGGCGGTCTCGAACGTGATCGAGTGGTCGCCTCCGGTGTGGGGCAGGCTCTCGCAGCGGGGAGAGCTCTCGTGGTGGCTGATTCCTAGCACGCACGTCTTGTGGTGGGAAGGCAGTCCGTTTTTCCTCAGAGAGAACCTCAGGTGGAGTGGGCGAGCTTTCCTTGCTTTGGGAAGTGGCATGCTCTCGCTGATCCTCAAGGACGCCGATGCGAGTGCGTAGATCGCCATATAAAGCAGTCAATTGATCAAATTGATCTATCATCATCCGTTGAAATTCCGCAGGTGCCATTTCAAAATTGGAGTGGATGATTCTCTCGTCGGTAAGATTCGGGTCAGACATGGACAGACGATAAGGCCTACCACTATGTAACATGCAAATGACCATAACCTACGTCTGATACCAAATTTGACGCAGAGTAGGTTGTGCGGGTGTCTGTGCCGACTCTAATGCAATCCTATGAGTGCGCAGAATGGACGCGAACAAATACAACCTAAATGATGCATGTATGTTTTAACTAATTCTGGAATAAAATTTTAGCAAATAAAATTATAAATGTTAAGCAAATGACCACAATGTGAACTTCAATTTTCCGATGCGTAACTTATAAGAAATAGGTCATGTCCGCTTTCGCTAAGAATGCTTTCCACTACAACTTCACAAATAGTAACTTGTAAGAAATAGGAAAATAAACTTTAGCACAAGTTTCAATACCCAAACAACTATGCGATAATCTACCAATATCCAATAGAGAAAAAGAAACACTGTACAAAATACTCGTAAGCAATGAGAACCGGCGGCGAGAGGTTTTGGCGGACGACGGTTGCGATTCAGAGGCGGTCTTGACCGCTGGAGGCCGAGGATGACACTTCGCTGGTGGCAGGGTTCAATGGTCAAGGGCTCTTTCTTGTAACAAGTTACAAAATAAAGGAGGCAAGGCTTGAGGGAGTGGTGGAAGTAAATTTGTTGTTTGACTGGAATGAGGATTATTGTGGTGGACTGTGGCTGGGTTGGGGATGGAGAGAAGCTTGCGGTTAGGTGGTTGAAGAAAACTGGAGGGGTTTACGAAGGCTGAGACGGGAAGTTGGAGAGGACAGGAATCTAAACGGTGTTGTGCTGCAGAAATGATGTCGATGATGGAGGCGGCTTGAGATGAGGGGAACGGAGACACACGAGGAAGAGAATGGCACTGCGACTTAGGTGAGGGAGGATCCACGGGAAAATGAGAGAGGGCGGGGGTGTTGACGTGAGCGATTTAGGGTGCTGGTTTTAATCGGATGGGAGATGTGGTAAGGAGGAAGACGAACAGTGAGAGGTTTTCTATAATCGAGAGGAGCTGTACATGCGATGAGGGGCTGTATGGGGTAATGAGCAGGAATGAGACTTCATTTCCAGAAATGAAATCTGCTCCTTTCCTGGACAATTTTCGGCGGCAGTTAATGTGCTATCGGTGGCCTGGAGGTTGGGGGAATGAAAGGAGTAGACGCTTGTTGATCGGGAATAGAGGGGGGCTCGGATGGGAGAGAGGGAGGGTGGATACACGTGAGAAGTGTTTGGACTTAGTGGGGGAGTTCGGGAAATGGGAGGGAAGGAAATTTAGGAGAGTGAATTAAATTTTAGGGTAGTGGATAATATGAGATGGTGGGGTTAGTGGGAAGGTGGTATGAAAGTTATTTTGGTGGTGGGTGGTTGTGGTGATGGTAACCGGAGGTGGTTTCTGGTGATCGCCGAAAATTGAAAAATGAAGGGCCTGAGGAGTGGCAGTGGTGGGTTGAAAGAGGTGACCAAAGGTGGTTTATGGCCGTTTGTGAGGAGTATGCAGGGGGGGGGGGGGGCGTTGGGGAAGGCCGGTTGGAGTTGTTGTGGGAGGTACATGAAGGGTCGGGTGGAGGTTTTGTGGGAGGAAATATGGGCCGTCCGGTGAGGAACGGAGAAGGGTGTCTGTCTTGATGGAGGAAAAGGGGAAGGGTGTGGCCTGCTAGATGGAGAGGGGAGGGATAATTTTCAAGCTTCACATTTGGATTCCTGCTTCGGCACCGGGTTATCGAAATGATGATTTTTTTTCTTCTCTCAAACTTTGAATACCTCTAAATGAACCTCATATCCCAATATATAGATTAAGGGTCCACTATGGTCAGTCGTGATTCTCCGATCATAACGACCTCATATGCATTAAAAGAAAAAGAAAAAAAACACAAAATATTTAAAATTCACTGATCGTCGGTCCGCACAAAACAGACGTCTCTGACCATCGTGTAAGCCTATGTGTGTCACGATCCCCATCGTCGATCTGTACAAAATAGACGGCTCCGATCGTCACTTAGGCCTATGTGTACGCTATTTCGAGAACCTATTTTAGTACTCATCATATGCAACGTTTTTTATTATACCCCTCCCGGTGAGTCACCTGATGAGTTTTTCCTTTGTGGAGGCATTCAACACATCGTGGAGTGGCATTCCACTGTCAATGTCTCACACATTTTTTTGGTGTTTATTGTACACGACGAGTATTCCTACACACTTCCTAAAGAGTCTCCAGATAAACTATCACTCATTAGGGACGCGTCCACTATCTATGAGTCCGTCGAAAGTGAGAGTCCTCTCGATAGCTAGGAGATCGATTCCATCATCATTATTGTTGTCATGTTGGTTGACTATTTAAATGATCACCAGATATTTTCTTCCTCTATTAGGCCTAGAGGAACTAGAATTCATTGTTTCACCACCATATTCTTGATTAGTTAAAGCATCTTTGATCTCTCAGATTATTCGTAGGATGAATTCTCTTCAGATCCCACGCATGCACATACCTTTATTTAATATGTTAGAACAATCTGTTTCTTCTTGGAAATGTAGGGGCATGGCGGGCTTCTAGTCTGAAATTTAAAGGTATTGTCTAAATGCATATGCATTATGATCCAGAGATTTTGTTGTGATCTGTAAGGTTTTAGGCAGACAACCATGCTATGCTTCTATTTTCATTTCACGATCATCAATGTTTTAAATATCGGATGTCGGCGACATATCAGATTGTGTTTTTAAATGTAGGATGTCGGAAGTCGGAGACATGTCATGATATTTTAAAATATCGGATTTCCATGTCTTATAAATACAAATTTTATTTTTATGTGTATTAACTATAATTATATCTTATAAAAATAGAAAAATAATATAACAAATAGATAAAAATGAGTTATATTACGAAATAAAATCGAATAGTATCTAAGATAAAATATTATTAACAAATACAAAATGATACATTGTAAAATATATTTAATAGTATACAATAATTTTATTTTGATAACAATAAGTTTACTGCAAATATAAAAGATTTAAATGTTTTCATTATTGCTGTCATGTTGAATAATGCTTGCTTGGTAATTTATAGTGCATCAGTTTTTAATTTTGCTTGTTGAATTTTTTTTTCTTGTTTGTTCAAAATGTCTAGATTAATTTTGAAAATCTTGAGCAATTTAGATACTTGAAAATGTTAGATGCATTGGAATAGAAGATAATGACATTTTAGTTAAAGATAAAGAGATTAAGGAGATGTGGAAATGTATTTTTAGAAATTGCTAAATGTGAATGTTAAGGAATTATTCTGGAATATAATACACAAAGTAATTAAGTACTTTATAGATATCCCAAAAAGTGCAGTGGAGTTGGCTATGAAAAAATGCATAAAATTTTTTTTTTAGATCGTGTGAGATGCTTATTAAGATTTGTAATTATGGAGGGCATGTACTCGTTAAGCTAACAAATCTTTTAAAAGAAAAATTGAAAGCTAAAATAATTAGAGAAATGTTTTAGTACTAATATTTAAGAACAAAAGACATGTGATTTTATGGTAAATATAGAGGAATTAGACTGAGTCTTTCGATGAAGTTATAAAGAGAACATTAACTTAAGGAAATGACATTGAGATCAAAGTATCAATTTATTCCATTATTGGGGATCTATTATATTTTTGCGTTGTTACATTTAGGTTATGTTTGGAAGAGCTCTGAGAGAGTGGTAGTGGTTGTGAACACAATTATGAAAAATGCAGTATGTGTTTGAATATGTGTGATCACAAACGTAATTTTTTGAAAATGACATGTTAGGCTAAACACCACCACATCATGCAAGTGTGGTCTTTAGTTGTCGTGCATGCCCAAACCCAATAAATTGAAATTTGGCAAAAAAGCTTTAACAAAAGTTTAAAACACCGGTAAATCATCACCACTGCGTTTACTACCACAATTTCACACCATCACCGCTCAAACGCCACAATTGTGCCAAATGGAGCATTAATGAACAAGTATAATGAGCTGATATAGGTCTTCATATGATTTACATTGCTCTTGAGAAATCACATGATTGAGCAGCACGATGAGGAATATGTTTAATATATGTTAGAAAAGTTATGTATGATTGAGCATTGAGTTATATTGAAAATATTTGTTAAGTGACCTAAGAGCTTATCTACAAAGGATTATATTGAGGATTAACAAACATTGGGCTCTTATAAAAAATTAGAAGTTTTTAAAGAATTCTTAGAAGATTAGGGGCTTATAGTTAATATAATAAATACTAGGCTCAGGGTTAGTTTTATCATTTTATGATATGCAATTTTCGGTGTAACTAACAACTGATATTTCAATTTATTAAAAGAAATTGTGAGAAGTATATGTTATATGTTTAGTATTTTGAACCTCTAATAAAGAAGAATAGAAAAATAAATGAAGATGGATATGTATGGGTGGTTGAGTTGAGTATGTTTGAGTTGAGTATGTGTCCTATGATTATTATGCATCATACAAGTTTATATAACTATGTTGTATGCATCAGGGTGTTATGGAGTAGAAAGAGCCTGTTATGGGTCTTATTATGACATTAATTATTAGTATTTATTTCATAATATTGCTTTTTATTCTGTCTTTAGAGTCGCGTCCTTATATGACGTCGTCATTTATGTCGTGTTCTTATGTGGTGTCCTTTTTAGTCGTATGTTCAAGTCTGTCATTTATTTCTATTAATAGTCTGTTGTAAGTCCTATTTAAAGGACATTAGGGGTCTTGTATCAGTAAGCAAGAAGATAATCTATTTCCCGTCTTTGAATGAGACCTTGGAAGCTTTCTCTCTCTCGAGCACGCCCCGCTTAGGCAACCGCAGTCAAGGCTCCGTAGTACCCACGCCTCCGTCATCTCCACCTCCGGCCACTCCTCCGGCAACCTCCGAGTAGGCCCATAACAACTTGGTATCAGAGCTAGGTTCCTCCTCTTCCGCCAATGCCGTTGTCAGACAACTCTTAATCATCCACATTCGTCAGCGCTCGCCATCGAACGATCGTCCACAAGGATATTACGCGCCCGCAACGTCTACGCTTGCGAGACGTCTCCGTCTCTGCCTTCGACGGCGGTGGAACACCCAACAACTGTTACATGATCTTCTCATCCACCGGTTTCAAACCAGCTACCGTCGTTTCCAATCGAAACCCACTGTGGGATCCTTGCGTCGGCTCCAGCAGCAGCGTTCGCCGATTCCACAATTCCGCCTGCCAGCAACGATCGTCGTTTCCCTGTACGCACTCCCTGATCGCATTGACCACTCCCATCGTCTGCTCCAGGACACCCGCAACCAAGGGATGCTCGTCGGCGGTCTTCCATCGCAGCCAGAGCGCACCAATTAATTCCTTCCAACCAGCCGCTCCATCAATCACGCGCCCATCCGGTTTCGCACGTGGGGAATTAATTCCTTTTCTGACCGTGGAATTGACGCTGCAACATTCACGCGGGACCATATAATTATTTCCAACCGAGAGCCACATTGGGTAATTAATTATTCCTATCAAAATCGGAAATTTTCAAAATCAGCATCCGATTATGCTTATTAAATTCAGGGGCATTATTTCGGGCTATTGGAGTATTTTTTTCCATCATTAGGAGACGACGTGAATCTCGCGGCACCTCCCAAACAGCCGCTTCTGAGCAATCTAGCCGTCCCGTCACCCGCTCCTTATCTCGTGCTCCTTCCATCCACAATATGGGAGACTCGGCCGACTTCTTGGATGCTATAAACCGACTACACGCGGTTATATCCGCCATGGATGCACGCCTTCAGGATGTAGAAACACGCTTTCGGGACGCCGACACACGTTATCAGGAAGGCATGCCAATTCTCATCAACAAGCTTAATGGATTATCAACAACACCTCTCGTGGTCACCACCCCACCCACGGATCACGCCAACATCAGTCAAGTTCCGTTACCGCTGCTCATCCGCCATGAGCCGCCACCGCAGACCCTCTTATGCCCTGAAGCTACTATTTTTCCATGCAATACCCGGTTGGAATTCCCCACATACTATGGGACAACCGATCCCTTGAGCATACCCTCTTACGCTCTGGCTCAACAAATTCCGGCAGCTGAACGGCTTCCTCTGGCCTCTTTCCACCTTATCGACTCGGCCTTGCTGGGGCCATTCGCCTCCTCACTGATCAGGCGGGTCTGACGTGGGATGACTTCAAGAGATTTTGCAACCTGTGTTTTGGTCCTCCCATCCGCAGCAATCCCCTCGGTGCCCTCACGACACTATGCCAGGTGGGCCCTGTCGACGATTATCTAGGCCAGCTTCAGCTTCTTCTGGCGCACGTCACACTTTCCCCAGAGATGCAGGTCAGCATCTTCACAGCCGGACTTCGTGATCACCTGCGACTTGATGTCGAATTTGAGGCTCCTCAAGACTTAATGACTGTTATGAGTCTGGCCAGGCTATGTGACCGTCGCCTCCAACTAGCGCAGGATGTCTATTTTTCCACTGACACGGGCCTTCAGCAAGGCCGTCCCGAGGGTCATCCAGGCCCACCCACTCGTAAACTATCTGGGCCGAGATGCTGGACCGACGCGTTAGGGCTTGTCTTACAACTGTGACGAACAGTACATTCGCGGCCACAAGTGCAAACGAATTTTTTATCTATAGGTTGAGGACTTTGAGGATGATGGTGTCAGATAATGCTGACAAAATTGATCTCGTTCGAGCTTGAGGACAAGCTCGTTTTGCAAGGTGAGAGAGATGTTATCGGTCTTATTATGACATTAAGTATTAGTATTTATTTCATAATATTGCTTTTATTCTGTTTTAGAGTCGCGTCCTTATATGACATCGTCATTTATGTCGTGTTCTTATGTGGTGTCCTTTTTAGTCGCATATCCAAGTCTGTCATTTATTTCCATTAATAGCATGTTGTAAGTCTTATTTAAAGGACACTGAGGGTCTTGTATCAGTAAGCAAGAAGATAATCTATTTCCCGTCTTTGAATGAGATCTTGAAAGCTCTCTCTCTCTCTCTCTCTCTCTCTCTCTCTCTCTCTCTCTCTCTCTCTCTCTCGCACGCCCCGCTTAGGCAGCCGCGGTCAATGCTCCGTAGTACCTACACTTCCGTCATCTCCACCTCCGGCCACTCCTCCGATAACATCCGAGTAGGCCCATAACAGAGCCCTTGATAGTTAATTTGACAATGGTGTAAGTTAGAATGCTAAGGTGATACGAAAGACGTATACATATCATAAGGTGATGTGTGTTAACGATAGAAAAGATAAATTATTGAATGATTATGTTAGAGGGATGATCGAGGTATATTTATCCATCTAATGTTAATGGAAAATTGACATAAGTTGTTTGTTCATGTACAACAAAGAGTATATAATGTACCCAGATAGGTGGATAAAATTAATATGAAGGAAAGTTTGTAGAGGTTTAAAATAATGTGGTAGAAATTATCCAAAAATATATTTGTAGAATATGTTTATCACCTCATGCAACAACCCACATACATGTTTAAGATGAATGTTCACGACATAGTTATGCCATCTAAATTCTTCGAATAAGTCATCATGATGATGACCGTGTGACGAGGATTGATCTTGCATTATTTGATGGATTTTGGGAATGACCTTTTAGGATCTTCATATGGACAATTAGAGCCAACCGATGGACCACCTTATTTTTCATGTATTTTTCTGAGTTTTATTTTGGCTTAGTTAATTTATCTGATCGTGCAATTTGGGCCCCGAATGGATTTAGCCTGATTCTAATCTATTTTGTATTCTATACCCCATAAAATAGAGTATCGAGAGTTGTCGCCTTTTGCCAAAGTTGCACGATCTTCTCCCCTTGGTTTCACGCCCAGGCTTCGTGCTACGCCGATGCCGCAAGTTCCTGCTTTCAGGGGTGTCGATTCCCCTGTCTATCACGTCCCCTGCCTCTGACAAAGTTTCCTTGTTCTCTAGTCGCTATTTTCGCCCATCGAGCTTTCTACTTCCCTTACTGGACCTTTATCTCCCGCCCCTTAGCCTTTACCGCCTCCTTATCCTTTGTCGCTTCCTTAGACCTTAACGGCCCTTGCCCCTCCCTAACATCCAACCCTCACCCGACCCTCCAATAGTAGTTATGCCCCCTTCTCTCCTTCATTAGCCATCTCAAGCTTCCCCATCTCTAGCCCCCCTCACAACCCAATAAGTCATAACCGACCCTCCCAAGTCATTCCCCTGCCACAGTCACCCCCACCACCACACATACACACATTTATCCCATGGGATAGCGACTTCCCAGCAGTTTCATTGTTCCAGATATCACCGCTGCAATAATGATCCCTGAGTCTCCATTCCTACGACCTTCCCAAGCCCGCCTACGACATCCTCCACCACATTGGAGCCAATTACTTTGTGAGCTTTTACATTTTAGTTTTCATTTCTTTACATCGTATGAATACTCCTAGTTATTTTTATTTGTATTTTGCTCAATTTATTTGCCAAATTTCTTTCAATGAACTTGTATGTTTTATTTGTTTGAAACCCAATTTATTAGACTCTCAATTATGTGCATTACTTGATACCTGATTAGAATCAATTGTCATTTTGTGCGAGTTTTAATTTTAACTGTGCTTTGGAGACATTTCATGATTGAATCATTTGCATCACATTAATGTTTATGTCGTGAAATCCCACTCATTAGATTGCATGCTTGCATTCTTATCATCTTCATTTTGGGTTTGTCACGCATCCATTTGCATTGATCGCACGCTTTCTTGCATTTCGTTTAGGGTTAGGACATCGCATGTCCGTCACTTGTAGGTTATTCCTGCTTTAGTTGGTATTAAAGGCCCATATTTGGGGTTTATTTTGATACGCAGTAGTTGAGACTACATGTTCCTTTATGACTTGTTATCATTGATATCTCTCTCCTATATTTGAGGATCCCGAGTACGTATATACTTGATCCCATAGAGTCCTTCTAAGGAGATTATCGTATGCTTATGATGATGATCGTCATCCTCAACTCCTTGCTTGTAGAGATCGTGTTGACCCTTCAACATAATTCGACAATGCTAGGGACATTGACTACCATGATCATTATTTCGGGGAGGATTTCGAGTATATGTTTTATAGAATTACCCCACCGTTGGTTTGTCGAGTCCCGATCCTTTAGTTTTTGGCTCGTGGACATGGAGTGCTATCTTGATCGATTCAAATATTTACCCTCCGACAAGGTTCAATGTCTGTTGCTGAGTATAATGATTGTTTTGACGAGTTAGTGTTGAGGAGTGACATTTAGGAGGAGCCCGCCACAACCGCTTCTTGATTCCAATCCGAGCATCGGGCTGTGATTTACATGACATTGAGCCATTTTTGTGTATGCTCTGTTGATCATACATTTCATCTCGCCTTACGTTACGAGGAGTCCTTTAGATCCGCCAGAGTTAGTCGAGTAGACTCACACCCTGACTGTTCCAGTATGAGGCCTCCCCAGGTCGAGATCCCACCATCCCTACTCCTACCTTACATGGACATGAAAGGTAGGACACTTGATTTTGAGTTATCTCATCCTAGTGAGGTACATTGTCTAATGAGTTGTCTACAATTTGAGTCTGACCCATACCATATGGCCCCGTAAGAGAGCGAGTACGAGCGACCTTATGATCCCATAGCGATGTGCACTTCTCGTACTCCATGCATCGATGTAGTCACTGCCTCGATCGTAGATTGGCCTTTGAGTATATGTTAATTAGAGTTTCTCCATATTGTAGTGTCGAGTCACAACCCGAGTGAGAGCCGAGAGCATATTATTGACTTTGTAGTGGTCGTCTCATATGTTCCCGAGGACACTACCGTTGTCGATGGTACTCATCTAAAGGATCATCCTTCTATTGGTGAGGTCTTCGATGAGCTAGTGGGTGGCCACCTCATGTGTCTTCCTCTTTAGGAAGCATTTGCTCTAGTTTGGATGTCGTGAGTATTTGTTTAAGTGATTGTCCATTCACGACGAATTTTATTATGTACCTCCTCGAGAGCCATCCGTCGAGCTTTTACCTTTTGGAAACATTCGATAGACACCATAATTGCATCTTTGCGTCGATGTCTCAGACATTCTTTCTGGTGATCGCTGCATTCGCCACAAAATTTTCTTTTTACTGTCCCATAAGCCTCCATACGAGTCTCATCCCCTTAGAAACATTTGACATGTCATGAACTTGATGATTATTTTTACACCCTGCCCAAAGAGCCTCTGTTAAACTTCTCATTCTTAGGAACTTCCACTGCCCTGTAGAGTCCACGCTTAGTAAGTCTACCGGGTCGATCATTTGTCATTTGCATCTGTTGCACTGTTTATTTGTCATATGCTTACGCAAGATTATATTAAATAGCAAAAATTCTAATATTTGCTCAAATAATGACTTGAGAGAGCAAATGTTCAAAGATGATTGAGTGATGATTAACCCATTATTTGAATACAGTTGTGAAACTGGGCTTGTGAGAATAGGTCCACACTATCATGAGAGAGTCTGAGCCAAACTTGTATGAACTTAATATTCCTTGGAATATGGTCATCATGTATTCAATGTAAATTATATGATTTTAGATGTGGAGCCTCCTAGTTTTTAGGACCTTCATCCTTCCCTTTCAACTTTAGCTTCAACCTTCACCACTACCTCACCAGTACGTCCAACCTTCACTGCAACCCTACTCTTCACCCTACGACAATGCGTGGGACTCTCAGCAGCTTCGATGGACAACCTTTAGTGGACACCCACCTCCAGAGGCTAAGAGATTGAGGTGACGTTATAGTTTATGCAACTACTGTAATGCCCCGGTCTACTGTGGGTGCCCTACTGGTCTGCAGACCTGTAGCGCGCCCACAGTAGACTGGGGCGTTACAACTACTTTCATTCTTATTTGTCCTGTATCCAGGGCATGCAACCTTCATTCATCAGAGATGAATGTTTTTGAGTCTGAATGAATGCCGGGGATTGATCTCACATTATTTCATGGATTTGGGAACAACATTTTAGGATCTACATATGGTCGATCGGGGCTAGCCTATGCGACTGAATTATTTTTCTTTTTTCATGTTTTTCGAAGCTTTACTTTGGGAGTGAGGTTAATTTATCTGATTGTGCAATCTGGTCCCTCAGATGGATTTAACTAATAACACCCACACACACCCACACATATATGTACACATATATATATATATATAGATATATAGATATATATACACATATATAGATATATACACACATATATACACAGATATATATAGATATATATACACAGATATATATTGATATATATATACACAGATATATATAGATATATATACACATATATATATAGATATATATACACATATATATATATATAGATATAACACATATATATAGATATATATAGATATATATATAGATGTACACACATCTACACACACATATATATACACACACATACATATATATACATACATATATATATACATACATATATATACATACATACATACATATTGTACACACATCTATATATATGTAGACATATATATATACACACATATATACACACACACATATATATACACAATATATATATATGTATGCACACACACGCGCACACGCGCACACGCGCACACGCGCACACGCGAGCCCCTTCTACCTCCTCCAACAGACGTCTCAAGCCTCTCATCCCCTTTCCCATATGTTGTAGTACAGACGTCACACCTGCCTGCCACCCTGGCATCACCACTAGGGCCCCACCCTGACATCACCACCAAGGAGGCTTTCATTAGGGCTGCAACCCATACACCCCAACCAGCTCTCCGCCTCCCATCACCAGGAAGCGATAGGTTGTTGAGGCTCGGGATCGAACACCCGACCTCCTAGGTAAGAGTCTTTCACCAGAGCTCTCATCACCAACTGAACTGCGTCCTTGGTGGTGATGCCAGGGTGGCAGACATGTGTGACGTCTGTCGTGCATCATAAAAACACACTTTTATGATGCAGGACAAACATCACCACCTGCCTGCCACCCTGACATCACCACCAGGGGGCCCACCTTGGTGTCTCACCAAGGTCGGGTGTTCGATTCCGTGCCTCAAAAACCTACCGTTTCCTGGTGATGGGAGGCGGAGAGCTGGTTGGGATGTATGGGCTGCAGCCTTGATGAAAGCCGCCTTGGTGAGACGCCAAGGTGGGCCCCCTGGTGGTGATACCAGGGTGGCAGGCAAATTTGTGATGTTTGTCCCGCATCACCATCTCTAACTGAACACCCTAAACTCCAAGAAGTCATAACCGACTCTCCCAAGTCATTCCCCCACCACATCCATCCCCCTCCACTCATTTATCCCCCGTGATAGCCATATTCCAACAGTTTCATTGATCTGGATAGTCACCGCTGCAATAACGATCCCCGGATCTCCATTCTTACGACCTTGCCAAGCCCTCCTACCACATCCTCCACCTTGGAGTGAATTACTTGGTGATCTTTTACATTTTAGTTTTCATTTTATTACATCGTATGAACACCCCTGGTTATTTCTAGTTGTATTTTGCTCTATTTATTACATGCAATTATTACTTGTTGCCTGACTAGAATCAGTTGTAAACAATTATGGTTGTTTGTGCGAGTTTTAATTTTCTTATTTAATTAACTGCTTACCAGAGCACCGTAAGGTGTTGCCGTGTGACCTTGAGGTCACGGGTTCGGGTCCTGGGAGCATCCTCTTGCAAAAATGCATGGTAAGGTTTGCCTATATTTCACCCTTGTCGTGGGACCCTTCCCCGGACCTTGCTGCACTGGGATGCTTTGTGCACCGGGCTGCCTTAATTAATCGCTTGCTAGAGCTATTGCACGATTGAGTAATTTGCATTTGCATCACATTATGGTTATATCGTGAAAGCTCACTCATTGGATTATGCCTTTGCATTCTTCCGTATCTTCATTTTAAGGTTTGTCGTGAATCCATTTACATTGGTCGCATGCTTGCTTGCATTTCATTTAAGGTGGGGGAATTGTGTCTCTGCCTCCCCTGTAGATTCATCCTGCGTTATCGTGCCTATGTTGTAAAAGCCATGTTTATGTCTCCTGGCCTTTTTATCTGTGTTTTTCCAGATGATACTGAAATATGTTGGTTTCTTATATAGTTTTTCTTAGTTGCTGAATATCTCATGCGCAAATGAAATTGAATACCAGGTGAGGAACGGCCACACTATGATCACCCAACAAGATATAGTTGATGTACTGGATAAACAATTATTGGAGGGTATGGGTGTGCTTCTTACAGAGGAAGAGCAACAAAAATGTGAAGCTAGTGTATGATATCTTTTTTAATATACGGATTAGTATTTTATCCATATCTACTTGTATGGTAAATTTCTGTGTTTCATTACATTCTTATCAGGTATCACTCGGGACAAAACAATTATTAGCCGTACATGAGGCTGGTCACATATTGTTGGCTCATCTTTTCCCTCGGTTTGATTGGCACGCATTCTCTCAGTTGCTTCCTGGTGGCAAGGTGCATTCATGGCTCTTATATTAGAAACTATTAACTTTCACTATGCAGTTTACCTCATTTCTAGAAGCTGGACTTGTTTTTAAACTTCTTTCCAAATGATCTTTTTAAATTTGCCTCAATTGCATGCACCTACTTGCAGGAAACTGCAATATCAGTTTTTTATCCTAGAGAAGAAATGGTTGATCAAGGTTATACTACCTTTGGTTATTTGAAAATGCAAATGGTGGTCGCACATGGAGGTCGCTGTGCTGAAAAACTTGTTTTTGGTGATGATATCACTGATGGAGGAAGAGATGATCTTGAAAAAATCACAAAAGTAAGACCTACTGCTCATTGACAGTTTCCTCTAGAACCTAATGGAGTTCACAGATTTTTTAGAATTGCCTCTAGAATCTTGTATTCATTCTTTCAGAAGTTGCTATTTTTTACTCTTTTGCAATGAAAATACTGAGTCACTCTGTTGATTGACATGTGCCAAATTTTATAACCATATTCTTGTATTTCTCTATTACTAAAATATTTTGGTTAATAATAAAGAAGAACCAGAACAAGATCTTCTTCACATGGTCATTAGCTTTATCTAAGCCATTGAATTTAGCTTTCTTAGATCATCATCCTACTCAAAAATTGACTGCTATGAAACACCGATACTTTCCTTAGGGCCGTGTACCCATACAGGATATATTTTTGGTACCAATACGTACCCAATACTCGACAGATACACCTGATACTCTAGTCTGCAAATACGCTTGGACTTGGTAGACCGTTCTGCATATTGTGATATGAGTCTGCTTTTCTAAACTAAACAAAAGATTTTTCCATATCTTGTAAAAAAATGTGACTCATAAATGCAACTATAGCAGCGTTTGTTTATTATAGTAACAAAATGTGCTTTAGATTTAAGTTTTTTTTATTGTTAAAATTACAAAGAATTGGATTTAAACTTGATTATTTGTTTATTTATTATGTATTTGATGATTTGATGTTCTAAATTGGTAGTATTTCTACTTGTTCAATATGGGTTTTTCTGCGTTTTATATCCTCCCTTTTTAAAAAAAGATTACATATATATATTTATATGTTGTGTGTGTGCATGTATATATATAAATCAATTTATTATTCGTACCCATACAGGTGCTTCATACACTTTCAGCTTTTGGGGTCCTTGGTAAACATTATAAAAAGTATCTATCGATAGATTATGAAGATAAATTTGTTTTTGACCTTGAGATACGTATTAATAGGTCATGAATTCCTGCTAATCTCATTAACCTTCACCTCATTTTTCATATACTGAGTGTTCTGTTGGTATTTTCTTACAGAAATTTATAAATCTCAACTTTTAATGACAGAAATGATTTTAGTGAGAAGTGTCTTTATTGTTGATTCAATATTAATATTTTTATCTGCTTATCGTGCTTCTTGATTAAAGATTGCTAGGGAAATGGTCATTAGCCCTCGAAATCCGAGGTTAGGCCTTACCACTTTAGTACGACGACTCGGAATGAAGGACCGGCCTGATAGTATTGACGGAGAGCTCCTCAAGTATAAGGTGTTGTTTTTGTTTTCTTTGTAAATTTTGTTCCTGCAAGCCACATATGTTTTCTTGATTTAAGATTTGCCTTTGTTGCATATTATGTAATTTTCAATTCAGTGGGATGATCCTACTGTTGTTCCAGCTGATATGACTGTTGAAGTTTCAGAGCTCTTTTCACGAGAACTCACCAAGGTAGGGTTTTTTCTTTGACCACTAAATTATAATGGTTAAAGCATTTTATTGCATCAACTAATTTTCTGTACTTTCTGGTGTTTTTATAGTGTGCACTTCAGTTTTTAAATCCTTGCTGTTAATTGCTAAACATATCCTTAAAATTGATATTCTCCAAGATGGTAATGACTGAACTTTTGATCTTTTTAATTGTTGTAAACTCTAGTTTTTATCAAGTCATCCAATTTTGATTAACAGCAAACTAATACATGCTTAAATTTTCATGTAAATTAATCTATGTGACATTATCTGCAATTGATATATCTCTTATTCAAGAAAATTTGGGACATGTAAATTGAAGAGTAAGTGATGGAGATTGGCACGGGAGTACGTCACTAGTCGGCGGGACCCACTTTCGTATATTCGCGCAGGAGGCGATGATCGAATCGGCGATCCGAGACCACAAGTGCGTCCCCCTCGTCGTTCTATTATTTTTATGTATTTTATTTTATTTTTTGGATTTGTTTTTGATGTTTTAGGACAGCGGGCGTAACATCCAATCATAATCGTTCACGCCCGGTGCCCAACCGCCCCTCTTGTTATAAATAGGGGCAGATGCTGCATTTTAGATTCATTGCTTGTATTGTGAGAGATTCTAGATCGACAATCCCATCGTGGTGCGACACCGCGAGACCCTGGGGTGCGACGTCCCGATTCAGTTTGGTTTGGCAGTTATTTCCCGTGAGCCCATCTGTTATCCCACGATTCTCACTTTCCCGTTCAAAGTAAACTGTCCACCTCCCCTATTCATCTCTTCCTCCCTAGACTTCCATGCCCGATCCTGTCCCTGGATGCTTCCTCTCTACCGTGAGTCTTCACCTCCCTGGAAGCCAGCGACTCCAGCCCTAACCGCAGTCCAGGCGTCCGTCTCCTATGCCCCCGTCGATCCGTTTTCACGACAGATGTCCACGACCTGAAGCTTTCCTACATCCCTGCCGCAGCCTATACTTTCTTGTATCCTCCATTTCAGGTTCCTCCCAAACTTTCCCTACCCGCACTCAGTAGACCCTCCCTCTCATTTCCTCACCCTCAGCCACCCATTTCCCAGCGAAAACGAAGCTCTTTTGTCCATTCCTGCAGTCACGCCACATTCCCCTGCTTCCTGTAAACAACCACCAGCTCTCCTGTTACTCCCCCTCTCATCCATAGAATCGCTAGACCACCTCCACTATTCATTTTCTCCCCTTCCAGTCACCACCCCAACTAACCTGAACATCTCCCCACTGCAAACCCCAATCCAGGGCAGCATTCCTGCAACCAAGTTCGACCCTGCAGAGCATAGTCTACCGCCGGATCTTCATTGCTACGTGAGTATTATTGTGCTGTGTTTTATTTATCATTATTAAATATTGAAAAACACCTCATGTTTGTTTGGGAATTCAACTTGTTTGTGTAGTTGTTTTTCGTATTTTTCTATTAAGCACATTTTTGAAGGTTCGTAGTTGAAAGCATTTCGTACGAAGCCGAACTAAATTTGCTTCCTTGAAATTATTGTGAACGTTGTGTTTACTGCCAATCTTTAAAGTTCTACTTGCTAGCAATTTAATTTCCAGATTTTAAATTGAAGTATTCATGCATCATATAGCGTAGGTTCGTTTAAGCCCTTTCAACACACTCACTTTAGAATTACATTAGCATCAACACACTCTCATCACACAACCTACCCTGCGTCAGGAAGTGCTTTTTCACGGTACTTTGAATGCATGATGATCATTTGTGAAAACATCCAATTTTAAAAACCAGTAGTTTCCAACATTTGTCTATATTATATAATTTATTTCCTGATACTACGGGATACTGCTGTGTATGGATTTTATTATTTTATTTTATGTGTTACTTTTCTTTGAAGCCCTGCAAACTATTTTATATTTGATGTTTCTATCTTTGGCAGTATATTCAAGAGACTGAAGAAGTTGCCATCAATGGAATATCACGGAATAGACACATACTTAATATGATTGTTACAGAGCTAGTGGAGAATTCGAGGATGACCGGACTGGTATATATTTTGAGCTTTTTAATGTCAATTTGCAGAAGAATATATTTACAGCAGTCTGTTCATAATTTGTTGTTGGTCTATAAATATTTTTTTTTGTTTCTAGAGAAGAAATTATAAGATCAAGTATCTTATTATGATAGTCTGGCTAGTCATTCCTAAAGTGCAGTTTAGATGTATGGCATAGAGCATGTACTAGATGAAGAAAAGTTTGTTTCTTGAGCCCACATAGGAATTGTAAGAGAGTGTTGACATCTATATTCATGCCATCGGGGAACCTAGCTATATCACGCCTGACCAAATACGTTTTGAACTTTATCCTTTTCTTTTGTTTCATAAAAACTGTTCTACATATTGTTTTAATATACACTTTCAATTGCTGACATTTAGGGCCTTCAACATTGTACGGGAAAAAAATATTTTATTTGTTTTATAATTTTTAATATTCCTTATTTTTCTAGTCAACAGTTCATCTTAATTACTATTTTCAACGTATGAAGTTTTTTAAATGTAAAAACACATTTTTCCATTACCATAATTTGAGATCTTTAATGTTTCTAGGTTTCCCGTCATTATATCATTATCTATTTTTTAGAGAAGATTAATATTGATTCATTGTTGCATCAATTCTATCTTATTTACTAATGGCATCTGTCATTGAGAATGAAATTTAAAAGATTTAATGGTACTGGTCTAGATACTTTAGCTTTACTACAATACCAGGGTGTGCGGCAGTGTTAGAGATCAATGAGTGATCTGATTTCTTATGTGATTTGATCTCGCTAACGGGAGCCCAATAGAGACCTATCAGGCCCCAATAGATTTATTTCATTTTAGAATTTTGTCTCAGGTGGTATCAAGAGACCGATAGCTTCTATCGAATCCAACCCAGCGTGAATTGCTTTTTTGCACTGTAAATGTCCTTTGACATGTCCGACATGTCTACCGACATTCCATTTTTGAGTGGAAAACAACAAAATTTTCTAAAAAAATAGATTGTCCTTTAGTAAATATAGGCTGACATATCCGTTTTTTTTTCCAATATATTGGTTGACACGACATTTGAACATATAACCCGGTATTTTAGCTTATACTATGTTGGCAGACTAGCAATATTTGTTTAAATCACCTACATGTATTTTATTTTATATGCCTAAATTGATTAGACTTATTATTTTGTTATCTTTAATAAGTGTTATTCTTACAATCAATTTGTATAATTATTTGACACTATATTTTTCTTATTTCATTTTATAAAAAATTCTAGAACATTCAACAAATTTATTAGTTGATTATTTTTATGCTTTTAATATAAATATATTATGCTTAAAAATATTATAAATAATCAAGGCTATTAGCTTTTAAATACTCTTTATCTACTATAAACCTAGTATTATCAAAATAATTTATTATATAATATTAAATATATTTTATAGTGTATCTAGTATACTTGTCAATAATTTTTTAGTTTGTATATTGTTCAAATTTATTTTCAGATATACATGATTTATTGTTCATAAGATGTGTAGAAAATAATATCTTTCTCATGTATATTAATATAAAGGAAGAGTGCACATATATATAGGAGAGAGAGAGAGAGACAGAAAAACCTATACAAGGTGTGGGACTATAGAGAAGAGGATCTAAATGGGCCTGTACATGGGCCTTTTTACATGGATTTCGCTAACACTCCCCCGCAAGCTGGAGCGTACAAATCGTAGACACCCAGCTTGGATAAGAACTGAAGATATAGTGGCCGAGGAAGAGCTTTTGTTAGGATGTCAGCAATTTGTCTCGCAGCAGGAACATGCTCCAATTCTACCTTCTTTGCTTGAACCTTTTCTCTGATGAAGTGACAGTCAACCTCGATATGCTTTGTTCGCTCATGGAAAACTGGATTGTGGGCTATATGAATTGCAGCCTGACTGTCGCACCGGAGTGTTGTCGGAGAAGAAAGTCTAACACCCAAGTCACCGAGAAGACTTTCAAGCCATGTTAATTCTGACACAACAGCCGCCATAGCCCTGTATTCAGACTTAGCCGAGGAGCGGGCGACCACAGTCTGTTTCTTGCTTCGCCATGTTATGAGGTGCCCACCAAAATAAGTGCAGAAGCCAGTTGTGGAACGCCTATCATCAGGGGATCCGGCATAGTCAGCATCCGAGTAAGCAAGAAGAGATGGTGAGTTGGATGGTTTGTAGACAAGGCCTTGTCCCGGAGCAGTCTTTAGATATCTGAGAATACGCTCAACAGCTTGAAGGTGAGAAGTGCGCGGAGTATGCATGAAGCGACTCACAACACCAACAGCAAACGAGATATCCGGTCGAGTAACCGTTAGGTAGATCAGTTTCCCAACCAATCGTCGGTAATATTCTGGATTCTCAAGAAGCTGGTCAGAGTCTGACCCAGCAGCACACAATTTCTGATTAGCATCCATCAGAGTATCTGCAGGTTTGCACCCGGAGTATCCTGCTTCATGAAGTAAGTCGATGCAGTACTTCCGTTGGGACATAACCAACCCATCGGGTCGTCGGGCGACTTCAATCCCAAGGAAGTATCTAAGATTTCCAAGATCCTTGGTCTGGAAGGCCGAGTTCAGATGTTCCTTGAGCTGTTGTATCCCAGAGAGGTCATCGCCGGTAATCAGGATATCATCAACGTAGACAAGAAGGATCACAGTGGCAGTTGGTCCATGCTTGGTGAATAGGGAGAAGTCGGCGGAGCTTCGAGTAAACCCAAGTGCTAAGAGAACCTTGCAGAACTTATCAAACCAAGCTCGTGGTGACTGTTTGAGACCATAAAGAGCTTTTAGAAGGAGGCAAACGCGAACTTCACGAGACTCCCCCGTGGTCTCAAACCCGGGAGGTTGGCACATAAGGACAGTTTCCTTTAGATCGCCGTTAAGGAAGGCATTCTTAATATCGAGCTGAAGAAGGGGCCAACGACGGTGCACAACAACGGAGAGAAGAACCCGAACAGTGTTGAGTTTTGCTACTGGAGAAAAGGTTTCTTCATAATCCAAGTCGTGTTGCTGAGTGAAACCCCGGGCCACAAGACGGGCTTTTAAGCGATCAACAGTCCCATCCGCATTTTGTTTGACCACAAAGACCCATTTGCAACTAACACAATGTTGACCCGGAGGAAGGGGAACCAGTTCCCATGTTTGATTAGCCCAGAGGGCATTCATCTCCTCTTCCATAGCGGCCCGCCACCCCGGATGCTGAAGCGCCTCCTGCACAGAGTTAGGAATAGAGATGGAGGAAAGAGAAGAAGCAAACTGGTGTAGTGGTGGAGAAAGCCGGTGTAGAGTCACATAGCTAGCCATAGGATGAGCCGTAGAGGAAGATGCTGGATCAACCGCGGTCGGTGTGTCATTTTTAGCAGACGGCTCCGGTATGGAAATATTCTTGGATTTACGGCGAGAATAGACGTAGCGAATGGGCGGATGAATCAAAGGCGGGGATGGAGGAGACGGTGGAGAGGAAGGTGTGACTGGAACGATAGGACGAGTAATAGTAGAGGGTAGGGATTGGGGAGAGGTGGAGAGGTGGAATGGTTGATCTTCACAGAAGGTGACATCGGCCGAGACAGTCAATTTTCCTGTTGTAGGAGAATAGCACACATAGCCCTTCTGAGTTCGAGAGTAGCCAACAAACATCTGTTTGGTAGCACGAGCAGCAAGTTTGTCTGTCGGCAGACCGAGGTTGTGAACATAACACACACACCCAAAGACTCGGGGTGTGAGGGGGAAAGGAGGAGTGGAAGGAAGAAGAAGGCTTAGTGGAGTGGCAAAGTTGAGAACGGATGAGGGCATGCGATTGATGAGGTGACAGGCAGTTGAAATAGCAAAGTGCCAAAATTCTGTTGGGACCTGCATTTGGAACATGAGGGACCGAGCGGTATCGAGAAGATGACGATTTTTTCGTTCGGCCACGCCATTTTGTTGAGGTGTGTAGGCACATGAGGTTTGGTGGATAACACCAAACTCAGAGCACAGAGCCGAGAAGGACCGACCTGTGTATTCGCGGGCATTATCGGTGCGGAGAATTTTAAGAGGCGTCGAGAACTGCGTACGTGTTTCAGATAAAAAAGCACGAAACACAGAAGTTATCTCAGTGTGATCATGAAGAAAATAAAGCCAAGTAATACGCGAGTAGTCATCAATAAAAGTGATAAAATAGCGATGTCCAAATATACTGGGTATCCTGTATGGACCCCATACATCAGAATGAACTAAAGATAACGGAGTATCACTTCGGGTACAAGAAGGAGAAAAAGAAACACGATGTTGCTTGCCGTAGATACACGATTCACAAGTGAACTCTTGGAGTGAAACACCATGAAGAGCTTTCTTGAGAACCGGAAGGGGAGCATGCCCGAGACGACGATGCCAGTCAGAAGTGGAGATAGAAGAAAGACTTATAGGTGGGAGATCCAAGAGATATAGCCCATTCGTCAGCCGACCACTACCAATGGTACTCCGTGTACGGCGATCCTGCAAAACAAAAGAGGAAGGAGAGAAAGTTATGCAACAGTCAAGATCCCGTGTTAACTGACTAACAGAAAGTAAGTTAAACGGGGAGCCCGGAACATGAAGGACGGAGGAGAGTAGCAAGGTAGGGGTGAGGCGGAGATCAGCATCACCAGAGACCGGGGTAGTGTCCCCATTAGCAACAATAATAGATGGCGGATGAGAGGTTGCCGAATACCGAGGCGGTTTCTGAGATGTTATATGATGAGTTGCTCCAGAGTCAACGATCCAGTGAGAGCTGTAAGAAAGACAGGTTATACCTTGAGTAGAGAAAGAAGCAACCGAGCCAGATGGCCTATCAATACTGCCTTGGAGCTGCTGGAACTGAGTGCGAAGGTCTTCATATTCCTGGCGAGTAGGTGCACCAAGGGTGGAAGTATCAGGGGCAGCAGAAGGAGCTGGAGTAGCGGAGGCGGCCAGATGCGGAGGCAGACCATGTTTTCGGTAGCATGTGGCTTCTAAATGACCCTCACGAGAGCAGTAAGTACACTTCAAAGAAGAGCGGCCACCACGTCCACGTCCCCGAGACGGGTGGCGTCCTCCCCTGGTGGAAGGCCCACGAGCAGGAGGAGTGGGCAAGAGAGGTTGCTGAAGAAGAACTGGAGAGAAGATCGTGGGAGTCTCAGAAGGAGAAGTTACCCTGAGTAACATAGAGCAAACATCGTGAAGGGAGGGGGTGGTAGTAGAGGAGAGTATCTGAGCGCGAACACTGTGCAGATGTGGAGGAACACGGGCCATCATCATAGCAATACATACGACTTCCTTCTGAGCCCGTTGAGTTGCAAGATCAGTGGTAGATGGCTGATGCTGGATCCATGCTTCAGTAAGACCCTTAGCACGAGCAACAAAGGAGGTCATGTCCGCAGCCCCGCCCGTATCCAAAGCCTGGAGATCAGTAATAATGTCATAGAGGTGCTGGAGGCTGTCCTTGCCCTAGTACAAGGAATGAAGTTCATCCCACATGCCCTTGGCCGTCTCGTGATACATGGCCATTTGGTATGGTTCCCCATCCATTGAGTTGAGAAGCCATGTCTGAACTCTACCGTCATTTCGCATCCAATCATCGGTAGAAGGGGAGGGAGGTGGCTGCGTGAGATGAAGCAAAAGTCCTTTGACCTGAAGAACTCGGCGAACAGAATGCACCCAAGGCACAAAGTTTTTCTTGCCGGACATGGAAATCGTGGTGATCCGCAACTCATCGCGGAGTTCGGGAGGAGGAGCTGCATGAGCAGCAGGCAATTCAGTGGAGTCGACCGAGGAACCCATGAGACCGGACGGGGCAGCAAGGAAGAGGACTGAGCAGAAGCAGGCGGTCTGAATAGGAGCAGGCGGTCTGAATAAGAGCAGGCGGTCTGAATAGAAGCCGACGGGCAGATCTGAGCAACAGCGGTCTGATCAAGTAGAGAAGCGGTCAAGCAAAGACGCGATTAGAGCAACCAGCGGTCTGAATCAGGCAGGAGATCTGAGCAGAGAAGCTAGAAGAGCAGAGAAGCGGCGGTCTGAGTTGAAGAGCGGCAGTCGGAGCAGGTCGGAGCAGCGGCGGTCTGGGCGGCGGTCTGAGCAGGTCGCAGCGCACCGCGCGAGAAGAAGAGACCGCTCGATAAGCGAGAGGGGAAACGACGGTCTGAGGAGCGGCAGAAAGGTGACCTGAGCAGAAGTCTGAGTAGCGATCTGAACAGAGGAGCAGCGGTCTGTGTTCCGTTCGAGAAGCGAGAGGGTCAGCGGCAGCGGTTTGATAAGCGGTTGTCGGAGGAGTAGCCGCGGACTGAGTAGCGGACAGCGATGAGACCGTAGGAGGAGAGCACGGTAGACCGACAATAGGAGAGGCCGCACGAGAGCTTGGCTGTCAGAGAGAGAGCGCTGGAATGGGGGGGTCCACGTGGCAGTCGGGAGGAGGATATAAAGGGGGCTGAGGAGCAGCCCAAGAGAGAACAGGGAGACGCAAGGGGGGTTTTGCGAGAAGAAGGTGTTCTGCGGTCTTAAAAAAACCAGATCGCACAAGATGCGGTCTAAAAGGTTGTTCTGCGGTCAGAATAAGAGAGAGACCGTTTCCTCTGATACCATGTAGAAAATAATATCTTTCTCATGTATATTAATATAAAGGAAGAGTACACATATATATAGGAGAGAGAGAGAGACAGAAAAACCTATACAAGGTGTGAGACTAAAGAGAAGAGGATCTAAATGGGCCTGTACATGGGCCTTTTTTACCTGGATTTCGCTAACAAGATGTTATGTTAATTTTTTTTATATTTAGAACATATAGTTATATATACTATGCATACATAAAATAATATTTTTTTTTTAAATATAGCAGTCCAATATTTTAAAATATCCCCGACATGTCTCCGACTTCCGACACTTAAAATCTCAACCAAACATGTTGTCGATATCCGATATTTACAATCTTGCTTTTATGCATGTCCCTTTGCACTTTGGTCTGTAGTATTTAATTATGACGGTGAATAAAAATACGACACTAAGAATTAAGTTCATTTTACTATGCATTTTGACTTGCTGCTCATTCTGAGAATGAGCGTGCGCCTTCATTCTCCTTGTCCATGGTCCAATTTCCTCTTCCTTTCTCCAGCATTCTCTCGTGCTGTTTACGTTCCAGTGAGAGCATTATTTTACTTCTTACTTCTGAGATCATCCTCTTCTTACAAGATTGGAACTTAAAGGTGCATGGGGAAGAATAAATTCTCAAGTGAATTGTTCGATCCGATCCTCCAAAAATTGTGACCCCGTTCTTATACCTGAGACAACAACTTGGTACCCTCCTCCCAGAGTACAATCTACACCCAATCCTATCCTTCAACATTTGTGGTTCTTTTCTTATACTTAAGACAACAACTTGGTAATAGAGAGTCTGATTCCTAACGGACAATATACGTAACATCTGTCCGACCGACACGGCTTCCCCCACCCGCTCCCCCACAAAAACCCCAACCTTCATACTCCACCTTTCCCGACTCCTCCAGTGGAAGAAGTGTGGCTCACATTAGGACATGTTGTAGAGGCTGCCCCAAACTTATGGAAAACCAAGCGACATCCACGACCCAGTAAGACGTGCACTTGGATGGAAGTCACAGCAACCAATGAATAGAAGGTTAATTCTGGGTCTGTGTTGGGGCAACAATTGGTGAATCAAGTTTTTTGTAACTGACCTCCACATCAGTCCATTCGGTGCTTTAAATACAATACTCTAAGTGAAATGGTTATAAACCTTAAGGCTAATTGTGTTAATTTCATGTCCCTCATGATGACCGTCCATGGGAGACAAGATGATCATATGACATGGTATGAAGAGCTTGTCTCTCTCCCACCTACACTCCTTATAGGCCATATCTACCATGGATTATTCTAGAAATTCTATTGCTCAAATATTCCAGAATTATGGAGACACCTGTTGGTCTTCCTCACCGACAAGATCATTGTGCTTGACTCCTTTTGAGGATGACACCATGCAGCTTTGCCATTTCATTCAAAGGATGAGACAAACTACAATGCACCATGATGCTCCTACAATGCCAAAGTCAACCACCTTTCACTTCTCTGATGCTGCTAGTAGAAAGGAAAACTCGCGATGTTGTTGTGTCGATTATAAGAAGCTCAAGCTCAAAATCTATCAAAAGATAAGTTTCCCTTTCCAATGGTGGAAGAACTCCTCGTTGAACTTCAAAGGGCATAAATTTTCTCTTAACTTGACCTCTCGTCAGATTGTTATCAAGTTCGTATGGATGTGCGTGAAATCAAGAAAATGACATGTCACACTAACCGTTTGGCGGAGTGAAGGGCGAGGGAGAGGTGGTGGAATTGCAAGGGACCCCTAAAATATCAATATGCCCAATCTAAAATTATTTCTCAAGCATACCGGGTTTTAACTTGATTCAGGGTATAAGTATAAAGTTCCACATATACCAAACACATGCGGTTCCGACCAACTTGTATCGTAAATAGATGCGGATTAAACGAAAAATGCAACAAGTAGAAATAAATGCAAATAGAAATCGGATCTCGACGTAGTCACGCCCCGTTGTCCTACCCTTTCCTGCCATATTTCCATCCTATAAAAGTGTTCGTGACAACATCATCTGTCAACAGAACATAGAAGGCCATCTCCTTCCAATTTGTTTTCTTCAACTGCTTTCCCCACCTATGCAAATCTTGGCTAACATATCTATGAACTTTGTGAAAGGTTTTCCCCATATCGACCGATAAGTTCTCCCTCCCTGTCGTGGTGGACTGCTTCTCTAAGGAGGCTCATTTTCTTTCATTGTTTGGCTCGTACATCGTCGTTAGTGTCACACTTCTTTGAGCAGATTGTTTGCCTACACAATCTACCGAAAACAATTGTATCAATCCCCAATAATGTGTCATTAGCTTTTTTTGGCAAGAACTCTTTCGACTCAGTAGCACTTAATTTACCCTCTGGTCCGCGTATCACACACAATCAGTTAGTCAAACAAAGGTGTCATGAATTACACGTGGTAATATATCTCCACTACTTTAGGGGGATAAACCAAAAGATTTGATTAGGTATTTTCCTTGGGCGGAGTACTGTTTTAACACCTCTTATCACACCGATGTTCATTCCACCCCATTCAAGTAGTTCTCCCTCTCTGTCGTGATGGACTGCTTCTCCAAGGCAGCTCATTTCTTTCATTGTTTTACCCTTACACCGTTGTTAGTGTTGCACCTCTTCGAGCAGATTGTTTGTCTACACAATCTACTGAAAACATTTGTATAAATCCACAATAATGTGTCATTAGCCTTTCGACAAGAACTCTTTCGAGTCAGTAACACCTAATTTACTCTTTAGTTCATGTACCACACACAATCAGTTAGTCAAACAAAGGTGTCACGAATTATTCTTTAGGGGGATAAACCAAAAGATTTGAGTAGGTATTTTCCTTGGGCGGAGTACTGTTTTAACACCTCTTATCACATTGATGTTCATTCCACCCCATCCAAGTCATGCTCGACTTGGATCCTTGTTGATACTTTCCTATACTGTGCATTCAATGCATGCCGAGGGCTTCAACCAGACTCTCATCAAAATGAACCTAATTTTGGTGCAGGCTCTCAAACACTTACTCATGGCATATGTGCCCATGAAAAACTACTATAATAAAATACATTACGAGCTATACTTCAATCAGGGTGATGGAGTTTGGTTAAAATTGCGTACCCATACATAGTTCAAGGTAATACGACCCACAAATTTTCCCCACACTTCTATGAGCCTTTCTAGGTTTTCAAAGGATTAATGAAGTGACTTACTACTTGAATCTTCCCCAAGGAAAACACTCACAATGTCTTTCATGTGTCTCAACCTAATCTTTTTATTGGCACACCTCCTGATGCCTTTCCTACTTGCTGTTAGTAACCTTGATAGAGAACTATTGGTCTCTTGATAGATTTATATCATTTTAGAACCTTGTCTCAGGGGTTATATGGAACCCGATGGTTTCTATCGGGCCCCTATTCCTCCTCGTGTGAATTGTTATGATTATTGTAATGAATTTTTATATAAGACCTTTTTGCACTATTACATCTTAATCTTGATGATGAATTAAAGTAAGCCATCAATACTTTGGTACAAGTCCTATTCCAGTGAGAGCCCTATTATCCTTTGTTGGAATTATGTTTTTATTATGCCTTGTATTTCTTTCCTTTATTGCCTAGCTGTATCTCTCTCCTATGTAAAGTAGAGAGCCTCCTTACTTTCAATACATTTTTTCCTTCTGTTCAACATGGTATCAGAGCAAGGCGTAACCTAATTTCCCCTTCGCTCGTCCGTCTCCCGTTCGCCGATAGCGTTTCGATTTCGGCGCGCCCGTCTTCCGCGCTCCGTCGTTGGCCGAATTCTCCTTCCCCCGTCTTCCGCCTCCAACTCCAGTCGGCAGCGCCTGCTCCAGCTTCTGCGTGCGTGCTCCAATCGTCGGCCTCCAGCGTCGTCGACCTCCAGTTCGCTTAAAGCTTCAGATCCCGTCGGCCTCCAGTCGTCCGTTCTCCAGTCCAGTAAAGCTTTGGCTCCCGTCTCCAGCCCCGTCGCTTACATCCAGCGCCAGTCAACGCAGTCTTCTTCGCATGGCTGTTTGAGCCTTTCTTGGCACCGGATCTATGCAGGCTTGACTCCGTGATTGCTCTTCCGGCGTCCTATCTCCCTTCTTGTGGGAATGTATCTTCCTCTCATTGCGTGGTTGCGTCCCTCCGTCACATCTCCTCTTTCTATGAGTGAGATTTTTCGTCTCTAGGCGCCCGAGGTTTTATTTTTCCTCGCTTGCTATGTCAGGAACTGGTAAGACTCCGGATGTCTCCTCTGGTGGGAGTGCCCCTCATGATCATCTGCCTTCTACTGGATCTCTTCGTGCCATCCACGATCACGGGACTCCTCAAATCACTACCATTAAGTTGGATGACACCAATTATCTCCCCTGGGCTCGTTCTGTTACTCTGGCCCTCAAGAGCCACTGTTTATTTGGCTACATCAACGGTACTACTAGGGCATCTACTACTACCTCTCCGGATTGACCCCAATGGGAATCCGAGAACTCCTTAGTGATGTCCTGGCTGACCAACTCTATGCAGGAGTCTATTGCCCACAATTATCTATTTCTGGACACTGCGACCGACATTTGGAAACATGCCGAGATTACCTACTCATGTCGTGGGAATGCCGCTCAGATTTTCCAATTGCGGCGACGGATCTTCCTCTTGCGCCAAGGGAATCGCCCTCCCGCTGCCTATTACCTGAAGTTTACCCAGGTTTACCAAGAGTATGACCACTTCGACTCGCTTACTCTTGTCTCCCCTGAGGATGAAGTTTTGGTCTGTGCCGAGGAGGAACGCAATCAGATCTTCGAGTTTCTTCATGGTCTCCACCGTGGCCTTGATCCCATCATTGTTCAGATTCTTGGCCGTTCTCCTCTGCCTTCCTTACCTGAGGTATATAGTTTGGTTCAACACAAATATGATCGTCGACAGATTCGTCTACCAGACACTGTTGCTGAGGGCTCTGCCCTTGCCACTCGGTTCAGTCCCGGTGGTCGCTCTATCCGGGACATTAGGTCTAAATCTATGGACAAGGACCATTTGACGTGCGATTATTGCGGGAAAGCCCGCCAGACTCGGGACACTTGCTTTAAGCTTCATGGCTTTTCTCCTCGCGGTGGTCCTGCTCCTCGTGGAGGTCGTGGCTTTGGTCGCACTCTGGGTCGTCCTTCTCCATCTCGCTCATCTCATCTCTCCGATGCCGTTGATGATCCTGCTTCTTATGAAGGACCTGAGGCCCCTGAGGTTCCTTCTGCCCTTTCTGCTGAAGAGATTCAAACCTTCCGCCGCTTCATACTCCACCACTCATCTGAGTCTGCTAGCTCTTCATATGCCCACCAAGGGACTCCAGGTGCTCACTCTGCCACCGCTTGCTCTCTCACCCAGTGGATCATTGATTCTGGCGCCATAGACCATATGACTGGTTCTGCTACAGTTTTTGTGTCCATTCTTTGCTCCTCCCTCACCCTCTCTTCGGTGGTTCATGTTCCTAAGTTTACCCGAAACCTGCTTTCTATTAGTCACCTCACTAATTCTATGAATTGCTCTGTAACCTTTTTTCCCTCCTCATGTGTCTTTCAAGACCTGAAGACGGGGACGGTGATGGTCTCTGGTAGACTGCGTGATGGCCTATAACTGTTTGACCCCTCCAGCTCTGCCTCTTCTCTAAAGGCTCTTTCTGCTTCTTAGACCTCTGTGGACTCCTGACACTGCCGCCTGGGCCATCCTTCTCTATCCACTATGCATCTTTTATTTCCGAATATGTCAAATGTATCTTTGAATACTTTTAAATGTGATGTGTGTGCTCTTGGTAAACATCATCATCATGCTTCTCGTAATCATGTGTCTACTCCTAGTGCTTCTCCTTTTGATGTGGTTCATACCGATGTTTGGGGTCCCTTCCCCGTTGCCTCTATTTCGGGCTTCCACTGATTTGTTACGTTTATCGATTGTTTTTCTCGTTGTACGCGGGTTTACTTAATAAAAACAAGAATGATGTCTTTCCCTTATTTCAACGTTTTCATAAGATGACGACTACTCAATTTAATGTTGTCATTAAAGTTTTGCGCAGTGATAATGGTCGTGAGTACGTTGACTCTTCCTTTGAGCGTTATCTTAGTGATCAGGGCATTATACATCAGACAACTTGTTGGTGTAACCCGCATTTAGCCTATCTAGCGGCCCGCTTATTTCCTTATTGTTGTTGTCGTGTTATTTGTATCTTCTGTTTTATTTCGCATCATGCTATGTAACTTTTATTTTGGTACCGTAGTTCGGCATGTGAACCCGACCAACTCACATGACCATAAATGAATGGTCCGGTGCGACGAGTGTGTGGCGAGAACGATACTATCCTCTATTTATTTTTAACTTGGGCTGCAAGTATCCAATTGGGCTGCGAATAACTAATTATATCTCAAATTTGAACTCTAGGGTTTGGGATTGGCTATAAAAGGGATGAGGGGGGGGGGGGGGGGGGGGGGGGGCTGGTTCACGACGCTGGTTGAGAGAAAAAGAAACCCTTTCTTTGTCTCTCGGGCGGCTACCTCGCGTGTTCCCTGCTACCGTGCGACATCTTCCCCTCCACCGTTCGATTGCTGGCTGTTACTCCCTCTTTCGACTCGGCGTCGACTTCGGAACGCTATTCCGCTCGAGTCGAGCGCAGTGAGCCTTCCTCGAGGCCGTCCTGTTACCATCCCGCCCCTTCCAGGTCTGGACGTCGACGACGGCTTCTCTTCCGTCCGGACCGGCGTTTTCTCCTTGGTTTCTTCAACCCTGCTTCGCTACTCACTCCTCGTCCAGGTCCAGACGTCGACTGCGGCTCCTTATCCGTCTGGACCCCGCTGCCGCCACTCCTGCTGAACCCAGAACCGGCAAACTACCCCGCCTCCGTCCTCCCTTTTCAGTCGTTGTTGGTCCTTGGACCCTAGGTGAAACCCTTCCCTCAATCTCCATCTACAGCACTGTTTTGGTTGATTTATGCAGTCCAAGTTAAAACGAAAAAATTAAAGGATAGCATCGATTTCGCCTCTTACCGTCTCGCCGTCGTTTTCCAAATACGAACCTTAATTTTTCTGTCTTTACCGTCGTGTCCCGTTGTGGAAGAAATTACAAATCTCATTGCAAGCGGGTATTGTCCGCCACTACGGAATAAGTATCCGAACTCGTTGGCGCGCGGAGACCGTGTGGGTTGTTATTTCCCTAAACGTAATTGAGCACACTAATTTTGTTTCGCGCCAAAATTATTTGCACCGTTATTTAGTAATTCTGATACGAGATTACATCAATTTGGTGTGGCTGCTGGGATATCTCACTTTCATCGTGGGATAGCCGAGCGTATCGGTGTTCAGAATTTCTAAATTTTGGTTGTGGCCCAAATTTAATCCATGGAGTCGAGAATGGCGAATGTCGAGGGAGGGTTAGCGGAACTCACCACTCGTATGGGAGACCTTATGACCGCCGTCGCAACACTCTCCACCTCTGTCACGACACTCTCCACTTCTGTACGCGACACCAACCAAGTTATGCTAGGACTGCGCACCTCCGTCAACAACATAGAGGGTCTTATCCACGTGGGGGGTCTTCCTGCACAGCCTGCGGTGCCACCTCGAGCACCACAGAACCATATGCCCCAAGAACCCAACCCGGGTGACATAGGCCCCCAAGATCCTAGACATGCACCTAGGTGGGATGCGGGAGTCAAACTTGATGTCGGAGACTTTGAAGGCACCCTCGAGCCTGAGAAGTGTCTCGACTGGTGCGAGCGTTTAGAGAGATTCATGACCTGGAAGCGCACTCCTGCCCACCAACAGGTGGAGTATGCATCTTTATAACTGAAGGGACCCGCCATCACTTGGTGGGGACAAACGGAGCGAATGCGTTACACTATGAGATTACCTCCCATCACCACTTGGGTTGAGTTCAAGACTCAACTCAAAAGGAGGTATGTCCCTACGGACTTTCTGCAGACCATGTATCGTAGGTACCACAACCTGCGACAGGAGAGGATGACAGTGGACGAGTACACGGACGAGTTCCTTACGCTTCAGGCTCGGTTAGACTTACGTGAGGAGGATCACATGGTGGTGGCCCGTTACCTCAACGGGTTGCGGTACGCCATTCGTGATCAGTTAGAGCTGCACGACTTTCAAGACTTGGGAGAGGCTTCCAGCCGCGCTCGACGTGTGGAGGCCCTCCAGAAGAGGACCGGAGGATAGAGGTCAGTTGACCGATCCTCACACACATCACCTCTGAGTTCCACTAATCGGCCTAGTCCGACAACCATTCCGAGACCCCCAAACCCTAATAGACCCCTACTGCCAGCCCCCACTCCTCCCGGCACAGCACCTGTTGTCGCCAAGGGGAAAGAGGCAGAGGGCTCCCGCCCGGTCTTTCGTTGTTTCAAATGTATGGAGCCGGGACACAAGTCATCTGAGTGCCCCCGCCGCCGATTCACTGCCATAGTCGAGACCGATGATGGCCGAGAGCCTGAGTATGGGATTTGGGATGAGGACGTCACTACTGACGTGACAGTCACACCAGGGATCGAATACGAAGTAGAAGGCGAGCAGCCTACACATCTAGTCTCTGTCATGCACCATAGCCTCTTGAGTCCGCGCGTCACCACAGACGACGCTTGGCTGCGCCACAACATTTTTCGCACCACTGCTCGTATTCAGGAGCACTTCTGTTCCGTCATTTCGGATGGCGGGAGCATGGAAAATTTTGTTTCCCAACTGATGGTGGAAAAACTAAAGCTTACTACCCAGATTTTAGAGCGGGCATACGAGTTGTCTTGGGTCACTAGCGGCACCACGATAGTTATTACGCATCGTTGCCTCGTATCGTTCTCCATTGGGAGCACTTACTCGGATTCTGTGTGGTGTCACGTCGCCCCTCTGGACGTGTGCCACATCCTGTTGGGCCGTCCGTGGCAATACGATCGGCATACTATTCATGACGGACGCAGGAACACCTACACCTTCGAGCACCAGGACCGCCGGATTGTTCTTCTTCCCCAGAAGGATGGCCTGGTTCCACGGCGACTCCCACCCCATCCTGCTACACACACCGATGCTCTCACTCACCATACACCCACCATCGCCTCCACCGCCTCTCCCGCTACTGTCTACCCGTCCATCACGATGATTATGACCGCTCGACAATTCTGTCGAGAGGTGGAGGACGAGGGTATAGTTTACATGTTGATGGGTAGAGAGTCCCCCACTCCTACCACTGAGATACACCCACGAGTACAGCCACTAGTCGCAGAGTTTCATGATCTCACTCCGGACGAGCTACCCGACCAGCTTCCCCCCCTACGGGATATACAGCATTGTATTGACCTTGTCCCGGGAGCTAGTTTGCCACACTTACCACATTACCGCATGAGTCCACGAGAGCACGAGGAGCTTAGGAGACAGGTATCTGAGCTCCTCCAAAAGGGGCTCATACGCGAGAGTCTTAGTCTCTGCGCCGTCCCTGCCCTTCTTGTCCCCAAGAAGGACGGAACGTGGCGAATGTGTGTTGATAGCCGTGCTATTAATAAGATCACCGTCAAGTATCGTTTTCCGATTCCCCGATTGGACGACATGCTAGATATGTTGAGCGGCGCAAAGATCTTCTCCAAGATTGACCTTAGGAGCGGCTACCATCAGATTCGGGTACGCCCCGGAGATGAGTGGAAAACCGCCTTTAAGACCAAGGAGGGGCTGTACGAATGGATGGTCATGCCCTTCGGACTGTCCAACGCACCGAGCACTTTCATGAGATTGATGACGCAGGTTCTACGCCCCCTGATCGGGACATGTGTTGTCGTCTATTTTGATGATATCTTGATCTATAGTACCGAGGCGGATCAGCACATTACCCACCTGCGCCAGGTACTTCAGATTTTACGCGAGCATAGGCTGATTATCAACCTGAAGAAGTGCACGTTCCTTACTGATAGTCTCACATTCTTAGGCTACATAGTGTCCTCTGAGGGGATCCGGGTCGATCAGGAAAAGGTGATGGCGATTATCTCCTGGCCCACTCCCAGGAGCTTTACGGAGGCCCGTGGATTCCACGGACTAGCGTCGTTCTATCGGCGTTTTATCCATAATTTCAGCACCCACATTGCCCCCATCACAGATTGCCTCAAGAAGGGCCAATTCACATGGACCGCCGAGGCTGAGGTAGCATTTCTCCTCATGAAGGAGAAGATGTCTAGCGCTCCCGTGCTAGCTCTCCCCGATTTTGAGAAAGTATTTGAAGTAGACTGCGATGCCTCACACATTGGCATAGGAGCTGTCTTGAGCCAGGAGGGCCGTCCTGTAGCCTTCCATAGTGAGAAGCTTGACGATGCAAAGACTCGATACTCGGCCTACGACATTGAGTTTTTCGCCATCGTTCAGGCCCTCCGTCATTGGCGCCATTATCTTATCCAGCGTGAATTCGTGCTGAACACGGACCATGACGCGCTGCGACATTTGAACTCCCAAAAGGAGGTCAGACGCCACGCGAAGTGGGCTGCGTTTTTGCAGGAGTACACATTTCACATTCGACACAAACCCGGGGTGACCAACCGAGTGGTCGATGCCCTTAGCCGTCGAGCCCATTTACTCGTATCCCTTCAACCGAGGATCACCGATTTAGATTCCCAGCGAGACTCCTATGCTACTGACCCTGACTTTGGCACCATTTGGGAGGAATGCCGTACGAGGGGTGCGGACAGTTCCGGCCACTATATTTTAAGTGAGGGGTATCTATTTCGGGGCACTCGCCTGTGCATCTGCCGAGGTCCTTTGCGTGAATTACTCCTCACTGAGTTGCATTCCTCGGGATTAGGGGGACACTTTGGGCAGTCGAAGATGTTGGACCTCGCCACCACTCGCTACTACTGGCCGCATATGAGGAAAGATGTCGTTCGATTAGTCCAATCGTGTCACACATGCCAATTATTCAAGGGACAGTCTCAAAACACCGGGCTGTACTTACCGTTATCCATTCCAGAGCGACCCTGGGATGAAGTGTCCATGGACTTCATCACTGGCTTACCCCCTACTTCCCGCCGGGTAGATGCTATATTTGTGGTAGTCGATAGGTTCTCCAAGATGGCCCATTTTGTACCTTGCCGGAAAACCTCCGACGCTGCACACGTAGCGCAACTTTTCTTTCGGGAGGTCGTTAGATTGCACGGAGTCCCACGCACTTTTCTCTCGGACAGGGACACGCGTTTCATGGGTTATTTTTGGAAAACTTTATGGAGTAAACTTGGCACGAAGCTAAAATTTAGTAGTGCGTATCACCCCCAAACGGACGGGCAAACCGAAGTGGTCAACCGGAGTTTAGGAGACTTACTGCGATGTTTGGCGGGTGAACACCCTAAGCAATGGGATTTAGTTCTTCCACAAGCTGAATTTGCGTACAACAATTCCGTTAACCGCTCCACACAAAAATCCCCATTTGAGATTGTGTATGGTTTTCCCATTCCTCACTTCTTGGATCGTCACTCCCTCCCTTGCCATGAGCGCCTCTCGTTCGATGCTACTACTTTAATTGATCAAATTAAATTACTGCATAAATCAATTCATAAACAGTTGCAGGTAGTTTCCGAAAAGTATAAGGTCGCGGCGGACATGCACCGTCGCGAACTTCACTTTTCCGAGGGAGATTGGGTGTTGGCTCACTTCCGCAAGGAGAGGTTTCCCACAGGGTCATATCATAAGCTCCAACAGCGGCGTTTCGGACCTTTTCAGGTGAGGAAGCGGTTGGGAGAGAATGCCTACCTTCTGGATTTGCCATTGGAGTTCGGCACGTCCCCCATCTTCAACATCTCCGATCTAGCGCCGTTTTATGGTTCCCCGCCCGAGCTACCAATACCACCACCACCGTTGGGGTCGAGCACCGAGACGGGGTTCCAACCCACCTTCACGCCCACGGATGAAGAGATCGAGCAAGTCCTTGACGTTCGTGAGTTCCAGACTCGTCATGGCACATATCAGAAGTATTTAGTCACGTGGCGAGGACGGGACATCTTGGACAGTTCTTGGATCAGCACCAAAGAGCTACAACGACGTCGTCCGGATCTCTCCATTGCCATCATGAACGCCATCTCGCCGGAGTCGAGCTCTTTCAACTCCGGGGGAATTGGTGTAACCCGCATTTAGCCTATCTAGCGGCCCGCTTATTTCCTTATTGTTGTTGTCGTGTTATTTGTATCTTCTGTTTTATTTCGCATCATGCTATGTAACTTTTATTTTGGTACCGTAGTTCGGCATGTGAACCCGACCAACTCACATGACCATAAATGAATGGTCCGGTGCGACGAGTGTGTGGCGAGAACGATACTATCCTCTATTTATTTTTAACTTGGGCTGCAAGTATCCAATTGGGCTGCGAATAACTAATTATATCTCAAATTTGAACTCTAGGGTTTGGGATTGGCTATAAAAGGGATGAAGGGGGGGGGGGGGGGGCTGGTTCACGACGCCGGTTGAGAGAAAAAGAAACCCTTTCTTTGTCTCTCGGGCGGCTACCTCGCGTGTTCCCTGCTACCGTGCGACATCTTCCCCTCCACCGTTCGATTGCTGGCTGTTACTCCCTCTTTCGACTCGGCGTCGACTTCGGAACGCTATTCCGCTCGAGTCGAGCGCAGTGAGCCTTCCTCGAGACCGTCCTGTTACCATCCCGCCCCTTCCAGGTCTGGACGTCGACGGCGGCTTCTCTTCCGTCCGGACCGGCGTTTTCTCCTTGGTTTCTTCAACCCTGCTTCGCTACTCACTCCTCGTCCAGCTCCAGACGTCGACTGTGGCTCCTTATCCGTCTGGACCCCGCTGCCGCCACTCCTGCTGAACCCAGAACCGGCAAACTACCCCGCCTCCGTCCTCCCTTTTCAGCCGTTGTTGGTCCTTGGACCCTAGGTGAAACCCTTCCCTCAATCTCCATCTACAGCACTGTTTTGGTTGATTTATGCAGTCCAAGTTAAAACGAAAAAATTAAAGGATAGCATCGATTTCGCCTCTTACCGTCTCGCCGTCGTTTTCCAAATACGAACCTTAATTTTTCTGTCTTTACCGTCGTGTCCCGTTGTGGAAGAAATTACAAATCTCATTGCAAGCGGGTATTGTCCGCCACTACGGAATAAGTATCCGAACTCGTTGGCGCGCGGAGACCGTGTGGGTTGTTATTTCCCTAAACGTAATTGAGCACACTAATTTTGTTTCGCGCCAAAATTATTTGCACCGTTATTTAGTAATTCTGATACGAGATTACTTCACTTGTGTCCACACCCCGACTCAGAATAGGGTCTCCGAGCGCAAGAATCGCCATCTTCTAGAGGTCGCTCGCTGCCTCCTTCTGAAGATGTACCTTCCGAAGCATTTTTGGGGGGATGCTGTTCTTATTGCGGCGTACCTTATTAATTGCTTGCCGACTCGTTCTTGGCCACTAATCCCCTCTCGAGGCCCTTTTCTGTCTCTCCCGCACATCTCCTTCCTCGGATCTTTGGGTGTGTGTGTTTTGTCCATGTTTGCCCCACATCCAAACTTGATCCTCGTGCCCTCAAGTATATCTTTATTGGGTATTCTCCTACCCAGAATGGATATAAATGCTTCCATCCAGCTTCCCGAAAGATCTTCGTTACTATGGACGTCACGTTTCGGGAGTCTGAGTCCTTCTACGAGCCCTCACTTCAGGGGGAGTCTTACCCAATGGAAGTGAACTCTCTTCCCCTACATATTCCTCCTTCATATCTTCCTCCTCCTGTGCTTATGCCTGCTATGTCTACATCCTTGCCTATGCCTCCTCCTACTCCTGTGACCGCTCCTCCTTTACAGCTGTATACTTGTCGGAAAAGGGGTCCAGGTACATCGACATCTCTCAGGCTACCCGCTTCCACATCAGATCCTTCTTTGGGGACTCAAGGTAACTGCATCTTTACCCAACATCTGATGTACCACTTTTTGTCCTATAACTCATTATCCCCCTCACATAAACTCTTTATTGTCTCTCTCTCCTCCATTTCTATTCCCTCAACTCATTTTTGATAGGTTAAGCATATATCCCTTGTCTCTCCGCCTCCACCACCATTTACAACAAGATATTGATGAGCTACGAGTTACTTCCTTCTCCTTTTTTCCGTAGACGATCCAACAGATTCAAGCATCCGACTAGTAATTACCGTCTCTGTTCAGATTCAGTTGAAGACCTTTGCTCATCTTCCTCCAAAGATCTCCGACTATACTCCTTTAGTCGACTACTTCCATACCACATTTGATTTTCAAAGTCACTCAGTACTTCTGATCGAGCATGCGCACCTCCCACAATTTTTGTCCTCAGAATCAGAGCCCATCACGTCTTTTTTCATCAACATCCAGTTTACTACACACACTGTCGCACCAACACGTCTTCTTCCCATTCAGCATCGATGCAAAGACGCTGGCTCTTCTTCATCATCAACACCAGCGTCGGTGCCTGTGTATCCTTTTCGACATTCGTGCTCCCTGAGCCCGCTGATTACTCTTCATCGAGCGCTTCCGCCTATCTTTCTATTCATTTTGAGTCTTCATGCCACTTGCATGTTCACTGATATTGACCCATACTGCCATCTTTTCAGAGCACGTCTTCAGACCTTCCGCCCCATGACAGTAGATCCATGACCACAATTTTTGCTAATTTTCTTTTATCGAGCCCACCACCTTCTTTTTCTCCTCGAGCCTGCCCCACATCAGCATCTTCCTTTTGAAGTTGAGCTTGAGCCTCTCTTTTTGAGCCGTCACTTACAAAGTAAGAGATTAATGGTTCAAATCATGATTAAGTAAGCAATTGATAATTAATAACTAGTTCATTAATTAAAAAAGGGGTTGGAAATCAACTGCCTCTAAAAGGCTTATGTGGATACACCGCCTCCTTGGGATTTGCATAATTCACGATGTTGGTGACCTAGTGCAACCAATTTTCTCCCAATCTTCATCTTAGTTATGAGATTGCCTAGTAAAAATATATGCAGGCTATGCCAACATTCAAGTAATCTACAAGAGACCTAGCTGCCTCTCACGCGCCAAGACAAGCGGTTTTCGCCATTCTTGTTGCCACAGTCAATGGCCTTCAAGCTGCACAGACAATTTCCCTGCTGCCCATGCAGTCCGAAGTTGTTCTCGTCGCGCAATCAATCACCCTCGATGCATCTCTATCAGTTGCTACCGTTTCCACCCAATAGCTTTCTCTCTTGACACATATTTTACTGACTTCAATCTTCACTCCACATGTCTCACCGGCCACTCTCCATCTATTCCTTCTGGCAATTGTTCTCTAGTCGTTATCGCTACTCCCGATCACCCGTTCACATTCTGTAGCTCTAAGTCTGCATCAATCATCCGCCACAACCAGACACCCTTGCCCCAACTCCTACCATTACTGCTCGCGGCCTTCCCTCCGTAGGTGCTTCTAACACACTAAACCCTGTAGTCCGTTGTCCCTGAGCACCCAGCCGCCCCCACTAGGTCGCTGATTCTGTCTCTCTATAAGCAACGCCCCCTCGACAACATCACCATAATTCACATCATCAACGAACATGGCGAAGGATTACCTCTTGATGCAGCCTCCGCTCCGGCAACACGCTACATGGAGCTGTTCTGGCTAGAAATTAAAGAACCAGGTGATCAAACTATCTGAACGTCATTGAAGATTAAGAGCATGTCACGTCTTGTCGTTGTCTAGCCCTATGCGGCGTTGTGAGTCGTTAGTATTTTTGAGTATATTCTTGTATGTTTGGACATATTTACGATCCAACTTTAGGTCATGTAACTTTATTTAAAGTCCCGTACTAGAGGAATGAGAAGCAATGAATTAATCCCATTTAGTCTCTCTTAGTTTCCCTCTTCTCCTCATCCTCACCAAGTTAGGGTTAGGGTTAGAGTTGAGTAAGACTCCCTTCTTCCTCCTCCCTTAGGTTGAGTTTGGCTCCCTCATCGCATTCTCTGTAGGTTGAGCTCGTCTCCTTTGTGTCTCTATCTCCACCACCATCTCCGACTAGATATTGATAAGCTGCGGGTTAGACCATAACAATTTTTTAGTAATTTTGGGTATTTTATATAAGTCAAGTGTTCAAATTTATCTACGCTTATGTCGTTAGCGTAACTCTATATAGACCCCTTTTGGTCGTGGAATGGTATATGAATAAAATATCTTAATTAGTTTTTCTCTTAGTTCTCTATTCTCCGTCAAGGTAAGATTTTGGTTGAACAAAGCTAACTTCTTTTTCACATTCTCCGTAGGTTGAGCATGACTCCCTTGTATCCCTTCCTCCCTTGCCACCTTCGTCCATCCCTCCGATAAGTTACTGTCGTGCTACAGGTTATCCCGTAATAGTCTATCCATGTCGATCAAGTTTATTTAGAAGTATGAAGCGACGAAAAATTACCTGATATGTAGCTTGAGCCCATAAGAGGTAGTTCCTTCCGTTCAGTTTGACGTGAGTCACGCCATGAGAGGAAATGAATAATACTATTAGTCTGAGATGTGAGAAGCTTGGACTATGAGAAATTGGAATAGAGAATACAATAGCTAGTCTGTAGCAATCAGCAGAGCAACATTCAGTGGAGAGGCAAAGAGCATAGAGTGAGAGAAAGAACAAGAGCTGAGAGCACAAAATAGAGAGTTATAAAACCCAAATTTTATTAGTTAAGCTGTTCTGTCATGCTCTTCTGGATGTCCATTTAATCTCCACCGCAGTTTGACATGCTGTTAGAAAAGTTGGGGAGGTAGGATTTGAATGCTGGTACGTTTTTAATGTAAGATTAAACTCAACCATTTAGCCATAAAATATTTTTTAGTATCCTTTAGTTTTTAGTATATATGCTCGAAATCGGATAAGAAAAGAGAATTATACTTTTTGAAAATAACTATTCTTTGTATGAAACAAATATACTACATGGATTGTAATTTCAGATTTTTGTAGATTAGGATTACCTAGCATTCTTATCTAAATGAATTTACCAGCTTAAAGTTTAGTTTTGATGAAATGTTCAAAGCTGTAAACTCGTTTTTCTCGTGTAACTTCCTAACAACTTTGAATCTGCATGAAGTATCTCTTTTTTATCTTTGTTCAGGAAGTTGAGGAAAAAATGAAGCATTTGGCCCCAGTGATGTTTGAAGATTTTATAGAACCTTTCCAAGTAAACTTAGAGGAGGTATGCTGCTAGCTGTTTTATTTTTCTTCTTTTATAAGCCTTCTACATTTCACCCTTGTGGTGGGACCCTTCCCCGGACCCTCGCTGCGCGGGGATGCTTTGTGCACCGGGCTCCCCTTATAAGCCTCTACATTTTTTAGATTTTAGATATTCACAATTTCACATAGATTTGCTCTGTACACTAGATACTCATTGTTAGCTTATCTGGTGTAGAAGATAATAGATTGATCATGTGAGGGAGGTGTTCCGGCCAACGGTGGATGAAGGAGAACTCATCGACCAACAAGGGATCTGGATAGACCTTTTCATTCTCTAAGAGAGAATACCACCTTCTGTCAAAGATAAGTGACGATTCAAGATCAATGCGTCATATTACATTATGCAAGATGGCGAGCTAAGCCGAAAAATGCTCTTGGCACCTTACGCGAGGTGTGTGATGAAAGACGAAGAACATGACATCCTAAAAGAGATCCGCTCGTGCGAGCGTGGAAATTACTCATGAGGATTGACCTTGGCTTTATGAATACTCCGACAGGGATATTTTTGGCCAACCATCTACAGATTCAGAAGCATATTCAAAAACATGTCATTAGTATAACACTCCTACCTAGATCTTTAATATTTCAAAAGCTCTACCGACATTTGTGATATTTAACAAATCAGACTACAATATAGAAATTGGTACAATAAAAAAATTGTAAATGCATTGAAAGTACACAACAAAAATGAAAGACTGGAGCAAGGTTATACCTCAATTTTGAATCACAGAGTCAACTAAATGGAACTGAAAACCAAAACTGAATGCTTTAATTAAAATAACATCTGCTACATAGTTGAGTCTATTAGTACTTAAAGATCAAATCAAAATATATACAATGCTCTAATACATAAGATGCAAACTAAGACTATAAATTTCTTCGTTAGAGCATCCTAAGTGAGTCTCCCAACCCGTGCTCCCTATAAGAAAAAGTCTAAAGTTGGTGTTAACCCACTAACAAGTAAAAAAACTTTCCGAGCAGTGATACTAAAAATAAATACTAAATGATCTTAATGTAAATATCTATGAAGGTCTAGACATGCAATAACTGAAAACTAAGAAGTTATGATTGCTAAAGACATGTTAATTATGCATAATTTAAGCATGAATTGAAACACAATAACATAAATCATATATTTTTTGTATTTAATCATGTTTCGAAGTTCTATACATGGATTTAACTTATTAAAGTGCACATGGTTGTGGGTTTTGTGTTCTACTTAAAATTTGTCTCATTCAAATCATGTTTTCTTAACTTTAGGTTTCATAATTTACTAGTCACAACCTGAGATTTGAGTCCCTAATGATAACTGAAAGGTTTGTAGTGTGTCCCTAGGTCGGAAGATAGACTAACATTCAACATATCTATACGCAAAAGAATGGGTTGTCGACCCCTATATGATGCTCATATGACCTACTATGCCTTATGCGTATGATGGTGTGTGTCCATCAATCATGAGAGATAACACTCATCGTATTTCCTAACGAACTATGCATTGAGTGTTCGACATGTCCATCCTAATATGACAGCCGCATAATCTCATTTGTCTACTGATTTATTACTTAATTAAATCTTACATTTCATGTCTTATTAAAATGTTCTTTGTTGGGGCCAAAAGTGTCCCCAACCTCCATGCTCAACCACAAAATCTTAAGGAGTGGGAGAATCAGCGACTGCAAACAACCGATTATTAGCTACAAGGAGTTGGGGTGAACAGAAGGACAAGATGCCGCGAACATCTACACCAAATGTTCTCGCAATGGGAGAACACTTTTGTTGCGGGAAGTAATATTTCTTACTCAAAGAACTATTACAGAGCTATTACAAGGCATAAATAGGCGATCGAGGATTAGGCAATAGAGAGTGACATGCACTTGAGACCGCACCAACAGGGAGGAAGACGGGCACCTCCAAAGCGCTGGCTATTTCTGAGAAAAAGAAGAAGACGGGTTGTCTCCAAGAGATGACGGACGCTGCGGGAGCTCCGAAAGCTCCTACTGTTGTGGCTGGGACGGGTGCGCCGGCCCCTGCCTTACAACAACAGGTAAGTGCGGACGCTTCCTTCCACACCTCTGACCTCGACAGATTCCTTCGGGATGATGAGGAAGGACTTGAGCTTGATGCACTTGCACGAGCTCTTGTTAAAGGTGTTTGTCGAGCTGGAGAAGGTGCCTGAGCCGCAGGCGGTGCCGAAGCGGAAAAGGTCCCAACGGATGCTCCTAAATAGTAGTGGAAGCGGAGGCGGAAAACTCCTGCGAAGGAGGTCACCAAGAAGAAGACTGAGAGCATTGCATCTGGGGGAGGAGAGGTCCTTCCTTCGAAGGTCGTTGATCTGGACGCGGATGAGACCACACAGTTATCTGCTGTTGAGGACTTGCCCGGAGTTCGAATCCAAGTTGTCCTTGAGAAGGAGACGGTTGTGGCAAAGACTTTTGGTGGCGACGTGGTCACCCAGACGAACTTGCCTGCCGAAGTCCCGACTGAGAACCCTGCGGAAGGCGCGGTCGAGGACCCAGCTGCTGACGAGGCTATGCAAATCGTCCTAGTAGAGGAGACTTTGACCATGGTTGACGAGACGGGGCGGCTGGCACTGGGGACTCGAGAGTCGTCGGACTCCGAGGGGATCAAGCGGGATAAGGTGGAGTTACGGCGACTGGAGGAACGGCTCAAGACCCACAAGCGGGTGGACACTGAGAAAGAGCAGGAAGCCTCTCACGAGCCGGAAAAGGGGAAGAGGAAGCGGACTGCCGAGGAGAGGCGGTTGAGGAAGGAGGCCCGGGAGCGGGAGGCTGCTGAGAGAACCGCAGACGAGACCGTTCAACGCGCGACAAAAGGTAAATTATGGCCTTGGTGCTGAAGGAACTATGGCCTTGTTCAGTGCTGACGTTGTTGACATCTTTGGCGAGCGCGGGGGCATAGGTAGCGCCGGAGCTGTTGAAGCTTTGGGAGGTGGTGCGGACGTTGTGGAGAGTTCGCAACGACCTTCTGGAATGATTTCAATTTCCCCTCCGCCGGAGAGACGCGAGTCTCTTTTCATCTCTCCCTTGGTGGGAGCAGACGCTAGTGAGCAACCACTGTCCAATAAGCAACTGCGAAATCGGCGGAGGCGGGGTGAGTTGTCGCAACGAGAGTACATCCAGCAAACTGACCCCGAGTGACGTAGGCGCTCCGTGTGGAATCTTAAAGCAGTGTTCGCCACTGGTGCTGCTATCTTTGACAAACTTGATCGAGTTCCCGAAGAAGTACTAGTGGCGGATACAACTACTTATCCTCCCTCGCAAGCATTTTGATTAGTAAAATAAACGACAACTCTTACCTTTGTCGCTATTATCTTGCAGAGATCGTGACAACTACGACGACCAGAGTGTTCGCGGAGCTGGACGCGCTCCGAAGGGAGCTTTGGACCGTGAAGGCGAGGAATCGTGACTTGGAGAAGGAGAACAAGGCTAATAAAGAAGACATGGCCGCACTTACCTCCAAGGTCCTTTTGCTGGAGCAGGGGACTTCGCGAGATGGCGCTGTGTAAGGGTCGAGACTGCGAACACTTTTGAGGGAGCGGGTGTCTCCTACGAGGCGCGGGAGCGGAAGGATGTTCAATCTCTGCATGTTGTTGGTGCACAGTTGAACAGGAGCTTGGCGATCGCTCACAAGGCTTTCAACGACCTCTCCGACGGTCTTGCCCACTTAGGCGTGGAGCCGTCTCCTTCCCGGGACTAGAGTGTTTATGTTTGTTGTTGCGAACATTATTTGAATTCCTCCGTGTGTAATAATTATGACTCTGCTATATTTGGTGTGCGCAGTAACGCACTTAACTATTTTCTCTTTGAATATCATTCTGCTTGTCTTTGTTATGGAATGTTTTGCGAATGCTTGTGTTGTGGCGATCATATCTACTTGAGGCGGATACTTGCCCTACCTTTATGCTTTTTGCTTTGTAGGGAAAAAATTACTGGAGGGGGCGGTCACTAGAGGAGTGACCGCCTGAGCTTGAAACTGCAAACTCTTCGGCTTTCGAGGCTAAGTACATCGATCTGCCTATAAATAGGAGGTGCCTATCAATCATTTTGCACCTGATCCGCGTAAGAGAACCGAGCTCGTTAGTGCGGTTATGAACAATGACTTCGAAGCGAGTCGACTGCGCGGTCACCTTCTTATAATATGAGTCGTCCATTCCGACCGTATCCAACCAAGAAAGATCATTTCTTACCGCGGCATCCAATTGATGTTCGCTACCTGGTGCAGTTACCTGAAGGAGAGGAGCGGCTGACTACCATATACAACGACGAGATCGTTGTGCCCTTCGATCACTTCGACTCCAGATGGACCTTCCCCATCTTCCACGAGATGGTGGAAATTTTGTACTATTTTGGTGTTGTGCCCGCCTAGCTACCGTTGAACGCTGTGGCGTCCATCTCTTCTTTTATCGTGTATCTCTGGACTGAGCGGATACAATTCAATCTGGAGGTTTCCCGCCACCTCTTCTATGTGAGGGAAAGAGTTGGCGGACATATGTTCTATGCGAGCACCTCTTCGACGAGGAGGCTTGCACGGATTCCTGGGACGAAGGCGGAGTGTAAACCTTCTTAGGCCTTGGAGAGAATCTTCTAGATACCGTGGGCAATCCTCTGATGCCATGGGATCCCGAGGGAAAATCGGTCACTGTCAGTACCGACCTCCCTTATTGGCGGGAGGACGACACGATGTTGCCGCATGCTCTTGTGATTTCTTTTGCCGTGTTCGGCAAGGGGAATCTTCGGGGGTTAGCAAAGGTGTCGGTGGCGGCAGTTACAAGGAAAGCGGTGACGACGACATTACGGATGGTCGCTTATAACCATATGGCTTAGTGCGGGCTGGACGATGCGCTGGCGGAGAATGTTCGCCTGCGCGAGAAACTAAAGGTACAAACGAAACAACTTAAAGTCGTGGCAGTTACAAATATCTGTCCGCGCTTGCTAACCCTCTTTTGTTTTCTCTTCAGGACGCCCTTCCTTTCGAGAACCGAAAGTACAAGCAACGTAAGAAAAATGTCATTACCCATGTTGATTTGATACCTTGTTTTAAGAGTGATTAATTAGGACATTACCCATGTTTTACAAACCGAAAGTACAAGCAACGTAGGAAAACCCACCTGATTTGATACCCAATTTTAAGAGATTCATTAGGACATCACCCAGGTTGTATAGAATGGTAATTTATGTGATAAGGACTTAGTATCTAGGATACAAGACTGCCCTATGAAAGCATCAGAAGAACTAAGGTTCAAAGTTATGTTCTCAAAGTCGCGTCGAAATATAGTCGATGCAACGTCAAGAGTAATCAACGCAACGTAAGAAAAAGGTCTTAAAAATATTCTCGAACTCAGCGCTGCGACTACCTCATTGTAGCGTCAAAATATTCAAGCAGAGTCCAATTATGTAAACGCGGAATCTGTCAGAAAAGCGTCGAAGCATTCAAGAAGCGTCAAAACCTCCAAACAACGCTGAAATTGCCAGAGCAGCGTCAAAATCTTGAAAATGAAGCTGACTTCTCCAAGCAACTCTTTTGTCTTCTTCTATTCAGAGCATACGTCGAAAAGTCTCAGCACAACTCTGTATTCTCCCTCTCCACTACTCAGAGTAACGACGTCCTCCCGGAAGGCCTCTAACGACTATTTCTTGGAATTTGTTTCGACAGAAATCCTGGATAAGAATACAGCCGTTGAACTTCCTTTGCCGGCAAGATATCCAAGCCTAAGGAACTAGAATTCAGAGCAATTAATGATAAAATTTTGGAAACAAATTCAAAACAAGGAACATATATATAAAAAGGATCTTTAAATAAAAGGAAGTAAGAAGGCAGTAAGAAAATTGCTAAAAAGAAAAGATCAACCACTTCGCTCTACCACTAAAGGAGGTTCTCCTCTCGGAAACTCCAACTGTTAATTAAGAAGAATCTTCTTCTTTGTCGGAAGATTAAAAAAGAAGAAGATCCTTTCTTTTCTCAAGAATCAATCAGCTGAAGATCAAGATTCATCACTCTCTCCTCCAGAATCTCGATCAAAGAAGAAGTCCTAATCCACAATCTGTGCATACTTCACTCTCGACCAGATAACAAAGAGTTCTTGAATCTCTCTCTCAAATATTCTAACTAGTTGAGCTTCCTTATCAACAACTCATTTGGTTTTTGGAGAGACCTTATCAACAACTCTTGGTTGAGCTTCCTTATCAACAACTCACTGGTTTTTGGAGAGACCTTATCAATAACTCTTGGTTGTGCTACCTTATCAACCACTCCTTTGGTTCAGAGAGACCTTATCAACAACTCCACGATTTTAAGGGAACCTTATCAAAATTCCCACACCGTAATAGTGGAATCCTGCTTGCGGGCAGAAGAATAGACGTGCTTAGATTTATTGGGGAACTACTAAAAATCTCTTGTATCGTCTGTGTTGATTCTCTCCTTTCTCTTTGTTATCCTCTTCTATATTATAACTGTGGCATGTGTGTTGATTGCTTGTGTTAAGGTTAATCTTAACCTAAGAAAGATCATAAGATCTAATCGGTTTAAAAGAATAATGAAAAGAATTTAAAACACTCTATTATTCACCGCCCTCTAGAGTAAATCTCAAGTGATTACCGCCAATTTCAATTGGTATCAGAGCTAGGTTGATTAGAAAAAAGTTAACACCTTAATCAACAAGATCCCCAGTGGACTAATTACTTAAGAAGACCTTATATTCTAACACAAACATGTACTCTGCACAGTTTAGAGAGTATGAATCAATACAACCACCAATCTTTAATCTGGATAAGTTTTCCCTATGGAAATCCTGAATTAAAATATACTTAAATTCTGTTGATGAGCAAATTTATGATGTTATTTTGACAGGTCTCGTAACTCCTACAAAGATAGATGATAATGGAGAAAATATGCTCTTCTCCAGAAATAAATGGTCAGAAAGAAACAAGAACGCCAAAGCATATGATACTGAAGCCATGAACATTCTTATGGCAATAATGTCCGATGACAATTTTCAGAAAGTAGCTAGTCGACTGCACATCAGCAAAAGAAATCTGGGAATCCCTCCCCAGATTAGCAGACGGCTCTACTGATAAGCATTTCATTGCTGAAACATGGAGCCAAAGTGAAAAAAAGCTTCTCAAGCTCAGATAATGAAAAAAAGGCTAAAGAATTGAAAAACAACGAGATGGATCTCAATGACTCGGATCCTGAAGAAGATAATCAAGAAGTAGAGGTACAATATTCCGACTCTACTATCTCCACTTCACATAAATATAGAAGAGACTTTGAAATCATTCGTCATAGTCATCTCTAGGCACTAGGCAGTGAAGGAAATCAAAGATCTCAAGGAAGAATTGACATCTATCAATCTAGCAATGATGGATAATACCACTTCAATTGAGAACTGGGATCTTAGAACCCAGAACTCTATCCTTGAAAGAGAATTATTTTTTAAAAACTGAAGTTGCTGAGTTGAACAACCAAATCACCAAAGCAAAGGAATTTGAAAAAAACTTTAGTGGTAGGAACATCAAAGTAGACGGCATTTCTAAAAATCTCAATAAAAATCAAGAACCAAGGATCAGAAGTTGATCCTGCCATGCCAAAGGAATCTTCAAACATTCCTGCTTGGGAAAGCCCAGTGACATTTGTCATAAGAAAGGGAAAACCCTCTATGTTTCCTGAACGAGATGTTCACTATCATTTAGGTATAATGAAATTAATCACAATAATAACAATACAAGAAGCATCCCAACTCCTTCATCTAAACAAGGAATTCTTGGGAAGCATCCTGGTGCATATAATCTAGCTAAGAAGAAGCCTAGGAAGAAGCCAGTGCAACAAAGTAACTGGCAAGAAACTTTGAATACTAATCGGCCTTTTCATATATCTCCGTCGAAAACTATTCAACGCAACCCTTTTACTTCGAATAACTTTCAACCGCTTCAGCCCAGAATATCTAAACCCTATAGATATCCAGGGATGTATGCTCCTACATCTACTCAGATGAGGAATTCCTTTTAAAGGAAAACAGAATACAATATGTATGAATGTCGTTGCTGCCACAAGGTAGGGCATTACATGAAAGATTGTTGGTACAATCTAACTACTTTCTCTAACCTTAAAAATTACATGAGACCGTCTCTCTATTCTCATGTTAACTCCCTTAATGAAAGGATGACTGGACTTAAGTTTAATTGGCTTCCCCCTAATTTTTATCACTATAATTAAAACTCTGTTCCTCCACAAACCAGCCGTGGAATGGAATCTCACCCATATGCTTGGACAATAAATATAAAAGGACTTAAAGTCTAAATAAATTAATCTTTCTTCTTCAAATCTTATCTCAACCTCCTTCATCAATATAGGTCTACGTTTTGATCAGTCGCGTGCATTGGGACTGTATGTAATAAATAATCAGATAACTTTTTCTACTCCTCGGTACCAAGAGATCATCAAGCCTCTTGAAAAATCAAAAGGTGAACAATCACACTTTTATGTTGACCAAACATCTTCTCGGTCAAAAGAACTGAATTGTCTTTTCATCAAAGAAAGGCGATTTAGCCATCTTGCCTATTAAAGGATTGCTAAAATCCATTTCTTCTTCCGCCCGTCTCATATCTCTTCTCACTCCTTTCTTCCAACTCTTGAAAGACTCCAGACAGGTGTCTTCTTCAAGCAACATCTTCAACTCGTCTCCGCAACAGTTCCCTACCAGGATGGTCTTGACTTCTATCTTCTATAGAATCGAGAAGGGGGAGAGTGGTGCCTCCTAGAATGGACCAAAAAATGTGCAATGCCACATATGGTCACTGTTGCTGTGTCTCTTGCATTCACAAGAACTGGCAATGCCACATATGTTCAATGGATGCTTTCTTCTTCCAACGAACATATGCGTGCCCTCATTCGTGAGTGGCCAAGGGCGTAGAAAATTCACCTCTGTTGCCTTGCATCTCACTCTCCAAGGGCAACGACAAGAGATTGCATCGCATTTCTGAAATGCATCTCTAGCGGCATCCATCCAGGGGGAGCCTGAGGAAGTTGGGCCCATGGTCAGGAAAGAGCCAGCCACCTCCGATCCTCCATGGATGCTTGCAGCTCCCGCTCTCTCCACTCCTCAGCGGCTTAGGGTCTTAAGAAGTCTCTAAGTGAAAAAAAGATTCACTAAAGAAATGTTCTAAAAAGAATAATAATAAAAGAAGTCTTTTCTCTGAGAAAGAAATAATGCTGCAATGAATCTTTGCTTTTCTTTTCTTGATGATTCTCTGCATTTTAATTTCTCTGAATGCTTATCTTTTCTCTGTTCATATAAATCTGTGAAACGATTGCTCCTTTTTGTGCAATGGTTAATGCACATTTGAATGACAAATCTCTCAGACGTATTTTATCTCAAATGATTGCCTTCATTTCTTTCTTCTATTTTCCGTAAATCACTCAAAAGTCTTTGTAAAAACTGGCATATCTAATAAGGGGAGATTGTTGGGAAAAACCCACCTCTTGATTTGATACCCAGTTTTAAGAGTGATTAATTAAGACATTACTTATGTTGTATGGAAGAGTAATTTATGTGATAAGGACTTAGTATCTAGGATACAAGACTTTCTTAAGAAAGCAGCAGAAGAACTAAGGTACAATGTTATGTTCTCAAAGTAGTGTCGAAATATAGTCGATGCAACGTCAAGAGTAATCGACTCAACGTAAGAAAAAGGTCTTAGAAATATTCTCGAACTCAGCGCTACGACTACCTCTTTGTAGCGTCGAAATATTCAAGCAGAGCCGAATTCTCTAAACAACGCTGAATCTGTCAGAAAAATGTCGAAACATTCAAGAAGTGTCGAAATCTCCAGACAGCGCTGAACTAGCCAGAGCAACGTCGAAATCGTGAAAATGAAGCTGACTTCTCCAAGCAACTCTTATGTCTCTTCTTTTATATCCAGAGCATACGCTGAAGTCTCAGCACAACTCTGTATCCCTCTCCACTACTCAGAGCAATGACGTCCTCCCAGAAGGCCTCCAATGACTATTTCTTGGAATTTGTTTCGACAGAAATCTTGGATAAGAATGCAGTCGTTGAACATCCATTTCCGGCAAGATATCCAAGCCTAAGGAAGTAACATTCAGATCAATTAATGCTAACGTTTTGGAAACAGATTCAAAACAAGGAACATATATATATAAAGGATTTTTAGATAAAAGTAAGGAAGTAAGAAGGTAGTAAGAGAACTTCTAAGAAGAAAAGATCAACCACTTCTCAATGTGGTGTTCTACCCCTGAAGGAGGTTCTCCTCTCGGAAGCTCCAACTGTTAGTTAAGAACAATCTTCTTCTATGTCGAAAGATTCAAAAAGAAGATCCTTTCTTTTCTCAAGGATCAATCAACTGAAGATCAAGATTCATCACTTTTTCCTCCAGAATCTCGATCAAAGAAGTCCTAAACCACAATCTGTTGATACTTCACTCTCGATCAGATAACAAAGAGTTCTTGAATCTCTCAAAGATTCTAATTGGTTGGGCTTCCTTATCAACAACTCATTCGGTTTTTGGAGAGACCTTATCAGCACTCAGCCACTCCTAGTTGAGCTTCCTTATCAACAACTCACTGGTTCTTGGAGAGACTTTATCAAGGAACAATCAGCTGAAGATCAAGATACATCATTCTCTCCTCCAGAATCTCGATCAAAGAAGTTCTAAACCACAATCTGTGGATACTTAACTCTCGATCAGATAACAAAGAGTTCTTGAATCTCTCTCTCAAAGATCCTAACTGGTTGAGCTTCCTTTTCAACAACTCATTCGGTTTTTGGAGAGTCCTTATCACCAACTCCTGGCTGAGCTTCCTTATCAACAACTCACTGATTTTTGGAGAGACCTTGTCAAGGATCAATCATCTAAAGATCAAGATTTATCATTCTCTCATCCAGAATCTCGATCAAAGAAGAAGTCCTAAACCACAATCTGTGGGTACTTCACTCTCGATCAGATAACAAAGAGTTCTTGAATCTCTCTCTTAAAGATTCTAACTAGTTAATCTTCCTTATCAACAACTCATTCGGGTTTTGGAGTCCTTATCAACAACTCCTGGTTGAGCTTCCTTATCAACAGCTCATTGGTTTTTGGAGAGACCTTTTCAACAACTCTAGGTTGAGCTTCCTTATCAACAGCTCATTCGGTTTTTGGAGGGACCATATCAACAACTCCTGGTTAAGTTTCCTTATCAACAGATCACTGGTTTTTGGAGAGACCTTATCAACAACTCCTGGTTGAGCTTCCTTATCAACAACTCATTTGGTTCGGAGAGACCTTATCAACAACTCCACGATTTTAAGGGAACTTTATCAAAATTCCCACACCATAAAAGTGGAATCCTGCTTGCATGCAGAAGAGTAGGCATACCCAAATTTATTGGGGAACTACTATAAAACACTTGTGTCGTCTGTGTTGATTCTCTGTCATTTCTTTGTTATCTTCTATATTATAACTGTGGCATGTGTGCTAATTGCTTGTGTTAAGGATACTCCTAACCTAAGAAATATCATAAGATCTAATCGTAAAAGAAGAATGAACAGAAATTAAAACACTCTGTTCACTCCTCTCTAGAGTAAATCTCAAGTTGTTGCCGTCTCTTTCACTAAAGGTACAAACGAAACAACTTAGTCGTGGCGGTTACATATATCTGTTCGCGCTTGCTAACTCTCTTTTGTTTTCTCTTCAGGCCGCCCTTCCTCTCGTGAACCATAAGTACAAGCATGCCATTCTGCGGACAAGGCGTCGACGTAAATCACCTTAGAACTCATGAGGGAGAAAGGTGCCTTGAAGGACAAATTTGCCGCCATCGATTACGCGACCCTCTATGATGTTTTTTGACGATGATGAAGTCTCTCTATCGGAGGGTGAGGGCGCGGACGCTGTGGCAGAGACTGCTGGATTGGAGGGCGAGGAGGAAGAAGAGGTGTCCCCCCGGACTGAGACTGGGTCGAGCGGATACTCCCCTAGTAACTCCCAGTCCCAACCCTAGAAGAAGAAGAAGAAAACCCTAAGCAAAGGAAAAGATTTGGCGGGCTCCAAGGATAAATGATTTTGTAATTTTTGAGTACCCGCGAGAAATATCTTTTATAACTCCAGCCTCTATTTCTTGTATATCTTTCTTGAATTAATGAAAATTTATTCCCTTTCTCTGCTCTTCGCGATCTTTTTGTCTACACCTGCGAACACTTATTATATACATATATATAATACTTACCAAATTACGGCATAACTTTGCCATGTGGAGAATGTGATCATGTTTCTGATAGCCGTTCTGTGTATTAGCATTATTCGATACTTGCATTAAGCATGACATGCACAGTTACAGAATAGTGACCGTGACTTAGATGAAACAAGAACCAATCAAGTTGAGTGATGCGGAATGGCCCCTTTGGGTGAGAGCCTTAGCTTTTAGTATCGAGAAAACCAACGTAAGATCGTGCGAATAGTGTTGAGACTAACCGCGCGCTATTATGAATAATGTTGAGACGATTTCGTTAGCATACTTCAGAATTATAGAATTTGATATCGTAATAACTCTCTGCCCACAACATTATGACGTTATAAAGCATTTATTTGATAACCCGATGCAGAATCAGCCTAAGTGTTCGCCCGATAACTACGTTATTAAAAGCACACCTCAAGCACACCAAGCGCACAACCCCTCGCCTCTGCCAGGAAGAGGCGGGCGAGGTGCCTCAGGCGCGCGCCTTGCATGGAGCTCACGTCGCGTCTTGTGGTTTTACGACAATTGTTTTGTGTGGTAATTATATGTTGTTTGGGTAGGTTTTGTAACCGACTAGGCAGGGTGAAGCAGAACGATAGGCTAAAAATAGAAAGAGGTTGTAGTTGGAAGGAAAGAGAACATATTAGTAGAATCATTCATTTTAGCTATATTCAGATCATTGCAAATTTAAAGTTAATCAATGATGAAATCAATTTAGAATGCATTGCATATCATCTGTTTACATTATAAAGTTAAGAACTAGGTGCATCGTCTAGCAAATTCAATGATCTGGGCTCCCAGTTCACTAAAATTCAATGAATTGGCAGCCCAGTTCACTGAATTTTTATTTGAAATCTAATTTTTTAATGCTAGTTATTTTTAGGGTTGTGATATATGCAATTCTAGTGTGTTGATATGGTGGTAAATTTATTTTATGTACCTTTTGTATTTAATAAACTATATTGTCTTTTTTTTGCGCCTCGCGTGCCTCAGGTGCGCGCCTCCGCCTAGGCTCCAGGACCCATTTGCGCCTCGGTGCGCCTTGTGTCTTCAATAACTTAGCCCGATAATAATAATTAAGGATACTCCAAAAAGCTTCATGATTATAATGAGTGAATTTCTCGCTTAGTAAGACTCAGAGCACGTGCGTTCTCTAGATGAGTAACCGCACACCCTAATCAATAATGAATTAGAATTTGAAGATATGATTAGGCTGAGAATAACGAAAAGCCTGTGCGATCATTACGGGCACGACTGTCCGTCAATATTACTATTGCCGAGCACATATTGATGCAAGAGATTCTCCATGTTGCGTGCGACCTCTACCCGAGTGACTGCACCGTATAATTGCTAATGCCATTTCCATCCTGGCATCATGGACTGATAGATACTGACATTATGTGCGACCTCTGCCCGAATGTCCGCACCATATAATAGCTAATGTTATGTCCATCCTGGCTCCATGGACCGAGAGACACCGAAATCATGTGTGACGCACCATGTATTATTTCACATAGACATCCTTGTGTTGGAGAGGATACTCGCTAAGTGAGTTTAGAGAACTTAGTGACTGACCTATTTATGGGAACTTAATTTAGAAAAAGAAGGTGAAATATGGATATTCTCGAATACAAACTATATCCCGCCGATATTTGGCAATCTCGGCTTAAGTAATCAGAAGACGGAGGTTAGGGTGGACAGATTGGTCAGGGAGTAACATTGGAGCTTTCCTCCGCTAAAACAGTTCAGTGGGGTTATGGGTGTCCGGAGACAGTGCGCTCCTCCGAAAGGTCGTCTAAGGGGATCGTGGCATCCACTACTCGACTTAAGGAGTTTCCCACCAGAGGTTATGGTGGACGAGTTGGGCATAAGGCATCCATGGAGTTTTCCTTCGCTAGAAATGTCTAGGGGGTTTAAGAAATCCATTACTCGGAGCTTTTCCTCATAAAGGCACCGAAGCGATAACGACACCTCTGTTGATGCGCGACAGGCTATATCAATCACTTAAATCATAATATGGATTTTAATTTTCAAAGTAATTTTGGTGATCTCTTTTAAAATAATGCGGCGCAAGACAGAATTTTCACGAATAATATCATGCGGTAATCGTTCTAGGGATAGCAATCACACATAAATGTTTAGCATTCAAACATTGTTTTAACATGATTTAATCAATGTTGTAGATGTCAGATGTCGGATTCATGTCGGTTTGAGTTTGAAATGTCGGATGTCGGATTGCGGGGGATATATTGAGGATATTTTATAATGTCGGATTTTAATATTTAAATAAATTTATTCATATATATACACAATTTTTATAAATATGTATAATTATATACATAATTTATGTTTATAAACTACAAAATAAACATATATACATATAATGTATGTTTATAAATTACATAACAAAGAGATGTCGACTTCAATAAACGGCATAAAGATCACCAAATGAGAGCGAGATGAGAAAGTCATCGACGCTAGACTTAAAGAGATGCACGAAACGATATATCGGTCGCGAAATATCGCCAGATATATCGAGTTAAACCGATATATTGGGCGATATTTTCAAAAACGACATTTTTGTTTAAAATATCGATGGCGTTGCGTTTTATCCCCAAAACCTTTATGTCGGCCGACATGTCGGACATGTCGGCCGACATCTACAACACTGGATTTAATATATCCCCCAAGCGATCAATAGAAATAACAAAGAACTAGAAGATTTAAAGTTAACGACAATTACGTGGGCAAAAATTAAGGGCAAGCTCTGAATTTTTAAGATCATTCATATTAAGCATTAAAAATAAACTAATAGCATTGAACGTTGGGTTAAGATGAGGGTCATACCATCGGCCAAATGTCAGAAACGATGAGCCAAACCGTAGGCAGAGTCGTAAATAATAGCAAGAAGACATCTCTGCTGTTGGGAAACAGCTAAACCAGGAAGCTCGGGCCTCCACTCGTGATTCTGACCACGTTGCAGTCGACGGAGAAGGTCGGGAAAATGTCGTCGACAGTCGACCGACCCTCAGACAGAGGCTTCAGTGGCGTTCACGTATTCTGCGGTAGGAAGGAGTGAAACAAAGAAACGAAATGGAGGGGGGGGGGGGTCGTCCCCTGCCAGGGAGTGGTCACGAATGTTTCCTCGACGGCAGTTCAGCCACAGGATGATTCGCCTGAGCCGTTCTTCTCACTGCGAACTTCGTCGCTGCTGGCGGATGAAAGTACGGGCGGTTTTGTCGCTGGAAGAGGAGAGCGACGAGGATAGAGATCTCGTCGTTCTCTTCTATTTTCTAGGTTGGTTTCAACAAGTGGGGGCCACTTGTTTTAAAGCAATGAGGGAATTAATTTTGTCATTGAATTAGGAGGTTTTCCAAGGTGTAAAAATGAGAAACGACTAGAAGTTCAAGATCGGAAAATTCATGGCAGAAAAAGAATTGAATGAAGAGAAACTCCTCATTGCATATTCCCTATAAATTATAATATTATAATTTAGGAGTTCAAGTTATCTGAGAATAATTTTAGAAATTACATTACTTTACTTTAAATACTTAATAAAATAAATATTTTCAAAGCTTGCCCTAATCATCACCAACATAAATTGACGAACCCTTTTATTCAGGGCCTCATGGCCATTCACACCAATAAGCCGAAAGAGGTGCGCGAGTGGCATGCGCGAAACAAACATATACACACTAATATTATGCGCGAAAAGTAAAACACCAACATGCACGAAGATGTGCGCTACACATAACGAAAAAATGTTGTAAATAAAATAAAGGTGCAACTCTGGTTGCATCAATTCCCCGGGGGTTGAAAAAACTCGACACCGTCAAGAATATGAACCTGCCACTGAAAAATCCAAATGTCGATCTGTTGTTAGTTGATAGTGGAACAATGAAGGACTCATCACTGCAATACATGACCTGCAGGTACACCGTCTTTCCTGAAATATCCAGAAAACAATTCCCTATTGAAAATGTATAACAAGTAAATGCTCAAAGATGCTCGCAAACTGTTAATTATAATCTCTCAAAGATCAACCATGGAGTTATAATTTCTCAAAGATGCTCGCAAACTGTTAGTTATAATTTCATGCATAGCATGTAAATGGTTAATCAAAACCAGAGCATCAAAGAGGTGAATTTCACAAGAGGGGGGAGAGGGTGGATCAACAAAACAGATTGAGGAACGAGGCAAAAAGTAAGCAAGATCAACCTGTGGAAACATTAAATCATGTTGCATCATACGCACTCGTGCTAGACACCTACGAGCGTCTACTAAACCAAGACCAACTATCTCAATGACAACACCCGCTGCAGTACCACTAGTGTCAAAAAAATTTACAGTGATCCCAAATTCATCATTTAAAATCTTCCATAAAAAATCATGAAAATGCGTGTCCCTATTAGGAGTAAAAAATCTAGGGATCGTCTCGATTCCCCTAATACGACGACTAAATCGATCGAAAATCAGACGACGAGGCCACAAGTGCTCGCCCACAATCATAGGATAGTGAGGTGAACCAAAAGTATGATCGCCGAATATAAAATCAATGTTAGACGGCGCTTCCAGGATATCTAAGATGAAAGACTCTTCAGAGTCATGTGCTTCTTTCTGGAGCGGGGAGAAGTGGTGTAGTGGAATCTAAAGGTGGCGAGAGAGATGATGACGAGGTCTTCCCAGGTACTCTAGGAACAAGACTATTCTTCTGGGGAAGAACAACACGATGATCAAAGGAATGGAAGTTTCTCACACCATCGTGCATGACATGTTTGTCGTATTGCCGTGATCGTCCTAATAAGATGTGACAGACATCGATGAGGGCGACATCACATAGAACAGAATCCTGATACGCATCCCCTATTGAGAACTCTACAAGACAATGATGAGTAAAGAACATAGTCAAGTGACTATTACCCCCAAATAAGTGGTAGGGCTGCTATAAGGGATGAGTCTCAATCTAGCGTCTCAACCATACGTTGAGAAATGAAGTTTTACATGCTGCTGCTATCATTGATGATGAAACAAAAGTGTCCCCGAATGTGCACAGTAGTGCGGAAAATTTCATTCCTCCAAAAATCATGCTTAGTAGATCGCTGGGGAAACTGAGTTATAGCGTAGGACGCAAACTATTTACTCAACTTGCTCTCCTTCAACCTCGATAACGCTATCAGGCTCAGGTTTTGAATCACTAAGGAAAACTCCATATTCAGGCTCATGCCCATCAGTGGAATCTGTAATTGGGACGAAGTGGCGTCGTGTGCACTCAAAAGATTTGTGCCCAGACTCCATACACTTGAAGCATCGGGATACTCTAGTGTTGGGTTTGAATCCCATGGGTTCCTTACCTCGGGAGGGGCCAATGGGAGGAGGCGGGGTCCCAATGACATGAGGACGAGGGGGATCTGAAATCCTAGAGGGTGCAGACGTGCAGTGGTGGTGGTGCTCAGGGTAGGTCTATCAGTAGTCCTAGGCACGAATGTTCTCTTCAACAGTGCGACCTCTACTCTACGGGCTCTACTGGACACTTCACCCAAATCTCTAAAGTCGTGCAACTCTAGCTCGTCCCTAATAGCATAACGGTGCCCGTTCAGATAACGGGACACTGTCATGTGTCGTCTTACTCATGAAGGTCTAGCCTAGACTGCAATACTAAGAACTCGTGGGTGTACTCGTCCACAGAAAGCTTTTATCCCGACGAAGTTTGTGAACCTTCGATAAAGATTTTGCAAATAGTCTGGGGGGACATAACGCTTCCGCAGTTGCCATGAATCTCTCCACGCCTCCCTCCGAGTCATATGCATTTGTTTTCATGCCATGAATCTCTCCACGCGCTCACACCAGTCTAGACATTTCTCGGGCTCTACGTTACCCTCAAAATCACCCACATTTAACTTAATTCCATCATCCCAATGAGGTTAACGGAGGAGTCCGGGTTTAGGTTGTGCAGGCTCTGTGTCTAGGGTTTTGCTCCTCGTGTATATGAATTTGGAGAGGTGCTTGATTTAGACCTAGGTGATGAACCACTTCTAGATTATTAACGGAGGTTCTTAATCCATTCACGATTTGGTTATTATTTCTCATGTTGGCAGTGATACTGTCTACCGCCTTTACCAACTCACTCGTGCGTTTAGCTAGGTCCTCTATGCTAGTTTCGATGCGTTCTACACGACTCTCCATTGATAATAAAGTTTTAAAAGTTGCTAATAATTTGAAATATTTGAAAGTTTTTCTTTTCTAAAGAGAGTTCCATTGTAAAAGTACTATGATTTTTTTTTAAATATAGAGAGATGTTTTGTAAAAAAAACAAGGAGAGGCTTAAAGCAAATTTTAAAAGGAAAATTGAAAACATTGTTGTTGTTTTTTAAAGCAATTTTTTTAAAAGATCTTAATTTTTTTTGTAAATTAACGGATCGTCGGATTCACGATAGGAGTGAATTCAACCTCCCTCTGATACCAAACTGATATATTCCAAATTTCTTGTCTTTGATTTTAAAAGATAATACTTGTTTCGATTTTAAAAATTACGAGGCACTAGCAGATCTTGCACAGGCAATGTCCAACGATAACCGTTCTAGCATTTGCAAGCGCGCATAAATATCTAACGATCGTTCACAGTACACCTTTTCGATTAATTTTTCCACAAGCATTTCTGAGAAAAGACAACGAATAGAGAGAAATAACGCTAATCGGGAATATTGTTAGCTATGACAAGCAAACTCTAAAATGTAGATCACTAAAAATTAAGCATTAAATTTTACTATTAGGAATCTAGTCATGAGATGAGGCGACCAAAGGAACATGTGTGAAACGGCGAAGTCCAAACCGTGCAGAAATGGCCTACACTTGGTAGTCAGTGGCGTGGAACCAAGGTGAGGGCTTTGGAGAGGTGGCGGAAGGACGAGATGGAGGCGAGAGAGGGATCTAAAGGTATCGTAGGCCTGAATCAGCGGTGTGGAGGTCGTCGTCAACCAGCTCTGGAGGCAGCGGCGGACCCAGGATTTTTGTCAAACCCGGGCACTCCTTAAAATTATATATAAATGAAAAAATTGCATTACAAAAGATAAAAAATTTCATTGTAGAAGAACAACATATAGTGATATTAGACATTACATAAATATGAAAACTTGTAATATTCAGGTTTCCAAAATAACTTACATATTACAGAGCTACTTTCTGCGGACGCATATTTTGAAAACGGTTAATAATTTCTTCATTTGTATTTGTGTCCACAATATCTTTCTCAATATATGCTATTAGACAATCATTCATCCAGTCATCATCCATTCTGTTTCTCAAACGGCTCTTTATAATCTTCATAGCAGAAAACATTATTTCCACGCTAGCAGTTGCAACCGGTAGAAGACAAGCCAACTTTAAAAGTCGATAAACCAATTGGAAATGATCATGCTTTTTAAGCTCCACTATTTTTTCTAGAAGCCCACTGATACCTTTAACTTGTGAGAATGCCTCATTAGACCGCACGTCAAATATATATATATCTAGCTGGCCATCAAGTAACTGTAAATCTAGTGGATTAAAATCACAAGGATAAAACTTTGCAAGCTGAATCAACTTCTCCTTATCAAAACAACAGAACTGGTTACTAGGATCAAGATATGAAACGCAAAGAAGTAATTCAGTATTTACTTCATTAAATCGGTCATTTAACTCATTCAGCATCCAATCAATCACAGTATTATAAATCTCAACCTGAAAATGATGATAATTTGTAATGTCTCGTGCAGTGCGTCTTGATCTCCCTGCTGGATAAAATTTGTCATCCATGTTTGGAACATCTATATTTTGTTTTTCACAAAATGATGATACTTAAATGATGAAAGCCTCCCAATAAACATCAATATTTCTCATGCTGAATTCTATCACGATCGTTTACATCATAACTGGATATCGGCGGTCGTAAACCGGGATCAGAAAGGAATTCCTCAACAAAATTTAAACGGTGTCTCTTACTACACGAGGGTGGCTCTTCCACATTTTGTGTCCGTTGACTCGATTGAACAACTTTCGAAAAAAAAATTCTCCATAACAATAAATAGGCCGAATTTCAGATCGATCTAATAAGAAACGCATAAAAAATCATAAGGTATCATCAATAATCTGTGAAAACTAGAACATGCATATAAAATCATAGAGTATCAAGAAATCAAGGCACCACCGCTCAACAAATTTTACTAAATGTGGTCTGTGGAAAACTAGCAGGAAACCCCTAAATCGAGCCTTAGAAAACTAGCAGAAACCCTCTAAAATTTTGTATTTACTTCATTCAATCTACGAGTATCAAGAAATCGAGACATAGAAACCTAGCAGGAAACCCCTAAATCACTATTAGAAATTTCAGAGAAATAGAATACCTGTTGTATCAAGAGCTCGCGAGTTGAAATTGTCCTCTCCCCGTCTCCCGTCGGCCGTCGGTCTGTAATCACAGAAAAATACAAATGATTTATGCAGAAAAAATAGAAATTTAAACACATCAAGGGTTTGATTGGATTAAATCTGAAAGCCTAAATCTGCAAATCATCAAGGGTTTGGTAGTGGAAAGGAAGAAGGCGGAAAGCCCTAAATCTGCAAAGCCCTAATATCGAATGGTGAATACTGAATACCTGGAAGGCTGGAATAGAAAAGACGAATGGAGTTGAAGCAGTCCAGTAATTGCGGAAGCCGCGGAACTCAGGCGGAATGCGACTCGCGGAAGGCAGGCGGAATCCTTGAAGAATGAAGCAGGAGCAGCCCTTGTCGAGTTGTCGTCGCCTTCGTCTCGTTGCGGCCAGGGGCGAATGGAGACGAGACGACGAGTTATGGAGGGATGGTCAAAGTGGAGGTTAGATCTTAAATTAACTTTATGGGGGGTGAATAGAGTATTAAAACTTTTTATTAGTTTTATTGCGGAATTGAAAATACTGATATATATATGTGTAGCAGAGTGATTTAAAAGAAACTGAAAATAAAACACAGCACAAGCACAGAAAAGTAATGCAATCACATAGGATACAAGGAGCTATAGTAGTTCCCCAATAAACCTGGGTACGTCTACTCTTCTACCACCCTTGGTAGGAATCCACTAGGATTTTTGATCAGGTGTCCTAGCACCAATGAGCTTTTGATAAGGTGCCCAAAAACCAAGCAGGATTTTTTGATCAGGTGTCTTGCCACCAAGAGGTAAACTTTTGAAGGGAGTTTTAACCCTATACAAGAGGGGATAGAAAAGTTAGGATGTTCTTCTCTGTCAACAATCTGAGAGAAGACTCTAGTGGATGTTGATGTAGAAAAGCTCCTCTGTCTGATATGAATTTGTTTGACAGTAGATTGGCTGGAAGCTTTCTTTTGAATGAATGATCTTCCTGTGTAGCTGATTAAACTGAGAGAACAAGTTCTTCAGTTTGTTGTTGCTCTTTTGAAGATCTAAACTTTTAGCAGATGACTGAGAGATGAATGTAGATGTTCTCAGAAAATGAATGCTGCTTGAGGAAGAAGATGAAGATCTGTTAGCTTTTTGTTCTTCTATTTCTTCCTGTATAATTTTCCTTTCTTTTTCTCTGTACAGCTATTCTTGATATGTTTTGTACTCTTGTTGTCGTGTGTAAACTATGGAAGTAATAATCTGTATATCTTCTTCCTTTTTCACTTGAAATCTCTGACAGATATTAAATGCATATCCCTTATATTAAGGAATATAATATTCTGGGAACCATAAATCTGACACGCCGTATATCTCTTTCCTTTTTCATGAAAATGTCCTTTTCTGAGAAATGTCAACGACTATAATCTTTAAATAATAAAAGGAAATATATTATCCTTATCTGATAGAAAGAGCCGTTGCTGAAGTCGATTTGAGATCAGAGAATGGAATAATATGATCTTCTGAAATGAATATGCTTTAGAGATATTTTCGTCGATCTGAATAAATTTCGTCGACCTCAGAACTATGTTCGTCGATCTGAAGATATTCGTCGAACGCAGATTCGTCGACCGCTGAACCGGATAATTTCGTCGACCGCTGAGACGCTGAGCCGCTGAGACTGAAGATCGTCGACCGCTGAGACGAGCTTGAAGCAAGCCGTTCGTCGAACGCAGAATGTAAGCCGTTCGTCGAACGCAGAGAGCAGTTCGTCGAACGCAGTATGGAGTTCGTCGAACGCAGAACTTGAATGAATTCTTGAGTTCTAACAGCCTAAACTCTTGACCCATAGACTATACATTGAGGTCAATTTGATCCTAGTCAGCAGATAGTGATCCTAGCCCAAATCAGTAATAAGGTTGTTCCAACAATGTCCCCCTATTTGGGTTAGGACACTATTTGACAAAATTTGAAACAAACAAAACAACAACAGAATCAACAGAGCATAAATATATCTGATATATTTTAAATATTTCATCAGATATAAAATAAATAATACTCTGAGTTCTGAAACATTTTATTGAAAATAAAACTGATAAAGACAAATAAATGGAACCTTTGACTTTCTCTGAAATCTGCTTTCTGAATTCTGAAATCTGACATTGTCTGAACTGATTTTTCTGAATTCTGAATTCTGAACTGTATCTGCTATATTTCAAATGTTGATCTGAACTGAAATGTTCTTCTCTGAATTTGATATCTGCTCTAACTTAATCTGCTTTAACATCTTCCTAAATCTGTCATAATCTGAATCTGAATTTGTATTGAATCTGTTGCTTCTTCATGCATCATTTATCTCTTTCATAAGATATGTTAGCCTAAGAGCATCTCTCCCTGAGAGTATCTCCCCCTGAGATTGGAGGTTCTTCAGCTTTCTCCCCTTGCCTAGTTCATAGAACATCTCCCCCTGAACAACTGCATCAAATGGAGCTTGTTCATAGAACTTCTCCCCCTGCCTAGTTTCAGGAAGGCCTGATGCTAGGCCCCTTGAAGAAGGGACATTTGATGGAGGTAGGGAAGGATGCCATCTTTATATTGCTATTGTTCCTGCAAAAATGAAATAGAGATCAAGTGCAAAGGGAACTAGAAAGAGAAGCAATTCTGTAGGCATTCAGTTAAAATGAAAAAGATTTTGATTATAATGACAGATCAGAAATAAAAGCTTCATCAAAACTGGGTTCGACGAAAAATGAGTTTTTCGTCGATCTCGGTTCGACGAACTTGATGACTTCGTCGATCTCCGTTCGACGAAAAACTGAATTTCGTCTATCTCAGTTAGATGAAGAAATGGGATAAGTAGAAAACTTATTTTTTAGCAAATTGAATCTCCATCTATCATTTCTAGCTGATTTATAAAGAAAATATGTTTCTTTTCATCCAAGGGCTTGGTGAAAATGTCAGCTCTTTGCAAATCAGTAGAGATGAATTGTAGGCAAATTTTATTTTTATCCACATTATCCTTAAGTAAGTGGTTCCTAATTTCTATGTGTTTAGTCCTACCATGGAGAACTAGATTTTGTGCTATAGATATTGCACTAGTATTGTCACAAAATATAATTGAATTATTTAAGTTGACACCAAAGTCTAGGAGCTGATTTTGTATCCACAATATCTGTGAGCAGCAACTGCCTGCAGCTATGTATTCAGCTTCAGCTGTTGATGTAGACACAGATATTTGTTTCTTACAAAACCAAGACACAAGCCTATCACCAAGAAACTGGCAAGTTCCTGATGTGCTTTTCCTGTCTACTCTGCATCCAGCATAATCTGAATCTGAGAATCCAGTTAATTTAAATTCAGATGCTGTTGGATACCAAAGTCCTAGATTTGGACAACCCTTTATATCTCAAAATTCTTTTTAATAAAATTAGGTGAGATTCTTTGGGGTTTACTTGGAACCCAGCACAAATACAAGTAGCAAACATTATATCAGGCCTACTTGCTGTCAAATAAAGTAATGAGCCAACAATTGCTCTATATACTTTCTGATCAACAGGTTTCCCTGATTCATCATTATCAACAACATTAGAGGGCATGGGTGTTTTCATGGTGGAAGAATCAGACATACCAAATCTTTTCACTAATTCTTTAGCATACTTAGATTGGGATATGAAGATTCCATTTGGAGTTTGCTTCACTTGAAGACCAATGAAGTATGATAATTCACCCATACTACTCATTTCAAATTTAGATTGCATTAGATTGGAAAATCTTTTGCATAAATTTGAATCAGTAGAGCCAAAGATAATATCATTTACATATATTTGAACTAGCAAAGTTTGATTTTTATGTATCCTGAAAAATAGGGTTTTATCTACTATGCCTTTACAGAATTTTTTCTTTTAAAGAAAACTAGCTATGGTCTCATACCAGGCTCTGGGAGCTTGTTTAAGACCATAGAGAGCTTTATTAAGATTAAATACAAAAGATGAGTGACTTGGAGAGATGAAACCTGGTGGTTGTTCCACATAGACTTCTTCTTTGATTTCTCCATTCAAAAATGCACTATTCACATCCATTTGATAAACCTTGAACTTCTTGTATGTTGCAAATGCAAGGAAGATCCTGATTGCTTCTAACCTTGCAACTGGTGCAAAAGTCTGATCATAATCTATTCCTTCTTCCTGTTAGTATCCTTGAGCTACAAGTCTAGCTTTGTTTCTCACAATATTGCTATCTGCATCTAACTTGTTTCTGTAGACCCATTTAGTTCCAATGACTGGGGACCAATTCCCAAACTTTGTTTGTCTCAAACTGATTGAGCTTCTCTTACAAGCAATGATCCAGTTGGGATCTTGTTCTGCATCTTGTAGGGATTGAGGTTCAATCTGAGAGAGAAAACAAGTGTGCATCAGATTCTGATTAGCTTAATGCCTTGTTTGGACACCAGTTGATATGTCTCCAATTATTTGAGATCTGGGGTGATCTTTAATATTGACATAATCAACAGGCATAGTGGGATCAGCATTATTTGTTATTAATTCCTCTTGTGGAATGTTACTTAATGCTTTCTTTTCAGGTACAGTTTCACTGATTTCTTCATCACTTTCTTCACCATCCTGCTGTACAGGATTTAGAGATCCTTCCTTCTGTAGAGCTAATTGATCTAGCTGCTCACAGAGTGTAGGTACCTGCAGGTTTTCTGATACCCTTCATCACATAATTGGCTTATGATGATGAGGTTGTGCTTCAGTCCCTTGACATAAGCTACCTCTTTGAAGGTGACTTCTCCAACCTTGACTTTTCCATATCCTTTTGTTTGTCCACAGTTGGAGTCTCCAAATATTACTTTTGGTCCAAGCTTTGCCTTATAGTTGTTCAGATTGGCCCCGTTTCCTGTCATATGCTTTGAGCATCCACTATCCAAGTACCATTGTTCTTTTATTCTTGGATAGTTGTGTACCTGCAAAAACAGAAAAAACAAACTATTTGTTCTTGACCCAGACTACCTTGGGTCTTTTTGAATTTCCACAAAAATCAGAAATAAAGGATATTTCAGGCTGATCCTTATAGTCTTTTGGATGATATCTCCTTGGAGGAATTATCCATTCAGTGAAAGGATTTTTAGTATGTTTAAGAATTCTTTAAATTTTCTGTATAATTTCTGTTCGACGAACTGGGCTGAGTTCGTCGATCGCCGTTCGACGAATGAATGAGATTTCGTCGAGCGTCGTTCATATAATAACTATACTGAAAATATGTCTTCAGCTATAGTCGATCTCCGTTCGACGAATTGAGTTCATTTCGTCGAGCTCCGTTCGACGGATTCTACTGAATTCTTTTATTCTTAACAGCCTTGCTTGAAATATCTTTATTTACTTTTACAACCTCTTTGCTCTTAGCAGAGATAAATTTTATAGGTGTAGATAATATGTTCTTCTTAATCAGATGTGGCTCACTTGATGAAACACCCAAGCCCAGTTTGCTATTAAGTCTAGCATTAACAGTACTTGTGATGTCCATCAGTTTGATGCTTCTCCCATTGAGGGATTCTTCAAACTTCTTAGCTTCAGACAACTTGTTCTCAATGAGAACAATGTGTTCCCTGGAGGCAGCCAAATCTTTCTTAAGATTGACATTTTCTTCACTTATTTGATTCATTTCAGCTAGCTTATATCTGAGAGGGATTATTTCCTTCTCAGATTTGAGTAAGTCTAAGCAAAGAACCTTGAATTCATCTTTGAATTCAACTGAATTAAAATCAAAATTAGATATTACCTGATCTGCATCATTGTCAGCTTCAGCTTCTGATTCTTCTTCTTCTTCTTCTGAGTTGTTTGCTGAGGCATTGATAGCCATCATGCAAAAGCTTCTTTCTTCTTCATTATCTTCATCATCAGAAGAGCTGGATGAAGATGCAAGATCTGATTCAATGCTTGAGTCATAAATGGCCATCAAGCATTGGTCATTTTCTTTTGATTCTTCATCTTCAGAAGAACTTGATGAAGATTCTGATTCAGTTTCACTCCAAGTTTCTGCTACAAATCCTCTTCCCTTGTGTTTGTGCTTGTGGGAGGAAGATTTGCTGGAGTGCTTCTTGTCTTCCTTTTCTTTTCTCTTTTCCTTCTTGTCCTTCTTGTCCTTCTTGTTTTGATTCTCTGGACAGTCAGGTTCAATGTGTCCTGGTTTCCTGCAACCAAAACATATAACTTCTTTAGATGGAGCTTTGCATACCTTTATTTTTCATGGCTCCTGGATGACTTTCTCCTGAAGTCTTTTCTTGCCATCTTGTAGAATCTGTTGGCAAGTAGACTCATCAACTTCTCATTGTCAAGAGTCTCTCCTTCTTCTTTTGTAGCTTTGAAGGCAATGTTCATTTCCTTCTTTGTTGCTGGAGATGAAGTGGATTGTTCAGCTTCTCTGGACTTGACAAGCTGCTCATAGGATTTGAGTTTGCCTAACAATGTCTCAGTAGTAATCTCATTGAGGCTTCTGGCTTCCTTGATAGGCCAGATCCTAGAGTCCCATATGCTGGGGAAGCACATTAGGATCTTGTCATTTATCTCAGTGATAGAGATCACTTTGTCTTAAGATTTCAGCTCATTGATGATGAGACTGAGCCTATTGTACATATCAGCCACTGTCTCAACTTCTCCTTTCTTGAAATTCTCATATTGAGAAATGAGATGTGATCTTCTGTCCTTTCTTTCATCAGCAGATCCTTCAACCATATTGTTGAGTGAGATCCATATCTCTCTTGCAGAAGTGCATTCCACCACTCTTTGAAAAATGTTGCAGAAGTGCATTCCACCACTCTTTGAAAAATGTCATCAGACATTGTTTGAGCCAGAATGTTCATGGCTTTTGCATCAACACTTCTTTGCTTTTTCTGGGCTTCAGTTCACTCAGGAGGTGGAACAGCATTGTTGGTAGTGGTGGTTTCAGCACTAGTTGTTGCTGTGGGAGCTGGAGGTCCTGTCAAAATCATATTGAAAATTTCTTCATCAATAGAGTTTATATATAACATAATCCTTGCTTTCCATAATGCAAACTTATTGAGATTGCACATATGAGGTCTTGTGCTTGAATACTCTTTGTTTTGTGCCATGAGTTTTTAAACAAAATAAATGAAATAAAAAACTCTGAAAGAATTTAAGATCTAATTGATCTTTGTGATTCAGGTGTTAGCCTGTAAAAATCAACTACCCTCTGATACCAATTGAAAGTTGAGGTTAGATCTTAAATTAACTCTAGAAGGGGGGGGGTGAATAGAGTATTAAAACTTTTTATTAGTTTTATTGCGGAATTGAAAATACTGATATATATATGTGTAGCAGAGTGATTTAAAAGAAACTGAAAATAAAACATAGCACAAGCACAGAAAAGTAATGCAATCACAGAGGACACAATGAGCTATAGTAGTTCCCCAATAAACCTGGGTACGTCTACTCTTCTACTACCCTTGGTAGGAATCCACTAGGATTTTTGATCAGGTGTCCTAGCACCAATGAGCTTTTGATAAGGTGCCCCAAAACCAAGCAGGATTTTTTGATCAGGTGTCTTGCCACAAAAAGGTAAACTTTTGAAGGGATTTTTAACCCTGTACAAGAGGGGATAGAAAAGTTAGGATGTTCTTCTCTGTCAACAATCTGAGAGAAGACTCTAGTGGATGTTGATGTAGAAAAGCTCCTCTGTCTGATATGAATTTGTTTGACAGTAAATTGACTGGAAGCTTTCTTTTGAATGAATGATCTTCCTGTGTAGCTGATTAAACTAAGAGAACAAGTTCTTCAGTATGTTGTTGCTCTTTTGAAGATCTAAACTTGTAGCAGATGACTGAGAGATGAATGTAGATGTTCTCAGAAAATGAATGCTGCTTGAGGAAGAAGATGAAGATCTGTTAGCTTTTTGTTCTTCTATTTCTTCCTGTATATTTTTCCTTTCTTTTTCTCTGTACAACTTTTCTTGATATGTTTTGTACTCTTGTTGTCGTGTGTAAACTATGGAAGTAATAATTTGTATATCTTCTTCTTTTTTCACTTGAAATCTCTGACAGATATTAAATGCAAATCTCTTATATTAAGGAATATAATATTCTGGGAATCATAAATCTGACACGCCGTATATCTCTTTCCTTTTCCATGAAAATGTCCCTTTCCGAGAAATGTCAACGGCTATAATCTTTAAATAATAAAAAGAAATATATTATCCTTACTTATCTGATAGAAAGAGTCGATCTGAGATCAGAGAATGGAATAATATGATCTTCTGAAATGAATCTGCTTTAGAGATATTTTCGTCGATCTGAATAAATTTCGTCGACCTCAGAGCTATGTTCGTCGATCTAAAGATATTCGTCGAACGCAGATTCATCGACCGCTGAACCGGATAATTTCGTCGACCGCTGAGACGCTGAGACTGAAGATCGTCGACCGCTGAGACGAGCTTGAAGTAAGCCGTTTGTCGAACGCAGAATGTAAGCCGTTCGTCGAACGCAGAGAGCAGTTCGTCGAACGCAGTATTGAGTTCGTCGAACGCAGAACATGAATGAATTCTTGAGTTCTAACAGCCTAAACTCTTGACCCATAGACTATACATTGTGGTCAACTTGATCCTAGTCAGCAGATAGTGATCCTAGCCCAAATCAGTAATTGGGTTGTTCCAACAGATGGATTTATGGCTCGGCGGCTCGCAGAATGCAGAAGCGGAACTGCGGAAGGCGGAAAGCGGAAATTTTCGCTATTTTCAACCCGGGCACGTGCCCAGGTATGCCACCACGTGGGTCCGCCCCTGTCTGGAGGGTTCATTGGAAATGGAGGAGAGGAGCACTAGAAACTATTTGTCGGAGGAGGGAGCCTGGCAGAAATCGAAAATAGAGAACTTATTTCTCTGTTTTCGGTAGCCAGCCATCGAGCACCTATCCTCCCCCAACCATCTCACCTCTGCTCGAATCCGCCGGTCGACGCCCCTTGGGCTCCGATGATTCTTCCCCTGCCTTCCTCCGGCGAGGTCGTCCCCTCCAAACGTGTGGAAATTGATTCTAGACAGCTGATTCACTTCTTGGTCACTGTTCTTATTACGAACTAGGGAGGAGGAATCCGGAAGAGGGAGCCGGCGAGGGAGGGAGAAGAAGGAGGAGGGAGTTAGAGAGGAGGAACCTTAGGGAGCAGCCCTAATTTCATAGATCCAAAAGATAAAACTTACAAATCCAGCCACACCCATTTATAACTGCCGGGGTGCGTATAACCAGTCCAAAACACAACCATAATCAAAACAGGAATTAAAACAGGAATTAAACATAAGCATATAACATTTTGCGTCCATCATGCGTCCACCGCCGTCTCGGCCCCCGTGCCCGTGGCCACGGGCGTCTTCCTGCGCGTGTAAACCCGCCATGGTGTCTCCTCGGCATGCGTGTCCGTAACAATGCCGCCGTTTGGGAAATTTGCCTTGTCCTCAAGGCAGTAATCGGCGAACTGGCGACGAAAGTCCTCCCGGGGTAGCCAAGTGGCGTCAGAGTCCGGATGATTTGCCTAGGCGACTAGGACCTCTTCCGAGGTGGGGTCTCCTGGTACAATGCAGCGTCGATCGAGGATCTGGGCCGGGTAGCAGGGTGGCTCGCCGGAGAGATCCACATCGGCTGGGATGTGATCGGTAGTGGCATGGTCACCGACCACACGACGTAGTTGGGACACGTGGAAGACTGGATGAATGCGGCTGCCGGTGGGAAGGCGGAGACGGTAAGCGACCGGGCCTATGCGTGCCAAAACCTCAAAGGGGCCGAAAACCGGGGTGCTAGCTTCGGGCAGGGTCTGCGGGCTATGGACAGCTGGCGGTGCGGGCGAAGCTTGATGAACACCTCCCCCACGTGGAAGGAAAGGTCCCGCCGCCTTCGGTTCGCAAAAGAGGCCATCTTCTGCTGGGCACGTCGGAGGTGATCCTTGAGGAGATCCAGGATCGTATCACGGTCTTGAAGGGCGGTGGCTAAGCTCTCGACCTGACACTCCCCCGGAAGATGGCAGATAATGGAGGGTGGAGGCCGGCCATAGACGACCTCGAAGGGAGTGGTTCCGGCAGCGCTGTGGTAAGCCGTGTTATAGGAATACTCTGCCCAACTGAGCCATTACGCCCAAGTGCGAGGTTGCTCCCCTACGAAGCAACGAAGGTATGTCTCCAAGCAGCGGTTGAGGACCTCGGACTGGCCATCCGTCTGCGGGTGGTGCGCAGTGCTCATACGGAGGCGAGTCCCCTGAAGTCGGTAAAGTGTGGTCCAGAAGGTGCTCAAGAAAAGAGGGTCCTGGTCGCTCACGATCGACCGCGGAAATCCGTGAAGGCGGACGACGCCGTTGATGAAGCTCTCTGCAACGGTGGCGGCTGTGTAGGGATGGCGCATGGGGAAGAAGTGTCCGTATTTGGACAGGCGGTCCACCATGACCAGTATGCAATCGTACCCCTTTGAATGCGGCAGGCGAGTGATGAAGTCCATGGCCACGTCCTCCCAAACTCGATCCGGCACCGGAAGGGGTTGTAGGAGGCCTCCTGGAAAAGTCGCCTCATATTTCGCCTTCTGGCAAACAAGGCAAGCGGCCACAAAGGCCTTGACCTGCCGGAACATGTGGGGCCAATAAAGAGAAGCCGCCAGACGACGATATGTGCGGAACGCCCCGGCGTGACCGCCAGTCGGGGAAGCGTGAAACTCTGCGAGGAAGCGCGGGATGCTGGGAGACGACGGAGCGAGGACGAGACGGCCCTTAAAGAGTAGGCGGCCCCCAACGAGGTTGTATGGTGGATGGGCGCTGGAGTCGGCGATGAGCGCCGTCCGAATCCCATTCAAGAGCGGGTCGGCCTCCACTTCCTTCTGGATGTCCCTTGCCTGCATGAGGACCGCTCCCATGCCCGAGCCGGACGCGTCGCAGTCGACGATGAAGGGTCGGGAGAAATCTGGCATGGCCAGCACCGGCCCCCGCACAAGGGCCTGCTGAAGGGCGGCGAAAGCGGCGGCGGCGGCGGGTGGCCACTGGAATGGGCCCTCTTCAGACTTCTTCAGGAGCTGCGTGAGGGGCTTGGCCAACGCTCCATACCCCTGAACGAATCGACGGTAGTAGCCTGTGAGACCAAGGAACCCGCGGACATCCCGCAGTGATGCCGGGGTCGGCCAGTGGAGAACCGCTACGATCTTCTCCTCATCCATAGCGACCCCGCGGGCCGAGATGGTGTGGCCGAGGTAGCACACCTCGGGCGCGCCAAAAGAGCATTTCTTCGAGTGTAGTTTGAGCTGGTGGTGCTGGATGGTGGACAGAGTCTGTCGAACATGTTGAATATGATCCTGCCAAGAAGAGCTGTAGACCAAAATGTCATCGAAAAAGACAAGTACATGACGGCGGAGAACTGCCCTGAAGTTGTCGTTCATCGTATCTTGGAAGGTAGCGGGTGCGTTCGTCAGCCCGAAAGGCATGACCAAGAACTCATAGTGACCGTCATGAGTGCGAAAAGCCGTCTTGGCCACATCCTCCGGCCGCACTCGGATCTGGTGGTAGCCCGCGCGGAGGTCCAGTTTGGTGAAGAAGTCGTCCCCATGCAGCTCGTCCAGGAGTTCCTGGATCACCGGGATCGGATATTTGTCGGGGACTGTGGCCTTGTTGAGTTCTCGGTAGTCGACGCAGAACCGCCAGCTACCGTCCTTCTTCCGAACCAGTAAGATCGGGCTGGAAAAGGGGCTGGCACTTGGGCGGATGAGTCCCCCCATCAACATCTCGTGTACCAACCTCTCGATCTCGTCCTTCTGTGTGTGGCCGTAGCGGTAAGGCCGTACCGAAACGGCGGTGGTGCCCGGCTGCAAGGGAATGGCATGATCGGACGTCCTGGATGGAGGCAGGCTGGTCGGTGCCTTAAAAACGTCGGCGAACTCCGTGTGAAGCTCCTGAAGGTCTGCCGGGTGGGGGGGGGGGGGGGGGGGGGGGGGGGGGGGTCCTGCGTGGCTGCGGAGATGGGCCAGAGCCAAGCCGCAAAAGTCACGTCGGTCGTCCGATGGATCGCACGAAGGGAGACAGGAGAGCGGAGGAGGGCTGAGTCGCCGACAAGGCGACACAGCTGGCCCAGGTGACAAAACTGCATGGTCATGGTGGCCTAGTTGACCCGTACGTCGCCCAGCGTGCGAAGCCATGCCACCCCCAAGATGGCGTCAATGCCGTCGAGGCTGAAGGCGTAATAATCGGCGGTAATTGGGCAGGTGCCGACCCAAAGGGAGACGTCACGGCAGCACCCCACGGCGGGCCGTCGGCGTCCATCGCCCAAGCAGACCGTAAAATCTGGAGAAGGAGCGGACGGTAGCTGTAGCTGCTGTACCAACTGAGAGGAGATGAAGTTGTGGCTCGCCCCGCTGTCCACCATAATCACGATGGGACGATCGCCAATCGAGCCTGAAATCCTCATGGTTTGGGGGCCCGAGATGCCCCCCACCGAAAAACAGGGGAGCTCCAGACGGTGGAAGTCGCCTGTGGGAGTGTCGCCACCCCCATCTTCCTCCGAAAGCTCGAGGGACTCGAAGTCGGCCGCGGTAATCTCCGGGTCCGAGGTGCTAAAGATGGCATGGAACTCCTTCACCGAGCACTCATGGGTCGGGGAATAGGGTTGGCGGCACCGAAAACAGAGGCCCTTGGAGAGGCACTCGTTGTACTCGCGGTCGGAAATGCGGCGGGGTGGCGCGGTCCGCCCCTGGCGGTTGCCCACAAGGGGAGGCCGTGTCGGCTGAGCTGGAGCAGGTGGCCGCCACGGGGGCCGAGGCGCGTGGAGAGGAGGCCCAGGAGCCGGGACCGGCCGTCGAGAGGAGAGGTCAGCCTCTACGAGGCGTGCCAAGTCCAGGGCGTCAGAAACTATCCTGGGATGGTGTGTGCGCAACCGCGAGCGGACATGAGGTAGCAGGCCCTGCATGAAGAATCCCAAGTAGTGGTCCGGTGGTAGACCCGGAACGTGGGTTACCAACGCCACAAACTCGTCGATGTAGTCATCGAGGCTGGTCGTCTGGCGGACCCCGCAGAGACACTCTATGGCGGACGACCCGGAGTAGCGGTCGTCGCAACGGCGAATCATTTCCTGCTTCAACTCCGACCAGGAGAGGGTGGGGTTGGACTGACGGATCCACCGAGCCCACTGGAGGGCCGAGCCGTCCAACCCCACAAGTATCGTGGACACCTTGTCGTGCTCCGGAGTGAGGTGGAGATCGAAATACTGTTCCGCTTTCGCGATCCAGCCCATCGGGTCGACGCCGACGAAGGACGGAAGGTCGAGGGAGAGGCCGAGCCGCGCTGGGGCCACGGGGGCCGGCGGCTCGGGTGGCCGCACCGGAGGGGCTCCGAGGATGGAGGCTTCATCGGGGGCGGAGCCGGAGCCGGAAGGGGTGGTCGGCGCGTGGAGAGAATCGATCTTGGAATGGAGCGCAAGGAGGGAGGCGTGCATGGAGGCGATGAGTTGATCCTGGGCCTCGAGGCGCTGGTTGACGGCCTCGGAGGAGGTATCCGCCACGGAATCGCTGCTGGAGCGAAGGGTAGGAGCCATAGAGACGCCTGGCTGGAGAGGGGGCAGCGGCGACAGCTGCGGGACGCAGAACAGCGTAGATCGCGGATGCGGCAGCGCGCGAGTCGCAGACCACGGAAGACGGAAGCGCCGATCGAGGCGCGCTGGCGGGATGCAGAGCGGACGATGCCGAGCGCAGGCGGGCCGTCGATCGCTGGTAGGGCGCAGAGCGGCGACGAACGATGGTTATGGACGAGCGAAGGGGAATCCGCAACTGAGAGCAAGGCTCCGGCGGCTAGGTTAGCGGGCGGAGCGGCAGGTCGGACCAAATATTACGAACTAGGGAGGAGGAATTCGGAAGAGGGAGCCGGCGAGGGAGGGAGAAGGAGGAGGGAGTTAGAGAGGAGGAACCTTAGAGAGCAGCCCTAATTTCATAGATCCAAAAGATAAAACTTACAAATCCAGCCACACCCCTTTATAACTGTCGGGGTGCGTATAACCAGTCCAAAACACAACCATAATCAAAACAGGAATTAAAACAGGAATTAAACATAAGCATATAACATTCTGCGTCCATCATGCGTCTACCGCCGTCTCGGCCCCCGTGTCCGTGGCCACGGACGTCTTCCTGCGCGTGTAAACCCGCCATGGTGTCTCCTCGGCATGCGTGTCTGTAACAGTTCTCCTCCGCCCAGCCTCCCTCCTTTGACAAACAACTTCTAGTTCACCTCTCCATTTCCAACGAACCCTCCAGAGCTGGTTGACGACGACCTCCACACCGCTTATTCAGGCCTCTAACACCGCAAAATCCCTCTCTCGCCTCCATCCAATCCTTCCGCCACCTCTCCAGAGCCCTCACCTTGGTTCCACGCCACTGACTACGACGTGTATGCCATTTCAGCACGGTTTGGACTTCACCTTTCACACAAGTTCCTTTGGTATGAACCTCGCCTCATCTCATGATTTGATTCCTAATAGTATAATTTAATGCTTAATTTTTAGTGATCTAAATTTCAGAGCTTGCTTGTCATAGCTAACAATATTCCCGTTTGGCGTTTATTTCTCTCTATTCGTTGTCTTTTCTCAGAAATGCTTGTGGAAAAATTAATCGAAAAGGTGTACTGCGAACTATCGTTAGATATTTATGCACGCTTGCAAACGCTAGGATGGTTATCGTTGGACATTGCTTGTGCAAGATCCTTCAGTGCCTCATAATTTTTAAAAACGAAACAAGTGTTATGTTTTAAAATCAATGACTAGAAATTTGGAATATATCAAACTCCAACGAGGGCAATTGTAGTTGCATTTCGGTAGTGATAGGTGGAGACGAGCTCGTGCCGACAGAGAGGGTCAGAGACTTAAAGACCTGCGCAAGAGATTGGATCTGGAGATCGCAATTCGATGGGGTTCAAGTAAGTTCCAGTGACTGTCCAAATGGAGTGGTTACTACCTTAGAGTCCTCCAAATGATCGGATCCAGAGATCTCGTATCAAGGGGGAAACAGGTAAGTGAATGTTATGACAATGGAGTTTCTTGTTATCTGTCGTTTAGATGCGACCCAAGATACTTCACACCAAAGAAAAAGTGTTAGCGACTCGTAAGCAACCATAAAAATATAATAAATGCTTGAAAGACTACAACTGGGATCTTAAAATGCATGGAATGATAAAGGTATTGGCGGGAGCATCCTCATTGTTGAACTCGGAAACCTCGGTTCAACCTCTGAACCTGGAAACCACGGCTCGAGAGGAGTTCGGACTAGTGTAACTTGCTTTTACTTCTCCTGAGTTCAATCACTAGGTCAGACACTCAGAGCAAAGAACCTCACTCACAAAAGGTGGAAAACTAGGAACAGACCCCACGAGCTGTAGCGAGGAGGTCCCGCCACTAACCTGGAATATTTTAGAGAACTTCCCATCCAAAGCCAAATGCTTAGTTGGGCACCTTGGAGAATGCTAGAGAGTCCCTGTCTACACACCCGGAAACCACGGTGATCAGCAACCTAGAACTCTCATCGACCAAAACTAGCCACATGAGAGAGAAATAAGTGAGAGATCCTCTCCAAAGGTGTCATTGGGGGTCTATTTATAGTTTTCTCAAAACGGTCCGCGGATAGCTAAATCCCGCTTCTTGGTTTTACTAAAAACAGCCAAAATTGCTCTGCCAACAACGAAATCCCGCTGTTTGGAATGGCTAACTGCAGGCCAAAATGGAATTCCCTGGGAAAACAGACTACCAAACAAACAGGCAAGTCCAGGCTGTTCTAAGCCGGCTCGCCAGAGTGACGAGTGCTCGGTAAGGCTGGGACTCGACGCTTGCACCGGGCTGGGGGCGAGTGCAGGCTAGGGGCGAGTGCGAGCTGAGGCCCACCACTTACCCGACTGACTCATCAAAACCCAGTCTCGATCCAGATCGCCTGATGGCTTGATGAATCCACTCGACAAACACGGGGTTGTAGACTCATAGCGTAACCGAGGATGTGAGCGCTTGTTATTTTCATTTCCGTAGATGACACTGCGATCTTTCAATGTTCTTCAGATTGGAGATATTCTCCCAAAACTTCCTCATGGACTCGAGGAGGAACATATTCATCGATCAAATTGACCGAGCTGATATAGTATTCTCTAGCGGTCTTAGGGTCGCTGCGAACCCTAAACTGCCTTACTCACAGAGGGAATTTCAGTGCTTGGTGAAAAGTGGGGCTATGGCTTGGTATTCGTTCAGAAGGGGCCTCCCAAAGATGACGTTGTAGCTGCTAGGCGCGTCGATCATCAGGAAGGTTTCCTGCTTCGTGACCCACACATTGTCACCGAGAGGTCGACGCTCCCTTCGACTTCCTTCTCCCGAGAAGCCACGCAAGGGTCCGTCGCATGCCTTCAGGGGCTTCCCTATGTTCATGGAGTCGAACGCTGGCTTGAAAAGTACATTCATAGAACTTTCGGTGTCAATAAGAATCCTCGATACCGAATTGTTTTCACGGACTGCCTTGATCATGATTGCGTCGTGGAAAGGATTCGCTGTCTTCGGAAGATCTTCCTCCACGAATGAAACATATCCCTTGAAGATGCCCTTATGGAGGTAGAGGTAGAGGCATCCTCTCTCTCGGTGGCACTTTTTTTCGAAGACTCAAGGTCATCTCCTCCGTGAATACAATTTATCTGGCCTATTTTGCCGATGTCGTTTACCTCCACGCATCCTGAGCCTCCTATGCTCCCATAGATGCTGACATCTTCTTGCTCCATGCACTCACAGCGTGGTGTGTTGGATCCTGCTACCTCCCTCTCCTTCCCCTTTTCAGAGGTGGAGGCGTGGTTGGTCTTGCCGGCCAGGAGGTCTTTCAGCTTGCCCTCTTTCAGGAGTTTCTCAATCAGTTCCCGGAGGGCTCTGTAGCTCTCTCTGTCATGCCCCACGTCGCGATGGAACTTGCAGTAGAGGTCTTGATTTCTGTTCCTGAAACACGCCTTAAGAGGTTGTGGCCTCCTGAAACTTGGTTGTCTCTGGAGAATTTTCACCACTTCATCCATAGAAACTCTTATGTCAGTGCATTCTTCTTGATCGTCCCCCCATTGTTGAGGGTAAGTCGGTGTTGTCGCTAGAATAGGAGGAGGCACATTCCTGTTTTGTTGGGGGAAGTGAGGCTGCACAAGCACCATCTGTTGAAAATGGTGATGGGGACGATGCGGGGGACGATTGTGGAGGTTTCTCCCGTGGGCTGGAACTCTTGGCGAGGTCTGTTTGGTCGTTGGGGTGCCACTGGAGGGTGAGCGGAAGAATTTCTCGTTCGCTGCTGTGCTAACTCAGTGGGGGAGAAGACGAACTTCTGGTTCGTTGTCTCCCCCTTGATGAAACAAATTGGCCGCCGCTATGAGCTTTCCATAGGACCTTGGCCTTTTCCTACTTCAAACTTAAAAAGACCCTCTCGTGGTCCTTTGGGTGATCGCAACTTGATAGAGAGACGAATTTATATCATGGATCTCCTGGATCTGTTCTTGGAATCGGTCTACGTATTGACCCCAACGTCTCGTTGACGCCTTGCCGGATCAAGAAAAGGGCATCCTGGACACTTTTCCTCTTCTTGGAGGTTGCAAACCTCAACATTAACTCCATCCTTAGCTCCCTAAAAGAATTGATGGAGCGAGGGGGCATCTTATGAAACCTTTCCCCGGCTTTGCCATCAAAAGTTGTGGCGATCAGCTTGCATTGGACCCCGTCCGAGAGGGATTTCAGATAGGTTGCAGAATCGAAAACTTGGAGATGGTAGGTTGGGTCTTCTCTCCCAGAGAAACTGTAGAGTCAGGGCTCCCTGAATCCTGTCGGGGCAGATTCCTGCCAGACGTGATCAGCAAGGGAAAGTTGGACTCATACCCTTCTTCGTAGTCGGGCCTTTCTTCAAAATACAGGACTTTACTTGGGTGAGTTGTTGCTGTCTCCCTGAAGAAATTTCTTCGTTGGGCCGCGAACTCCTCGTCACATCTTTGTATCTCGGGGATGGTCTCAGGCGTTGTGGTCTCCGCTCAGGCGTTGATGTCTCCTACTGGAGAGGGACTTCCCTATTCACCAGGCGGGTGACCATTTCGAGCAAGAGATTGTACTTCTGGTCGAACTCTTCCCGAATGACCACCTCCTCCAGGGGGTTGGAACTGCCGGGCGAACTCGATGGTTGCTGTCCTCCAACAATTGTGGCGAATTCTTCAATGGCTTGAAATCTGAAGGCGGAGTGTTCGAACTGTTGGGGAGAGACCTTACCCTTAAGGAGCGGGGGAATCAGCGACTGCAAACAACCGATTACTAGCCACAGGGAGTTGGGGAGACCATAGGGACAATGCCGCGAACGGCTACACCAGATGTTCCGGCAACTAGAGAACCCTCTTGTTGCGGGAAGTAATATTACTTACTCAAAGAACTATTACCGAGCTATTACAAGGAGCAGATAGGTGACCGAGGATTAGGCAACAGAGAGTGACGTGTACTTGAGACCGCCCCAACAGGGAGGAGCAGGCTCAAGTTTCAGCGTGCCTTTCTGGGTATCCTTGTCCCTTATTTATACTAAAGGAAACCTACCCGAATGAGCAAGTGCAATAAATGCGAGCTGCCCGGGATATAGGATAATCGGGCAGGAGAGAGAGAGAGGACGCAGTTACAACAGGTTGTAACAACCTCTACTATGGCTGCTGAGGAGAGGGAGCTGGGGCGATCACTCAGAATGTCCGCCCTAGCTTCTCGAGGCTGAGACTGCTGCTGCTTGGCCTACAGATTGAGGGAGTGCGAACACTCTGAGAGTATCCGCCCACACTCTCCGGTAAGAGTGTAAGTCGGAACCACCCGAACCGGCTAACCAAACCAAACCGCACGGTTCAGTTCATTTTAAGTAGGCTGCGGTTCGGTAACATTTTGTAGAGTGCTCAATGCAGACTGGGAGAGACCTTACATAGTCCGCGAGGGCCTGAACTCTGGCCCTTACATACCAATGACCCACGAAGGCGAACATCTCTCAAATACCTAGAGTTAAGATGATCTCAAGAAATCTCATCTACAAAATGTTGGGGAAGTCCGAGATTTTTTTTCATCTCTTTTGTTTTGTATATGCTTTGTTCTTTCATGCATCTGTTAGCGAATGAATGCTTTCCAAAAAGTGGTGTTGGTGATAGCCATGATGCGCTTTGCGAAGCGACACACCTCACAGAAGCCCAAGCTTCCAGGAACAATTTTTAAGCAATGATTATTGATAAATTACGAATAAATTGGCAGGGGTTTTGATAATGATGATTATTTACCATAGTTTTGTTTATTCTATTTTAATGAAGTTTTTTTAATTCATGTTATATTTCTTTAAGTTCACAAAAAATTAAATTCCTTGATAGGAGAGACAGCTTCCAGTGAATCCTCGTTTACACTACGAGCCGCTGGATGTGTACCCTGCACCTCTTCACAGATGTTGATGCTCGAGTTACTTCTCAAGCCTGAGTTTGAGCTCAGTGAGGTAAGACATTTGCTTGGATTACTTCAGCTCGACCGAATTCTGCTTCGTCGCAATGGCTGGCCTCTTCTTTCTGCTACTTTCTCTTGGGTTTTGCACTGGTATCAGGCCAGATTGTTGTAAAAGGAGATAAGGCTTATGTTGATGGCTGTGGGGGCGAACATTTAGCACGAAATATAGTTGAGGCTTAAAGTAATTAGAGTTCATAATTGCCATCAAGGGTCTGTTCAGGTCTTAATATTGTATTGTGTATGTTTGTAGGACATTTTGTTAAAAAAATAATACATTTGATAGTTCTTTGAGTGAACAGTGCCTCTTTCATTGACATTTTACCTTCTTTGGCAGATTGAGTTAAAGCCAAGCTGGTGGGCTCTTATACCTGGTTTATGAAATAATGTTTTTTTAGCTTTTTTCCATTGTCGGAAAATTAGGGGTGAATGAAAAATTACCAAACGACCCCGAACTGAACCGTTTTTACGCCAAAATGAGCAGTTCAGTTTCGGGCTTTTCTCCGAAAAATCAAACGGCAACTATTGTTATTAATTAAATAATTTATGCAAAGTGTATGTTTGTATGTTTTCAATATTATTTGGATCTAGATTAATTTTTCAATGTATATATTAATGCATCGAGAAAAAGTAAACATTGTATTTAGTTTTTTTTTTAATATTGTTATATATTCATTTCTTGTGTTTATTGTTTGCAGATGATATTGTTTTGGTCGATGAGACTTTAGATAAGAAGGGTTTAGGTTGAGCAGGACAAAAATGGAGTATATGGAGCTTAAATTTAGTAGTGCAAGAAGGATAGATGACTCGATCAATAAGTTTGGTGATCAAGATATTTTCCCCATTTATTGCTTTAAATATTTCGGATTGTTAGTTCAAAAAGATGGAGGTGTAGATAATGATGGGATACATAGAATCCAAGCATGTTGGTTGAAGTGGAGAGGCACATTTGAGATCTTATGTGATCGCAATGTTCCATTAAAACTAAAAAACAAGTTTTATCGTACTGCAATTAGACCAACGATGCTATACAGTTATGAGTGTTTGGTAGTGAATTATGTACATGAGCAAAAAATAGGAGTTGCGGAGATGAGAATTCTTTTGTGGATGTGTGGACACACGAAACCGGATAAAATTAGAAATGAATGTAACATGGATAAGATAGGAGTGGCATCAATTGTAGAGAATATGCGAGAAGCTCGATTAAGTTGGTTCAGACATGTACAAAGAAGACCATTTAGAGGCACTTGCTAGGTGTTGTGAGAGTTTAGCTGAAGACCGAGGAGAAGATGATGGTGACGTGTCTAGTGGAGAACGGTTGACATCTTCGTCTGGAGCGCAACGGAGATGTCATGGGTTGATACTGATGTAGCGTGCCACCGCCTCAACTTAGACCCTGAGGTCAAGCCATCCGGCAGAAGAAGGCAATCGCCACTGCATTGGTTGAGCCCATTAGGGAGTAGGTGAGGAAGCTTCCTGAGTCATGCTTTATATCAGACATCCAGTATCTAGGCTGAGTCTTCAATGTTGTAATGGTTAAGAAGGTCGGAGGAGGCCGGCGGTTGTGTGTAGATTTTTCCTTGTTGAATAAACTCTGTCCGAAGGATTATTACCCTTTGTCTCGAATCGACACACTGGTTGATTCGACCATCAGTTTTTTTTGTAATGAGCTTTCTTGATGCCTTTTCAGTATATCACCAGATGAAGATGCACTTCCCTGATCGTCGTGATGTCTCCTTCATCACGAGCGATGGATGTTATAGCTACAAGATGATTCCTTTCGAGTTGAAGAATATAGGAGCCACCTACTAGTGGATGATGAATCATGTCTTCAAAGAGCAAAAAGGGCAGAACCTGGAGGTGTACATGGATGATCTTTTGATCAAGAGCATGAGCATCCAGGAGCATGTTGATGATCTGGTGGAAACCTTTGCAGCACTACGAAGGTTCAAGATGAGGCTCAATCCAGTGAAGTGCGTGTTCGGGGTAGGGAGAGGAAAGTTTTTGGGGCTTCTTCTCACACCAAAGGGTGTGGATCCCAATCCTCACAAAGTCAAGGCAATCCTAGAGATGGCGCCCCCAAAGATCACTAAGGAAGTCCAGAGGATAACATGAAGGTTACCGGGTCTCGGTCACTTACTGTCAAAGGCCAGAGCGAAATGTTCTCCATTCTTCAAAACTCTCTAAGTGGCTAACAGTTCATGTGGACGGAGGAGTGTGAGAAGGCATTCGAGAATCTCGCGCGGCAGCTGACGCAAGCGCCTTTACTTCAAGGACCGAAGGAGGGTGAAGACCTCTCCTTTATCTGGCAGTGGGGGCAGAGACAGTGAGTTCAGTGTTTAAAAGAAGGGAAGGGGCAACTCCCCATTTAATATGTAAGCACGGTGCTCCAGAAGGCAGTGATGAGGTATCCTTTCTTGGAGAAGCTGACTTTCAAATTGGTGGTGTCGGCGCGAAAGCTCAGACCCTATTTTCAAGCGCACTCCATTCGCGTGGTGACTGACCATCCTCTTCGAAGCATCATGAATGGGGTGGATCACTCAGGACGGTTGGCAATATGGTCGGTAAAACTCAGTGAGTTCGCCATCTCTTTCTCGCCAAGGGTGGCAATCAAGGCACAAGCAATGACATACTTTCTAGCTTCCTTGTCGGTGGAGGCAAATGAAGGCGAAAGCTCGTTAGGCTTGGTTTCTTGGAGGATGTTCGTGGACGGAGTTTTGAGCAAAAGCTCCTTGGGAGTGGGCATAGTTTTGGTGAGCCCGCATGGAACTAGGATCGAGTAGGCAGTTGAGATCCTTTTACCCGTCAAGAATATTCAAGCAGAGTATGGAGCGATAGTGGCAGGATTGCGCCTGGCCAAGGAATTGGGGGTCCAGGACATCTCACAACCTTCACAGATTCAATGGTGGTCGCGTCGTAGATCCACTGAGAGTTCAAAGTCCGAGACGCCATCCTGCATCGGTATCTGGTGAAAGTAAAGGGGTTGATAGGAGGCTTTCAATATTTCTTCATCCAGCATGTGCCTAGAGAAGAGTACTCAACATCAGATCATTTGGGAAAGTATGACCTGAGGGCCGAAGGCACAATCACGGAGTTATTGCGACCGTCTATTGAAGAGGGAGAGATGATGAAGATCGAACATCGAGCTTCTTGACTAGATTCATTTGTAGCATTCCTAGCTACTAGACAACTCCCGACGGAAGTGAACGACAAGAGAAAGTTCAGATACAAGACGACTTACTATCTTCTGCATGAATGAGATTTATATCGCAAGACCATCTTGGGCCCCTTGGCCAGATGTGTATCGGAGTCCGAAGTACCTCGAGTGTTGGAAGAGATCCATTCCGTGGAGTGTAGAAGTCATTCTAGGACTAGTACTTTGGAGCAGAGAATCCTTAGGCAAGATTACTTTTGGCTGACCATCTGAAAGGATGTCGAAGCTTTCTCGAAGAAGTGTCGTAAGTGTCAGCTCTTCGCTCCTCTTCAACAGTAGTCTGCTCAGCAGCTTCGCTTGATTACGACCTCTTGGTTGTTCACCATTTTGGGGATGGATTTGATCGGCCCTTTCCCCCAAGCAAGTGGGTAGAGGAAGTTCATTCTTGTGATGATCGACTATTCTCAAAGTGGATCGAGGCTAAGTGTCTATCTAAGACCACATCTCAAATCATGAAGAACTTTATCTTGGGGGAGATCGCTTGCAGGTTCATGATATCTCTTGTAATAGTCACCGACAATGGGCCGCAGTTTTCCAATTTAGAGCTAGCCGATTTCTGCAAGCAATTGGGGACAGATCTTCGGTTCGCTTCTGTACACCATCCCTGGAGCAATGGGAAAGTGAAAGCAATTGGGGACCTCCTGAAGAAAAGAAGTCGAGAATCTAAAGGGGAACTGGGTGGAGCAGCTCCCTTCAGTCTTATGGGCTTTGAGAACCACTCCTAATTCAGCCACAGGGGAGGCGCCTTACAAGTTATCTCATGGGTCTGAGGCTTTCATCAAAGTGGAGTTTGAACTCGGAGTCCGAGTGTAATTGCAGTGGAAGAAAGAGGCGTGGAATGACATCTTGAAAATGAACAAGCGCAGAGACTGTCACTCGACTACATTGAAGAGTCTCGAGACCTTGCATCTGTCCGATAGGAGGAGGTCAAGAGGAGGATGACAAAGCACTTTGACAAGAATATCTACATCATGCAGTTTCAGGCAAGGGACCTCATCTTGAAGAAGGTTGATACAACAGAAATAGCGGCCACCATTAGGAAGCTCAACCCGAATTGGGAAGGGTCATTCATCATACAAGAGCCGCTCGAGACTGGAGGGTACCACCTACAAAATCATGAGGGGGAATCACTCAGCAACACATGAAGTGGTGATGACCTGAAAATGTTATACCCTTAGAATGGGAAGGGTATGTTCGTTTTTCCTTGTACATACTTATATATGAAAACACCCTAAAAAAGGGGGGTTTGTGTTTCTTTTTATAAGAATGTCTCAAGCATTCATAAGTAGACAAAACTGATCTCCACGATCGAATTGGGAAACGAGTCTCCGACTTGACTCTCATATAACTCAGAGCAGATGATGGGACAGTGTGTCAGGTTTTTTATTGGTTCTGCCTAAGTCCAAGTCTCTGCACTGACGGACAAGATCAGCTCCCGCATTGCATGTTGGCCGACGATCCCCCGAGCACACTTCTAATCAGGTTGAAAATGTTATATGGAGAGAGTCTAGAGCCAACCTCCCAACTCGATGAAGAGATGATCGTTTTGTCTCGAGGAAAGATCCTTCATCATTAAAGACGCCATCAACCTCGAAAGGGTTAGAAGCCCGATACAGGCTCAGAAATCTTCTTAAAGTTTCAGCTTAACGACATTTCTTTTTTATCTCAAGAATTGTTGCAGTTTACTCTCTTTGATTATTAAGTAACAGAGCGAATAACCTCCGGGAATGGAGTAGACGAATGGTAGGATGGAAGCCTCGAGTGTGTGCGTCCAGCAAGCCCCCCCCCCCCCCCCCCCCCCCCCCCCCCCGTGTCATTTTCCTATCCAGGTTCCTTCATCTTCTCGGCAAAGGGTAGGATGGAGGCCTCGAGCGTGTGCATAGAAACGAGCCTATGATTTGACTCTCATAAAACTTAGAGTGGATGATGGGACGGTGTGTTGGGGTTTTTTAATGCTTCCTCCTAAGTCCAAGCCTCTACACTGAAGGTCGAGATCAGCTCCCCCTTGCATGTTGTCTGGCGATCCCCCAATCGCACTTCTCATCCGGCTGAAGATGTTATCAGGAGAGAGTCTGGAGCCAACCTCCCAACTCGACGAAGAGAAGATCATTTTCCATCGAGGAAAGATCCCCCGTCATGAAAATTGGGATAAAAATGACTTCTTAAAATTTAAGCTTAGCATTATTTCCTTTGTTCATAAAAGTTGGTGCAGTTAACTTCCTTTGATTATCGAGTGGCAGGACGAAGACCCTCCAGGAAGTGAGTCGGCAATTGGTAGATTGAAGCCTCGAGTGTGTGCATCCAGCAGGACCCCCCGAGTGTCATTTCTCTATCCAGGATCTTTCGTCGTTTCAACACGTGATAGGATTGAGGCCTCGAGTGTGTGCGTCCAGCAGGGCCCCCCGAGTGTCATTTCCCTATCCAGGTTCTTTCGTCTTCTCAGCAGGAGGTAGGATGGAGGCCTCGAGCGTGTGCGTCCAGCTGGACCCCCTGAGTACCATTTCATTTCCAATGTACCTACATCTTCTTAGGAAGGCGACTATGCTAGAATCACGAGTATTAATAGGCGAGTATGCTCCTTACTCGATTGACCAAAGTAGCAAGCATCCGATAACACCGCATAGTCCATGAGCTTAGCGATCACGCGGTCAAGCCTATAAGCCTAGCGAGCACACAATCGGGCCTATGATCCTAGCAAGCACACAGTCGCCTTTGAGTCTAACGAGCATGTAGTCGAGCCTATGAACCTAACGAGCACGCAGTCGAGCCTATAAACCTAGCGAGCATTCAACGCATCCGATCCTAAGAGCCTAATGAGTATTAATTCACACGACATTGGCTAGTGACTTCTGGAGCCTGGCGATAAGCTCGCCTTGCTCATTGGTCTTCGCATCGGCAACTAGCAGATTCCTCGTCGTCCGATAGACGAGCTCCAGCGAGCTCGAGGTTTGATGGGTGAGGTTGGAAGTGGTGGCATCTTGCAGCACCACTGCATCGTCGCGGCCATAGAGGGTAAAGACCACGTCAAAGGCCTCGGGATCATCCTCCCAATCCTCCGACCAGGGAGCCAGATCCAAGCTAAGGCGAACCTCAAGCTCGCCTTTGACCCACGAGACCAGCGGGCGACCAAAGCTATCTAGCCCGCTCCTTGGCCGAAGTTGGGGTGCGAGGAGGGAGACCTGGGATCCTCGTCGAACTCCCTCTTCCTCGCAATCTCATTCTTCCTCCTCTTCATCTTATCTCCATCTATCTTCCTCTTCTTGGCGGATGGCTCGCCTTCTTTAACCACCAAGGGTGGAACGCCGAAACCTTCCATCATCACGTCCTCTGGGATTGGCGACGTCTCAACAGGTGAAGTTGGCGGCACCGCCGCACCGCGCTAGCAAGATCCCGCGCTTGGCGGAGGAATGGCCTCCTTCGCCACTAGAAGGGACTCCAGTGGAATCGTGAGAGATCCTGCAAAAGGAGACAAGATAATATTAGTCGCCAGAACGTGTTAGTGCGAGTATGGTTGAAGCTCGCTCAAAAATTACCTTCCCGGATAAAGATGTACTGTAATTCGTCCACTTATTGCCGCCAGTAGGCTACATCGAATTTTCGCCCCTTTAAGGCTTTCCACAGCTCTTCTAGCGGTCCTTGCAGGGTGGGAATGAAGAAGACCACCTTTGGCGGTTGCTGTGGGCGCCTTGTATCGACTCAAAGTCACCTGCAATGACCACGAAGCGCTCGCCCCAGCGATGAGCCTTGCTCACTGTCCCTGCGATTGTGCGGGTATGAATGCAGAAGAAGATGACGCCCTCCTTAGTCGCCCCCAGGTTGAAGATATTCCCGAAAACCGACAAGTCGAACGTGATCTTCTCTACTCACAAGAAGCAGAGGTACCCAACGATGATCTCCACACCGTTGGGGTTGATCTGCGTCGGTACTAGGCCATAGTATCGAAGGATCTGGCAAAACTCCAGCCAGAGAGGAAGTCTTAGGCCGACTTTGAAGTGGCGGATCGAGAGGATGAGCTTATCCGTGAAGAATGTGTTGATGCGCTCATCCTCGCGAGGCAATCCCACCGAATAGCCATCCAAAAGAAAGCGTTCCTTGAAGTCCTCCAAGATGAGAAGAAATCGCAAAAAGTTGCGGAAGTTAAAATTTTAGACCATGAGCTCCAACAAAAAACTTTAATTCTAATTTTTTAAACAACTTAAGTTTTGCACAATCATTTAAGCTTAATATGATTAGATATGAAAATGAAGAAGACATGATTGAACAAATCAAATATGCATGATTTTAGTGATTATATAAAAATAATGTTCATGCATAAAATAAAAATAAGTATGCCCTAGATAAAAAGACCCAGACTATATGTCTACGCCCTAGCCCCATACTAAGTGACGGATGGTCATGAGTAGCTGCATACATGTCGTAGGTTGGGGTGTTACTCCCATATGCATACACTAGAGAACTCTCAACCTAGCACTCTTTCCCCCAGTGCCTCGCAATGCCCCACTGGAACCCTCCCCGGTTAAGGACAAGACATGACTTAGAGGTTAGGTCTCTAATGCATCCAATCCTACGCCATCGCTATTGTGAGACATACAATATTGGTATATGATCAGAGCATACAAAGCGTTCTAAGTTTATGAATGATTTATAGACTATGAGTTTATTTGAATTTTTAGAATGATAATATAAAACCTCATAGTTATCATGAATTCTAAGTTCCAAATTTTCTATTTTCATATCTTGACAAACATATGATAACTAACAGTGCATGAGATTAGAATGATAACTAATAATATTTACTGGGATACAATGTTAGTATGATAATACATTCGTTCAATATGACTTTTGTGATTTTATATTTAATCACGAATTATAAATTTATAGACTTTTCTAAAAGGCAAGATAATGATAGTTTTCTTTTTCGATTATTGCAAGAGTACGCATGAGTTTATAATTAATTTGATCTTTGCTAGACTTTAGTTAGACTTAGCAATTTAGAGTGGATCTTGGACTTCCTTAGGTCTACCCTGTGACGGATTCACACCGGTACTAGGAGATGTGATGGGGGTTACATCACAAATCTCACTTTCTCAAGATATTTAAGTGTTATTGGTTGCTACCCATATTTAAAATTTATAGACTCAAAGATTTCCGAAAGAGAAAAATTGAAGTTTATGATTTCATTAATATAGATAATAACTCATAACAAATTTAGAATTAGATTTATATGGATAATATAAGATATTTATAGGCAATGAATTTAAGAAAGATTGATTGGTCGCCAAAATAAAATATGACTTTGAATTTTGATCAATTTGATTTATAAACTCATTAAGCTTTAAGAGATAAAGTCATATTTCCAATAATATATAAGATGACCATGACATGTTAGCTTAAAAAATAAGAAAAAGAAAAAGAAAGACAAAAAGACATTACAGCATATCATGAAGTAGAAATTTGTATATTTCATTTTGAAAGGATTCTACTTTATGCATTTGATGATACCTAATGAATAAGAGATTTAGGTATCCAAAGGGAACCAAGTGTAACAGTTCCTTTGAGTACCCAAATATAGCGAGATGACTTTTGGGGAGATGAGAACGAATGAACCCTTTCAAGCGGAATTAATATTTTATCTTTAATTTTGGGTCTCCACTCATACTTAGGTTTAGTGTTATAATTATGCATCAAATTTTCATATTCATTAAACTTAGGCTTAAAATAATAATGACTTTTGAAATTATTTTTTATAGGAAATTTTTGCACATTTGAATTTAATTTGGGAGAAACCAGATTTTGTAAATAATATTGATTTGAATTTTGATTTACAAATACTTCGTATTTCTTACTCTCATTATTAGGCATAGTCAAGATATTCATATTCATATTCAACTTGCTTTTAGATATTGTTTGATATTGTGAATTTGTGTGTTGTGAAATTTTATTCATAATTTTTATAAGCAAGTTGATTTTTGATTTTAATTCATCATTCTTGATCTTAAGATTATGTCTAGCTTTATTATAAGCTATTGTGCTATTTTTAAGAGTGGAAACAATAGAGTTAATATGAGTTTGATAGTTATTTCTTAATTCCTCAAATGTTTCATCTATCTCCTTGATTTCAATTTTATAGTTTTGACACGTAGCACAATCACTTTTCAAAGATGGATTTTCAAAAGACAATTTTTTATTATGTTCTTTTACAAAAATAAGTTCCTTTTCAAATTCCTTGTATTTTTCTTTTAAATCATTAAATTCTATACAAGGTGTAATATTTTCAACTAAAGAGACATGGGTAAAACTAGATAAATCAGAATTTGATTCTACATTAACTTTGTTTTTAAACCTTTATTTACTAAACGCAATTTGCAATTAGCATTTTTCAATTTCTGAATTTTGCGTTTTGTAATTTGTAGCAATTGTAAAGTAGAAATAGAATTGCAAATAATAAGAGAATTTGATTTTCTTACGGTACTTTTGGATGCGGTGGGATTTGAGCATAGTGTTTCTTTGTTATCTTCATCTTCTTGACACTCCTCTTCCAAAGATAAAATTTCTTCTTCTCTTCCACTTGATGTGCACTCCATTGATCCATCATGAGAAGAGCTTTCTTGACCATTTGTGCAAGCTTGTATGTTCTCCACTTCTTGTATTTGTTCTATTCCTGTGAGCGGAAGATCATACATTTCTTCAAGAAATTTTCATACTTTATATGCACTAGAAAAATAAAATATCAATTTGAAAATATCTTGAGATAAAACACAAAAAATACTATTCAAAGCCTTTGCATTTAGGTGACGTTCTTTTTTATTTGATTCATCCGCTGGTCTAACTATTGATATATTCCACGCATCGATATCTAAAGTTTTAATAAACTTTTTCATTAAAATTTTCCACCCTCTATAATTTTTCCCTTCAAATAAAGGTGGTGAAAGAGATTTTTCTTCATCATTAAAAATTTCCCCACTAGTAGAAGCGAGATCATGAGACGCCATTATTCCCGGTTGTTAAGCCGAATTGGAATAACTATCTCTGATACCACTTGTTGGATCTGTATGCGCCCTTATAGAGGGTGAATAAGAGTTTTTAAAACTTTTGTTATATTTTAAATGACTTGAAAACTAAGTAGATCAAAATAGTGAAAAACCAAAACAAATCAAGTGAAATAAAATAAAGACATGATTTTATTAATTTGAAATAGTAGATTACAAAACTTGATTTCTTAAGATGCTAGAAATCGAATGAAAAAAGTAAAATGTCATTTTGTTTTTATCTCGACTCGTATCTCCACGAACCGGTGGCTTTAGCATATCCTCTCCGGATATAGCCTCAAGCTGCTCTAGCCAATCCTCCCCTAGATACGGCCTCGAGCGCCCCCTAGATCTACACCCTAGACCTAGTCGCCAACACGAGATGAATTTATGCCCTAAGTCCTACCCAGACCTAGTTGCCAACACGAGGTGAATTCACTACACGATTACACGAGTTATGAGTTGAAATAAACAACAATATGAAAACTCTCTCTAAGGAACTTCTGAAGTCGGAGACGAGAGATCGCTGCAGAATAAGCGTGGTTCAAGTGATCGTCGGTCGGATGCCGCGTGATGAAGTCCTCCTTCAGAAACTAACAGAACATTTATTGGGAGATCAATTCTCAGCTGAATAAGGCTCTGGAATTTTGGCACTCAACCTCTCTCTAGCATGTGTGTTGAAAACGAGAGAAGAGGACTCCTTTTATAGGAGAGCGAGCTAGTGCATGCGCTAGCGCTACCGTCGGCGCTATCTTGAATTAGGAAATATTCTCCGCGTGCATATCTTTCATTCCAAGGAAACCCTATCGAAATTCCTCTTGTGCGTTGAGCTACCTCCTGCGCTAGCCGCTACTTCCTGCGCTAGCGCCTTCTATAACTGCCTCCCGAAATTGTTCTAATCAGTGCTAGCGCCTGCGCTAGTGGATACCGCCGATGCTAGTGGGCATGCTGGAATTTTGGCTTCAAACTTGGGGGCAACCTTCTTATGTTATCCTTGAGTCATATGTCATTGTTTACTGCACACTTATAACACACAAGATCAAATACACATAGGATTTGTTATTCTCAAACCTAGGAGATGCGGAAGACCATGTTCCAACAGCAGAATTAGGCAACCAAAGCGATGATTGCATTGGGGTTGACCTGAGCAGGTATCATCCCAAAGTGGAGGAAGACCTGACGGACTTCAGGCCACAGAGGTAGCCTCAATCCCACCTGGAAGTGCGACAGGGGGAATGCGGTTCCTTGCAGAAGATCATGTTGATGAACTCGCTGGGAGATGTCTGCCTTGTGGTATAGCCAGGTGGCAGGTAGCGGGTTTCAAAGTCATTCAACTCCTTGCTCAGGGCATGCGAGCTCGAAAAGTTGTGAGCTCTAAAATCCCGAACACAGAAGGCGCGTCCATTCTCGAAAGACTCTTTTGTCATGACTAGTGATGGACAGGTTGAGGTTCTGGGGGGGAGATTCAGGAAAGAGAGAGTTATCAAAGGATAGGGAAAGTGTGCCCTCTTACGACAAGAGGCCCTCTATTTATAGCTCCCATCCTTGAACCTAATCGCGCGCGAATAGACCTACATGTACACGAGTACGTGAAAGAGAGTGCCCAAGCTAAGTTGTACATGTGAATGAGAACAAAAAACTAAAGAGACCGGCGAGAAGAATGAAGGGCGCTAGAAAATTGAATTGCATAAAAATGTAGCGCGAATACAAAACTGTGAATACAAAGGTAATGCCAGGGAAAATTTACGCATATTACAAAGACCAAAAGGGTTGCAAGTACAAAAGTACATCAGACATCAAAAAGAGTTGTACAACCTCGTATTTGTCGAGTGGACATATCGAGACTTTAAGCAGTTAGGGCGAGACGGGGGCCCGTGCGAGCCATGTAGGCGAGTATGAAAAATTAGTCTGCACTCACCCCCTACTCGGGGCGAGTGGCAAGTCCCTGCAGCCTCATCGAAAAATCGCCACCCCCGTGCGAGCTGGCCTAGAACGGCTCCGAGACTCGCCCCACTCAGGCGAGCATGACTAGAATGGACATAGACTCGCCCATTTGTGTATGTAGCCTATTTTCCCAGAAAACACCACTTTGGTCTGCCTTTAGCCAGTCCAAATACAGAATTCCGTTGTTGGCAGACCAATTTGTGTAGCATTTAGTAAAACCAAAAGTCTGGATTCCGCTATCCGCATACCATTTTCAAAAACCTATAAATAGACCCCCCCCCCCCCCCCCCCAAGGCCACCTCAGGAGGGACTTTTACTTCCTCTCTTCTTTGGTTGTTTCTGGTTGGCGAGAGCTTCAACCCTTTGTTTGTCGTGGTTTCCAAGCTGATAGTCTGGTGCTCTCCAGTACCCTCCAAGGTGCCCGGGCTTAGCATTGGCTTGGGAGGGGAATCTCTCTTTGATCTTCTGGGTTTGTGGTGGGACCTCCTCACTGCAGCTCGCGGGGTCTGTTCTTAGTTTTCCACCTTTGTGAGTGAGTTTCTTTTCTCTGAGTGCCTAGCTTAGCGTTCCAACTCACGAGAAGTAAAAGCGAGCTGCATCGATCCGAACTCCTCTTGAACCATAGTTTATGGGTTCAACATTCTTGTGTGGTGAGTGTGAACCATGGCTTGTTTGGAAAATCATTAGTAAGTTCCAAGGCTGGAGACGAAGGGCAAGGAGCCGACCTAGGGAGCTCGCTCCCTTCAGGCGAGTAAGTCAGAATGAACGACTTCGATAAGTTCAGGAAGTCAATTTTATAGACCCTACATCTCTCCCTCATGATGCCGCCGGGAAAGTACTCAACCCTAGTGGTCCCGGTACTCGCCTAACAAGCGTTGGGCAAGGAGGCGATGGGCCGGCGACCAGGGAAGGAGATGGTGGTGGAGGACAAGCGAGCCCTCCACGCACGGGTAATGTTCCCCAGCGTTCAGGGTACTCACTACAGAGGCGAGGAGACTACGTAAGCCACCTCGACTCACCATGTTGGGTTAGGGAGCCCTTTCTGCAAGTTGATCCTCTCAGTTCCAGTTCTATAGGGTTTCACGGAGCCCGCCATGTCCTACTACACCGGCAAGGATGATCCAATTCAGCATCTCCAGTGGTTTGAAAACATCATCTCCATCAGGAAGATGATGAACGCCTTCAAGTGCAAGCTATACTCCATCTCGCTCAAAGGAAAGGCGAGGGATTGGTTCCACCATCTTCCCTCAGGGACCATATACAACTTCGAAGACTTGCGTCCGAGCTTCCTGCTGCAGTTCGCCATGTCTAAGAAGAGCAAGAATGGCGCCGATGCTCTTTTCCTGATCCAACAGGTTGTTGAGGAATTGTTGGGGAGATACATGGTCCGCTTCCAAGAGGAGGTTCTTCTTGTCCATGAGGTGCCCGTGCACACCGTGCATCTTGTTTTCACCCTCGAGTTGCGGTAGTGGCTGTTCAAGATGGGGATTTCCCGGGATCCCCCTCTGCCCTATGAGGAGTTGGTAGAGTGAGCAAGGCGGGAGATCAAGTGTGAGTCCAGAAATCACGGATTTATGGCGAAGTTGGCCAAGTGGTCAGAAGACAAAGAGAAAGCGTCAAGAGTTTCGTAGCAGCAGAAGGTGAATAAGAGAGAAGAGTCAAGGAGACAAGGGTTCCAGGGCCCCCTGCTAGAATGGTGCAACCGACCAAACTGGAGGCCACCGGGAGGACCTCACTGAGGTCAGTGAAGGGGCCATTATTTTTTTTTGGGGGAGGGGGGGATAGGAAACTTCCAGGCAAGGCAAGGACGGTGCAACCTCTAGGGGTGGAGATTGGGTCCGAGGCCATTCCAACCCACACCCCTACCAGCCATGGCGATTGGCCGAGGAGGAAGAAGGGGAAAAAAGGAATTGCCCAGGAGGGGCAAGAAGTGGGAGGATGACTTACCTTACTGTGACTTCCACCAAGAGGAAGGTCTCGCGACCGCCACTTGCCCAGAATTCTTAGAGTTGAGAAGAGGAGTGTGAGCCCCGAGAGGGCAGCAACAGTTACGGATCGTGGGAGTGGGAGGTGAAGGAGGAGCAGGGGCAGAAGATTAGTGTGGACTGGTCAACGTGGGTACCCAGGGCGGGATCAGGGTTATCCATGGGGGGGGGGGGGGAGGGGGGTAGGGACCGAGGCCACCCAGGGGAGCCTGTTGGGAAAAACTCCTTTTGATTTAACTTAAAAAATTATCTATAGGTGATTGTACTTCCTAGGAGTATTACCCTCATTGTATAGAAAGGATAAAATGGTCATTAAATGTCTTACGATGTCACACTCATCTTGGAGTGTCAAGGCCAAGTCAAGATAATCACAAAGTCAGTTAAGTTAAGACTTGCATCGAATGAAAGTCTACGCAACTTCGACTCGATGTCAACGCAACTTTGACTAGAAGTACAAGCAACTTAATCAGCCTTTCAAAGTATAAGTCAAGTCGACGCAACGTCGAAATGGACTCGACGTAGTAAGAAGAACTTGTCGAAGCCATCAGTGAAGTCGACGCAACTTCTATTTCAACTCGACGCGGAAGATGAAGTCAAAGTTCAAGCTTCCAACTCGGCGGATAAGTCAAGAAGTATTCGATGTGACGTTGACATCTGAGTTCATTCAGAGCAAAGAAGGATTTCGAAGCTACTCCTATAAGAGCTCAGAGGTGCGTCGATAAGAAAGAAGTTCAATTCGACATTGCGTCAAATACAGTCTGAAAAGGAAGCTTTCTCTGTTGTCCTTTTAACACCTTTTCAGAAGGACCACAAAGCTAAAGGCAGTTGTCCAACGGCTCATTTATTGCCAAGAATAGAATGGAGTATACCAGGACACAGCAAAAACATTCTTGGAAGGTATTCAAATCTGATGGACGAGTCGGGATCAAAAGAAGAAAGGTAAATCAAATGTCCAGTAAGAGTTCCTTTTCAGGACAACCTAAAAGGAGAAAGAAATTCAAATACCAATCATACAGAATAAGTATGTTGAAGAGGAGAGGAAAATAGAGAGATTGATCATTATTATTCATCTGTCGAAAAAGGGCTCTTCTTCTTCTTCCTCCTTCAACCCTAAGACAGAAAACAAGTGCTTTCTCTGCACAGAAAAAGAATAATGCCTCTCCCTCTTCTTCATCACACAACAACTAGTTTACAAGAAGTGGATAAAGCAAATAATCCTTGCAATCATCACAATCATAAGCAAGGGTTCATCATATACAGATCCAGTGAAAATCAGAAGCTGCAGTTGTTGAGAAATTGCTTCTGAAGAATTCTGAGAGCAGAATTCTATTCTCCATCGTCTTTCTTTCTTCTCCTTTATTCTTCAACTGTAAAAGAGTTTTATTAATCTGTCTTTCAAAGGATTCAGTGGTTCTAAGAGTCTCCTTATCAAAAGACTCAGTGGTTATAAGAGTCTCTTTATCAAAAGACTTAGTGGTTCTAAGAGTCTCTTTATCAAAAGACTCAGGCACAAGTTGTACAATCCTACCAGAGAGGTAGAAGAGAGGAGTACCCACATTTTAGGGAGCCTCTATAAAAATTCCCGTGTCCTCTGTGTGTTGATTTTCTTTGTTGTCCCTATTTCATTCTTTCTGTGTTTTGATTTCCTACAATCTGTGTTTTCTTTATTCTATCTATTGGATTGTTGATTGCATAATACTTAGAGTTTTTATTGTGTGTGCATAATTAAGGTAGAAAAAATTTAAAACTCTATTCACCCCCTCTAAAGAATACTCAGAGGCACATTGTGCACTTTCAATTGGTATCATTGGTAGGTTGATCATTAAAAGGTTAACACCTTGATCAAAAGATTTCCTCACTCTCATTTCTTTATTTTAAATTAATCAAAACTATTTTCTAAAGAAAATGAGTTCTAAGGATTATGCATCAACAAGACTACCGGTATATAACCTAAATAAGTTTACACTCTGGAAGGCTAGAATAATGCTTTACATGAACACAATTGATGAAGACATCTTTGATGTTATAATTTCATGTCCTCCACCTCCAGTCAGACAAGATTCCAGTGGATCTTCAACACTGGAAGCTGTCCTAAGGAATGAATGGACAGAGGATGAGAAGAAGCAGAAGGCATGTGAGGCCAAGGCTATGAACATTCCAGTTTCCACAATGTTAGATGACATTTTCCAGAAAGTAGCTGACTGCCAATCAGCAAAAGACATCTGGGAATCACTTTCCAGAATGGTAGAAGGGAGTTCTGATGAAAGAAATGACAGGAGGTCCCTTCTCATATCCCAATATGAGAACTTTCAAAAGAAAGCTGAGGAAAGTGTTACTGAAATGTATGACAGATTTAACATCATTATCAATGAGCTAAAGAGTTTGGAAAAGGAAATATCCTTGCCAGATATCAATGATAAGATCCTCATGTGCTTCCCAAGCTCATGTGACTCAAGGATCTGGGCCATCAGAGAGTCCAGGTGTTGGGAAAATGATTTCTCTTAACCCCTAGAAATGAATTCTAAGAATGAAAAAAAAAAACAAGGCTAAGTAAATATGCGTCGAATAGTATTCGACGTTTCCTTCAGGTTGAGTCGAAGTAACTCTAGGAAGATTTCGACGTAAGTCTAGTCGACGCCACTCTGATTTCTAGTCGATGCATCTAGTGAAGTCGACGCACATCTGTCGACGCACCTTCCTTATTTTTCTCTCGACGTCCAGAAAGGATGCTCTCGACGCTTGCGTCGAATAGTAATCGACGCACGTCGATTTCCATGACAGAATTTAAATATGCGCCAGATCTCTTTCCTTCTTTCAATAGATCTGATTTATATGGAATAAGTGTCAATATTTTATAGCCGTTCTGAATCATTCTTTCCTTATATCTGATTCTTGGCTAATTTGATTTAACTTATTTGGATATTATTTGAAATCTGAATTGGTTCTTTCCTTCTACAGAAATAAATATTATGGAAACATTTTCATCTTTCTATTTTTCTGACTGCTAATTAATTATCCTCCTATAGCATTATTTTGAATACACAGAGCTATAAATAAAGAGGAGGTCGGCAGAAAATGACAGTTGAGTGATCCACCACATACATTTTGAAATAGAGGAAAAGCTCCCAAGAGAAAAGAGAGAAATTGAGAAAAAGCTCTGCAGCAACATTCAACCACTTCTTCTTCTTCTGCTTCTGAAATCACACTGCTGCAAAATCTGATAGCTCTCACAAAGAGAGAAAGTCTGCAAATCTTCTTCTCTCTATAGAAGAAAGATTCAATTCACTTCTTGTGCTTCCAATCTACTTGCTAGGAAGAAGATTCATTCTTGTCCTTATATCTTTCCTGCTTTCTTTCTTACATCTAACATTGTAAAAGAGTTTTTAGAATCTCTCTTCAAAAAAAATTCAGTGTACTGGTTCTAAGAGTCTCCTTGTCAAAAGACTCAGTTGGTTCTAAGAGTCTCCTTGTCAAAAGACTCAGGGTGGTTCTAAGAGTCTCCTTATCAAAAGACTCAGTACAAGATAGTGAATTCCTACCAAGGGGGTAGAAGAGTGGACTACCCAAAGTTTGGGGAACCACTATATTTTCTTGTGTTGTGCTGTGATTTATTTTCTTGCATTTACTTTATTTTCTTGCTTAATTCTTGTTGGTGTGTGGGAAGCTCTAATCTGTGATTATACACATATATATATATTAACTTTGCACAAAATATTTTTAATCTCTATTCACCCCCCCCCCCTCTAGAGAATTCTAGTGAGGTTAACTGTGCACTTTCAATTGGTATCATAGGTAGGTTGATCTAAAAAGGATAACTCCTTGATCAAAAAGATCTTACCTCTCATATATATATATTTTTCAAAACTATTTTATCATATGGCACAAATCAAAGATTATGCTTCCACCAGACCTCCAATGTGCAATCTTGAAAAGTTTGCAGTTTGGAAAACAAGAATTAGAATTTATATGAATTCCATTGATGCTGACTTGTTTAATATTACTATGACAGGTCCCCCAAAGCCTTATAGAAAGGATGCAAATGGCAATGTCACACAAACACTTGTTCCAAGATCTGAGTGGACAGAAGATGAAAAGAAGGCAAGAACATATGATCTAAAGGCCATGAACATACTTGTCTCAACTCTCTCAGATGACATTTTTCAAAAGGTTGTTGACTGTGAATCATCCAAAGAAATTTGGGATGCTCTCACAAAGATGGTGGAAGGAAGTGCTGATGAAAAGAAAGATAAAAAGGCTCTATTGATCTCTCAATATGAGAACTTCCAAAAGAAGGCTGAAGAAAGCATCTTTGAAATGTATGACAGATTCAGTCTGATCATCAATCAACTAAGAGACTTGGATAGAGAAATCTCTCTCACTGAGATTAATGACAAATTGCTAATGAGTCTCCCTAGTTCATAGGACTCAAGAATATGGGCAATAAGAGACACAAGAGGACAAAAAGAGATCTCAACAGATGCTCTCTTAGGAAAACTCAGATCCTATGAGCAGTTGCTGAAAACTAGAGAGGAGAAGGAAAGAAGAGAAAACACTCCAATTTCCTCAAAAAGCAGGAACATTGCTCTAAAGGCAACAGAAGAAGGAACCCCTGTCACTGAAGAAGAATTATTCAGTTTCTTGGGCAGAAGATTTAAGAAATGGGTCAAGACAGATGGATCAAAAAGGAGGGAGTCAAAACCAAGATATGACAAAACCCCCACTAAAGAAATTATTTGCTATTCTTGCAGGAAACCTGGACACATTGCCCCAGAATGTCCAGAGAATGCTGAAACAGAAAAGGATCTGAAAAAGAAAGATCTGAAGAAAAAGGGGAAGAAGAAAGAAAGAGGCTTCATTGCAGAAGTCTGGAGTGAAACAAACTCTGAGGATAGTTCATCCTCTAAGAGTGACAATGAAGAATCTAGGCAAGAAGACCTATGCTTGATGGCCTTTGAAGACTCAAAGAATGATGATAAATCATGGAGTGAAACAAGATCAGAAGAAAGCATATCTTCTGATGATGAAAAAGAAAAGAACCTCATTCTCATTGAGGAATCTGAGGATGAGGATGAGGTAAGCATGTTTGATGAAATAGATTTTCAAAGTGATAATTTTAGAAATGATTTTATGGGAATGTACCTAGATCAACTAAAAACAAAACAAGAAATTAAAGATCTAAAAGAACAAATCAATGTAGCTAAAAACCAGAGAAACACAGAAATTAAATCCTCTAAAGATTATGAATCAATAGCTAGCAGAATAGAAAAGGAAATAGAAAGGGCTAGAATAGAAAATCAGTTCCTTAAGGATAAAGTAACCCAGGCAAAAGCCTTTGAAGAATCAATAAAAATGAGAAGCCAAACTCTTAAGGAAATCACTGAAAAACAAACAATAAGACACAACCATCTTGGGCTAGGGGCTGATCCCTCAATCAGCCTAATTCCATCCAACAAACCTGCTTGGATGAGCCCTGTAAAATTCACTAAACCTGTCAAAATGACAAACCAAGAAAAAGACCCAAAAGATAAGGAAGAAAACTCCTTCAAAGAAATAAAGGAATTTGATGAAACATCTTATTATTCAGCTGATGACTCACAAACTTCATCTGAAGAAACAATCAAACCAAGAAAAACAAGACATAAAGGAGTAAAAACAGAGAAAGGCAAAATGAAAATTTATGAAGATACAGTTGCGTCGACTTCATATCGACGCATGCACGATAGTGCGTCAACTTCTACTCAATGCAATCTCTCAGATGCTTCGACCTCTTATAGATGGATGAACAAAAGCACGTCGACTTCCAATCGACGCAACTTTTTCTATGCGTCGAAATCAGATCGACACCATCTGGAGAAAGCGCCGAATACAAATCAACGTGACTATCAACATGCGTCGAATGGATATCGACGCACAAAAATTCAGAACAATTTAAACATCTTTCCTCCAAAAGTCTTTCATTCTAACCCTTATTCAGGACCCATTCATCCTAATCATGAATTCTATCCAAATCAAACCCTCTATTCTAACCAACACTCTTATCCTCATCAACACTTCTATCCTACTATAAACTCAAATTCTCATAATAATAGGATAATCAAATGCTATATATGTAACAAAACTGGCCACCTTGCCAAACAATGTTGGCATAATCAATCAAACTAACTGTAAAAATTAGTCCTAGGCTGTCTTAGAAAAGCTTTAGGACTAGGAAGAGACAACAAGAAATAAGAACATAGAGTGGTTCAGAAAAATCAAAAGTCACGTCAACTTCTACTCGACGCTCCGTAGATGACTCAGATCAACAGGTGTAATCGACGCATCGACGCATACGTCGATAGGAAACCCTATCATACCAAATCAGACCATATCGACGTTCACGTCGAATTCCACTCGCCGTAACGTCGACTTCATAAAAACGAGCGGCAATACTAAAATATTCTCAGTCACATCCACTGAAGTACCGAATAAGCCTCGAATTGAGTCCCGTTTCGACGCTTCACCTGACTTAAATAAACTCTTCAGTTAGAAAGCCTTCGCGATTCTGCATCTATCATCCTTCTTGCTCCTCTGTCCAGCTGATTCTTTTTCCCTCTCTCACCGATCTTCAATGGCTCCCAAGATAAATTCTGGGTTCGATATCGACCTCGAATCCTTCCAAGCAGCAGCAGAGAACTATAAGAACATCATAGCTCTCTTCAATAAAGCAGGACTGGACAAGCTCATCTCCACTAGGTGCAAGCTTCTGGAAACTGAGCTCACAGAGCTCATAACTCATGTTCAGATTTATGAACAAGGAGAAATCCAAGGAACATTATATGAGACACCAGTCTCAATCTCAGTAGAACACATTAGGGCCACCTTTGATCTCCCATCAGGTATATCCTAATGTCATCTTTGTTCAACTAAAATAGGGAAGGGAAATCTCATAAGTCTTCATCATTTCCTATTAGGTGATGAATCTATAGACCTCACACCTGATGAAATCAAGCATCTGCTAACCACCATGAAGTTCTCAAGGGATAAACCAATCCATCTAAAGAAAATAGACTTTTCTGAGGAGTATAGACTACTAGCAGATATAGTAGGAAAGATACTACTATGTAAGATATCTGCCCATGATGCAATGCCTAAGCAGCAACTGAACATCATGGGAGCTCTGGTGTTAAAGAAGAAAATAGACTGGGCCAGCTGTTTGCTCAAGATGATAGGCTCTAGATATTCCCACAAAGAAAATGCCTACATGAGAATGATGAGTCAAGTACTGTTCCACTCCTTCCCTTACCTATGTAGGTCAAAAGGAATTCCCATCCCTCCAGGAAAAAGGATGTCCATAGCCCTATTTTCTAAATGGGCCAGGCAAATCCCTAAGCCTGGTTCCATCCCTGAAAGGACTCCATCTCCTCCTATCTCTCCTGCTCATCCTCCTCCTCCTCCTCCTTCTCAAACAGTCACATCTTCTGTCCCAGCATCATCCTCACCAATACCTCCTCAATCACCTGCTCAACCTTCTTCTATTCCTCCACCTCCTCCATCAAATATACCTCCTCAAGATGATAGAATCCCCTCTCCACATCCATTATCTCCTCCTCCTCCTCTATCACCTCTTCCTCCACCATCACCTCCTCATCAACTCTCACACCATGAACCATCTGAATCCACTGAGGCTCTCATCACCCAGTGCATACAATCCACAGCTCAAAGATTCCAAGCAATGCTAGATGAGCATTGCTCCTAGATTCATTCCTCCATCCTTCACATGCACACCCAAATAGATGGGGTCAGTGCCTCTGTGCAAGATCTGAAGTCATCTCTCTCTTCCTCTAGAGTGACTAGGTCTTTCTTAACCTCCTTGGCCAAGAAGGTCAAGAAGGGGGAGAATCTAGATGAAGATCAGCCCTCCAATCCTAAATCTCCTTCTCACAAATCCCTTCCTACCTCAAAAACTGACAGTCTAGCACTGCTCAAAACCCTTGGGAATGAGATAGTACCTGAGCTCCATATTGATGAACAAACAATAGAGGTACTCAGCATAGCAAGAGAGGCTGCAGACCAAGTGGCACTACTGCAAGGGGAAGCAAGCAGAGCTGAAAAAGAAGATGGGGCAGATGATGAGAAAGTTAAAGAAACTAAACCTCAGGGGGAGCTGGAAATTGTGGTAGCTGAAGTAAGAGCTAAGGAGCTGGATACCATTGTGAATACAGCTGAAAATGAAAAAGAGCAGCCAGATGCTGTGTTACCTGAAGCTGAAACTCAGGGGGGGCTAGATGAAACTCAAAGGGACTCAACTGTTGTGACTCAGGGGGAGATGAGGGTGCTATCTGCTGTTGAGAAAGAGCAACCTACCAAAGTCTTCAAAAGAAAAAGAAAGACTCCTCCTACCCCTCCTGAGTGTTAATTTGGTTTCTAAAAACATTAATGAAAATTTTTATGTTCAAAACATTGATTGGTCAATATATATATATTCTCTTCTGAGTTGGTGTATATACAACTTTCTTTCCTTCTTTCCTTTTTGGTTACTCAATATATTTCTTATCTTTACAAATGCTGTGCTGGGTTAATTATATGCTAGTACAATTTCCCTCTAAATAGGGTTAAGACAAATAGGGGGAGATTGTTGGGAAAATGATTTCTCTTAACCCCTAGAAATGAATTCCAAGAATGAAAAAAAAACAAGGCTAAGTAAATATGCGTCGAATAGTATTCGACGTTTCCTTCAGGTTGAGTCGAAGTAACTCTAGGAAGATTTCGACGTAAGTCTAGTCGACGCCACTCTGATTTCTAGTCGACGCATCTAGTGAAGTCGACGCACATCTGTCGACGCACCTTCCTTATTTTTCTCTCGACGTCCAGAAAGGATGCTCTCGACGCTTGCGTCGAATAGTAATCGACGCATGTCGATTTCCATGACAGAATTTAAATATGCGCCAGATCTCTTTCCTTCTTTCAATAGATCTGATTTATATGGAATAAGTGTCAATATTTTATAGCCGTTCTGAATCATTCTTTCCTTATATCTGATTCTTGGCTAATTTGATTTAACTTATTTGGATATTATTTGAAATCTGAATTGGTTCTTTCCTTCTACAGAAATAAATATTATGGAAACATTTTCATCTTTCTATTTTTCTGACTGCTAATTAATTATCCTCCTATAGCATTATTTTGAATACACAGAGCTATAAATAAAGAGGAGGTCGGCAGAAAATGACAGTTGAGTGATCCACCACATACATTTTGAAATAGAGGAAAAGCTCCCAAGAGAAAAGAGAGAAATTGAGAAAAAGCTCTGCAGCAACATTCAACCACTTCTTCTTCTTCTGCTTCTGAAATCACACTGCTGCAAAATCTGATAGCTCTCACAAAGAGAGAAAGTCTGCAAATCTTCTTCTCTCTATAGAAGAAAGATTCAATTCACTTCTTGTGCTTCCAATCTACTTGCTAGGAAGAAGATTCATTCTTGTCCTTATATCTTTCCTGCTTTCTTTCTTACATCTAACATTGTAAAAGAGTTTTTAGAATCTCTCTTCAAAAAAAATTCAGTGTACTGGTTCTAAGAGTCTCCTTGTCAAAAGACTCAGTTGGTTCTAAGAGTCTCCTTGTCAAAAGACTCAGGGTGGTTCTAAGAGTCTCCTTATCAAAAGACTCAGTACAAGATAGTGAATTCCTACCAAGGGGGTAGAAGAGTGGACTACCCAAAGTTTGGGGAACCACTATATTTTCTTGTGTTGTGCTGTGACTTATTTTCTTGCATTTACTTTATTTTCTTGCTTAATTCTTGTTGGTGTGTGGGAAGCTCTAATCTGTGATTATACATATATATATATATATATATTAACTTTGCACAAAATATTTTTAATCTCTATTCACCCCCCCCCCCCCCCCCCCCCCTCTAGAGAATTCTAGTGAGGTTAACTGTGCACTTTCACCAGGTGCCTTAGATAACTCTCTACTGATGCTTTGCTAGGAAAGCTTAAATCATATGAGATGCTACTGAAAAGAAGAACTGAAACAGAGGCAAAAGAGACACCCTCAACTACCATCCAAAGGAGCCTTGCCTTGAAAGTTGTTGAAGGAGAGCCCTCCACTCTTGAAGATGAAATGTTCAGTCTCCTAGCAAGGAGATTCAGAAAGTGGGTCAAGACAGAAGACTCAAGGAGAAGAGAGAGGAGCTGAAGGCCTAGATTTGATAAGACTCCAAAAAAGGAGGTGATTTACTTCTCCTGCAACAAGCCAGGGAACATAGACCATGATTGCCCACAGGAACAAAAAGACAGGAGCAGAAACAAAGATGCGCATAAGAAGAAGTCTTTCAGTAGGAAAGGCAAGAAGAAGGGCAAAGGTTTCTTTGCTGAAACCTGGAGTGACTCTAAAGCAGAGTCAAGCTCCTCTTCATCAGAGAGTGATGAAGAAAAAGATGTTGAAGCAGCCTGCATGATGACAGTAGGGATATCCTCAGATGATGAAGAAGAACAGGCATCTCTGTTTGATAATTTTTATTTCAATTCTGATGATTTTAAAAATTGCTTTAAAAAATTTTGCAATGATTTCCTCAAAATACAAAAAGAATTAGAAACAGATAGGGAACAATTAGAAAATCTTAAGAAAGATGAATTATATTCAATAAATAATGATTTGAGAAATAAAATTCAGGTTAAAGAAACAGAATTGATAGAGATAAGAAAGGATAATCTAAAATTAAAAGAAGAGCAAACAAAGGCAAAAGCCTTTGAGGACTCTCTCAATGGGAGGAGTCAAAAGCTCAAAGATATTACACAAAATCTCTCAATGAGATTTAAACACCTAGGATTAGGAGAAGACCCTTGCACTAGCACTGAAGTCACTAGTTGACCAGCTTGAAAAAATCCAGTTAGATTTATTAGACCTAGTGAATATCAAACAAGTGAGAAGAGTGTAATAATTAAGGATCGGGATACTAATAATCCAGATAAATTAACTGCATTTAATAGAGGAAAACCAAACATTGAAAAGAAATATCTAGGCAAGAATAATTCAGAGAGATTAACCAACAAGAATCAGAAGGCTAAAGTCAAAAGTAGAATAATTAGACACTCTGCTTACTTATTATATTTTGATACATTTTATACACATCTGAAGTACCAAAATAACAAATCAAGGTTTGATAAACTCATTCTCTGCCATCCAAAAGGATATCATAAAAGACCCTTCTATTCTTTCATAAAACCCTATAATGGTAAAAGCAAAGGGCCCAAGGTAACCTGGGTTCCTTCTAATGTTTGAGCTACTTGTGCAGGATTATGTAGGATCCCTCCTAGGAGATAATGGAATGTGAAGGAAGAACTATGGCCTAATAAAGAACTAAATCCAACAAGGGAGTGATTTCTTCTCTCAATCCTCTTATTATCTTCTTTAGTTCATAAAAATGATAGTATAAATACTATTTTCAATAAAAATCATTGCTGGGAAAACAACAAGAACTTTCTAAGAAAATAGAACTATTTATTCAGAGTTGCGTCGAAAAGAATTCAACGGAATGTCTAATTCTACTTGACGCCTGCTTCGAAAGCAATATGCAACAGATAATTCGGGTTGCGTCAAATTGAATTCGACGTACCGTCTAATTCTATTCGACGCCAGCTTCGAGAGCCGTCTAAATCAGATAATTCGAATAGAATTCGACGCAATGTCGACTTCATATCAACGGATACGTCGAATTAATAGTTGCTCATTAAACTCGAAGATGCGTCGGGTTCCAATCGATGCAACGTCAACATAATAAGAGTGCGCAGTTTCACTTCTAGAAGCTGCTTCGACACATTTTGGCGAGCTGTCTATTAATCTTTGTCGACGGTGCTTTGGATAGAACCCTAAGGTGCGGCGAATCATCTTCTTTTAAGCAAGATTGGCGTCGAATTCATTACGCTTTTGAATTCTCCCTTTCCTGCTCTCGAGCTCTTCCCCCCCCCCCCCCCCCAACTCTCCTGCATCTTTCTCTCGATTCTTTCTCTCTCTCTCTTGTCTCTTTATGCAAGTACTTCAAAATCAATGGAACCTCCCAAGATAAACTCTTGTTTTGACGTGGATGTTGACTCATTTAATGATGTTGACTCATTTAATGATGCTGCCGAAAGCTTCAAAGTCATTCTTGGCTTATTCCATACTGCTGGGCTAATAATGTTGATCTCCACAAGATGCAAGATTCTTGATACTAAACTGACAGAGTTCAAGGACAATCTGCAAATAGGAGATGATGGCTTCCTTAATGGGAAAGTTTTGAGACAGATATACATATAACAGAGGAAATTACTAAATCAGACATTTGATCTTACAACTAGCAGTGATTCAGATGAACTGAAAGAGGAAGAGATCAAAAAGGTTCTAGAGATCATGCAGTTCAAGAAAGATAAGGCCATCAATATGAAGAAGATTGATCTTGTAGAAGAATATAGATTCCTAGCTGATATAGTAAGGAAGGTGCTCCTATGCAAAACCTCAGCTCATGATCCTATCCCCAAGCAGCAGCTGCAGATCATGGCCATTCTAGTCCTTAAGAAGAAGATAAACTGGGGGAGATGCCTCCTGAGAATGATTCGCCACAAATATGCTCATAAAGAAAATGCATATATGAGAATCATGAGCGAGGTGCTCTTCCACCATTATCCAATGGTGTGCAAGTCAAAAGGAGTGTCCATTCCTCCAGGGAAAAGAATGAATATAGAGACATTTTCCAAATGGACCAGGCAGATTCTAAAGCCTGGTCAATCTGCACCTTCACCTCGTCCTTCTCCACCTAAACAAGACATAGAGCCAAATCTACCAGATCCTCCAAGGGATAATTCTCTTCCACAGGACACCCCAACAACTCAACAAGATATTAATCCAGAGGATGATCCAGATGCTGATCCAACCCAGTTCAACCACACCAGTCCATCCATCCCTAACACAGAACCTTCACCTCAGGTTCCTCTCCTGCCTCAATAATAACCATCCACCATATTCACAGACAATCAATCTACTCTCCTACCACCATATCATATCTCTCCATAAGTGTATCAATCCCACTCCCCTATCCACCAAGATCATCCAGGACTCAATGAGAACTTCATTGCAATCCCTCCAACAATCCTATCCACACCTCCACTTGCCTCTACCTCCCATTCTACACCTCCATTTGATATTGAGCAAGCAATCTCTAAAGTTGTAGGGATGGCCTTAAACACATTTGCTGACCTACTGGCCACTCAAGCCAGTAGGTTCAATAAAGATACTCACAGATGGAGAGTGAAGTGCTTGATTCAAAAGGGTCTCTCCTGTCTCTCAAAGCATTTGTGTCCTCCTCCTTGGTAACAAAAGAATTCTTAACCTCCCTTGTCAGTAAGGTTCAGAAGGGGGAGAAGATTTAGGAGGAGGAAATGCCTAATCTAGAAAAGAATGACCAGGAGAAGGACAAAGTTGATGAAGTTCCTGATCATGATAAACTGACTATATTCCAAACAGTAAGGCCATAAATTCTAGATGCAAATATCCATAGGGAGCCTCCTACAAGCCCTCAAGATAATCGTGTACCAAATCAGGGGGAGTTTCCTACAATAGCTCAGGAACCAGTTGAAGAATTTCCTGCAGTAAACCAGGGGGAGCTTCCATCAAATCAGGGGGAGCTCATAGAACATGATCTACTTTTAGATGAAGTATCAACGATAGCTAAGGAAGCTGCCCCGGCTGCTGAAGAGAATACACAATCTCAAGGGGAGCCTCCCAAAGAAGATCACGTCCATCAAGAAGATGACAGGAATCCTAAAGAAGAAAATGAACCTCTTGCATTTTCTCCAAGAAAGGTGATACCACAAGTATTCTCCAGGAAGAGGAAAACTCTTGACAAAGAATAGTGATGTTCAGGTATTCTATATACATATGAAACAATTCTTATACAGTGATTCAGAACAGTATGATTACTTGGAAGTTTACTATATGATCTATCATGTTATTTAAAGAAATGTCTTTATTGTATCTGTTTAATTGTTTGTATTAAGATTTATGTCAAAATATGTATAAAATCACTTTAAACAATCTGTAAAATTGGTTAAGATAAATAAGAGGAGATTGTTGGGAAAAACTCCTTTTGATTTAACTTAACAAATTATCTATAGCTGATTTTACTTTCTAGGAGTATTGCCATCATTGTATAGAAAGGGTAAAATGGTCATTAGATGTCTTAGGATGTCACACTCATCTTGGAGTGTCATGGCCAAGTCAAGATAAACACAAAGTCAGTTAAGTTAAGACTTACGTCGAATGAAAGTTGATGCAACTTCGACTTGATGTCTACGTAACTCTGACTAGAAGTCCAAGCAACTTAATTAGCCTGTCAAAGTATAAGTCAAGTCGACACAACATCGAAATGGACTCGACGTAGTAAGAAGAGCTTGTCGAAGCCATGAGTGAAGTTGACGTAACTTTTATTTCAACTCGATGCAGAAGATGAAGTCTAATTTCAAGCTTCCAACTCGATGGATACGTCGAGAAGTATTCGACGTGACGTTGACATATGAGTTTACTTAGAGCTAAGAAGGATTTCGAAGCTACTCCTATAAGAAATCAGAGGTGCGTCGATAAGAAAGAAGTTCAATTCAACGCTGCGTTGAATACAGTCTGAAAAGGAAGCTTTCTCTACTGTCCTTTTAACACCTTTTCAGAAGGACCACAAAGCTAAAGACAGATCTCCAATGACTCGTTTATTGCCAAGAATGGAATGAAGTATTCCAGGACACAGCAAAAACATTCTTGGAAGGTATTCAAATCTGATGGACAGGTCGGGATCAAAAGAAGAAAGGTAAAACAAATGTTCAATAAGAGTTCCTTTTTAGGACAACCTAAAAGGAGAAAGAAATTCAAATATCAATCATACAGAATAAGTATGTTGAAGAGGAGATGAAAATAGAGAGATTGATCATTGTTATTCATCTGTCGAAAACGGGTTCTTCTTCTTCCTCCTTCAACCCTAAGACAGAAAACAAGTGCTTTCTCTGCACAGGAAAAGAATAAAGCTGCTCCCTCTTCTTCATCACACAACAACTAGTTTATAAGAAGTGGATCAAACAAATAATCCTTGCAATCATCATAATCATAAGCAAGGGTTCATCATATACAGATCCAGTGAAAATCAGAAGTTGCAATTCTTGAGAAATTGCTTCTGAAGAATTCTGAGAACCGAATTCTATTCTGCTTCTTCTTTCTTTCTTCTCCTTTATTCTTCATCTGTAAAAGAGTTTTATTATTCCCTCTTTCAAAGGATTCAGTGGTTCTAAGAGTCTCCTTATCAAAAGACTCGGTGGTTCTAACAGTCTCCTTATCAAAAGACTTAGTGGTTCTAAGAGTCTTCTTATCAAAAGACTCAAGCATAAGTTGTGCAATCCTACCAGAGAGGTAGAAGAGAGGAGTGCCCGCATTTTGGGGAACCTCTATAAAAATTCTTGTGTCCTGTGTGTTGATTTTCTATGCTGGCCCTATTTCATTCTTTCTGTGTTTTGATTTCCTGTAATCTGTGTTTTCTTTATTCTGTATATTGGATTGCTAATTGCATAATACTTAAAGTTTTTATTGTGTGTGCATAATTATGGTTGAAAATATTTAAAACTCGATTCACCCCCTCTTGAGAATACTCAGAGGCACACTATGCACTTTCAGAGCCTCCATGCCATCTATCGTGGAGTGTCTCTTCGACCTCTAGAACTACACCCCGAGTGGATAAGATCACCTTCTCGGTGAAGGATATGCTAGAGAACAAAGGCCCATTCTACGATGCGCTGGTGATCCAGACGGTGATAGAGAACTTCACAGTTTCTAGAATCCCGGTGGACAACGGGAGTTCTGTGAACGTGATTTTCAAGAAGGCTTTCGATGAGATGAAGGTGGAGGCAAAGAGGGTGCTTGCCTCAGATGGTCCGCTCTTCGGGTTCTCCAAAGAGAGGAAGGAAGTGGAGGGAGGAGCCAAGCTCCTCGTAACTCTGGAAGGAATGTCAAAGAACTGCTTATTTGTTATCATGGATGCCCCGAGCAGTTACAACGCCATCTTTGGGCGGTCCTTCATCAATTCCTTTTGCTGCGTGCCTTCCTCCTACCACCGGTGCTTGAAATATAACCTCAGAGGAGTTTAAATCTGGGTCAAGGGAGACCCCAAGGTGGCCAGGCAGTGCTACATCATGGCTGTCAATACCATCTCTTGGAAGGAGGAGACAGAGGAGGTAGATAAGGCAATGGACGACCTGGCCAGGCTGGAGGCGACGGAGGAGATAGAGATGAAGGAAGTCATCAACCAGGGCGGAAGGTCGGAGAAAGTGCAAGTCAGCGGGAGGCTGAGCAGGGAGGACAAGAAGAAGGTCCAGGAGTGCATCCAGTGGAACATGGATGTCTTCATGTGGAGTGATGCAGGCATGTCAGGCATCGATGTGGATGTGGCATGTCACCATCTCGACCTCGATCCAAGCATCCACCCTATCCGCCAGAAGAAGAGAGTTCTGGCAACCACTCTGGTCGAACCCATTCGAGAGGAAGTAGGAAAGCTGTTGGAGGCAGGCTTTGTGTCGGAGATCAAGTATCCATGATGGGTCGTAATGGTAAAGAAGAGTGGTGGGAGGTGGAGAATGTGTGTAGACTTATCTTTGTTGAATAAAGCATGCCCCAAGGATTATTATCCGCTGCCTCGAATCGATGCGCTGGTACATTCAATCGTCAGTTTCCCTGTGATGAGCTTTTTGGATGATTTTTCAGGTTATCATCAGACCAAAATGCACCCACCAGATGTCAAAGACGTTTCCTTCATCACGGGAGATGGATGATATTGTTAGAAAATGATGCCCTTTGGATTAAAGTACGTCATAGCGACCTACCAATGGACCGGGATTTTAGGGAGCAGAAGGAGCAAAATTTGGAGGTCTATGTGGATGACCTGATGGTAAAGACTAGGGATGTCGGGTCTCACCTCCAGGACCTTGCGGAGACTTTTGCCATCCTGAGAAAGTTCAAGATGAGGCTCAACCCCTTGAAGTGTGTCTTCAGAGCAGACAGGGGAAGTTTCTGGGTCACCACCTCACCCCGGCAGGGGTAGAACCCAACCCCGATAAGGTGAAGACAATCTTAGATTTGGAGTCACCTAGGAATGCCAATAAGGTCCAGTGTCTGACAGTGAAGTTTGCAGGGTTGAGCAGGTTCCTCTCCCGGGCAGGGGAGAAGAGCTCATTGATAAGAGCATGAAAATACATTTAATTTAATCATATTTTCATTATTATTTTTATTTATATTGGTATTTTTCAAGGTCTACTGTATTTGTGTGTGCAGAATATAAAAGTACGCACTTCAGAAAATATTGATACAAATGCGTCAAAAGTGTAAATTTGGATGATCGTCTATGATGTGCGCCGCATCAAGCCATACAACCACATCAATATTTTCACGAAGCCATGGAATAATGACACATAATGCAGAATTGAATCAGACCTTAGAGCCATAGTGGCGTCGTTGACCAATTCAGCGCCAACAAAGGCGCTAGAATGGGCGCTAGAATTGGCTGCTGAATAATTCCAGAGACCTTGGAATTGATTTAGTCAACGCCTTGCTGGCGCTGAATTAAAATTCAGCGCCATACATGGGCTTTTATTCATTGGCCATGCTTAAATTAGCACCATAATTGTGGCTGATGACTCAGTGCCTCAATTAATGAAAAGAAAACGCCACCCTATTGCATGTGCTTCAACTTTCACGCCTTTGAAGGTTTATTGGCGTTAATATTATTTTTTATTTCGTTTTTTTAATCTTTTCCCGCTCTTTTGAATGGAAATCTTCGCCTAAGTTTTTCCTAGAAAGTCATTGTATTGTGTGAGGAGGGGGAGAATTTTTTGGGAAGCTGAAAATATATTCTACTAGCATAGTTTTTGTGAGTTTATGAGAGGCATTGTCTAAGAGGAGGAAGCTTATATATGCGCTTCGCGCAAGTTTGTAAGTTTTTATTTTCGAATTAAGATTCATGATGATCTCTCCCATAATATTTGTAAAACATATCATGCGTGAGTAGTTTATTTTTGTTTCGGGTGCAACGTAATTATTTATTTAATTATATGATTGTTATAATTCTTCATCGCTCAACCTTATTTATATCCGAAAATTGTAAAGAGAAGCTTTGATATTTTGTGTAGCCTAAAGCGCATATTGCATTCCTATGAAAGTTCGTTGTTATATAGCGTGAGTGCATACAAAATATTCTTAGTGATTTAAGCAAACTTTCGGACTCGTTCTTGAAGGTCTAAATCATGTTGTATCACATAAGTCTTTGTCTTAGTTCGCTCACATATATCACATGCTTAAGAAATTTTGATGTAATATGTGGAAAGCGATTAATATAAAAATATTTTTGTAAATTATAAAATAACAAGATCTTTATGCGCACCCCAACTTCTATATATCATTATTATATCACGATGACGCCTTATTTCTTAAATCATATATTAAATATTTTAATAAAATTGCACCCGAGACATATTTATCAAATATTATTTTTCTCAAATTATGATCTCATTTTTAAAAAATCAATCCAACCTTTTAATTATAATTCGTCTGGATTAGAGTAGAATTTAGACCTTCTCTGTGGATCGACTCGTATTTGCATAGGTACTACAATCGTACACCGTGCACTTGCAGTTTTTATTACTTGGAATTTTGTTGCACTAAATCAACTTCACTCATAGACTGTTTATTATTTTGTTTCGTAATTTTAGTGCTTTGAAATCTCTCATCACTCACCCTTCTTCAAAGTGTTGGGAGGGAACCAGAAGTTCGAATGGTCGCAGGAGTGCGAGGAGTCCTTCAAAGCATTGAAGTAACAGCTCACGCAGGCCCCACTACTCCAAAGGGCCGAGAGAGGGAGAGGATTTGGCTCTGTACATCGGAGTGGGAGATGAGGCAATAAGCTCGGTCCTGGTTCGAGTGGAAAGAAAGAAGCGGCTACCCATCTACTACATCAGTAGGGTCATGAAGAAGGCGGGCCTTAGGTATCCCATTCTTGAGAAGGTTGCGTTTGCCCTGATCGTCTCGGCTAGGAAACTCCTACCGTATTTTTAGGCGCACTCAATAAAGGTGGTAACCAACCACCCACTTCGCAACATCATGGAAGGGGTACGAATGGAGCATTCAGGAAGGCTGGCGAAGTGGGTGGTGGAGCTGAGCGAGTTCGAGATATCATTTGTGCCCCGACTGTCAATAAATGCGCAGGAGGTGGCCGACTTCCTGGCAGAGTATGTGGTTGAGGTGGAAGATTCTAAGTCTCTCGAGCACGTGGCCTAGGAGATGCTAGCTGACGGAACATTATGAAGGTACTCCCTGGGAGGGGGGGGGGGGTCATGGTAAGTCTGCAGGGGATGAAGATTGAGAAAGCAATCGACATCTGTTTCCCTATCACCAACAACCAAGCCGAGTATGAGGTTGATAGCAGGGCTTTGCTTGGCGGGGGAACTAGGGGTCCAGGACGTGAAGGTTTCAACGGACTCAATGGTGGTGGCATCCTAGGTGAGCGGGGAGTTCGAGATAAGGGAGATGGCTCTCCAGCAATACCTGACAAAATTTAAGGGTCTCATAGGTTTGTCCCGCACCTTATCCATTCAGCATATGTTGAGGGAGGAGCACTCAGGCAGACTACTTGGTGAAGTATGGCCCTCGCACAAGAGGAACGTTGACAGAGTTGTTTCAGTCATCCATTGAAGAGGGAGAGCTGATTGAGATCGATTCGCGACCCTCGTGGATGGACCCTTTCATTGTTTTTCTGACCTCGGGAAAATTTTCGAAGGTGGTTTCAGATAAGAGGTAGCTTAGGTACAAGTCTGCCTACTATCTGCTTCATGAAGGGGTCCTATACTAGAAGACCCTATCAGGGCTCCTAGCAAGATGTGTCTTCGAGGAAGAGGTCCCAAGGGTTCTAGAGGAGATCCACTCTGGATAGTGTGGCACTCACTCTGAGAGTCGGACATTGGAGAAGATGGTGTTGCGCCAGGGCTATTTCTGGCCGGCAATTAGTCGGGATGCGACAGAGTATGTGAAGAAGTGCCAAAAATGCAAGTTCTTTGCATCGCTTCAACTCCTACCAGCGCAGAGGCTCAGGTCTATCACAGCATCGCGGCCGTTTGCGATTTGGGGGATGGACCTGGTACTCCTTTTGCCCCACGCCATCAGACAGAGGATGTTCCTCCTGGTCATGATTGATTACTTTTTCAAGTGGTTGGAGGTCAAGGAGCTGGCAAAAACAACTTCGCAGGTAATAGAGAACTTCCTTTGGGGGGGATATTATGACGGTATGGGTTAACCTTTGTTGGGAAAAACACCATTGTGATTTATCTTACAAATTATCTTAAAGTGATTTCATAATCTAGGATGTATTACCCATGTTGTATAGGAAGGGTAATTTGGTAATTAGATATCCTAGAATATCACACTCACACTAGAGTGTCAAGACCAGTCCAAATTAAGCACAAAATTCAGTTGAGTTAAAATTGCATCAAATAGAAGTCGACGTAACTTCGACTGAAAGTCAAAGCAACTTCGAATACAAGTAGAAGTATAACTCAGACTGAAGTCGAAGTATAGTTGAAGTCGACGCAATGTCAAGATATACTCAAAGTAGAAGACAGAGCCTGTCAAAGCAATATCAGAAGTCGACGCAACTGCGACTTGAATTCGATGCAGAAGATGAAGTTCAAAGTCCAAGTCTTCAACTCGATGGATACGTCGATAAGGACTCGACGCAACGTCGATAAGGACTCGACGCAACGTCGATATCTGAGTTTTTTCAATACTAAGAAGGAATTCAAAGCAGCTTCTATTACAACTCAGAGGTGCGTCGATTAGAAGGAAGATGAATTCGACGCTACGTCGAATAGAGACAGAAATATAATATTTTCTGCTATCTTTTTTGATGCTTTTCCAGAAGGTATCCATGGATATAATTCAAATTCTAACGGTTTATTTATTACCAAGAATGGAATGAAGTCCTCCAGAGAGACAACAAAGATATTCTTTGAAGTAATTCAAATTAGATTGACGGGTCATTAACAGAAATAGAAAGAAATCTTTATTATTCAATGGATATTCCTAGTAGGTACATAACAGAAGAGGAAAGAATTTCAAAAACTATTCGACAGTGAATAAAGATTACAGAGGAAGAAATATACCAGAAGAATTCAAGCTATTCAATCATCTTCTTCCTCAAGCTCTCTCTCTCTCTCTCTCTCTCTCTCTCTCTCTCTCTCTCTCTCTCTCTCTCAGAAAGAACAAGGAGAATATCTCTGTACAGGAATATACAAAGGTGCTGCTTCTTCTTCTTCTTCTCAATCTATATCAGGAAGCCATCAAGAGTACAGAGAGATAATCAGGATCACAAGCTTACAACCCTTGCATTCTTCTCTACCTTAAGCAAGGGTTCATTCAAAGCAGATCCTGAAGAACACTAACAGAAGAAAATAAAACTTCCACTTCTTCTTCTTCTTTCTTTCCTGTCTTATTCTATAACTTGAAAGAGTCCTAAGAATCCCTCTTCAAAGGATTCAGTGGTTCTAAGAGTCTCCTTATCAAAAGACGCAGTAGTTAGTTCTGAGAGTCTCCTTATCAAAAGACTTAGTTAGTGGTTCTAAGAGTCTCCTTACCAAAAGACTCAGTTAGTGGTTCTAAGAGTGTCCTTATCAAAAGACTCAGTAAGTGGTTCTAAGAGTCTCCTTATCAAAAGACTCAGTGAGTGGTTCTAAGAGTCTCCTTATCAAAAGACTTAGGCACTAGATAGTGCATTCCTACTAAGGTGGTAGAAGAGTGGAGTACCTACATTTTGGGGAACCACTATAAAATTTGTCACTTCTGTGTTGTGCTTTTCTGTGTTGTCCCCTTTACTATTTCTACAATCTGTGATTAATTTATTCTGTGTTGGTTTTTCTGATAGCATTGTCATTAAAAATTTTGTATTGTGTGTGCACATTTTGTATAAAAGTTTTAATCTCTATTCACCCCCCCCCCCCCTAGAGAATACTCAGAGGTTACACTGTGCACTTTCAATTGGTATCAGAGGGAGGTTGATCATAAAAAGGCTAACACCTTGAGCAAATGATCTCCTCACTCATATTTTAATATTGTAAAATTATTTTTAGAAAATGAGTTCTAAGGACTATGCATCAACAAGACCACCAGTGTGTAACCTTAATAAGTTTATATTCAGGAAGGCCAGAATAAAATTATACATGAACTCTATTGATGGAGAAATTTTTAATGTTATTGCCTCAGGTCCCCCACTCCCATTCAGAAAAGATGCAAGTGGGATGGTGACTTAAGAACTAGTCCCTAGAGCAGAGTGGACTGATGCTAAGAAGAAGTTGAAGGCATATGATGCCAAGGAAATGAACATCTTGGTATCCACCATGTCAGATGATATCTTCCAAAAAGTGGCTAACTGCAACTCAACAAAAGAGATCTGGGAATCTCTGTCTATACTGGTAGAAGACAGCTCTGATGAAAGAAAGGCCAAGAAGAATGTTCTCATATCCCAGTATGAGAACTTTCAAAAGAAGACTGAAGAGAATGTAGCTGAGATGTATGATAGGTTCAGCCTGATCATAAATGAGCTCAAGGGATTGGACAAAGAGATATCATTGACAGAAATCAATGAAAAACACCTTATATGTTTCCCAAGCACTTCGGATTCAAGGATCTGGGCCATTAGAGAGTCCAGATGCCATAAAGAAATCTCTACTGATGCTCTACTAGGAAAGCTCAAGTCCTATGAGATTCTATTGAAGAGCAGGGCTGAGACTGAAGCCAAAGAAAAGGTCACAACCCCTAAGGAAAGAACAATTGCTCTAAAGGCTGTTGATGATGGCTCTTCCACCTCTGAAGAGGAAATGTTCAACCTCTTGGCCAGAAGATTCAGAAAGTGAGTCAAGACTGAAGACTCTAGAAGGAAGGAATGAAGCTCTAGCAAGCCAAGATTTGATAAGACTCCAAAGCAGGAAATGATCTGCTTTGTCTGCAGAAAACCAGGATACATATCTCTTAAATGTCCTGAAGAGCAAATGTACGGGATCAGCAATACCAAGGAGCACAAAAAGAAGAAGTCCTTCAGGACAAGAAGAAGGGAAATGTTTTATTGTTGAAACCTGGAGTGACACAGAATCTGACTTAAGCTCCTATACATAAGAGAGTGGTGAAGAAACTGTTGCTGAAGTTGCCCGCCTGATGGCTTGGAGGCCTACTCAGGTGATGAAGAAGATCATGTAAGTCTTTTTGATTACTTTGATTTTGATTCAGAAGAATTTAAAAATTATTCTAAGGAATTTTGTAATGATAACCATAAAGTTCAAAAAGAAATAGAAACAGTTAGGGAAGAGTTAGAAGACTTTAAGAAAGATGATTTATATTCAGTGAATTATGATTTGAGAAATCAAATTTATAAAAAGGAAACATTAATAACTAATCTAACCAATGAAAACTCAAAACTAAAAGAAGAGCTTACAAAGGCAAAAGCCTTTGAAGATTCATTCAATGGGAGGAGTCAAAAGCTCAAGGACATTACACAAAATCTCTCTGTGAGATTTAAGCACCTTAGTTTAGGAACAGACCCATCTACCAGCTCAGAAGTCCCTAGTAGACCTGCCAGCAAAAATCCAGTCACCTTTGTTAGACCTAGTGATTTTCAAATAATTGAGGCCAGACCATTAATTGAAACTCTAGATAATAATAACCCTAAAAAAATCACTGTATTTAATAAAGTAAATCTTAATAGTGAGAAGAGAACTCTAGGGAAAACAATTTAGAGAAACCAATGAATGTCAATCAAAAGGCTAAGGCCAAAAGTAAAACTATTAGACCTTCCACAAACTTATTACATTTGGATACATTCTATGCACATTTTCAGTACCAAGATAATAAATTTAGGTTTAATAAACCTATTCTTTGTCATCCAAAAGGATATCATGAAAGACCATTCTATTCCTTCATATTACCTTATAATGGTAAAAGCAAAGGGTCCAAGGTAACCTGGGTACCCTCTAATGTTTGAGCTACATGTGCAGAAAAGCTAAGAGTCCCTTCCTCAGAGACAATGTAGGGAAAGGGAAAAACTGACATCTCATCATGGAACCCAAACAAATCAAAGGGAGTGAATCTTTCTCTAACAACTCTTGATGTTGCATTCTAATTCATGCATATATAATCTTATAAATGCTAATTTCAATAAACACTATTGCTGGGAAAATAACAGAAATTTTCTAAAAGAATTACAACTGTATATGCAGAGTTGCGTCGAATAGATTTCGACGCACCGTTGAGTTCTACTTGACGCTAGCTTCGAGAGCCACTTGGAATAGATTATGCGAATAGAAATTGATGCAGCGTTGAATTCATATCAATGCATGAGTCGATTTAATAGTTGTTGTACAAAATCGAAGTCACGTCAATTATAAATCGACGCAACGTCGACATGTCTAGCGCGTACAGTTTTGCTTCTAGAACCTTCTTCGACATGTTTTGGCGTGCTGAATTTAATACTTCTCGACGTTACTTCGAATACAACCCTAAGTTGCGACGAATCATCTTCTTTTAAGATACTTAGACGTTGAAGCTATTACGCTTTCGAATTTTCTCTCTCTTGCTCTCGTGCATTTTTGCTTTCCAGTTCACTTGTGTTCTTGCTCTCGCCTCTCTCTCTCCTTTTCTCTTGTTTTCTTTGTAGGTAAGATTCAATGGCACCACCTAATGTCAACTCCGGATTTGATGTGAATATTGAATCCTTCAATGCAACATCTGAAAAATTCAAGGCCATTCTCGGGCTCTTCCAAACTGCTGGGTTGACAAAGCTGATTTCAACAAGGTGAAAGATGTAACATTCCTATTCCTTCTAGATCTCTTGGGTTAGGGTTAGGATTGAAGTTGAGAGTAGAGATCATGGAATGACCCTATGTCAACTTGGACTTAGGAAAATTGTTATAAGCACCCCAAAAGTGCAGAGGTCAACCTTGGTCAATTTACTTCAAATTGGACTCACCAACTCAAATTGAGCTTACCAATAGGTCCCTAACCCTAATAGAGGACCAAGTGACCCAAAAGCCCCATCATAGGGTCACCAATTTTTGCTAATTTGACCAAGTCAACTCTAGGTCAAAATAGGTTAACATAGGTCAATTCATCTCAAATTGGGTCAATTAGACTTCATATGATCAAATTGATCCCACCACTTTATTACAAACCCTAATTGGGGTACAAGTGACCCAAAATCCCTATTATGGAGTCACCAATTGACCCAAATTGACCAAAGTACCATATAAGTCAACATAGGTCAATCCCTCACCAACTGGTCCAATTGACTCCCAAAACATTAAATTGACTTCACCTCTAGTCTTATAACATCATAGGGGACCCAATGGACCCAAAAGCCCCATCAAGTGGTCATCAATTGGTCTAATTTGATCAAAGTCAACTTTATCCCAATTTTGGTCAAAATAACACATATTGGCTAAATTGGCCCAATTGGGGCATCACCAAGACCCAATAAATATTGGGTGGTGTCAAGGGACTCAAGACCAACATATTGGACCTGTCAACCCATTAGTTGACCAAGTCAACCAAGAAAGTCAACATGGGTCAAAATTGGCCTAAATGGGCATTTGGACTCAATTGAACCTAAACCCCATGGGCTAAGGTCTTACTACCAAGCCTAATTAGCAGCTCATGAGCCCAATTACAAGGCTTAAATTCTGATTTCTAGAAGTTTGGAGGCATGCAAGGGTAGTTTAGGTTTTTCCCCAATTTTGAATTAAGAAGAAAGGGAAAGAGAATGAGCTCCACATGGCATGCCTTCCATCTTCCCAAAGCCATAATTGAGCATCTCAATTACTCCCCAGCCAAATTTCAGCTGAATTGATGCCACTTGGCATCAAGGAGGAGCAAACAATGCTACCCGAAATTCCCAAAATGGCACAGCCATATACATCCCTCCTCAGCCCAAATCAAGGCCACCATTAGCTTTAGGAAGCATCAAGGAGTCGGGTTGGAGATTTACAGAGGAGGATTTGGTGGAGAATAGTGGAATCGGCAAGGTGCTTCAAGGAGGTGGCCGACCATGGCATCCAAGTGGATAACTAACCTCAAGCCCTATCAAGGTCTGGTTTCTCTTCCCCTCCCCTCATGCTAGATTCTTAGATCTTAAGGTGGAGAAATCGGGCTCAATTGAGCCCGATACAGTGAGCCAAAATCACGAAATTCCATGGATTTGAGCACGCTTGGGTTCGCCGGAAACTGCCCCTCCGGCGGCCAAGCCGCCCCCCAGTGATAACCACCACCTCAACGAAGGTGGTGGTGACAATGGCCGGCCAGGGAGGTGGCTCAGTCGTCGGGAAACGAAGCTGGAAAAGGCTCCATGCGGGAGCAATCTATATCGTCGGCTGGAGGAAGAAGATGCAATCTGGTCGTCCATCCTGGGGATGATCAGCTAGCCGCAGGCCCAAATGTTAATACATTTGATTTTATTTTTCCTGTCACATTTAGAGCAGTATATTGTCGGAATTATTGGAGGCCCTTAGAGTCCCCAACAGAAAATGTCCCCTGAATGAAAAATGTAGCTTATGATCTTAACTAAATTTAGAAATTTGTTTGGGGGCATTTGGAACAGTAATGCTCCCTGGTCACCCATTTTGGTGGGGCATGTCCTTAAGGTGACCTAGTCATATTTTCTTTAATTCCCATTGAATTGAACCCTGCCATGAGCTGAAATTTTGGCTATGGTTGAGATATGCTTAGATACAACCTTTGCCCAAATTTCACAATTTTTGGACAACTTTTCTAAAGTTTTGTTCAACATTTCATTTTCCTTATATGGCCTAGATCTAGGGTTATATTAACCCAAATCCACTCAAATTTTTTCTGGATGGTAGATCAGGCCAAATATAGTCCATGGTAGCATGTTAATTAGATCAAATATAGTCCATGGTAAAAATTTAAGGTCATTTGGACCTCCGCATGTTGGTGTATTCCATATGCATGTGTAAGGGAAATTGGTGTGCATATATCACTACCATGTAGTACTAGATTTACACGGCTAAATCAACTCAAATTAACCCAATTTTTGAGTAGCATGTTAATTAGATCAAGAATAGTCCATGGTAAAAATTTAAGGTCATTTGGACGTCTGCATGTGGTGTATTCCACATGCATGTGAATGGGAAATTGGTGTGCATATAGCACTACCATGTAGTACTAGATTTTCTTGATTAAATCAACTTATCTTAACCCAAATTTCTGTTGGCATGATAATAAGACCATGAATATGCCCTAGTTGAAGGTTGAGCCCAATTGGACTCTTGTATGTGAATAAAATTCACATGCCAAAAATCTAGGTGTTAAAAGGTGATCAATAAGGTTCTTAAGCAATAATGTTTTGAGAATTGAAGAGTATTCCCTTGGTCAATTCTCATGAAACTTAAAACATACACTTAGGGTTATGAGATAATATCCCTTGGAGAAAATCATGAACCTTTGGATTGATTTCCCTAGGAAATTAGGATTTATGTGATTTGCCACATAGACCTTAAATGAGTATTTTTAGGTCAAAACTTTCTGAAAAGTTATAAATTTCTGGGATTCACTTAATAGAGTGAGATTACACTATGTAGATTTTTGGTGGAATTTTTAGAAATAATATAGACCCTTATTCATTGATTATTCAATTACCCCCAATTTACTTCACCCCACATTTAGGTAAGCTAATTAACTTCAAGCTGCATGAAATTGGACATTTGGATTTATGAGACCACCTGAGATCTCTGGAAATTTTTATGAAATTTATGGTTCAACATTTATGGTACTTCCTTCACAAAGTAGAGCTTTGTTGATTTCATTAAAAAATAGATATGTTGAAACATTGATTCTGGAATATCATAGAACTTTGTACATAGACTTTTGATAGCAATATGAACCTCTGGGAATTTTGTTAGATATAATTACTGAATAATCTTCATACTTCCTTCATAATGTAGAACTTAGAGTTATAACTTGAGAAATTTATATCTTGAATTATTGACACTAGAATGCTATAGAAATTTGTACATAGACTTTTGATAGTAATATGAACCTCTGGGAATTTTGTTAGATTTAATTACTGAATAATCTTCATACTTCCTTCACAATGTAGAACTTGGAGTTATAACTTGAGAAATTTATATCTTGAATTATTAACATAGGAATGCTATAAAAATTTGTACATAGACTTTTAATAGCAATATGAACCTCTGTAAATTTTGTTAGATTTACTTATTGAAAAGACATCATACTTCCTTCACAATGTAGAACTTGTGGTTATAAATTGAGAAATTTATATCTTGAATTATTGACACTGGAATGCTATAGAAATTTGTACAAAAATTTTTTATAGGAATATGAACCTCTGGAAATTTTGTTAGATTTAATTGCTGAGAAGACATCATACTTCCTTCACAATGTAGAACCTTGGATTATAACTTGAAAACTTGATACCTTGAATTATTGTTGCTGGAATATTATAGAAACTTGTATATAGACTTTTGGTATCAATATGAACCTCTGGAAATTTTGTTAGATTTAATTGCTGAGAAGACATCATATAGTCACCCTTTTAAGACATACGGTTTCACTTAAGGGTAAATTGGTCTGCGAATGGTAAATCTGAAACATTTGGTTTAGACACCCCTCTGGTCATCACACCTAGAGTTAGTGACTCCTTGGTTTTGTATATGCATAGATTGATTAAAGGATTAACCATTAGGGGCATATACTAGGAGTAGGGGTTGGGGTGCGTCTAGTAAAACTATCAATTCGGGAATTGACAATGATATGATAGAAGATGTGAGGAATGACTCGTCAACAAGTATAAGTGTGATTGTTGTATGAATTGGGACCTTAAGTAGGTATTGAGTGATGACATGCAAAAATAGTCGGTCGCTAAGAAAGGTGGAGTTCGATGTTCAATTAAATATCGACACTCGTCTGTCCGATCTATTTGTAATCCACCTTAGGATTTTAGAGTAACTAGAGAGGAAACAGGTATAAAAGAATGGGTAGCCACCAATAAGAGTAAATATCCTGTAAAGAGGGATTTGGGCTTCAGCCCATTGTATTCCTTAGTACCGCTGCGAGCCCTTCACCGGGTAGCCCTCGGGAAGTCCAGGATTCACCCTAAACTTCTAAGTTTAACTAAACGATAGACAAGAGTAGTTTAAGTAGGAGAATTTGATAATGTAAACCTTGTCCCAAATTTGGGACGGAATGGTACAAGGACTAGATAGTCCTGCGAGCGGCGGGCTCGGTATTGTCTAAGAAGGACTAGATAGTCCTGCGTGCGGTAGGCTCGGTATTGTCTAAGAAAGACTAGATAGTCCGACGAGCGGTGGACTCGGTATTGTCTAAGAAGGACTAGATAGTCCTGCGAGCAGTAGACTCGGTATTGTCTAAGAAGGACTAGAGAGTCCTGTGCGCGGTAGGCTCGGTATTAAATAAGGAAGGCTCGGTATTGTCTAAGAAGGACTAGAGAGTCCTGTGTGACATAAGCTTAGAAGTGGACATGCCCGATCCACTGTCATGTTTTCCTCAACTGGGTACCTGAGTTGTCACACTCGAACAAAGGGAACTAACAAGGTCTGTACGCACAGAGTCGAGTGGGTGAGTTGCATCATTGCATTGCACAACATAATATAGCATCATTGCATAAACAAGACCTCGTCGTATAAACTAGTATGGGCTCTTTTATACAATGAGTTTACCTTAGTGACAGAGCCCTTAACTTATATGTTTGTATGTGCATCCATATAAGTTAAAGTTATTTTCGTAGTTGCTCTTCCTTATTACAATATCTGCTCCTTTTGTACTGTTTTTTATTTAATGTTGATATTCCATACTTGTGCCAGCATAGAACCATTTTCAATAATTGTTTAGTATATATATACCTTGCTAGTCTTGCCACTTGTCACTTGCTTATATTTACCCCTTATTGTCCTCCGCTTCGTCCTCCCGCACGATGCCTAAGAGTCGCGGGGGGGGGGGGGGGGGGGGGCGAGGAAAAAGCTGGCTTAGTATGTATGACTAACGGTTGATTGTGATCGTAGGATTCTGAGGAGCTGGATCAGTAGTACGACCAGCAGGACGTGATGGCAAGACTTGAGGAGCAGTTTCTGCGCAGCTCAACGGTAGATTGACAAGAGTTCGATAGCTTCCGCATAGATGTAGAGTGAGAGAGTTGTTTTACTTTATTTTGGACATGTACCAGGCATAAGCCCTTACTCTCTTTCATTTATTGTACTCATTGTTAGACTTGAATTATTTTGATACATATATATGTGTGGTTGTGGACTTGTTTACTTAGTTTTCTTCTTATTTCACGTTGGCCTGTTTGATCATTCTTGTCGGCAGGATCGGCGTCTTGCCGAGGCGGCTAACTCGCGTGTTAGCGTCACCGTAAGGCGGCAGTTCTAGGCATAAGAGTCGGGAACTCTCCAGGTGCAGGAGAGGGATCTTACACAAGATCTATGATGCCGAGTTAACAGAGCTTAAATATAATATTAACATTGGAGATGATGGATTACTCCATGGGAAAATTTCTGGGAATGATATCAACATCACGGAAGAGATTTTATGTCAAACTTTTGATCTACCGACTGGTAGTGATTCAAATGAACTTACAGTGGAAGAGACAACCAGTGCATTACAGATAATAAAATTCAGTAAGGAGAAGCCCATCAATCTGAAGAAAAATGATGTGTCTGAAGAATATAGGTTCTTGGCAGACATTGTGGGAAAAGTGTTGTTATGCAAAATCTCAGCACATGATGTTATCCCCAAGCAGCAGCTGCAGATTATGGGAATCCTAGTACTTAACAAGAACAAAAATTGTGGGAGATGCCTCCTGAAGCTGATTGGCCATAAGTACTCTCATAAGGAGAATGCTTATATGTGAATAATGAGCCAAGTATTGTACCACTATTATCCATTGGTGTGTAAGTCAAAATGAGTGTATATTCCTCCTGGTAAAAGAATGAATATAGGCATATTCTCCAAGTGGACCAGACAGATTCTGAAGCCTGGTCAAGCTCCAACTTCTCCTCCTCCATCTCCGCCTCCAACACTAGCTTCTCAGGATCTTGAGAATGTTATACCAGATGACAGAAATGATGTTCCTACTCAAGAACCCCAGTTCACTTTACCTGATACAACACCAGTGCCTGCACCTCAAACACTCACCCCACAACAACAACAACCATCTATTACCACATTTGTTGAAAATCTCCCAGACATCCATGAAGATAATCAAGAACATTCCCGTATCATCCACAATCTCACAGATATCCATGTCGATTCAACAGAAATACCTCCAGTTGGCATATGTACTGCTTCTTCTTCCCAGTCTATACAACCATTCATTGCTGACCAAATAATTTCTAAAGCATTGGGGTTGGACACTAGTAGTTTTGTTGATCTGTTATTGACTCAAACTAGAAAATTCAATAGAAAGTATTCTCAGATGGAGACTGAGCTTCAAGAATCAAAGGAGTCTCTTCTGGCACTCAAAACCCTTGTGTCCTCCTCATTGGTAACAAAATCTTTCTTAACCTCTCTTATTAGTAAGGTTCAAAAGGGGGAGAACATCCATGAGGAGGCAGTGACTATCCAAGAAAAGGAGAGTGGCCAGGAGAAGGACAAGATTGCTGAAATTCTTGATCAGATTGCTGAAATTCCTGATCCATAAAAGGAAGTCTCTGCTGACCCCAATAGAATCACACTATTCCAGATGAGAATAGTCTAGGGGGAGCTTCCTACAGGATCCCAGGGGGAGCTTGGGAAATGTTTGCACTAATCCCAGCACATACTCAAGGGGAGCCCTTAGAAGATGATCAGCTCTTGGGAGAAGTCTCAAAGATTGCTAAGGAGGCTGCCCAGATAGCTGAAATGGAAGCACAAACTCAGGGGGAGCCTCTCAAAGAAGATAACACTCATCAAGAAGCCAACAAGAATGTTGAAGTGGAGGATGAGCCTCTGGTGTTTGCACTAAGAAAAATAACACAACAGTTTGTCTCAAGGAAGTGAAAAACTCCTTCAAACAAATAGTACAATACAGGTAACCAGCTAACGTACAGTTTCTATGACAACATCATACCAAACATATTTGAGGATATGGTGATGGAAGACAATCTGATCAAATTGGAAATTTATCATAATGGTCTATGCTTCTGCACAATGATGCCATTTTGTGTATGTATATATTTATATGTACTTTGTTTTTATTTAACAACATGTTTGAAATCACTTAAATTATTTGTAAAATTTGTTAAGATAAATAAGGGGAGATTGTTGAGAAAAACACCCTTGTGATTTATCTTGCAAAATATCTTAAAGTGATTTCATAATCTAGGATGTATTACCCATGTTGTATAGGAATGGTAATTTGTTAAATAGATTTCCTAGGATATCACACTCACACTAGAGTGTCAAGACCAGTCCAAATTAAGCACAAAATTCAGTTGAGTCAAAATTGCATCAAATAGAAGTCGACGCAATTTCGACTGAAAGTCGAAGCAACTTCGAATACAAGTAGAAGTAACTCAGACTGAAGTCGAAGTATAGTTGAAGTTGACGCAACATCGAGATATACTCGACACAAAAGATAGAGTCTGTCAAAGCAATATCAAAAGTCAATGCAACTTCGACTTGAATTCGAAACAGAAGATGAAGTTCAAAGTCCAAGTCTTCAACTCGATGGATATATCAATAAGGACTCAACGCAACCTCGATATCTGAGTTTATTCAATACTGAGAAGGAATTCGAAGCAGCTTCTATTACAACTCAGAGGTGTGTCGATTAGAAGGAAGACGAAGTCGACGCTACGTCGAATACATACAGAAATATAATATTTTCTGCTGTCTTTTTTGATGCTTTTCCAAAAGGTAACTAAGGATAAAATTCAAATTCCAATGGTTCATTTATTACCAAGAATGGAATGAAGTGCTCCAGAGAGGCAACAAAGACATTCTTGGAAGTTATTCAAATTTGATTGATGGGTTATTAACAGAAATAGAAAGAAATCTTTATTATTCAATGGATATTCCTTTTAGGTACAGAACAGAAGAGGAAAGAATTTCAAACACTATTCGACAGTGAATAAAGATTACATAGGAAGAAATATACCAGAAGAATTCAAGCCATTCAATCATCTTCTTTCTCAAGCTCTCTCTCTCAGAAAGAACAAGGAGAATATCTTTGTACAGGAATATACAAAGGCTCTGCTTCTTCTTCTTCTTCTTCTTCTCAATCTACTGCAGGGTGCCATCAAGAGTGAAGAGAGATAATCAGGATCACAAGCTTACAACCCTTGCATTCTTCTCTACCTTAAGCAAGGTTTCATTCAAAACAGATCCTGAAGAACACCAACAGAAGAAACTACAACTTCTACTTCTTCTTCTTTCTTTCCTGTCTTATTCTGTAATTGTGAAAGAGTCCTAAGAATCCTTCTTCAAAGGATTCAGTGGTTTTAAGAGTCTCCTTATCAAAAGACTCAGTTGTTGGTTCTAAGAGTCTCATTATCAAAAGACCTCTAAGAGTCTCCTTATCAAAAGACTCAGTTAGTGGTTCTAAGAGTTTCCTTATCAAAAGACTCAGTGAGTGGTTCTAAGAGTCTCCTTATCAAAAGACTCGGGCACTAGATAGTGCATTCCTATCAAGGTGGTAGAAGAGTGGAGTACCCACATTTTGGGGAACCACTATAAAACTTGTCTCTTTTGTGTTGCGCTTTTCTGTGTTATCCCCTTTACTATTTCTGCACTCTGTGATTAATTTATTCTGTGTTGGTTTTTCTGATAGCATAGTCATTAGAAGTTTTGTATTGTGTGTGCACATTTGTATAAAGTTGTAATCTCTATTCACCCCTCCCCCCCCCCCCCCCCCCCCCTCTAGAGAATACTCAGAGGTTACACTGTGCACTTTCAACCTTAGTCATCGCCACGGACGACGGGCCATAGTTTACTAGTGATGAGCTCACCAGCTTCTATAGCCAGTTGGGCATTGACCTTCGCTTCACGTCCGTCCATCACCCAAGGAGCAATGGGCAGTGGAGGCCCCAAACAAAGTCATTGTAAACATATTAGAAAAGAAGGTGGAGAACTTGAAGGGAAACTGGGTGGAGCAACTCCCCTCAGTCCTTTAGGCCCTGCGAACCACACCCAACACGACCATGGGGGAAACCCCTTTTAAACTCTCTCATTTCTCAGAGGTCGTGTTGCAGGTGGAGTTTGAGGTGAGGTCCTCGCGTGTCATCGTCGCGGAGAAAGGAAATGATGAGTGGAGAGTGGAGAACGAGGAAGAGCAGTGACTCTCGCTTGACCTCGTGGAAGAGCTCCGCGACTTGGCAACGGTTCGCCAGGAAGAAATCAAGTGTAGGATGGCCAAGTATTTCGAAAAACACATTCAAATTAAACAATTTGTAAAGGGAGACCTAGTTCTCAAAAAGATCGACACAACGGGCAGGTCGGCGGTAGTTGGGAAACTCCAGCCTAACTATGAAGGTCCTTTTGTAATTATGGAGGCATTGAAGTCAGGCGGGTACCTTCTTCAAAATTTTGAGGGAGCCCCCCTCAATAATACCTAGAGGGGCGACGACCTGAAACACTTTTATCCTTGAAAAATAAATAAAAATTGTATCCCAGTCCATTCTCCTGTACAATAAATGGTCACTACCCGACTAGGTCAGGGTGCGGAAGGTCTGATAGTCTCCTGCTATGGCGTAGGAAGAAAGTCATTCAGTTTGAAAGCCCCTAAGATGGTTCTGCTCATTGGGCTCTCACAAGCCGATATGGCAGGTTGATCACTCGGGTGGTGGGTAGAAACGTTGTTTTAGAAATCCGCTTAGATGATTCTGTTGATCGGGCTCTCACGAGTTGGCAGGGAAGGTTGATCACTCGGGTGGCGAGTTAAAGAGTTATTTTAGAAAGCCCCTGAGATGGTTCTGCTGATCGGGCTCTCACAAGCCGGCATGGCAGATTGATCACTTGGGTGCGAGTAGAAGAGTTATTTTAGAGAGCTCCCTAAGATGATTCTGCTGACCGGGCTCTCACAAGCCGCCGGGGCAGGTTGATCACTCGGGTGGCGGGTTGAAAAGTTGTTTTAAAAAACCCCTGAGATGGTTCTGCTGTCCGAGCTTTGACAAGCCGTCAGAGCAGGTTGATCACTCGGGTGGAGAGTAGAAGAATTGTTTTAGAAATCCCGAGAGATGGTTACGCTGACAGGGCTCTAACAAGTCAGCATGGCAGGTTGATCACTCAGAAGGCATATAGAAAAGTTGTTTTAGAAATCCCCTGAGATGGTTCTGCTGACATGGCTCTCACAAGCCGACATGGCAGATTGATCACTCGGGTGGTGAGTAGAAGAGTTATTTTAGAAAGCAATTGAGATGGTTCCGATGACCGAGCTCTCACAAGACAGCAAGGCTGGTTAATCACCCGGGTGACGGGTAGAAAAGTTGTTTAAGAATGCTCCTGAGATGGTTCCACTGATCGGGCTCTCATAAGCCGACAAGGCATGTTGATCACTCGGGTGGCGGGTAGAAAAGTTATTATAGAAATCCCCTGAGATGGTTCCACTGACTGATCTCTCACAAGCTAACATGGCAGGTTAATCATCGGGTGGAGAGTAGAAGAGTTATTTTAGAAAGTCCCTGAGATGGTTAGCTGATCGGGCTCTCACAAGCCGGTAGGGAAGGTTAATTACTCGGGTGGCGGGTAGAAAAGTTATTTTAGATAGCCCGTGAGATGGTTCCACTGACCAGCTCTCACAAGTTGACATGACAGGTTGATCACTCTGGTGGCGAGTAGAAGAGTTGTTTTAGAAAGTCCCTGAGATGCTTACGCTGACCGGGCTATCACAATCTGGCATGGCAGGTTGATCACTTGGGTGGTGGGTAGAAAAGGTTTTTTAGAAAGCCCCTGGGATGGCTCTGCTGACCAAGCTCTCACAAGAAAGCATGGAAGGTGATCACTCAGGTGACGAGTAGAAGAGTTATTTTAGAAAGCCTTAAGATGGTTCCGCTGACCGGGTTCTCACAAGTTGGCAGGGCAGGTTAATCACTCGGGTGGCGGGTAGAATTTTTTTTTAGAAATACCTTGAGATGGTTTCACTGACCGGGCTCTCACATGCTGGCGGGGCAAGTTGATTACTAGGGTGGTGGGTATAAAAGTTGTCTTAGAAAGCCCCTGAGATGGTTCCGCTGATCCGGCTCTCACAAGCCGGCAGGGCCGGTTGATCACTCGGGTGACGGGTAGAAAAGTTATTTTAGAAATCCCCTAAGATAGTTCCGTTGACCGGTCTCTCGCAAGCCGGCAGTGCAGGTTAATCACTCGAGTAGCGGGCAGAAATGTTGTCTTGGAAAGCCCCTGAGATGGTTCCGCTAACCGAGCTCTCATAAGACGAGTATAAGAGTTGTTTTAGAAAGTCCCTGAGAAGGTTCCGCTGATCGGGCTCTCACAAGCCGGCATGGTAGGTTGATCACTCGGGGTAGGGGAAGAGAGTGGATTTGGTGGGAGAAAGGATAGGTAATTGAGGGGCCCTCGAAGAGGGCAAATATCGTAACAGTGGATGCATGAACGGGAGAAAGCAGCAAAATAAAAGACACAATGGAAACATGAGTTAAAGTAGGTGCAGGGGGAGCATAGTCGGTCACACTCCGTCCACGCGTGCTTTCCACTCGCCACCTCTAGGTCGCAGTGGTCGCGCAAAGCACACAGCCTGCGACAAGGATGGGCATGAAAGAATGTTATCCCTCCTTGTGAGTGCGAGCACCAATACCCAAGCTAAGGTACTCACCGGGTTGAGGGGTACGATTAATGTCAAATACTAGATAACGTTCACACCCTGTAAGCGGAGCGAGTGCATGGATCTCGCAGACATCTTGCGGGTCTGGTACTAAGTGCACTCGTATAATCTCGAGTGTCAAACTATTTCTAACATGAGTCTTTTTTTTTGAAAGGTTGCAGGCACAAGGGGGACGCAAAGCCTAAGTCTCGCAAGTTTCTTAGGCGTTAGTCCAATCTCTCGGCAAATTATCGGGCCGCTAAGGCTGGCGCTCGGCGAGTCGCTATATATATATAAAGAAAAGATGCAAGAACGAAAGACTTAGAAAATTTCACATATCATTCATAAGAAACGTTTACAAATTTCTGGGGCCTCTCCTTTACATAGTAAAAAAGAAAAGCGAGAAAGGGCCCTGAACTAGGAGGTTGGTGGGTCCTTGGGAGAATGGCCTTGCTCGCCATCATCATCATCAGTAGGCGAGTAGGCATGCGAGTCGGAAGAAGAGCACATCAGAGGGCTCGGGAAGGAAGTGCATCGGGATAAACAACCCGACTGTGACATCCTCCCACCCGCCTGGAGAGCGCTGAGGTTGGGCAGCATCACGAGTGTGGTCTCGGTAGACTTGGATCACCAAGGTCTTTCGAGTAGCCTCGATCTCGCGCGACGTGAACAGCAAAAGCTTCGCGCGCTTGGAGGTGGACTCGTCTCGCTCTGCTACTGGCACCTCCACAGGGGCCGCAAAGTGTTGCACCTTGAAGCACTCCAGCAATGCATCCAGCTCGCTGATCCGCATCGCCATTTTGGCCACCGTCTCGGCATCCTGTGTTGAGCTCACATGAGATATTTGAATAAAAAAGAACTCAAAGTTCATCTAAGGAAAGGGAACTCACCACGCCACTAGAGGTCTTCTCAAGGAGCCTTTCGGTGACTCCAAGCCGCATCTCCAGATCTCAGACTCGCTCCTCTACCAGTTTTTTTCTTAGCCTTGGCAGTGAAGTAATTCTTGCAGAAGCTCAGGCCGCGACGCGATGTCATATGACAAAGCTCAACGATGCACAATTGGGCCCGTGAGCCCTCATACGCGAGATCACGCATAGTCACCTTCTTGTATCCAGTGGTGTCCTCCCTCCCGTACAACCCATAGGTAAGGGTGTATGCATCTTCACCGACTTTGCCAAGTTCGACCCAGGAGATTAGGAGGGAGGAGACGAAGACCCAATCAGGTGCATCTTGCCAGGCGAGTAGATAATCTCCAGCACTGTCCTGGGGCCTCTATGACAAACCAAAGTTAGGGTACGAGTCCGACACCTCTGCCTCGCTCTCCCCAACACCATCCCTGGCCGAGGGCTCCGAGCCGCTCGACGGGGGCAGCCTTCTTCTTTGTCACGGTCTTCTTCTGCCTCTTCCGCGAGCCAGCGGGGGACGAGGGGTAAAGGTCTACCACATGCCTCTTCCCCTTAACGTTGTTGGGCGCAGACTGGCCAAGGTCACCTGCGGAGGCTTCCACGGCCGCCCTCGTGAGTTCAAGCGAGGAGGTCAGCTTTTCCCCAACACTATACGACAGATTCACGTGGATCTGGCGCTCGCATGCTACAAGAATAAAGGCATAAGTTGAAGCCTTAAAGGGACGAGTTATAGTAATAACAATGTTAAGTGAGTGGAATCATGCATTCCCTTAGCAACACAATGGGGCGGGGGGGGGGGGGGGGGGGGGGGGGGGGATCGAGTCGAGGTGACGCCACAAGCATGTGACCTCGAAGTTCTTCCTATTGAAGAACTTATAGAACTTTGCGGCCTCACCATCCAGTGAGGAGCGCGGTAGACCGAATCATATTTTTGGACTGGCGCATACAATATGTTTCCAAAGTCCCCCTTGATGAAGAGCAACCTGTCATTCCAATGGTGGATCATGTTGGATGTCTCGCAGACCTTCGGTTGGGAGCCGGTTAAATAGGCGACTCCGTCTGGGGTCGCCCGATGGATGAACAATTTGCAGAAGATGGGTGAGGCTGAATTCGATCATCTCCTTGCGTAGATAGCACGTGAACGCGGCAAGCATGGTTATCGCGTTCGTGTTGATCTGCGTAGGCACCGTCCCAAAATATTTAAAAAGTTGTTTTACCTCATGCCACTAGGGGAGGCGGAGCCCAACATCGAAGTGGGAGAGGGGAAAGGCAAGCTCGTCCGGATAAAAGGTGTTGATGGCCTCACCTTGACTTTGACAGCAAGCAGAATACCCTGCCAGCAGGAGAGCGGCCTCGAAGGCGAGGCGATCCTCCTCCATCAGCTATACTTCAGGGAAGTAGTGATCTGCAAAGTTGGTGACGTTGTTCTCTCGCCCATCAACCAAATCAAAATCTCCAGCCATCGCGAGAGGGGTTGGTGAGCGGAAGAGGTGAGTAGAAGAAAAAGGGAGAGTAAAGGCAGGGGGTATAGTTAATGTGGTAGGTAAGTGAGGAAAGGGAGGTATTTATTGGAAAAGTTGGGTTGGGGGGTCGCGACCAGTGATGCGAACCACTCACTCCTTACCTGCTCGCCCCTACCTGCATGCAAAGTTTCCTTAGCTCACCCCTAACAGGCGAGCATGACCACCCTTATCATTCAAAACTTGACATCAAAAAGCGACAAGAGCAATAACAAACAACGTGCGAGCCATATCATATAAAAATCCCCGCAAGGCGGGGTTAAACACAACAGGAAATTATAATATATTGTTCAGATGCGAGAAAGTAGAAGAAGAAAATAACAAAGCATTTTCAAGGAAAAAGAAGAGAGGGTGTGAGCGGGATCAAAGGGGATACCACCTCCAAAAACCCCGACCTCATGTCCGCACCACTAGGCCTCGCCTGGCATTGGCGCACTCACGGGCCACAGCGACCTCCTGTGAAAGTGCACAATGTTCCTCTGAGAATCCTCTAAAGGGGGTGAATAGAGATTTAAAAAATGTATATCCTAACTGTGTAGACAATAAAACACACTAAGGAATTATGCTCACAAACAACACACATGCAGAATAATTATAAAAGGAAATATAAATACAAAGAAAGAAAATTGGGACAACACAGAAAAGCACAACACAAACACAAAAGATTTTATAGAGATTCCCCAAAATGTGGGTATTCCTCTCTTCTACCACCTGGTAGGAATGCACCACCTGTGCCTGAGTCTTTTGATAAGGAGACTCTTAGAACCACCAGATCTTTTGATAAGGAGATCTTGAACCAACCAGATCTTTTGATAAGGAGATCTAGAAACATTGAATCCTTTGGAAGAGGGATTCTTAAAACTCTTTTACAGTTGAAGAGAAAGTGAAGAAAGAAGAGAAAGAAAGAGGAAGAATTCTGTTCTCAGAATTCTGTGAAGCCTTGTGCTTCAGTTTTGACTTTTCTGGATCTGTGAATAATGAATCATTGCTTTTGACAGTGATGTTTTGCAAGGATTATGAGCTTCAGATCCTGACAGTTTCTTCTATTCAAATTTGGCTGTTGTATGATTTTTACTATGCTGAGAGAGACAGGTATTTGTTCTTCATTGTTTTCTAGGGTTCAGATGGAAGAAGAAGAAGGAGAGCCCAATCGACAGAATTTGAATATCTGTATTGAATGCTCTTGTTTCTTCTCTTTAATCTTCTTATTTATTGTCCATCCTTTAATTTGAATTTGTTTCTTCTTTTAGAGTGTGCTGAAAAGGTATTGGCCTAAACAATTTCTCTTCCTTTCCTCATTTTTTCTCGACCCGTCTACCAACTGTCTTGATCCTTTCCAAGAAAGCTTTTGTTGTATTCTTTATTGCTTCTTTCTTTTCTAGGCAATAAATGAGCCGTTGTAGAACTGTCTTCAGTATTGTGGGCCTTGAGAGAGAGTTCTAAAATGACAGCTGAAAAGGTTTCCTTTTCAGACTGTATTCGACGTTGCGTCGATTTCTCTTTCTCTCTTATCGACGCACATTCGAGTTCTTGTAAAAGCAACTTCGAATTCATTCTTTCTCTGATTGAAATCTGCTTGTCGACGTTGCGTCGATACCTTATCGATGTAACCATCGAGTTGAGGGCTTGACTCTGAACTTCATCATCTACGTCGAATTGTAGTCGATGTTGCATTCACTTCAGATGGCTTCGACAGATTCTTTCTTCTGCGTTGAGTTGAAGTCAAAGCTGCGTCGACTTCTAGTGATACTTCAATATGTCCATTTCCTCTACGTCGACATCCTTTCGACGTTGCATCGACTTGATCTACTTCGACAGAAAGTTGAGTTGCTTGGACTTCTTGTCTAAGTTGCGTCGACATGAAATAGATGTTGCGTCAATTTCTATTCGACACAATTGTTAACTTAACCCATATTCTGCTTGTCTTGATCTGGTCTTGTCACCCTAAGTTGAGTGAGACATCCTAAGATATCTAATAACCATATTACCCTCACTATACAATGGGTAATTGAATCCTAAGAGATAAAATCACTTTAGGTAATTTGTTAAGTTAAATCTAAGGAGCTTTTCCCAACAATCTCCCCCTATTTATCTTAACAAATTTTACAGATTGGTTAAAGTGATTTTACATATTCATTTTACATAATCAGAAAATACATTCAAGATAACATAGACATAGAATAAATAACTGGATGAACTAGTAAACAGAAATGCATCTGATTAATTATCACATGAGTTTATCAGAGTTTACCCAAGTATAAATCTACTTCCTTCCTTTCAGAAAAGTAGATAAGGCCTTATAGACCTTTCTGAATTTTCTTTCCACATATTTGAAGTTTGCAGGAGTTGCCTTCTCTGGATTCTTTTGTATTCTTTCATGACATTTGAACAGCTTCTCCAGGTCACTTTCTGTTTCAGGGTGAACATCTTTTAATGTGAACCCCAGACCAAGAACATTTGCTATCAATAGGTTTATGACTTCCAACTCTAGATCATCTGACTCTGAGTCCCCATCCGGATTTGGTACAAGAAAGGATGATTGAGGTTTACCAGAGATTGCAGCAGTCTTGAACACTATCTTCTTCTTCTTCACAGGAAGTTGTTCACCTTTCTTTTTCTTCTGAGGTGGCTCCTCTGTATCCTCTGGAATACATCCAACACACCTTCTGTAAAGTTAGCTTATTTCTTCCAACATCTTAGCTTGAGGATTTTTTGTAATATACACAGTGGAGGTCAAACAAGGAGGTTTTGATGGGGATTGCTTTAGCCAACTCCTCTTGTTCAACAACTTCTTTTCCTCTTTGCAAAATATCAATAAACTTTTTTCTCTTTTCCTCAATTTCCTTTTGAGCTGCTTCATACTCATATCTGTCTATATCACCAATGTCCTCTAGAACTTTGTAGAGATTTGGATCAGCGTAGGTTTTCATTGTATTCTCTGGGAATTCAATCCTCTCATGCTTTTTGTGATAGGATATATTTTTCTTGTATTCCTTTCTTTCTTCTTTTGAATACCTTTCCCAAATAGGTAGCTTCCCTCTGCACCCTCTTCCTCTATATGGAGGTCTTCCTCTGAAGACAGGTGTTGGAAGAATTGGTTTAGCTGTTTGAATTGGGGCAGGTGAAGATGGAGGCTAAACTGGGGGTGGAAGCTGAGCTGGAACTGGATCAGATGAGACAAAATCCTGATCAGCCACCTTGATTGGGGAAGGTGCTGTTGTAGAATCTTCAGAAGGCGCCCTGAATGCAAGTGCATCAGGAATGGGTCTTTCAGTGTCTACCTGGAACTCCTGCAGAGTCTTTAAGTAAACCTGTTCATCTGAGATTAAAGGGATCTCCCCCTGAATTGAGCACTCCCCCTGTGCTGGTGGCAGGATCCTTGAAGGGGTTGACTCCCCCTGAGTTGTTGAAATTTCAAGCTGCAGCCTAGATGTGATGGCTGGCTCCCCTTCAGAAACAAAGGAGAGAGTCAATGTTATGGTGTACACTGAGTCGTGGAGAGATTTGTACACACATCCTTGAGGAGACCTGTTGACATATTTCTCCCCCTGCTGTATATCGATGAACAAGGATATAAAAGCACCAGCAGGGATACTCTCAGACATTACTCTGTCATCTAGGTCCTAGATTTCAGCATTGAGAGACTGCAGCCTTCGATGTTGAGCATTGATCTTCCTGTAACATGCTTTTGAGAAGTAAAGATGGAGGGAATTGAAGTGTGAAAGAAGGGTCTCCATGGCTTGATCAATCGTATCATCAATGTCTTGGGGAGACGCCATTGCTATCCTGCGAGTACCTGCACGAATCAAAGAGAGAGACGTAGAAGGGAAAGAGAGGGAGAGCAAGAGGGAGAAAATTCGAAGAGCACAATAAAGTTGAAGACCTAAGTTGCTTTGAATAGATAAATGTCGCAACTTAGGGTTATATTCGAAGCGGCGTTGACAAGAAGTCTGAACTCAACGCGCCAAAATATGTCCTAGGTGCGCGTTCTGTCAAGTCGACGCTATGTCGAGATGAAGTCGACGTGGATCCAAAATATAAGCATCAATTATGATGTCGACGTAAGCGTCGATATGTATTCGACGTTACATCAAGTGCTATTTGCCTTACCTGTCCAATAATGCTCTCAAAGCTGACGTCGAGTAGAAGTCGACGGTACGTTGATTTGAATTTGACGCAGCTCTGGTTAAACAGTTTGTTTTTCTTCAAAAAATTTACTGTTTTTCCCAGCAATAACATTTTATTGAAAATAGATCATTGTACATACTAAGTGTGACATATAGTGCTCCATCAAGCATTCCAAGTGCATTGATGAAGAACTTGTGCTTACTTTCATCAAGTGGCTTAGTGAAGATGTCAGCCCTTTGAGTGTCAGTAGATATGTATTGAAGGTTGATCTTACCTTTCTCCACATTATCCCTGAGAAAGTGTTGCCTTATCTCTATGTGCTTAGTTTTGCTGTGAAGAACATGATTGGAAGCTATTGAAATAGCACTAGAGCTGTCATAATATATTGTGGAATTGTTACGGGAGAAGTTGCAATCCAACAACTGATTTTGCATCCACAATATTTGTGAGCAGCAGCTTCCTGCAGCTATGTACTCAGCTTCAGCTGTAGAAGTGGAGATTGTGGTTTCCTTCTTGCTAAACCATGAAATCAGTCTAGCACCCAGAAACTAACATGTTTCTGAAGTACTTTTTCTATCCAGCCTGCATCCAGCATAGTTTGCATCTGAATAACCAACTAATTCAAATCCAGATTCAGCTGGATACCATAAGCCAAGCTCAGGAGTACCCTTCAAATAACTGAGAATTCTTTTGACAGAACTCATGTGGGATTCCTTTGGGTCAACCTGAAATCTTGCACAAATACATGTAGCAAACATTATATCAGGTCTGCTAGTTGTTAGGTAGAGAAGAGAGCCAATGGCTGCTCTGTAAGTCTTTTGATCAAAGGACTTGCCTTTTTCATCTCTATCCAAAATAACATTGGTAGCCATGGAGGTTTTCATAACAGATGCATTTTCCATCCCAAACCTTGTTGGACATGTGTGTCACATCCCTTTGTTTGAGAATAACAAATCACATATTGTATTTGATATTGCTTGTAGTGTGTTTATAGTGTGCAGGAACTATAGGTGCAATACTCCATAGGTAGAAAGCAGCTTGAAACAAAGTTTTGAAAGGAGCAGAGCTACCGCCAGCGATATCGCTAACGCCAGCGCTATCGCTAGCGCTACCGCTACCACCAGCACTACCGCAAGCGCTATCACTACCGCCAGGCGCTATCTCGAGTTCGTGCACAGCGACGGTTTCGCAACCGCTACCGCTACCGCCAGCGCTATCTCCCGCTACCGCCAGCGCTATCGCTACCGCCATGCACTATCTCCAGTTCGTGCACAGCACCACGCCGCCGACGGTTTCGCAACCGCTCCACACGAACGCTACCACAGGCGCTAGCCACTACCGCCGGCGCTAGCTTCAAGTTCTATAAATTGGAGCTTTGCTTCTCGTTTTGGCTAGAGATTCCAGAGAGGTTGCTTGTGCCACAACTCCAGTGCTGTTATGCTGCCGAAGATGGATCTCCCACTAAAAGCTTAAGGAGAATTCTGGAGGAGGACTACGTCACGCTACATTCGAAGGACGGTCGCTTCTACCTCACTTATGCTACAGCGATCCTTCATCCTCGACTCCAGAGATCTCATATAGCTAGGGAGTTTTATTATTATTTTTCATTATTTCCATTCAATACTTTTGTAACCGTTTAGAGAATTCGCCTTGTGTTGGCGACTAGGTCTGGGTAGGACTTAGGGGGAAATTCGCCTTGTGTTGCCGACTAGTTCTAGGTGATTAGATCTAGGGGGCTCGAGGCCATATCCGGGGAAGGATTGGCTAGAGCGGCTTGAGGCCTTATCCGGGGAAGGATAGGCTAAAGCCAACCGGTTTTTGGGGATACAAGTCGGTATAGAAAAGGAAAAGAAATTTACTTTTGTACGCCTCCGATTTCTAGCGATATTGAAATACAATTTTGTAAACACCTTTTTTATATAAATACAATCATGTCTTTATTTGTGTTTACTTGATTTCTCTCCTTTGGCGTTATCTTTAATATATTGGTTACAAAGTTTTTCAATTCAAATTACTTTAACTAAATTGTTTATTTCAATCTCTTAATCATAAAACAATTTAGTACTTATTTCTAAAGATGAAAATTATGATATTCTCACAAATTAGCTAAATTGTTATTTTGTCTTTCTCATATTATAAAACAATTTAGTAATTTCCATCTAATTATAAAAAGATTTTTATTCCCTTATTCACCCCCCCCCCCCCCCGCCTCTAAGGGCGCCATAAGATCCAACGAGTGGTATCAGAGCCAGGTTATTCCAAACGGTTTAAAAACCAGGAATAATGGCGTCTCATGATCTCGCTTCTATTTATGGGGAAAACTTTCTTATAAATGAAAAATCTTTAGCACCACCTTTATTTGAAGGGAATAATTATAATAGGTGGAAATTTCTTATGGAAAAATTTCTTAAGTCTTTGGATATGGAAGTATGGAATATTACTATTAAAATACCCCCAAGTACTTTAAATAAAAATGAAACGTTCACTACAAGAAAACAGAGTTTTGGCCAGGGCAAATTGCCCTGGCAAAAAGTCCAAAACCGTGGCTAAAGAGTTTTTGCCACGGTGTAGCCACGGGAAAAATTCGTGGCTAAAGGTTGCGTGGAGAAAGATTTTTAGCCACGGATTGGCCGTGGCAAATAGTATTAGCCACACAAAAATAATGTCGTGGCTAATACCTAGACTTTTTGCCACGGTTTTAGGCCCTGGCAAAAAGTCATCAATAACATTAAAATGGAGCTTTTGCCACGACTTTCGGCCGTGGCAAATAACTGACTATTAGCCACGGTTTGAAACCCTGGCTAATAGTACTTTTGATAATTTTTAAAAACTATTTGCCACAGTTTCACACCGTGGAAAATAATAAACTATGAATTTTTAAAAAAAATTACGTGCCCAATATAATATTTCAATAGAGCTTCTGAAATATTATAATTTATAATGCGTATTATTGTCTTTGCATATAGATCAAGCCTTGACATTGTCATTTTAAATAAGCATAAATAAATAAAAATCTCTCAATAAGGAACTGGAAGCTGTCAAATTATTACAATAACCACAAAATAAATTCCAAAATCAACTACTTAGCTGGTAATTACCCCCTCCAGACCTACAGGTTATACTTCTCGACAAGTACAGCAAAATCTAAGCATAAAGGAAATTGTTACCAATGCCAAAATAAATTCATGGCAAAAGTTAAAAGATATGTAAATGTAAAAAATGCCCACAATGATAAAAGTAAAAAATATCTCATCCTCCAAGAAATGTAAATGTAAGAACAAAAACTTCAGCGAGTGGAGGACTTCGACTTCTCCATCAGGAGAATCCGTCCATTCCACTCAGTCGTATCCACTGCATGTATTGCTGCACCTACTTCTTCATCTCGTTCCAAGGGTGAAAATCCAAAGTTACGTGAATCACCGGAACTGCGAACAATAACAAGGAACAACACTAATATCATTTTTTGGTCAACTTTAAGACAAATTAGGCAGTGTAACAACAACAAAGAAAAATAATAATAATTGTGTTTAATATAGAGAAGATTGTGATAAACCCAATTTATAAGGAGGGATCAATGAAGTACTTGAAGTAAATAAATGTATACCCAATTCTGATAGCAAGTACTTTAGCAATTGTTCTCACAGTTTCGTTGACAAAATAAATTTCCTTTTTTCCCTAGAAAAAGGAGAATGTGTGATATCCTGATCGAAGCATTGTCAAATAATAAATATGCTACTTACAATCAAGAAAAGTGCAGGCTAGTTCTACATAACACATATTTGATATCTAAGGCAAACATCTAAGAGAACCAATAAAATGTAGTCAAACCATTAAATTTTGTTTCAGCCTCAAATGAATATATGTTGCTTGATTGGATGGTCTAATATAAACATCTTTACTTTTGGTACACAAATCTTCAATAACAACTATAAACATTGCCTTCATAACAAGTTATTTGAAGCCTTAAATGGAAGGTATTACTAGAGGTCTATGGCGTATAGAAATATATATCATCAAAGTAGATGGATAATATCATCGTTCATAAAACAGATATCATTTAAGTCTTGAATATACCATAACATTTTCTAATTTCTATTCAATTGTGATTAATAGTTGATTGGTTAAAAATGTATCATTGATAAAGAAGTCGTAATATACCAATCTCCATCAATATATTAATTGCTAGGGTAAAAAAGGCGATGTGCTTGAAATACAAAACAAAAATGGACGAAATCATCAACATAAATGAATAAATTCAAATATATATGAAAGTTCTTATCAGAACAATGAATTATATTCTACTTTATAACAAAGTTATGTACTAGAAAAAGTTGGAACAGATGAATAACCATTAAAGCAATGAATTAAAGCCTAAACATAACCAAAAGTGCTCAAAAAATCTTCACATAGACAATAAATGAGTAAATAAGAATTTATTGCCTAACTTAGTCCATAAAACACAAGATTTTAATCTGCTTAGAGCACTTCTCAAGCTATTTAAGTTGTGCATAGTTTGAAATAATGTGATACAAAAGTAAAGGTTCAAGTAATGATCATGTTCGTACAATCTCAAGAATACACACAATCAAAATAACTATGTGCCTTATGACCCTTACATGCCTTCATCACATATATACTCCAGTTCGAAAGTAAAATCAAATAATAAAACATAACAAAACCCTTCACGAAGCCTTTCGTAGAAAAATACTATAATGGATAAGGATTACAGATGAGATCAAGAAATGCAATCAAACAAAAGTAGTACATAATATCAAATTGATGAAATTAAGTTCATGTGGTAGAACAATAGAGAAATTTTGTCAATGTCAACTCAAATAATTTATAGAAATTTTGCTTCATGGTGCATTAAATATGTACTGTTTCATGATGCATAAAACATATATCCAGCCAAAACTAATAAAACCTAGTTCTGAGGTGAGGTTACACATACATATGAACTAGCATAGGATTACAACCAACTAGATTTGGGTTGGATGCATAAGATCTAACAGACTTGAACTAGAATATGATACTCTAATGCATCCACCTTTGATTATAAAGAAACATCATGATAAGATCAAAGAAGAACGAACAAAATTGCATAATAGAATGTTCTCATCATAACAAAATCCATGCTTCAACCATATATGTTCCCTATGATTAAAATGAAACCTAATGTTCTAAAACATAGTATAAGAAAGAGCATACAAATTCTTCTACACGAAGATGCATAGAAATTCAATCTGTGAATATCATAAATCATCAGCCATATAAAAATTGCAAACTCCAGATTGTCAAAAAAGATCCATTAGATAATAAAGCATGGGCCTTACGATTTACCTCAAATTTTCTCCCATGGATTCTCAAAAGGAAAGGATCCCGATGTCAAGAACAAGAACGCGATTTTAGAATTTTTTATGAGTAATTTGCATGGAGAGAATGTCATTGAGACAGCACTGGAGATAAGTTCCTCATCAGTTAGAACCCTAACTGGTGCTGGTGGAAGCCACTGATCTAAATGGTTGCAAACTTTCCATAGAAGATAGCAGGATGAATATTTATGGGGCGGGTGAAGATAGACTACTATTAGTGAAATGAATACTAGAGAGATTAGTGCAAGGATCCAAAGGGGCTTTTTCGAGGAAGATTTCCTAGATAGAACGCATCTAGAAAAGAAGTGGGTAACTCATGCTTACTGCGATTGCAGAAAGGGCGAGCAGAACTCACCGTCGGGAGGGCTAAATCGCCGCCCGGCTAGAAAAAAATGGTGGCCCGCTACTCCTCTCATCCGCTGCTCTGCTCATCCTCATCCCAGCGCATCATGCGGCTCATGCCCTAATCGCTGGAGGAGAAGACGTGATAGACGAAGGCTCTCGATGGTCACAGAAGGGGGAAATAGGCTACGAGCGGGCCTCATATTTCACGAAAAATAGCGTGTCGTGGCTAATACTAAGTAATAGCCACGGTTTCTATTTGGCGTCGCTGGTATTAACCTCGATTTTTTCTTATAGTGGCTAATACTTAAGTATTAGCCACTCTTTTTTTCAACCCTGGCTAAAACCTAACTATTAGCCACGGTTTAAAATCGTGGCTAATACTAGTGTATTAGCCACGGTTTTTGAACCCTGACAAAAAATGTGTAGCTAAAAATCATTTTTCTAGTAGTGGTTTTTAAATGCCAAATCAATGAATAGTCTATATTGTGCATTGCATCAAAATATTTTCAAACTAATTTATACACTTCCTACTGCTTATGAAGTTTGGAAATTTCTTGAAGATACTTATAGTCTTCCTTCTACAGATGATGAACAAGAGGAATTCCTTATGGATCCAAGAGAAGAAATCGATGAGGAATTCCTTATGGATCCAAGAGAAGAAATCGATGAGGACTCATGCTTGGAGGAAGAAAAATACAACGTCATAATGTTGGACTCATTTGTTGGCAACACATCAAGCAAAAGAGAAGACGGAAACTATAGCAAGGTAAGAAAATCAAAAACTTCTCTTTTTGTAACAAATTCCATTTCTAAATCTCGTATACTTAAATTTGCTAAACGTAAAATTTTAAAGTTAAAAATTGCTAATTCCAAATTACGTTTAGAAAATAAATCTTTAAAAGCAAACGATAAAGTAGAAACAAATATTGATGTGTTAAATTCTATTTCATGCTCTTTAGTTACAATTCCTATTCCTTGTCTTAATTGCAATTTATTAAAAGAAAAATTCAAGGAAATTGAAAAAGGGCTCTTAATTTCTAAAAGGCATAATGAAAAATTGTTAATTGAAAATGATGCTTTATCTTGTAAGTTAATACAATTAAAATCTTTTGTTGAAAAATTTCAAATGTCATGTAATGAATTTCATCATAAGATTTTGAATAACAAGGATAAATTAACTTACAAAATCATTTCTAAAAAGGATCATTTTCATACATCAACTCAAAAGGAGTTTAGTTTCAAAAAGAATTATGACCCTCACAAAATTCTTAAGAGTCATTATTATAAATCTCAATATATTTTCAATCATGTCTCAAATTTAAAAACTCCTTTTCATGAAAATCAAAGTACAAAATATTATCCTTTATATTATAAGAGTATGTCTATAAGAAAGAGTGGAAATGAAAATTATCAAAATAAGAATCAATTATTTACAACATTTTGTAACCCACTCTTTCAACAATCACTTCTTAAGAAAGACAATCACTCTTATAAATTTTCAAAGAATCCATGTAACAAAATTCATTATGATTATCAACATCAATCTATTTTGAAAAATAACTTGAACAAACATAAATCACAAATAAATTATTTTTCAAACAAATATAATCATATAAAGATGTCACATAATCATAACATGAATTTAAAAGACAAGCAAACAAAGTATGAATGGAGGCCCAAAACTAAAAACGAAACACTAACTCCACTTGTAAAGGGCCATTCATCACTATCTCTCTGAAAGCCTACACGTTGTATTTGGGTACCCAAAGGAACCATCCCACTTGGTCCCCTTTGGATACCTAAATCTCTTATTAATTAGTATCCACTCATTTGCATGAAGTAGAAATAATTAAAAATGAAATATCAATACTCTACTTCATGATATGCTTATTGTCACTTTTCTTTTGTTTATTTTATATTTTTTAAACAAACATGCTATGATCACTTTATATATCATGTAATATGACTTTCATATATTAAGCCTAATGTCTATCAAATCAAATTTGAATTAAAATTGAACATTAAGTCATATATTTTCAAAGTGATCTATCTCTCATCTTTGATTGTTCTTTATCCTTTTAAATCCTTTACCCTTAATTGTCTTGAATTATCATTAGAAATTGAATTTTGAAATTATTATCAAGACTATTGAAACTATTTTAAAAATTGGATTTAAATAGTTTATTAAAGGGCTTAAAACTAAAAATTAAAATGCGCAACATTTTTTTTATTCTATATTTGTTTGCTGCATATGATAGCCCTTATAATGAAGAACATTATCTAGAAAAATTGAAAACAAAAATTCATCTAAACGCATGTTTAATCTTTCAAAAATGCGAGTTTACGATCAAAACTTCAAACATCCATATCTTTTGATCCACTCGCCTGATTTTCGCGTTTAATATATTTTCGGAAAGAGCACAAAAATCTCCATCCAACGGCAAACTAGGCTTACTCATTTGAGTTCTTTTGGTGCTGTCAACTTGCCCAATTTCAACTCCGTTTTAAAAGCTATCTTAGTTTGCTTGATTTGGAAATTTCTGTGTTTATGGATTTTTTCATCACGTGCTATCCTTAGTATAATTATTTAAAATATTAATTTAAATATTATGTGTGTGATGTGTGTCACCAATGTTTGCATGTAATTTAGACCTTAGAATCATCTTGCATCATTAAGATCAAATCAAAAGATTAATCATTTCATTCTAGGTCTAAAGAAAATCAATTTGAAAACTTCTCATATTACATGCAACATAATCTCCATTAATCCTATGTAATAACATTGCATTCAAACTCATCATTCTAGCATCACTTCTTAATTTGTGCTTAAATTTATATGCTAGGTATGACACTTACAATGTTATTTAAATTTGATGATAACTATGTGATTTGAAATTATATAGAATACTAAAATTCCAACAAACACATAGTTTATGGATTAATCATTAGAATATATATATATATGAATACTATATCATAAATCATATATTATCATGCAAAACCAAAGATCAATAAATCTAATTATCCAATACAATTTTATTATAAATTTCAAAACGTTATATATGTGATCTTTGTCTTTGGTATGATTGGATGATCATCATTTTTCTAGACTTACAAATCAATCATGTTCTTTCAAAAGAAAATCACTATATCACTATATCATAAGTCTAGAAGGATTAGAATTCTCATACATCATAATGATCTAACATATATTCTATGCAAAAATTCTCTTTAATCATAAATCATAATTCATGTTCTATCAAGACTTGTCTCAAATCGATAATAGGAATTATGAATCTTATGATAAAAATTATGAATAATGTTTTCCTTACATTATTTGATGTATTGATTTGCTTTGCTAGTGATTGCATGTATCTCTCATATTTGTAGACTCTAGAATCAACTTTGTAATGAAAGTATAAATCAAACTAAATCATCACTCCATTCTAGATCTATATTTTGAAATTCTATTTTGGAATACATGCAATATTAATATTAATCTTATGACATGACATGAAACCCAAAACTCATCATACTAGCATTGTCACGTATTGAATATTAGTAATTGTGCTAGTAATTTCATTTCGTCATCTCATAAAAAGTAGAAAAACTATGCGGATTTATATAACTCATCACATTAAACAAAACCCATAGTTTGTAAATCAACCCATAGATTTAAAAGCATAGGTTGCCCAAAAGATTATTTCACCTATGACTTCATATCTCACAATAGCGGGGGCGTAGGATTGTATGCATTAGAGACCTAACCTCTAAGTCATGTCTTGTCCTTAACCGGGGAGGGTTCCAGTGGGGCCTTGCGAGGCACTGGGGGAAAGAGTGCTAGGTTGAGTGTTCTCTAGTGTATGCATATGGGACTAACACCCCAACCTACAGTATGCGTGCAGCTCCTCATGCCCATCCGTCACTTAGTACGGGGCTCCGGTGTAGACATTTAGTCAGGGTAGTCTTTAATCTTAGGACATACTTATATTACTCTTTGCATGATCATTTTATTTACTTATCACTTTAATCATGCATATTTTGGGTTGTTTAATAAAAAAAATTTGTCCTCTTGTGTTTGCATAATTTATCTTTTTGAGCTTAAATGTTTTTGTAAAACACATGAATTTGAAAAAGTCAAAGTTTCATGCAAATTTGATCCACCTAGAGATCTCCAAAAATTCTGAAATTACAGCATGGAACTACTCTAAGGACACTTAATAAATATCAAAAATCAGATTTTTAAAATTCTCAAAAAATCGAGTACTGTTTCCAGCGCTAGCGTGGATGTTGGAATTTTCTGATTTTTAAAATTTCTAAAAGAAATATATATATGTTAGTTTATTTGTGCAAATTTATTTTTGTGCTTATGTCTTTTTTATTTTTGTTTTATTTGAATTATGAAAAATCAACTATACAAGTTCAAAATTCAAAAATATAAAAATATGTTTTATGGTTTTCTGTTTTATTCATATTATGAAAAATCAACTACAAAAATTCAAAATTCAAAAATATAAAAATATGTTTTTTTTATTTTATTTGTGTTTTATTCATATTATGAAAAATCAACTACAAAAATTCAAAATTCAAAAATATAAAAATATGTTTTTTTATTTGTGTTTTATTCATATTATGAAAAATCAACTACAAAAATTCAAAATTTAAAATGACAAAAATATGTTTTTGTGATTTTCTATTTTTTTTTAATTGATTTAAAAATGATAAAAAAAACTGTACGATCTTTATTGCCAATATCAAGTATGTATGAATTCTATTTAGAATTATTTACAATGTTAAAACATTTTCTTTCAAATTACTATGAACATTGTTTTGCTTATCATGCTTTGATATATCTATTTAAAGTGCATTAATTATATTGAAAAATGTGTAGAACCAAGCTTAGCATGCCTCTAAGTATGAGTAAATATTTTATGATTGATAATGATACATTTCACTCACTTATTTTGGTAATCAACATATGTGTCTAAATCTAAAAATGCTTGCTTGTGTATTGTATCTGTACAATGAATTAAAACTTGCATAAGTTTATTGCATACACTACATTTGAATTGCACTTATGAAATTTAGAAAAGTGGTTAAGTTTAAAAATTGGGTTTGCAAAACAAGTGTATTCGGAGAATGTTGTCTCACAAATATGAACAAAAAATTATATATATGTAGACAAATATAACTCCACCAAGCACTACTTGAACCTCCTGATAAGTCTTCATAAGCATTGTGAGGTTGAGCACCTTGGAAAGAATAGTAAAGTTACTTGTGCAAACCTTGGTTATTACACCACTTTGTTAAAAATTATGTGCATTAAAAGTGTGTGAAAGTAATTTACTTGTGTTTTATTGTGCACTTTACTTTACATATGTCTTGTATTTTGGTGATTTAAATCAATTGTTAACATTGCCCAAAATACACTTATGTGCACATCATTATCTTTCATAACACTTCTTCTCATGAGTATTGGATTCTAATGTTTTATCTATACTACTCTTTATATTAAAATGCACTAGATAACCTAGCATGATCTCTACAATGTTTTGGTATTTCTTGAACTTAGAATTAAGTAACATTGTAGTTTAATCTCTCTTTGATATGTTCACTTCATGCGTAGTATTTTTATGAAAAACTTTGAGATTTCAAAAAGGTTAAAACATCTTTCAATTTTGAACCAAAACTCATATTTCTACTTATGATCTTCATGCTTACAAAAAGATGTTTATTATAATCTTCCGCTTGCTTACAACTCTTATCTTTATATTTGAAATCTCTTATATATGATATGCTTAAACTCTTTATCATTATTTATATTTCGAATAGCTTGATCATGATATATAATTGCCTCCTTACTACCCTCACCCCACATTCTTTTGATAATACCAAAAGGGGGAGATTAATTGAAGAAATCTATATAGAAGAAATATAGAAGATTAAGGGGAGAATATTTCATGTAATCTATCGTTTAGGTGGAGTAACACATAAAATTGCATTTATGTAGGGGGAGCATTAAGATAGGGGGAGTATGCACATTATCATGCATATCATTTACTATAGTTGCAATATTATCTTGCTTATCTTATCTATAAACACTATTGTTGATTTCTTGCTTAGAGGATTTGTTATTATCAAAAGGGGGGAGATTGTTGGATATGTGTGTCACATCCCTTTGTTTGAGAATAACAAATCACATATTGTATTTGATATTGCTTGTAGTGTGTTTATAGTGTGCAGGAACTATAGGTGCAATACTCCACAGGTAGAAAGCAGCTTGGAACAAACTTTTGAAAGGAGAAGAGCTACCGCCAGCGCTATCGCTAGCTCTACCGCTACCGCCAGCACTACCGCAAGCACTATCGCTACCGCCAGGCGCTATCTCGAGTTCGTGCACAGCGACGGTTTCGCAACCGCTACCGCTACCACTACCGCCAGCGCTATCTCCTGCTACCGCCAGCATTATCGCCACCGCCAGGCACTATCTCCAGTTCGTGCACAGCGCCACGCCGCCGACGATTTTGCAACCGCTCCACACGAACGCTACCGCAGGCGCTAGCCACTGCCGCCGGCGCTAGCTTCAAGTTCTATAAATTAGAGCTTTGCTTCTCATTTTGGCTAGAGATCCCAGAGAGGTTGCTTGTGCCACAACTCCAGTGCTGTTATGCTGCCGAAGATGGATCTCCCACTAAAAGCTTAAGGAGAATTCTGGAGGAGGACTACGTCACGCTACATCCGAAGGACGATCACTTCTACCTCGCTTATGCTACAGCGATCCTTCATCCTCGACTCCAGAGATCTTATATAGGGAGTTTTATTATTGCTTTTCATTATTTCCATTCCATACTTTTGTAACCGTTTAGAGAATTCGCCTTGTGTTGGCGACTAGGTCTGGGTAGGACTTAGGGGAAATTCGCCTTGTGTTGGCGACTAGTTCTAGGTGATTAGATCTAGGGGGCTCGAGGCCATATCCGGGGAAGGATTGGCTAGAGCGGCTTGAGGCCTTATCCGGGGAAGGATAGGCTAAAGCCAACCGGTTTGTGGGGATACAAGTCGGTATAGAAAAGGAAAAGAAATTTACTTTTGTACGCCTCCGATTTCTAGCGATATTGAAATCAAATTTTGTAAACACCTTTTTTATATAAATACAATCATGTCTTTATTTGTGTTTACTTGATTTCTCTTCTTTGGCGTTATCTTTAATATATTGGTTACAAAGTTTTCAATTCAAATTACTTTAACTAAATTGTTTATTTCAATCTCTTAATCATAAAACAATTTAGTACTTATTTCTAAAGATGAAAATTATGATATTCTCACAAATTAGCTAAATTGTTATTTTGCCTTTCTCATATTATAAAACAATTTAGTAATTTTCATAAAATTATAAAAAGATTTTTATTCCCTTATTCACCCCCCCCCCCCCCACCCTCTAAGGGCGCCATAAGATCCAACAAACCTCTTGATGAGTTCTCTGGTATATTTGGATTGGGATATGAAAATGCCATCTGCATTTTGTCTTACTTGAAGACCAAGAAAATATGATGATTCTGTTGGATCGTGTGACGCCCTTAGATGGGGGGGGGGGGGGTGAATAAGGGTGTGTTTAAATTATAATTTTAATTTAAGAATTTTTAAACAACTTTTACTTTTCTAAAAATTACTTATAAAAAATTTCAAACCAATGTAATTTTTAAATTAATTCAAACACAAATTTCTAAGTTAAAGATTAAGCAACCAAATTTGCAATTAAAGAAAAAATCATAATGTTTTTTAATCATGAAATTCACATACAATAAAAATGATCTTAACAATGCTTAAGATCAAGGCACAAATATGATAATAAACTTTTAACAATTTGAGTTTACCAATCCTTCTGCCAAGGATCGGAAGGCTATCACTTGTCTCTCCCTAGACCAAGCCCAAGTCTATCCTCTAGATCTTCTCAAGATCTAGACGTAGTGCACAAGACTACGCTTTCCCAACAAAGCCGCACAATGACTTGGACACCACGCACAAGGAGGCGATTTTCACACCAAGCCACGCAAGGGCTTGGACGTCGCACGCAAGACGATGATTTCTCCAACTATTACAAGATGAATGTAAATGTAAATGAAATACAAAATAAAAACCCCTTTAAAATTTCTGGAACAAAACAGCGAAGAATCCTTGAGAAAATCTCCTTGGAACACGTGTACAATCTTCGACTTCGCTCTCTCTTTTCTTCTTCAAGGATGGGGATTTTCGTTCTCTGGAGCTCTCTGGACGATAACACTCAGGAAGAAAGCTTGGAGGTCTGAAAGCATGAATTAAACGAAGTTCTGAGCCCTTTTGTATAAAAGATAGATAACGCCATCCGTTAGCTAGCTATCGCCAAAATCCGATAGCTCCAGAGGTGCCACGTGTCCCATGTATTCAGCATTTTTGCGGAGAGTGGCGATCGCAATTAAGTCGTGGTTGAGACGTGGGCTGTCGGATATCCGATAGCACTATCGGATATCCGTTAGCTTGTGTAACTGCTGCACGTCGTAGAGTTACGGGAAGATCGTGCACTGTCAGAAATCTGTTACTGCTGTCGGAAATCCGATAGCTCTAAAACGTTGAGTAGAGATCGGAGAACGGAAGAAATCGTGCGCTATCGGAAATCCGGTACTGTTGTCGGAAATCCGATAGCTCCAATTTCTGGAAAATCGGTATTTTGCTCCAATTGCAAACATGTTATTCTTGCACCTGTTATCTGCACACCATTAATCAAAAATAGGATCAAATACATTCGGTATTTGTTATTCTAAAATCGGACGAGTGCAGAACGCATGCTCCAACAATCTCCCCCTTTTGATAATAACAAATCCGTATAAAAAGAAATCAAATAAATCCTATAGATATATTGAAAAGTATATCATGTGTCTAAAAGTGTGAACATATGATCTCCATGATCTCCCCCTTAATATGATCTCCCCCTAATATTAGCTCCTTCTAAAAATATTCTCCCCCGACATATAAACTCCCCCTACATGTATGCTCCGTGTATTAATTAAGTATTTTAAGTGATTTCTTATTATCTTCTCCCCCTTTGATATTATCAAAAGTAATGAATAGAGACGAGGAAGGAGTATCATAGAGATATGGTAGAAAATAAGAAAGAATATAGGGAAAGTTGGAGTACACTAGCGGAAGCTTTGTAAGTGATATGATATCGAGATAGGAAACCTTAGAGATGAGGCCAAGCATTCTAGTTATCTGTTATCAATATACAAAAAGCAAATATACTTAACCATTATGAGATTCAAGTTCAATTATCAGAGAAAGACATTAGCAAATAGAATATTGAATCGTTTCGGTCCAATTCTCATAAGAAGAAATTTTATAAATAACAATAAAGTGTAGTAGTGATACTTTGAGAAAGAATACATATGCGTATATTTAAAATATACATGATCATGGCATTGTTAAACATAACATAAATATACATAAAGCCAAACTTATGAACTTATAGAAACTTTGCAAGTATACATAAAAGGACCATTTTGTTTTTGCATAACAAGACACTTTATAATTCTTTCCAAGGTGCTTAACCTCACAATGCTCATTAAGACTTATCAGGAGGCTAAGTAGTGCTTGGTGGAGGATCCTTTTCAAATTTTTTTAATTTATTTCTTTCAAAATTTTTGGCAAAATATATGTTTTGCATTTGAATTTGTTTTTTTTTTTGAATATTTATGTATTTAAAGGATCTCTGAATTCACTTGCATGCAAAAAATGGTATAATTTGAATAAGTGCAAAGTAGCAAAGTTGAAGGTAGCATTTATGAAATGTATTTTGGTATGTTCGATCAATCATGATGTATGTATAAAATAAATTTTATTAACATGTATTTGCAAAATAAGTGTTTGTGATTGCTCATTGTCATAGATAAAAGATTTCTTATACTTAGAGGCATGCGAAAATAATTCTTAATTCCTATATGAAAGTGTCATTACAATGATAACTTAAGATTGAACATCATAATCATGTGTTAAGCTATTTTTACGAAAAATAACACATGAAGAATCATTTATGCAAGATTAAAAAATTCTCCTATGAACATTAATAGAAACAGGGAATGAAAAAGCTAGAGATGAATAAAAGTTTATTTTTGGGAGCTGTCGGATATCCGACAGCTAGATGTCGCCATCCGACACCTCTAAAAAGATAAAAAGAATCGTTTCGTCTTTCCACCGACACCTCACTTCACTTTTAGGAAATTTTCCGAGATTTAGAGCTCCAGGTCGCCAATCAGTTAGTCAGGCTCGACGTAAGAAGGCAGTGGTAAGGAGACAGTTTATGATCTTCCAGAAAGCAGTGGAGCAGGCAGTCGAAATGAGGAGGATTCGGATTGAAAATGACTTCTGGGAGCTAACGCCATCCGATATCCTACTGTCGCCATCCGATAGCTTCCCAGCCCAGATCTCTCCTTAATTTTGTGAACTTCTTTTATGAGACATTTTAAGTACTCTTTTATTAAAGTTCTGTAATAATTTTTAATATTTGGACATGATTTATGTTGGTGAGTGTCTATGTTTTGATCGTTTAAGATTTAGTTTTCCTTTTTAAAATGTATAGCTATTGTGATGTTTTTAATTTTATAGGTTATAAGTAGTGATATAATCATTGAAATGTCTAGGATTCCCAATTCTAGCATAAGCATAGAAAAACGGGAATTCGGTAACGGTTTAGTGAATATATCCGCTAGTTGATTATCCGTGCCTATAAATGAAATTTTAATGTGGTTATTTTTAATATGATCTCTAATAAAACGATGTCTCACATCAATGTGTTTAGACCTTGAATGATGGACCGGGTTGTATGTTAAATCAATTGCACTTTTATTATCACACCATAATTCAATAGTTTGTGGTTTAATATTAAAATCTTGTAATGTTTGTTTCATCCAAAGAGCTTGTGCACAACAACTACCAAGTGCGATATATTCGGCCTCGGTGGTTGAGAGGGCAACAGACTTCTGTTTCCTACTCGACCAAGAGATAAGTGAAGGGACTAAAAAATGACAAGTGCCACTAGTGTTTTTCCTATGTAGTGAACAACCAACATAATCGGAATCAGAATAACCAAATAAAGTAAAATCATCACTGTGTGGATACCACAAACCAAGTTTAGATGTGCCAATTAAATATCTAAAGATTCTTTTAACCGCTTTTAAATGAGATTCTTTGGGATTAGCTTGAAATCTAGCACATAAACAAACTGAAAACATAATATCTGGTCTAGATGCAGTCAAATATAAAAGTGAACCTATCATGCCTCTATATAAAGTTTGATTTATAGATATTCCATTTTCATCTTTTCCTAATTTTAAAGATACACTCGTAAGAGTATTTTGCTTGTTTGAGATTTTCAAATCCAAATCGTTTTAAAACATCATGAATATATTTTGATTGGTTAATAAAAACTCCATCATGTTTTTGAACAATTTGAAATCCTAAGAAATATTTTAATTCTCCTACCATACTCATCTCAAATTCACTTTCCATCATTTTTACAACATAATTACACAACTCTTCATTAGTGGCTCCAAAAATAATATCATCAACATAAATTTGTAAAATAATTAAATTATCATCAACTTGCTTAATGAAGAGTGTACAATCAACACCACCCATTTTAAAACCATTTTGTAATAAATATAAAGTCAATCTATCATACCATGCTCATGGTGCTTGTTTTAAACCATACAAAGCTTTTAGCAATCTATATACGCGATTAGGAAATTTTTCATTTATAAATCCTGGAGGTTGTTCAACATAAACTTCTTCTATAATCAACCCATTTAAAAATGCAGTTTTAATATCCATTTGCAACAATTTGAATCTTTTATGACTAGCAAATGCAACAAATGTTCTAACTGCTTCCAATCGTGCTACGGGTGCAAATGTTTCATCAAAATCTACCCCTTCAATTTGATTATATCCTTTCGCTACAAGCCTAACTTTGTTTCTAGTGACCTTAGAGTCACTATCTAATTTATTTTTGAAAACCCATTTGACTCCTATCACTGGATGATCACTAGGTCTATCAACAAGAGTCCAAACATTATTTCTTTCAAATTAGTTAAGTTCTTCATTCATAGCTAAAAACCAAGATTCATCATTTAAAGCGGTGGCAACATCTTTTGGTTCTATATTAGAGACAAAACATAAATTTGAAAAACTTTCATGTAAACTAGAACGTGTACGTACTCCACTTGATGGTTCTCCAATAACAAATTCTTGTGGATGATCTTTTGAGAACCTTAGCTCGGTTGGAGGTACATATCCTTGTTCTTCTTCTTCTTCACCATCTTTTTCGTCTTCTTTCTCTACTTTTTCTTCATCATCATCATCATTTTTCCTCAGATTTTGTTCCACGTCTTCTTCATTTTTCTCATTACCTGCAACTTTAGTATTTTCTACACAAGAAATGTTTTTATCAAATTTTACATGAATAGTTTCTTCAACCACTTTAGTACGTTTATTATAAACTCTATAGGCCTTGCTAGTTGAAGAATAACCAATGAAAATTCCTTCATCACATTTTTCATCAAATTTACCTAAGTTATCTTTTGTATTCAAAATAAAGCATTTACAACCAAAAACTTTAAAGTAAGATACATTTGGTTTTCTTTGAAAATAAATTTCATAAGGAGTTAATTGTAATGTAGGACGAATCATGACACGATTAATAATATAGCATGCAGTACTAACCGCTTCGGAACAAAAATATTTTGGCAATTTAAATTCGCAAAGCATAGTACGTCCTAATTCTTGAAGTGTTCTATTTTTCCTCTCCACTACACCATTTTGCTGTGGTGTGCGAGGAGCGGAAAATTCATGTTTTATCCCAAATTCATTACAATATGAAATAAATTTTTCATTATCAAACTCTCCTCCATGATCTGATCTAATGCATTTTACGTTTAAATCAAGTTCATTTTGAATACGTGAAATTAGTTTTACAAATTCATCAAAAGCATCAGATTTTGAATTTAAAAACAGTGTCCAACAAAATCTAAAATAATCATCAATAATAACAAATATATATTTTCTACCTCGTAGACTTTGTGTGATTGGACCAAATAAATCCATATATACTAACTGTAAATGTCTAGAAGTAGAAATAACATTTTTGCTCTTAAACAATGATTTAGTAAACTTTCCTTTTTGGCATGGTGAACACAGTGATGAAAGCTTTCCATTTAAATTCGGTAAACCTTTAATTATTTTATTCTTTGAAAGCTTTACTATTCGTTTAGCACTACAATGTCCTAGTCGCCTATGGCATAATTCAAGTTCATCATTCTTTGAAATAAAACATTTAAGTGTAGAATGAGATAAATCTTGAAAAGTGATTGTATAGACATTGTTTATTCTTGGTGCAGTAAGTACGATTTCATTTGCTTTAGAATCAATAATTTTGCAAAGGTTTGAGCTAGAGTCAAATAAAACATTTAGATTTTTATCACATAGTTGACTAATAGAAATTAAATTATGTTTCAAACCTTTAACATATAAAACATTTGAAATTTTAAATTCTTCGTTACCTACTACTCCAATGCCTTTGACTTTACCCTTGCCATTATCTCCAAATGTCACTGTTCCACCTTTCTTCATCTTCAGGCTAAGGAACTTTGATTTATCGCCCGTCATGTGTTTTGAACATCCAGAGTCCAAATACCACACGTCTTCCTTGTTCCTAGCCTGCACGGACATCTAAAAAGATGATGAGAGCAAAGATCTGGTTACCCAAGTGGTCCCTCCCATGGTATAGGTGGAAGCCTTAGGTACCCAGATTTGTTTAACATTAACTTTTCCTTTCTTCCAGCATGAGTCCGAGATGTGACCAAATCGATGACATTTGGCACATGCAATGAATAGTGAGGAACCATTCTTTAATGGTTTCTCTGGACTCTTGCTGGAGGAAATATCTTTATGTGTGGACTTAGAAAAATTTTTATTTTGAAAAAGAGGTTTTCTGAAACTAGAGCTGTCGTTGGCGATAGCAGCTGTCGGAATTTTCTGATAGCTTCCATAAACGTATCCTAGTCCAAATTTTGCTGACTCATGGCATTGGTTGCCTAAAATCATATCCAGAGATTTTTTTCCCAACACCAAATTTTCCAATTGCCATGTTCAATTCATTTACTTTGGACTTTAAAATTGAATTTTCTTTTACTATCATGCCACATCGATTTGCAAATTTTTTCTTGGAATTCTCTAATTGAGAATGAGAAGTTTTGACAACCTTTTCTAAGTCCTTTTTCTCTTTTAGAAGTTGATCAATTTTTTGATCGGACTTAGAAATAGTATTTTCAAGTTCTTTTATCCTTGTCGAAGAGTGATCACACTCTTGACAAATTACCTTCTCGTTCCCAATAGATTTCAACTCATTTGATAACTTTTTATTTACTTTCAAAAGATCTTTATTTTCACATTTTAAAAAATCGATTTCCTTTAGGCTTTTATCCAAAAATTTGCAAGTTTTCATAAATTCAGAATATAAATCATCATAAGATGGAGGAGTTACCTCAGTGTCGCTTTGGACACTGCTATCATCGTCAGATGACGCATTTTCTTTCCCCATCAAGCATACATTTGCTTCTTCTTTATCTTCATCGCTTGCTTCACTTGATCCTTCAAAAGTTGTGTCATCCCAAGTCTCCGCCTTCGGAACCTTCTTTTTGAACTTCTTATCGTGCCTCTTCTCTTTCTGCTCTCTCAGATATTTTGGGCACTAGCTTCTTATATGTCCAATCTTTTTGCAGTGATAGCATTCCGGTAGCGGACATTCTTCTTCATCATCCATTTTTCCTTTGCCTTTGTTGTAGGAAAAATCCTTCTTTTTGAAAAAATTTCTAAATGAGTTTCTCCTCTCAGGATTTCTCATAAACTTCTTAAAGTTCCTCACAAACAGTCCTTCTTCATCTTCCTCACTTTCTTCAGTCTCACTTTCAATTTCCTTTTTAGATTTCAACGTCAAGCTCTTCTTTTTGGGCTCCAAATTGTACTCTTGGCTTTGAATCTTCAACTCCACTTCATGGGTTTTTAGATTCCCAATGAGGCTCTCCAATTGTAAGGTCTTAAGATCATGTGACTCAGAAATTACAGTCACTTTAGGATTGAACTTCGGGGGAAGTGATCTTAAGATTTTCCTTACTAAATCTCCATTGGAGAAAACCTTACCCAGCACCTTTGAATCGTTCACGATTTTAGTGAATCGTGTGTACATTGTATCTATTTCTTCATCCACCTCCATTTGAATCTTTCGAACTCTGGCTCCAGTTGAAATAGCTTTGAATCCTTTACCTGCGAAGTACCTTCATGAGTAATTTCTAAAAAATTCCAAATTTCAAATGCAGTATCACAAGCACAAACTTTATTAAATTCAGTGCGATCTAGTGCGCAAAATAAAGCATTCATGGCTTTTGCATTGTTTTTACATTTTAATTTATCATTGTCATCCCACTTGTCTTTGGGTTTGTCCATAGTTACATCTCCTACAACAATTGTTGGGGAAGTATAACTCGTCTCGACCATATTCCAAACTTCTATGTCGAGAGCTATTAGAAAACACCGCATTCGGGTTTTCCAATAGTTATAGTCTGTGCCCGTAAAAAGTGGTGGCCTACTAATTCCTTGCCCCTCAACGAACGCGTGATCGTTGTGCGCCATTACTCCCGGTGGTAAAACTGTTTTGGAGTAACCTCCCTCTGATACCACGTGTTGGATCGTGTGACGCCCTTAGGGGGGGGTGAATAAGGGTGTGTTTAAATTATAATTTTAACTTAAGAATTTTTAAACAAATTTTACTTTTCTAAAAATTACTTATAACAAATTTCAAACCCATGTAATTTTTAAATTAATTCAAACACAAATTTCTAAGTTAAAGATTAAGCAACCAAATTTGCAATTAAAGAAAAGTCATAATTTTTTTTAATCATGAAATTCGCATACAATAAAAATGATCTTAACAATGCTTAAGATCAAGACACAAATATGATAATAAACTTTTAACAATTTGAGTTTACCAATCCTTCTCCCAAGGATCGGAAGGCTATCACTTGTCTCTCCCTAGACCAAGCCCAAGCCTATCCTCTAGATCTTCTCAAGATCTAGACGTAGTGCACAAGACTACGCTTTCCCAACCAAGCCGCACAAGGACTTGGACGCCACGCACAAGGAGGCGATTTTCCCACCAAGCCACGCAAGGGCTTGGACGTCGCACGCAAGACGACGATTTCTCCAACGATTACAAGATGAGTGTAAATGTAAATGAAATACAAAATAAAAACCCACTATAAAATTTTTGGAACAAAACAACGAAGAATCCTTGAGAAAATCTCCTTGGAACACGTGTACAATCTTCGACTTCACTTTCTCTTTTCTTCTTCAAGGATGGGGATTTTCGTTCTCTGGAGCTCTCTGGACGATAACACTCAGGAAGAAAGCTTGGAGGTCTGAAAGCATGAATTAAACGAAGTTCTGAGCCCTTTTGTATAAAAGATAGATAACGCCATCCGTTAGCTAGCTATCGGCAAAATCCGATAGCTCCAGAGGTGCCATGTGTCCCATGTATTCGGCATTTTTGCGGAGAGTGGCGATCGCGATTGAGTCGTGGTTGAGACGTGGGCTGTCGGATATCCGATAGCACTATCGGATATCTGTTAGCTTGCGTAACTGCTGCATATCGTAGAGTTACGGGAAGATCGTGCAGTCGAAAATCCGTTACTGCTGTCGGAAATCCGATAGCTCTAAAACGTTGAGTAGAGATTGGAGAACGGAAGAAATCGTGCGCTGTCGGAAATCCGGTACTGCTGTCGGAAATCCGATAGCTCCAATTTCTGGAAAATCGGTATTTTGCTCCAATTGCAAACATGTTATTCTTGCACCTGTTATCTGCACACCATTAATCAAAAATAGGATCAAATACATTCGGGATTTGTTATTCTCAAATCGGACGAGTGCGGAACGCATGCTCCAACAGATTCCCCCATGCTACTCATTTCAAATCTTGACTGCATTAGGTAGGCAAACCTTTTGCAGAGAGATTGATCAGTAGATCCAAATATGATGTCATCTACATATATTTGTACAAGTAACAGCTGATTTTTATGTGCTCTTGTGAAAAGGGTTTTATCCACTTTCCCTCTTTCAAAGGAGTGTTCCAGAAGAAAAGTGGATAAGGACTCATACCAAGCTCTTGGAGCTTGCTTGAGGCCATATAGTGCTTTATCTAGCCTATACACATAAGAGGGAAAAGTTGGATTGACAAAACCTGGTGGCTGCTGCACATACACTTCTTCTTCAAGAGTTCCATTGAGAAATGCACTCTTTACATCCATCAGATAGACTTTGATCTTCATATGAGCAGCATATGCCAGAAATATTCTAATGGCCTCCAGCCTTACTACTAGAGCAAATGTTTGGTTAAAGTCAATTCCCTCCTCTTGTATGTACCCTTGGGCCACTAGTCTGGCCATATTCCTGATTATGGCTCCTGTTGAGTCCATTTTGTTTTTGAATACCCACTTAGTCCCAATGGCTGGGTAATTCCTTGGTCTTTCAACTAATGTCCAGACCTTGTTCTTTTCAAACTCTTTCAGCTCCTCTTGCATAGCAGATATCAAGTGAGGGTCACTGTCAGCTTCTTCAAACTTCTTGGGTTCATATTGTGACAGGAAACATTGCAGCATTGTCTCACTTGTGAGTTGTTTCCTTGCCTTGACTCCAGCTGTCAAGTCTCCTATTACTTGTGTTGGTGGATGATCTTTTTGAATCATCCTGGATCTTGTTGAATCATCTAAGAGATTCTCTTCTTCCTGAGGTGTCGCTTGCTCAGTGATAGTGGGAGCTTCATCCTCATTTACTGGAATGATGTCTGTGGCTGGTAACCCAGGTGATGTCATTTCCTCTTCATCTGCTGCAGAATCTTCACCTGAGTTAGTGTCAATCTCCTGTTGTCCTTTTTCCTGACACACAGATGGATGGTCCACTATGCTCATCCTTTCAACTTAGTCTGCTAGCTGGTCTTCTTCCTGCAGAATAGTGTTGGTGGAAGTTTCCTTCCCCTTGTAAAACATGTTAGTTTCATCAAAGACCACATGCACAGACTCCTCAATTTTGAGAGAGCTTTTATTATAGCACCTATAGGGCTTGCTTGATGATGAATATCCCAAGAATATCTCATCATCAGCCTTCTTGTCAAATTTGGCAAGATGACTTTTCCCATTGTTGAGGATAAAGTAAGTACACCAAAAAACCTAAAGTATGTGACTATAGGTTCCTTTCCCTTCAATAACTCATAGGGAGTCTTTAACTTAGTCTTGTGAATGAGACTCCTATTCAGAACATAGTTGGCAGTATTTACTGCCTCAGCCCAAAAGGACATACGCAAGTTGGATTCAGCCAATAATGTCCTTCCTGACTCAATTAGGGTTCTATTTTTCCTTTCAGCCACCCCATTTTGTTGGGGGTTCTAGGAGCTGGAAAACTTTGTCTTATCCCTTAATCCTCAAAGAATCTACACATTAACTGATTGTCAAACTCAGTGCCATGATCATATCTGATCACAACAACCTGGGTGTTGAATTCAGATTGAATCTATCTAATGAATCTTGAAAGGATCTTGAATGTGTCAGACTTAGCTTTTAGAAAGAGCACCCAGCTGAATCTTGAAAAACCATCAACAATAACTAAAGTATAAGACTTACCTACTAAGCTCTGCGTGGAGATAGGACCAAGCAGATCCATGTGCAACAGGAATAGGATTCTGGGTGAATCATTCTTACCAGTTGGTTTGAATGATGCCTTGATCTTCTTTCCTAGTTGGCAGGCTCTACAAGGATGATCTTTATTGAACTTACCAGTTGGTAAGCCCCTCTCTAGGTTGAGCTTGGAGAGTTTGGAAATTGTCTTAAGATTAAGGTGACTAAGTCTCCTATGCCACAACTCACTATTCTCTAACTAGGAGTTGAGTAAGCAGATCTTAGACTTTGTGTACTCAAAGTCTACAACATAGACCTTACCCTTCCTAAGGCCAGTTAATACTACTTGGTCAGTTCTGGTGCTAACTATATGACACAAGGACTTGGTGAATACAACTTTGTATTCCCCATCACACAACTGGCTAATGCTAATCTGATTATGTTGAAGTCCTTCAACATAAGCTACCTTAGAAAAGGAGACTTCCCCAATCCTGAGCAAACCATATCCTTTGGTTTGACCAGAGTGGGAATTCCCAAAGATTACCATAGGCCCTTCCTTGGCCTTGAAATTCTCCAGCAGTTCTTTTGCTCCAGTCATATGCATGGAGCATCCACTATCCAGATACCACTGCTGGTTTGTGGTTGGGCAGTCTCCCTTCTGCATGGGAAATCAACCATTAGTATAGACCCTCACATGCTGGGGTCTCTTTCTTCTATCATCATATGGAGTGATGAAAAAATGAGAAGGTCTTTAAGTACACTCCCTTAGGTGAAGACGTGCTGCATTATTATGCCAGCAATGTTTGGCAATATGTCCTAATTTAGAACAGCAAAAACATCTAGGAATAGAGATAAAGAGAGGTTTAGATGTTTGGTGAATTTGAGCAGGAAACATACATCGAGAAGAAGTCGACGCATTCTTAGAGTTGCCTCGAATGTAATTCGACGTTCCTGCACAGTCCCATCGATAGTCATTCGAAACATGGTATCGGTTGCGTTGAGTGCAATTCGACGCACCCACATAGTTGCTTCGAGATGATGCCGACGCATATGATGGATTTCGTCGAGTTGTATTTGACGTATTCTTAAAATTGCGTCGAGTTCTATTCGACGTATGATTCTTTTTGTTAAGGATTTTATTTGATTTTTCTAAGGGATGTTTGCCTAAGATTCCTGGTTGATCACAAATTTTTGCCCAATTAAATATGGTGACTTTATTAGGGTTGTTATCATTGTGATCTTCAATTTATTCTAGAATATTATCAGGTCTAGACCTAAATGATGCTACAAGATTTTCACAAACATGTTTGCTAGGGATTTGAGTGCTAGTGGATGGTTGTGATTCCTGATCAAGATGATTAAATCTCTTGAAGAGATTTGTGAGATATCTTTAATCTTTTGACTCCTTCCATTGAGGGAGTTCTCAAAGGCTTTAGCCTTTGTAATTTGTTTCTTTAGGTCTGAATTTTTATCATCTAGTATATGTAATTCTTTTTCATTTTCATAAAACTTATTTCTCAGATCATAGTTAACTGAGTACTGATTATCTCTCGTGAGTTCTTCTAGTTATGATCTGATTGTTTTACGTTCCTTTTGGTTGTTAATAAAATCTTGACAAAATTCTTTAAAACAATCCTTAAAATCTCTTGATGAAAAATCAAGGTCATCAAAAACTGTTACCTCATTCTCAGCAGAGGAGTCTCCCAGGGCCATTAGGCAGGCTTCTTCTGGTCCACCTTCTTCATCATCATCAGATGTAGAGGAGCTTAATTCAGAGTTTGAATCACTCTAGGTTTCTGCAATGAAACCTTTTCCTCTCTCCTTGTCCTTCCTCCTGAAGGATTGCTTCTTGAGCTCCTTCCTCTGCTAGATGTTCTTGTTCTTTTACTCCTCAGGATATTCAGTGGAGATGTGTCCTGGTTTTCTACATGAAAAACAAATAATCTCCTGTTTAGGAGTTTTATCATAGCTTGGCTTGCTTGAACTCCTTTCTTTTCTTCTGGAGTCCTCTGTCCTGACCTACCTCTTGAATCTTTTGGCCAAGAGGTTGAACATTTCTTCTTCAGTGGTGGAGGACTCTACTTCAGCAGTCTTTAATGCAAGAGTCCTTTCCTTAGGAGTTGATATTCTTTCCTGGGCTTCTGACTCAGCCCTGCTCTTCAGTAGAAGCTCATAGGATTTGAGATTTCCTAGTAGAGCATCTGTTGTGATCTCTCTAAGGCATCTAGAATCTCTAATAGCCCAGATTCTAGAGACCCGTGTGCTTGGAAAGCACATGAGGAGCTTGTCATTAATCTCTGTCAGAGAGATTTCTTTGTCAAGCCCTCTCAGCTCATTGGTGATGATGCTGAATCTGTCATACATTTCTGTAATGCTTTCATCAGCCTTTTTCTTGAAGTTTTCATATTGGGATATGAGAAGTGACGTTTTGTCTTTTCTCTCATCAGAGCTGTCTTCAACTAATCTGGAGAGAGATTCCCAGATTTCCTTGGCAGAGTTGCACTCAGCAACTTTTTGGAATATGTCATCTGACATAGTTGAGACCAAGATGTTCATGTCCTTGGCATCACATGCCTTGACCTTCTTCTCAGCATCAGTCCACTCTGCTCTGGGGACTGAGGTTTGTATGACTTTCCCATTAGCATCTTTCCTTACTAGGGTTGGGGGACCTGTCAGGATGACATTGAAGATTTCCTCATCAATAGAGTTCATATTTTTTTATTCTAGCCTTCCAGAGTGTGAACTTATTCAAGTTACACACTTGAGGTCTTGTTGAGGTATAATCCTTAGAACTCATTTTCTTTATAAAATTTTTACAGCAAGGAAATAAGAGTAGGAGGTCTTTTTGATCAAGGTGTTAGCCTTTTAATGATCAACCTATCTCTAATACCAATTGAAAGTGCACAGTGTTCCTCTGAGAATCTTTTAGAGGGGGGGGGGGGGGCTGAATAGATATTTAAAATAATACTATCCTAACTGTGTAGACAATAAAGCACACTAAGGAATTATGCTCACAAACAACACACAGGCAGGATAATTATTGCAGGAAATAAAAATACTAAGAAAGAAAATTGGGACAGCACAGAAAAGCACAGCACAAATACAAAAGATTTTATAGAGGTTCCCCAAAAAGTGGGTAGTCCTCTCTTCGACCACCTAGTAGGAATGCACCACCTGTGCCTGAGTCTTTTGATAAGGAGACTCTTAGAACCACCAGATCTTTTAAAAAGGATATCTTGAACCAACCAGATCTTTTGATAAGGAGATCTTGAACCAACCAGATCTTTTGATAAGGAGATATTGAACCACTCAATCCTTTAGAAGAGGTATTCATAAAACTCTTTTACAGTTGAAGAGGAAGTGAAGAAGGAAAAGAAAGAAAGAGGGAGAATTCTGTTCTCAGAATTCTGTGAAGCCTTGTGCTTCAGTTTTCACTTTTTTGGATCTATGAATAATGAATCCTTGCTTTTGATAGTGATGTTTTGCAAGGATTATGAGCTTCAGATCCTGTCAGTTTCTTCTATTCAAATCTGGTTGATGTATGGTCTTTGATGAAGAGCAGCCTTCTGTTTTTACTGTGCTGAGAGAGACCAGTATTTGTTCTTCACTATCTTCTAGGGTTCAGAAGAAGAAGAAGAATGAGAGCCCCAATCGACAGAATTTGAATATATGTATTGAATGCTCTTGTTTCTTCTCTCTAATCTTCATATTTTTTGTCCATCCTTTAATTTGAATTTGTTTCCTCTTTTAGAGTGTGTTGAAAAGCTATTGGCCTGAACAATTTCTCTTCCTTTCCTCATTTGTTCTCGACCCGTCTGCCAACTGTCTTGATCCTTTCCAAGAAAGCTTTTGTTGTCTTCTTTATTGCTTCTTTCTATTTTAGGCAATAAATGAGCCGATGTAGAACAATCTTCAGTATTGTGGGCCTTTAGAGAGAGTTCCAAAATGACAGCTGAAAAGGTTTCCTTTTCAGACTGTATTTCGACGTCACGTCGATTTCTCTTTCTCTCTTATCGACACACCTTCAATTTCTTGTAAAAGCAGCTTCAAATTTATTCTTGCTCTGATTGAAGTCTGCTTGTCGACGTTGCGTCGATACCTTATCGACGTAACCGTCGAGTTGAGGGCTTGACTCTGAACTTCATCATCTGCGTCGAATTGTAGTCGATGTTGCGTCAACTTCAGATGGCTTCAACAGATTCTTTCTTCTGCGTTGAGTTGAAGTCAAAGCTGCGTCGACTTCTAGTGATACTTCGATATGTCCATTTCATCTACGTCGACATCCTTTCGACGTAGCGTCGACTTGATCTACTTTGACTGAAAGTTGAGTTGCTTGGACTTCTAGTCTAAGTTGCGTCGACATGAAATCGATGTTGCGTCGATTTCTATTCGACGTAATTGTTAACTTAACCCAAATTCTGCTTGTCTTGATCTGGTCTTGTCACCCTAAGTTGAGTGAGATATCCTAAGACATCTAATGACCATATTACCCTCACTATACAATGGGTAATTGAATCCTAAGAGATAAAATCACTTTAGGTAATTTGTTAAGTTAAATCTAAGGAGTTTTTCTCAGCATCCTGCTTTATAAAGCGTACACAGCCCTCGAGTAGCTTCATGTGACCCTCCATCAACGCTGAGTACCCCCCCCCTGCATTCTGCTACATCTCTTCTACGGGCATTGCATAGTTCCCCTCCAAGGCGTTCATTCGCTGCTCCAGGGCAAGGATGCGAGGAAAAGGGACGTTCTCGCCCGAAGCCCTCTCCTCCTAGAGCTCGCGAAGCATGTACCTATACTTCCGCAACACCCCAGCCATTCAGCTTTTCATCTCGGGAGCATCGAAGGTGTCGCCCAGGTATTCGACAATCCAAGAAGGGGAAGGCAGCGCTGAGTAGATTCTTGCATCATCCGATTCATCAGCTATCGAGATGTCAGTATCTGAGAGTGGAGGTGGGATGTTAGCCAGAAATTAGAAACGGAAAAGGAAAGGGGCGAATGCATTCACTTACCATGCAAAGTCTCAATACCCTTCCCCTCGCAATGGGGAGAGGGCTCACCTCGGTGGCTGGAGGAAAACTCAGAGTCCCGCCAAAGGCGTAGGAGGTGGGGAGTACCAGGGACTTTCTCGAGCCCACTCGTGGCAGGGTCTTGTCAGGGCCCTGTGCTATGATGACCGCGGCAGAGCTAGGAGCATTACTCATCGGTGTAATAACTATTTTGGTGAGCTTCTCGGACACGTCATGAGCAAGTGACTAGGGGGGGGGGGGGGGGGCGGGGGGGGGGGGGGGGGGGGGGGAGATCGATAAAGGTGGGCACTGCGAAAATAAACACATGGTTAATTATCAACATAATGCGTGAGTATAGCGCGAGGAGAGAAATGGTCAAACACCAGGAACTTGAGGGCTCGTATTAGGGTTCACCTGAGTGCACACACCCTCCCGCTTGTCGTCTACTCTGCCCCTCATGTCATCCTCGGTAGCGAGGTTAGGCTACGAGATCTGAGGTTTTAAAACTGGAAATATTATAAAAAAATTGTAAGCGAGCAGAGAGAGGGGGGACTCGCACATGTTCAGATGTATCAATCCCTAGGAGAACCCAGGTTATTGTTGAAGCCCGGGCTGAGTCGCCACCCCTCCTAGAGACTCACGCCTCACCTTTTTGATCAGGTGCCCTCACACCAATGAGCTTTTGATAAGGTGCCCAAAAACCAAGGGAGCTTTTCATCAGGTGCTATAACCAAGATGCAGGTTTTTGCTAAGGTGGCCTGTCACCGGGAGTTAACATTTGAAGGGAGTTATAACCCTTTGTACAGGAGGGGAAATAAAGAAAACAAAAAGGTTGAAGGTGTTCTTCTCTTTTTAAGAAGACTCTTGATGATGATGTTGAAGAGAGCTCCCCCTGTCTGATTTAGATTGATGACAGCTTGTGGATGGAGCTTCTTCTCTAGATTCAAATACTCTTCTTCTTCTTCTGCAGTTTAGATCCTGAGCAATTGATATAGATTGGTGTCTCAGGATATATATGATCTGCAAAGAAAGAGTTAGCAAAAAGAAGATAATATATATTAGATCTGTTCTTCTTTTTGCCCCTCTGCTTTTCTCTTTTCCTGTAGCTTCCTGTTTTGCCGCTAGCTGTTCTCTTCCTTCTTATCTTCTCTGCTCTTCTCTGTATATGTATTCTGGGGAGCTTTCGGCTGATTTGAATTCTTTCCGACAGAAGAAGAAAGAAATAATACCTCTTTCATTTCCCAGATCCTCGAGCAAACAAATTGTCGTCTTTAGCTTTTGCAACGGCTATAACATTTAATGCTGCAACGGCTGTATTGTTAAGGCAACAATATATATATAGTAATATATAAATAGAAATAGTAAAATATTGCTTTAAATAAATCTGACAGCATATATATATAATTTTAGTCGAACTGAGATTGATATAAAACAATGCTGCAGATATTTCGTCGAGCTCAACTTCAAGTTCGTCGACCTCATCATTTGATTCGCCGACCTCATCATTTGATTCACTGTTCTGAACATCTGCTGAATATTCGTCGAACGCAGACTTGAGTTCGTCGAACGGAAGGATTCGTCGATCGCTGAGACGGGCTGGATCGTCGACCGCTAAATATTGAGCTGTTCGTCGAACGCAGACTTGAGTTCGTCGAACGAAGGATTTCGTCGACCGCTGAACCGCTGAGACGGGATCGTCGAACGCTGAACCGCTGAGACGGGATTGTCGAACGCTGAACCGCTGGATTTCGTCGAGCGCAGAATGAATACCATTCGTCGAGCGCAGAACGCCGTTCGTCGAACGCAGGTAGCCGTTCGTCGAACGCAGAGAACATATGTAAATTTTATCTTTCTCTTATTTTTCAGCCTATTAATTATATCTCTTTTCAGCCTATTATCTTAATGGGATTTGATCTAAGTTATACAATATGTTATGATAGAAACTTAGACACTAAAGGTGGATCCTAACTCAAATCAAAACTAAAGTTCCAACAGCCTCATTCTTTTCCTTGAAGGCGGCGAGGCGAGCTAGGATTTCCTTGGAAGGCGGCATGATGGCGAACAACCGAGGGGAAGCGAGGAGACGAAGTAGGGAGGAGGAGGGGGGTCCTTGGAATTGCACCCCATCCCCCAAGATATATATAACCCCCGGTGAGCCCCACTACAAGATTCCCCTAAATTAAGGCGCTCGCAAAATGCTGGGGTTGGACTGTCTTTCCGAGCTTGAGGCAAACTCGCAAAGAGCGTAGATTGTGTACAACCCCGTATTTGTCAAGTGGACACATTGATCCTTTAAGCAGTCGGGGCGAGACGGGGGCCCATGCGAGCAAGGTGGGCGAGTGAGGAAAATCTGCCTACCCCCCCCCCCCTGCTCGGGGCGAGTGGCGAGTCCCAGCCTCATCCGGAACTTGCCACCCATAGGCGAGCTGGCCTAGAACAACTCCAGGACTCGCCCCGCTCAGGCGACCTGAATTAGAATGGCCTGGACTCGCCCTTTTGTGATTGTGGCCTATTTTCTCAAAAAAACACAACTTTGGCCTGCCTTTAGCCACACCAAACAACGAGATTCAGCTGTAGGCAGGTAAATTTGGGCTGCATTTAGTAAAACAAAATGCAGGATTCCGCTATCCGCAAACCATTTTCAGAAAACTATAAATAGACTCCCAAGGGCACCTTAGGAGAGACTTTTGCTTCCTATCTACTTTGGTTGTTTCTGGTTGGTGAGAGCTCCAACCCTCTATAATCGTGGTTTCTGGGCGGACAGCCTGGTGCTCTCCAGTGCCCGGGCTCAGCATTGGCTTGGGAGGGGAAGCTCTCTTTGATCTTTTTGGGTTTGTGGCGGAACCTCCTCGTTGCATCTCGCGGGGCCTGTTCTTAGTTTTCCAGCTTTTTGAGTGAGATTATTTGCTCCGAGTTCCTAGCCTAGCATTCCAACTCAGGAGATGTAAAAGTGAGCTACATCGGTCTGAACTCCTCTTGAACTGTGGTTTCCAGGTTCAACAAGAGCAAAAAGCAGAAACTGTCTAGGGGCCTCAATCGTAGCGCACAGGCTCACAAACTCAACAACGATGGCGGTGAGGATGGCGAGCCCTCCATGCAATATAGCGGACACAACATAAGTCTTTTTGAGCCTTTCATAGGTTCTCTTTGCTCCGCCTTATATGGTTATCACCACGCCTGATGTGCTCCTTCAATAAGGAGGCCTCGCCTACGGTGCTCGCCACTTGCGTGAACCTGTGGAGATCGTCTTCAGCGGCATGTTGGCGAGTTTCTACCTCATATAGCCTCGTCTCCAGATCGACTACCTGAGCATACAAGCCCTCCTCACCATGCAGTTGCTGTTAAAATTGCTCCACTTCAGCGAAGCGAGTCCCGAGGTCAGCCAACTGCTGATTCACCTCAGCGGGCGGCATGGCCATGAGAAAGGAATCATGGGCTCTAAGGACAGCAAGGAGGCGAGCCCATGAACCCTCGTTGAAGCCTGGAGGGATCGCAAGGAGCTCTCTCAAAGGCGCGGTCATAAAGGGCAGCGGCGACCCAGGAAGCGAATCTGTGGATGATGAGTGGCCGGATGAAGTCGACGCACATCGACTTAGCGAACAAAGTGCCTAGGATGTGAAGAATGAAAGGAAAACAAATGTTGAAGATAAGTGGTGAGGACAATGAATACCAGGAGAAGGAGCGAGATCCTCATTCGGAATCCGATGTGAGTTCACCCGAAGACCCTCGGTGGAAGAGGGTTTGCGAAGCACCAAGCTAGTCCCTCGGGTAAGGGACCCCTTACCAGAGACTTCCCACCGGAATGGGGCGAGTTGGTTGACCTACTCCAGGAGGGTGTTGAGGCGGTGGGTGTGGAGAGTTCTGAGTTGATCCTACACGCCCCTGGGCCAAGGAAAATGCGGTGGTTATACCTCTTGATGGTACCTCGCAGGGTTGTTGGTCGGGCGGCAGTTGGCGGCTAGAGGGTACTACAAAGGACATAACGAGTCATAGATAATTCAATTTCGGTAGATGAGGAAGCGGGATTCGTACCCGACAGAGTGACATGGTGGATAGGAGGGAGTGAGGGAGCATTCGCGTCGTCTAGGGCCTGCACCCCCCCCCCCCCCCCCCCCCATCTCCAGTCCCGCCAATCACAGTCCCGATCTCGCCATCACCCTCTCGGTGAGACAAGTCGGCATTGGGTTCCTCGATAATGGGCAAGACAACAATACTCCTAAGCGGAGGCCCTCACCTCGCAATGGATTCAGGGTCAGTGGAGGATTTCTCGCCATGGGCAGGATCAATTACCCTCTTTCTTTTGTTTTTTCTATTCCTTGCGAGGTCAGGAGGACGGGGAGTAAGGAACTTATCTATAAGACCAAGAACGGCGTCCGCCTCGGGCTTGTCGTCAACAGCATCTGATTGGCGGCAACGGAAGATTGTCCTCCTGAAGCCATCTCTCAGCATGAAGGATTAAGGGCGCCATCCCAACTCTATTTGTAGAGGGAGACCCATGGAACAATCAGCGCTTCCCCTCTCCTAGGTTTGAGCTTGCTAAATAAGGGTTGGGCTCTTCTTTTCGACCTCTGCAAGCTCACAAAGAGCGGGGATTGTGTACAACCCATATTCGGCAAATAGGCGCAGGACTGACCTAACTCGCCCTGGGCAAGACGAGGCGAATACGGACCCTTAGGCGAACTCGCCTTAAGCACACTCGCCTTAGAAGAACTCTCCCCCGGGCAGAGTAGGGACGAATCTGGTCGCCTCAGACGCACTCGCCCAAGGATAGGGCGAGGCAAGCTCGGATCGACCCGACTAATAAATCCTCCCTCACTACTCGCAGACCAGCAGAGACTGCGTTTAGTATTTTCAAAAACTTGCGAGGGGCTGTTCGCAGACCACTTGGGTCTGCGGATAGTAATTTGGTTAAGGCGGAGGCAGCTACCCGAAGGACAATAAGACTATTTTTTCCTCAGAAGGATTTTCCCATAAATAAGACTCATTATTCCTCAGATCAGCACAGATCCACCCCCTAAGAGAGTCAGAGCTTTCTTCCGTTTAGTTCCGTGTTGTCTGAGATACGGGCTCAGTTCCTGGTTTTAGGAGGGGAAGTCGAGCAAGGCTTATAGGTTAGTGGTGGGACCTCCTCGCGGCAGCTTGTGGGTCTATTTTTAGGCAATCATCCACCAAATAGCGAGGGCCTGTTCCTAGCTCGAAATACTTAGAATTGGGATCTAACGAAAGGATAAGTAACTCAAGCTACTCGTCAAGTCTCGAACATAGTTGAACCAGTATCCGGGTTTCAACAATATATTTATAAATTACACAATAAACATACTCATAATGTATGTTTATAAATTACACAAAAATGGTGTCAACGACAGTAAACGACATAGAACATCAAATGAGAGCGAGATAAGAAAGTCATCGAAGCTAGCCTTAGAGAGATGCATGGAATGGAGCGCGAAACAAAATTTTACCTCTCTGTCACTTAAAATAAATAAACAATATATTTTTAATGCTCTCGCCGATATATTAGCCGGGAAATACCGCTCGATAATATCAGACGATATTTTCACAAATGACATTTTTGTTTAAAATGTTGATGTCGTGTGTTTTCTTCCCAAAACTTTTATGTCGTTCGACATCTACAACATTGCCAAAAACTCTTAGGGGCATGTATATGTGATACGTGCTCCGGATTGGGAATGCGTAACAGATCTCTCTTGCCAATTAGATCATCAATAGGCATCTCGCGCACCTTATACGACCTACTCTTTTCGGCGATGAATGGAACTTCGAGAATGGTCTTCACTTCTCGTTAGAGAGGTCGTTGGTGCGGTTGTTGGGCGGTCGATGAGAGGTGCGGTGATGATGGAGGAGTCCACTGTGTATCCTGAAGGGGAAAGAAATAGAGAGAAAGAGAGAGTGAGAGAGAGATTGAGAGAAATATTTTCTACTATTTTCTTCCTTTCCTGCAAAGAGCCAAACCAAGCATATATATATATAGGTTGCATACCCCTCATTTACGCTTAGACACGTGGTATAAAGTAATATTAAAAGCTACTAAGTACCCCCACCCCCTCTAGACATTAAACAATGTGATAATAGCAAGTGGTTCATAATTATTAAGAGGGCTACATGTTAGGTCACCATCACCAGTCTTGGTCCACGTGAGGATTATGATTGCAAGCTTGGTCTACGTGAAGATCATGTTGGTTGTCTTGGTCCTTGTGAAGATCATGGCTGCTGTCCACCCCAAGGAGGTTAGACTCTGCTTCGTTTGATGGTTCATTGCGTGCACTACGTTGGTAGATGTTGCCCCAACGTGGGTTTGCGGCGACACGATCCGTAACAATATGAAACATAAGATGATGATTCTTTCATTCTGCGAGACCATTTTTCACGGATGTATAAGGATAGGAAGTTACCTACATTGCCATAACATAATATAAGTGCCAAAGAAGGGTGCGAGGCGGGAGTCACACAGTAGATTCCTCTAGCTGCAACACCACTAATCATCTTCCTTGAGATAAATAATGGATAAGAGATTTAATAGGAAATGCTGATAACAATGTTGACCTGTCACACAAATAAATTCTATGAAGCCTTTATAGCATATCTTTAATCATACAATAAAATAGGGAAACTACAGTAGAGATTTTTGACATTTATAGGACTACAAAAAGACATCAGCAAGGCTATTTGAGATCTTTCAAGAGCTGAAACATTTTCCTTGTTATTTAACATTGAATACACTCAATATCAGAAGAGCCTATATCATTTTCCATTTCATCCATCCCTCTCTTCTTCTTCAAATGGCCACGCCCTCATCGCAGAAGCCGACAACACGACATATATCGTTTGTTTTGATTTTCTCGAGTTTGTCGAGAATCAGAGGAGCGTATCTGTACACGGTTTCTTTGCACTGCAAGAAAGAGGAAGGCAAATGTTAGAACCATAAAGAAGCAATATTTCTTCATGAATCCATCTATTATTATGATTAAATCTATAAGAGGATGAACTGATATTGTTCATTATAATCTAAAACTCCACATTATTACTCACATTCTCTTCTTGATTTTCTCCTTCTTCACAATATTCCAGGAGGGCTTCCATTACCTGCCTCTAATATTTTGTGCAAAAAAAACTAAGTTTTTGACAATAGAAAGCAGGCAAAGAGGGAAAGTGTCAATTTTGAATTGAAAATTACTCATTTACCCTTATTTTTGATTGCTTGAGCTGATAGAAAAGATCCCTTACAGCTCGGCGGCAAGCCACACAGTTTCGCTCATCTGTCACCTGTTAAGCCATTCAGAGTAAGTTCACACCATATTGAATGACTTTTCTGTCTGACTTCTGTTTGATTATTTCCTATTATAATGATGCTTTTATTAGTTTCAACTATTTTCACCACTTTTTCATCAGTTCTAAAAAATAATTTGCTTACATTAGACTTAAGACTGTTTTTTAGCAGAAAATAAATAGTGTATGGAAGAAGATAAAGAAACAGCCTTTTGAATTGCATAATCTAATGTAAAAAAACAAGGCATATACGTCCTCACACATCAATTTGATTATAGGTGGACAATTTAAGGCCTTTCGTACTCTTTATGGGTTGCTTCTATATATAGAAGAGTTGCATTACCAAACCTTGTATGCTAAATTTGCACTGAGAAACTTTCATCTAGCGTATTGCATTTATGCATTACATTGCATAATCATATGTTTACCACAGATCTTTATCTTATAAGTTTATATGAGTACTCTAATAAGATAAGTTACTTCGCTACTATTATTATAACTGAAACCTTATCATATAAGTCTGTATGAGTTTTCTTTTATGATAAGTTGCTAATTTTTATACATTGCTTAGTCATATACTCTCTTTTTATTATATTGTGCTAACTTGTTATGCAGTTGAGTGCCCCTTCTCTCCCCCGGTGTTTAGACTGTGTTGAGGGGGAGGGTGTGTGAATCGCTTAGTATTTTAGACTAATAGTTTGACATGTAACCATTTAGGAGCTGTTACAAGACCAGCAACAGTCGTTCCACCCCTACAAGGATAGGAGATTTTGCCGTGAGGACGACTCATGCATCGCCTCACGTCACGGCAGGATCTACCACTCTAGAGGATAACATGAGAGATGTGAGAGTTATATTTATTTATGTATTTGTAGTTTGATGGACTTCTTGTATGGGCTTCTCCTTACACTCCAGCATTTTACTGTTTCATGTATGTGACTTATGCTGTGATGTTTATGCTATTACTTTCAGTTTTCCTTGCTCTCGTAATTCTATACTACGTTTGTATTGTGACGATGTTTTACCTGACAGGATAGGCGTCATATGGTAGGAGTTGGCCTGTGTGCTAGCACTACCGCATGGTGGTTACCATGGGCATAAGACTTCGCTCAGTTGTGCCTAGTTTCTAGGAGGGGCAGGGGGTCTAATAATTTGGAAGTTGTACATGGTGGTAGGGGCAACCTCTTGAACCTATAGGGCCCTCCTTCAGAATCCTGTCTGGTGAATGATGATTGATTATATTTGAAAAAAATATGCTCACACTACAGCAACCATGGGATGGTTGATATGCATAATAAAATACACAATGAACAAAATTGTGAGGCGGGTCAACTCAAATCAAAGAATACAAACAGAAATATGATTTCAATCCCTCAATTTTATCTCCTTTTTAGGAAAAATCTTTAAACTATATTTTGCATGATTTGGTTCCTCAACTTTGCAAATCTAGTACATAAATCACTTCAACCATGCAAAACATAATTTATTTGCAAAGTTGAGTGACAAAATTCATGCAAAACATTGTCGAGGGACCGATTTCAAGAGTCGACAACGTTGAGAAACTGAATTCTTTGTTTTGCCAAGAATGCATGGATGAATGATCTTATAGGACTTAGACATGAGCTAATCTGTTCTACCATGAAATAAATATATAGGTAATTTACAAATAAACGCAGTCATGTATTATATATATCTTATTTTAATCTTTCTCACCGATTTCATGGAGCATAGACCGGTTCGATTGCATAGGATCTCATCATCAAGTAGTCCTCTTAGTGTCAAGGTAGTTCTGTGCATATAAGCTTCAGATGTTTCCAAGCGCTGCCATAACATCTCTACTCGCTTTAACATCAAGCAAAGGAGAAAATATGCAGGTTATGCCGATTGATTTCTTGCCCTCGAATTCCATACCTTTGCCTTCAGATCAGAAGAAAGAATATGAAAAGCTTCCTTTGAAAAGCTTCCAATCTCCTCGAACAAACTCAAATTAGCCAAGGATATTTCTTCCTTTCCTGAAACTTACAGAGAAAGGAGCAGAGGTAGAGTATAATTACATTAAAGATTTGATGATTTTTCTAATTCTCACCATTATTATTGGGCATGGATTCAGACCAAGACAATGCATCCATATTTGCTAATGAAATGAGCACCAAAACAAAGCATTTAGCCAAACCTTTTCCTTTCACCATAACTGTATGAAATCTGAAAGACATGAAAACAGAAGCAAAACCCAATTATAACATTAAAAAAAGAATTTTTGTTCCTAAAATTGCATTTCTTCTCATAAACATGGAAAAAAAAACTCAAGCTCAATGGAGTGTATATCTACCTTGAGGAATGGTTAGTTAATGGGATGAAAAGGTTATATATAGCAAACTGAACACAGAATGGTATTACATAAAGCAATGCATATATGATTGAATTCTCATTTTGCACATTGGAGGCTCATTATTACTTGAATTTCTTAAAGGTTTTTAGCTTTAAAGCTGATTTCCTGCCATTCTTTCAGGTTTAATCCATTGTGGAAGGACTGGGATGTCCTTATATTCAGTACATGGTGTTGGTTTGGAGAGAAAAGTAGCTAGGTACGTGGAACGTACCATGAGCACCGTGCGGGGATAATTTTGTCCGTTTGATCTACGATCGGACCGCCAGCCAAACATAGAAAAAAAGTGGAAAAAAACATTGCGCGATCTGTTGATCGAGCGGTGGTTGTGAGCGGAGCGCACGATGCGCATTGCACGCTCCGCGCACAAAAAAGGTTCCGTTGGTTTGAGATGTTAGATGCTGCTTTCGAAGTCAAATTATTGGTTGATATTTGATGGAATGTTCCCAGAAGGTGAGTTTTGGAAGGAAGGGGATTGAGTCCTGGTTGCATGTGAAGAACATGGATGAAGCCTTGATTTATTTTACATTTGTACACAACAATTATTATTTCCTCATTTTACTGCTAGGTGTAAGAAAGTCTTTTAACAATCTTGATCTTATTTTCCTTCTTTCATTATATTGTATACAGTATAATATATAAGCAAAAACACCTTCTGATAAAACAGTTTTTACATTTTTTTATAAGTGACTTCAATTTTTTTGTTATTTAAAAAAATGTCCCCTCAATTTTTAGTAAGCTTGTAATTGGCGATACAAAAATTCTCAAGGAAAGCCCGTGCACCATAGCTAGCTTGTATATAGAATGGCTAAATATTATTGACTTTTATACTGATAAATATTTTTGTGATTTATAACAAAAAAAATGCATAAGAGATCGCGGGTGCATTAAGGCAGGATGCTTCATGCATCATACTTGCGCAGCAACCGTAGCGCGAGCATGACGAGCAGTTGCAGGCTTGCAGCTAAACATGATCAACAACCTCACATTCTCCTGGAAGAAAATAAGGAAAAAAAATCAATTTTTGTAAGAATTGCAAATATAGAAGTGAATATATTAATCAACGCATCAGATCAACTAACAGCTACCATCAAATGCCATCAAACTCCTAAACTTCAATAAAACTTTTCTTGCTTTAAGAAGGTTTGAGATGCATACTGTACACAGAAGATGTAGAAATGGTCACTGAAACATGTTAGAATTTTCTAAATTAAAATAATTATTTAATTCATTAAAGCCTTCTTGGTGTTTGAGCTTCGCAACAATTGATGGGAAAAACTCAATACCAAAGAGAATGAACACAAATATTTAGAGGTGATATGCACCCATTTATATAGTCATCTTGGGGTGCGTTTAGCCGCATCTCCACCTTAAGAGTGGAGTTAGTGGGGAGAGTGTTAACTCCAATGAAATAAGAGTGGGGAATGAACCGCCACAGCAATCGGAGCCCGCGTACACGCTCCGCCATCATCGGCCGAAGCCGCACCCCACTTAGTGGGGTGCGGAGCTGGCGCCGCAACCGACTGGGGGTGCAGCCAGCGCCGCACCCCCTTCGGGTGCGGCCGGCGCCGCACCCCCAAAGTGTGCGGCCGGGGCTGCACCCCTATGGAGGTACGCCCGGCGCCGCACCCTCTTAAGGTGCGGCCGACGCCGTGCCCCCCTTGGGGGGCGACTGGGCTGCAAACCCCTCCTTTTCCAGGAGGTCGCACATCCCCGTCTTGAGAGGCGCGAGCTTAAGTAGGCGCATGCGATAGCATTTTTGGCTTTCCACCCGCAAAACGAGCTAAGGATGCTCAGAATGCTTCAGTGTTCGTTGCACGCTCAGAATGCTCTCGTATTCGTTGCGCGCTCAGAACGCTCTCGTGTTCGTTGCGCGCTCAGAACGCTCCCATGTTCGTTGCGCGCTCAGAACGTTTTCACGTTCATAACGCGCGCGGTTGCTAACCTTTCCCAATTTCCTAGATTGCAGGTCTTATTCACTTCGCTCAACGCCATCAACAAAGCTGCCTGAACTGTCCAAGCTAACCGAACTGCCCAGGGGGCAAGACGGGAATATCCAAAAAGTGGCGATCTGTGTGCTCCAAATCGATCAGCGTGATTCGTCTGTGAGGTGGTTACGGTGGTTACAACGACGAAATTACCAGACTACCCCTGCCCAAGGCTATAAAAGGAGTCCAGGGCATTCATTTCAAGACACCTTGCTTTCTACACCCGAGAGAGCTCCTTTGATGATTTTCCTGGAATTCTCATACGGCGCTTGGAGACCTCCTTCGAATCTTCGAAGATCTACTTCAAGCCTTCGAAGGCCTCCTTCGTGCCTTTGGAGATTTTCCTTCGCTTCGGAAGATAGTTTTCTAAGCGACTTGGGAATCTTCAAGCTATGAAAGGCGACTCGAGAATCTCACTTTCGTTCCCAGAGAAATACTTAGTCTCTCGAGAGGTGGTCTGTCACCCTTGAGGTTTACTTTCTTAACCATTGTAATGAACAACAGTTTGTCGCGCTCGAGTACTCAGCTTTCAATTGTAACGAACCAGAAGATAGTGGAATTTGGTCGGCATAGCTCCGATCGCGTGGTTTTTCACCCTTTCCGGGTTTTCCACGATAAAAAGTATTTGTATTATTTAGTAACTCTTTCATCGACTGTTTGTGCGCTCGGCTTGCTCATGAGCTAAGGTGGTTCAATTTGACCGGTCTACCAGAGCATCGAGTGACCCACAACAGTTTGGCGCCGTCTGTGGAAACCAAGTTCCCAGTTACAACTAGAAGCAATCTTCTCTAAAAGATCGGCAAGGATGGATACTCACTCGGCCGTTTCTAACATGGGAAGTTCCTCTCATCCCGCAAATTCAAAAGGAGGCGCGCTCGTCGTCGCACCTATCCTACCACAACGGCCCGACATTGTCGACAAACAAATGCCTCTGACAACGGAGCAAATTCTGGACAACAATGTGTTCCAAGTTAGTCCATCCCCTTCGTCAAAACAGATTTTGACATATCCCATTCCACTCTGGCTCAAGCCCCCGTGGTATAGGAAGTTCCACGGGTCAGAGAACCCGTAAGAGCACGTCAACTACTTCCTAACCGCAATGGAAGCATTTGGGCTCCCAGATTAGATCACTTGCATGATTTTCCCCGCCACACTCCGTGACAACGCTCTCAATTGGTATCAATCGCTGCCAGAGGGAATCATTCACAACTTCACCGAGCTATCCCAGTTTTTCATCGGATGGCACGAGGTCCGAGAACGGAGTGTCAGAAAACTAACTCAGACAACGAAGATGATCGAGGAAGAGGGACTTTCCCCCTCAAAGCAAGCGGAGCACGATCGGTGTCAGGAGGACGTCACCACAAGATCGCACCAAGAGAATCTCCACGGAGGTTTGGATTTCTCCATACACGCAAGCATTGGGGACCCGACATTTGAGTTGAGGAGGGCGTTGATAAGCCACCACATATCGTTCAACATCCTATTCATGGCAACGGTGACATGACTTAAGCTTCTTGTCAGGAACCTCAAGCTCAGAGCGAGTGAAGAGGAACTTCCAGACGGAACGATAATACCCACCATAGGAAACTTCATCCATCCCATGCACATAGGGACAATCTCGGACCCTGTCCAATACGAAGTCCAGTTCGTTGTCGCAGAAGCCGATTCACCATATGACGCCATATTTGGGAGCATCTTGCTCGACACGTTGCAGCATGACACTTCCATTGTTGGTCGTATGGCGAGCAAAGGAAAGATCGTCCAGGACTCTGTTCATCATATTACCAACATGACGGTAGGTGTTCCTTGGGTCAGCAATGGCCCCCCCACAAAGCTTACATCCCAAGAAGCATTGCTCGGATAAATGCCGCATAACACCAGCACCGACCTCATAAACTGATCTCTCAGCATCCTCCAGTCTGCCGCAACTCGAAACCATCGGTCGAAAAATAAAAGGATAGAAACCGATCACTGAAGTCAATCGACATAACCAGAGTCGTACATACTATTCCCAGGAGATGATGAACCGAAAAACTCGGATCTACACCCCGTTAAATGCCTCTCGCGAGTATATCCTATATGTAATCTACAACCGCAAGATTGTTAAATGGTCGGGACCACTCCCTCGTAATTCAGGGAATCAATCCCAATTTTACGACTTTCACCGGGGTCGTGGGCACTATACAAAGCAATGTCTGTGCTTGAAGGACGAAATCGAGCACCTCGTCCAGCTGGGACACCTAAAGACTTTTTGCAAAACAACTCAGAGGCAGGAAACTCGGGAAGAAGCCACCGAAGACCATTCATTGGAGTGACCTGGGCCGAAGTTACCATTACGTGTCATGCCAAAGACTCAAGAAAACTCATCTAAGCATTGCTCAGGGAAACAAAGAGTCGAGGAAAAAAGATCTACGTTATCTACATTTCGCTTTGTTTATATTTAAAAATGGTTAGTAGTTCAAAAAACGCAAATTCATACCTGCGCATGTATTAGATTTTGCCTCGATTCAGTATAACTTATTTTGTTTACTCCTAACTTTATCACCGCAGGAAAGATTCGGGGCCCATTCCCCCTGTAACCATAAGGGTTGTCCCTCGAACGGTTACCAGCGGTTTGAAGACTAATACTCTTCACCACCAATTCTGGGGCATGTTCCCCCTGTAACCGTAAGGGCCTGTCCCTCGAACAGTTACCAGCGGTTTGAAGACAACGCTCTTCACCGCCAATTCTGGGGCATGTTCCCCAGTTAACCGTAAGGGCCTGTCCCTCGAACGGTTACCAGCGGTTTGAAGACTAACGCTCTTCACCGCTATTTCCGGGGCATGTTCCCCTTATAGCCGTAAGGGTCTGTCCCTCGAACGGTTACCAGCGGTTTGAAGACTAACACTCTTCACCGCCAAATCCGGGGCTTGTTCACCCTGTAGCTGTAAGGGCCTGTCCCTCGAACGTTTAACAGTGGTTTGATGACTGACGCTCTTCACCGCCAAATCCGGGGGATGTTCCCCCTGTAGCCGTAAGAGCATGTCCCTCGAATGGTTACCAGCGGTTTGAAGACTAACACTCTTCATCACCAAATTCGGGGCATGTTCCCCCTGTAGCCGTAAGGTCTGTCCCTCGAATGGTTACCAGTGGTTTGAAGACCAATGCTCTTCACCGCCAAATCTGGGGCCTGTTCCCCTTGTGACCGTAAAGGTCTGTCCCTCGCATGGTTTCCTATAGTTTGAAGACCAACGCTCTTCACCGGCAACATCGTAATCAGACCCCTGATAAGCGCACAAGAAATGACCAGAACAAAGAAGTGTCAAGTACACAAAAGAGAAAATACTATATAAAGTGCTAAAATCTCTGAATACAATGTTAGCGCTACGACGTTATACAAGAATGTACAAGACCACAAAATGAGGAAACAAAATCAACAAAATGTAAATAGAAAATAAGTCAAATACAATGATCAATCCTCGCCCGCGTCAGGACGATCCTCCTCTGAGAGGTCCCTATGTAACGGTCTCCCCAGCACACGGCTCGAAAGGACCAGCACTGGCACCCCCAGCATCCAGCTCGAAAGGGTTCAGCCTTAACTGGTCTGCAGTCCATGCACCCAACCCCTCTCCGTCCCACCGTAGGGCACAGTGGGTTGTTGGAGGCCACAACCCGCCTTTTCATGAGGAATGATTCAGTTAAGCGGCAGCGCAGAGACTTCCCAGGAGGTCACCCATCCCGTGACTACTCTAGCCCAAGCACGCTTAACTATAGAGTTCTTTCACTTCTCATCACCCCTTATTCACCACCCCCCTAAGGGAGCCTTAAGATCCAACACTTTAGTTCTCGCTTTTCGGAGGTAGTAAGTCTCTCAGGTAATTCCGCCGTGGAAACAGAATCAGTGAATCGGGCACTCCACTTCTTGGTGGGCATACACACTGCCAGACCTAGACCTTACGCACACTGTTGTACACGTCCTAGGTGCACTTCCGTGAGCTTTTGCGTACTCTTGATGGCATCCCGCCAAACTTTTATGGTCGGGGGTGGGTTACTAGGGATTGTCTGCTAGACCGCAGTGAAGTAACCTACTAGCCCTCTAACTCACCACACCCCGCCAAAGTCAACGTACTGTCATTGGTGTGACAAATGGACCCATACCGAAGACCCGCCACTAGTTTATGGACATGCAAGATATATTACATTACACGAGCCTCCAGCTCGTAGGACGAACTACTCTTGAACCGTTTCATCCCTCCTAATAGGACGAGGTTTACTTTTCTCAAGTTCTCTTAGTTAAACTACTCTTGTTTATTGTTTAATTGATCGTAGCGGTTTAGGGTGAATCCTGGATTTCTCGAGGTCTACCCGGTGAAGGGCTCGCAACGGTACTAGAGAATACAATGGACTGAAGCCCAAATCCCCCTTTCCAAGATATTTACTTTTATTAGTGACTACCCATTGCCAAGGTTATTTTCATTGTTGCTCTTAAACTATCCTATGATGACTTAGGATTATTGTAGTGCCATAACGACCTATATGCGGAGCGTGGTGCAAACCCTTATGTAATTATCTATATGACCAAAAATTATATTAATGGTGCACCCTGATCGTGTTATCATCACAATTATCATCATAATTTCTTATGGTGAAAAGACCCCAAAATTGTTTAGTTATTCACTATGCAATATGATTCTAATTTAACATCCATTGTATGACAACGTTCTCCATTTACTCTAAAACTTATAGGTACTGATATAAAGAATGTCCTACCTATGTGTTCCAAATTTCATCAAATTCTTAGGTGTCCTGACTGGTCTAAACATTCTATCAGTTTTTTGCTATTCGCAGACCAACACTAGAATTGAACTAGTCTTGATCTCTATGATGTGAACTTCACTAATACTTTTCCAAATGGCCTAAACTTTTTACCATAGACTAATCATGACCTAATTATAGAATGGTTAGAAATTCACAATTTTACCATTTATTTTGTCCATTTATAAAAAATACTTTAATAACAATGTACCCTTCACTTTACACATGAAGTATAACTTTCTGAAATGAAAGTGATCCCAATAATTTATCAATGACATATAATGTATTATTATGATGGCTGACTGAAGTTCTAAATTTTTCATAATGATTATGACAACCATTTAAATATTCAAACATTTATGTCAATTGGATACATTACACAGCAAGTACCAAAATTACTAATTCAAAAATTCTACAGAAATTATCATAGACTTGTAATGATCAAAATACAGTCTAGCCAATTTTTCATAATTTTCCAGAGAATATTGACCATATAAATTCCATTAATACATAAGTGTGACAAAGGGAAGTTTTGGTAATTTGCAGTGGGAACGACTACAAAAAACCTACCAAAATTTCCAGAGTTATAATTTAATGTAAAACATCATATAACAGAATATTGGATTTTTCTCTAGATCTTAGGTGATGTTTATTTCATTAATACACTTTGTGACAAAATCCAATATGCTCAAATGACCAAGAAATTTAATTCCAAAAATCTCAACAAAATTCCCAAAGGTGTATAACATCCTACAATATCATGTGAGAGAAAACCAGATTTATCCTAAGTTATTTGATAACTTTTATTTGATTAATACATTTTTGTGACAAACACATTATTATGCAATTACTTAGGATTTTTCTTTCCAAAAATTCTAATATTTCTATAGATGATACCTTCCTTTGTGTTAGGTGTTTTGCCCAAATTTCATGAGCATGCCACAAGCCATGAGTGATGAAATCACAAAATACACAAATGTGTTATATGCACACCACCTCTTCATACATCACATTCCTATGAATATGAGATATTATGCTCTACAGTGAGCCAAATGGTCTCAAATTTTTACATCTTACTAAGTAGGGTCTAACAATCATGCCACCCAAGATTTGGGTCATTTTTCTTTTATCTAACCACTTCTATTTCATTAATATGAAAAATCATATTTATCACAAAACTATAGGAAAATGCTACCCAAAAATTATTGGGCATGGGGTGTATATATGATATTTACAACTATGTATAAAATATTAGACTAATCCAAGCAGCCATGTGGTCTAGATTTACAAAATAAGGCCTGAACACATCTTAGGATATGCCTCAGTATAATGGTCCTCAAACTTGGTGATTCAAAGCCCTATAGGAAGTAGACATCAAGGGATAAAAAAGTTGTCTCAGGCACTTTTGCCTAAAACAGCCTCTAAGTAGCCTAAATATTGAGTTCAATCTACTGTATAATGTGTGACATAATAATTTTATGTATTAATGGCTGCGTATAGCCATCAATAATTTCATGTATTAATAATTTCATGTATTAATAATTTCATGTAATAATAATTTCATGTATTAATATTGATTCTGGCCTGCATATAGCCATCAGCCCTGCGATTTAATGGCTGCGATTATGACTTCTACCTCCAGCCAACGACCAGAAATTCTTCCAGCTGGTCTGATTTCCACCTCCATTTCCCGGCCACCCCTTCACCTCCACGGCCGGCAACCACCACCTCCACCTCCGTTGAGGTGGGGGCTATCGATTGGCGGTGAGATGCCGGCTGGAAACCGCCTCTCCGGCGATTCCGAGCAAGGTAAAAAAAACACTGAAATTCCTCCCTAATCTCCCACGGATTCAACCCTTATTGAGCTCAAAATCTCTCCTAAATGGATCTAGATTCTAGCACAAGGGGAGAGGAGGAGAAATGGACCTGAATTGGTGCTTGGCGATGGGTGTTCCGGCGGATTGCCATTGATTTTCTCCTCTCCGGCGAGCTTGCCCGATCCGTCTATTCTCCACCAAAAGCTCTATTCTCAGGGGATGGATCGACTCCTTAGGGCCTTTTGGAGATGATGGAAGCATCCAATGGGGGTGGCGATGGTTGTATCAGAAGATTGAGAGGTATGAGTGTTTTGGCCATGGCTTTTTTGTTTCCCCTTTGCTGTTAAGCGGCTGCCACTCCTTGATGGTGACTGTTCACGACCTGAGGGGCTCAGCTATGAGCTTGGGCAGAGAGGTAAGGTGCCATGGAAGATCCATTACTCAAAATCCTTCCTTGTCCTTATGGTTTTAGGGGGAAAATGCCATTTTTGCCCCCCAAGCACCTTCTTTCTCTCCAATTTTAGTTGTGGGGTGCCAATATGCTGGTGTCTAGCTGGTTTGGCATGGGGTTGGGGCCTCGGTTCATTGAATTTCATTTGGTATTTGATTTCTCCCTTTGAGGCCTTATGTTAACCATGGTTGATTTTTGGGTTGACTTGGTCAAATTGGCGGGTGGGTTAGCCCCACTTGATGGCCATGAGTCCCATGACCTTACCCAAAGTCCATTGGGTGATGGTGTGACTTCAATTTGGTTAATTGATCCATATGGTGTGAGTTTGACCCAATTTAGCCTAAGGTTGACTTTGGTCAAATTGAAGGGATTGGTTGACCACATGATGGGGCTTTTGGGTCCATTAGATTCCAAATTGGGTTATAAGGTTAGGGGTTAATTCAATTTGTTAAATTGAAGGCCAATTGGTTCTTGATTGGGTTGATTTGGTCTATGTTGACTAAAAGTTGATTTTCGTCAATACCTTGAAATTGAGTGGAATTATTTAGTGATTATTAACCTAATGACCTTCCTCAGGGATTAGGGTAACCTAGGTAAGGTCACTTTGAGGTATTGAAGGTCAATTGAGTCCAATTGTGTTGAATAGGGCTATGTTGACCTAGGTTTGACTTTGGTCAATTTGGCCTATTTGGGTGGCCAATTGGTGGGGTTCTTGGTCAAACGGGTCTCCATTAGGGTTAGGAACATAGTGGTGAGTTCAACTTGTACTTATGAGACCAATTTGGGTAGTTTGACCTATGTTGACTTGTGGACCATAAGGGACCCTGTGTGAGCTCACCATAACTCAAAGAGTCTTAAGGTCACCTCCATGTCTCAACTCGCCATTCTCTCCTCATGTTATGCCCTAAAACCATCATGGGGTCTAGTAGGATTAGGGATGTTACACCCTAGCTCCAAGCCTGGTAATATGGCACCCGAACTTCCTCTTTATCATGTGAAGAGTCTTTTGGACGCCCCTTTGGAAGGCGACCTCACTCTCATCCTCTATCAAGGGCTCGACCTCCTTGGTCATAATCTCCACACGGATCTCCTCTGCAATCTGGAATCTCTCCTCCACAAATGCAAGGGAGTCCTTGTACTCAGCAACCCTCGTAGCCTGGGTCTCCTCAACGCTCCTCTCTGCGGATGTCAACCTATCCACCTCACTTCTCATGAAGCCCATCTCCCCTTCCATGTGGAATATCTCGCCTTACGCCTCTGATAGCTGGCGAAGGGCATCCTGAGCCAGCACCTTATCACCATCGCATTCCTCTCGCAGTTTCTCAACCTCCACTTGCGATGAAGAAACGACTGACTCCAACTAACGGATACAGGCAAAATCTCGGTCCCTCCTCTTCTTGGAATCAGATAAGGCACTTTTTGATGTGCCCAACTCCTCCTCAAGGACGGGGTGGCCGTCCTTGAGACACACATAGCAATCATTACATGTGTGGGCAACGCTGTTAAAGACACATGTCTGTAAAAGAAAAGAAAATGGTTAGAATATATAAACCCCCAATAAAGAATGGGAGAGCAAAAACCAGAGTAAAAGTAAGTATGCTTAATGCGTAAGTCATCGCCTGAAACGAGGAAGAAACTCACCTCACTGACAACAAAGGAGTAGGCGGCGACAAATCCTCCGACGGAACCTGATTGGAGACAGGAGACTCCAAGATCTCAACCTCCGGGTCAGCCGGAGGCGCTTGCGCCCGGCGATCACTAGGACCAGACTCGTGGTCATGACTCCTCGAAGCAAAAGAGGCGGAACCCGAATCAACGCCTCTGGTCTTGAAAACAATCTTCATCTTCTTGCCCCGGACCAAGGGGGCGACAACTGCGTGTTTGGCATCCCAGGAAATCCCTACTGAAAGCAATCTACTCTCCTCTAGGTAATTAGAAACACAATATAAGGCCTTCTCCAACCCGTCTCGATCTGGAAAGCTAGAAATGGGCGAGAAGTCATTCTCCCGGCCCGCCTACCGACGGCAACGCCCAAGAATATCTCTCCAAAGCTCGGGTAACTCCCATCGGTTTCGAACATACCCATAAAGGGTGTTCCTGTGGCGGTAATCGGTCTTCTCCCCATAACAGATCCACCTTTTGTTGCTGCAAATCTCAACACGACCACCTAGATTAGTGAAGTCTTTGCACCTGCCCTTAAAAATCTCTAGAGTAAATTGCGTGTTGTGCTCCCGAAAGAGCATTACCAACCCCATAATCCTCGTCATACCAACTGGGGTAAACTGAGAAATTGGCACTCCACAAAACCGGAACACCTCGATAGCCTCATCTGAGGGTGGAAAATGGAATCCGAGCTTCAAGCAACTCTCTGAAAGAGTTATAAAGCCGGTCGAAGGATTCTGAGCACGCTCGTCCTCTCAGGGAATCTTCACCTCAATTCTCGAGGGCAAGCCCAAGCGCTTCCACCACATGTCGATTTGTGCACTATCAAGAGTGGAGTGCAGTCGCATCAGCCTCGATTGGCCACTCCGTCTAGAAGCCTGAAATAATAAAGAAAAATATATAAGCGCACCTAGCGAGAATCGCTCGACGAGCCACCAAACAAACACGCATGACTTAGGGAGCGAAAAGCCCAAACGTACATGCTTTAGTCAAACATTATTGACCGGAGCACGTATGTAGGCCAAGAATCGGACGAACGATGGGCAGGCACCAGCCACATGCACGCGGCCCGCACATCGGAGGAGCAACGACCGCACTCCGGCCGGTGGCCACGTCAGCTGAGCAATGGGTACGTGTTCCGCACCGCACACCTGCAGGCCACGCGCGCCTGGGCTGGCACCGGCCTCATGCGCGTAGGCTGGCACCGGCCACACGCGCGCAGGTCGGCAGGGCAACACATGCGCAGGCCGGCACCGGCCGCACGCGCCCTAGACGGCGCCGGCCGCGTACCGGCCGCCCACCGGCGGCACACGTGCAGCGGCTGCGCCGACCGAGCAGTAGCCACAAGCGTCTCATGCACCAACCGACAGCCGACCGTGCTCGCAACTCCCATGCCGGTGAGCGCCGGCTGGCCACAAGCACGCCATTCACACCACGGCCGAGCAATGGATGTCCGCGCAAGCGTCACTCGCACAATTTCCCTCCTTTTTTGTTTCTCACACAAAATTGTAGAAATGCTTACCTCCGGCATAACGTAATTCGCCTCCCGCGCGCAAAACCTTCGAGTCAATGCCAAGAGAATAGGAAAACCTTACAAAATTCTTCAAGCGGCAATGCAAACTTTGAAGGTTTGTGGGGCAAATGATATGCAACTATTTATATAGTCATCTTGGGGTGCATTTAGCCGCATCTCCACCTTAGGTGCGGAGTTAGTGGGGAGAGTGTTAACTCCCATGAAATAAGACTGGGGATTGAATTGGCACATCAATCGGAGCCCGCGCATACATGCCCCGCCATCATCGGCCGAAGTCGCACCCAACTTAGTGAGGTGCAGCCGTAGCCGGCACCGCACTCGATAGGGGATGAGGTCGGCGTCATAACCCCGTCGGGGTGCAGCCGGCGCCGCAACTACGTCGGGGTGCGGCCGGAGCCGTACCCCCATCGGGGTGCGAGATGGGGGTGCGACCGGGGCCGTACCCCTTTGGAGGTGTGGTCGTTGCCGCACCCTCTTGAGGTGCGACCGACGTCGTGCCCCTCTTGGGGGGCGACTGGGCTGCAAACCCCTCCTTTTCCAGAAGGTCGCACTGTTGGAACATGCTTTCCGCATCTCTTGGTTTGACAATAACAAATCTTATTGTATTTGATCATACTTGCATTGTGTTTATAGTGTGCAGGATCTTCAACATTCAATCCCCAAAGGAGTGTGAAAAAGAAAAACGTCGAAGCAACAATCAGGATGATTATCTGTTGTTACCGCGGCATGGCAACACTACCGTTGGCGCTAGCAGTTCGACAAAAAGGAAACCGCTGAGAACGAAACTGCGTTCGACGAAATGTGAAGCCGTTCGACGAAATGAAAACTCTGTTCGACGAACTGGCGTTTGACGAAATTGCATTCGGCGAACTGCATGCTCTACCATGGCGCTCAACGAAATGTATGCTTTACCGCGGCGTGTTAGAACTACCGCTGGCGCTAGTGTTCGTTCGACGAAATAAAAGCTGCGCTCGACAAAATATGAGGTCGGTTCGACGAAGATGCGCCCGACAAAAAGAGATGTGCTCTACCGTGGAGCATTAGCACTACCGCTGGCGCTAGCATAAATGGAAACAATTGACGAGAAGGAAACAATGGAGAAAAAGGAATCTCGACGGGACGTTATTTTGGCAAGTACTATCGCGGCGCGTTAATGATAATGCCTGACGGTAACTTTTGGATGTCCCGCCATCATGATGCTGATTGAGGAGCAAATGAGGAAGGAGATCTCGCGGGAAGGAATAATCAATCAAGAGTATGCAATATCATTATGAAACCAATCAATCAAGATTTGGAAACTCCAATCAATCAAGATTTGATTAATCAAGATTTGGAAACTCCAATCAATCAAGATTTAATTAAGAAACCAAAAGTAGCATGCAATATCATTATGAAGGCAAGAATATATCATATTTTCGTGGGGAATAATGTATTTCCAAAGATAGAAGCCAAACCCACGAAATTGATGAGAATAGAAGGAAGGAAACTGCTCACTGCTGCTACCGCCCCGCTATAGCACTACCGCCGGCGCTAGCTTTCCTGGACAGCAAACCTCTATTTAAAACAGCCCGAAAATGAGTTTCCCTTGACGGATTTGGACGAAATTTTCGAGGGCTGAAATCCCTAGCCGTCTAGAGAAAAGTGAGGGGTGTTTCCCACTCATAATAAGAGAGAGTTCTTCAGAGGAGATCAAAAGAAAATCATGCGCAAGGATTGAAGGCTATCAAAATGGTGATCAAGAAGCCTTCTCTCAACATACACATGGAGTGTTCTCGCTACAACAATCTCTAATCAATTGGAGGCATCCAAGGATCTCAATAACATCAAAGAGGAAGACTCTCAAGCCACAACGATCGAACCTTTGCAAGCGAAACGACATCTACATCAAGGGTTCTACTTAGAGGGAGTTTTTCCATTATCTTATCTTGCAACGCTTTTATTTTATCATTGTAATCGGTTCGTGAATTCGCCACACGGCGACTAGGTCTAGGTTGGACTTAGAGAGTAATTCGCCTCGTGTTGGCGACTGGGTCTAGGGAGTAGATCTAGGGGTGCTCGAGGCCTTTCTGGTGATAGATTGGCTAGAGCGGCTTGAGGCCGTATCTGGTGAGAGATCAGCTAAAGCCAACCGGTTCATGGGGATACGAGTCGGTATAGAAAACAAAAAGGGTTTTCATATTATTCGCTTCGATTTTTAGCGTCATTGATATCAGATTTTGTAATCAATTTTATAAATGATAATCTTGTCTTTTCTTGTTTAATAAAATTGACTTCATTTCTAATTTCATTATCTCTTTACTTTTGATTTAACTTACTTCGATCAAAATATCAAAAGTTTTCTATTAAAGTTTAAAGTTTTTAAAACCCTTATTCACCCCCCCCCCCCTTTAAGGGCGCCTACAGATCCAACAAGTGGTATCAGAGCTAGTTTATTCCAAATCGGCTTAACAACAGGGAATAATGGCGTCTCTTGATCATGATCTCGCTTCTACTAGTGGGGAAAATTTTAATATAAATGGAAAAGTATTATCACCTCCTTTATTTATGGGCAAAAATTATAAAGGGTGGAAAACATTAATGAAAAATTTTCTTAAGGCCTTAGATGAAAAAGTTTGGAATATTACTATTGAAAAGCCACCTAGCGTACTAACTAGAAACGAAATTGTTTTAAATGCAAAATCTATGAATAGTATATTTTGTTCGTTAGCCCAAAATATTTTCAAACTTATTTATACTTTACCCATCGCTTATAAGATTTGGAATTTTCTTGAAAGAACTTATGATTCTCCTTCTTTAGGTATGGAACAAACACAAGAAGTGGAGAACTTACAAGCTTGCACAAATATTCAAGAAAGCTACTCAAATGATGGATCCATAGAATGCTCATCAAGCGGAAAGGATGATAACTCTTGTTTGGAAGAGAAAGATGAAGAAGACAAAGGAACAATATATTCAAATCTTGCCTCATCCACAAGCGCTATAAGGAAATCAAAATCTCCTATTTTTTGTACTTCTATTTCTATATTACAATTGCTTCAAACTACAAAGCACAAAATTAAGAAATTAAAAAATACTAATAAACATCTGCGCTTAGAAAATAAAAATTTTAAGGCAAAAATTAATGAAGAATCAAATTCTAAGTTATCTAGTTCTATTCATGGCTCCTTAGTTGAAAACATTACACCTTGTGTAAAATATAATGAATTAAAAGAAAAACACAAGAAACTTGAAAAGGAACTTCTTTTTATAAAAGAACAAAATGAAAGATTATGTTTAGAAAATTCATCTTTGAAAAATGATCGTGCTAAGTGTAAAGACTATAAAATTGAAATTAAAGAGATGGATGAAACATTTGATGAATATAGAAATTATTGAAAATGTTGAAGTGGAAGTTTGTGGAGTTTTTGGATCTGGGCGGTCTGGCAGGAGGTTGGGCGGTCTGGTAAGACCGCACGACCTGGCGATCTATTCTGCGGTCTGGTTTATCTTAGCCTAGCCGTAGTCTCCTGGCATGACCGCTGGTATCTGTCCAAGGCGGCTGAAGGTGAGGCCGCGCGGTCTGTCTGTGATCGCGTGGCGGGTTAGCGTCTTCAGGCCGCACAGTTTGTCTTGACTGCATGGCGGGCTGGCTTCTTCAGGACTGTGCTGGTCTGGCGTGACCGCACGGGTTCGTCCAGGTTTCCAGAATTCTGGTCTGGTGGCTGTCCGGGTTTTCTGGTGGTATTCGCGGACTAAGGCTCTTAGTCGCGTTGTCTCTGTTCGCGGTCTCAGGAGGAGGCTGGTATGCGAACAGGTCTCTGTTCGCGGTCTCAGGAGGAGGCTGGTATGCGAATAGGTCTCTGTTCGAGGTCTCAGGAGGAGGTCGGCATGTGAACAGGTGTTCGCGGTCTTGTGGCGAACTGACAGTGTTTGCGGTCTCGGGCAAACACTGGTGGTGGGCGGCTTCTTGGCGGTCTGGCGATCTCCTTGGAGAGTCGCGATCTGACTGAGGGAGTGGCGATCTCGAGCGGTCTAGAGTGAAGCCTGCGAGCTCATCAAATGAAGTAGAAAGTATTGTTGCTGATCGCGCGGGTTGACAGGTCTGATCGCGCGGTCTGGGGGGTGGTGATCCTATCTCTAGGGTGGTGACTGGATCAGGTCCCACGCCTATACATAGGAGCCACTGTTGCAGCAAAATTAGACACACCAAGTGTAAGCTGAGTTTATCCTAATTCCTGCGGTCTGTATTTTTGACCGGGCGGTCTGTTGATTGAATTTTCTTATGCAGCTTCTGCGGATAGTGCGGTCTGCAGCGATCACCTCTTCCTCTGAAAGTGATCGGGCGGTCTGCGGCTTGCAGCGTGGGTTGCTGGAGTTCAGGGGAATCAGTGGAGTTTGTAAGGAGGGTGCGGTCTGCTCAGCGGTCTGAGGTGGTGCAGTGTTGTGCGGTTAGGCAGCTTGCAGAGATCGGCAAGGAGACCGCGCGGTCTGGAGCGGTCTCAGTTATCTTCCTTCAAGTTGTGTTATTTCCTCTTTGGCTTTGTGTGCTGGCGAAATCATGTCTCGCCAAGCATACCTCATCTTGTAATGAAGTTTATGATATCAATAAAGATTACTTGTTTGCCTCCATTTGCTTCTGGTTGTTTGGCTTGAATCTTTAAGTTGCACATTTCCTGCTCACTCCATAAAGGTCTACGAAAAATTTTCACATGGTATCAGAGGTAGGTTGGAGTGGATAGAGCAATGAGCAACTTAGAGTAGCCATCGCCTTTGTGAAGAAGGAACCAGTGGTAGAGCAATGGAAGGTGGTTTTGCAAGAAGTCTTGGAATTGAGATGCTTACATCGACTAACTTCAAGAAGTGGAAGTCGTGTATGCAAAGCTGTCTTCTGGGTGAGGACCTCTGGGAGGTGGTTGGAGGAGAGATCACAGAGGAAGTTTTTTTGGTTGGAGATAACCATCATGAGGTGAGGAACTGGAGGCGGCTCAATGTCAAAGCAGAGTTCGCCCTGAAGAGGGCAATATCACCTGATTTGTTTGATCACATCTTGGGGTGTGCATCAGCTGCGGAGATCTGGAGAGCCCTGGATGGGATGTTTAACAAGAAGAATGTGACAAGACTTCAATTCCTGGAGAATTAGCTGGCCAGATCGGCTCAAGGTGACCTTTCTATCTCTACGTTCTTCTTGAAGATGAAGAACTTGTGCGCCGAGATTTCAGCGCTGGATCCTGACGAACCAATTTCTGAGGCGAAGCTGAAGAGGCACATCATCCGTGGTTTGCGGAAGGAATATGTTGCCTTTGTGACGTTGGTGCAGGGTTGGGCAAATCAGTCGTCTCTGCTGGAGCTGGAAAATCTGCTTGCATCGCAGGAGAGTCTAGCAAGGCAGATGGCGGGGGTGTCAGTGTCTGTTGGAGATGGCGAAGTTCTCTTTATGGGAAAGAAGAAGAAGTGGGATAAGAAGAAGACTGCTGGAGGAGGCAATGGGCCTTCAACTTCTGGACAGCAGGAGAGGGGCTATACTCCTAAGGCTGAAGGGAAGAAGAAGAGGGAAGGTCCCAAGTGCTTCAGGTGCAGAAAGGTTGGTCACCTCAGGAAGGATTGTCGGGTGAATCTTCAGCCAGGGCATGCTGCTGTAGGAAAGGGGGAAGCTGAAGCCAGGCAGGTTGATGGAGGATGGGGAGGAGCCTTCTCGGCTTCTGTTGGAGCTGAGGCTCCTATCAACTATCAAGAGGACTGGATCGTGGACTCGGGGTGTGGTCATCACCTCACCGGGGATGAGTCGAAGCTTTCTTCAGCACAACCTTATTCAGGTAATGATGCCATTATTACTGCTGATAATACAGTGCATGCTGTAGAGAAGGTGGGGGTTGTTTCCTTGGGCAGTGATAGGGGGCCACTAACTTTGAAGAGTGTCTATCATGTGCCCGGAATGAGGAAAACCTCTTCTCCGTGACCAACGCTGTAGACGCTGGGTATCACATTCTGTTTGGCCCAACAGAAGTGAGGTTTCTTTGGAATGTGGAAGCGGTGAAGGCTAAGGTCGTTCATGTTGGGAGAAGAGCAAAAGACTTGTTCGTTTTATCGACAAGTTCTTATGTCTACAAGATGAGGACGAATGATAGTGCTGTCATATGGCACGAGAGGTTGGGGCACGTAGGAATGGATAAGTTGAAAGCTATGGCGGTGAAAGGTCTGGTCAAGGGCCTGCCTAGTCTATCTTCCTACAGAGACGGTCATGTGTGCGCGAGATGTCTGTTCGGCAAGTCTCATCGACTACCGTTTGACAAGTCGCAGACAAGGAGTAGTGTGCCGTTGGAGTGCATCCACGGTGACTTGATGGGACCGACTGCTACCCAAAGCCTCGGAGGCAGCAGATATATGCTGGTGCTGATCGATGATTACACCAGATATGTCTGGGTATATTTCTTGAAGGAGAAGGCGGAGATGTTTGCCAAGTTCGTGGAGTTCAAGGAGCTTGTGGAGGGTCGGCTTGGACTGCGGGTTAAGAAGCTGAGAACTGACAACGGAGGGGAGTTCACCTCTGGTGAATTCTCTACCTTTTGCATGAAGGCGGGCATCCGGAGGGAGCTTACTTGTGCGCATACTCCACAACAAAACGGAGTTGCAGAGCGGAAGATCCATCATCTGACGGAGACCTGCAAGTGTTGTCTACATGCCAAGAGTATCCCAAAGTCCTTCTGGGCGGAGGGAATGTCTTGTGCTGCCTACGTAATCAATAGGATGCCTCTTAGTCCCATCAATATGAAGACCCCGCATGAACTGATGTTCAAGGAAAAGCCAAGCGTGGCACACCTTCGGGTGTTTGGTTCCACCTGCTATGTGCACGTTCCAGATGCGCTTCGGACGAAGCTAGATGCGAAAGGAAGGAAGCTAGTCTTCGTGGGGTATGATGACCGGAAGAAGGGCTGGAAGTGCATGGACCCGGAGACGCGGAGATTTGTTGTATCTCGCGACGTCGTGTTCGACGAGGTGATGTCGTACAAGGGAAGTTCTGGTGTGGAGCTACCAGAAAGTAGGGTGGAGGAACCAGAGAAAGCTGTGGAGAATCTTCAGGTGGAGCTACCTGTGTCACCAGGTGGTCCATCAATTTCTAGTTCTGAGACGGAGGCTTCTGGATCAGGAAGCAGGGGGAGCAATGCTCCGAGTACGTCTAGAAGAGGAGCTAGGGAAGAAGCAGTCGAAGATACTGCGAGTCAGGGGAAGGCGTTGCGGAGATCGAAGCGAACTATCATTGCCCCTGATCGCTATACAGGAGGAAACATGGTGAGCTTTGTCTCGTGTTTCTTTGCTGGTCCCTTGGATGAGAGGGAGCCGTTGAGCTTTGAAAAGGCCAAAGGCGTGAAGGAGTGGGACATTGCGATGCAAGAAGAGATGGCAGCTCTCGAGAAGAATGAGACCTAGTCTCTGGTGCCCAGGCCCAAAGGCACCACTCCTGTCACATGCAAGTGGGTCTACAAGCTTAAGAAAAAGTCTGACGACAGTATCGAGTTGTACAAGGCTCGCCTTGTGGCTCGGGGGTTCTCGCAGCAATACGGTGAAGATTATGAAGAGACATTCAGTATGGTGGCAAAAATGACTTCAGTTCGAGTTGTGATTGCCTTGGCGGCGTGTTGGGGGTGGAAGATTTGGCAGCTTAACGTAAAGAATGCGTTCTTGTACGGCGATATTGACAAGGACATCTTCATGGTCCAGCCGCCAGTCTTCGTATCTGAAGATTTTCCGGAGCATGTCTGCAAGTTGAAGAAGGCCCTGTACGGGTTGAAGCAAGCGCCGAGGGCGTGGTATGGAAAGATTGCAGAGTATCTCTTATTCTGCGGGTTTGGTGCTTCAGACTCAGACTCAAGCTTGTTCGTCAAGAAGAGTGGGGAGCTTCAAGTCATCGTGCTGCTATACGTCGACGATATGATCGTGATGGGGAATTCGAAGGAGGAGGTAGCGCAGCTTCGGGCAGAGCTATCTATCAAGTTCGAGATGAAGGATTTAGGTGAGTTGCACCATTTCCTTGGACTCGAGGTGCAGAGGAAGGAGAGTGGAGTGCTGGTGTCCCAAGCTGGATATGCGGAGCAAATCGTGGAGCGGTTCGGCATGAAGGAAGGGAAGTGCATCTCCACACCTCTGGAGAAGGCTATGAAGCTTCGGAAGGATGAGGGAAGGATTCTGCAAGATCCGTTGGTGTTCCGAGCTCTGGCCGGGAGCTTGATCTATCTAACGATGACTAGGCCGGATATTGCATATGCAATTGGCAGAGTGAGTCGGTACATGGCGGAGCCACAGATGCCTCATCTGGTAGCAGCCAAGAACATTCTGAAGTATGTCAAGGCGACCTCAGATATGGGTCTCCTTTACAGGAGGGATGCGGGCTTCGAGGTGCATGGATACATGGATGTTGATTACGGGGGAGATTTGGATGATCGAAAGTCGACGTCTGGATACGTCTTCATGGCGGGCCCCACGGCTATATCATGGTGCATCAAGAAGCAGGATTCCGTGTCGGTCTCAACCACGGAAGCAGAATACAAGGCTTCGGCCTTGGTAGCTCAGGAAGCCATCTGGCTTAGGAGGTTGGTTGGAGACGTCCATAAGGAGGTTCGGGGTCCGACTCTGCTCCGCGGTGACAATGAGAGTGCTCTCAAACTTGTGACCAATCCAGTTTGTCACGCGAGGACCAAGCATATCGAGATCGAGCATCATTTCATTCGTGAGAAGGTGCTGGAGGGGTCTCTTTTGGTCGAGCATGTTCAGAGTCAGGACAACATTGCTGACATCTTCATAAAGGTGCTGGCAAAGGGGTCGTTCACACGGCTAAGGAGCTTACTTGGGCTGTTTTCAACTTCCCACTTCAAGGGGGAGTGTTGAAAATGTTGAAGTGGAAGTTTGTGGAGTTTTTGGATCTGGGCGGTCTGGGAGGAGGTCGGGCGGTCTGGTAAGACCGCACGACCTGGCGATCTGTTCTGCGATCTGGTTTATCTTAGCATAGCCGTAGTCTCCTGGCATGACTGCTGGTATCTGTCCAAGGCGGCTGAAGGTGAGGCCGCGTGGTCTGTCTATGATCGCGTGGCGGGTTGGCGTCTTCAGGCCGCGCGGTTTGTCTTGACTGCATGGCGGGCTGGCTTCTTCAGGACTGTACTGGTCTGGCGTGACCGCACGGGTTGGTCCAGGTTTCCAGAATTCCGGTCTGGAGGCTGTCCGGGTTTTTTGGTGGTATTCGCGGACTAAGGCTCTTAGTCGCGCGGTCTCTGTTCGCGGTCTCAGGAGGAGGCTGGTATGCGAACAGGTCTCTGTTCGCGGTCTCAGGAGGAGGCTGGTATGCGAACAGGTCTCTGTTCGAGGTCTCAGGAGGAGGTCGGCATGTGAACATGTGTTCGCGGTCTTGTGGCGAACTGATAGTGTTTGCGGTCTCGGGCAAACACTGGTGGTGGGCAGCTTCTTGGCGGTCTGGCGATCTCCTTGGGGAGTCGCGATCTGACTGAGGGAGTGGCGATCTCCCGCGGTCTGGAGTGAAGCCGGCGAGCTCATCAAATGAAGCAGAAAGTATTGTTGCTGATCGCGCGGGTTGACCGATCTGGTCGCGCGGTCTGGGGGGTGGTGATCATATCTCTAGGGTGGTGACTGGATCAGGTCCCACGCCTATAAATAGGAGCCACTGTTGCAGCAAAATTAGACACACCAAGTGTAAGCTGAGTTTATCCTAATTCCCGCGGTCTGTATTTTTGACCGGGCGGTCTGCTGATTGAATTTTCTTGTGCAGCTTCTACGGATAGTGCGGTCTGCAGCGATCACCTCTTCCTCTGAAAGTGTTCGGGCGGTCTGCGGCTTGCAGTGTGGGTTGCTGGAGTTTGGGAGAATCAGTGGAGTTCGTAAGGAGGGTGCGGTCTGCTCAGCGGTCTGAGGTGGTGTTCTGTAACCGGCAGTGTTGTGCGGTTAGGCAGCTTGCAGAGATCGACAAGGAGATCGTGTGGCCTGGAGCGGTCTCAGTTATCTTCCTTCAAGTTGTGTATTTTCCTCTTTGGTTTTGTGTGCTGGCGAAATCATGTCTCGCCAAGCATACCTCATCTTGTAATGAACTTTATGCTATCAATAAAGATTACTTGTTTGCCTCCATTTGCTTCTGGTTGTTTGGCTTGAATCTTTAAGTTGCACGTTTCCTGCTCACTCCATAAAGGTCTACAAAATTTTTTCACAGAAATAATTATCAAAATCATATTGATTCAATTGTTTCCACTCTTAAAAATAACACAATCGCTTATAATAAAGCTAGACATAATTTAAAGATCAAGAATGATGAATTAAAATCAAAAATCAACTTGCTTATGAAAATTGTAAATACAAATTCACAATATCAAACTATATCTAAAAACAAGTTGAATATGAATATGAACATCTTAACTAAGTTTAATAATGGGAGTAAGGAACATAAAGGATTTGTAAATCAAAATCAAAATCACCATTATTTACAAAATCATGTTTCTCCCAACCTAAAATTAAATGCAAACAAATTTCCTTCTAATTATAAATTCAAAAATCATTTTGATCCAAATATTCAAGTAAATGATCATGGAAATTTGAAAACTAAAAATAATGTTTGTCCAAGGTTTGAATGGAGGCCCAAAGTTAAAGATGAAACACTAACTCCACTCAAAAGGGCTCATTCATCACTATCTCCCCAAAAGCAAACACGATGTATTTGTGCACCCAAAGGAACCATCACACTCGGTCTTCTTTGGATACCTAAATCTCTCATTCATTAGCATCCAATCATTTGCATGAAGTAGAAATCAACTAAATGAAATATCATTATTCTACTTCATGATATGCCTAACCTACATTTTTTGTTTATTTTCCTTTTTGTTGAACCATCATGATATGATCACTTTATATAACTTGTGATATGACTTCCACATATTAAACCAAAATTCATAAATAAATCAAATTGAATAAAGTTGAATAAAAAATCTTATCATTTTTCAAGTGATCTACTTATCATTTTTATGTTTATTCTTCTAGATCCATTTCCTATGAAAAGTCATATATAAATTTAATCCTAAATTTGTTATGTATTATTAAGACTAATGAAATAATTGTCGAAATGGATTTAAAAGGTACTTTAGGGGTATTAGGCTAAATTTATAAAATGCGCAAGTTTTGCTTAGGTATTTAATATATTTGCGTCATTTTTTATTACCCCTAGTATGTTTAATCGTAATCATGTCAATCCGGAATTGAAAAATTGCATGAATATTATTTCACTTATTTATGATCATTTCACTCATGCATATGTTGTGCAAAACTCAAGAATTAAGCTTTAATGAATATGGAGCTTTAATGAATATGAAACCCGTGTACTAAAATTTTAACTTTCGCAACTTTTGCGATTTCTTCTCGTCTCCTCACTTCATTAGACAGGCCTTACATTGCACAAACATAATTAAGAAAAATCGGAAGCAGAATCGAAGAAAATCTAGGCTATATGATTAAAATAAGCACTCTCTGTGAGCAAACGCAGGCGCTAGTACCTAACGCCGGCGCTAGCCCAAGTATCTGATTTTCTGTAATTTTAAAATTCTGAAAAATCACTAAAAATATATTATTTTATATGTACTGCTCATTTTTGCATTTTTGCCTATAATTGATTTTTAAAAAATTAAAATACAGAATTACAAAAGCCAAATTACAAAAAATATTTTATTCCATTCTTCGGTTATTTGTTTGATTTCTATTTCTATATGCAAAAATCAAATACAAAAATATAAAACAAAAACAAGTATCAAAAATTATTATTTTGAACTTAACTTTTCTATTTACATGTATCTTGCGAAAGAGAGATTTGGGCTATCATCCCATCACATCACCTAGTACCGTGCGAACTTCTCACACGGTAGACCTCGGGAAGTCCAAGATCAAATTATAAGAGTTCAAACTCTAAATTAAAATTATTTTTCAAAAATATCAAAAATACTGTATGGACATTATTGTGAAACTCAAGCATGATTTAATCCATCATTTAGACCTTCTACAATGTTACAATTCATTCCTTCAAACTACTTTAAACATTGTCTTTATCATGCTTTGATACTTCTAAATACATGTGCATAAATTATATTGTAAAAGTTATGTAGAACCAAGCTTAGCATGCCTCTAAGTATGAGTAAATGTTTTATGTTTGATAATGATATTTACTCACTCACTTATTTTGGCATTGTCTACATATGCGTTTAATCTAAGAATGCTTGTGTATGTTTTGTATTAGTACAATGAATTAAAATTGCACAAGTATCTTACCTACACTACCTTTATTTGCACTTTTAAAAGTTAAGAAAAGTGGTTATGTTTTCATAAATTATATTGGTTTTCAAAACAAAAATCATAAAATAAAGTGACAAAGATAACTCCACCAAGCACTACTTGAACCTCCTGATAAGTCTTAATAAGCGTTGTGAGGTTGATCACCTTGGAAAGAATAGTAAAGTGTCTTGTGCAAACCTTATCTTTCCTTCAAAATAAAAACCACTTACTCTTAAGTACACCAGATCACTAGTCTCAATATTTAAATAAAATAAAATATGTGATCCCTCAAGCACTGCTCTGCACCCTGAAGTCTTAATGAGCATTGTGTGTGCAAAGCACCTTGGTAGTTGTACATTTTTGTGTACATTGAAGTGTGTGGAAGTAAAATTATTTGTGTTTTATTGTGCTTTTTTACTTTACATATTTCTTGTATTTTTTATTAAAACATTTGTTTACTCTATTCAAAATACACTTGTGTGCACATCATTATCGTCCATAACACTTCTTCTCGTGAGTATTGAATCCTAATGTTAATTCTATACTACTCTTTATTTATGAAATGCACTAGATAACCTAGCATGCTCTCTACAATGTTTTTGTATGTTTTGAATGTGTGAATTAATATAACGTTGTAGTAATTTCTTTTTGAAAACATTATTTCATGCTTGGTTACTTAATTGTCAAAATTAAAGATTTTAAATGCAAAATGATTCACAAAAACATCTTCTTCTTCTTCTTTAATTTAACTCATATTTCTTCTTATGAATAATCATGATTACAAAAAAAATGTTTTCTTGTATTTCTATAAGTCTTCCGCATCATCACCATATTTTTTTACCTTGCACTTTCATGCTTATATCAAGTCTTAAATATCGAAATTCCTTTTTCAACAAATGGTAGACTTGCTTGGTAGAATTTATATTGGTTATTCTAACACATATATCACTTTTATGCTAAAAACTCTGATATATTTCAATGAAAATTTGTATGCTAAAAATACTCCTCTAAACATGAAAATATTGTGATGTCAATAACTCTGATTCATTAATGGATTCCAAAATAGCTATGTGAGTTGTTTGTTTAAAAAAATTCAAATAAAAATATAAATCCATAGGCTATATACCTATCATTAGATTTAAAATGCTTAAATGTTTCCAATAATTATTATCCATGACTTCATATCTCACCATAGCGGGGGCGTAGGATTGCAGACATTAGATTACTTGACCTCTAAGTCATGTCTTGTCCTTAACCGGGAAGGGTTCCAGTGGGGCCTTGTGAGTTACTGGGGGGAAAGAGTGCTAGGGTGAGTTTTGTCTAGTGTTTGCATATGGGACTAACACCCCAACCTACGACATGTATGCAGCTCCTCATGCCCATCCGTCACTTAGTACGGAGCTAGGGTGTGGACATATTGTCTGGGTAGATTGGTTCTTGGAAATCATTACCTTTTTTATGCTTAAAACTTTTATAAAGCAAAAGCCTTTGTGTACTTAAATTGCTACAACATCTATTTTTTGGTTTAAAACTCTTAATCATCTACTATGCTTCACCATTCTTATATAGATGTTCACTTCAAAAATATATTTCTCCATGCTTTCCACCTCTTTGCTACTTGTATGCTCGATCATGAATACGTTTTTCCCAACAAGTGGTTTCTCTATGACAATTTCTTCACATTCCCTTTTTCACTCCTATATATTGTATTTTTCCTAAGCGTTTAACTCTTTATCATGTTCACTCCCTCTCTACACATTTATTGCACACATTAACATTTGACTTTGTCTCCACCCTCTTTTGATAATACCAAAAGGGGGAGAATAAATTTGAAAGAAATTCACATGTTTGGGGAGTCAAGTTCATAGGAATTTTTATTGTAGGGGGAGCATTCATTTAGGGGGAGCATATGCACATGTCTTAAATTTCATGCTAATCTTTTTTAATAAACACAATTCCTATCTTTTGAACTATTTCTTTTTAAAGAGATTTGTTATTATCAAAAGAGGGAGTTTGTTGGAACATGCTTTCCGCGTCTCTTGGTTTGACAATAACAAATCCTATTGTATTTGATCATACTTGCATTGTGTTTATAGTGTGCAGGCTCTTCAACATTCAATCCCCAAAGGAGTGTGAAAAAGAAAGACGTCGAAGCAACAATCAGGATGATTATCTGTTGTTACCGCGGCGCGGCAACACTACCGCTGGCACTAGCGGTTCGACGAAAAGGAAACCGCTGAGAACGAAACTGCGTACGACAAAATGTGAAGTCGTTTGACGAAATGAAAGCTCCGTTCGACGAACCGGCGTTCGACGAAATTGCGTTCGACGAACTGCATGCTCTACCATGGCGCTCGACGAAATGTATGCTTTACCGCGGCGTGTTAGAACTACCGCTGGCGCTAGTGTTCGTTCGACGAAATGAAAGCTGCGCTCGACGAAATATGAGGCCGGTTCGACGAAGATGCGCCCGACGAAAAGAGATGTGCTCTATCGCAGAGCGTTAGCACTACCGTTGGCGCTAGCATAAATGGAAACAATTAACGAGAAGGAAACAGTGGAGAAAAAGGAATCTCGATGGGAAGCTATTTTGGCAAGTACTATCGCGGCGCATTAATGCTAACGCCCGGCGGTAACTTTTGGATGTCCCGCCATCCTGATGCTGATTGAGGAGCAAATGAGGAAGGAGATCTCGCGGGAAGCAATAATCAATCAAGAGTATGCAATATCATTATGAAACCAATCAATCAAGATTTGGAAACTCCAATCAATCAAGATTTGATTAATCAAGATTTGATTAATCAAGATTTGGAAACTCCAATCAATCAAGATTTAATTAAGAAACCAAAAGGAGCATGCAATATCATTATGAAGGCAAGAATATATCATATTTTCGTGGGGAATAATGTATTTCCAAAGATAGAAGCCAAACCCACGAAATTGATGAGAATAGAAGGAAGGAAACTGCTCACTGCTGCTACCGCCCCGCTATACCACTACGGCCGGTGCTAGCTTTCCTGGACAGCAAACCTCTATTTAAAACAGCCCGAAAATGAGTTTCCCTTGACGGATTTGGACGAAATTTTCGAGGGCTGAAAGCCCTAGCCGTCTAGAGAAAAGTGAGGTGTGTTTCCCACTCATATTAAGAGAGAGTTCTTCAGAGGAGATCAAAAGAAAATCATGCGCAAGGATTGAAGGCTATCAAAACGGTGATCAAGAAACCTTCTCTCAACATACACATGGAGTGTTCTCGCTGCAACAATCTCTAATCAATTGCAGGAATCCAAGGATCTCAAGAACATCAAAGAGGAAGACTCTCAAGCCACAATGATCGAACCTTTGCAAGCGAAATGACATCTACATCAAGGTTTCTACTTAGAGGGGAGTTTTTCCATTATCTTATCTTGTAACGCTTTTATTTTATCATTGTAATCAGTTCGTGAATTCGTCACACGACGACTAGGTCTAGGTTGGACTTAGGGAGTAATTCGCCTCGTGTTGGCGACTGGATCTAGGGAGTAGATCTAGGGGGTGCTCGAGGCCTTTCTGATGATAGATTGGCTAGAGCGGCTTGAGGACGTATCTGGGGAGAGATCGGCTAAAGCCAACCGGTTCGTGGGGATACGAGTCGGTATAGAAAACAAAAAGTGTTTTCATATTATTCGCTTCGATTTTTAGCGTCATTGAAATTAGATTTTGTAATCAATTTTATAAATGATAATCATATCTTTTCTTGTTTAATAAAATTGACTTCATTTCTAATTTCATTATCTCTTTACTTTTGATTTAACTTACTTCGATCAAAATATCAAAAGTTTTCTATTAATGTTTAAAGTTTTTAAAACCCTTATTCACCCCCCCCCTAAGGGCGCCTACAGATCCAACACGCACATCCCCGTCTTGAGAGGCGCAAGCTTAAGTAGGCGCGTGTGATAGAATTTTTGGCCTTCCACCAGCAAAATGAGTTAAACACGCTCAGAACGCTCCCGTGTTCGTTGCACACTCAGAATGCTCTCGTGTTCATTGTACGCTCAGAACACTTTCGTATTTGTTACGCGCTTAGAACGCTTCCACGTTTGTAACGCGCTTGGTAGTTAACCTTTCCCAATTTCTAAGATTATAGGTCAAATTCACTTCGCTCAATGCCATCAACGAAACTGTCCTAACTGCCCAAGCTGACCGAACTGCCCAAGCTGGCCGAACTACCTGGGAGGCAAGACGGGAATATCCAAAATGTGGCAATCCGTGTGTTCCAAATCGACTAGCGTGATTCGTCCGTGAGGTGGTTACGATGTTTACATCGATGAAATTACCGGACTACCCCTGCCCAAGGCTATAAAAGAAGTCTAGGGCCTTCATTTCAAGACACCTTGCCTTCTACGCCCGAGAGAGCTCCTTTGAAGATTTCCCTATAATTCTCCTTCGGCGCTTGGAGATCTCCTTCGAACTTCGAAGATCTCCTTCGAATCTTTGAAGATCTCCTTCGAGTCTTCGAAGACCTCCTTCGTGCCTTTGAAAATTTTTCTTTGCTTTGGAAGATGGTTTTCTAAGTGAGCCAGGAATCCTTCAAGCTACGAAAGGCGACTCGAGAATCTCACTTTCGTTCCCAGAGAAATACTTAGTCTCTAGAGAGGTGGTTTGTCACCCTCGAGGTTTACTTTCTTAAACATTGTAACGAGTAACGATCTGTCGCGCTCGAGTACTTAGATTTCAATTGTAATGAATCAGAAGATAGTGTAATTTGGTCGGCACAGCGCCGACCGCGTGGTTTTTCACCCTTTAGGGTTTTCTACGATAAAAAGTGTTCATGTTATTTATTAACTCTTTCATCGACTGTTTGCGCGCTCGGCTCGCTCGTGAACTAAGGTGGTACAATTCGACCAGTCTACCAGAGCGTCGAGTGACACGCAACAAGAGGGAAATCCATTTATGAAATGAAGCATATAGTCTCATCTTGCCATATTTTGCCACTTTAAGCGAGTATATAAAATATTTCTCCCATCCAGAGGCGGATCCGTGGGGCAAAGGGACACTGACAAAAAATTGACTATTCGTAGACTAAATTTACTTATTCGTAGTTCAAATTTAGTTATTCGCATCCAAATTTAGCTATTCGCTGACCAAGCTCAGCAATGTGCACCCCCAAAATTAATTTACAACCCGTGACCCGCGCCCCACCTACTCGCCCCCACTCAATGTAACATTTTATGTACAATTGTATTTAGAATTTTTTGTGCACCCTATATATAATTTTATGTATCCACCACTATTTTCATCCTATGTTGAAAGAAACATAAGAAAAGTCCATGGACCACATGCGTGTGCTCTCACTCACATGCATCGAACCAGACCAGATTCAGATATGGATTCACTCTCGCTTGCATTCTGTCGTCAATATACTCCACTGCGTGGAGGTTCTTCTCGACCAAACACAACCACCCAACACCCGATCACCATTCTCATCCCTCCTAGCCCCTAATCAAAACATAAACCACATTAAAGGCCTCGACTTTCCCCATTTTGAAGGATCTAACTCCTTGGAACTTCAAGACATACATGTGCTTGTCCTACTACATCATTCTCGAAGAACGACAACATTGTCCATATTTGTAGAACTGGGGTAACACGAATTCGTCATTCATAGGAAGTAGTAAGAAAAATCGGGTACATTGGCATATGGAGAGGATCTGAAAGATATGGGTTGTTAATGATCTACACGTAGAGGGGGGTGATTAGGTGTTCTCTGATTTCTTTGCTACTTTAAGTTTTATCTATCACATCACAAAATCAACACAGAAAGCACACCATGATTTATAGTAGTTCCCTACAAGACAATGTGTCTAGACGTAATCCACTGTCCCTCCCACCTATCTAGCAGTGTGCTAGACTAGGCAACTTCTCCAACTTAGATCTTTTCACTATAATTAGATCTTACAACATAGGTTCAGACAGAACCCTACAAGACTCGGACTTTACAAGTCTTACAATCTCAGATCTCCAACAAGATTCTATAAAACTCAGGCTCACCAAGAGCCCTACAAACTCAGACCTATTACTAGATCCTACCGGCTCAGATTCACAAAGAACCCTACAAAATAATGAATTTATTTACTGTTGTAGAAGAAAAGTCTTCAAGATCATATACCTTTTGAATAGCAGACTTCTTCTTCTTCTTATAAATGTAAGCTCTGTGTTCTTGTGGATTACAGAGCTTTTCTTCTGAATCTCCTCCTTTGATGATGGATGCACTTCTAGTGTAGGAGAACGATTCTTTCTTGTCTTCTCAGCCAAGAGATGAGGATTTTCTTCTAGTTCTTCTTCTTTTCTTTTCTTGATCAGATGTTTGTATTCAGTAGGAAGAACTGCTTTGAAATCGACAATTTCTCCCTTTAATATTCTTCTGTAACTTTGCATAAAAGCCTCTTCAGACGTCTTCCATAAATTTCCTGAAGGAATTTTTGAAAGAACCGGCTAACATGATTATAATAAATGTCTTGCCATTCTTGGAACTTGCAGAATATGGAAGTAACAAAATTCTTCCTTAAACATTGTGCAACGGTTATATTCTGTACAGAGGATATTATTTATTACTCCTTGATTGGTGCGCAAGATGGGCGGCATGCATTTTCCCTAGATGTCAATTTCCAAGAGAACTGGTGCATTAAATGTTGCTATGCAACTGTCAAGACGATATTGTTCCTTCAAGACGATATCGTCTTGATCAACAAATATGCTTCACGATGATATCGTCGATATACTTTCTACTTCAGTACTTGGCTTGATATCTCAACGAGATTGCTTCTTCTAAACGATATCGCCTAGATACTTCCTCAAGGCTCTATGTAATATTTCAACGATATTACTTCTTCTGATATCGTCGAGATATTCCTTTTCATATGACTTAGGCATTTCTTCAAGTTGATGGCCTTTCACCAAGATGATAATTTCTTGATCCTCTAGATAATATAAGGTCTTCAAACTGATGTTTGTATTCATGACTTAATGAGTCAAGTCATTAATCATCAAGGTTGTACCTCTTCTTCAAGACGATGTCGTTGAAACATCTAGACTTAGTCTTTCTCAGCTATAAGTTTTCTTCAATACGATATCGTCGAGATCTGAACTTAGCTTTATCCAAGACAAGCTTTCTTCAAGACGATGTCGTCGAGATCTGAACTTAGCTTTATCCACGATAAGCTTTCTTCAAGACGATGTCGTCGAGATCTGAACTTAGCTTTATCCACGACAAGCTTTCTTCAACTTTTAAGACAATGTGTCTTCATCAAGGCGATATCGTCGAAATTATTTCGACGATATTATACTTTTCTCATGATTCTTCTGCTGTCTTGAGACTATATTTTACTTAGTTAATTTTCATTACTTTTATCGACTATACACTTTTGATGTAGCTTTGATGTTTTCTCAATGATATGTATATTACATCAACGATATGTCCAGTCCTAGATAATTTTAGACTTAGAAAATTTCCTGATATATGATTTATCTTTTGCAGTCATTAATAAGCAATATCATCACATACATACTGCATTTATCATTGATCTGAGCACTTCATCAAATCTAGAACATTGCTAGGCACAGTTCCCAACAATCTCCCTTTATTTGAAGAAGTCATAACTCACTTCAATGATAAATGTCAAGGTGTAAATAAAATCATAATTTAAAGGCATTTAGAGAATATTATATGATTTATCTATAACATGACATAAATAGATAATGTTTTAGAGCAAAAATATAACACAGTCATTTGCCCAAGTCATTTTTGATAAAATATTCTATGGTCTTCATGTCCCGCTGCTTTCTTTTCCTTTTCTCTTCTGCCTTTCATAAAACTGATAGGTTTTGGGATCTTCTTTAGATAAGGAGGACCATGAGGAAATGCCAGTTTGTGATTTCTCCTTTTCTCCATCTGAATTGAGTGTATGTTCCAATAAGCAGAATAATATACTCTCTTTGACCCATCCTGAGGGTATCCACTGTCCATCCAGGCTTCTGAGACCAGAGTCCTAGAGTTAGGACTCCACTTGCATGACTGTGGATCCTGCTCATTTTCTCTAAGCCTCTTGTGCATGTACCTCTTGCTCTGAGTCCTTTTTCTTTTTCTGGAGCTAGCAGAATCTCCAACTTCTATGCCATAGACCTCTGATGCGGTGCTTTTAGAATGTTCTGCTAGCTCAAAAGCTGAGGGAAGTTTTTGTAAGGCTTGCTTGACCTGATTGACTGTCCACATAGCTTGATTAAAGCCAGTATTTATCATTGCTCTCTCCCCCTTCAGGACTTCTTCAGCTATATGATCATCAAGAGTAACTTGTACTAAATTCATCCTTTCATGTATATGTTGTTCAGCCTCATCCAAGTTATTTCTCACCTCTAACAAATGTTCATCTAAGCTCTGGGCATTATTATTTAATCTCTGTAGAATTTGATTTATGTCTTCATTCATAATCCTGCTATCTTTTGAAATGCTCTTTCTGTATTCCTTTGCATAGTGCTATGGTTTTGTAAGAGTTGGTGAGTCTGATGTCCAACTTTGTTGATTTCTTGTCCAACATGTTCCATGGCTGGAGCAGCTAAATGAAAGAAGTGGGTGTGTTGACGGTTAAGATGATGCATTTCATTCTTTACAATCTGCAGCTCAGTTTTTATTTCTTGTCTCAAGTCATCTACAGTCTGTAGAATGAACTTTTCTATCTTCTCCCTTTGAATATTCAGCAAAGCTGAAATCATATGAAACATGGAGCCTGAGTGATCAGTGGATGGTCCAGCTGTATTCACTTCAGTAGCTGCATCTTCTTCTGGAGGACCTTCAAAACCATTATCTTGAGTCAGGAAGACATGAGAGTTTATCTTCACCTGCTCATCTTCTTCTGCCAGCACTTGCTTGACTTTTATTAGAGCTAGGTCAAGCCCAGTCTGGAGATCAGAACTTTCATCCTTCTATGGTACATTGTCTTCCTTGTCCTTCTCCAAGATTACTTTCTCAGCAGCAGATTTTTTAGCTTGATCTTCCAGGGTGGAGCACCCCAGTCTCACCCTCAACCCTCTCAGTATCTTGGGCTAGGTTCCCTTCTAGGAGCTCCCCCTCAGCTGGATCACTCCCCATAATGGGGCTTCTTCTTTCCTCAAAAAGCTCTGTGTGAGTAGGTTCACTTATATCCTTTGAGATTTCTTGATTTTGAGCTACCTCCCCCTCTGTCCAAGCAGGGTTTGGTTGAGATGAGGCTCCTTCTTCCTCAGAAACCTTTGATAGATTTGGGTCTGGAATTGGTGAAGTTCCTCCTCTTTCAGAACTGTTAGAGGACCCTTCCTTATCTGAGTGATCAGATATCACATCTTTCTTTTTCTTTCCTTTTGGAGCAGTTTGGGCATCCTTGAGAGTTTTAGGGGTAACTCTCTCCCACCTGTCCAGCATTTTAGAATCTTACTTCTTTGAGTAGTGCAGAGGTGCTCCCATATTTCTCTTAATTACATCCCCAAGGGTGTTCAAGAGGAAGATGGATAAGATTATTCCATATGATGGAGTCTTCAGGGTGTTCTCAATTCTATGGAATAAGAATTTTCTCCAGTCTGTCTTCTTTGAAACAATGATCATGCACATTGTTTCAAACATTTCTTTTGAGATCCTGTCATGGGAACCAGGCTTGCACATCAGTACTTTCCCTACAATATCTGCAAGGAGCTTTCCCTTCTGGTTGAATTCGGCCTTCTTAATAGACCCGTAGGTCTTGCTACTACGCCCACACCAGACATTTCCAACAGATAGATCTTCAGCAGTCATATCTTCCTCTTCGACCTCTTTCTCCAATCTTGAAATCCTCAGAGCTTTTCCTAAGCTCTTGGCAGTTACTTTGATCTTCTTCCCGGCTATGGTATACTTCAGAATGACCCCTGAGCTATTTACTCTAGCTCCATCAAAGAATTCCTGGACCTCCTTGTTCATGAGAACACATGGTTCGCGGAGCAGATACTCCAGCCCTGCTGATTCTATCAACACGATTACTGACCTGATCTCTTCAGAGCAAGAACTGAATCCTCCCCTCATGAGTTCGCATCCGGAGATGACTGAAGATTCTTCCTTTTTTGGAGCCATTGATGCAGAACGTCGAGAGCAAAGATTGTCGGAGACGGAACGGAGGTTTGTCGCGGAAATGACTCAGGACAAATGAAATCGTAGTTTTTGATATATGCATTCACTCTATTTATATTAGGAGTAGATGAAGAGGCACGTACCTTTTTGTCTTGGTTAATAAAATAAAAATCCATCAGACAACTCAGATTCGGGATCCATTACAGCATGAAGTGTCTGCGCTGTATTTTGATGATGCGCATCTTTGTCGCGATATTATCGTCGAAATCACTTCAGCGTTGTCGTCGAGATTTTACTCATATCGCAGATTTTGTCGTCGAGACTGCTCGTTTTGTATCACTGAGAATTCATCTATGTCGTTGAAATGCTTATCTGATACTTGTCTAACTTGAGCACTCCTTGAGGAATTCTTGGAAATAGTGCTACTTATATTTTCTCATTCACATCTCTTATGTAGAATATCAACTTGATGGTTACATGGGCAGGGCTCCATTTTTCAAGGTTTGGTTTCTCCTTTACTTCATTCATTTTCTTCATATTGGTTTCTTGTTCTTCAAAGGTAACATGATTTCTTTTGCTTTCTAACTCACTTACTTCTCAACCATAGAGATGAAAGAGTAGGGACTATGATAATTGAATATTCTATTCATCTTCTATCATTGATCTGAGGTCTTCATTGTGAGTGAAGCTATGTACTCCCTCTCCATTGTTGCAGGAATTTGAGAGATTCTTCTAATGTACTTCATTTTGAAGAGCTGGATTATTTTCCATTAGTTGTATCTTCTCTTAGATGGCTCCCCCTGATCAGAAGCAATAGAGGGATGAACTTCTTGGGGAAGTGTGTTGATATTTGAGTGGCATTTGTTTGTTTGAAGCTCCAAGTATCATTATTAATCTATTCTCCCTAGATTGAGTTTTCTTGAATACTTATTTACTCCAGCCTTGTGTTTGGAGCAATCACTGTCCAAATACCAAAAGGGTTGGCATTTGGACATACCTGCAAAAAGGATTACTTATCCTTAGGCACCCAATTGGATTTGGGTCCTAGGTTCATGTTAGGGGAATAACCTGAAATACAATACCTATGTGTGGTCTGCCCTCTTCTTGCATTAGGCACTGTTGGATTGAACCAGCAGTCCAGGGAAAAATGACCAATCTTTCCACAGCACCAGCACTTATACCTGTTGGATCTTCTCTTATACCTTTCCACGTGGGAATGTTGGTGGGCAGGGGTGAAGATAGATGACCTAACAGGCCTTGGGTGAACCTCATAATGGTGAGTATGTTGTTGAGCTGGTCCCACCACTTTTTGGTTCACCACCTTGGGAACAGGCTTGGTTGCCTTTCCCTTACTTTTAAGTATTGATGTTGCAGATCAATTGGTGATGAGAAGTGAAAGTACTCCATAGTTAAGCGTGCTTGGGCTGGAGTAGTCACGGGATGGGTGACCTCCTAGGAAGTCCACGCGTTGCCGCTTAACTGGCTCAATTCTTATCAAAGAGGGACCACTGTCTCCAACAACCCACTGTGCCTTGTGGTGGGACAGAGAGGGGTTGGGGTGCATGGTCTGCAGACCATCTGGTTAGGCTGAACCCTTCCGGTGCCAGCTGGGTCCCGTGTTGGCGGGCCTGGACCATTACAAGGCTCACATATTGTCAACTGATCAAACTTCATCTCGAGGTCAAGATAGACTGATGTGACCTTCTCTTGATACTCGCACAGCGAAAGACCGATGACGTCAATCGACGCGCCTCCCAAAGTCAAAGGGCGGCCTATCAAATAACTCATACAGTTAGCGAGAATCCAGGCAAAGAAAGGGAGATTACTTCCATAAAAAAGGAATTACCAGAGTGCGGAGTCCAAGGCCTTGCGTCGTGCTGAGGAGGAGTGTGATTTCGGCGAGGAAACTCGCGACAAGGAGTGTGATTATTGCGAGGAGGGGCTACATTGAGTGTAACCTCATCGACCTATCGATGAGCCCCATCAGTGACCCCTATTTGACGGAGCGTGTTGCTAGTGCGAGGTTCCAACTCGCCGAGAGTGGTTGTCTGCAGGTGCGTCTCCGTGAACCTTCATGCGAGGGTCAAATCCTCACGCACCCCCGCGCTAAGGAAGGCCAAGTAGATGAGGCCTTCCATTCTTCCAGCCATGCGGGAACAACAGGGTAGCAGTGTTCGGGAAAGTGACCAAGGAGGGAGGGACGTCGACAAGAATAGGAGGCGGTGATGGAAGATTGCTCGCTAATGGATGAGGTGTGTTGCTCGCCAAAGGAACGTGTGGGTTACCAGTGGAAGGGGTCGGTTCATCAGGAGACCTTAACTATGAGGAACCCTCCCCAAGATGGACTCTCCCACTACTCAAGTTGATCCACACCGAGTGACCAGCCTTAGAACTCGATGCATCCACAGTAGAGACCGGCGGGACCGAGCGTAGAGGGGGGACATCCAGAAGAGTGCCGCTCGGAGGAGGTGGCAAGCCCGTCTTGCCTAGAGTCTCTATTGGTGGTGGCCCTGCAAGAAAAGACAGTGTCAGAGCGAGTATAGCTGAGCAAAAACAAGCCAAGAGAAAAAGCGTATTCTAAACCTCGCGAGGCGATATAAGGTTGAACCAGAGCCCGGGGCGCATTCACGTACTCAGCAGTATCATCCTACAATGAGGCATCCTCAGCAGCATCATCCTGCTGCGAGGTGAGATCAGGTTTAACATTAGTCAGGGGCGCGTTCAGATCTTCAGCAACATCATCTTGCTGCGAGGCAGGGCGAGAAGTCTTTGGAGATAGTTGTTCGACATCCTCACCCAGACCCATCTGGTTCAGCAGCACTTGAGTGGCTACAAGAATGAAGGAACCATCGACGGGTGGTGGATCATTGTCGTCAGGAGCAGGCACTTGAGCCTCCTCCCTAATGATCATTTCTTCTTCTTTCTCTTATGAACGTCAGTATCATCATCCTGGAGATGATGATTCGCCGAGCCCATATTGCGCACCTTCTTCAAGGCGAGCTTGTTATCCATGATTTCTTCAGGTGTGATAGACATCTCGCTCAAGTTCAGAAAGGACAACTTGTAATAGACCCCCTCCTATTTATATATGACGGAGACCGGCCATCAAAATCGGTCGAGTAAGCCAGTTACTCGCCAAAGCCCCTCGCTGATAAAGTGTTGGATGATTCTTTCTGAGCTTTGTTACAGCTCGTAAAGAGCGGGGATTGTGTACAACTCATATATCACCGAGGGTCGAGCATATTCATGCCACATAGGCAAAAGTCAAAGTCAAATGTCAAGACAAAATCAACCAACATGAGCATTTGAAGACCATGTGCGAGTATACAAGATCCATACATACTCGGAAGGTATGCAATGTCGATGATATCTCACTAGCACGCGAGATCCTTCCATACTCACTAGTATGCGAGATCCTTCCATAGTCGTCATAGTCGACAAGTCGACATAGGAAACCTCGCAGGGGCTGGGATACTCACCTACATACCCCCTAGGATTTGTCTATAAATTGACCCTCATGGGTACCAAGAATTGCACCTCTTTTGACACCGCTTTTGGGACCTCTTCTTGGAGACAGCCAGTGGTCTCTCAAACCTTGACCCCCCATCCCCCTGCTAGAGAGATACTTTCCAAGAGGTGTCTTCCTCATATCGTGCTCATCCATTTTTGGTTGGAGGGGAATTTTCTCCCAAACTTTCTGGTACGTGGCGAGACGTCCCTGCTGAAGCACCTGGGGTCTGTTTGTAGTTTTTCTCTCTCTTCATAGATTCAGCCTTCAAATCCGAGTAGCTGGACCGCTGGATAAGTAGCCTCAGGCTGTTTTTTGTCCAAACATTTGTAGTCGGGATTTTCCGGGTTTCACCAACTAGTATGTCTTAAAGATCCAATTAAGGGTTTAGATCCTTCAAAATGGGGAAAGATGATGCCTTTAATGTAAGAGAGGGTGCAAGAGAGCGCGAATCCATATCTGAATCTGGTCTGGTTCGGTGCATGCAAGTGAGAGCGCTCGTGTGCAGTCCATGGATTTTTCTTATGTTTCTTTCAACATAGTAAGGATGAGAGAAGTGGTGGATCCAGAAAATTATAAATGGGAGTGCACAATTTTTTTTTCTAAACATAATAGTACATAAAAATGTTACATTGAGTGGGGGCGAGTAGGCGGGCCGTGGGTTGGAAAATAATTTTGGGGGTGCACATAACTGAGCTTGGTCTATGATTAACTAAATTTGGTCTGCAAATAGCTAAATTTGGTCCACGAATAGCTAAATTTTACTCTGAGAACAACCAATTTTTGGCCTACAAATAGATAAATTTTGGTCTATTTATAATAAATCGCAAAAAAATGAGAGTGTCGGTGTCCCTTTGCCCCCCCCCCCCCCCCCCCCCCCCCAGATGAGAGAAATATTTTATATACTCACTTAAAGTGGTAAAGGATGGCAAGATGGGACTATATGCTTCATTTCACAAATGGGTTTCCCTAAAATATTTGGGTTTGGGAGTTTGATGGCATTTGATACTTGTTGTTAGTTAATTTGATGTATTGATTAATATATTCACCCAAAACCCCAAATCTCAAATCCCAAACCTTAAACCTCAAACCCCAAATCTCAAACCCCAGCAACTGCTGACCGGGAGGCTTGCCGGTCTGAGCCGGTTCTTGCCAACGGTAGGGGAGAAATGTTCTCCCATTCTTTAGAACGCTTCGTAGTGGCCAAAGGTTTGAGTGCACAACCGAGTGTGAATCAGCCTTCCAGGCCCTCAAGCGGCAGTTGATGCAAGCTCCTCTACTCCAGGGTTCTCGGGAAGGAGAAGACCTCTTCCTTCACCTCGGAGTCAGGGCCGAAGTGGTCAGACAGTACTGGTTAAAGAAGAAGGGAAGCTCTATCTGCCAGTCTACTACGCGAGTAAAGTTATTAGGAATGCGGAGCAACATTATCATATTTGGAGAAGCTGCCTTTTGCCCTCATCGTCTCGATAAGGAGACGAAGGCCATACTTTCAGGCTCACACCATCAAGGTGGTGACAGACCATCCCCAGAGGATGGCCCTCGGCATGGTGGAACATTCCGGCCGACTTACTAAGTGGTCTGTTGAGCTTAGCTAGTTTGACATAGCTTATGTGCCCTGGATGGCCATCAAGGCACATGTGGTCGCAGATTTCCCGGCAGACTTTTCCTCTAAAGGAGCAGAGGAGGAAAAGGTTGAAGGGTTCGTCCCCTGCCCACTGTTTGTTGATGAGTCATCGGAGAGAGATTCTGATGCAACCTGAGTCGCATCATAATTTACTTTTATTTCATGTATTTTTATTAGTGTCGCACACGTCTTCACGAATATTGTTTCATTTGAGTATGTGTGTTTGTGCATCTTTGTCGTGATTGTTAGTCATGCTCGTTTGTTTTGGTTTATTGGTGTGACCGACCACTAAGACCCTGAATAAATTGGTCCATCAACCGGTTCATATCACATTTGCCCCCCTGGTCGGGCCTCACTTCAGTCCGACTGAATCGGACTGATTTTTCGTCGCTCCCGTAAATGCCCCCACGCGATCCCCTCTCATTCTCCCCGATCCCCTCGCTGGCAAGCTCTCTCCCGATTCCCTCTCATTCCCTCTCGCGATCCCCTCTCCTTCTCCCGATCGAGCTCTCTTCTCCTTCTCCCGAGCTCTCTTCTCCCTCCCGCGGGTGGGACACGATCCCCTCTCCTTCTCCCGATCGAGCTCTCTTCTCCTTCTCCCGAGCTCTCTTCTCCATCTCCCAATCGTGAGATCTAGGGCGCGGGTGAGACCCCGCTACGTGAACTCGCCGTCAATCGTTCCCGTCGACCCCGCCTCGACTGCCACTGCCGCTACAGATTTCGCCGCCCTCGCCCGATTCCTCTCGCCGCTCCATTTTTCGCACCTCCGCTTCCCGCATCCATTCCGGCGGGATTCCAGCCACCCTCCGGCGGCGAGATCCTCCGTTCCGATTTGCAGGTATGTATTTCTCATTTTTCGCTTCATCGTTTGTGCCGTTCGGCGGCGGCCCATCCCTCCGTTCTCTGATTTCTGGTCAATTTCAGAGACTGAGAGTTGAGCAGTGAGCGGTGAGGTCCGTTCTCTGATTTTTGGCCGTTCTCTAAGTTCCGGACAGTTGCACAAAACACAAATCAATATCTTCAGTCATTCAGGGAGCGGACCGAAATGCCTACTTGATTGTTTTATGCAATTTTTGATGCCTTACGGGGCTTTGGTTGAGCATCAAGAATTTGGTGATTGAAGCATTGCATTGACTACCCAGTTTGTTCATATACATTAGATTTGATATAAGGAGAAGGATTTGTTATAAATTTATATAAATGTATAATGATTCTTGTAATTATCCTTAGTATATTACCCTACCTAAAGCCTAAAGCTAGTGAGAAATTAACATGAATTTGTTCGTGGGAGTCATGGACATTAACATGAATTTGTTCGTGGGAGTCATCGACTTATTTGGAGGCCTCATCTGCTGGGGCTAGTTTAACAACAATGTTTAGTTCAAAATCTTGTTTGTAGATGATATTAAGATCAAAAGCCGTTTTAACAACATTATAAGACATGCAACATAATTCAGTGAAGGCCGTGCGATGTAACTCAAGCGCACATAATAGAAAACATAGAGATTTGTGAGGCTGCTGATTGGGAGAAGGATGCAAGACTCCGATAGTGTTTCTTCCTGTCTTTTGTGTAAAAAAATATTGCGTTAGTGTTAGTTTTTGAAAGTAGGTTTAAAATTTGTTTGGCATCCATTTTATGTTGTACTCCTCCATACATTTTATAGATAAATTTTCTGTGCCTCCTCACTTCGTGGATGTAGGCTAAACTACCTTTAATTGAACCACATAAATCTTCATGTTCTTAGATTATTATTTTCTATCATATCTTCTTGGCGGTGTGGATTTGTATTATCCTAGAGTAATCCTATTACTCATTTTGGCATTGTCAAGATGAGTATGGGGCACTTCTTTGATAACAAAATATAATTTGCAGATTATGATTTTTTTACATTTGGTTTAATCTCTTCAAAAGTGGTCAACATTTTCTATTTTTTATATTTGATTTCAATTGAACATAGAAATAACTACTAAGGTCAAAATTATGTGTCGCAAAGGATATTGTTAGAACATAGATATTTAACCCAAAACCAATTAGTATTAGATGAAGGGGCACATGATCTATATTAAGTTTGTTAATCTATAATAGTTTCCATAATGTAAGATTTTTTGTACATGGATGTGGAGAAATTTGACTGTTTTTTTGCATTTTATGAGAGTTGTATATATATACTTGTGTTGGGTATTGTATCCACAATAACCTTGATTTGTAGAAAGTCAACTATGAACCAAGATTGAATTGCTTATGTATTTGATATGTTTCTCTAGTATTGTCTTGCAGGTTCACATTGCTAAGTGTAAACCAAGGTCAGGTCACAGTGGGTCAATGAGCACAGTCTCTTACAATGTAATTCCTCATTGTATGAGATATGGTGTTGACTCATATGTGATCTCTCTATTGGGATGCACTTCATGATCAAGACAAAAGTAGCTCAGGACTTGGAGGTGTAGTTGTTCTCAAAGGAAAAGTATTAAGATTTTCTTCTAAGTGTATTTCTCGAGAAGCTAAGTGTTTTTTTTTCGAGAAATCTGAAGAGCTCTCGGAAAACCCTTTGATTTTCTCGAGAAGTTCTTTTCAGCTTAAGTTTTCGAAGGAAAATCCAAAATTCTCGAGAAGCTATCTCTATTTCTCGAGAAGTCTGATGTTCTCTCGAAAAATAATTTGATTTTCTCGAGAAGCCTTCTTTGTTGAAATTTTCCGAGAAAATCTTTCCTCTCGAGAAGTTTTTTTTTTTTTTTTTTCTTCCAAATAAATTTATTTTATCTTATTTCTCGAGAAGATCTTTGTTCTCGAGAAATCCCCTCTTTTCTCGAGAAGCTCTGTCAATTTGTTTGAAAGCCTTTTTCCGAGATCCAGCCGTGATTTCTCGAGAAGTCTTCTTTCTCTCGAGAAATCTGTTTCTCGTTCCTTCAAACTGTTTTTGCCGACTTCTGTTATCCGTCTGTTTGACGAGATTTCTTTTCTGGCTTAAGGTTTAAATATTCTATTTAGACCTTCTTCTATAAAAAGGCCGTCTCTCTTAAACAAAAAAAAACAGATTCATTATTCCTTTCTGATTCTCTCTCCCTAAATCAAGAAGTCGCAAAGTGCCGTGCGAGTCGCCCTCGTTGGAGACTGTTCAGAAGTTCCGATTTCTCTTCTCCAAGTGGAAGAATAGGTTCGATCGATCGTTGCTTGATTCTCTCTGAATTCTATTGGATCGATTCGAATTCTAGAAGATCAGATCTGAGTCATTTGGATCTTCCTCATCGACATTAATTCAAATCCATTCCAATCTCAAGGAGGAAGAAGAACCCTAAAGAGTTTTTCAGATCTGATTGTGATTGATAAGTATCATATCATCTCTTATTTTCATTTGATTGTAGGAGAAGTTTTCTCCGAGTTGTAGGAGCTTTGTTCTCCGAGTTGTAAGAGAAGTATTCTCTGAGATTGTAGGAGATTTGTCTCCGAGATTGTAGGAGTTTTGACTCCGAGTTTGTAGGATCTTTCTTGATCCGAGATTTAGTGAAGTAGTCAATTCTAGCGGTGGTGCTAGATTGGCGAGGCCGGCAAGTGGAGTACCCAAGAACGGGGAACCACTATAAATTTCTTGCTTCGTCTGTGATTGTGGTTTGCTTTATCTGTGTTCTTTGTCATCAAGTTTTTTTATTTCCGCAAAAGACGCAATTATCACCTATTCACCCCCCTCTAGGTGATTTAGGTTAGCAATTAGATATTTCAATTGGTATCAGAGGATGGTTTTTCGTTGAATAGGTTAACACCTTGAACAAGATCCCTTCATTCTATTTGCTATCATTCATGGAAAAGTGCAAGGAATCTTCCTCGTTGAAATTGCCTATATGCACCAAGGGTAATTTCCCCATGTGGAAAGAGAGAGTGAAATTCTACATGGAGGCCGCAGATCCAAGAATCTTCCAAGTCGTGGAAGAAGGCCCTCATGTGCCTATGACTGCTTCTACAATTGACCCTCTCCTAAGAGTGCCTAAGAAGATGATGGATTTGACCAAGGATGAGATCGCTCTCGTTGCCTTGGATAAAAAGGCGAAGAACATTATTGCCAGTGCAGTGAACGATTCAATGTTGCAAAACCCAATTCACTGCAAATCTGCCAAAGATATGTGGACTTCCTTAATCGTTCTTATGGAAGGCACCGAAGAAGTAAGAGATGACAGAAGATCTCTTCTGAATCAGGAGTACGAAGCATTCAAACAGGGTAAGAAGGAATGCATTGCAGATGCATATGAAAGATTCTTTAAAATAGTAAATGGCCTAAAGAATTATGGTCGGGAATTCACTAATGGAGAACTAAATGACAAATTTCTGCGATCCCTAACAAAGGATTGGGATAGTAAAATAGTTGCCATCAGGGAATTTGGAAAGCTACCCAACCTAGATCCTCAGAATCTGTTTGGGAAATTATTATCCCATGAGCTTCAAATGAACATTCGCAAAACAGAAGAAGATGGGAATAGAATCTCTAGCAAGGAAAGGACCTTGGCTATGAAGGCCGAGAGTTCCAGAAAGAGCAGAGCATTGTCTCCAGTTAGAGCTTTAGAATCTGATGAAGAAGAAGAATCAGAAGCCGGCTCCTCCAATTCTGAAATGACTGATGGGGAGTTCTCTCTAATCTCCCGACAGTTTAAGAAACTGCTGAATAAAAGAAGGCAAATGAGGAACAAGCCATCTTCCTCAGATTATAGACACTCACATCGTGAAGGCGATTACTATAAGAAAGGCTCAAGCACAAATAACAGGTATAAATCCAAACTGAACAAACATACTTCTACTGACATTATTTGCTTTTGTTGCAATAAGCCAGGGCACATGATCGCTGAATGCCCTCATAAAAAGAAAGAAGGCGGAAGAAAAGATGTGAAGAAACCCACTAATGAAAAAAAGAAAAATGAAAGAAGTTTTGTAGCCAAGAAGGCTAAAACACTAAGCGATAGTGATTCAGATAAATCAAGCACTGAAGAAGAAGCATACTTTGGGCTTATGGCCATGACAGATGATGAAGAAGAGCCCCCATACACTGGGAAGGTAAATTCTCACACTATGCTATCTGATTCGGATTATGCTTATGCTGAACAAAAAGATTATTTCTCTGATGATGAATCTAAACTCATGACCCAATACACCGAAATGCTCAAGAGCTTTGACAAGTGCCGAAGGGTTGTCAAATCTCAGACCAAGGAGATTATGTCTCTTAAGGAAATGGAAACCAATTTGAGAAAGGAAGTTGAACAACTTTCTTCCTTCAAAGAGGAAGTCCAAGTCTTAAAAGACAAGATCAAAAGCTCGGATGAGCTCCTTGATTGGAGAGCGAACTCTATCAAAGTTTTGGAAGAACAGCTAGCCGCTGAACGAAAGCTAGTTGAAAAGTTTTCATAACCCAAAACAATTCTTCCGCTCATTGATAGATTCACTGCTCAAGCAAGTACTAGTGGATTAGGTCATGTGGCAGGTCCTAGTAACACTACTAAGGGCACACATGCCAATAAGAAATTCATGAATGCTAAGAAAGCCCCCATTGAAGAGAAAGGGAAAGCCCATCAAAAACATGTACCATTTCAGAAAGTTATTTTTCCCTCAAACATTTATGTCATGCAAAGCACTTATGGTCACTTGACCCGACCAATTAAGTTTGGACCTGTCAAGGACTATAAGGGATGGACTAGTCCCCGAAACTTCGGAAATAGTGTTTTCAAAGCATCTCATGAAGAGATAAATCTAAGAGATTATGGTCCTTACGTTCACGGACATAATGAGAAGAAAGCACCAATTGTAAAGGCTGTTGCACCCAAGCCTAATGAGATAGCACTACCTTGTGTGTGCTGTACTCACGAAGCATCCACTTCTAGAAAGAATGCTCCTGCTAAATCTTACATTCAAAAAGGTCAGCAGGAGAATACAAAGAGAAGGTACAACAGGTTTAAATGTTGGTGCTGCGGCAAACCAGGTTACTTTGCCGTGGATTGTTGGTTCAATGTTTCTTATGCCAATAGACCACAAGTTAACACTGCTAGGAAGACCACTCGCAATGTTAACATTCAATGTGGATCTCAACTAACAAGGGACCAAGGACCCAAATTTGTTTGGGCTCCTAAGGCAAGATAATCTGTTCTTGCAGGTATGTCCAAAGGCCAACAAAAATCCTATCTGGTATTTGGACAGTGGTTGTTCTCGGCACATGACCGGGACTAGAAGTCTATTGCAAAATTATACTCCAGTTGTGAATGGACCAAAAGTTATTTTTGGGGGATCAGACCGTGGAGTTACAAAAGGCTATGGTATGATTTCTAATGACAATGTATCTTTCTTAGATGTGGCTTATGTGGAAGGATTAGAACATAATCTGATAAGTATAAGCCAACTCTGTGATAAAGGATACATAGTCGATTTTCGTAAAGATAAGTGTCTAATAAAGTCGGCAGAGAATTCTGAAACGATTTTATCAGGGACTCGCTGTAGGAATATCTTTTGCTTAAATTTTCTATGTTTATCTTCTTCTACACCAGTGTGTCTTTTAGCCAAAGATAGTGCATCTCTTGTCGATCAATGGCACAAGAGACTAGCACATATAAATTTTAAAACTATTAATAAACTGTTTTCGCAAAACTTAGTGCGCAATGCGCCAAATGTTAAGTGCGTTAAAGATAGACCTTGTCATGCATGCATAAAAGGCAAGCAAACAAGAGCTACCTTCAAGAGCATTATTGGCAAAGATTCTAACAGGTGTTTATACCTGCTTCATATGGACTTGTTTGGTCCGTTGCAAATTAGAAGCTTAGGAGGTAAGTCTTATACATTGGTTATTGTGGATGATTACTCACGTTTTGCATGGGTATTCTTTCTAAAACACAAGTCAGATACTTTCGACACTTTCACAAGCTTTGTTAAGCAAACCCAGAATGAATTTAACTGTTCAGTGGTCAAAATCAGAAGTGATCACGGAACAGAATTTGAATATGGAGCAATGACAGACTTTTGTGAAAGCCTTGGTATCTTTCATGAGTTTTCCTCTCCCCGGACTCCACAACAAAATGGAGTAGCCGAGAGAAAGAACAGAACACTCATTGAGGCTTGCAGAACTATGTTGAGTGATTCTTCATTACCAGAATATTTCTGGGCTGAAGCTGTCAACACTGCTTGCCACGTGCAAAACAGAGCACTCATAAATAAGAACCATGAAAAGACTCCTTATGAACTTTTAAAGGGCAAGAAACCAACCATTTCTTATTTCAGAATTTTTGGCAGTAAGTGCTTTGTACTTAACAATGGAAAGCATTACAAAACTAAGTTTAGCGAAAAGAGCTTTGAAGGTATTTTCGTAGGCTATAGTAGCCATAGTAAAGCTTATCGTATTTTTAATAAGAAAACTCTGGTTGTAGAAGAGTCTATTAATGTTGTATTTGATGAGACGAGCATGCTTCAAAGCAGCTCTTCTAGTTCTTCTATTGAAGTTGCAGGTTCAAAGTTGCAAGATACACACTTGCATAAGCCAGTTAAAGACGACGCTCAAACCTTCGTCAAGATCTCTCCTCTAACCTTAGCTGAAGAGGAAGATCACCTTGATGAAGAGCCAACTCCAGTGGAAGAAATAGTTCCAGTAACAGAAGAAGTAGTTCCTGGTGTTCCAAACGATGCGAGGAATCTTGAATTCAGACACATGAGGGACCACCCTATTGATCAAATCATAGGAGTCCCTCATGAAGGCATTAGAACTAGAAGAGGTACTACTAACGAAAATTTGCACTTGAGCTTTCTTTCACAGGTAGAACCAAAGAAATTTCAAGAAGCAAATGAAGACCCACACTGGATTATTGCAATGGAAGAAGAATTAAACCAATTCAAGCGTTGCAAGGTCTGGACACTTGTTCCAAAGCCTAAGGATAAGAACATAATTAGAACAAAGTTGGTGTACCGAAACAAGTTGGACGAAGATGGAACAATCATCAAGAATAAAGCAAGACTTGTAGCTAAAGGCTACAGACAAGAAGAAGAAATCGACTTCGATCAGACATATGCACCGGTAGCAAGACTCGAAGCGATTAGACTATTTCTAGCCTTTGCTGCATTCAAGGGTTTCACCGTATACCAAATGGACGTCAAGTCAGCATTCCTCAACGGAAATATCAAAGAAGAAGTATACGTGGAACAACCTCCAGGTTTTGTCAATCCGGACTTTCCTAATTATGTTTATTTACTTCAGAAAGCTTTATATGGTTTAAAACAAGCTCCTCGAGCTTGGTATGAGACGCTGTCTAACTTTCTTCTTGAGAACAAGTTCACAAGAGGAAAGATAGATAAGACATTATTTCTTAGGGAAGTAAAAGGCAAGATTTTGCTAGTGCAAATCTATGTTGATGACATTATTTTTGGCTCAACGGATGACAACTTTTGCAAGAAGTTTTCAAAACTTATGCAGGGGAAGTTTGAAATGAGCAGTATGGGTGAGCTGAAGTATTTCTTAGGACTTCAAGTGAAACAATCTGAAGATGGAATTTTCATCTCTCAGACGAAGTTCACCAAGGAGTTAATTAAGAAATTCGGAATGGAGAGTGCAACCTCCATGAGGACTCCAATGAGCTCAGCTATGTCTCTGAACAAGGACGAGAAAGGGAAACCTTTTGATGAAACTAAATACAGAAGCATAATTGGCTCTTTGCTCTACCTTACTGCTAGTAGACCCGATATAATGTTTTCCACATGTGTATGTGCTAGATATCAGGTGAACTCTAAGGAATCTCACTATACTGCTGCAAAGCGAATTTTGAGATATCTTAAGGGCACACCAAATCTTGGCTTATGGTACCCAAGAAGTAATGATAGCGAACTAATAGGCTATTCAGATGCAGATTTTGCAGGTAGCAGAGACGACAGGAAAAGCACTTCCGGAACATGCCAATTTCTCGGAAGAAGACTTATATCCTGGAGTAGCAAGAAGCAGAATTGTGTTGCAATTTCAACCGCCGAGTCAGAATATATTTCTGCAGGCAGCTGTTGCGCACAACTTCTATGGATAAGGAATCAACTTCAAGACTACAATATGAAGATCAAGAATATTCCAATGTTTTGTGATTCTTCTAGTGCAATTGCTATAGCAAACAATCCAGTCTCCCACAGTCGGACAAAGCATATTGAACTAAGGTATCACTTCATCCGGGAACATGTGGATAATGGGGACATCAACTTAAGCTATGTCCCTACGGATAAGCAAGTTGCAGATATATTCACGAAGCCGCTGGATGAGACCAAGTTCTCTTTCTTCAAAACGGAACTTGGAATGCTCAACTTGGAGTAATGCTTAAAGCAAGAAGAAAAATGGAGTTTCTAAAAGTTATATATCTATGGAAAGCAGGAATCTGTCCTTCAGAAAGAAAGAGGTAGAAAATTTCTAAGTCTTAACAGGATTTCTAAAGACTTCTCGCAAAATGTACCTGCACTTCTCGAGAAATGGGTTATCCCTCGAGAAATGCTTTTTTTCAAAGTCAGAAAATCAGAATTCTGGGATCTCTCGAGAAATCAAGATACTTCTCGAGAAATTAGAATAGTTCTCGCGAATCAGTATATCTCTCGAGAAATTGCGTTCAATTTTCAGAATTCTAGTCTTTATTTTCCGGGATACGAAAGGTCAGGTATGCACGTTTTTATTTTCTGTATCTATAAATAAATCTCGAATAATTGTCACATCAAACCAAACTATAAATAGACAATCGAAACAAATTAATGTTCACGCGAGTTCCTTCGTCTTCTTCTCGTAAAGCCGCCGACGGTTCGTCTTCCTCTCACGCGAAATTGAGATTTCTGGTCAGTTGATTCTTGATTTTCTTTCTCTCTCGCATTCAATTGTTCATTCCTCGTGATCAATGGCGCCTCATTCAAAGCCAAAGGTTGGTGTGGGCAGTGAATTAGTGCGAGAAGGCCTAATTTCCATCTCAGATGATTTCAAGAACCTGTTTTATCTTCTTGAAGCCGCCGGTTTATCTTTTGTTCTAGAGCAGCCATGCAAAGTTCTGTTTAAAGAGGTGGAGGATTTCTTCATTAATGTTAAGGTTCATAAAACTGGATTGAAGATGAAATCTACTATTGGGAATTCCAAAATCAAGACCTCTCCTAAGTCTATTTCCAAACATCTGAAGTTGCCTTTAGTGGAGGAAGAAGATTCTCTGGATGATAATGATTGGGTAAAAGCAGTGACCTATGTAGGTTTGACTTCAGCCAAGACAATTCGTAGACAGCAAATGAATGATGTCGGGAAACTTTTGGTGGACATCATCTCCAAGGTGCTGCTGGGAAATACTGGAAGCCTGGGATATGTCTCAGTGGATGTGTTCAGTTTAGTTACAGCAGTAATCTGTGGGAAGAAGTGCAGCTGGGCAGACATAATGTTCAATAAGATCAAAGAGAGCATTTCTAGTCCTAATTTTGCAAGGATTATAACTCTCTATCTGAATCAGGTTGATCCTCAAGTCTTTGATATGTCCAAAGGGGCTATCATTCATCACTTGAAGAGGTTGGATGTGTTCACCATCCAAAGGTGGAACATCAGGATAACCAAGCCTTCAGAAGGTGGTCATTCCCAGGGGGAGCCTTCTGGTCAACAGGATGTGCATTCAGCTCCTCCTCCAGACTCTTCAGCACAGCTTCAAGCTCCTCCATCTGCAAGTCATCTTCCATCTCCAGGTCAGCAGCATGTCCCTCCAGCAGCAGATTTAGTTCCTCCTCCTGATGTGGTATTCTCCCCTATCTTAGATAATGTGGGTTCTTCTCCTCCTCCTCCTCCTCATGTTGTTGCAAAAGAAACTGTTGATGCTAACATAGCAGATGTTCTTCTTGACATTCAGAACACTGTAGTTGATGATGAGCAGAACTCCAGTGATCACCATGCAGGTTCAGGTGCAGATTTTGAATTCCATCATGATGATGATGATGTTTCTGTTCACAATATTCCTTCTCCCCCAGTAAATACTGAGGGGGAGCAAGAGTCCTATATGGAAATGAATACAGAAGCACAGGGACAGCCTGTAGTTCAAGTAGATGAGACTGTGAATCTGTCTTTTCTTCCAGAGAAAAGTACAGTTGTTCTTGAAGAAATCCCTGAACCAGTCCAGCAGTCCCCATTCCTCCTCATCTCTTTGCTGACCATGCCTTGTTAGGTCAAATTGAAATGTTACTCCAAAGGCAGAGTGCCAAGATAGATTTATCTTTCAAGGAAGTGCATGCCAGGATAACAGATATAGAGAAAGCTATGGATAAAAAGCTGAAAGCCTTCCAAGATAGTTCAGAAGAACTCAAGAGGATTGTCATTCAAGGAGGAAAAGCTTTTGACCACACCATTGAGGGTGTTGGTAAAGTGTTAGAGCAGATAATTGAAGTCAGAAAGACTCAAGAATCTATGTATAATAAGGCTGATGAACACTGCTTCAAAATTGTTGATGAGGTAGGGTTGTTCAAAGAATCTGTTCTCCAGACTCTTCCTGTAGAAGTCAGAAAGGGGGAGGACAAGTTGATAGGTTCAATTGATGAGAATTTATTTGCATTTCATAATCACATGAGTGAGAAATTTGATCTACTGTCTCAGGGAGTCCAGAAGCAGGTAGCTGATGTCAAAGATTTCACTCAAAGATCTACTACTTGGCTTCACAGTGAGATCTTTCCAGAATTGGGCATTGACCCTGCTGATCCCCCTCCTCAGTATGATCTTCCTCCTCCTTATCCTCCTGCACAAGTTGATGCTCCTCAATTCTCTCCAAGACCAGATGTGTCTTCTGATGTAGAAGTTGCTTCTTCTAAGCAAGGTACAAGGAAAAGAAAGTATGGTGAAGGACCTTCTGCATTTAGATCAGTTCCTGGAACAAGTTCAACAGGCTCTGGCAAAGCTGTTGCTTCTGAGTCTATAAATTATCCAGAGATTTGGAGTCCAGTTTCAAGGGTTATCATTCTTGATTCACTCAGATTAGTTGAAGAAGGTGGAATGCCAGTTCAAGACTATTTCAGCTCTTCTGAATGGAAGCTTTATCAAACCAGCAAAGTCAAAAGGAGATTACATTACAGGATACATAAGTACAATGATCCTACAGCTCCTCCAGCTCCTCCAAAGTACCATCCTAAACCTTTTGCATACTTCAAAAGACAGGATCAGAAAAGAAGAGACAATGCCAGAGAATGAAGACCATCAAATTCTTTTTGTCATATGCTTGTGTGAACTTTAAGTCATGAGACATCTGAAAATCTATATATAGTTTTGATTTTGATGTGATAATTATTTTTCTTATATAGATTTAGTTTTTGATGCTCTTTCCTTATCTGTCTCAATTTAATTCCTTGTATATCATGTTGTGTATTATTTTGTTGCAATTCATCTTGGTAAGTGGGGTTCTGACTTCTACAAATAGGGGGAGATTGTTGGGTATTGTATCCACAATAACCTTGATTTGTAGAAAGTCAACTATGAACCAAGATTGAATTGCTTATGTATTTGATATGTTTCTCTAGTATTGTCTTGCAGGTTCACATTGCTAAGTGTAAACCAAGGTCAGGTCACAGTGGGTCAATGAGCACAGTCTCTTACAATGTAATTCCTCATTGTATGAGATATGGTGTTGACTCATATGTGATCTCTCTATTGGGATGCACTTCATGATCAAGACAAAAGTAGCTCAGGACTTGGAGGTGTAGCTGTTCTCAAAGGAAAAGTATTAAGATTTTCTTCTAAGTGTATTTCTCGAGAAGCTAAGTATTTTTTTTTCGAGAAATCTGAAGAGCTCTCGGAAAACCCTTTGATTTTCTCGAGAAGTTCTTTTCAGCTTAAGTTTTCGAAGGAAAATCCAAAATTCTCGAGAAGCTATCTCTATTTCTCGAGAAGTCTGATGTTCTCTCGAAAAATCATTTGATTTTCTCGAGAAGCCTTCTTTGTTGAAATTTTCCGAGAAAATCTTTCCTCTCGAGAAGTTTTTTTTTTGTTTCTTCCAAATAAATTTATTTTATCTTATTTCTCGAGAAGATCTTTGTTCTCGAGAAATCCCCTCTTTTCTCGAGAAGCTCTGTCAATTTGTTTGAAAGCCTTTTTCCGAGATCCAGCCGTGATTTCTCGAGAAGTCTTCTTTCTCTCGAGAAATCTGTTTCTCGTTCCTTCAAACTGTTTTTGCCGACTTCTATTATCCGTCTGTTTGACGAGATTTCTTTTCTGGCTTAAGATTTAAATATTCTATTTAGACCTTCTTCTATAAAAAGGCCATCTCTCTTAAACAAAAAAAAAACAGATTCATTATTCCTTTCTGATTCTCTCTCCCTAAATCAAGAAGTCGCAAAGTGCCGTGCGAGTCGCCCTCGTTGGAGACTGTTCAGAAGTTCCGATTTCTCTTCTCCAAGTGGAAGAATAGGTTCGATCGATCGTTGCTTGATTCTCTCTGAATTCTATTGGATCGATTCGAATTCTAGAAGATCAGATCTGAGTCATTTGGATCTTCCTCATCGACATTAATTCAAATCCATTCCAATCTCAAGGAGGAAGAAGAACCCTAAAGAGTTTTTCAGATCTGATTGTGATTGATAAGTATCATATCATCTCTTATTTTCATTTGATTGTAGGAGAAGTTTTCTCCGAGTTGTAGGAGCTTTGTTCTCCGAGTTGTAAGAGAAGTATTCTCTGAGATTGTAGGAGATTTGTCTCCGAGATTGTAGGAGTTTTGACTCCGAGTTTGTAGGATCTTTCTTGATCCGAGATTTAGTGAAGTAGTCAATTCTAGCGGTGGTGCTAGATTGGCGAGGCCGGCAAGTGGAGTACCCAAGAACGGGGAACCACTATAAATTTCTTGCTTCGTCTGTGATTGTGGTTTGCTTTATCTGTGTTCTTTGTCATCAAGTTTTTTTATTTCCGCAAAAGACGCAATTATCACCTATTCACCCCCCCTCTAGGTGATTTAGGTTAGCAATTAGATATTTCAACTTGATTCAGTCGGATTTTCAGTCGCTGCCCGTAAATGCCCCCACGCGATCCCCTTTCATTCTCCCCGATCCCCTCTCCTTCTCCCAATTCTCTCTCCCGATTCTCGCAACAAATTTTGTGACTAAAAGTTTATGCAATGGAGAGTCGCCGAGCATTGTCTAATTCATCTTGTTTTCGAAATGAAGATTAGTATTTGCTACATCATTCATAAATCAATACACCACTGCATTTAGTTTATATAAATTCATATGCATACAATTCATGCATCAAGTGGGATCGGAACATACATGAGTGCATTTGACTTGAATTACTTCCTTATCGGCACGACCAGGTCGTCATTCCCCTTTGTAATCGCATCAAGTAGTTCTATAGACTAGCTTGCATCAATTTTACTGGTAAGAATTGTTCTTTCTGGATCCTTGACTGTGTTGCACCAATTTACAACACCACTATATAATAAGCTATACAAGATGTTGTGTGTTTTAAGCCATGGTTTTACATAGGTGTGATACTGGACTATTTATTCTTTCAGGGTGCTCAATTCTGCAATTATTTTTATTTTTATTTTCCCTTCAGATTATAATACGTGAACCATTCTCATTCTTTTGGATGTCTTTAGATGCAGGTAAATGTTTTGCACATATTAGTAAGTTTATATATATATTTATGAGATTGCTCAATGCAGGGCAGAGGCCTCCTCATCAAATGAACAAGGTATTGCCTATAATTCTCTGTTCTCTCCCCCAAACTACAAGGCATTGCTTACATTTCTTCCTTCTGAATTGTTTGTGGGGGTTATTATAACAAGGGTTTTCCGATGTAATGCATTACCTTAGACTATTGTTTTGAGTTTTATGCCATGGATTGAGTTTTATGAGGATATTTAGACTGTTGTTTTGAGTCTCTAATTTAGGAGAGGAGCTCTTCCTCCTCTTATCTATTAGTGTGATAATTTAATATAATTTATACTCTTCTGACTCATTCCCTGCTTTGTCCTATCATGAATGTCCAGCCTACTACTTCTATGGAAGGAAGAGTGGAAGAGTTCCTTTTCTGGCTCATTCTCTGCTTTGTCCTATCTTGAATGTCCAGGCTACTGCTTCTATGGATGGAGTGGTAGAGTTCCTACTGTTTTCTTATTACTTTTCCTACTCGATGAGTCATCCCGTTTTTTTTCTTGCAGATGAACAACTATGCTTCTTCTAATCAAATTAATTTCTTACTCATTACAGTCCACTAAAAGAACAACTATGCTTCCAGATGTTTCATCAGGTACTGCCCCTCCCAGGGGATGTCTTTGTGATGTCATTTGGGTTCCTAGAGGTAGTTCATTGAAAATATTTAATGTTTTATTTTATTTTGATTTGCAATTTTTTTCAGTTAACATTACTATAGCCTTGGTAATTATTGATATGAGTAAGCCGAATCTCAACTCATTCTTCTCTTCATTTAAAATGTAGATATTTGTACTTTTCAGGGTAAGCCCTCTCTTAATTTTAGCTCTTTCAAGATGATTCCTCTCCTCTCATTTTTGTTTGTTGTTTTGATGTCTATCATTGATGACCTATTTTTAAACTCCGTCTTGGCGTCGTGCGTGTGATATAACCACGAATTAAGGTAGAATAAATATATGATCAAAATTTTGTTCCACTTCCATGTCTCATTTGTCCAATTCTTTAGCGTCCATCAGGTAAGTTTGGTATGTTTGAATGTCATGTTACCTTCAACTTGTGTATTCTTAGGAAATACTGTTGTGGATGAAATGATGTTTATTTAGCAAGAAATGGTGTTAGTCGATTTACAAAAAGGGCAAACTCAAGTTTCACAAGTTCAAGGGGTTATGATACAAAAATAGGCAATATAAATCTATGGCCTCATCTTTTTCAATAGATTGTTATTGCCTATCAAACATATGCTTATTTCTCTCCTAGGAATATAGTAAAAGTTGAACAAGTGTTTACATTTTTCTGTATTTTTTTAAAGCGTCGTGGTATTCGCGGCACTTGTTTTTAAGCTGCCACTTTTGGCCGGGCTTTTTTTAAAAAGACGTCGCCACATTTGGCGGCGCTTTTTTAAAAAAATGTCGCTACTTTTGGCAGTGTTTTTTCAAGATGCGCCGCTAATGTCTATAGTCTATGGCGGTGATCGCTATCGTGGCGATTTCGCAGCGGTTTTAAAGCGCCGCTAACTATACCTTTCACGGCGTTTGAAAAGCGCCGGGAAAGGGAAAGGCCTACAAAAATGTCGTGATAGACTTGTTGTAGTTAAAGTTTGATGAAAAATTAGCTTTTGCTGCCGTATAACAAGTATAACAACACCATGTGACTTCTCTAATCACTGTTCCAGCAATTATGTCTGATCTAATTGAGATTTCTGTATTTGATATTCATCAAAGTGTCCCTTTTGTTGTAGCAAACTCATCATTATACAACAACCTACATATTTTCCCCTTTGTTGCTTGGGCTTGAATACATCCTCAAGCAACTTGCTTGGGCTTGCAATACCTAAATAGTTCCTGCAATACCTACACATGGCAAAATATTATGATTGGAATAACCTGCCAACATTACTGCATGTTAATGTGTTCTTACTTTTTCTTTCAAAATAGGAAATCTACCATATCAAGTTGCCAGGGGAAATGAAGATTGGTGAAGGCAAGCCAGAAAATCAAAACCATGCAGTTGTCTTCACCAGAGGGGAGGCTCTTCAGGCCATTGATATGAACCAAGTATTTTGGCTCAATTAGCTCATTTTTCTTGTAGTTGTGGCCAACTTTGCATAGATTTTAAGCATTCTATTAAATCTATTCAGGACAACTATTTGGAGGAGGCTTTGAAAATGAGGAATCTTTTGGAAGAATTCAACGAAGACCATGGACTATGCCCTAATTCTCTTCTTTCTTCCGCAATTCTTGACATTTCAAAACCTCCTCACTTCTCACATGACAGCAGTACTTGCACGGTAACTTTATCAGTACTAAAACTATAGTTGTGATTACAAATAAAATTTATTTTGCATGCCCCCATAATAAGATTCCCGTAGCTCAAATGTCAAAATATTGGCTATTATTGTCGAATTTAACAACAATTATTGGTTATTATAGTCCCAAGAAATACTAATTTGGAGATGCAAGGAGCAATTTTGTGGACCGACTCCTATTACTAATTCGGAGATGCGGGGAGCAATTGAATCCTACTCAAGAATGTCTCACATGTAGAAGGCTGATAAGGAAAATGCTTATTTCATGATTTGAAGGGTCAGTTCTTTCTTAACTGATCTTGTCAAGTTCTTCCATGTATGTTGCTATAAACTTCAAAATTATATGGATTCTCTCTTATCTTTTTTGCAGGCTTCATAAAATATAAGCATTGAACCATACTCTTAGTGAAGATATTTAGAATTGTCCAGAAATTTATAAATCTGAGTTTCGGGAGCATCCAGCTAAAATAAAAAAAAATGGAAGATGAGAAGAACCACATTTTAACTGTCATGGATGTGGAGTTTGAAACATTTCTTGGGCCGTGGAAAATATGTAAAGACTTGTAATTATATCTATGTAAAAATGTAAATAAATATTCATTGATTATTTAAGGTATCATTGATTGAGCGCAATTGTTTTTGAATCTCGACAGCTTGGAGCTTGTTCATTCTTGAATGTTCTTAGGTTGATAGAATATATATATATATATATATATATATTGACCATGCAAGTATTAATAATCATTGATTATATGTATTTGAAAGTTTCAATTTTCTTTAATCGAGGCGCATTGTGGCCACTCCATTTAAAAGAATCAGACATTTATTTATTTTTTTAATTAAAAAGATTTGACAACATTTTCTAATTGTAACACTAGCAATCAACACTTTTAAAATGTTGTAATAGGTTCACCGAAAAACGGTTACCTACTCTAAGGGTATAGACAATAGTTTTTGTATAGTGTTGCCTAAATGTATGAAAAATTGTTCCATTTCACCTTTGGTAACACGGGTATAGGCAACACTCTCTGGCAACAGTTATCTATGTTTTGGCAACAGTTTTTTATTTGTAGGCAACATTTTTCAAGTGTTGCTAAATGCCGAAAATATTGTAGTGACATTAAACCTATAGCAAGATTTGTGTGCGCTTTCAAACTCAAGAAAAAAAAATTAAGACGAGTTTTGCGTGCGCTTTCAAACTCAAGACAAAATAGATCAACCATACCTTAAAATGTTACAATTTTTTGGCAACTTTTTCTTCCCTCTTCTCTCTTTCTTCCTCTCTCCCTCCCTTCCTTTTTTCTTCCTTTCCCTCCTCTCTTTCTCCCCCTCTCCCCCTTTCTTTCTCCTCCCCCTCTTTTCTTTCTCTTCCCCCCCCCCCTCCCCCCCCCTCCCCCCCTTTTTCCCCCTCATACTAGAGTGGAACCCGGCGCCCCCCCCCCTCTTTGGGAACCATTTATTAAATTTAAAACCTTCCCATTCATTTTTTTTGTATAAGAAAATTAGTCGATACTCTTGAAATTGTCATTTATTACATCAATTGCCATCTGCTGCACCATTCTATTTAATTCCAGCCCCCACCCACGGTAAAGCTAGCCTGGAAAAATGAAACTGAATGAGACTTTTCTGTCTTCGTTCGGTTTCCTTTCCGGTGCAGATCCGCCTTAGCTTCCAGCCGCCCGACCTCCAGCTCCCTCGGTCCACCGCCGCTGTCGGAAGCATTCCTAACTCCCTACGATCCTTCCCTCAAGAACCTTCCAGCAGGGTCGTGGTTTCCTAGCGCTGCCCCATCTCTGCTTCAGACAGCATCTCTTCGCCGTTCCAGACAGCATCCTGAGCCAGAGAAATCGGGATCCACCATCTCTTCACTATTTCAGTTATCCGATGGTATACCTCGTACTCATCTCGCTCGCATAATTCAAGTATAACGTTATGCATTAGTTTATTTGATCTTTATAAATTCAAAGCTTGCCTTTAACTATTTTCTCAACCTGTTTGTCGTTAATTTTAATTCTTGTTTGGTCTCATAGATCTCTTTGCTTCATATTATGCATGTGGATCCACTACCGCGGGGTGATGGTTCTAACACCCAGCGTTAGCCGTGGAATATGCAAGCGCGCCAAAATTAATTTCAAAGGAAGATCTCTGGTGGGAAGAACGATGCACATATGGAAGGATACTATCGCTGAGCGGTATCGTTATCGTCGGACATTAGCATTGTCTAAATTGAAAAGATTCCTAAAGTGCAGAATCTCCTTCCCGGATTGAAGATTCTGGCGCTGAAAATATTTCCTTAAGTGTTACCATCAGGCGTTATTAATACCGTCGGGTGGTAGTGGTCTTAATCTATAAAAAGGCAATTTTTGATGCTCTTGTGGCATAATTGAAACCCTAATGTACAACCCTCATTCTCCGAAGGTAGGCCCATTCAAAGCCATGTAGGAAAAAGTCAAAGTCAAAGAGTCAACACAGAAGTCAACAGTTCGAGATACCAAGACAAAGTCGGCCAGCAGGCATAGTAGAAGAGTTCGTTGAACGCAGCCTTCCAGAGTTCGTCGAGCATAGGAGCAGAAGAAAGTCTAGGCAAGTAGGGGTGCACTCGTGCGAGTAGCCCGGATACTCGCCAAAGGTGGGCGACCATAGGTGATACTCGCCCACTTGCCCGGGGAGATCGCCTCAATGTCGCTAGTCGCCGGGCAGGGGTTGGGCTATAAAACCCCCCCTACCCCTTGGTTTTCTTATAAATAGGACCCCAGGGGTACTTGGATTGGCACCTGAACTTGAGCTCTTGAAACCCAGCTCTTGCATTCTGGAACCTGTCGCACTTGGCCGCTACTCCCAGTTCCTGGCCAAGTCGGTGCCTTCATCGTACCCTGCTCGGCCATTTTTGGTTGTGGAGGGGAAGTCTCTTCTGAGCTTCTGGGTATGTGGTGGGACCTCCCTGCCGTGGCACCTGGGGTCCTGTTTGTTGCTCTTCTAGCTTCCTCATAGTTGCCCGTCAAGCCGTCTCTTCGAGCCGCTTGGCAAGTAATCTCCGGCTGCATTAGTCCGAATTTTGGAGCCGGGATTTTCCAGGCTTCAACACTTTTGTTCGGTGAGCGTGGACCCTAGCCAGAGAAAGAAAGCTTAGTGGGAAGAAAAGATGGTGGTAGTAGGCGACCAGGAGGAGGTTGTCGGCAACTCGGCCGGTGGTGGCGGGTTCGTGACGTTGGTGGCTTTTGAAGAGTTCTCGAGGCGAATGGAAGGAACTCTTCGAGCAGTTCTTCAAACTCGCACAGAGGGAACGGCGACTTCACCCCATCGTCCGGTTGTGATCGAAGAAGGTGCTCCCTCCAGGCGAGCAGGGAAGGATCATGTAGAAGAGCCCGAGCAACCGAGGAAATCGCAGTTTTGCCCACAAAACTCGCAAGGTGCTGGTGGGGTCCGGTTTCGAGGAGAGGAGGAGCAGGCGAGGCACTACGGTGCTCTCCCCTACAACGAGTACGGAGGCGGTACTCGCCCATATAGCGAGTATGGGGATGATACTCGCCAGGTGGAAGATCGTCTCCAGATTGGGGGGAGGAGCCCATTCTGTGAGGAGATCATCGCCGCGCCAGTGCCGGAGGGGGTCAGGGATCCCTCGATGAATTACTACTCGGGGAGGGAGGACCCTATCCGACACATCCAATGGTTCGAGGATGTCACCTCCATCCGGACCATGTCTGACGCCTTTAAATGTAGGCTGTTCGCGATCTCCCTCCGAGGGAAGGCAAGGGACTGGTTCTACCAGTTGTCGGAGGGTTCCATCTACTGCTTTGAAGACCTTTGTCGGGGGCTGACGATGCGGTTCGCCACGGCAAAGAAGTTGAAGAAGGAGGCTACGGCCCTTTTCCATCTAACACAGGGAGCAAAAGAAACGCTGGAGGACTATATCGACCGCTTACAGGAGGAGGTTTTGAACATCCAGGAGGTGGATGGTCGCACCTTGCAACTGGCCCTAACTTTCGGCCTTTAGGAGGGACTCTTCAAGCTGGAGATCGGTAGGATCCCTCCATACTCCTACAGCAATCTCATTGAAAGGGCCAACCAGTTTGTCCAGGGTGAGGCTTCCAACCGCGGCTTCCTAGCCAGGCTCACCCGAGTGACCAAGGAGGATGAGGAGGAGGAGAAGACCCCCGAGAAGAAGAAAAAGGAAGAGCCCAGGAAGGCGGAAAAAAGGAAGCCGAAAGAGAAGAGGAGGGAGGAGAGAAAGAAGGAGGAGCCAAAAAGGCACGATGAGAAGAGACTCATCGTGGCACCGGAACATCGGGAGGAAGAGAGACGATACCAAGTCCCCGCTAACCGACCGCCTTGGAGGCCGGCTAGAGGACCTCAGCGTAGGGATCAGGAGAGATCCCCGGAGAGAAGGCGTCATGATCAACCGGAAAGGCGTCAGGAAAGAAGGAGAGAAGAGGCGATGGCGATAGCCAGACGTGGCAACCGGCAAGGAAAGAATAATCAGAGGAGGACGCAGCAGGAAGAGGAGATCCCCCTCTTTTGTGATCTGCATCAGGTAGCAGGTCATGGAACGATGGCTTGCCCAGATATTTGGGAAGCCCGTCGGAGGTTGACAGCAGGAGAGGCAGGAGGGGAGCTTCCGAGGAATGAAGCCCCTGTCGAGCCGCCGGTAGTTCAAGCCGTCGGTCGAAAGAGGAACGAGGACCGAGTCGACCATGGAGGTCGGGGAGAGGTGGCTCAAGGAGGCAGAGGAGTGGGAGTGATCCACGGGGGTGCAGGGCTGGGAGCTTCCCGCAAGGGAAGTCTCTATCAAATCTATCGGAAGAGTGTCGCCTCGACCTCGCAAGTACCGCCCCCGTTGGAGGAGATCACCTTCTCCGAAGAAGACATGTTAGGGAATGAGAACCCCTTCCATGATGCCCTCGTTGTCCAAGCAGCCGTGGAAGATTTCACCGTGGATCGAATCCTCGTCGATAACGGTAGCTCCGTGAACGTCATCTTTAAGAAGACGTTCGACGGATTGGGAGTCAGAGCAGAAAGAGTTCGAGCATTGGATGGACCCCTCTTTGGCTTCTCCGGAGAGAAGCAGGAGGTGGAGGGAGGAGTAGATCTCCTCGTAACACTCGGTGGCACCCCCCTTACCTGCCGCTTTGTCATTTTAAATGCCCCGAGCTGTTACAAGGCCATCTTCGGAAGGCCGCTTCTCAACACTTTCAAGGTCGTTCCATCCTCCTACCATCAGTGCTTGAAGTACTGCCAGGGAGACGTTCAGGTGAGGATCAAGAGCGATCCAAGAGCCGCCCGCGAGTGTTATCTCAACGCCGTCAGCACTATCAGCTGGATAGCCGAAGCCGAGGAATTCGAGAAGATGCTGGGGAGCACGGCCAGGCTGGAGGCATACGAGGAAATAGAAGAAATCGAGGTACTCTCTGCTGCAGGAGTACCTGGGTTGCTGAAGATCAGAGGATCGCTGAAAGTCAGCGAGAAGATGGAGATGGCGACGTGCCTGCAGGAGAACGTCGACATCTTCGCTTGGAGTGCAGCCGAGATGCCGGGGATCGATCCAGAGGTTGCCTGCCATCATCTCAACCTAGACCCGGCACCTAAGCCCATCCGCCAGAAGAAGAGGTCCAGTGCCATCATGCTGGCTGAACCTATCCGAGAGGAAGTAAAGAAACTGTTTGACGCAGGTTTTGTATCTGAGATCCAGTATCCAGGCTGGGTCTCAAATGTTGTAATGGTTAAGAAGAGTGGAGGGGGCTGGAGAATGTGCGTAGATTTTTCGTTAATGAATAAAAGCTGCCCCAAGGATTGTTATCCCTTGCCTCGGATCGACGCGCTGGTTGATTCAGCCGCCGGTTTTTTTGTGATGAGCTTTCTTGATGCATTTTCAGGATACCACCAGATCCGAATGCATCCCCCTGATTCTCGCAATGTGTCCTTCATCACGGGTGATGGCTGCTACAGCTATAGGATGATGCCTTTCAGCTTGAAGAACGCTGGGGCCACCTACCAGCGAATGATGGACCACGTGTTCAAGGGGCAGACGGGGAGGAACCTGGAGGTGTACGTGGACGACCTCTTAGTTAAAAGCAAGAGCGCCTGAGAGCATGTGGTCGATCTAGTGGAGACCTTCGCGACGCTCAGGAAGTTCAAGATGCGGCTCAATCCCGCAAAGTGCGTATTCGGGGCTGGAAGAGGCAAATTCCTGGGACATCTCATCACCCCGGGGGGAGTGGAGCCAAACCCTGACAAGGTCAAGGCAATCCTGGAGATGACCTCGCCAAAGACCATGAAAGAAGTTCAAAGGCTGACAGGAAGGTTGGCAGGTCTTAGCCGCTTTCTGTCTAAGGCAGGAGAGAAGTGCTCTCCCTTTTTTAAGACGCTCCGTAAGAGCGAGAATTTTGCATGGTCCAACGAATGCGAGAAGGCGTTCGGTAAGTTGAAGGAACAGTTGACTCAGACACCTCTCCTTCAGAGCCTGAAAGAAGGTGAAGACCTACTCATCTACTTGGGAGTGGGGGTGGAAGCAGTAAGTTCCGTGCTGGTCCGAGAAGAAGGAAAGAAGCAACTCCCAATTTATTATGTTAGTCAGGTGCTCAAGAAGGCAGAGCTGAAGTATCCAATCTTGGAAAAGCTCGCCTTCGCCTTGGTGGTATCGGCGCGAAAGATCCGACCTTATTTTCAAGCTCACTCCATCCGGGTCGTAACCGACCATCCCCTCCAAAATGTCTTGGAAGGGGTGGAACATTCGGGAAGGTTGGCGAAATGGTTGGTAGAACTCAGCGAGTTCGACATTTCCTTCTCGCCTCCGGTGGCGATCAAAGCGCAAGCAGTAGCTGATTTCCTGGCCGACTTCTCGGTGGAAGCGGAACTAGGAGAAGAAATTTTCACTCTCATTCCTTGGGAGATGTTCGTGGACGGAGATTCAGGCAAAAATTCTGTGGGAGTGGGCATCGTGCTGGTCAGCCCGCAGGGGACTAGGATTGAGCAGGCAGTCGAGATCCTCTTCCCTGTCACGAACAATCAAGCCGAATACGAAGCCATAGTGGCAGGCTTGCGTCTCACAAGAGAGTTGGGGATTCAAGACATCAGGGCCTTCACGGATTCAATGGTGGTCGCGTCACAGATCCGGAGAGAGTTCGAAGTACGCGACACCATCCTACAGAAGTATCTGGTCAAGGTAAAGGGACTGGTGGGAAGTTTCCAGTCCTTCTTCGTTAAACATGTCCCAAGAGAGAAGAACTCGGCAGCGGACCGTCTGGCCAAGTACTGGCCAAGAGCAGGAGGGACTATCACGGAGCTATTCCAACCGTCCATTCAAAAAGGGGATATGATGGAGATCGACCGACGTCCTTCATGGATGGATCCATTCATCTCCTTCCTAGGATCTGGACAGCTCTCAGCAGATGGTGACCAGAGGAAGTTTCGATACAAGGCAACGTACTACTTATTGCAAGGTGGGGAGCTATATCGCAAGACCATCTCGGGCCCTCTGGCTAGATGTGTCTCTGAAGACGAAGTACCTCGAGTGTTGAAGGAGATCCACTCGGGAGAGTGCGGAAGCCATTCTGGGACTCGCACTTTGGAGCAAAGGATCTTGAGGCATGGATACTTCTGGCCCACTATCCGGAAGGATGCAGAGGTCTTCTCAAAAAGGTGCCAGAAGGGCCAGTTGTTTTCCCCCTTCAATTACAGCCAGCCCAACAACTTCGCTCGTTCACCTCCCCATGGCCGTTCGCTATCTGGGGGATGGATCTGATAGGTCCCTTTCCCTCGGATAGTGGCAAGAGGAAGTTTGTCCTTGTCATGATCGACTACTTCTCCAAATGGATCGAGGCCAAAGCTCTAGCCAAGACCACCTCTCAAATCATGAAGAACTTCATATGGGGAGAGATTGCCTGCAGATTCAGAATCCCCCTCGCCATCATCACCGACAATGGTCCCCAATTCGCTAGCTTGGAGCTGGAAGATTTTTGCAAACAACTCGGGACCGATCTTCATTTCGCCTCCGTCCACCATCCCCGGAGTAACGGGCAAGTAGAGGCCGCCAACAAGCTAATCATCAACCTCTTGAAGAGAAAGGTCGAGAACCTACGAGGTAATTGGGCGGAGCAGCTCCCTTCGGTCTTGTGGGCTTTGAGAACCACTCCTAGCTCAGCCACAGGGGAAACCCCGTTCAAACTCTCTCACGGGTCCGAGGCTCTCATCCCGGTGGAGTTCGAAGTCAGAAGTCCCAGGGTGGTTGCGGCCCAGGATGGAGACGAAGAATGGCGATTGAGAATAACGAGGCACAAGAGCTGTCACTCGACTACATTGAAGAACTCCGAGACTTGGCATCTGCCAGGCAGGAGGAGATCAAGCGCCGAATGGCAAAGCACTTCGACAAACATGTCCGCCTCAGACACTTCCTAACGGGAGATCTAGTCATGAAGAAAGTAGACGCGGCAGGAAGATCAGCAGCCGTAGGGAAGCTCAACCCAAATTGGGAAGGGCCCTTCATCGTCCACGAAGCACTCATTACGGGAGGGTACCATCTACAGAACCAAGAAGGAGAGTTATTGGGGAACACAGGGAGCGGTGACGACCTGAAGAGGTTTTATCCCTGAGCAGGGAAGGTGTATTCTCCCCCTCTTCTATAAATTCCCTACGATGAATATAAATTCCTCACCCCCAGAAGACGGGCTGTGAGAGTTTCCTTTCTTCTCATCTCCTAAAAATTAATTGTCTAAAGGAAGGTAAAGTCGATCTCCACGATGGGTTGGGAAACGGGCCTCCGACTTGATTCTTATAAAACTCAAAACGGGTGATGGGACGGTGCCTCGGTAGTGCGTTCTCATAAGACCAAGCCTCTGCACTGATGGCCGAGATCAGCTCCCCCCTTGCACGTTGGCTGCAGGAACCCTCCGACCGCACCTCTCATCTGGCTGGTAAGACTATCAGGAAGAAGTCTGGACGCTGACTTCCCAATCCAACGAAGCGATGATCCACTTAACCTCACGGAGGACCCTTGAATAAAGGTGTCATAAACCCCCGAGAGACAATGGCTCGAAGCAAAGCTTTTCGCTTCCATTTACTTCTTTGAATCATTTGAGTAGGTGTGTTTAAATCCTCTCTGATTGTCAAGAATAGCAGAAAAGTGACAATCTCTTCAACAGCATTAACAAGAGCAGTAGGATGGAGAACTCGGGATGTTGTGTTCCCTTGAAAGGTGCTCCATTGGAACCTCCCCGACAGTCATTCCCTACTGTGTCGATCTCTTCAACAGCATAAACAAGAGCAGTAGGATGGAGACCTCGGGATGTTGTGTTCCCTTGGAAGGTGCTCCATTGGAACCTCCCCGACAGTCATTCCCTACTGTGTCGATCTCTTCAACAGCATTAACAAGAACAGTAGGATGGAGACCTCGGGATGTTGTGTTCCCTTGGAAGGTGCTCCATTGGAACCTCCCCGACAGTCATTCTCTACTATGTCGATCTCTTCAACAACATTAACAAGACCAGTAGGATGGAGACCTCAGGATGTTGTGTTCCCTTAGAAGGTGCTCCATTGGTACCTCCCCGACAGTCATTCCCTACTGTGTCGATCTCTTCAACAGCATTAACAAGACCAGTAGGATGGATACCTCGAGATGTTGTGTTCCCTTGGAAGGTGCTCCATTGGAACCTCCCCGACAGTCATTCCCTACTGTGGCGATCTCTTCAACAGCATAAACAAGAGCAGTAGGATGGAGACCTCGGGATGTTGTGTTCCCTTGGAAGGTGCTCCATTGGAACCTCCCCGACAGTCATTCCCTACTGTGTCGATCTCTTCAACAGCATTAACAAGAGCAGTAGGATGGAGACCTCGGGATGTTGTGTTCCCTTGGAAGGTGCTCCATTGGAACCTCCCCGACAGTCATTCCCTACTGTGTCGATCTCTTCAACAGCATAAACAAGAGCAGTAGGATGGAGACCTCGGGATGTTGTGTTCCCTTGGAAGGTGCTCCATTGGAACCTCCCCGACAGTCATTCCCTACTGTGTCGATCTCTTCAACAACATTAACAAGAGCAGTAGGATGGAGACCTCAGGATGTTGTGTTCCCTTGGAAGGTGCTCTATTGGAACCTCCCCGATAGTCATTCCCTACTGTGTCGATCTCTTCAACAGCATAAACAAGACCAGTAGGATGGAGACCTCGGGATGGTGTGTTCCCTTGGAAGGTGCTCCATTGGAACCTCCCCGACAGTCATTCCCTACTGTGTCGATCTCTACATCATAATTGAGTATAAGGACACCAGATGAAGTCTTAGAAGTACATGTCTCAAAGATCCTTCTTCATATGCAGGTGCGAGTATGACGATGCGAGCATGCTGGTGCGAGTATATATGGGCGAGTATCCATGAAGCGAGCATGGTATGATCGTAGTCCGAAGTATCCTATCTCATCTATGCTTAGTCGCTTAGCGAGCACTCAACCTCGCCCCGAACCTAAGAGCCTACTCGGCATAACCACAAAAGAAGAAAGACAAAAAATGACTACAAAAGGCGAGCAAAAAATTGTATTCATTTTGCTTTCATAAGTACATTCACAAAAAATGTTGTACAGATTTTTCAAAATAGAGACAGACGACTATTCATCATCATCACCACCATCATCGCCGTCTGCGTCGACATCTTCATCATCATCACCCTCACCCTCAGAGTCGCCATCTACAGAATCGATGGATGAAGATGGAAGATCTCGCATAGGCGAGTTGGACTCTTCGGCGAGCAGCGCCGGGATGATGTCCATAACAGTCAAATTCATTGCCTCTGTCTTCAAAAGGTCATCAGCCTTCAGCCTGCATAGAACCACCTTCTCGGTTGCTCGTGCGATCTCCCGACGAATATACGCCATATCATCGCCGACTATCCGAATTTGCTTGCCAATCCTGGAGGGGCCCGCTGATGAGGGTTGTTGCTCGGCGATGCGAACTTGGGCGGCCTCCAAGGTTTGTCGAGTATCCTCCAACTCCTTCTCTAGCTGGGACACTTTCTTCGCCATTTCCACTTCGGCGGCCTGCGCAGATGAAGACAACCGTTAGAAAAACATCGATCGACCCAAAAGGCGACCATCCCTAAAAACCAGAAAGGCGACGAGCGAGTACCTCGTGATCTTTCCACTTGGCGACCTCCAGCCCCATAGAGATGAGCTTCTTGCTCTGCGCCTTGATCATCTGCTCATATTCGAGCATCTTCCTGGACGTCGCATGTCCAAGTTCGGCAGCTCGCAGGTAAGCTCGCAAACTCTGATGTGCAAGATACTCGGCGGATACATCTTGCAGAGACTCGGCGTCCGCCCGACCATAGAGGGCGAACATCACGTCAAAATCCTCGCTGGCATCCTCCCAATCTTTCGACCAGGCAGGAGGATTGGTGCTCAAAGTCACCTCATGAGCTCGCTCCGCCCAGGACACCAAGGGGCGACCATAGGCATCCTCGCCTCGAACGCCTTCGCCGAAGTGTGGATGATCGCTGGGCTCGCCAGCCTCCGAAGGGTTCGCCTTCGCCTTCAGGTCCCTCTTGGCGACCTCTTTCTTCCTCGCAGGCTCGACGGACTTCGCCTTGGCCTTCCTCTTCTTCGAGGGCCCAGCATCATCGCCGGCGACCTCCTGCTCATCGCCATCCAGCGACAAGTCAATCGGAGCAGAAGCCCCCGCCTTCGGCGCCAAAGGAAGAAGCTCGCTCGGTAAGGATCGAGTAGCTGCATCAAGACAGAGAGAAGAACATTAGACACTGACTGAAAACGAATTGGCGAGTATGACCAAATACTCGCTCAGAAGTACCTTCGCCTGGGAACACTTCGGCGAGCTCATCTGCTCGCCTCCTCCAGAAGACGACGTACAGGCGGCGACCCCGGAAGCTGTCGAGTAGCTTCTCCCGGCTCTCCTCCAAATAAGGAGTAGCGAAAGCGCTCTCTGCCGGCTGGAAGGATGAAGTCGGCACGACTCCAAAGTCGCCCTTGATGACGACTAATCGCTCGGTCCAGCGATGGTTCTTGTTCGCCGTGCCGACCAGCGTGCAGACATGACTGCACAAAAAGACGACGCCCTCGCCAGTGGCGCCGAAATGGAATACTCGCCGGAAGACGGAGAGATCAAAGGCGATCTTCTGTTCTCGCAAGAAGCAGAGAAAGCCCATGATCATCGCCACTCCATTTGGATTGATTTGGGCAGAGACTATCCCGTGATAACGGAGTATCTGGCAGACCTCCGACCATAAGAGTAGTCGTAGGCCGACTTCGAAATGGCGGATGGGGAAGATCAGCTCGGTCGCCAAGAAGGAGTTCAGGCGTTCATCCTCGCGAGGAAGCCTGGCGACATACCCCGGCGACAAGAATTTGGTGGAGAACTCCTTCAGGTCGCTCGGCCAAGTAATCGGCTTCTTGAAGGAAGTCACCTCAAAGTTCTTCGCATGGCTCGCACGATGAATAGCTGCCTCGTCAGCCATTCAGAAGGAGAGAAAATGAAGAAGCTAGTATCAAAGAGGCGAGGAGAGGAACAATCGGCAGATACTCGCTGGAAAGAAAAGAAAGATCGCCAAAAGCGTAATAAATACGTACCCACCCACCCACCCCCCTATTTATAGTACTCGACGAAACTTGGCTTGCCGCGTACGCCGCCGCGAGCACGAGTCAGGTGTGGCGATTATCGAGGAATGTCGCCAAAACCAAGGGCACACGTCAAATCACCAGTGCCAAACAAGCGAGTACCTGCATCAGAATCCAGAGGAACTCGCCAAAAAGGCGCGACATACAGCCACTACTCGCAAAATGACAAAAAAAAAGATAGACGAAAACAGATCATTTCAGCATAACAAACCAAGAATAAAAGGGCGAGATTAAACTACTCGCTAAATAATATTACAAAGGTGAAATGTTCGATCACAGACATTCGCCAGATGGCGACCTAGCGACTATAAAAAAGAAGAAAGAAAAAATGGATCCTAAGGAAGATCCTGGGTGTTCGCCTGAGCATCAGGGAGTTGGGGTTGTCACCCGATCCAACCCATGCGACGAGCGCGCCTATAATGCTCGAAGGCCACTGACATTGCGTCCTCCCCCTACCGCAGCTGTTCCTCCATTCTCGCCAGGAGGCCGTCCGAACCCATGCTCGCACGAATCCCGACCAGCTCGTCCTGGTGCAGCTGCACTCGGTGATCCATCCTGCCAACCCGATGCTCCAGATCGTGGACGGACTGAAGATGAGCTTCCACAACGGCTAGGCGAGCATCGAACTCTTCCAACCGGGACATCCGCGCCTCCAACTCGGTCAAACGACGCTGAGGCTCGCTAGCCATCAAGCACTCGACCCGAGCCTCCACATCCGTCAAGCGACGATGCGGGTCCCTGATCGCTAGGCGCTCCAACTTCGCCTCCAGATCCAGAATGGCGCGAGTGGCCCTTTCCTGGTACTCGCGCGAAGGAAGCCCCACTCCGTCAATCAAAGGTCCCATGGGAGTCTGAGCACGAGCTGCGAGGGCGACAAAGATGAAAGGAGCTTTAGTAACGAGTACGGAGAAAATAGCTTCACGCAGAGCGAGTAGTTAAAGTTACCAGGTCGGCGAGTATCATTCCTCGAGCTGCGAGGAGGACTGCGAGATCGCCGAGGAGGGGGACTCCTTCCTCGGTGAGGGGAGGAGCTGTGATGACCAGCACCTCGCCGACCGGATGGATTCCCGGCAGAGGGATCCCTGTCGCGAAGAGTTTCCCCCCGACCGCGACCATCCACTGGTCGCCCTCCCCCCTTGGGGCGAAGAGGCGAAGAACCCAGAAGAGCCCCCAACCCCGCCTCGGCACGAGGATTCCCCCAGATGGGTTGAGGGAACTACAGAAGACAAATGGCGTTGATCGCCCTGGATATCAGCAGGAGAAGGGAACAGAGGAGGTGGCGGAAGCTTCTCAACGGGCAGCTGCGAGCTACTCGCCAGCTCCGAAGGATTGGAAGACGGTGGCAGTAGAGGCGCGCTACTCGTCAAACGAGCCCTATGCTCGCTCGACGGCCTCTTCTCCAGAAAGGAGCTATGAAGGATCCGAACCGCGCCGCCGCGGCGAGAACCCTCCCCAGTCCTGGGCGAGATCATGGGTGATGATCGCGGAGGAATGGGGGCCAAAGGCTCCTCCTGAACATCAGTGAGCGGCGGACCTGCGAGATAGTATAAAGAGCATCAGAAACTCGCCAGTAAAAGCAGACGACTCAAACCAGAATAACGGCGAGTAAGTAGCTCTCACTTTGAAAAGGAGGGGGTTCGGTTTGAACTTGTGCCGAGGTTTCAGCTGTACTCGCTTCCGGGGGAACGCTCGACTCAGGAGGATTAGGAGCAGGCGAGCCGCCCGACTGACCGAGACCCAAGTCGGCGAGTATCTGCTGGGTAGTGCCGACCTGAGAATTAGCGACATTCTCGGGGTCGTCAGCATTCTTCTTCTTATTGTTCTTCTTCTCCTTCTTCTTTTCAAGCCTCTTCCTCTTCCTAGAGGTGAGGAAGTCCTCAAGCTCGGCGTCGCGAGCGGGCTTCCGCAATGATGGCAGCAAACTAGCGAGCTCGGCCAAATCAGCGGCAGCTTCCTCAGCAATACTGCGCGACATCTTGAGCGAGATCAGAAAATTCGTGCCCTCAGAGACCCCTCCCCCTCTATATATAGAGCCAGAGCGTCAACCAGCGAGATGCCAACTACCAATCAATACTCGCCAGAAGGCCTGATCGTCGAATGACGGTTGGATGATTCTTTCCGAGCAACTACATTACTCGCAAAGAGCGGAGATTGTGTACAACCCTCATTCTCTGAAGCTAGGCCCATTAAAAGCCACGTAGGCAAAAGTCAAAGTCAAAGAGTCAACACAGAAGTCAACAGTTCGAGATACCAAGACAAAGTCGGCCAGCAGGCATAGTAGAAGAGTTCGTCGAACGCAGCCTTCCAGAGTTCGTCGAGCATAGGAGCAGAAGAAAGCCTAGAGGAGTAGGGGTGCACTCGTGCGAGTAGCCCGGATACTCGCCAAAGGTGGGCGACCATAGGTGATACTCGCCCACTTGCCCGGGGAGATCGCCTCAATGTCGCTAGTCGCCGGGCAGGGGTTGGGCTATAAAAACCCCCCCTACCCCTTGGTTTTTCTATAAATAGGACCCCAGGGGTACTTGGATTGGCACCTGAACTTGAGCTCTTGAAACCCAGCTCTTGCATTCTGGAACCTATCGCACTTGGCCGCTACTCCCAGTTCCTAGCCAAGTCGGTGCCTTCCTCGTACCCTGCTCGGCCATTTTTGGTTGTGGAGGGGAAGTCTCTTCTGAGCTTCTGGATACGTGGTGGGACCTCCCTGCCGTGGCACCTGGGGTCCTGTTTGTTGCTCTTCTAGCTTCCTCATAGTTGCCCGTCAAGCCGTCTCTTCGAGTCGCTGGCAAGTATTCTCCGGCTGCATTAGCCCGAATTTTGGAGCCGGGATTTTCCAGGCTTCAACACCTAACTATATAACGTCGAGCACTCTGTAAGGGACCTTATATCAGACATTTTGAGAGCACTCCCATATACAACTCAAGATCAAAAGGAGTATTTTTGAAGGAGAATTCATCACGCTTATTCAACGCGAAGAACGATCACATCGACAACGCTAATCTCTTGCGTTCCTTCGCCATCTCTTTCAAAAATATAAACATGGAGTTTTTTCTTTATATTGTATTTGATTTTCTCTTTATTGTTCCCGTGTGACGTGAAGAATTTGTCATGGTTGTTGGCGACTAGGTTCTTGTGTGGCTTAGGGGGAATTCAGCGCGTGTGTTGACAACTAGGTCTAAGGTTTAGTTCTAGGGGGCGGCTCGAGGCCTTATCCGGGAAATGACAGGCTAGAGCCAACCGATCCTTGGGAGAAGGGTCGGTATAGAAAATGTAAAAGAATTTTTCATTGTCGCTTCGATTTCTAGCGTAATAAAAGTCAAATATTTTTGTAATTAATTATTTTATGAAATAAAATCATGTCTCTCTTTGCCGTTCACTTACTAGATTTTATTTCTTGTTCTTAAAATATTTTAAATAATATTTTCTATCAAAGTTCAAAATATATTGCAAGGTTTTTTAGTGTTTTATAACTCTAGGAATTCAATCTTTGTGGGCTAACGCCGCGGTAGAACCTACCACCGACAGTAGTGAAGGAAGATTAAATTCCGAAGATTTTTATAAGTAATCTTCAATATTTCATTTTCTGAAATATTAAAATACTGTTTTGAAACCTCTTTAATTAACAATAATATTTATTTCAGAATTAAATTCTTAAAAACCCTTATTCATGCCCCCCCCCCCCCCCCCCCCCCCACCCCTCCCCCCTCTAAAGGCATTAGTAGATCCAACAAGAACCACATGAATGGGTACGACCCATAGGGTGCAAGTGAGTTTTCAAGAAGAAAATTGACATAGATGGGAATGCACATACATTGAAAGGGCAATTAGTGGCTAAAGGTTTCAAGAAAATTCATGGTATTTACTATGATGAGACCATTTCCCCAGTTATCATGGTTAAGTCTATCAAAATTCTGTTTGCTATTGCTACGTGCTATGATTATAAAATCTAGCAAATGTATGTCAAAACAACTTTTCTAAATAGAAACCTCCTTGAGGATGTGTACATGACACAATATGAGGGTTTTGTATCTCCACATAAAGCCACAAAATATGCAAGTTGAATCGATCCATTTATGGATTAAAATAAGCTTCTCGAAGTTTGAATCTTCATTTTAATGGGAAAAATGAAAGAGTTTGGTTTCATCAAGAATGAAAATAAGCCGCGTGTTTACAAGATGGTTGGTGGGTGTTTGGTTGTATTCCTAGTGTTATATATATGACATATTACTCATTTAGAATGACATTCCAACTCTGCAGTCTGTAAAGATGTGGTTAGGAAACTACTTTGATGTGAAGGACTTCGAAGATGCAACTTATATACATTGTATAAAGATCAACAAGGATAGAATAAGGAAGTTGTTGGGTTTGACCCAAAGTATATACATTGAAATGTTGTTGAAGTGTTTCAACATGCTTGAGTCCAAGAAAGGATTCTTACCCATGTCAGATGGTGTGAGTCTCTCTAAGGACCAATGTCTTAAATCCTTTAAAGATAAGGACCGTATGAAATTGTTTTCATATGCTTTTGTTATTGGATCAATCATGTATGTAATGTTATGTACTCTCCTCGATGTCTCATATGTATTGATCATGACTAGTAGATACCAGTTTGATCTAAGTGAAGGTCACTGGATGACAGTTAAGAGTATTCTGAAGTACTTGAGAAGAACTAATGATGTATTCTTGGTATATGATGGTGAGAAAGAGCTCGTAGTAAAGAGTTACACCAATGCAAGCTTCCAAACTGATAGGGACGCTCAAACTCTAAATCAGGTTTTCTGTTTTGCCTTAATGGAGGCATTGTAAGCTAGAAGAGTTTGAAGCAAAAGACAGTTACCGATTCTCCAATAGAGGCTGAGTATATCGCAATTGCTAGTGCAGTGAAGAAGACTATATGAATGAGAAAATTCACCAGCGAGCTTGTTGTCATTCCTAACATTGTTGATCTAGTTACTCTTTACTGTGACAATAACGATGTCATTGCACAAACCAAGAAACCTAGATCTCATTAGTGCTCCAAACGCATACTTCGGCGGTTCCATCTCATTCGAGAGATAATCGATCGAGTAGATGTGAACATATGCAGGGTACCGACTGATGAGAATATAACAAATCTGTTGGCGAAGGCTCTTTCTTAGAGGAAGAATGATCAGCATACTCGATCATTAGGTATTCGATACATAAATGATCAACTCTAGTGAGAGACTTGTGAATTTTGACATGTCAGTTTATGTTCATGTGATGGCTTATACTGATTATTTCATTTACATTTGAGGCATGTTCTTTTGTTATGTCTATTCAATTTATAAATATAGATTAACTAAAAATAATTAATGCCCTTGAAATGTGTGCTTCCATAGGAATTCAAGTGTGTGACTTGAATGTGAGATCATGTGTTTATATGAAGTATCATTCCTAAATAGTCCTTGGTCAAGGTATCATTTTATAAATTGGGCGGCAATAATGATACACTTGATACTAGTGTGTGAGATTGATTGATGATTGGGTCTCATAGGTCATAATATTGGATATCAAGTCATCATATATGTATTTTTAGAGAACAAGTTGTAATGGATAAACCTACCATGAAATTACTTTATGGATTGTTATATGAACAAGTCACAAGTAGTTCTCATAGTAACAATAGTGTATGTGATTCTTTAACTTTAAGTCACTATAGTCATTATGTGAGGAGGAGCATACATTAATGTCATCTAAAGTCTTCCTTGAGAAAGGTTGATGATAAGGGTGGTTATTGGGTATGTTACAAATTATGTATGTGATTGTGAGTTAATGTAGATAAGACTTGTCCTCCAATATAATAGGAGTTACATCCATAGGCCCCTTAATGGAGTGAGACTATGAAATGCATGGTAATGCTAAGTCGAGCCAATATGTGATATTGTGCTCACTTATTTCTGATAGTCTACTCTAGATCAAAAAACATAGATTGGATTATTAAGAGGGTGACACGCTCCATGCCTCGAGTTTAGTCTGGAAGTAAAGGACAAATGGACTAGACTTCACTGGTACATTGGTCAATAACATGTTTCATTGAGTTGCCAACTCTTGTATTACTTAGGTAGCAATGATGCATTATTAGATGTTGCTTATTGTTTGTGAGACTAGTTGATACGTTCTAACTCAAATGGGAGATTGTGGAATCTTCTGTGATATAGAAGTAATCAAGGATTTAGTCTTACTGTCAACTTAATATGAACATATAGGGTCGCACATAAGAACATACGAAAATTAGATAAATGACCGTGTTGGTTTTTACTTATATTGGATATAAGTGAAGAACCAAACCTAAAATAATGTTTGATTAATTTGGAATTAATTAAATAATAATTGGGAGTAATTGAATGTTGAATTAAATTTGAAAAGGGGTGTTAAACGACTACTCGATTCACGTCGACTTGATGTGCATTTAACAAAAGTTGCTAGTCGGCCCTACCACTCAAACATATTTTAAGTATAAAGTTGCAAATCCTTTTAAATGTATCATTTTGCTAAACCCCTTATGTTAAGCCTACTTTTTCCCTAATATTCTTTTTTCAGTACATCCTGACAATTTTGTATGGAAGCAGTTCATTTCTGCACAGTTGCTATATCATTGTTTTGTATTTTCACAGTCTGATCCGTGCAAATTTCCCTTGCATATTTTGCATCTCGCTGTAGTAATATTTTGTTCTGTGCCACAATGGGGGTGGAATTAATATGACCCTCTCCATATGCCAATGTACTAGATTTTTCTTACTACTTCCTTTAACATAGATGGCGGATTCATATCGACCCCAGTTGCAGAAATAAGGCCAATGCTGGCATTCTTCGAGAATGTTGTACTAGGAGAAGCACTAGCACTAGTATGTCTTGAAGATCCAATTAAGGGTTTAGATCCATCAAGTTGAGGCCTTTAATGTGGTTTTTGTTTTCATCAGGGGATAGGAGGGAGAATGGTGATAGGGTGTTGGGTGGGTGTGTTTGGTCAAGAAGAACCTCCACGCAGAGAAGTATATTGACGACAGAGGAGAGGGTGCAAGCGAGCGCGAATCCATATCTGAATCCGGTCTAGTTCGGTGCTTTGAGCGAGAGTGCGCGCGTTCAAAAGAAAATTCTAAACGCAGTATTACATACAATGTTACATTGAGTGGGGGCGAGTAGGCGGGCGGCGGGTCACGGGTTGAAAATTAATTTTGGAGGTGCACATAACTGAGCTTGGTCCGCGAATAGCTAAATTTGGTGTGCAAATGAGTAAATTTAGTCTATGAATAGCCAAAATTTGATTTACGAATAACCAAATTTTAGTCTGCTTATAACAAATCGCAAGAAATAGAGGTTCCAGTGATCATTTCTAGATCTATTGTGTACATTGTGCATCTCAAACCATCTTAAAGCAAGATTTTTTTTTTTAACTTAGGAGTTCGACGGCATTTGATACTAGCTGTTAGTTGATCTGATGCGCTGATTAATAAATTCACCTCTATGTTTGCATTTTTTTAAAATATATTTTTTTTTCGTATTTTCTTCCAGGAGAATGGGAGGTTGTTGATCATGTTTAGCTGAAGCCTGCAACTGCTCGTCATGCTCGCGCTGCAGTTGCTGCGTAAGTATGATGCATGAAGCATCCTTCCTTAATGCACCCGCGATCTCTTATGCATTTTCTTTTGGCATAAATCACAAAATATTTATCAGTATAAAACCCAATAATATTTAGCCATTATATATACAAGCACCTTTGCACCGGCTTCCCCTATGCATCGACCTGATAGTACACAAGTCGTTCGTCGTTTCCTTGCGATTTTTTGTATCGCCAAATACAAGCTTACTAAAAATTGAGGGGGTGAGGACCTATTATCCTAAAATTATAGTAAAATAACAAAAAAAATGAAGTCACTTAGGAAAAAAATGTAAAAAAAACAAAGAGATAAAATTGAAAATGTAAATGTTTCATCAAAAGGTATTTTTACTTATATATAGACACATAGTTACTATATACAATATAATGAAAGAGGGAAAATAAGATCCAAGAATTTTATAAGACATTTTACACCTAGCTGTAAAATGAGGAAATAATAATTGCTGTGTGCAAATGTAAGAAGATCAAGGCTTCATCCATGTTCTTAACATGCAACCAGGACTCAATCCCCATCCTTCCAAAACTCACCTTCTGGGAACATTCCATCAAATATCAACCAATAATTATACTTTGAAAGCAGCATCCAACATCTCAAACCAACACAATGTACTGAACATAAGGACATCTCAGTCCTTCCACAATGGATTAAACCAGAAATAATGGCAGGAAATCAGCTTTAAAGCTATAAACCTGTAAGAAATTGAAGCAACAATGATCCCCCGCTGTGCAAAATGAGAATTCAATCATCTGCACATTGCTTTGTGTAATCCCAAAGTGTTCAGGTTGCTATACATAAGCTTTTTCATGTCATTAAGCAATCATTCTTCAAGGTAGATCCACACTCCATTCTGCAGGATTTTTTTTCATGTTTATGAGAATAGTAAAAAATTCTCATGGAAAAGTAATATTGTAATTGGGTTTGCTTCTGTTTTTATGTCTTCCAGATTTCACAAGTTATGATGAAGGGAAAAGGTTTGGCTAAATGCTTTGTTTTGGTGCTCATTTCATTAACGAACGTGGATGCAATGTCTTGGTCTGAAACCATGCACGATAATAAAGGTGAGAATTAGACAAATCATCAAATCTTTAATGTAAATAGGACCCTCTACCTCTGCTCCTTTCTCTATAAGTTTCAGGAAAAGAAAAATTCTTGGCTAATTTGAGTTTGTTCGAGGAGATTGGAAAGTTTTCAAAGGAAGCTTTTCATATTCTTTCTTCTGATCTGAAGGCAAAGGTATGAAATTGGAGGGCAAGAAATCAATCGGCATAACCTGCTTATTTTCTCCTTTGCTTGATGTTAAAGTGAGTAGAGATGTTATGGCAGCGCTTGGAAACATCTGAAGCTTATATGCATAGAACTACCTTCATTAAGAGGACTACTTGATGATGAGATCCTATGCAATCGAACCGGTTTATGCTCCATGAAATCAGTGAGAAAGATTAAACTGAGATATATATAATACATGGCTGCGTTTATTTGTAAATTACCTATATATTTATTTCATGGTAGAACAGATTAGCTCATGTCTAAGTCCTATAAGATCATTCATCCATGCATTCTTGGCAAAACAAAGAATTCAGTCTCTCAACGTTGCCGACTCTTGAAATCAGTCCCTCAACAATGTTTTGCATGAATTGGCTCAACTTTGCAAATAAATTATGTTTTGGATGGATGGAGAAATTTATGTGCTAGATTTGCAAAGTTGAGGAACCCAATCATGCAAAATATAGTTTAAAGATTTTTCCTAAAAAGGAGATAAAATTGAGGGATTGAAATCATATTTTTGTTTGTATTCTTCGATTTGAGCTGACCCGCCTCACAGTTTTGTTCATTGTGTAATTTAATATGCATATCAACCATCCCATGGTTGATGTAGTGTGAGCATATTTTTTTCCAAACATAATCAAGCATCATTCACCAGACTGAGAGGATTCTGAAGGAGGGTCCTACATGTTCAAGAGTTAGCCCCTACCACCACAACTTCCAAATTATAGCCGTCTTTCGCTTTGTGGTCAAGAGGATGGATTAGCAGCAGAATCCCACTTTGAGTGGAAAGATGGGCAAATGCGAGTTGGAAGCTCTTGAACACCAGGTTGCGTCTTCCTTCCAGCTCTAAAGTGAAAGGAGTATACTATGAGCAATCTTTCTTAGTTGGCAAAAACCCGTCTTTCGCTTTGTGGGAATAGGTACAGCCGAGAAAAACTAGGCACAGCCGAGAGTAGTCTTATGCCCAAAGTAACCACCATGTGGTAGTGCTATCACACGGCCCAACTCCTACCAAATGATGCTTATCATGTCAGGTAAAACATAATCACAATACAGACGCAATATATAATTACGGAAGGAACACTGAAAGTAATAGCATAAACATCACAACATAAGTCACATACATGAAATAGTAAAAATCCTGAAGTGTAAAGAAAAGCCCATACAAAAAGACCATCAAACTACAAATACATAAATAATAATAACTCTCACATCTCTCATGTTATCCTCTAGTGTGGTAGATGTTGTCGTGACAGAGGTGATGCATGAGTCGTCCTCTCTGCAAATCTCCTACCCATGTAGGGGTGGAACAACGATTGTTGTTGGTCCTACGACAGCTCCTGAATGATTACATGAGAAACCATTAGTCTAAAATACTAAGCGACTCACACACCCTTTCCCTCAACATTAAGCCTAAACACCGGGAGAGAGAAGGGGCACTCAGCTGCATAACAAGTTAGCACAATATAACAAAAAGAGAGTATATGACTAAGCAATGTATAAAAATTAGTAACTTATCAAAAAAAGAAAACTCATACAGACTTATATGATAAGGTTTAAGTTATAATGACAGCAGCGAAGTAACTTATCTTATTATAGTACTCTTATAAACTTATAACATAAGGATCTGTGGTATACATATGATTATACATAAGATAAATATGTTAGATGATATGAGTAACTCAACCAAGATTGATCCGATATGAGCAAGTTTAACAAAAAGTTCCTAACTAAACGTTGTTCGTTACATAAAAAACACCTCGATGTTTGAGGGTTCAGCTAACATTCTCAAGGGTCGGACTGATGAGAACAAACTCGAGAGGAAAGCCTCTCAACGAAGCACAAATGTTCAATTCAAGTTTCTCAGGGCAAACTTAACATACAAGGTTTGGTAATGCAACTCTTCTATATATAGAAGTAACCCAGAAAGAGTATGAAAGGCCTTGAATCGTCTCCCTATGCGCTTGACCCTTCCCTGATCAAATTAATGTGTGGACGTATATGCCTTATTTTTTTACATTAGATTATGCAATTCAAAAGGCTGTTTCTTTATCTTCTTCCGTACACGATTTATTTTCTGCTAAAAAACAGTCTTAATTCTAATGTAAGCAAATTGTTTTTTCAAACGGATGAAAAAGTGGTGAAAATAGTGGAAACTAATAAAAGGATCATTATAATAGGAAATAATCAAACAGAAGTCAGACAGAAAAGTCATTCAATTAGGTGTGAACTTACTCTGTCTGAATGGCTTAACAGGTGACAGATGAGCGAAACTGTGTGGCTTGCCGCCGAGCTGTAAGGGATCTTTTCTATCGGCTCAAGCAATCAAAAATAAGGGTAAATGAGTAATTTTCAATTCAAAATTGATACTTTCCCTCTTTGCCCGCCTTCTATTGTCAAAAACTTTGTTTTTCTTTGCACAAAATATTAGAAGCAAGTAATGGAAGCACTCCTGGAATATTGTGAAGAAGGGGAAAATCAAGAAGAGAATGTGAGTAATAATGTGGAGTTTTATATTATAATGAACAATATCAGTTCATCCTCTTATAGATTTAATCATAATAATAGATGGATTCATGAAGAAATATTGCTTCATTATGGTTCTAGCATTTGCCGTCCTCTTTCTTGCAGTGCAAAGAAACCGTGTACAGATACGCTCCTCAGATTCTCGACAAACTCGAGAAACTCAAAACAAACGATATATGTCGTGTTATTGGCTTCTGCGATGAGGGTGTGGCCATTTGAAGAAGAAGAGAGGGATGGATGAAATCGAAAAGGATATAGGCTTTTCTGATATTGAGTGTATTCAATGTTAAATAACAAGGAAAATGTTTCAGCTCTTGAAAGATCTCAAATAGCCTTATTGCTGATGTCTTTTTGTAGTCCTATATTGTCAAAAATCTCTACTGTAGTTTCCCTATTTTATTGTATGATTAAAGATATGCTATAAAGGCTTCAAAGAATTTATTTGTGTGACAGGTCAACATTGTTATCAGCATTTCCTATTAAATCTCTTATCCATTATTTATCTATAGGAAGATGATTAGTGGTGTTGCAGCTAGAGGAATCTACCGTGCCTCCCGCTTCAAACCCTTCTTTGGCTCTTATATTATGTTATGGCAATGTAGGTGACTTCCTATCCTTAATACATCCATGAAAAATGGTCTCGCAGAACGAAAGAATCATCATCTTATGTTTCATATTGTTACGGATCGTGTCGCCGCAAACCCACGTTTGGGCAACATCTACCAACGTCGTGCACGCAATGAACCAGCAAACGAATCGGAGTCCAACTTCCTTGGGGCGGACGGCAGCCCTGATCTTCACAAGGACTAAGACAGCCAACATGATCTTCACATAGACCAAGCTTGCAATCATAATCCCCATGTGGACCAAGGCTGGTGATGGTGACCTTACATGCAGCCCTCTTTATAATTATGAACCACTTGCTATTATCCCATTGTTTAATGCCTAGAATTGGGGGGGGGGGGGGGGGGGGGGGGGGGGAGCCACTTATTAGCTTTTAATATTACTTTATCCCATGTGTCAGCCTAAATGGGGGCATGCAACCTATATATATGCTTGGTTTGGCTCTTTGCAGGAAAGGAAGAAAATAGTAGAAAATATCTCTCTATATATCTTTCCCCTTCAGGAAACACGGTGGACTCCTCCAACATCGCCGCACCTCTCATCGACCGCCCAACAACCGCACCAACGACCTCTCCAACGAGAAGTGAAGACCATTGTCGGAGTTCCATTCATCGCCGACCGGTTACATGTTCCCAATCCAGAGCACGTATCAATTTGGTATCAAAGCAGCTCCTTCCTCGACCCAATCCGCCACCAGCGCACCCCTTTCCAATCATGGGCGACAACAACCTTACCGCTCAAATAGTGGAACTCATGGCGCGCATGGAAGCCCGCATGGAACAACAGGATGCCATTTTGGTGGAACTCAAATCCCATGTTGTGGATCGCCGCCCCGCTCGTTCATCGCGCTCCTCTAACCGCGTATCTCCGTCCGACCCGGCACAAGATTGTACCAACCCACATCAGGAGGGAAACTCATCCTTCCGCCCCGATGGAAGCATGTCGCGTTATACCAAGATGGATTTCCCCATTTACGACGGGCGGGACGACCCGCTACCATGGCTCACACGGTGTGAGATATTTTTTTCCAACCAACGCACGTCGTTAGACGAACGCCTCAGACTGACCTCCTTCCATCTCTTGGGAGCCTCCCAACTATGGTTTACACAACTGCATCGGGAGCATCCTGAATTACAATGGGAAGACTTCACCAGCACCTGCACTCTCCTTTTCGGGCCGATCATCCGCGGCAACCCACTTGGCGACCTCATCGCCCTAAAACAGGCGGGACCCCTCGACGACTACCTAGAGCGCTTCCAAATGCTCTTAGCCCGCGCTCCGTCCGTCTGCCCGGAACAACAAGTTCCCTTCTTCAACGCCGGATTACACTAGCGACTCCGTTGGGATGTCGAGCTTCAAGCTCCCCTGGATCTCACCGCAGCAATGAGCCTCGCGCGTCCGTGCGAACGACGACTCCTATTGGAATGGCCCTACCTACCCAGCCAGAAATTATCCAACACAGTTCGAGGAAACAACAATCATCCGCTTCCCTCCAAGGGACCCGAGGTCACCAACCACCCTCCCTCTAAGGGACCCGATCCTACCCGCCCACCTTTCTGTCGTCTCCTTTCGTATTCAGAAATGGCCGACAGCCCGCCAAAGGGCTATGCTTCAACTGTGACGATGCTTTCGGATCGGGACATCGATGTAAACGTCTCTTTTGGGTGGAGGTAGATGACCCACCCGACGATGATATTGACGACGAGGACACAGAACCGTCGGAACTCTCTCTCCACGCCATTTCAACACCACAAGACAACCAAGGTTTACTATCCAAATGAACATCTTTATCAAGAGCCAACCTTTTTTGGCCCTCATGGACTCAAGGAGTACACATAATTTTATTAATTGCACCGCCGCCACTCATTTGCAACTCCACATCACCCCCCGTCGTTAGCTCCAGGTGGCAGTGGCAATTGGTCCAAAATGGCATGCTTGGGCATATGTCGGGCGGTTGCTCTTACCATGGGTACACACAAATTTTTTGTGGAATTTTTGGTGGTGGATCTCCAAGGTTTTGATGTGGTCTTAGGAGTCCACTGGCTCCGCACTCTTAGCCCACTAACATGGGACTTCGACGCCCCTATCCATGCAGTAGTTTCACGACAATCAATTGGTGGAATTGCATGGACAACCCCCGGCGAAACTACACTCCTCCTTCGCCCTTCATGGGTCGACTCTTCCTGCGGGCCGACCACCTGAAACACATTTGGCGGACCTCAGTACCATCCAGTAGGAATTTACCGATACTTTCGCCATTTCAAGTACTCTTCCGCCAGCACGCCACCATGATCACCGCATTTGTCTCTTACCAGACACTTACCCGGTTGTCATGCGCCCCTACCGTTACCCTTTCCTTCAAAAAGATGAGATCGATCGGCAATGCTCCACTATGATACAACAAGGCATCATTCGGCGCAGTATCTCTCCATTCTCCTCCCCGGCTCTCCTAGTCCACAAAAAAGACGTCTCCCGGCACTTTTGTGTTGATTACCGTGAATTAAATCACAAAACTATCAAAGAGACGTTTCCGATTCCGGTTGTGGAAGAACTTCCTGATGAATTGCACGACACTCGTTTCTTTTTAAAGTTGGATCTCTACTCGGCTACCACCAAGTACGCACCCACATGACATTGAGAAAACAACATTCCGAACCCATCATTTCCACTTCGAATTTTTGGTGATGTCATTTGGCCTCACCAACGCCCCTTCAAAATCCTCCAACGAAGCGGTGAAGTGGCTTACCAACTTCACCTCCCGGACACCGCTAGCATACATGATGTTTTCCTTATCTCCCGGTTGAAACCTTTCATCGGTGATCCGCCAACCACTCCACTCGTGTCACTCCCTACCCAATTTGAGGACAAGCTGCTATTTGAAGAGGAAGGCGATGTTACGGATCATGTCGCCGCAAACCTGCGTTGGGGCAACATCTACCAACGTCATGCACACAATGAACCAGCAAACGAAGTGGAGTCCAACCTCCTTGGGGCGGACATCAGCCATGATCTTCACAAGGACTAAGACAGCCAACAAGATCTTCACGTAGACAAAGCTTGCAATCATAATACTCACGTGGACCAAGATTGGTGATGGTGACCCTACATGCAACTCTCTTTATAATTATGAACCACATGTTATTATCTCATTGTTTAATGCCTTAATGAGGGGTAGCCCACTTATTAGCGTTTAATATTACTTTATCTCATGTGTCTAAGCCTAAATGGGAGTCATGCAACCTATATATATGCTTGGTTTGGCTCTTTGCAGTGAAGGGAGAAAATAGTAGAAAAGATCTCTCTCTCTCTTTCCCCTTCAAGATACATGGTGGACTCCTCCATCATCGCCGCACCTCTCATCGACCGCCCAACAACCGCACCAACGACCTCTCCAACAAGAAGTGAAGACCATTCTTGGAGTTTCTTTCATTGTCGACCCGTTACACGTTCCCAATCCGGAGCACGTATCACATATACATGCCCCTAATAGTTTTTGGCAATGTAGTAGATGTCGAACGACATAAAATTTTTGGGAAGAAAATGCCACAACATCGACATTTTAAGCAAAAATGTCATTTGTGAAAATATCGTCTGATATTATTGGGCGATATTTCCTGGCCGATATATCGACGAGAGTATTAAATATATTTTTTCATTTATTTTAAGCGGCTGAGTGGTAAAATTTTGTTTCGCGCTCCATTTTGTGCATCTCTCTAAGGCTAGCTTCGACGACTTTCTTATCTCGCTCTCAATTGATGCTCTTTGTGTCGTTTACTGTCGTTGACACATTTTTATGTAATTTATAAATATACATTATGACTATATGTTTATTGTGTAATTTATAAATATACATTATGTGTATATATGTTTATTTTGTAATTTATAAACATACATTATGTGTGCAATTGTACATATTTACAAAAAATATGTATATACAACAACAACACTCAAGCCTTTATCCCACTATAGTGGGGTCGGCTATATGGATCCTTTGTCGCTATTGGGCCCTATCTTTAGTCATAATCTCACTAATGCATAAGTACATCATGTCTTTCCTTATAGACTCATTCCAAGTTTTTATTGGTCTACCTCTCCCTCGTTTAACATGCTTAATGACTAAACTCTCACAACGTCTGACAGATGCCTCTAATGGTCTCCTTTGTACGTGTACAAACCATCTTAGTCGAGCTTCTCGCATCTTCTCTGCAATTGGTGCCACTCCTGTCTTATCCCTGATACATTCATTCCTAATTTTAAGCAGTCTCGTGTGTCCACACATCCACCTAAGCATTCTCATCTCCGCAACTCCCATTTTTGCTCATGTACACAATTCACTGCCCAACACTCAGAACCATAGAGCATCGCTGGTCTAATTGCAGTACGGTAAAACTTGCCTTTAAGTTTTAATGGTACTTTACGATCACATAGGATCCCTGACGCGCCTCTCCGCGTCAACAAACTTGCTTGGATTCTATGTATCGCATCTTTATCAACACCTCCATCATTTTAACTATCGATCCAAGATATTTAAAGCACTCACTGCGGGAAATATCTTGATCACCCAACTTAATAACGAAGTCATCCGTCCTTCAACTGCTAAATTTAAGCGTTTACACCCTCGCGCATCTCATCAACTAAAACAATATCATCCGCAAACAATAAACACCAAGTATTGCTTGTTGGATATGTCTGGTGAGCTCACCTAAGAAAAGGGTAAGAAGATAAGGGTTTAAAGCTGAACCTTGATGTAAGCCAACAGTGATAGGGAATTTTTGTGTTAATCCTTCAGATGTCATCACCCTCGTCACTGAATTTGTATACAGATCTTTGATTATGTCAATGTATGATACATTTACACCTTTCTTTTCTAAGACTCTCCATAAGATCTCTCTTGGAACCCTATATCATAAGCCTTCTCAAGATCGATAAACAACATATGCAAATCTTGTTTTCTTTCTCGATAGTTGTCAATGAGTCTCCTCAAGAGATGTATAGCTTTCATGGTCGACCGACCTGGTATGAATCCAAATCGATTCTCTGAGATGCTAGTCTCCTGTCTTACTCTTCTTTCTATTACTCGTTCTCATAGTTTCATGGTATGACTCATTAATTTAATTCCTCTGTAATTAACACAATTTTGTATATCTCATTTGTTCTAATACAAAGGTACCAAAATACTTTTTCTCCATTGGTCCGGCATCCTCTTTGACTTCAGTATTTTATTGAAGAAACATGTAAGCCACAAAATTCCTTTTTTCCCTAGACATTTCTGTACTTCGATGGTTATATCGTCTGGCTCAACCGTTTTCCATTTTTCATCTTCTTTAGAGCATCATTCCTCCGATACTTGAATTTTATGATAAAACGTTATGTTTCTATACTCCTCCGATTTACTTAACTTTTCCAAGTTCAGTTAATAGTCTTTTGTTTCATTATAGAGTTGGTAAAAGTATTTTTTTCATCGCTCCTTAATAGCCACATCATTCATCAAAACTATATCTGTTTCATCCTTTATGCATTTAACTTGGATTAAATCTCTTATTTTCCTCTCTTTAGCTCGAGCAATTTTATATATGTCACGCTCTCCATCTTTGGTATCTAGTCGCTTATAAAATTCTTTATAAACTTGACTTCTAGTTTTACTTACTGCATGTTTAGCTTTTTTCTTGGTGATTTTATACTTTGTCAAGTTTTCATCATTCCTACAAGCTTAAAGTGTTTTATAGCTGACCCTCTTTGCCCTCACTTTGTCTTGCACTTCCTCTTTCCACCACCAAGACTCTTTATTTGGGGGCGCACAATCTTTTGATTCTCCAAGTACGTTCTTCCCACTTATCCTTAAATGTGAAGACATAACTTCCCATGAGACACTAGGATCAACATAAGGGTCATCAACTAGTTGTTCCATACCTGTTGTCTTGAAAGCAACCTGTTTTTCCATCTTCAAGTTCCACCACCGAATTTTTGGCAACACTTGTCTTTGTCTTAAATTTATTATATTTAATTTGCACGTCCAACAACACTAACCTATGTTGTGTTGTCAAACTTTCTCTTGGTATGACCTTGCAATCCTTACAAATCATTTTATCCATTTTGCGAGTCATAAAATAATCAATTTGTGACTTATTTGATCTGTTTTTTAAATGTAATTAAATGTTCTACCCTCTTCATGAAAAACGTATTTGTCACAATTAGCTCATGTGCTATGACAAAGTCTAAAATTGTTCTTCCTTCTTAATTTCTTTCTCTATACTCAAATCCTCCATGAACGTTATATGTCCTTCCCTATATGTCCATTTAAGTCTCCTCCTATGAAAATCTTCTCACTTTGTGGGATTTCATTACTAAATCATCTAAGTATTCCCAAAATTGCACTTTAATAGCTTCACTTAATCATATTTGTGACACATAAACACTGATCACATTAATAGTTTCTTTTCCTATGACCAATTTAAGAGCTAAGATTCTATCACTTTTTCTACTTACCCCAACAACTTCATCCCTCCAAGTAGTATCCACAATAATACCTAATCCATTGCTTGTTTTATTTTTTCTTGTGTACCATAAGTTAAAACCTGAATTGTCTCAAAAATTAGTTTTCTCACTCACCCATCTAGTCTCTTGCAGGCATAAGATATTTATCCTTCTCCTAATCATCGTATCCACTACTTCCATCGATTTTTCCATTAGCGAACCAACATTCCAACTTCCAAACCTAAGTTGGTCACAAATCCTACAATCTACTTTCCTAGGACGTATAATAAGTGAGGGCTCTTGCCTATTTAACACTATACCCAAGTCCTCTTGGAGGTGCAGCGGTACTTGCCAAGACGCCGCATTCGGACCATACGACGAGGACTCTTGCATATTTAACATTACACTCAAGTCCTGGAGATGTAGCGGTCTTTGCCAAGGCGCCGCATTTGGACCATACGATGCGCTCCTTAGGGTGAACAACCTAGCTTTTGCATAATTTCTCAAATGATTCATATTCATAAGGGTGATTAAATTTTATGATGGTTGTCTACCTAACACATCCCTCACTATTTTTCATTCGGTCTCGGGACCGACATAGTCTGGCTTTACAAAAAATGTGTATATATATGAATAAATTTATTCAAATATTAAAATCCGACATTGTAAAATATCTCTGAACTATCCCCCGGAATCCGATATCCAACATTTCAAACTCAAACCGACATGAACCAGACATCCGACATCTGTAGCCTTGATTTTTAGCCAACGTATGTGTAAAACCCTAATTTTTAATATAAAATAATCTTAAACTGTAGGGTCCGATCATCAGTAATTTTCATTCGCTTTGTCTTGGTATAAAGGTATAAATTTCCCTTCCACTAAATTTCTTGTTATTAGATCTTAATTGAGAATTTTTTGAAATTTTGGTGCCGGCGCATTTTCGTATTGTTCGAAGGCCGCCAGACTGCTAAGATGAATGACATATCCTCATTAAAAAACGATACATGGTTTCCTTCCTCGCCACCCACAATTTGCGTAACCGCACCATTTACGCTTATCTTTTATTTCCCTCCGAGTCGAATGCTAGATTAAAGAAAGAAACCGTTGCATGCATTGATACCTCCTACGATCCCGTGAGCCTGATATTAGGGCTCTCCCTTTCCTTCCGTCCCAAACGACCGAAGGCACTTCCCGCTCGCAGACGACGTGCGCCGCCGACTCCTTTCCCCCTCACCGTAGACCTCGATGATCTTTCCTCGACAGTCGTTAGGATCAACGATAGGTAACGTCGAATCCTTCCGGTGTTTCCCCGTCGCTCCATCACTAGTAACCGGTCGACTCCCTTTCTACTCAGGAATCGAGTCGATCCTTCTCTTCCAGGTAAAGGAAGAGTCTCCACGCATTTTTTTCTCTTTTTCTCTCATGTTATTTTTTGTCGATCTCCCCTGCGATAGCAGCGACCTCATGATTTTCTCCTCCTTCCTAGAGTGAAAAAGGGGATTTCCTCAACCCAAATCGTCAGGCGCAGCAAGCTTCTTGGCCTCTTTTGGGAAACTTCACTTTTTATATCGAGGTAAACCTTCCTCGATCTCGTTTTCTTTTGAATCGCAGCCATGAAAAATCAAGCCAGCGTGTTCTTAATAAATTAGTGAATTTCTTTTACAGTCACGGCTAAATCGACGACTTCTAACTTAGACGTGACCGCCTCCGTTTCACAAATCATAACCCTCCGCTATTAGAGAAGTGGTAAGTTCCTTTCCTTTATTATGAAATAGCATTCTTGAAATTTAGGAGAAATAAATGTGCGCTAATTGCCCTTTTAGGTCTCTTGAGGAAGTGAATCTTTTGTTAATCGGAGAACAAATTTGTGCAGTTAGAATAATCTAATCGGAATCATGCCACCTCGTCGCGTCTACGAGCGCCGCACTGTTGATGTAAGAAATTCTAATTCTTTTTTGCTAGACATAACACATAGTTAGTTGCATGAAATATTTCTCGTATAGATAAGAGAATGCATAATATTATGAGATCATATGCTCTTAAAATTTGATAATAGATCATGATATGAAATAATATAGACTTTTATGAATCGTATGAAGTTGTACATCGTATGAAAACACATCATTTTAGTCATATAAAAAACATACTAAGTTGATGAGACAGTATTTAGAGGGAAACATGATATAAGAAGCAACGAGAATATAATTGCAATTCCTAAGACGAACATAAATAATTAGGAGGCACGATCGAGACATTCTCTCGTGATAGATAGAGGCCCACTGTCTAACTCATATGGCGTAGTAGACCATATGAGCCTCAAGTTTGGGGAGATGACACCCCAGTTAGAAAATTAGTAGATGCGAGTTCGTGTCTATGAGACACTAGAACACCTGCATTCGTTAGTAGGGACTCGAATTGTTAGAATACGCTTAAGAAGCTACTCAACCTAGAATATGAAGAAATGCAAGCATAAAACACCTAGAATTCAAGTATATGCTGAAATCTAGAAATCCCTATAGCTAAACGTTTTCGGAACTTGAAATAAAATGCATAATATGATTACACTAGAATAGGCATTTATGTTTACAATATTTTGATAGAAAAACATGCATAGTATAATAGTATATTTTTCCTCAGTATAAAATATTATTTCAAAAAGCATGCACTCATGTTTTTAAAATTATTTTTAGTGTCACTAGGAGGAATAATTTTTCTTACTCTCCAGTGGGCTGACCCGTTTTCGGGCATTTCATTGCAGGGGTCATAGGTGGGGAGTTACGCCTAGGACGAGCGTTTGCGGGCCTCCATTTATAGTTTGCTTTTCGTTCAATTGTATTTCCTTCCAGTTGTTGTATTATTTCCATTCAAGAACTCGGTGTAACTTAATTGTCTAAGATTTTCTATGTATCAGACATTATTTAACATTTCAGTATATCAGATCAATGGTTCATTTCTTTTCTAGTTGACTCTGTGAAATCATGAAATTTTGAGATACACTTTTACCCTTAGTTTCAGTTTCTACTTCCACTGTAAGTTCTCTTTATTACTTTTCATTTATGTCTGCTATGTTCCAATTTTATTATTGCTGCTTAGTTTACTTCTTATCACAAGGCCCGGTCGGACTGTTGATTTGTTGTAAAACTAGGTTGGGGTGTTACAGTATGCATTTCCTGACAGCAAGCTACCAAATTATTTGAGTATCCTCACCTCTACTAAGTAGCATTTCCTCTCTTTCAGTCATAGCCAAACTATATTTCTTTCACCTAGTTCTTAGATTTTTTAATATTCATTCCTTCAAATGACCGGATAAAATCTCTCCTCAGATCATTCCGAGCATTTTTTGTACTCTCGTACTAAAAACGATGGTGATGATATGAACCTCTTGCATTCATTCATCACCATCACAGTAACCTTTCACAAAAGGAATACTTTTCTTCCATCCAGTGGCCTACGTTAATCCACTAGATGCTTGTTGTGCATCCAGATTGGGGCGTCGCATACTAACGTCGTGAAAACCCTGCAATGAATGATTCCACACTACTAGTACTTTATTTTGTGTCTTTTAATTTTGTTCCTTGTTATCGTCGCATTTTATTTTGGACCTCGTATGATGTTAAGCCCAGTGAGGGGACATTTTGGGAAACTTAATGTTGTTTGCATTTGTGCCCATACGGGTATAGGGGGAGGAATGTTGGGATTATGATTATGCAAGGCTTAATCAATTTCTCCTCTCTCTCTCTTCCCCTTTCTATCTTAGGTTTTCTCTCACGCCCGCTCGCTGCCCTAGTCGCACGCATCGCAGACACACCGACGCTAACCCGATCGTTCTCGAGCCACCCTCCACCAGAACCACTTCCCCCTTCCTCGCCGGTTACTTCCCATCGCCGAGATAGGTTCCCGAGGATCCAAGAAGGGGAACTCCAACCTCCTCTAGAATTTCTACGTCAACCGGCCACAAAAGAGATCCCAAACGGGGGTCTCTATCAACTTGGTATCAGAGTCCACACCTTCTCCGGTCGGCTTCCGCCATTCCACGACACTGACGAACTACGGTCCCTCCCATTTCCACACGCATCTCCGATCGGCCCACACAGATGTCGAGAGCGCCCACTCCAGCGTTCGGAGATACTTATAACGGTCACCCAGGCTGCGCCAAAATCCTAGTTTCGCCACTGCTCCCAAGTCCCAACCCACCTCTATTGTTCTCACTCGCCTTCGACAGGAGGCACATGATTCCCCACCATCTTAGAGCTCCTCCACCGAATCAAGGAGGGACTGCTTCCCTCTTGTTGGGCCGTGAAGGATGACCTCATCGTGTACAAGGCACTCATGGAGCGGCTCATGAAGGGGTCCACAAAACCCTTCAGCACATTAGGGCGGAATTCTTTTGGCATGACCTCAAGCGTAACGTGCAGGATTTCATTGATGCATATTCAGTATGTCAGCACAACAAGGAGGATCACCTACATCCAATAGGCCTTCTTCAGCCTCTTCCAGTGCCAACACAAATATGGGTGGGCGTCTCTATGGACTTTATCGAGGGTTTGCCCATCTTAAGAGGGTGGTCCATCCTATTCGGGGTGGTGGATAGATTCTCCAAGAGGGCACACTTCATCGTCATGAGTTGTTCCATTACCATGAATGGGCCGCTTGTATCTTATTCAATCAGGTGTTCCGCTTACATGGCCTACCTGAGAGTATTGTGTTCGACCGGGACAAAGTCTTCAAGACTCAATTCTGGCAGGAGTTGTTCGAGTTGTGCGGTACCAAACTATTCCTTTCCTTTGCTTGCCATCCACAGTCAGATGTGTAGAACGAGGTGGTCAATCGGACAGTCGAGATGTACCTTTATTGTATCATCGGGGATCTCCGTAAGGATTGGGCATGTTCACTTCTATGGGTGGAGTACCGTTACAATACATTTTATCATGCGAACCTTCAGACCACTCCCTTTCGTCTCGTATACGGCTGAGACCCCCCTCACCTACTCACCTACGACGTCGGCTCGGCTAGTTCGGCATCTGTGGACAGGGACTTACAGAGACCCGTGACAAGATTCTCAGCCTCGCCCGCGAGCGTCTTCTCCAGGACCACGTGCGTATAGAGGCTGCCTACATCGGGGCCACCACAATCTCTTCTTCGTTCCTACCACAAGTTGGGACCCAAATTTCATGTCCGGTTTGAGGTTTGCAGCATATCGGTGATGTGGCATACCGCATCCAACTCTCATCCGATGCCTGGATTCACAACGTTTTCCATGTGTCACAGTTGGATCCGTTCATTGGAATGTCGCCCCCAAAACCCTTGGTCCAACTACCACCACAGCTGCACGACAAGCTTGATGTCAACGAGGGATATGTTGTGGATCCACGTTGGGGTGTCACATACCAACGTCGCGCAAGACCCCGCAAGGAATGATTCTGCATTACTAGTATTTTAATTTGTGTCTTTTAATTTTGTCTTGCTATCATCGCATTTTATTTTGAACCTTATATGATGTTAAGCCCAGTGAGGGGGCATTTGGGAGGACTTAATAGTGTTTGCATTTGTGCCCACCCGGATATAGGGTGAGGCCAGCTGGGATTATGATTACGCAAGGTTTAATAAAATTTCTCCTCTCTTTCTCTTCTCTCTCTCTCCCTCTTCCCCTTTCTATCTCTCGATTTTCTCTCACGCTTGCTCGATGCCCTAGTTGCATGCAGCGACGCCAACCCGGTCGTTACCGAGCCACCCTCCACCGGAACCACTTTCCCCCTTCCTCATCGGTCACCTCCCATCGCCAAGATAGGTTCCCGAGGATCCAAGAAGGGGAACTCTGACCTCCTCCAGGATTCCTAAGTCACCTGACCACAAACGAGATCCCAAATGGGGGGTCTCTATCAATGCTCCACTCCATCTAATAGCACCCCCACCTGGTCCTCCCTTATAAGTCTACCATTGATAGCTGCATCTCTCAATTGACACATCTCTTATCAAATCATCCTCTTTGACTAAGCATCTTCATCTATTTAGATCTTCATCTTCTTAAATTATATTTATCATCATCAAGTCAACACACAACAATAGAAGTCAATGACTACTAAATTACATCGATTATTATTCATATCATAGGTATCACGCAACACGAAATATGCACTTTCATGATATCAATTCATTGTGCTCGTATTTGTGCAACCTTATAACCCCAAGCTCTTTAGTCATCATTCTCACATACGCGGAATATTGAAGAGGGAAATGAAAAAAGAGCGCTCAAAAACACTTGAAAACATTATCCTTAAACTCCAATCGATGATTACAAATGAGATAGGTTTCGATAGGCCTCCAGTTATTTCCCTCTAAAGAACGAAGGACTCTAGAATAATCTACACAAGATATTTCTAGAATCTTCTACGCATACCCCAGAGTTTCTAGAAGATTATAAGCTTTTGATATTATTGGTACACAAGGTTATGAAGCCGGAACATATAACAAACCTAATAAATTGGAAATCAAAACGGAGAAATGTACATATCCCGGAGATGCTATTCTGATACAAAATTCAAATGATAATAATATAATAAAATGAAAAGGAATAAAAAGGCACATTAATTTAATAAATTAAACATTATTAATCTTAATCACCAAAAATATTAACCATCCAACTCACTTCAACTGCCTGGCTGAATCGATAACCTGTAGAGGATCTGAATCCAAGATTGAATGATTCAAGCTCAAGCTTCATGTGATGATCGTAGGCTTCTCCCTGCCCGTAAACTCTTTCAGTTTGGAAATAGATAACGCCAAATCTGACCATCATTAGAAAACGTTTAGAACAATAAGAAACTTAATTACATTCATAATGATAATCAAGCATTAAGCGGACAATTATGGATCATTTTAATGAGCCCGCTTCTTCATTCATTTTGAATATGTTTAGCTCTTTTGCATTTTTCTCATGCTTGTCATTTTTTTCTCAATTTTTTTAAGTGTTATTACTGCTGATGCAGCAGTTTAATCCCACGTCGGATGGGCAGAATATTTGTTGGTATAGAAATACTGTTAAGTTGGTCATCACCCATAGGCTTAAGCTCTTGTGTTGAATATGGTTCTGAAATTTGATGTAATTGGTCCAACTTTGATCTCCCAGTGAGTGTCGCTCATTAACAAATGGTATCATATGGTTTGTTCGAAATCAAGGATATCCATGCGGTTTGTGGCTCCCATGAGTTTCGACTGCTTCAACTACATTCAACAAGGTTCAAGAGAAAGCAACTGTCGCGGCCGGGTACACGTGGATTAGAGCCCTCATAGAGCATGACCCTTGATTACATTTGAGGGATTGGTTTCTAATGAGGAGAACTCTCAAGGGGAGTGGGGGGAAATTTTTTTATGCAAAAGCATGATTTAGCCCCTTATCGGATGAGTAAACATTTTGTTGGTATAGAAAATCCAAGAGGTTGGCCCTCACTCATGGGCATAAAGTTTTGATTTTGATATGGGTTTGACCACTAGTATATCCAAAGTCGGTTCCTAGCAATTACCAATATCTCTCTAACATAATTTTCTCCTTTTAAATTTCATATAATATTCATTAAACAGTCCATCATATGGTGATAATTAAGTTTGAAACTCACTCGAATTTTAATTGAGTTGAAACCAAATGTGATTTACTTTGACTTGAAGATGAATTGACATTGACTCAATCCGTAAATTGTACACAAATAAACATGTTTTAACACACATGCACATTATCTAATGTATACATAATTACACGGCATATAAGTAGTATATACGCATATACATACGCACATGCATTTATGCATCCATATATAATATATTTCAATAATAATTTATGAATAAATATTATAAATTTAAAATAAATCGCGATGTTAATGGTTAAATAAAATATCATATTAAGTCCATGGAATTATTGCATACACTGACAATCAATTTCTTCTGAATTGACTCAAACTAAGCTTGAGAGGAAATCAAAATCTTCATTTTGATCGACCCTAATAACAATAAAGTTGGCTATAGTGTTTTTTCTTGTCTCTTAAACCCAATCCCTAAAATACAATCAATCATATTCCTTTATTACACATGACTAGTGCATGTTAATTTAACCACCCAATTCTAAGTCAATAAAGGTGCACCTATATGTAAGATACAATATCCTCATGAGCTCCCCCCCCACCCCACCCACCCCAAAAAATAATAATAATAGTAATACTCCATAGTGATCTTTGCATGAACATTAATAAATTCACAATCATGGGAATATTAAATTTTTGTTAGAGCATCATCCATCAACATTAACTAATAATAATCAATTTGACGTCTGCTAAAACTGAATATCAAATGGTCGAACGTTTTTTTCTAGCCTCTTATATTTGGGAAAATTGACTTCGATGTTCTAAAGTTTCACTTACATCAAAAACCAAAAACTCACCTATACATAATTTTTTTTACTATATGAAGTAAACGTCACCATAAGTGTTTGAATCATGGCTATCCTGGTTCACAAAAGTTGGGACCAGTTGCGACCAAAGGTTACTTGTCTAGCGGTCGGGACGGACGAACTTAAACTAAGGGGATATGGAGAACGCAAGAAGGGATTGCTTGTAAACAGGATCGCGCGACCTACAACGAAGATGTCCCGCCATTATCCCAGAAGTATATAGGAAGTTTCCTTCCTAAACTAGAGTTGTGCTCGACACAAGGGAGGCACAGAGAGGTTTTTGGGAACATGGGAGGAGGGGGGGCAACGTGTCTTCATCTTGTGCTCTGGGGGTCCTATTTATAGGCAATCAAGAGGAGGGAGTTTATACATGGACTGCGAAAAGCCACCCAACCTCTTGAGATACTGGGTACCTGGCGCCTGGCGAGTTAGTTTGTTGTCGCCTTTATGTTGAGGTCTCGTTTGCTGAGCTTGCTTTTGGAGATCCAAAACCGGTTGCGAGAAGCATGATGGTATGCTCGCTGAAGAGGCGAGCACTCATGGGGGTCTCGCCGATAAAATAGGCGGGTTCTCGATTTCTAGCCTGATGAGCTCGTCGGTAGTATAGGAGAGCTCTCGAATCCTCCTTGCTCGACTTTCTTGTTCTCGCATCTTTAGGTTGATGGCCACTCTTTGGAGGTCAAGGGGATCATCACCGGGTCGGGGCCCACCTCGACGAATATGAGTTGTACACAATCCCCGCTCTTTGTGGGCTCGTCTAGAGCTCAGAAAGACTAGTCCAAGCCTTATTCGACAAGGCCGATTTTGGCGATTGGGTGGGGGGGGCACCTTGCCCTATAAATAGGGGGTGGAACCCCAGAATTTTCACCCTTTGACTTTCGATTGCCGGGAAGGAAAAATGACCTTGCTTGCTAAGACGACGACTACTCCTTCTGTTGATATGAAATGGGGGCCTTCTCGCAAGGCTCACCGAAATCCGGCTACCGAGGCCTCGCTGGTGAGTACCCTACTGTCCCGCTTCGGGACCCCTCCTTCGCACGATTTTCTTCATCGTGAAAGGATGAAGCAGGCTCTGCTGCAAAAGAGAGCGGAGGCGCGCGCTTCCCAAATGCTAGACCGCGGTGAGGCCAATTTACTGGGGGAGGAATCCCCTGTGAAGAGGACCACCTCCGCTGCCATCGCTGAATCACTTTCGGGTCATCGTTCAGAGCGGGTTGACGAGGTATGCTCGCACTAGCATTTTGTTTCCTTGTGCTCGCACTGAATCAAAATTGTCTTTCTATCAATTTATCCAGTCGGTCATAACAGATTAAACCTTGGGCGACTATGACGTCCCATCGCCGCAAGGGGGGAATGGTGAGGCCTCCCTAAGTGAGGGAAATGCCGATCACGACACTTTTACCAGCGAGACCCAGGTTATCTCGCTGTCAGCCGAAGGGGTTAACACAACTTCTCCACCGCCTGCTGAGAAATTGCTCCCACCGCCTCCGAGGAGCCGCTCCCGCCGCCTGTTAAGAAATCGCCTCCTCCGCCTGCTGAGGATGCGGTCAAGGAGCAAGTGTCGAGTTCCTGGCAGCCGCTGCCTGAGCCTCTGGACACCAACGTGCTCACGGTGAGTTCTGCTGGCGTGCCCTTAGGCGAGGTCCCTGCAACAGAGCTCCCGTTGCCGCCCGCGCCTAGCGTTCCTCACTCATTGGGGACTCCTCGGTTGTCTCTACCGAATCTTCCCGAGGTACCGCGCCCAAATCATGCGCGAGTGCCCGACGACGCGCCTTCACATAGCGCGCCTGCCAGCAAATCCACCTCCCGTGGGAAAGGCATGGAGGGGACTCCTCACCGGGATCACGGCGGATCCAGTGGAGACCATCACCGTCATCATTCCCGCGAACAGTGGCGTGGGCGTGAGGAGAAAAGGCCTCGTCGGTACTCTCCTCACGCGGGAAGAGATAGTCTGCAGCGTCGCCGTGGTAAAGAAAATCCCCTTGCATCTGTTTTCTTTTGTTTGGGCGATCTCCCTTTTGGAGAGATTGTATTGATTTGTTGAGTTAATGTGCAGGCCAAGAGCCGAACACGCCTCGACGCCAGCAAACCTCGTCAGCCAGTGAATTCATTGCTGACCCGGGAGAGTCTTTTGGCGAGTATAGGGCTCACTCCCTTACTCTCTTCAGCTCGCATGAAATGTGGTTGAAGGCGCTGGCGGCGAGCGAGCTCAATCGTCGCCTGATTACGGTCGAGGCCCGTCTACCTCTGGTGGAGGAGTTCTCGCCTGGCCTGGAAAGCGCCGAGTGCAAATATTTCGACATCCAGTTCCTAGAGGTTCGAATGGCTGAAGTTGAGCACCAGGTGCGGCTGCTGCAGAACGAGGTTCACTACCTCTCCAGGAGCGCGAGACTTCCGAGTGATGTGGCGAGAATGTCTGACCACATGCGGCGAACCGAGGAGCTTATCCGTTACCACACCGAGGGTTTGAACAAGGCCCGGGAGGAGTTGCGAGCCGCTCACGAGGTGGCTAGGTGGACTACGCATATCTTGCAGGATGAGCTTAGCAACCCTTGCCGCGGAGCCTGAAGACCTCCTCGCTTCTTTTGATACTTGAATGTTTGTAATAAACATTATTTGGCTCGTCTTGTGTTGATTTTGGTGCTTTTAGTAACGTAATGCTGCATGTTTTTTTACTCATTGTTTTTCGACTCGCCGGTAGACGAGTTTTGATGATCATGTTGGTTTTGTTGCTTCGTTATCTGTTAGTTTTGTAAAAACTAGACATTATCGCGCTTTTTATGAGTTCTCGCCTCGCTTAACGCGCACTCGCCTCGGAAGGGCTCGGAAGGGCCATCGGTCGTGCACCCGCGACGGCCCACCTCTATAAATAGGGGGGCGTCTGCTTTGCTCATGCCTTTTCCTCTAGCCGAGATCTTGAACCTGAATTCTCTGCGCGCGAGTTCTCCTTGTTCCCGCTACTCAAAGATGGCTTCGCCCTCCAAGCTTAAGCGCAGCAGGGAGGCGGAGGGTCGTATCCATTGTGCGGCGAACTTCGTTATCAGCGAGTTCCCGAAGAGCAAGACATCTCTGGGAGAGATCGCCTCCTTTCGGCAGAACTATCTGCCGGAGGGTTTCTCGGCTCCCCGAGCTGAGCCCGAAGAGCACCTCAACACCCTGTTCGAGGATGAGCTCGTCATCCCTTGGAGGATTTCAAAATGGGGCTTCACCTCCCCTTCTGTCCGGAGATTCAACTGATGTTGAATCACTTCGGCCTTGTCCCCGCTCAGATCAACCCGAACGGTTTTGCGACGATGGTCGCGCTTATCTGTTTCTTGCGCGAGGTCGGGGTCGTTTTCGACTTTGTCGTCTTCAGGAAGCTGATCTCTATGAGAGCGAATGCAGAGGGGTCGCCTACTTCAGCAACGTCTCCTTAAAGGTCAAGGAGCTCCAAAACAAGAGCCATCACTGGCACGACAAGTTCGTGATCGTGCGAGGTCCATTTGGATTGGTGCCTCTCCGCCCGATCCAGAGGGATGACGTCTATTACAAGTCGTCTCGCATCCCTGACCGATCAAGGGAACTTTACCTCTCTCTACCAGCGGGAGATGAAAGTCGTCCAACTGCGTGACAGGTGATCGAGGTAAATTCGTCTCGCCTCTACATATGCTTTCGCCTATTGCTTTGATAGAGAGATGTTTACATAGTTTATTTCACCTTTACCAGTCGGATGAGGTCCTTGCGGCGACCCAGATCTCGCTCATGGAGCAAAGAAACAAGGGGCTTCAGGACGAGGTGGAGATGTTGAAGGTTGAGCTCGCACAGCTCGGCTGCAGGCAACCACCTCGCAGGCGCCGGGGACTTTGTCATGGGAGGAAGCCCTCCAATACTCGTGTGCTGACATCCGCTCGCTTGAGCGTGTGTTTGTCCGGGACGGTGGCAATCTAATCCTTGCTTGCCTGCAGGAGACAGGAAGGCTGGTTCATGACGGCGAGTCTTTGTCAGTTGAGTCGCTTCTCCCGGAGATGTTCGATCCAACACTTGGTGACTCCTCCTCTGGTGAGTTCGCTCTCGAGCTGGAGGGCGAATGTGACCAGAATTTGAGCTCTCCTTCAGATGGTGACGTCTCGATAGGCAAGTCCATTGGCGGGTACTCGCCTTCAGGCAGCGCGTTTGCGCCAGCAAGATGCCAAGTCGTCGGTCAATGTCGAGTAATCGGTTCATCGATGCGAGATGTCTTTTGGAGAGGTCCATTTTTGAGCGACCACTTTTTGCTTTTTGATATGTAGTCTAATTCTAATGTTTTTTAAAGAGATGGATTTTGTTCTTCAATTGCTTGCATTCGTCATCTATTCCTCGAAACGCTTAGGCTCATACGCCGAAGATAGTGAGAGCGCTTAGGCTCATAAGCCGAAGAGAGCAAGAGCGCTTAGGCTCATAGGCTGAAAAGAGCGAGAGCGCTTAGGCTCATAGACCGAAGAGAGCAAGAGCGTTTAGGCTCATAGTTCGAAGAGAGCTCTGTACTTTGCGGAACCGTCCCTTGAAGGGGCAACGGCTAGCCCTAAGGCTTAGATTTGGGTGGATTCACGTTTTTAAGGCTTAAGTATGTGATGCTCGAGGATTCAACGGTCATCCCTAAGGCTTGGACTTAGATCGACTCATGTTATCGAGGCTTGAGTCAGCGATGCTCGAGGGGTCAACGACCAGCCCTAAGGCCTGGACTTAGATCGACTCGCGCTATCAAGGCTTAAGTCGGTGATGCTCGAGGGGTCAACGGCCAGCCCTAAGTCCTGGAATTAGATTGACTCCCGCTATCGAGCTTAAGTCAGCGATGCTCGAGGGGTCAACGGACAGCCCTAAGGCGTGGACTTAGATCGACTCACGATATCGAGACTTAAGTTGGCGATGCTCGAGGGGTCAATGGTCAGCCCTAAGGTCTGGACATAGATCGACTCACGTTATCGAGGCTTAAGTTGGCGATGCTCAAGGGGTCAACGGCCAGCCCCAAGGTCTGGACTTAGATCGACTCACGCTATCGAGGCTTAAGTCGGTGATGCGCTATGGGTCAACAGTCAGCCCTAAGGACAGTACTTCGATCGACTCACGCTATCGAGGCTTAAGTCGGTGATGATCGAGGGGTCAACGACCAGCCCTAAGGTCTTAGATCGACTCACGCTATCGAGGCTTAAGTTGGCGATGCTCGAGGGGTCAACGGCCAGCCCTAAGGCCTGGACTTTGATCGAATAACGCTTTTGAGGCTTAAGTCAGTGATGCTCAAGGGGTCGACGGCCAGCCCTAAAATTTGTACTTAGATCGACACATGCTATCGAGGCTTAAGTCGGCGATGCTCGAGGGGTCAACGACCAGCCTTAAGGCCTGGACTTAGATCGACTCACGCTTTCAAGGCTTAAGTCGGCGATGCTAGAGGGGTCAACGGCCAGCCCTAAGACCTGGACATAAATCGACTCATGCTTTCGAGGCTTTAGTTGGCGATGCTCGAGGGGTCAACGGCCAGCCCTAAGACCTGGACATAGATCGACTCACGCTTTCGAGGCTTTAGTCGGCGATGCTCGAGAGGTCAACGACCAACCCTAAGGCCTGGACTTAGATCGACTCACGCTTTCGAGGCTTTAGTCGGCGATGCTCGAGGGGTCAACGACCAGCCCTAAGGCCTGGACTTAGATCGACTCACGCTATTGAGGCTTAAGTTGGCGATGCTCGAGAGGTCAACTAGCAGCCATAAGGCCTGGACTTAGATCGACTCACGCTTTTGAGACTTAAGTCGGCGATGCTCGAGGGGTCAACGGCCAGCCCTAAGGCCTGGACTTAAATCGACTCACACTTTCGAGGCTTAAGTCGACGATGCTCGAGGTGTCAACGGACAGCCCTAAGGCCTGGACTTAGATCGAATCACGTCTTCGAGGCTTAATTCGGTGATGCTCGAGGGGTCAACGGACAGCCCAAAGGCCGAACTTAGATCGACTCACGTTTTCGAGGTTTTAGTCGGCAATGCTCGAGGGGTCAACGGCCGTCCCTAAGGCCTGGACTTAGATCGACTCACATTTTCGAGGCTTTAATCGGCGATGCTCGAGGGGTCAACGATCAGCCATAAGACCTGGACTTAGATCGACTCACGCTTTTGAGGCTTTAACATGACCAATCTCTCAATGGACCTTCTAGATGATGACTCCTCCCTCCCTTCTGGGAAACAATAGGTGGGGAAGGAGGATAAGCACTGGGGGGGGGGGGGGGGGGGGGGGTCGATGACCAACATATAATGGGGGGAGCTGATCTCGGCCGCGATTGCAGAGTGGTCTTAGAAAAAATCATTGTTCCCAAGGCATCATCCCCTTACTCGACCGGAGGTCCCGAACGGGGAGGTCGACATTCATAAACTAAGGCGTTCGTGGTGATCGCGCGCTCCTTGACTCGTTTACTCTCAGCACAAAATTAAGTTAAAATAAGCTCTTTAGAGAAATATGACAGTTTGTATTGAAATGCACAATAATTATAGAGGTATTGTTACAGGTCCCATGCTCGACGCTCGCCCTGAGTCGTCGGCTTAGGGGTAGAACCTTTTCATATCATCGCCGCTCCAGGTGTTTTCGAGCGTCTCGCTTTTTTGATTTTGCAGTCGATAACCTCCTGCTCTCAGAGCTTCCAGGATCACGTACGGTCCCCCCAATTTGGATTGAGTTTTCCCACAGTTGTCGATCTAGCGGCGGCGCCGACCTTTTTTAGGACTAGGTCGCCTTTTTCGAACTATTTGATCCGGATGTGTTTGTCGAAGTACTTAGTCATCCTCCTTTTGACTTCTTCTTTTCTTGTCGTGGAGAGGTCTCAAAGCTCTTCTACAGAATCCAAAGATTGTTCCAGAGCTTCGTCGTTCTCGAGCCTCCATTCTACACTTCCTTCTTTGGCCGCAACAACCCTGGGACCGGGAACCTCAAATTCCACAGGAATGAGAGCCTCCGACCAGTGACACAGTTTCACAGGAGTTTCTCCAATAGACGAACTCGGAGTGGTCATAAGTGCCCATAGGACATAGGGGAGCTCCTCTACCCAATTGCCTCGCAGATTCTCAACCTTCTTTTTCAAAAGGTTGAGAAAAAGCTTGTTGGCGGCCTCCACCTGGCCGTTGCTTCGGGGGTGATGCACTGAGGCAAAGTGCAGGTTAATCCCTACTTGCCTGTGGAATTCTTTTATCTCGACGCTAGCGAACTGAGGGTCGTTGTCTGTGACAATGGCCTGGGGTATGCCGAACCGGCATACGATATCTCCCCATAGGAAGTTTCTCACCACCTGGGACGTTGTCTTTGCAAGAGCTTTCGCTTTTATCCACTTTATGAAGTAGTCGATCATCAACAAGATGAATCGATGTTGCCCGCTTGCGGGGGGAAAGGGCCCTACCAGGTCCATTCCCCAAATGGCAAATGGTCAGGGAGACGTGATGGCCATCAGCTGCTAGGCCGACAGTAGCTGCAACGGAGCGTAAAGCTGGCATTTCTGGCAGCTCCGGGCGAAGCTCTCCGCATCCTTCCGAATGGTTGGCCATAAGTATCCTTTCCGCATAATCCTCTTTCCAGCGTACGACTCACTGAGTGGCTACCGCACTCGCCGGAGTGTATCTCTTCTAGGACTAGTGGGAACTCCGCCACCGTGAGGCACCGAGCCAGACCAGAGATAATCCTCTGATAGAGACCTCCATCATGGAGCAAATTGTAGGCCGACTTATGTCGGAAACGACGCTTGTCTTTCGTGGCTGTCGAGAGCTCCGTAGTGTTCAGGTAGGCGACGAATGGATTCATCCAAGATGGAGGTCTTTCGATCTCCATCAACTCTCCTTACTCGATTGGTCTGAACAACTTGGTTTGGGTGTCTCCTGCCCTGGGGCCATACTTGGCCAGCCAGTCGGTTGTGTCGTTCTCTTCCCTCGGGACATGTTGTATGAAGAAGGATCTGAAGGTGCCGATCAGGCTTTTGACCTTCAGGAGGTATTGCAAGAGGATCGGTTCCCTCGCCTCGAACTCCCCTCGGATTTGCGACGCAACCACCATCGAGTCAGTGTGAGTTCGGATGTCTTGGACTCCCAACACCCTGGCCAGGCGGAGGCCTGCGATAACGGCCTCATATTCGGCTTGGTTGTTGGTGACGGGGAAAAGGATCTCGACCACTTGCTCGATTGTTGTCCCTTGAGGGCTTACTAGGACGATCCCCACCCCGAGGGAATCCTTTCCTGAGACTCCGTCCACAAACATTTGCCAGGAGACGAACTCTTCTGCCCCCTCTTGCTCTTCCCCCTTGGCGGAGAAGTCTGTCACTGCTAGTGCTTTGATCGCCATCCTTGGTATATAGACGATGTTGAACTCCCTAAGTTCGACGGGCCACTTAGCGAGCCGACCGGAATGCTCCACCATTTCCAGGACCGTCCTCAGGGGGTGATTCGACACCACTTTTATGGTGTGGGCTTGAAAATACGGCCTCAACCTCCTGGCGGAGGTAATGAGCGCGAAGGCTAGCTTCTCCAAGATTGGATAGTGTAGTTTCTCCTTCTTAAGGACCCTACTTGTATAGTAGATTGGTGATTGACGCATCCCTTCCTCTCTGACCAGGACCGAGCTAACTGCCTCGGATCCTACTCCCAGATAGAGGAAGAGGTCTTCTCCTTTGCGGGTCCCCTGAAGCAGAGGGGCTTGCATCAGCTGCCGCTTCAGGGTATGGAAGGCCTATTTGCATTCGGCGGTCCATTCGAACTTTTGATTGTGGCGGAGAGTCCTAAAGAAGGGGGAACATTTCTCCTCAGCTTTAGACAAGAAACAACTCAGGCCTGCGAGCCTCCCAGTTAGTCGTTGCACTTCCTTGGTGTCCCTTGGGGAGGCCATCTCCATGATGGCCTTGACTTTGTCAGAATTTGGCTCGTCTCCTGTGGGAGTGAAGATATGTCCCAAGAACTTTCCTCTGCTAGCTCCGAAGACGTATTTAGCAGGGTTAAGTCTCATCTTATACTTCCGCAGTGTTGCAAAGGTTTCCTCCAAGTCCTCCAGATGCTCTTAGATACCTTTGCTTTTGACTAAGAGGTCGCCACGTAGACCTCCAGGATGCGCCCCTTCTGATCTTTGAAGACCCGGTCCATAATCCTTTGATAGGTCTCTCATGGGTTCTTCAGACCGAAAGACATCATCTTGTAGGAGTAGCAACCGTCGTTGGTGACGTCTTTTAGGTCGGGATGATGCATCCAAATTTGACGGTATCCTGAAAAAAACATCAAGAAATCTCATCACAGAAAAACCGACGGCCGAATCAAACAGCGCGTCGATTTGAGGCAAAGGGTAGCAATCTTTTGGGCAAGTTTTATTCAATAGTGAAAAGTCTATACACATGCGCCATTTTCCACCGGTATTCTTGACCATTACAATGTTTGAGACTCAGCTTGGGTACTGGATCTCTGAAACAAAATCTGCCTCCAGTAGCTTTTGCACCTCCTCACAGATGGGCTCAGCCAGGGAGGTGGCAATCGATCTCTTCTTTTGACGAATCGGACGGACCTCAGGGTCGAGATTGAGGCGATGACATGCACTTTGGCATCAATACCATGCATGTCTGCGGCGCTCCAAGTGAAGATGTCAATGTTGGCTTGTAGCCATGCTGCTTCTGCTGATCCTCCCTTGTCAGCTCCTTGCTGACCTTCAGGCTTTCGCTCCTCTCGTCCGCAGCGGTGACCTACATCTCCTACACCTCTTCTGCCGCTTCTAGGCATGACATCACTTCCATCACCCTACTGTCCCTGAGTGTACTTCAGGCAAGAAGGTAGCATTCTCTGGCTACTTTCAAATCACTCTGAATCTGAATCTGCAACCCTCCCTGAGTGTACTTCAGGCACTGATGAAAGGAGGAGGGCACAGATTGGAAGGTACTGAATAGAGGCCTTCCGAAGATAGCATTATAGCTGCTCGGAGCGTTTACGATGACAAACCGATAGTTCTTCGAGGTTCCTCCAAGGATCACCAGCAGCTCTACTCCTAACTCCTTCCGCTCCCCCGTGAAGCTGAACAGCGGACCATCTGAGGCCTTCACCCTTATGGTTTCCACTGTCATGGCATCAAACGTCTTTTTGAAGATGACATTAACCAGGCGGTCATTATCCACAAGGATCCGAGTAACTATAAAGTTCTCGATCGTTGCTTAAATGACAAGGGCATCGTTGAAGGGGTCCTCATTTTCCGACATATCCTCCGTCAAGAAGGTGATCTCTCCAACCGGAGGTGGGCCCTAGCACGTCGACGTGATGCTCCTTCTGTAGATGCTATGAAGGTTGCCTCCACTCCTACTCCTCCATGGATGGAGTTGATTCCTGCTCGGGTTCCGATATCAACTCGGTCCTCACATCTTACACAAACCAGGATCGGGGTTAACACACCCCGATCGCTACTTCTTGTTGCGGGTCTTCGTGTTTTATTCCGGGTGCTCTCCTGACTCCTCCGACAGTCCTTATCATATCCAGAAACTCCTGGCACGCCGCAGTGGCGTGCCCTTCTACTTGGTGTAAGTCGCAGTAGAGGATCACCTTTCTCCCTTGATGCCCCCGATCTAAGGCTTTCCTTCGCTGGTTCTGCACATGACGTTTAACGGTCATTGCTTCCCGAGGAGGAGACCTAAAGGGCCTCATAAACTCCTAATGTCTTCCTAGTGCGTCGAAACGAGCTCGATGCTCGGGAGAACGTCGTGATCCAGGTCTGAACGGATGATGCCCTCCCCCTGCTGACTTCCATGGATGCCTATGGGTCAGGGCCTAAAAGCTTCTCTCGGGCTCCCTCTGCTCCGAAATCGCTCCTGGCCTTATGAACTCTCCTCCCTGTCGGCGGGCTTCCTCTGGCTTTCGGCCTCCTCCTGAGTAGAGAGCTCGTAAGTGAGGCTAGGAAGTTCTTGTTGTTGCCTTCTGCATGGATGTATCGCCCTGCAAGATCAATTAGCTCCTCGAAAGAGACAGGGGAATCCCGATCCAGTTCCATCCTGAACAGTCCCACCTGAAGGCCGAAAGTGAGAGCCAGCTGGAGGGTGTAACCATCCACCTCTTGGATTTGCAGGAGTTCTTCTTGGAAGCGGTCGATGTAGCTCCCCAGCGACTCGTCAGACCCTTGTTTGAGGGAAAAAAAGGGTGGTCGGCCCATTTTTCCTCTTCTTTGACGTTGCAAAATGCAGCATCAGCACTCTACACCGGTTCTCGAAGCAGTAGATAGAACCTGCGGTAAACTGGTGGAACCAGTCTCTTGACTTCCCTTTGAAGGTGATCACAAAAATCCTGCACTTGAAGGCGTCGGTTATTGCTCGAATTGAGACGACGTCTTCAAACCACTGCAGGTGTTGAATGAGATTCTTTCCCGGTGTAGTAGTTGAGTACGGGTTCGCGGAATCCCTCGGGAACTGCTGCGATCACTATCTCCTCACAAAATGGGCTCATCGTCCCATCCTGGCGAGATGTCCTCTGGCGAGTTCCATCGTCCTCGCGGAGGTGGAGAGCTCGCAGGGTGATGCATTGGGATCGCCTAAACAGTGCTCGCTTTTCCTCTAATGAGGTGGCGACTTCTTTGTCGGGCCGCCGCGACGGTCCAACACCCTCGGTCGGGGTGACGACTGGCAGCGAGGTCGCTGCGAGCTCAGTAGCAGGAGCTAGGAGAGCTCGCAGTGCCTCCATTGTCCCCTCCCTGAATACCGCGGGGTCGGATTTAGTGACGAACTCGCTCGGGGCTTGTGTATTGTCGAGATCCAAATCCTTTTCGTCTTCATTCTCCATTTAACCTTTCACTAGAGGTTCTTCCTTTGATCACGGTCCACGCTCACAGCATCAAAATGTTGGAACCAGGGCTATCCTGGTTCACAAAAGTTGGGAACGGTTGCGACCAAAGGTTACTTGTCTAGCGGTCGGGACAGAAGAACTTAAACTAAGGGGAGATGGAGAATGCAAGAAGGGATTGCCTGTGAACAGGATCTCCCGAGCTACAACGAGGAGGCCCCGCCACTAACCCGGAAGTATATACAAACTTCCCCTCCTAAACCAGAGTTGTGCTCGCCACAAGGGAGGCACAGAGAGGTTTTTGGGAACCTATTGGGGATCAACGTGCCTTCAACTTATGTCTTGGGGGTCCTATTTATAGGCAATCAAGGGGAAGGGGGTTTATATATGGACTACGAATAACCACCCCACCTCTTGAGATACTGGGTACCTGACACCTAGCAAGTTTGTTTGTTGTCGTTTTTCGCGAGGTCTCCTTTATGTCGAGGCCACGTTTGTTGATCTCGCTTTTAGCGAGCCGGAACCGGTTGCAAGAAGCATGATGATATGCCCGCTGAAGAGGAGAGCTCTCACTGGGGGTCTCGCGGATAAAATAGGTGGGTTCTCAATTTCTAGCCCGATGAGATCGCTGGCAGTATATGCGAGCTCTCGAATCCTCCTTGCTCGACTTTCTTGTTCTCGCCTCTTTAGGTTGATAACCACTCTTTGGAGGTCAGGGGGTTCATCACCGGGTCGGGGACCCATCTCGACGAATATGGGTTGTACAATAAGAATATAAGCTTATCAAAATTTGTTCCTGGTAAGATTAAAACTTCTTTGTTAAATCCTCATGATTGTACTGATTATATTCATAGTCGTCATGTTGCTAGTTCTTTCATGTTAGCAAGTCTAGTTATGCTTCTCCATTTGATCCTACTCGCACTAATGCTTGAGAACCTTCCCCTCGCCTTTTCAAAGGAGAACACATATTATATTATTTTTGTTGATAATTTTTTCTCATTTACCTGTATTTACTTGATCTTCAAGAAATTAGATATCTTTCTGATGTATCTTGGGTTTACAAAGATCACTGAGACTCGGTCCACAAACAAAATCAAAATACTTCGCTCTGAATTTGGGGTAAGTATACAACTCATTAATTTCATAATTTTCTTATGTCAAAGGGGCATTCGCTCAATTTTGTGTCCTCGTACTCATTAGAAGATAAGATCGTTGAGCATTGTCCACATTCTTGGCGTTCAGATCTTATTTTTATCGTCTTCTTGTTTCTGTGCAATTTTGAGAAGTTGTCCTTATTAGTGTGTTTTTTAAAAAGATTCTAACCTTTATTTTTTATAGTTTCCAATTATTGAAGGTTGTGCAGTCATGACTCTGATTACTCTTCACTCAGGGTTTTTTGTTGCACGGGTTCATTTAATTACCTTCAATTATGGAGATAAATTATATCGAGATTTGTTGCTTGTGTATTTCTTGGTTATAGTTCCCAGAATAAGAGATTAATATTATGATCTTGTTGTTAGAAAGTTTTGTGTAACTTGTCGTGTCATGTTCCTTAGAACATATCTTATTATGATTTGTCTCGAACTGGAATATCTTATTATGATTTGTCTCGACCTCAAGTTCCCTTACATAAATCCACACCTGTAGAGGTTATTTTTTGACAATGAGACATATATTCCACTTATTTTTCATACTCATACTTCGACTCTATTTGGGCCAGCATTTGGGATGCAAAAGTTGTAAAGCCTCGGTCTACTGTGGCTGCGCTACAGGTCTGCAGACCAGTGACCCCAACCCATTTCCACAGAAATGATTGGCCGCAACCGCTAATTCCAATGTTTGGTTGTTGAGGCTGGGGCTTGAACCCCAGACCTCCTAGATAAGGGAGCTCTAAACTGGTCTTTATCACCAACTGAGCTGCACTTTTTATGTAACGCCCATGTCTAGTGTGGGTGCTCTACAGGTCAGCAGACCAGTGACCCCAACCTATGGGAGAGATCAGTAGATGGACGTTGGGTATTCCTTATAAATTGAGCAGGATGGGTTTCCGTTAACGGGAAAAAACCAGGTTGGAGCAGTGGGGAATCCGGAGCTCATGCAGAAGAGCGAGCTCAATCAGCACGAGCGAGCTTCTTCAGGACTCGACTTGCTCTGATACCATGTTAAATATTAAGCCATACGATATAGTAATTTTATTACTCCTTATTCAAGTAAAATACAAGTACATGTACATATATATATACGAGCGACAGGCACGGGGCTCCGCCCCTACGGCCAACCGCGACAGTACCTCAACTACAATAGTGCACGGGGGGCTTCCATGCCTCGCGCGTCATTATCTCAGCCACGACATTGTCCCGGCGTGATGACACTTCCGCCGCTCCAAAACCCATGAGTGTTATATTCTGCTCATTCCTCATTTTTGTGGTGTGCACGTGGGTTTGTGAGCGGAGGGAAGCACACGTTGTTTATTGTAGTTAGAGGAGTTTATCTACATGAGAACACTTTTTTTAAAATAAAAGAAAAATACATAAATTTTAAAAACTGAAAAAAATTTAATAAAGAGGGGTAAAATCGGAAAGTGAATGTTTAACCAAAGGGTGTTTTTCCCTTTTAATATATGATAGATATATATACAGGGGAGTGACACCTTAACTCCAAACATCAATATGAGACTAATCTATATAAGAGAGGTATCTCCTGATGGGCCATAGAGGTGGGCATTTACAGTGGACTTTTACACATTTCGTCTATACTTATTAAAGAAATGAGTGGAAAAAATAAATTGTATTGACCCCTCTTAGGTATTTATACCTATTACATTAATATCTAACTTAACACCTAAAATATCAACACTCTCTCTCAAGATGGGCGAAAGATATTCACTAAGCCCGTCTTGTCACATAATCTAGACAAATCGGGTGAACTAAGTCCCTTAGTAAGACAATTAGCAACTTGCTCTTTAGTAACTACGTGTCTCAACTCCAGTTGACCACTATTCAACTTTTCCTTGATAAAGAATTTGTCTATCTATTTGTCTATCTCCACATGTTTAGTTCGGTCATATTAAATGGGATTGTTCGCAATGTTAATAGTCATTGTTTTAAATGTCCTCCGACATGTCATTTTTTAGGGCAAAACGATATTTTTTTTCTAAAAAAATAGATTATGTTATTTTGTAAAATATAGGCCGACATATCCAATTTTTTTCGATATATAGGCCGACACGACTTTTAAATATATTGTCTGCTATTTTGTTTTATGTTATATTAGCAGACTAGCAGTATATGTTTAAATCACCTATATGTGTTATATTATGTATGTTTAAATCAATTAAACTTTTTGTTTCGATTTTTTAAATGTTATTTTTACAACCAATTTTGTATAATTATTTCATATTACAAAAAAGACAAGCTTATGAAGAATTTTATAAGCGACTAGATACAAAAGATGGAGAGCATGACATATAAATTGCTCGAGATAGAGAAAGGAAGACAAGAGATTTAATCCAAGTTAAATGCATAAAGGATGAAACAAATATAGTTTTGGCGGATGATGTGGCTATTAAAGAGCGATGGAAAAGATATTTTTGTCAACTCTATAATGAAACAAAAGACAATGAACTGAACTTGGAAGAGTAAAGTAAATCGGAGGAGTATAGGAACATAACGTTTTATCGTAAAATTCAAGTATCGGGGGTAAATGATGCTCTAAAGAAGATGAAAAATGAAAAAGCGGTTATGCCGGACGATATACCCATCGAAATATGGAAATGTCTAGGGAAAGAAGGAATTTGTGGCTTACATGTTTCTTCAATAAGATACTGAAGTCAAAGAGAATGTCAGACCAATGGAGAGAAAGTATTTTGGTACCTTTGTATAAGAATAAAAGAGATATACAAAATTGTGTTAATTACAGGGGAATTAAATTAATGAGTCATACCATTAAACTATGAGAACGAGTAATAGAAAGAAGAGTAAGACGAGAGACTAGCATCTCGGAGAATCAATGGATTCATGCCAGGGAGGTCGACCATGGAAGCTATACATCTCTGGAGGAGACTCATTCACAACTATCGAGAAAGAAAATAAGATTTGCATCTGTTGTTTATCGATCTTGAGAAGACTTATGATAGTGTTCCAAGAGAGATCTTATGAAGAGTCTTAGAAAAGAAAGGTGTAAATGTATCATACATTGACATAATCAAAGATATGTATACAAATTCAGTGACGAGGTGAGGACATCTGGAGGATTAACACATGAACTCCCTATCATTATTGGCTTGCATCAAGGTTCAGCTTTAAGCCATTATCTTAGATGAGCTCACCAGACATATCCAACAAGCAATACCTTGGTGTTTATTGTTTGCGGATGATATCATTTTGGTCGATAAGACGCGCGAGGGTGTAAACGCGAAACTTGAATCTTGGCGAGACACTATAGAAAAGAAGGGTTTTAGGTTGAGCAGGGCAAAGAAGTATATGGAGCTTAAATTTAACAGTGCAAGAAGGACGGATGACTTTGTTATTAAGTTGGGTGATCAAGATACTTCCCACAGTGAGTGCTTTAAATATCTTGGATCGATAGTTCAAAAAGATGGAGGTGTTGATAAAGATGTGATACATAGAATCCAAGCAGGTTGGTTGAAGTGGAGAGGCGCGTCAGGGATCTTATGCGATCGTAAAGTACCATTAAAACTTAAAGGCAAGTTTTACCGTACTGCAATTAGACCAGTGATGCTCTCAGCATTGAGCTTGTACTTCTAATCAATGAGAGCAACCGCAGGCCTCCACCCCAGCATATCTGTTTTCGTCAGCAGATCTAGCACATATTTCCGTTGAGATAGAACAATCCCCTCTGCTCCACAAGCTATCTCAATCCCAAGGATATACCTTAACTACCCCAAGTTCTTTACCTCAAACTCCTTGCCCAATCTCATCTTCAGCTGAGCAATTTTGCTCTCATCATCACCAATGACAATCATATCATCCATATACACAATAAGTATTGTAGTGTAAGCTCCACATCGCCTATAGAACATTTTATGATCGGCAATTGGTTTGTTGATACCCCATGTCTACCATAGCTCTCATAAACCTATCAAATCATGCTCGAGGAGACTTCTTCAGTCCATAAAGAGACTTCTGAGTCTACACATCTTACTAGTCATTTGTTTCGTGCCAAAACCTGGTGGTACCTCCATATATACCTCTTCCCTCAAATCTCTATGAAGAAAGACATTTTTCACGTTGAGCTGATGTAGTTTCCATCCCCCATTCACTGCCAAAGATACTAGTGTTTGCATTGTGCTCATCTTATCCACGGGTGCAAAGGTCTCGTCATAATCGGTGGCATAGGTCTGATTGTACACCTTTGCCACTAATCGGGCCTTGTAGTGCTCAACCTGACCCTCTGGGTTTTGTTTCACTGCGAAGACACACTTGCACCCAACTGCTTTCTTACCTGGTGGTAGTGACACAAGCTCCCAGGTTTTATTCTTTTCCAGGGCCCCGAGTTCTTCTAGCACTACAACTTTCCACTTTGAATCCTCCTTAGTAACCTGCCAACACTTAAGAATAGAGACAATGTCCAAAGATGCAATGAATGCTCCATACACAAGTGATATATGAGAGTAGTAAACAAACTGGGCAATATCATGAGGAAAACTACATCGATCAGGCGAGACTACCGCATTACTGCGGGAACTTCTACTTACCGGTAGGGGAGTGAGAGTAGAGAGAGGAATCATATCACCTGTGTCTTCTGAATTTGAGGTGGATGGTGTAAGTGTCTCAGGAGTCAGACTAGGCGGAGGAGAGGGACTAGGTACAGATGGCATAGTAGGCACTGCAGGCACATTTTCCTCATTTTGTTGTCTTCTCCTCATATACACTCTTAGCTCCCTCTGGGTCGGAGGTCCACCATCCTCAAATCTCAATTCCCCCTACGCCTGAGGTCCACCATTCTTCTCATGCATCGGCACCATAGCCGACTCCACACTCGACGCAAGGGGACAGGGGATACTCACTACCCCCCTCTCGTCACTACTGATATCCTCCCCTTCTTGCCTCATAATGCTTATAACGGGCGAGACACCAAAGGATGAGTCAACCTGAGAAGAATAGTACGAATCAAGCTCTCCAAATGTGACGTCCATACTAACGAACAACCTCCTCTCTGTTGGACTCCAGTAAATATACCCTTTTTTAGTAGTCGAATACCCAACAAAAACACACTTCACAGCCCTTTGGTCAAACTTTCCCACATTTGGTTTATTGTCATGCACGAAGCACATACAGCCAAAAGTTTTGAGAGGAAGAATATCTCCATTCTTACCTCCCAGCATCTCAAGGGGAGACTTCCAATCTAATACATGTGAGGGCATCCTATTGATCAAATAGGCAGCTGTCAGGGCTGCCTGTCCCCACAAGTACTTCGGTGCCTTCATCGACATCATCATACTCTGGGTCACATCAAGGTGCATGTTCTTCCGTTCAGCGACCTCATTTTGTTTTGGTGTGTATGCGCAAGTGGTTTGATGTTGTATCTCCTGGGATGACAGGTACTCCTCAAATGCCCTGTTGGTGTACTCTGTCTCATTATCAGACCTCAACACCTTCACAACTGCACCGTATTGGGTCTGAATTTGTTTGTGAAAATCTTTAAAGCATGCAAACATTTCACCTTTATTTTTCATTAAATAAAGTCATGTCACGCGAGAAAAACAATCAATGAAAAATACAAAATATCAGAATCCATTCATACTAGCTGTGGGGCAAGGTCCCCAAACATTTGAATGTACTAAGTTAAAAACAGAAGAACTCCTACTACCAGAACTAGAATAAGAGCTCCTGGTATGTTTTCTCAGTTCACATGCATCACACACCAGTTTTGTTGTATTAGCCTTTTCATACAAAGATGGATACATCCTACTTAAGACAATAAAAGAAAGATGGCTCAAACGTTGATGATTAAGCATCAACAAGTCCTCCACATTCATCCCAACTCCTTCAGCACCCTCTACAATGGATGAAAGAGCCGAGTTCATAATCCTCCTATCCAGGTACCACAAGTCACTATGTCATATGTCAGTCTCAAGTCTCTTGTCAATCTCTTTTTCCTGGAAGATCACCTTTGGGATATCAAATAAAACAACACATTTTAGCAGAGATATAATAGAGCTAATGGATAAAAGGTTCACAGGAAAAGGAGCATGCAAAATATTGGACAAAGTCAAAGTATTGGTACATTGCACAGTACCTTTACCAACAACTGGCTGAGTTGTACCATCGGCAGTTTGAATGCACTCTGGGACTGCTAGGTGAGTATAGAAAGAAAACTCGCTAGTAGTCCCAGTGGCATGACGAGAAGCACTAAAATAAACTATCCAATCTGGTGATCTAGTGGTGGGCATAAAGGCAAAAGCAAGTGTATCACAAGTACCTGAAGTAAAGTGAGCAAAAGAGGCAACATTACCCCTAGATGAAGAAGTGAAATCACCATCGACCACACCCTTTTGTTTTCTCCTCATCAGCTGAGAGTAGGCATCCAAGATTACTTGATCCTCTTCAGGGTGACATTCCTCTCTCATACCCCCTTCTGCCTTTTCCTCTGCGACCATCAGATGTGCTCGATGACCCCCTCTTCCACCACCACTGCGATCCCCACGGCCACGACCACGACCTCCAAGTTGTCCCCTTCCACCTGCAACTCTCTCCTTTGGTGGCTTAGGACAAGCCTGCCTCAGATGATCTATTTCACCACAGTTGAAGCATTATCGTGTCTCACCCCTATAACCTGTCTGACCTGAATTGGTGACTACTAATGCATACTACACCCCTGGATGTCAAGCAACACCAAACTGGTGTCGAATTCTGCTTTCCTCTTGCATCATGGCCGAGATCGTCTTATCCAATGAGGGAATCTTCGACTGAGCAAGCAGCACTGCACACCTTGGCTCAAATGTTGGGTTCAATCCCCTCATAAAGTGCATAGTCTTCGTCTAAGCATTACGCTCCCCTTTCGTACACTCGGGATCCTTGCAACATACCGCAGGTGAGAAATGATCATAATCTGCCCACAGTCGCTCCAAATCTGCGACATAAGCCTGGATCGATTTTTCCCCTACGTAACTGTCTAGATCTCCCTCTCAATCTGAAACACCCTCATGTTGTTGTCAACTCTTGCATAGATTCTACGCAACTCCACCAAACATCACTTACAGTCTCAATGCTATCCACCGTGACGGATATAGACGCAGTCAACGAGTTTAGGAGGCAGGTGTGCAACAGGCTATGCGTGGTCTTCCGCTCATTGTACCTAGGTGAGTCCTTATCAGGCTCCCCCTTCTCAAATGTTAGGTAGCCCTCTAGGTTTCATCCAGATAAAGTCCTCTTCACCCAACGCGACCAGCTCAAATATGTAGTCGAACCATCAAGTTTCAGCTCCACAGGAGAAAGATCCAACTTCACTGGTTGTGGCAGGGTCGAGCCTTCACCTTTGGACAGTTGCATCCTCACAATCGTGGTGCACTCCAAGTCGCTGAGTAGGAGAAGGCAGTTGTTCGCAACCTCTACTGCCACCGCCTTCATCTTTCAGCAGGAGACCCGATCGGGATACCACGCGCATGCAACATTGTCGACCGTGGGATCCTCCCCTGACGAGTATTGTGGTGCTGAAAGACCTTTCGAGGCAAACGAGCCCCGTGGACTGACCTATGATGAGAACTGGAAAGATCCAAGCTTGGACGACAGGGAACAAACTGAGAGCTATCGGCTTGCCTGTTCACCGGATCGTCGTCTCCCCTTTCCTTCGTTGCCTGCAGACAGGCACCGAAGTCATTACTTCCCCCGGCGGTGTTGTCAACGTCGGAAAAGGCTCATATTCCCATATCCGGCGCTACAGGAGCGGGAGGGAGGCTTACGCAGGCTGGCGGGAGAGGAACGACAACGAGAAGAGGAGGGGTTCGATGACGGCCTTCGACTTGCGAGAAGGAGCGAGTGCGACGTGCGGAAACAAGTCTCTAATACCATAAAGAAATGAGCGGAAAAAATAAATTGTATTGACCCCTCTTGGGTATTTATACCTATTACACTAATATCTAACTTAACACCTAAGATATCAACACTTATAACTACAATATGCTAGTCCATTTAGGGTACGTTCGGTTCAGCGTTTTTGAACCCGTGGTTTTGGTTTTCGGAATAAATAATTCTTTTCAGCGGTTCTGTTCGCTGGAATTACCGATGGAATTGATTTTGCATAAAACCCTGGGTTTTAGGCGTTGCCTTTGCCCAATTCTTGCCCTCGCTGTTAGGTTTTCACGGAAGCTTCAAGGACGATGGAACCTCGCGATCTTCATCCTCCCAGCGATTTCGCCGGCGGTGAGTTCTCGCTGCCCTCCAGTCGCCCATTTCTCTTCCTCTACTCTTCATCTTTCTCCTCATCTCAAGTTTTTTCTACATCATCCTACTTCTTCTCCTCCATTCTCAGTATTCTGTTTTATTTTCTGTTTCAGGCGAATTTCTCGGTAGGAAGACAAGCACCTTTGCTGGCAGTGGTTGTTTTATTTTCTGTTTTGAGCAGAACTTCCTCGTCTTCATCCTAAGGTATAACCTTTGCCGGCAGTGGTTGGAGCTTGATTAGCATGCTTACACTTCCTTTATCTGGGGCTTATGTTCTTGTGAAAAAATGAAAGAGGCTGGGAACTTAGTAGTGCAGAAATTTTGTATCAAGATTGAGATTTTGAGATGGTGTTTAGTTTTTCTCATTTGCTTGTGTTTCTAAAATCTGGAAGAGGCTGGGAGGTTTGAACTGTTTTTTGCATAGGGATAATTTCCTACTGCAACTGTGATGAGTGTGTATAAGATGTTTCTGAACAGCTTTGATTGTGTTTCTGAACAGCTAAATGTGATGAGTATATATCACTTCATTTTCTTTCACATGGATTAATCATTGCTCCACTTTGCTCCACTTAATCATTGCTCCACTTTCACATTGTATATCATTTCATTTTCTTTCTGAACAAATTTAATATGGTTTTCCATGCCTTAATCATTGCTCCACTATTTTGGTTCATAATAGCACGGAATTGTGTACTAATATTTCATTGTTATATGTTAGATGAATCCAACCGAGTTGAGAGAGAAACTATTAAAAGAATATATTATGAAATGTGGGTATCTCACAGCACTCGGTGCTACATGGGCGGCGTTAGAATATATTCCTCTGGAACCCGTAGACCATGATATGAATATTGCACTACGGTCTTCATTACTTAGACGCATATATGAGGGTCCAGAAGTGAACTGCTTCAGTTTGTTGAGTATGGGTAAACAACCATTTGGCGAGTTATGCCACATATTGTCTAGTAGAGGTTTATTGCATGAAAGCAAATATGTGTCGGTGAAAGAAGCCGTTGGACTATTCTTATATGTTATAGCACATAACAATAAGTTCTGCGATGTTGGAGTTACGTATCTACGTTCCATGGATACTATTAGCAGACACTTCAATATGGTGCTCAGAGCAATGTTGAAGCTAGCTAGGGACTATATCAAGTTGCCGGAAACAAGATCAATCCGTAGATGGAGATGGTTTGAGCAGTGCGTTGGTGCGTTAGATGGTACACATATTCATGTAACTGTGCCCACTAGAGATCATGGAAGATATAGAAATCGGAAGCAAGCAATAACGACTAATGTATTAGGTGTTTGTGACAACCAGATGAAATTTTTGTATGTTCTACCTGGTTGGGAAGGCTCATCGTCAGATTCAAGAGTATTGCGCGACGCGCTAGAAAGGACAGATCGATTTGAAGTACCAATTGGTAAGTTGTTATCATTTTGTTCTCATTTTTTGAACAATCTTCAATTTCATGACATTGTCCTTATGTTGATGAAATAGATAAGTACTATCTAGTGGATGCTGGGTACACCAACGGTCCTGGTTTCCTTGCACCATATCGATCAACACGTTATCATCTACAAGAGTGGTCAACACAAGGAAACAATCCCACAAATTATAAGGAATTGTTCAATTTGCGTCACGCTAGGGAACGAAATCGAGAGAACGTTTGGACTATTGAAGAAACGTTGGGCAATACTTCGACAACCATCTTTCTTTCATATTAAGGTGCAGGTGCGAAATAAGTAAATATTGATTCTACATTGCATGGGGTTTGTGGTTGTAATGTTTCAATTAATTGCAGGTCCAAATAATAAATGCATGCTGCGTCTTACATAATTTCCTAGTCGAAAAGAGATTGGCCACTAATTCACAATTGCTTGCTGAGGTTGATACTGACATATTATCTGCAGAAGTAGCTGAAGAAGAAGAAATCTACGAATATGATGATAATATCAATCCAATTTAGTCCTCAAATGCATGGACTAATTTTAGAGATAACTTAGCTCATGCAATGTTTACTGAGTATCAAGCTCGTGGTGGGATGTAGAGATGCATGCTGCTGATATTTTTGCTTATTTATCAGACTTTTGTAATACATGAATTGTATATGCTTTTTTATCAGACTTCTGTAATACATGTCATATTATAATGAATTGTAATAAATTATTTTTGATGTTTACTCATTATTTTAAGTGTTTGCAACGAATATAGCAATGGATAAAGTGAAAGAAAAATCATATGTTCATTGGACAACTGAAATGGATCGAAGTCTGTCTAGTGTATTGCTAGAGGAGCATGGTAAAGGTCATAAAACACCGAATGGATGGAAAGCGGTGGCCTTCACAGCAGCAATAAAGGTAATGAAAGATGCACATGGTATTGACTTCACTAAGGAGAAGATCATGGCCAGACTGAAGACGTGGAATAAATATTACAAGGAGGTGTCCGCAATGTTGGACACAAGTGGCTTCGGATGGGATTGGGAACGAAATACAGTCAAAGTTGATAGTGAGGAAGTTTGGGCCAATTATGTCAAGGTATTTTAAATTAAACCATTTTATAATTTTGTTTTAAATTTTGTAATATAGTTTATGTCAACTTTTCATGTTGTGCAGGCTCATCCAACTGTGAAGCACTATAGAGATAAGATTATCATTAATTGGTCAGACCTTGGCATATTATGTGGTAATGACAAGGCTACAGGCGATTTTGCGGCGACAGCAAATGAGACAGACGTTGAGCTGGATGTAGAGTCAGTGGGAGAAGATGTCAACATGGCAGCAGAGCCTTCAGCTGGAGGGAGCAGTAGGCAGAGAAAGAGGAAGGCAACTCCTGGTGAGGCTATAGCAGACGCCATAAATAAAATGGCAGATAGTATGGAGCACGCAGCAGCCGCAATTACAAAAAACAAGGAAGCCCCGTTAGTAGCAAGTTCTGCACAAATCTATGAGGCACTTGCTCAGCTACCAGATTTGCAGCAGCTCGAATTAGTGAAAGCAATGGATCTTCTGGGTGCCAGTCAACTGAAGTTTGACACGTTCATGGCTCTACCAGAACATCTCAGGACGACGTGGCTGCACGTGCAATTCTATGACTTATGAGGACATGATGATGACGTGCTTTTGTTTTGTGCTGTTTAATTAGCAGATTAATATATGTTATGTACTTTTGAATTCCTGTTTTTAATTTCATGCATCTGACTTGAACATTTTGTGGTTGATGAATTTGTTATGTACTTCTAATTAGACTTTATTCATATGTTATGTGCTTCATGTGCAATTTTGTGGTTGATGGATTATCATATGTTATGTACCTCTAATTAGAATTTATTTATTCATGCAATTCCTGTGGATGAATTCCATCCTACAACCGAACAACAGAATTGCCCAATTCCAATTCATGCAGCTCAAAACCTTCCTGCAGCCGAACAGCATAATTGGAATTCAGGAAAACCAAAACCTGCTGGTTTTGGTTTTTACTGAATTCCAATTCTTCAAAACCAAAACCTGCGATCCGAACGGACCCTTAGTGTTTTCGATATCGGTTTTTCAAAATTCCTCAATCTGGCGTATGTGAAGATAAGTGCTAGCCGGCATTATTTTCATACAAATACCAAGTTATTAGTACTCGCCTTATTAGCAATCCTTTTCATCTCAACATTTTTATCATTAAACTCACCACTAATAACCTCAACTCAACTCTATTATTAATCTTGACAACATTTATCAACTTATAATCTTACTCAATGTAACCAAATCTCTGCTTTTCAATTTAATTTCTTGCAAAGACATGATATCAAGTTTCCTCCAATCACTATTCTCATTAATTTTCTCAACACCACATTTAGAATTTACAGTTTCATTTTTAGACCTAATCTTAACTTTAGACCTGGTCCATCCATAATTTTTATAATAATTTGGGCAAAACTACAACATATTACCTATATGTGACAATGTTATTTACTTCTCACCACAAATTAAACCTTGGATATGTCAATTATTTGTTACTTCAAAACATGTTAAACCAAAAAAATTAAACAAACCTATCAATGACTTCAAAGCCTCCTGTGCGTCCATGTCATGGTTGGAGACGTCAGGTTCAAACTGCTCAACATAAAGGCGAACTGTTGCACCTGCGGATCCAGTACCCTAAAAAGTGACAAAATGCCAAAAAGGAATGTGATTAGAAGTAACCTATCAATGCATATCAACTCAAACACTTTATAGTTGCTTCGGTAAATAATCTGATCGGCAAATTCTAGTTAATGAAATACATCATCTCAAAGAAGGGATAATGGATATTGCATACCGATAAGCGAAATATGATTCTTGATCCATCAGTGAAAACAAACCGAACGCCTTGCTTCGAGGCTACACTTCCATCTACCTGTGAGATGCTATTTTCATGTGGCATGGAAAGAAAACCCATTTTATCATAAATAGCAAGATGCCAACACAAATCTTACTGGATCAGTATAACTGTAGTCATCCGCAAACTTAAGTTTGTAATTACCTGACAAACAAATAGCGAATATTAGGATAGAGGAAATACAACTGAATTTATGACTGAACTTGACAATGGCATTTTAAGGATACAAACCAAAGTTATCGCCGGACTTTGTGCTGGAAATAAGTTCCCTAAGATGTCCCATCATTTTATTAGCACCATCTGATTCACATTCCTGCAAAAGACAAAAACGGAGACCATAGAAGAGTAGTAAGCCAAGGCTGGCTCAGAACGAACTTGACCAAAGTGGAGCATGGAACGAACAAGAAATGTATGTGTCAATATGAATGCATATATAGATAATTTTGTAAGTATTAATACACAAATTAATGTATATATTTATCTATGCATTTATATACATGAATGAATCAATATTTCTAAGAGTAAATGTATTTATAAGACAATTTGTCACTGGACATCAGAAATGTATAGAAAGCAGTTTGATATTTTTGGCTCGAATGGAGCTTGAAATAAAGTTGAGGACTTGGCTTGATTAGATTGAATCATCAAATGCCTTGTTTAAAATAAAATTTCTGCATCCCAATTGTCTAGAACAGAAACCATTTCTAACATAAATACTCTTCATCTGTAGAATGTTTAAGCAAGTACCTCATAATCATATCTTGAAAAAAAGTTTCTGCCATAGGTTGCCCAATGCTCTCTAGCAACATCTGCTACTGATACTAACTTCTCCCCAACTTTTTTGCCTTTATTTCGATATGCAATGATAGAAAGCCAAGCCAAAACAGCCCTATATATTGAATTGTGGCAAACTAATTCAAATAAATCAAATAACACATTTTTTCTTGGTTATAGGCACTCTAAAATGGTAAAAATTCCCGCTAATCCGACACAACCAATTTGCTAAATTGTGGAGAAAAAATCAGGAAAAAAATGGAATACTTTATGGAATTTTCACAAATTGAAGCAATTTTTTTTACCATATCCCATCTTTCTCCCTAATGTGATCTGAACCTGTTCCAAAACTTTCTTCCCCACAAATAGACAACTTCCCTGCGTCCATTAGGTTTCCAAAGAATTTCCAGCCAGTAGGGACCTGTTCAGAAAATGGTTTGCTCAATGCTAATTAGCATAAATAGATGATAAATTGTTCACATCATCCTTCACTTTTGTATCAAAAATTATGTAAAACAAATGGAATTATAAATAACACACAATCTAGCAAACAGGAAACCTCATAGAATGGAAGCTTAAGTTTTTCTGCAACGCGATCAAGAGCACCACTTGTTGGCATAGACCTAGCAAGTCCCTGAGAAGTATTTAAATTAACATATCAAAAAGTAGAAGCATGGAAGCAAAGCAAAAATGCTTCTTATATAAAGAAAGTAATTTATGTGCTAAACCTTTGGACCATTCTGAAAGTAAGGAATTGCTGCTTGTGCATTAGCTGCAATAATAGCCACAGAGTCCGATGGGGTGACAAAAAAACCTCTCCCAAGAATCATGTTCCGGTCACCATCACCTGACCAAGAATAAATATTTCTGGAGACTTAACTTAGCAAAGCAAACATTAAGTAGGAATTCTTAGTAAAACATAGGGACTATTTTTAAAACCCCAGCTAATAAATAGCATTTTAACCCTTAACACTTAACACGATCCGTTTTCTCCCTCTACTTTTCCTTTGATTGATCGTGATTTCTTCTCCTTAATGCCAATCGAGCACATGTCTGAAGGCTCTATATATTTACTAACATAAACTGCACTTCACAAAATAAATCAAACTTTTCAACTGCCAAAAGGGTTTGCATACCATCACTTGCTGCTCCTAAATCAGGTGCATTCTCACCATACATAATGTTAACCAGTTCCTTTGCATACCTGATGCACAATTGAATGCATATGATGTCCTAACAAAAATGAAATTTCAAAACATGATATTCTTTAAGTTTCTTACATAAGATTAGGATCTGGATGGCCATGCCCGAAATCTTCCAAAGGTACTCCATTTGAAATGCAATCCTGTCAGTCAGTATATTATTTTAGATCCCCATACACAATGTGCGAACTTCTTATCAGAATGAAGAGGAAAACAGAAGCATCAAACCAAATTCGCTCCAAGACGATCCACAAAAATAGGTTTGGCATATGCACCAGTCACTGCATGCATGGCATCGAATGCAAACCTACAAAATTAGTTAAATCAAATTAGTAGCATCTAAGAGACCCAAACATACACCACAAAACCTTTTCAAAGAATTAGCTTTCACTGGTTATATTATATGGTTGTGTTTGCAAACAAAAATTGTTTCCAATGAACAAATCAAGAAGTTGCCAAATAAAACAATTAACACACTACTTAGTAAATTGAATATTTCTAAGATTATGCCAATTATGTCCATTATAATTTGTTAGAAATTAGTAGTGAATGGCTAAAATTTTGCTAAGAAGATCATCATACCTGAAATCTGGCCTAGAAAGAAGCTCTTTCATAAGCTGAAAATCAAAAACGTTCTGCAAAAGTAAAAGATGAAATTTTCTATGAGATGATTACATTCCAAAGATGCTCATCATTTCCTGGTTATTCCATTACCTCCAATAGATCAAGATAGTCTGCAACTGGATCTATCACCTCAACGAGGAAGTTATCATAGCTTGTAACGCCAATGTGAGTGAGGTCGACATCTGGAATATCAGCTATTTTTATCTCCAACATCTGCAATGTAAATTCAAGTAAAGCATTGCTCAGAAGTTGAATTGCTACTATGAACACAAATTATTATGTCAGCACAGATGCATAATGTTTAGCAAATAACACTAGAATATATTCAAGGGTAACATACTCATCATCATTAGTCTTATCTCAACTATTTATGACGGGATTATAAATCATTATTTTTTATTCTCATGTCTAATTCTTTGACACTTTGTGCAAGGCCAATGCTCTGGATGCTGAATGAAGGAAGCATGGTTATGCGCACATAAATCAAAATGGATTCTTTGGTCTGCCCTCTCTGATGTCTTTGGCTTTGATTTGAGGGCATGATTCCGCAGCAAACGTGACAGTATAGGGGGCCACTATTTCAGTGGTAATCTGTGAGCAGCCACTTTGTGCATTTATTGTCAAAGGTTCGGTCTTTCTCCTTTGAGAGAAGCCACTTTGTGCATAGGGCCAAAGGTTAGGTCTGTTTCCAATCTTTCCCCGCCCATACCCCCAATGATTGGGGACTATATGGGTTCTGTTGTTGTTGTTGTATGTCTAATTCTTTGACACAAACTTTATCTACTTTAGAATAACGCAAATTGAATTCCATTCACTTGATTACGAGTCTTTATCCCCTCTATATATAGAGGTGGATGATACAATACGGGATATAAAAAATAATACTTACACTATTGCATATTACATATTATAACACTCCCCCTCAGGTTGGGCGTCAGATGTTAATCATGCCTAACTTGTCAACAATCCTTCCAAATATACTCCCACTCAACCCTTTTGTGAGAATGTCTGCAAGTTGCCTGTCATAGGGAACAAAGGGAGTACACACAACTCCCTTCTCAATGTTCTCTTTGATAAAGAGTCGATCTAATTCAATGTGTTTAGTGTGGTCATGTTGGACCGGGTTGTGGGCGATTCTGATAGTTGTCTTGTTGTCGCAATACAACCGGATGGGTTCAGCTTCAGTAAGGCATGGGTCACTCATCACGGGCCGTAGCCATAAGCCTTCACAAACCCCACGAGCCATAGCTCTAAACTCAGCTTCTGTGCTGGATCCTGCCACTACTTGTTGTTTCTTACTTCTACAAGTAATAAAGTTTCCCCCAAGTGAACAATATCCCGAGGTTGATCGTCGATCTTCAACAGACCCAGCTCAATCAGCACCAGTGTAAACTTCAATATTTAGACATGGATTTGGAGCAAGCAGGATCCCACTCCCCAGTGAGGATTTGAGATACCTAAGAATTCTGCGAGCAGCATCCACATGACGCGTCTTTGGAGCATGCATGAACTGGCTGATAACACTCACCGCATAAGAGATATCAGGGCGAGTATGAGACAGATAAATCAACCTCCCCACTAATCTCTGAAATTCAGAGATGTCTTTGATTGCTCCATCAACATGTCTCAATCTGTGGTTTGCTTCAATTGGGCTGTCAGCTTGTCTACATCCACTCATTCCTGCCTTCTCAAGGAGGTCCAGTGTCTATTTTCTCTGGGAGATGAAGATCCCCTGCTTGGACCTTGCAACCTCAATACCGAAGAAATATCTCCCAGATCCTTGATCTCAAACTCACTCGCTAATTTTTTTTCAGATTCTTAGTCTCTTCCACATCATCACCTATTATGACAATATCATCAACATATACAATGAGAACAGTAAGTTTACCGGTCCTATGTTTGATGAACAATGTATGATCACCATTGCTTTGGTGATACCCAAATGACAGCATGGCTTTGTGAAATCTTCCAAACCAGACTCTTGGAGACTATTTCAGATCATATAGGGCCTTTTTTAACCTGCAGACCTTTCCCTCTGCACCGTTAGGAGTAAAACCTGGTGGAATAGACATGTAAACTTTCTCATCCTGATCCTCATGAAAAAACGCATTTTTCACATCAAGTTGTCAAAGGTCTCAACCTTTGTAGGCAACACAGGATAATAGGAACCTAATAGTGTTCATCTTTTCCATAGAGGCAAATGTTTCCTAATAGTCGATTCTGAGGGTTTGTGTGCAACCACTTGCCACCAGTCTCGCCTTACACCTTTCAACAACCCCTTGAAAGTTTTGTTTGACGGAGAACACCCATTTGCACCCAACAACCTTCTTTCCATGGGGAAGATGTACCAAATCCCACGTGTGATTCTTCTTAAGGGCGTCCATTTCCTCCAACATCGCCTCTCTCCACATAGGGATCTCAAGGGCATGTTGTCAAGATGCAGGTATAGAAAGAGAGGCAAGGGAGGACACAAAGGTCTTGTGGGAAGTAGAGAAAGAGTCATAAGATACATAATGTGAAAGAGGATGTTGAGTACGATGGTGTTTGTTAACAGTACAGACATCACACACAAAGGAATCAAAAACAACAGTGGACATAGCAGAAAACAACAATTTCATAACGGAAGCAGACGGGTGACCCAGGCGACAATGCCAGGAATATAATGGATGAGTAGTGCTGGAATGAAGAGCCTGAGGAGATTGAGCTGGGCTGGAGTCGAGCACATATAGACAATTGACCATGCTACCAGAGTCAATCACCTTCCCCATCATCAGGTCCTGAAAGACACGAGAGGAAGGAAGAAAGGCTACAGAGCAATTCATGGAATTAGTTAAATGACTAATAGAAAGTAAATTACGAGTGAAATTGAAAATATGAAGAACAGAGGACAAGGTGAGAGAGGAGCAGGAGATGGAGCCCTTTCCGGCAATGGAGGAAAGAGACACATCAGCGGTGCTCACCTTATCACGACCAGAGAGAGGGGGTATATGAAATGAAACCTGAAGTGGAGCCACTCATATGGTCTGTGTCCCTGGAGTCAATGATCCACTGAGTGCAAGGTTGCAGATGTCGGATGTCGGAGACATGTCGGATTGAGTTTTTAGATGTCGGGTTGAGTTTTTAGATGTCGGATGTCGGAGACATGTCAGGAACATTTTAAAATGTCGGATTCCTAAAAATTATTTATATTATAAGTTATAACAACATTGGATGTATGTTTCTATGTATCTGCTCTTTTCACCACCAGTAAGCATTAAGATAAAATGCTAGTTACAACATTTTATACTTGAACTTGGTACAATTACATAGTATTTCTAACTATTATGGTATATATATTCTTACAAGTATATGTAAAATGAATGAATAGCAAAGCATATGAAACATTAAACAGATTAATCCAGAAAATAAATATTTTCTCTTCAATCACAAAAGAATGTAAGGCCGACATAGCAGATTTGATCTGAAATGTCGGGCGACATAGCGGATTTGATCCGAACTGTCGGGCGATATATTGCAAAGCGTCATAACCTTTATATTTTCATTATGCAAGTCGTTTTCGACATGACTAAAGAGTTCTCTGAATCCCACTGTATCCAATCTGAGTCGGTCTTGTCGGGTTCCTTAGTTTGACCAGTGACATAGCCAAAGAGGCGACAGCTTTTGAGTGTCAAGGTGATAGATCGGGACCATGAGAGGTAATTAGAATCATCCAGACGAATAGTAGTGATCTTGTGAGTATTATGATCATGACTCCCACAGAGAGAACTCACTGGAGGGACAACCGTTGATGGGGAGCAAGGGAATCATCACCGCTAGACATAGTGGCTCGAGAATAGAAATCTGGAGACCACGCAAGCCCAAGGGCAACAAGGAACGGCGAATTACACCGAGTAAAAACGAATCTGAAAGAGGAGAAGAAGAGAAATCCACCTCATGCAATCACCAGGAGGCGCAGACGGCGCTGAAGAGGGCAGGCATATCACTGCATAGAAAGTTCGGCGTCTGATGCAGTCAGAAACGTGCTTAGAAGAGCATTAGCACCGGACAGGGGCAGGTAACAGCCGGCAAAATGTGGCTGGATCCGAGAAGAAGAGCGACTGGAGGGGAAGACCGGCTGGAGGGGAAGAGAGGCTGGAGGGGACCGTCGGTGGCAGGATCTGAGCGAGAGGAGAACTGGAGGAGAAAAATGTCTGGAGGAAGCCGGATCGAGAGTAGGGAAGGCTGCGGAAGCCGAACGTCGGGTGGGAAAGCTACGAACAGCCCGAGAATGGAGGATGTGAACACTAATACATGCGAGAACAGGGGCGGAAGCGGGATCAAGCATCGGGTGCGTGAACCATTGTGTCGTCGAAAGCGGGCGTCGTCGAGCGCAGAGAAGAGATCGGGAGCGTGCGGCTAGGGCACCCGGAGCAGTAGCTCTGATACCATGTTGAACAACGCAAATTGAATTTCATTCACTTGATTACAAGGCTTTATCCCCTCTATATATGGAGGCGGATGATACAATATGGAATACAAAAAACAATACTTAAACTATTGCATATTACATATTATAACATCTACTATCAGATTTGTATCTTTTATAACCTGCCCAACTGAGTGCTCCACCTAATGTAGAGTGTAGTAGAAGGTAGACAGTCAAAAACCACGTGGTTGAAGTTAACTATGGTTTTGAAGCGCGGAGGGTGATCAGGTCCTTCCCCCGTGCATGTGTAAGATGAAAGGTTGAAGTCGCTCCTCTGTGCCAGCTCCTACGGCTAGTTAATTGTGGTCATTAACTCATCCATGCTCCCTCACCCTCGCTGTTCCTGATGGGTTAGCCTTTAATTCCTCTTTTCCTCCTCTATGGTATGTTGCATCCCTGATGAAGTTCTGTTCTGTCGGCAGAATTATTCATGGGCATATCTGGGCACGTACCTATTAGAATCTTGTGATCTGGAAGTAGTCAAGGAACTAATCTTACTACCAACGTGATACGAGTCTATAGGGTTGAACATAAGGACGTGCAAAAAGTGGAGTGATTGATCGTGTTGGTTTATGAAACCAAGTCCTAAATAAGTGTATTAGATATACGTTGGATGGTATTTGATTAATTAGGAATTAATCATAAAAGAAAGTAATAAATTCGGTTTTGAACCGAAATGAGAATTCCCAATACCATTAAAGTTCTCTCCCTAGCAGTAAAAGGCGTGTAATTTTCGAAATTACTTAGCCGTGCTTTTAAGTAGTTTGGAAACTACTTATCGGTTTTGAAAAATTTGACCGGTGGATCCCTTTTAAGAAAGTCTTGGAGAAAACCGTAGTTGCACCTTTTACATTTGTCCCTCTCATTTTTCGAAAGTGAGAAAACCGCTAGAGTAAACAGAGGAAGAAGAATCTCTGCAGAAACGGAACTAGCATTTTGGGCAGAGAAAGGAGATCATCTTCCAACCTCGAGTTCGTAGGATGGATTGCAAGGTGTTTTCGGCATTCGTGTGAATACCTTTAGAGACGCGGATACTATTTCACATTTAGTTATTCTTCTTGAAATTTGATTTTGACGCAGGTATAAAATTCTATTCTTGATTTGTTGTGTTTCGCATGGATCCTGTCGTGGGTTTCATTTATTTTCGTTGCACATTTGATGCCCTAGAAACCCAACAGTGCCCGGGTTTAATCTTCGGTGAAAAAAATTATAGGTTCTTTAGCTCATATGGATTATAAAATTTTAAATGTCAATTTCTCTTTAACTGCTCAACAAAAATCAAATCCAAAGTTGTGTTGGGCTCCTCTCAGAAAAACATATAAAATAAAGTCTTTAATGTAATGTTTTCATGGAGTTTCGATGGTGCTTCATTTTTGTACAAATCAACCTTCATAAGCTGATTTCTTGAGCTCCGGTGATCGAATCAAAGAATCATCACCACAATTTGACTTGTGGACTATTCAAAGGATTCCTAAAAATTTTGGGCTAATCAGAAATCTTTTATTTTTCTCCTTGACGGTCATTGTTATCACCTTCTCCTGTCATGTCTCTAATTAGGGTAACCTTTTTTGCTTCATAATGTTGATGATCTGTGTAATAAAATTTAAATAATTTTATTAATTATCATTAATTATATAATATTTTCAGATCAGCCATCACTTGCATTCAAGTGCCTCAACAAGTTCTACATATAAAACTCAAGATTCTAGAAAAATAGGTATGCGGAGATTTTCATATTACATTTTACAACTTAACTTTAGACTTGATGAAAATTTTTAACTGATGAAGTCTGTTGCTCGGCCTTAGAGTTGACATAATTTTTTAATGCCACGAAGCCTTGTGCAATTTGTCTTAAATTTGACAATAAAATTTGACAGAACAAAGTCTATTGCTCAACTTCTGATTTGGTAGAATTTTTCGGCACAATGAAGCCCATTGCAAGGCTATTTTATTCACTGTACTGGCTCATTAGAATGTTACTCATAATGCATCATTTTAAATTTTAGTTTGTGCCCACACTGAATTAAAATCCTAATTCTGCCACTGCCAACATATGTAGATTGAAACGGTCTGAGAAGTAGAGGACTCTCTCTGTCACTCTTTCACACTCTCTTTGCCGGAAGAGGGAGATATATGGGTGAAGAAAATGGTAATAAATATAGAGATCAATCCATTTTCCTGATGTTGTGTCATTATTATCAAAATTTATTCTGATAATCTATAGTATTTGGAATCCGTGAAAATTGAAATTGAATTTTCAAATTTGTAAATAGAATCAATCTTAGAAGACAACTGTGCAGATCAAGGAGCAACCATCATAATCAGGCCCTTTCGTCGTGCAATAAAGTTGAAGATTTTAAATTAAAGTTGATCATAGATTGGACAATGGAGATCATTTGGATGGTCTTATATGAAAACCATAAAAGCAAGCCAAGTACTTTTTAAGTAGTATAAATATATATTCTTAATTGAACCATCGCATGCATCCAAGGCAAATAGCAGTCTTAGCAAGCATAGAAAGAAATCCATAAGCATAGAAAGAAGTCAAAAGAACAGAAAGTGCAGCGTGAAACTTCCTTTACTCTTCCTCACTCTAGCGATCTAAGGTCGGCAGGCGCAAGCGACAACAACAATTTGTAGAATAGTTCAGCAACAGTGAATGTGGCTGTGGCCTAACGATGGTAGTATCACAGGGTGGGCTGTGCATCAGCCATGCATAGGAGTTTATTACTTTGAAGTAGAAAACCGGTAACACAATTCTAGAGAGGAAGTCAGGTGAGATATTTGAGAATTCGACCAGACTGAGGTAGTCTTCTAAAGTCTCTCTTAGTATTATATTCCTCAAATTTGAGCAAATTTGAGAAGAGAATCTGCATCTATAATAATTGATATAGTCGATTGTTTGTCTTGTGTTAAATAAAATATGTACAAAGGCTCATGGCAAGGCCCAACTAGAGCACATTATATCTTTAAGATTTAGTCTCACATCTTAGAATTAAATTGTGTCTCCTCTCTCTCTTCCTATATAAGTGTACAAATATTTGTATGTATGAATGTGAGAAATTAATAAAATATTTCTTTTATTGTGCTCTCCATCATTTGTTTTCACATGGTATCAGAGTGCTTATCCTAAAAAATTTAAAATTGTCGTTGTGCTCTTGCTCTTGCCATGCCACAGAGCTCTTTGACTGTGCCGTCTAGCGGTCTCTGTTCGCAATCCGCGTAACCCCCTCTCTGGCTTCGATCTCCACAGCAAAACCCCCACCGTCTACGGCTTTTATAGTTTTTTTCTCTACTGCCAACCGGGCCCCACCAGTCTGCTGTCTCCCGTGACATCTCCTGCCTGACCGTGATGTTCTCCTTAACCATCTCCTGCGATCTCTCATTAGCCGAACTCCCTCCGGTCGCAGCCCCCCCCCCCCCAACTCCTCTAATCGCAGAGCCTCCTCTGGTCGCAGTGACTCCCGTGCTCGTGCTATTCCTTTGCTCGCACACCTCTAGTCGCAGCGCCTCTTCTGGTCGTTGTAACTCCAGTGCTCGCGCTCATCCCTTCCTCTTCTGGATGTGCCTCTATCGGGGTCCACCAATCTTCTCGTTTGATTGCTCAAGTAGCAGGGCTCGTGTTGCACCTGCGGATCTCTTGGTCGTGCTTTCACCGGCTGCGTCTTGGTCCGCCGGGCTCGCACTTTCCTTGTTCGCCTTGGCCGAATTCTGTCCTGCCCGCTGAGCCAGCGGCAAGTCTTCTTGAGTCCGCCTTAACTCTCTGCCTTGTCCGCGGTGTCTGCGATTTCCTTTGCCCGTTCTGTCATGTTTGTGTCTCATGGATTTGAACGATGCAAACTCCCTACCAGCCTGTATTGTCCCTACTCTACCTAAAGTTAGAGATGAGCTTCGAATCACTATTATATACCTCAGTGGCAAGAAGAACTTTATCGAGTGGGTACACTTCGTACGCTGGCTTCTCCAGACTAAAGGCCTTCTTCACCACCTTTCAAAGGATACTCCTGTTGAGCCCACTGAGGAATGGCTCTGTGATGATGACCGCGTCCAATCATGGATTCTAAACTCTATGGATAGCGAGTCATATCGCATGGTCATGTATCATAAGATGGCCAAGGCAATGTGGGATGAACTTCACTCGCTCTACTCTAGCAAAGACAGTTTGCAACATTTGTTTGACATCGTCACGAACCTTCAATTTCTTACACCAGGGGCGGATGGCGATCTGACCTCCTTTGTTGCTCGCTCTACAACTCTTGTCGAGGCCTAGAATCAACATCATCTTCCCACGATGGATCTCGCTGCCCAACGTGCCCAGAAGGAAGTTATTGGCATCGCCATGATGATGGCTCGTGTGCCGCCTCATCTCCACAATGTTCGTGCTCAGATCCTTTCATCCACCACCATTCCCTCCCTCTCGGATGTGTGCTCCATGTTATTAAAAGTGACACCACCCCCGATGCTCCAGGCCCTGTCTCTCCGGCTCTTTTCCAACACTCCTCTCCATCTCACCCCCCCCCCCTTCTCCAGTGGCCCGAGGGGCACGCACTAGCTCTCGGGGTAGGGGTCGCAACGGTCGAGCTCGATCCAAGTGTACCTATTGTGGCAGGGATGGTCATCTCGAGGCCGCATGTTATCGTAAGCACGGTTTGCCACCACAATCGCTTGCCTCCATTACGGTCAATGCTCCTACCAAGAAACATATTGATAATGATAACTTGCGTACCCAGCTTCAGCAACTTCAGGTGATGATCAGTCGTTCTTCCGGCTCTGTTGTGTCTATCTCCAATGAAGGTATCTCTTGTCTCTCCCATAGTTTAACTTAGATTATGGAATCTGGAGCCACACATCATATTACTTCACAGAAACCTCCTCGGTACTTCGAATCTGACCATCCCTAGTTCATCACTATGGCCAATGGAGACACCACCCCGGTTTCCGGTTCTGCCGACGTGACCCTTCATCCATCTCTCTTCGCACGGTTCTTCATGTTCTGGGCTCTTACTTCAATCTTCTTTCAATTAGACGTCTTACTCAAGACCTTGATTGCTATGTAACTTTTTTTTCTTTTCTTTTGTTGTGCAGGATCGACGAATGCAGAATATCATTGGTAGAGGGCAACTGTCTAACAAGCTCTGCACTCTGGATGTCCCTCCCACAGTTATCTCCTCTGTTAGCTCTGTTGATTGGCACCGGCGTCTCGAACATGCTCCTCTCCCAATTCTCAAGAAAGCTCTTCCCGATCTATCCCTCAAAGACTTCACCTGCGAGTCTTGTATCTTCGGCAAATAACATCCTTCATTTTTTTACTCATTGTACTCGGAGCGATGATCCTTTTGTTTTAGTTCATTCTGATATTTGGGGACCGTATAAAACAACAAGTGTTTCTGGTTATCGTTACTTTCTTACCTTTATTGATGATTACTCTCGCATGACCTGGTTATACTTACTTCACGATCGTTATGAACTAACTCGTGTGTTTCGTGCCTTCATTGTTGAGACTCGTACACAATTTTCCTGATCTATTAAAGCTCTAAGAACCGACAATGCAAGTGAATACACAAGTCATGCGTTTAATACTCTCTACCATGAGTTCGGTATCATCCATCAAACCTCGTGTGCGTATACCACCCAACAGAATGGTATAGCTGAGTGCAAGAACCGTCACCTCCTTGAGGTCGCTCGCTCACTTATGTTCCAAATGCAGGTCCCCACGTTATACTGACATTTTGCGGTCTCTACAACTTACTATATCATCAATCGCATGCTCTCTTCCATTCTCAACCTTGAAACTCCCTTCAGTATTTTATTCCTCTCCACACCTTCTTTTTCAGTCATACCTCGCGTTTTTGGGTGCACATGCTATGTTCACTGCTTTGGCCCCTCTACAGACAAATTTGCTCCTCGTGCTACCAAATATATGTTCGTTGGATACTCCCGAACTCAGAAATGTTATGTCTGTTATTCTCCTACCTCTCGGAAGGTAGTGACCTCTGCGGGTACGACCATCCTCGAAGACCAGCCATTTCATTCCTTCCCTCTGGCACCTACAGTTCCTACTCCACCTCCACGGCCTGCAATTCTTATTACCTCTCATCTTCCCCCTCTCCTACCCACTCCAGTCTTCATACCCCCCCCCCCCCAAAACCACCACTACTTAGTGTCTACACCCGTCACCCTCCACGGTATGATGTTCTATGGCAGTCGCCCTCTACCAATGATATCATGCGGCGGGTACCAGCATCCACCGCGTATCTGATGTCTAATTATGTTTCATTGCATCGCCTATCTCCACTGCTTCACAACTTTGCCACTTCGTTGACATCCATTACCACCCTGACCTCTCTACATGAGGCGCTTCAGCACCCGGGGTGGCGGGCGGCCATGGATGAGAAAATGACTGCTCTTTGGGTCAATCAAACTTGGGATCTTGTCCCTCTTCCTCCTGCCCAGACATGTGTGGAATGTAAGTGGGTATTCACCATCAAGCATGGCCCTGATGGGTCGGATGAACGAAAAGCTCGTCTTGTGGCTCGTGGTTTTACCCAGCAGCACGGACTCGATTACGATGAGACCTTCTCCCCTGTAGCAAAACTGAATATTGTTCGTGTCTTTATCTCCTTATTTCATCGACAGTGGCAATTACATCAATTAGACATCAAAAATGTCTTCCTCAATGGCGATCTACTTGAGACTATCTGTTGGAGTTTCTACGGTGATCCGGAAGTAATCAAGCAGTTAGTCTTACTGCCAACGCGATATGAACCTATAGGGTCGGACATAAGAGCGTTTGGAGAAATTGGAGAAAGGATTGTGTTGGCCTTGCTCATATTGGATATGAGTGATAGGACCAATCTTATGACTATTTGGAATATAGTTGGTTCGGGAAGACTGCTCCTATATATTGTGAATATTGTATGGAGCATGTAGAAGAAGGTTACAAGACGATATTACGAATATCGTCGAGAAGACTTCAAAACGACATTGTGAATGTCGTTGTGACAGATAGCCTGTTGTCGGGATCACAGGTCGATATTATGAATATCGACTCGTGAACAATGTCGTCGAGATTGTCTCAATTACATGGACTAACAGAGAGTTCGTCGAGAGTGTCTCGACGATTTCGTCGAGAGTGTCTCGACGATTTCGTCGAGAGTGTCTCGACGAGTTCGTCGAGATGTCTCGACGAGTTCGTCGAGACTGTCTCGATGAAAGACTGTCACTGGACATTTTGTCGAAACTGTCTCGACGGATGATTATTTTCGTCGAGATGTCTCGACGAATCCGTCGAGACTGTCTCGACGGTTTCGTCGAAACTGTTTCTACGTTTTTGTCGAAATGTATCGACGAATTCGTCGAGATGTCTCGGCGAATATATGAACCCGACGAAAACTGTAAGTTCTGTTTTGTCAGGTCTGCGGGTAGCGGGGTTGTAGTCTATCTTTTCTCTGAATATAAAAGAGTAAACCACTTAGGTTTATTGATCCCTGATGTGAACTGAGAAAAGATAGAGAGAAATAGAAGCGACGAGGACGGAAGCCGATACCGATCGACGCCCCGTCCCCGTGCGAGAAATCCGGTCATTTCTCCTCAAGATTGAAGAGGAATCGTTCCTTGAGATCTTGTTGGTGCTTCAGGAGCTGAATAGGAATCGTTCCTTGTGCTTCTCGCGACTTCTATAGATCTACAGGAAGGGTTCCTGTAGGATCTTGCCGCATCTCATCCGCTCCTTTTAGTCGTCGCCTCTCCTAAGACGGATCTAGTAGTCCGTGGAGACGTAAAGGGCACTCCATCTCCGACCTAGCTCTTGTTGGACAAGAGGCTTAGGGTTCTCCTTCGCTTGTGTGGACTTCTGTAGAGGTGTAGACTTATTTCTACACTAACTCCTCCGACGAGTAGTCCAATCTTGACAGAGACAAAGGAAGCACAAAGGAAGGACTCGGAATAGGATTCCGATTCCTAGAAGAATTTTTCTTGGAACATCCGATTGAGTATTGACTCAATTCCTCAAAGGTAATTTTATTATTACTGCAATTTCTTAACTCGTGGTTTTAGCAAGATCCATGTCTATTTTGGGTTGTTCTTGTATATTCCGCTGCGCCCATTTGATGTGACTACCCCTAAGAAAAACCCAACACTATCTACATACAACAACCTCTTAGTTTTGAGACCACGGGGGATTGTCTTGTATGTCACCTCAAGAAATCTCTTTATGGCCTCAAACATTCTCCTCGAGCATGGTTTGATAAGTTCAGTCTGGTTGTCTGTGATATTGGTTTCACTCAAAGCGGGTTGTCTGTGATATTGGTTTCACTCGAAACTCAGACGACTTCTCTCTATTTACTCGACATCGTTCGACAGTCACAGTGATCCTTTGGTGTATGTTGATGATATTTTGATTACTGGTGATGATCTCCAAAGAATAAACATGATCAAAAAACACTTGGCATCTGGTTTCTAGACCAAAGATCTGGGAAATCTTCGGTACTTTCTTGATATTGAGGTAGCGCGGCGTCCGGATGGCCTTGTCTTATCTCAACGGAAGTACTGTCTTGATCTTCTTCATGACGCAAGCTACTCTGGGTGTAAGCTTGCTGACACACCTATGGATGTCAACCACAAACTCTGTGTGCATGCCTCCGACTTTGATTCACTTCCAAATCCAGAGTATTATCGACGTCTTATAGGGAAAGTTAAATCTTACTATTACAAAACCTAATATATCCTTTGTCATTAGGGTCATCAGTCAATTTATGCATGCTCCACGGACCTCTCACCTCCAGGAGGTTGAGTGCATCCTCCGTTATCTGAAGACTGCCACTGGACAAGGGCTTCTATACAAGCGATTTTCTTCTTTATCTCTTATTGCTTACTCTGATGCTGACTATGTTGGCTCTTTGGACAATCATCGCACCACAAGTGGGTATTGTACATACTTTGGTGGGCATCTTATTACCTGGAGAAGCAAGAAGCAATTTGTGGTTGCACGCTCATCTGACGAAGCTGAGTATCGATCAATGACCTCCGTTGTCTCCGAGCTTACATTGTAGGAAGGCCTCTTTGGTGACCTGGGTGTCCAACTCTACTCTTCGGCCACTCTATTCTGCGATAGTCAAGCTGCTATCCATATTGCTAAGAATCATGTATTTCATGAACATACCAAACACATCGAAGTCGATTGTCACTTCATTCGAGAAAAGGTCCAACTGAAGAAACTGGAATTAAAACATGTTCCTGTTGCTGGGCAAATTGTTGACATTCTTACTAAGGCCTTACCGCGACCGCTATATTATCAGTTCTTGTCCAAGCTTGGTGCCTACGATTTATATGCTCCAGCTTGCAGGGGGTGTCAAATAAAATCTATACAAAGGCTCATGGCAAGGCCCAACTAGAGCCCATTACATCCTTAGGATTTAGTCCCACATCTTAGAATAATAGAATGGAATTGTGTCTCATCTCTCTCTTCCTATATAGGTGTACAAATACTTGTATGTATGAATGTGAGAAATTAATAAAATATTTCTTTTATTGCGCTCTGTTGGTGTGCATTTAGTAAATTAGGTGTATTGGTGTGTAGATAGTAAAGTGGGAGTGCAATTGTATAGTGGGGGTATAAATAGATGTATGTGATATTGAGAAGAAATAGAAACCCTATTTTTTCAACTTGGTATCAGAGGAGGGGACGGCGTCGCGCGCCGAAGCTGCGTCTGATCGAAAGCGGAACAACAGCATCGATCGGAGGAGGAGAAGGCTCTGCGTCCGGCGTCGATCGGAGGAGGGGAAGGCTCCGCGTCCGGCGTCGATCGGAGGAGGGGAAGGCTCCGCGTCGCTCCGCGTCCGGCATCGATCAGAGGCAGTCTCGCCGGCATCGATCGAAGGAGCGCTGCGTCGAAGGAGCCTCCGTCCTCGATCAGAGGGGGTCTCACCTGCGGAAGGAGCGTTCGTCGAAGGAGCATCCGACGGGAGGAGAATTCGTCGGAAGGGGCACTCGTCGAACCTGCTGGAAGATCTTTCCACGGAAGGAGCACTCTCGTCGATAGCCTTCGACGAATCCGCCGCTTCCTCGATCCAGCAAGGGTTGGAAGGAGCCTTGTGTTCTTCCTGATTGAAGTGGGCTCCTGGGAGTGTCGTCGTCTGGCACGAAGATTCCCACCTTGTCAGGGGCCATCTCGGCCATGATTCAGGAAGAGACACGATCCAAACTCCAGGTGGGACCAGGGGATTCCGCTGTGACGAAGTCGGCATTGGCGGCAACGGGCTTGCCCTTCCACAAAACTCAAGAAGACACTCGCCAGTGCTACAACTGCGGGGAAATTGGACATATAGCGGCTGTGTGTTCTAGGACACCCAAGGAGAGGGGTCCCCGTGGTCGTGGACGTGGTCGTGGGCGTGGCCAGGGTCGCAGTGGCAGAAGCAGTCACCGTGCCAATCTGGGCATTGGTGGAGGTGATGACAATCGTAGCGGTATCTACACTAAGGAGGAGCAGACTCTACTCAGTATGATGAGTATGATGGAAGGTCTCAAAGGGCGGCAGATGGGAGAGGGCAGCAAAAGTGGAACAGGAGGGGCATCCGCCTTAGCCTCGTATGCTCACCCTTCCAAGACGTCGGATTGGATTGCTGACTCGGGCGCCTCTCAGCATGTGACAAGAGATGCTGGTGAGTTCTCTTCCTATACTCGCCTAGGTAAGACAGATAGCATACAGACAGCAGATGGGACTTTCCAATCCGTGATCGGTAAGGGCACTGTCGATTGCACAGGTTCGGTAAAACTCTCTAACGTCTTGCATGCTCCATCCTTTCCTGTTAGCCTTCTCTCTATAAGTTCCATAATTCTTCAACTCAAATGTATTGTTTGCTTTGACAATCCCAAGGTGACCTTCCGGGAGAAAGAGACGGGCCGGATTCTTGGGACTGGGACCTGGCATGATGGGCTATGGTACTTGGACCGAGGGGAACTTGACGTTGCTCTCACCTCCAAGTCACGGGAGTCAGAAGGAGGAGCGAAGATGAGTGCAGAGGATATTCTTCTCTTACATCACCAGCGGCTGGGACATTTATCTTTTGATACTCTAGCTAGAGTATACCCTGTTTTGTATAAACATTCGAATCGAAGTAAACTTATGTGTAAGGCATGTGATTTGGGAAAACTCACTACGAGTTCTTATGTTAGTACTGGACATCTAAGCTCTGCCAGTTTTGATATGGTGCATTTTGATGTGTGGGGACCATGCGCGGTGAATTTTTTGAATGGCTATAAATACTTTGTAACGTTTATTGATTGTGCATCGCGCGTTACCTGGCTGTATTTAATGAGAAATAAGAGTGAAGTCTTCTCTTACTTTCGGGACTTCCACAAATATGTTCAAACGCAGTACGGCAAGATGATAAAAGTGTTAAGGTCGGACAATGGGACGGAATACACTAACCGAGCGTTGGGAGAATACCTATCTGGCCATGGGATCCTGCATCAGACAACGTGTGCGTACACCCCTGCACAGAATGGCGTTGCGGAAAGAAAAAACAGACATCTAATGGAGGTGGCTAGGAGCATGATGCTGCACATGAACGTCCCACAAAGTCTGTGGGGATACGCCGTACTAACTGCAACCCAGCTGATAAACAGAATGTCATCACGTATTCTCGGATGGAAATCTCCATGTCAGAAGCTGCAAGGAAATAATGGCGGGATGCTTCCATTAAAGGTTTTTGGCTGTGCGTGCTATGTAAAGGACAACAGACCGGGTGTTGGAAAACTCGATGCAAAGGCGTTTAGGTGTATCTTCGTAGGCTACTCTGGGACCTAGAAAGGGTACGTATGTTGGAGTCCAGTCGAAAAGAGAAGTTTTGTGAGCACGGATGTCCACTATCGTGAATTGGAACAGTACTACCGTCATGAAGAAACTTCACGCACACCAGAACCGATGAACTCCGAATGGATTAGGAGAGAGAGAGAAAGTCTGGTGACCGAATTAGAGGTACGTGATGAGGAATCGGTGGAGGAGTCTGGGAGCGGTGGGATGCAGGAGGAGGAAGTGAGAAACGTGCGTCCTACGGCTCAAGGGGAACTGGATGGGATGCAGGAGGAGGAAATGAGAAACGTGCGTCCTACGGCTCAAGGGGAACTGGATGGGATGCAGGAGGAGGAAGTGAGAAACGTGCGTCCTACGGCTCAAGGGGAACTGCTTACCTACCATAGGAGGGAGAAACAAACTGTTGAACCATCACTGATGCCCAGAATGCCAGTGCCCAATCCCTTGTCTACGCCAGTCTCTCCTTCTGAAGCACCTCCAGCTCCACAGCCGTGTTCCGGTGAGATCGTTTCCCTTCCACCCTCTTCCCCTACCGTCACTGTCCGGCGGAGTATACGCAGCAATGCGGGCAATCCTCCGGACAGATACGGTTGGGACCTTGCGTCATTTGTCTCTTATAATAATATTTCCCCTTCTTATGGAGCATTCATCGCCTCGTTGGATAGTGTTACTGTACCTAACAATTGGCAGGTTGCCAAGACTGATCCGAAATGGAAAGCAACGATGAAGGAGGAGATGAGAGCCCTTAAGAAGAACAAAATTTGGGAGCTCGCATATCTACCTGACAACAAGAGGGCCGTCGGATGCAGGTGGGTCTTCTCCTTAAAACAGAACCTGGATGGACTTATCGAGCGCTACAAGTCTCGACTAGTTGCAAAGGGATACTGTCAGACCTATGGCATAGATTACGACGAGACATTTGCACCCGTGGCCAAGATGAGCACGGTCAGAACTTTGACAAGCTTGACAGCAAATGGTGGGTGGAGAATGCATCAACTGGATGTGAAGAATGCCTTCCTTCATGGAGAGCTAACCGAGGAAGTGTACATGGAAAGTATGTAGACTGAAGAAGTCACTCTATGGCTTGAAGCAGTCACCCCGCTCGTGGTTTGATCGATTCAGGAAGACCATGATTGGGATGGGATACCGGCAGACCAACGCTGATCACACATTGTTCTTCAGGGAAAGTGAAGGTCATCACATTACCATCCTTGCGGTGTATGTGGATGACATGATCATCACAGGGGATGATGAACAGGAAATCGTCCGGCTCAAGACAGCGTTGGGCAAGGAGTTCGAAGTAAAAGATTTGGGGATGCTACGGTACTTCCTTGGAATTGAGATCGCCTACGGAAGAAGGGGTATTGTCCTATCACAGAGGAGGTATGCCTTGGATCTCCTCACAGAGACAGGGATGTTGGGTTGCAGACCGGCCGCAACACCGATCGATCAGAAGTGTAAGCTGGGTGTTGAGGCAGGTGACACAATTGATCGAGAGAGGTACCAGAAATTAGTTGGGAAGTTGATTTACCTGAGTCACACACGCCCAGACATCTCCTATGCAGTTAGTGTTGTGAGTCGCTATATGCACGATCCTAGAAAGGGGCATATGGATGTTGTGTATCGGATCCTACGATATTTGAAGGCTTCCCCTGGGAAGGGATTGCTCTTCCGAAGAAATGGGCACATGAAGATTGAAGGCTACTGTGATTCTGATTGGGCAAGCTGCATAGATGACAGGAGATCCACGTCAGGCTATTGCATATTTGTAGGAGGAAACTTGGTCTCCTGGAGGAGCAAAAAGCAATCAGTGGTGGCACGATCGACAACGAAAGCAGAATACAGAGCTATGGCATCGGGAGTGGCGGAACTTTTGTAGCTGAAGAGGATGCTGACGGAGCTGAGTCTAGATCAAGGGGACAAGATGAAGCTGTTGTGTGACAGCCAGGCAGCGATCAGTATTGCTAATAATCCAGTTCAACATGAGAGAACTAAGCACATTGAAATTGACAAGTTCTTCATAAAGGAGAAACTGGACAGTGGGCTACTGGAGCTTAGTTATGTTGCAAGCAATGATCAGGCTGCGGATTGTTTGACAAAGGGGCTGAGCTCGAAGGACATGAGTAGGAACTTGGACAAGCTGGGTTTAATAGATATATTTCACCCACCTTGAGGAGGAGTGTTGGTGTGCATTTAGTAAATTAGGTGTATTGGTGTGTAGATAGTAAAGTGGGAGTGTTATTGTATAGAGGGGGTATAAATAGATGTATGTGATATTGAGAAGAAATAGAAACCCTATTTTTTCAACTCGCTCTCCATCATTTGTTTCCACGGTCTGCAGTGTTGACATTTTTTCCATTGGTCTCCATGTTAAATCTATTGTGATGTGGTTTGGTTTATGATTTACTCATGTTTCCTGCATTACATATTGATGGCATTGATGTGGTATCTGTTTTATTCAAATCATGTAATTATCATTTTCAGCCTCCCAAAAAAGATTCATCTCAATATTGAATGTTTCCTAATCTGCACACATTATTTGAACTAGAAAACAAATAAATTCTCCTGCGATGGATTTCTTCATATTTTAAAATTTGCATCTAAAATCGCAGTTAATTTCTTAATTAATGGAATGGGAGTAATGATTTGGACCTATTTGCCTAAGTTTGTCCAAATCATCTTAGTACATCTTTTTACTACAACACAATATAGTAGAAAATGAAATATAATACTGAAATTTATAGAAAGAGAGCAACTCACTGAAAGTGTGTTCCCAAAAATTTTGTCTGTAATTGACTCTGGGGCAGGCTGTCCGCTACGGTAATTGAACTGATAAAATGGAAGTGTTAGCAAAAATTGAAAAATAGGAAGAAGCAAAGACATAGGAATTCAAATGGATATTTGAAAGAAAAGTTGTTAATTTGTATTCAGAAAAAGAATATGTTAGAAAATGTACAAAGATGTAACTATCAGAATCTCTTGGTTAGAAGTGACATGTAAAATAAGCAAATCTTTACAAACCTCATTTAGAAAAGAAAAGGAAAGAATAACAGAAAACTCAAAAAAACTGGCTGCATTCAATAAATAACCTTTATGCCCCAGTCATAAAATGGTCCACCAGGATTGTGGCTTGCACTCATTATAAAACCTCCATTGGCCTATCAGAACATTCAATTAAAACAACCAAAGATCAATTATTTTCATCATAGTAGCAAGAATGCATGTTGAAAACTACCTTATGCTTTCGAATCACTGCAGAGACGGCTGGAGTTGACAAAATACCATCTCTGTCAATTCAGAAATAAAGCATTAGTTCTTTTCATTTTGGAAAAAATTATAGATATTATCCTGAGATATGCAGAAAGAACCCCAAACTGCATGAATATAATTGCATATCAAGTGGACTTTAGAGCTTTAATTTATGATATGATTATTGATTAGGTAATGCCGAATCAAAGCAGGTAAATCCCAATTATTCTATAGTCAAACTACTACTCCGAAATGTAAAATGTGTCCTAAGATGAATAACCTGAAATATGAACTTGTATTGGTTTCGTTTTGGTTACTTTTAAGTGTTATAAAATGGTTTGCTTGCATTTTAATTATTTCAAAATGTATCCTAAGATGAATAACCTGAAATATGAACTTTTAGTTTATTTCTTTTTTTGTTACTTTTAAGAGTTTTAAAATGGTTTGCTTGCACATGCTTAGGATGTTATCCGAGCTTGATTAATTTGGTTATCATTACTACTCACAATGTTTACAAGCCTTAGATTGTTTGTTCACCCTGCTTCTCTGCGAGCTTTTTGGCTCCTTAATAATCTTTGAATTCTACAATTCCTGCTATTCTTCTTCAGCAACAGATTAGGTGTCACTATAGAGAAAATGACGCACACATACATCATAGGAGTATTGTAGAAGTATTAGTGACTCCATACATCATAGTGCACTTAGGAGAAAGATAGGCACATGTAGTTGCACCCGATGGGATGAATGTGATGCAAATGTAATTCTAGATGCAATTTAAATAAAAACTGACACTAAATGCAACAAAGTAAATTTAGAGACGCAATGCATTCAATGATAGGCAACCTTGTAAACAGCCAAAATAACAAACTAGATATCTGTGACAAAGCCAATTCTGTAAAAAAAAAAATAATAATAATAATAAAACAACTAAATTTTCTTCGGAAAACTAGACTAAACTAAAATATGATTCTACGCTAGACACAGGCAAACCCAAACAATTCAAAAAAGATATCACCGGGTATGAAACGGTAAGTAATGGAAATCGTCGACCTACATGTGTCTATTCCCGGAGGAGGTGGTGATCTGCAACTCTTTCGGATGATCCAAGTCCATGGATGCGTCTGGACGATCGTTCTGAGTCGATTTCATGTATTATTTTAATTTTTCAAGTTGCATTTGACACTTGATCGGTTCGGACATTTTGAGTCATCTGATTTGGGTGCCCTGGCAGACATACTTTTTTATACACGCATGTAGCGGATCTGAGGGGCATTGACGGTTTTCAGAAGAAAGGAACTCCTTCGGTCACGCTGGCGCGACTCCAGTCCCTCTCCTGGTGCGATGTCGGGAGATCCTTGGTGCAACTCCAAGGCCCCCTTCTTCCTCTACCCTCTTCTCCAAGTCTGCGACTTCTCTCTACCTGCAAGCCATGAATGCGACTGCAAGCCATGACTGCGACCCCTGTTTCCGCAAGCCGCATCCCGCCACTCCCTTCAACTGCAAGCCTTGAGTTATCTCCCCCTGTAATCGCCCACAACTCCACCGATAACACCCTGCCGACCCCTTCGCATTTTACGACTAATTCCTCCATCAACATCCAAAACCCTCTTGTTCTCGTCGCCGATTCTCATTACTGAAATCCTTCCATCACCTGATTTTCCCCTTCCGATACCTGTTTTTCCTCTTCTAGCACCCGTTTTCAGATTCCAGCCCTCCAAACATCCACCTACAGTCTTTCAGTCACCCTCCAAAGCAGCGCCACCCTTGGTTCCCCTACAGTCAGACCCCTTCGCATTTTACGACTAATTCCTTCATCAACATCCAAAACCCTCTTGTTCTCGTCGCCGATTCTCATTACTGAAATCCCTCCATCACCTGATTTTCCCCTTCCGATACCTATTTTTCCTCTTCTAGCACCCGTTTTCAGATTCCAGCCCTCCAAACATCCACCTACAGTCTTTCAGTCACCCTCCAAAGCAGCGCCACCCTTGGTTCCCCTACAGTCAGACCCCTTGTAACATCTGGAGAGCCTTTCTCGCTCTTATTTTAATAAATCAAAATAAACTATTCATCATCCGATTATTGCTTAATACAAATAAGATCAATACGCAATGAATCCATACCCCATGAACACAAAGAGCCAGCTAAAACAACCTGTATTAATACATAATATTTTCAACATTTAACAGTTTACATCACTCAGCTTACAACCTGGCCTGAAGGCCACAAAACAATACTTTAAACTAATACATACTTCTGCTTGGGACCTTGGAAGATCTATACCATCGCCAGCTTCAGGGGCACTTCCTAAGCCCTAAAAAAAAAGTTACAACGAAAGGGTGAGTATAAACATACCCAATGAGAAAAACTTCTTAATCTAATTTCTACAATATTTTAGAATTACGTTTTCATATTTAAATCGTTTTGATTTTTCATTTAGCTCTTCTTTTTCGTTTTATTACATTACGTAAAACATTTCTCGCAAATTCGTGTTTGGTGAAATAGCTTAGAAGTAAAGTCCAAGATTTAACCCTTGCGGTTAAAAGAGAGCTCTAAACTATGGTAAGGTAATCCTCACCTCTTATATTGGGCAACAACTATGGTGGGAAAAAACCTCACCGCCCGAGGGTTTAACCCCCCTGAAATAGTCATAACATGATATAAACTATGGTGGAACTCCACCCACTTTGACATGGTAAAACCATGTCCTTATGGACTTACTTCTAAGTGCCTTCACTGGTAAGCTTACCTTGTACTTAAACACTCTTATGTTGTTAATAATTAATCTATTTATGAGGCTATTTGCTGATTGCTTATTAGAGTGTAAGCAAAAGAGCTTTTGGAGGCTTTTTAATAGTTTTATACAACATGTGTATTGTTGGTTGACCTTTTTATATTATATAATTGTCAAAAAAAATGAGATCAAGACATTTTTGGGGTTTGTAATTCTTCCAAACAGCAATAAAGGTTGCTGGATGGGTTTTAATTGCATGAGTACTTCACAATACATTGTTATTGTTGTTGGTTGGCTTATAAAATATACATTGAAAACCTTCATATTAAGTATAATTGTTATTTAAGACTAAGGAAACTTCCAAACAGCACTAGGGTTGCTAATTGGCCTTCTTAATGTGGAAAAAATCACATTTAGCAACCAATTGCAAGCTTAGGAAATTGCCAAACAGCAATAGTCTTTACTGATTTGAGTTGTAATTAGCATTTTTTTTTTTGATCATTTGATAGATCTTTTTAGGCACATTTTAAATATTGGGAGAGTTGCTAATTAACAAGGCTCAATACTTATTATAATAACACAATTGTTCCAAATAATTTTATAAGATTTATCATCATAAGAAAACCCATTGAGTGTATTATGGAAACAATTATCATGAAGCCTTAGAAATATAACCATGTCATGAAACGCTAACAATATATAACTTGAATGTGTTTGTAACTTCGGAAAGCAGAGTTTACATGAGAGTCCTAATACATCACATTTGTGTTAACCTTTAGAACAAAATCTCATCTTTACATAAACTCTAACACAGTAATTTTGACTGAGATAAATACATGGTGATTGAAATGTTCATAGTGGTATACATAAGTACCAACGTTTTTGCATAGGGGATAAATCTCATTCTTTTACCAAGGGTTTTGCATAAGGGATAAAACCCTAAGATGAACAATATTCAAATTTCTCCAAGAATAGATACTTTCATAAATGAAGAATGCATGATGAATCAGTTCAGAAGCATCACATTTAGGTTTCATATAAAATTCCTAAAACATCAAGAAAATTAGGGCAAGAAGAAATCTCACATCATGAGCCATGGAGGTCTTCCCTCTTCTTGAATAAGCCCTAGAATCCATGTAGAGGCCTTTTGGATGTAAGAGGAAGCAAGGAGATTTCGTACTAAAGCTAGGGCTTGAAGAAGAATCACTGGTTTTGAGTAAAGGAACTCACTAAGAAGGAGATGGAGGCTTTAATAAGACATGGTGAGGCTGGAGAAGCTCGGCCGCCGCTCGTAAGGGGTCTCCAGGCGTCGTCGAGCAGAAACGGAAGCACGGGAAGCTCTCCACGCTAGCGCCGCATGCGAGGGGAGGTGTCGTCGGCTGCGCTCACGTGTGGAGCCTTCTGGAGGTGAACCGACGGGAAATAGGGGGTTGGCGTGAAGGCTTGGACCGGCTAGGGTAATAAAGAAAGGGAGAAATGAATAAATTCTAAACTCTTAATTATTCACCCCTCTTTACCTTATTATTTACCTCTCTCCATTCTTATATCATTTAAATAATACAAATTTCTTAATGAAATTGAAATTCCTTATAAGTGTATGGTCTTTTCTTTAGTTGATCTAACTATTATGTGTAACATTTATTTTATCTATCTATTATTATTCATTTATTATATGAGCCAATTTAATTTCATACCAATTCTCATTGAAATTCTTTATCAAAAACATGTATACATGATGCTTTCATCCTACGATGGATAAATTAAGAATAAATTAATGCATATAGGACTTACCTAGCATGACGATAGTTTTCAGGATGTCACAAATCTCCCCTCCTTACTGAAATTTTCGTCCTCGAAAATTAAGTTTCAAAATCTTCAAAAAGGAAAGGATAATCCCTTCTCATGATATCTTCTTTCTCCCATGTTGCCTCCTGTTGAGTTCTGCCATTCCTCCAAACTTTAACATAATTTACTATTCTGTTTCGCAACTGTTTACTGCGTTGATCAATAATCTTAAATGGTTGAGTTGGACTGGATAGATCTGCATCCACCTGTATTTCTGAGATTGGTATAATTTTATCTGGATCTGATATGAATTTTCTGAGTGTAGAGACATGAAATACATTATGCAATCCACTCAATTCTTCAGGCAGTTCTTCAGGCAATGCCTTTCTTGAATAATTTTCAAATTTTTACTAATGTCATTTGCAAATGAGTTGTCCATCAAAACTGTATCCTCTCTTTCTCCCCAACGCAAAGGTGTTCTGCATCTTCTTCCGTAGAGTGCTTCAAAAGGAGCCATTTTAATACTTGATTGAAAACTATTGTTATAAGAAAACTCTATCAAAGGGAGATGATCTTCCCATGATCCTCCAAAGTCGAAGACACACATTCTCAAAAGGTCTTCTAAAGTTTGGATAGTTCTCTCTGATTGGCCATCTGTCTGTGGATGAAAGGCTGTGCTATAATTTAATTTGGTCCCCAAAAGTTTATGGATTAGTCTCCATTCTTTTGCAATAAATCTTCCATCTCTATCTGATACAATTGTTTTCGGAATTCCATGGAGTCTAACAATTTCTCGTATGTATTGCGGTGCTAAAACTTCTCCTGAATCAGTACGTTTGTTTGGCAAAAAGTGTGCTGATTTTGTGAGTCTGTCAACAATCACCCAAATATAATCATGTCCTTTATAGTTTTTTGGTAAACCATGCACGAAATCCATTGCTATGTCCTCCCATTTCCACTCAGGGATGGGTAATGATTGCAACAATCCACCGGGCCTTTTGTGTTCTCCTTTAACAACTTGGCATGTATGGCACTTGGCAATGAATTGAATGATATCATTTTTCATATGAGGCCACCAAAAACGTTGTTTCAAATCTTGATACATTTTCGTGCTGCCGGGATGAATTGAGTATCCTGACTGATGTGATTCTTGCAAAATTTTCTCCCGAATTTCACACATCTCTGGAACACAAACTCGTCCTTTAAAGATGACAAGTCCATCTTCAAAAGAGAAATCTTTTGATTTTCCTTCATTCACAAGTTTGACCATTTTTGATAAGAATGCATCGGTACTGGTTGCGGTTTTAATTTGATCTTTAATAGTATATTGTATTTCCATGTAGCAACATATAGCTTTGTCTACTTCTTCCACTGAGCGAACTACCTCTATTTCAAGTTTCTCAAGTTCAAGTAACAATTCCTTCTGCTGTGTAATTATCCAGGAACCTGAGGCTATATTCTTTCTGCTTAGAGCGTCTGCCACCACATTACCTTTACCAGGATGATACTGAATATCTAAATCATAATCTTTTATCAATTCTAACCAACGGCGCTGCCTTAGGTTCAATTCCTTCTGATTAAAAATATATTTAAGACTTTTATGATCTGTAAATATTTCGCATCTTATCCCATAAAGATAGTGTCTCCAAATCTTAAGAGCAAATACTATAGCTGCGAGTTCCAGATCATGAGTCGGATAGTTCTTTTCACAGTATTTAAGTTGTCGAGAGGCATATGCTATAACGTTTCCATTCTGCATTAATACACACCCAAGACCTTTCAAAGATGCATCGCTGAATATTTGGAAACCTTCTGATCCAGAGGGCATTACTAAAACTGGAGCTGATGTAAGTCTCACTTTAAGTTCTGCAAATGCTTCTTCGCATTCTTGATTCCAATGAAAGCGAACTCCCTTGCGGGTTAGAGTAGTCATTGGCAGTGCAATTTTAGAAAAACCTTCGACAAACCTTCTGTAATAGCTGGCCAAACCTAGAAAACTTCTTATCTCTGTCACGGAAGTAGGTCTCGGCCAATTCTGAATAGCTTCAATCTTTTGTGGGTCTACAGATAATCCTTCTTTATTAATGACATGCCCAAGAAAAGACACTTCTTCCAACCAAAACTTACATTTCGAGTATTTGGCATAAAGTTCATGCTGTTTCAGAAGTTGTAAAACTGATCGTAAATGTGTCGCGTGTTCTGCTTTACCTTTTGAATAGATCAAAATGTCATCAATAAAAACAATGACATATTTATCTAAATATTACTTGAATACTCGGTTCATAAGGTCCATGAAAACCGCTGGTGCATTAGTTACACCAAAGGGCATCACAGTAAACTCAAAATAACCATATTTGTGCTGAAAGCTGTTTTTGAAATATCTTCCTCCTTAACACCTAGTTGATGATATCCAGACCTCAAATCTATTTTGGAAAATACTGAAGCTCCTTCCAGTTGGTCAAAAAGATCATCAATTCTTGGTAGTGGATATTTATTTTTGATTGTCAATTTATTGAGTTCTCGATAATCAATGCAAAGGCGCATACTGCCGTCTTTCTTTTTAACAAACAAGACTGGAGCTCCCCATGGAGATGAACTAGGTCGAATAAATTTCTTATCAAGAAGCTCTTGCAATTGCATTTTTAATTCTGCTAACTCTTTTGGGGCCATTCTATATGGGGTTCTAGCAACAGGTTGGGCTCCTGGTATAAGATTGATTGAAAACTCAACTTCTCTTTTTGGAGGGATGCCGGGCAATTCTTCAGATTTAAGACTAAGGAAACTTCCAAACAGCACTAGGGTTGCTAATTGGCCTTCTTAATGTGGAAAAAATCACATTTAGCAACCAATTGCAAGCTTAGGAAATTGCCAAACAGCAATAGTCTTTACTGATTTGAGTTGTAATTAGCATTTTTTTTTTGATCATTTGATAGATCTTTTTAGGCACATTTTAAATATTGGGAGAGTTGCTAATTAACAAGGCTCAATACTTATGATAATAACACAATTGTTCCAAATAATTTTATAAGATTTATCATCATAAGAAAACTCATTGAGTGTATTATGGAAACAATTATCATGAAGCCTTAGAAATATAACCATGTCATGAAACGCTAACAATATATAACTTGAATGTGTTTGTAACTTCGGAAAGCAGAGTTTACATGAGAGTCCTAATACATCACATTTGTGTTAACCTTTAGAACAAAATCTCATCTTTACATAAACTCTAACACAGTAATTTTGACTGAGATAAATACATGGTGATTGAAATGTTCATAGTGGTATACATAAGTACCAACGCTTTTGCATAGGGGATAAATCTCATTCTTTTACCAAGGGTTTTGCATAAGGGATAAAACCCTAAGATGAACAATATTCAAATTTCTCCAAGAATAAATACTTTCATAAATGAAGAATGCATGATGAATCAGTTCAGAAGCATCACATTTAGGTTTCATATAAAATTCCTAAAACATCAAGAAAATTAGGGCAAGACGAAGTCTCACATCATGAGCCATGGAGGTCTTCCCTCTTCTTGAATAAGCCCTAGAATCCATGTAGAGGCCTTTTGGATGTAAGAGGAAGCAAGGAGATTTCGTACTAAAGCTAGGGCTTGAAGAAGAATCACTGGTTTTGAGTAAAGGAACTCACTAAGAATGAGATGGAGGCTTTAATAAGACATGGTGAGGCTGGAGAAGCTCGGCCGCCGTTCGTAAGGGGTCTCCAGGCGTCGTCGAGCAGAAACGGAAGCACGGGAAGCTCTCCACGCTAGTGCCGCATGCGAGGGGAGGTGTCGTCGGCTGCGCTCACGTGTGGAGCCTTCTGGAGGTGAACCGACGGGAAATAGGGGGTTGGCGTGAAGGCTTGGACCGGCTAGGGTAATAAAGAAAGGGAGAAATGAATAAATTCTAAACTCTTAATTATTCACCCCTCTTTACCTTATTATTTACCTCTCTCCATTCTTATATCATTTAAATAATACAAATTTCTTAATGAAATTGAAATGCCTTATAAGTGTATGGTCTTTTCTTTAGTTGATCTAACTATTATGTGTAACATTTATTTTATCTATCTATTATTATTCATTTATTATATGAGCCAATTTAATTTCATACCAATTCTCATTGAAATTCTTTATCAAACACATGTATACATGATGCTTTCATCCTACGATGGATAAATTAAGAATAAATTAATGCATATAGGACTTACCTAGCATGACGATAGTTTTCAGGATGTCACACCCCTCACCCCCATTTTCCAACTATCCTACAGCCATACTCTCCACCCACGCCTCCTTAATCCCCTACCCAGCAATCCTCTACTTTGGTAGAAGCCGTCCTCGGATCTTCATCATCGCCACATTTCGTTGTCATCCACGCGTGTAAGTCTTAGTTTGGTGTTCTTGCTTTCTATTATTGTATATTTGGACTATATTTTATGGGTTACGATATTATGTCTTTGTTTCCGTGATATTATTGTATATTTGCAGGATTTATTCAGCACGCGCTTAAAATACTTGCGTCTTATATGCTTGTAAAATTTTGTTTGCTTTTCCAATTTTATTATTTGTGAACGAATGTGCTCCTGATAAAGCTTTATTAATTAATTGTTTGTTGTTAATTTACTATTGTACTAATTCATTTGCATCTGCATTAAATTGGCATTTTATTTATTGGATTGCGATTTTGCTTTCATGTTATTCTAAGGTTGGTCGTAGCTTCATTTGCACCTGTCGTGTGCTCACTTGTATTGTATTTAGGGTTAGGGATCCACGTGTCCGTCATCTGTAGACTCGTCCTGAGTCAAACTGATATCAAAGCCTAGGTTCAGGCTTAGCTTAGAATACGCAGGCGGCGGGACTACAATTTACATGTCATATCATAGTCGGCGCTACTATTCTAATCCTCTATTTGAGGAACCAAAGTTCACTTATGTTCATGCTCATAGAGTTCTCTCGGGAAGATCTTCATAATATTTTGATTATCCTCATCCCCGACCCGTCACTCATATAGGTCATATTGAACTTTCGACATGACCCGACTACTATGGGAGGAGTTGCTACAATGAATATCATTTTGAGAAGAATCTTGAGTATAGGTTTTGTAGTAGCTCTACTGTTTGATGGTTTGTAGAGTCCTGAGGCATTTAGCTATTGGCTACGAAGCACCGACACTCTGAAATGGACAGAGTGTCGGTGTCCGACACTCCGACACGCGTCCGACACGCCGACACGCTCGGACACGCGTGTCGGAGTAGTCGGACACGTAATTTATCGGGACTCGCGTGTCCCTCTAAATTGGACACGCGAGTCCCGTGAAATAGGTTAATCGCGGCTATTCATTTTTATCCCGTGAGAAGCTCTCGACTGCGGCTATTCATTTTCATCCCGTGAAATAGGTTCTCGACTGCAGCTGCATCTTCGTCTTCATCGACTGCGGCTGCATCTTCATCTTCACTCGACTGCGGATGCATCTTCTTCTTCATCGACTGTGCCTATTCATCTAGACTGCGGCTATTCATCTCATTTGCGGCTGCATCTTCATCTTCACTCGACTGCGGCTGCATCTTCTTATTCTTCTGCGGCTGCATCATCTTCACTGCGACTGCGGCTGCATCATCTTCACTGTGACTGTGACTGCATCATCTTCACTCGACTGCGACTGCATCATCTTCACTCGACTGCGACTGCGGCTAAATTGGACTCTGCCGCACACTGCATATTGTCGATCTTCCTGTACAGTGAACAGTTTGTAGATACATTTAGGCTTTAGCAATGTCCTGCACCCTGCATATTGTCGATTTCACCCTGCATATTGTCGATTATTTTTTCAGTTTTCACAACACCTTCATTGAATGCAGTCTTGTTTATAGATACATCATACATACAATTTCTTGCTTTTTGTTCATTTCTTGTCTATTTATTAGTATTTTACAATTTCTATAATTAAAAAATATGAATTTAACAAACGTGTCCGAACGTGTCGAATATTAGTAGTTTAGGAGAATGGACGAGTCGCGTGTCGTGTCGTGTCGTGTCGCGTGTCACGTGTCGGTGTCGGTGCAACATAGGTTATTGGCTTGTGGACATGTGATATTATCTAGATCACTTTGAGTTATTCGGTGAGCATTGCGTCAGGTTTGCGAAGCTTAAGAAGGCAAGACAATACTGGAATAGCATTAAGAGGACCGTTTAGCGAGATCGTCTTCTCCCCATCATTAGTTGAGTGGAGACGAAGCGGAGATTGTGTCTTAGGTATTTACCAACATCATATAGGAGTCGCCTCCTCGAGCAAGTATTTTCCCTCCAGTAAGGATCCACGTTTGTTGCTGAGTAAGTGAGTATAGAGATTGTTTTTGATGAGTTAATAGTGAGGCGCGATATCCGAGAGGAGCCAGCTATGAGCACTTCCCGATTTTGGTTTAGACTACAATCTGAGTTACGTACCGAGTTGACATATCACCACTTAGAGTCTCTCGAGCAGACATACCAGCTCGTCATATATTATGAGCATTCATTGAGATCCGCTAGAGTTAGTCGAGTGGATGCGCACCCTGACCTACCCAGTATAAGTCCTTCCCATTATGAGACCACTATCAAACATACTCTTATCTTGTCAGACAAGAAAGTAGTGAAATTTGATACTGATTTCTCTCACCCCAGTGAGGTACTTAGTCCGACGAGTGGTCCACCATTTGATTTTGACTCATTTCTTGTGACCTCGATTGATAGTAAGTCTGAGCGACCCAGTGTCATTATAATGATGTGTCTTTCCCCTACCCCTTGTGTTGATTTAATTATTTCTCCAATAACCTCGTCATTGCGCGCATGTTCCTCTGAGTTTCCCCACATTATGGTGAGTCATATCCCGAGTCAGGGTTGAGAGCATAGTATTGACTTTGTGGTGGTTGTCTCTACTGCTTTCGAGGACACCAGTATTATCGATGACACTTATCTCAAGGATCATCCTGCTACAACTGAATCATTTGATGAGCCCCATGTTGAGTCCCCGAGTAAGCCACCTGATGGTTCTTTCTTTCTATGAAATATTTGTCCTAGTGTGAATGTCTTGGATGTGAGCGATCGTCGCATCCGTGACGATTTTTTTTATCAACCTCCTAGTGAGCCCCCTAATGATTCATATCCCTTGAAAGACATTTGTCTTTATACAATATTGTATCTCATTGTTGATGTCTCAGTCAATCATCTGGGTGTTCTCTGTATACTCAACGATTATTTTTACACCTCACCCAAGAAACCGCCAGATAAATCACCCATCTTTAGGGACATCTATCACCATGTAGAGTATGCATTTAGTGAGTCTGTTGGGTTCATCATTTGCATTATTGCATAATTATTTACATATAGTGCAAGACGCTTTTGTGTTTTAAAATTCATGTCTATTGTATCATTTGTATCATTTGCATGAATTGTATTAATTTGACTGATGTAAACTTACAATAAGTAATGAATATTATAAAACTCAAGCAGATCAGCACAGAAGGGATCAGATTTTTTAAGCTGGAGAGAAGGTAATGATTCACATATGATCTGAGAGGTTCCCACGAGGAACAACAACAAAATTAAGTGCTCCTCAAATGAGTCAATATACAGTCATACGATGAATCGGTATGAATGCATATGAGATTAACATCCCTCAAAATATGGGGATAAACTGAGTGTTCAATGTAGAGGACCTAACTCCTTACTATGAGGAGCGCATGTATGAAAATCCCTTATTCACTCCCACGTGAGCCACAACATCCCTTACTTCCTCCCACTCCACCCCAGCCTCAGCCTGATGATTCTCACCATAAGGGCCACCTCGCTTCACTGACGGTTCCACTAGTTCAGTTTTCAGATGAAGATACATCTTACTCTCGTGACCGTCGGAGATATACTTTAGAATGTTTCCCATGACTAAGGGTGCAAACGAGTCGAGCTTGGCAAAATTTTCAAGCTCGAGCTAACCGTTTTGAGCTCGAGGTCGAGCTCAAGCTAAGCATTTTGAAACGAAGTTGGCAACCTGTGAGGATTGACCAACTTGCTCCAAGCTTTTACCAGCAGCGTTCTGATCTTCAATGTGAAAGAACATTTTGAGTTCATCCAAGGCGATCCTCTCTTTTAGTCTGTGCATGTCAATCTTAAAGGAGTTCCACTCAAGAAGCAGCTTCCTCAAAATCAGGCACACAAAGAGGTTGTCTGACATTTCAATCTGTTCTTCTTCCAGCTTAAGACGCAGGTTTTCCAGGTCTATCAGTTGAGAGGTGATTTACGAATTCGTATTGAGTTTGAAATTTAAAAATTTCTCTCCCAGTAGGATTTTCGACAGTCCCTCTTCCTTTTGGAGTGTGCAGTCAGACGGCCCCAGATTTATTTGGCGGTCTTATACGCTTTGTAGGTCATGGCAAGACGAGGGTTCAGGGAGTTCAGGAGGTAGTCTCTGCAGAAATCCTCAACTTTGCTCCACTAATACTCGTCCACATCCTCCCGGGTAGTGGCAAAATCGTTGAGAACCGTGTAGAAAATTGCACACTCTTTCATGCCCAATTGAACATGGATCTTCTACACATGGAAGTCCGTGGCGTCAAACAACTGCAATTTTACAATGTCGTAGGTGCTACGCTTCGACATCTCGCTTGTGCTTCGGAAACAGAAAACACAAAAATTGAAAGGATGTCACCTGATCCGAGTAGAGACGAGAAAAACTACTTCAGATCCAATCCAGAGTCACGTCTGATCCTTCATCTGGCTGAGAGCAAGCACTCGACGAGAAGCTCGGCTGAAATCGACTGGAAGCACTGGCTGCGTCGACTAGAAGCGTCGACAAGACCTGCGTCGACTGGATCGACGTCAAGTAGACTTGCGTCGACTGGATTGGCGTCGAGTGGACCTGCGTCGAATAGGTCTGCGTTGAATAAAGATGCGTCAACTGGACCTGCGTCGACTGGATCAGTGTCGATTGAAGAAGCAGCGTCAATTGAAGAAACGGCGTCAACTTGACTTGTGTCGAATGAGGAAGCGGCGTCGACTCGACTTACGTCGAAAAGACCTGCGTCGATAAGGCTGCGTCGATAGGACTGCGTCGAGAAGACTAGCGACGGGATTAGGGCAAAAAACCTTCTCCTCCAGCGGCAGCAACGACGGCGGCGGCAGTGATGACGGCGGCGGCAGCTCTTACAAGGAAAGAGACTCCTCCAGCAGTGGCGTCGAAAGAAACTCCTCCACGAACGGAAACGTCGGCGGAAACCTCCAGCAACGGGGAAGCCTCGCGACCTAGATCCCTTCTGTCAGGAGGTGAACAGAACAACGACGAGAGCGCCGTTTACTTCCTCCTTCGCGATCAAGGAGCGACAGAGATAGAAAACCAACGATGGGCTTGAACTTCTTCTCGATCCACAAACTGCGATGGGAAGACAGCACGAACGACCGAAAACGCGAGCAACGGCGGAGAGACGAGAGCGGAAAAAATCGAAGGGTATCTTGAGAATGTTGGGGCTACTCTCGCTCAATATATTCTACGTAATCCTATCAAGTTTGGAATAAGTTTATATAGTATCTCCAGTGTAGAGCAGGGCCCTAGGATGACACGAAACCCGTTAAGGCTACAGAGTCAGTTCCGACACGCGCTGACATAATATTAAAATATTCAACATTTAATAGCAAAGGGATGTTGAGTATTACGCAAACTTGAGATACAATAGATTTATGGATCATATAATGAAGCAATGTGAGAGAGTTATGAAACATGAGATCAAATTATATTAATTTTAGTGAAACAATAAATGATTTGTGCTAAGAAAATTAATAGAAAAGCATAGAAGGCTTTGTTCCCCAAGTAATTATACATAAAATAAAAAAATTATCTCCTCGCATGGTATTAAAAAAATAGACATGTTCCTATGGATATGGACCACATGGTGTCTTCCAAGTCTAAAATAGAAACTTTGTAAGTTAGTTTTTGACTAGTAAGTACTCTTAGACTTGAAGAATCAAGTAATGCAGCAAAGAAAATTTTAAATTTATCTTGAGTAGGATCCTTCTATCATTGTGAGGTTTAAGAAGGGTTGACTTACACACCTTAGCACATTGAGAAGGTTTTGAATTCAAACCGATCACTTTAAAATTGAAATATGACAGCTTAAATGCATTTTTTACATTGATCCAACGAACCAATATCATAGGCACCAAGTCAAACTAAAAAGAACTTTGAATTATACACCAAGAAAGCAAAAACCCTACCTGCCGACTAGAATCTTCCTAACACCATTGCCGGCAGCAATCTTGATTATGATCTGTATTCCACAAGCATAATCGTCACATAAATTTACTTTTTTGGGGACAGAAGAGAACTATTCATGGAGAACTCATTATACCTGTGCAGCCTCTTTGTTGAAATACCGCCCATCCCCTCCTAGAACCAGCAGCCCATCCTTGAAGTCATCGAGGTTTAAAGAGTTGAAGAGGGCCTGAATTTGGAAAAGATAAAGATGTCGACTTTTTGCAACTCGTATCAACAAATCTCAGCTAGAGAAAGAGGGTAAAGTAAACCTGTATCCAGTTCGCCAGATAATTTTCCTGCTGGAAAACCTTAACCTGAAATCGCAAGCAAGAACAACATTAGGAAAATAGGATGGTTGGGCGTTTCGACGGATAAATGGAGAAGTTGCACTCACCTTTTTCCTGAGGCCGCTCGTCCCTGTCTTCTGCCCTTCGATTGGCTTCGTGGGGATGGACTTTATCTGCAAAACCTCTAGTGGTCAGAAAACCAATTGAAAGGGGATCTGGGGAGACCAAATGAGGTGGAAACCTTTAGGCTGAAAGTGGAGGTCGTGGAAGAAGCCTTCACGTAGAATCGGGAAGGTTTTCGAGAAGAGTTCGAAGAAAGCAGATTGCGGGGGCCCAATGCCGTCCGGGGAGATGAGAGAGTGGTGGCCGCCATCAGCGGTGGAGGAACGGAGAGAGCGGTGAGTTTCCGACACTCGCTAGTCACAACCCGGTGACAGGGAAAGAGAAGCTGCGAACTGAAGATGGTGAGCTGGTGCTTTCTATGAAGAGAACTGGTGGCGCTAGCGGAATAAGTCAAAAATACGGCAATATATATATACTAGAAAGAAGATCACGTGCCCAGTTTCGACGGACCAAATTAATAGGGTCCCAGAATTCCTAGTAAATAAGATCCGTCTACTATTTATATTATTATTATACAAAAGTGAATTTGGCAGATCCCGATCTGAGGAGCTCCGCCTTCTTCGCCCCTTCTGGAGCGCCTAATGGCAAAACCTCGCCGGAAAACTGATACGATCTTTCTAGGCGTTAATTTGAATTTACATGTTGCCGCTAAAAGGAGTCATTTTACCTGTCTTAGAGCATCTCCTCTAATGAGGATCTCTATATTTAGAGATCCTCATTGTACCATATTCTCTAAATATAAAGAACATAGTTAGAGCAACTTTAATCATGTTCTCTATATCTAGAGAACATGATTTTTTTTATGTATATATAATGGTAATAACTATACGCAGTCTCATTTTGGCTATGTGCAGACCATGCAATTTGAAAATGGCTATATGCAGGCCAACTATATTTATATAAATCATAATTATAGTAATAAATTATTATTTTTATTATTTTTTTTGTATTATATTTTATAATTTTTTTAAAAAAAAATTTAACTTCAAACTTCATTACATAATTAAAATACAAAAACATTATATAATTTAAAATAAAAATATTACATTTAGAATTAAAACTAAAATCCTGGTAGATCATCCCTTGGTTCGCTACGACTTCCGCGCGCGCTTTCCCCATGTTGTTCTCCTCCATACCCTGGCATGCCATAGTCGCTTCCTCCATATTGACTTCCTCCGTGCTGGTATCCTCCGAACTGAGGTCCTCCAAATTGGCTTCCGCTGTATTGGCTTTCTCGGTACTGACTTCCTCCAAATAGACGACCTCCAATTTGAGGTCCTCCAAATTGAGGTCCTCCAAATTGAAGTCTGGCTTGTGGGTCTCCTTCATACTGACTTCCTTCATAACCACTACCTCCATATATGTCTCCTCCATATTCAGTTCCTTCGAGTGATGAAGATCCTCCAAATAGTAGTTTTATAATGTTCTTATTCAAAATGGCTTGTTTTTTTGTCGAAAATACTGCCGCTCTGGAGTTCCTTTGATGCTATCCAAATCTATCATGATCTTGTTTAGCGCTTTGAAGGTCTAGTTTTCTTCTGGCATTTTCTGCGTTTAACTTCGCGAGCTCTTGGATAGAAGACCTATCATTTGCTCGTTCTTCTTGCCCTCTCTTTAAAACCTCTAAGATTTCATCGCTTATTTTATTGTGGGCCTCAATATCAAAACTCTTACCACTCAATTTTTTCCTCCTCTCTTTTTCTTGCTTTCTTCCATCCGGTCGATTCATGGAAGTTGAGATCGGAGATTCTTCATCACCAGTACTATCAAGATTCATTTCATTGTTATCTGTATTTAAGTCTATACTTTTCCCTTGACTGAGAGAGTTAGAACCTAAAGTTTGTGATATGTCAATATTTTGGGAGTTCATACCTTTTGTAGAGCCAGGCGTATCTATTCACTTCTCTGTATTTTTTAAGATAGACTAAACATGATCAAACAAGAAGCTTTTCTTCTCTTTTGGATCCTCGCTATATAAATTTTTTGCTTGATTGAGCTACAAAAAATAAATTATTTTAATAACATATTAATTAATGGTTTAATATTTAAAATGTAAAGAAATATTTACAATATCGAGTTCAGATGCACCGCTGGGATTTAGTTGCTCAATCTGTCGAATGCATCCTCGGAATTTGCTAGCCTTACTTGCCAAAAAGGACCAACGACATGAGAGAGATTTTGGGGTTCTCTGTCCTATGCAAGTTTGAGGTCTTGTGCTGTGAAAAATGGTTGAAACTATTTCCCATAGCATGTGCTCTTTTTGATTACTCCCCATAACTGGGTCTTCTGAGACCTCAAGTCAAGCATAACATAGTGATTGATCTTCTTTAGGGGAGAATGCTAGCCCACGGTTGGCAGACATGGTGAAAACTAAAGGAAGTTGAGAGTGCTTGATTTTGGAGAAAGAGTGATGATTACTTATAGAAGTCTTAGGATGTGGGGGAGTGGAGAAAGAATCCAATGCTGGGGGAAAAAACAAGGCTCCGGAATTGATGTTGACAAGATTCATGAGTTGAAAGGGAGGTGTGAGTGGAGGTTGGCTGCGTTCGACGAACTGGCTAGAGTTCGTCGAACTCTCTAGCCAGTTCGTCGAACGGACTAGAGTTCGTCGAACTCTTCGGTGTTCGCCGAACTGGCTGCGTTCGACGAACTTTCTAGAGTTCGTCGAACTCTCTAGCTAGTTCGTCGAACGGGCTAGAGTTCGTCGAACTCTTCGGTGTTCGCCGAACTGGCTGCGTTCGACGAACTTTCTAGAGTTCGTCGAACTCTCTAGCCAGTTCATCGAACGGACTAGAGTTTGTGGAACTCTTCGGTGTTCGCCGAACTGGCTGCGTTCGACGAACTGTCTAGAGTTCTTTGAACTCTCTCGCCAGTTCGTCGAACGGACTAGAGTTCGTCGAACTCTTCGGTGTTCGCAGAACTGGCTGCGTTCGACAAACTGTCTAGAGTTCATCGAACTCTCTAGCCAGTTCGCCGAACGGACTAGAGTTCGTCAAACTCTTCGGTGTTCGCCGAACTGGCTGCGTTCGACGAATTTTCTAGAGTTCGTCGAACTCTCTAGCCAGTTCGTCGAACTCTCTAGCCAATTTGTCGAACTCTCCCAGCAGCATAAATCTGATGCGTTGAAAGGAATTCAATGCTGGAAAAAAAGAATCCAATGCTGGAGAAAAAAACAAGGCTCCGGAATTGATGTTGACAAGATTGATGAGTTGAAAGGAAGGTGTGAGTGGAGAAAGAATCCAATGCTGGAGAAAAACAATCTATATAAACACTACTGCCATATAACCACATATACATCACTCGTACAAAAAATGAACTATGGAGCAGGGTCATCGCATTTGCGATCTTCATCGTCTTTGGATGATGAATTATTTTCGCAACAACTTCTTCAGTGGGAAAAAGACACAGATGAATGGGAGAAAGAAGATGAAATTTTAGCTCATATGCATGTCTCGAACAATGCCATATTCGTAGCTCAACTTCAAGAAGATGCACGTCCGCGCCACAGAGGTTCAATACCTGGCCACGTGGTAATCAATCGGGGGAGGATTGAAGGTAACACTAGACTTTGGAATGATTACTTCTCTGAACATCCCACTTATGGGGAAATATTTTTTCGAAGAAGATTTCGCATGCAGAAGAATCTTTTCCTTCGCATTGTCGATGCAGTGCAAAAGCATGACAATTTCTTCATTCAAATGAAGGATGCTCTTGTTAAGCTTGGTTTATCAACTTTACAAAAAATTACAGCAGCATTTCGTATGTTAGCATATGGAACATCAGCTGATAATTGTGATGAGTACATTCGAATTGGTGAGTCAACCGTGATTCAATGCATGAAGAGATTTTGCAGGGTGATTGTACAAGTGTACAAAGATGAATATTGCGATATCATACTGCGAATGATGTAACAAGATTATTACAGAAAGGTGAAGAACGAGGGTTTCCAGGAATGTTGGGAAGTTTAGATTGTATGCATTGGCAATGGAAGAACTGCCCTGTAACACATCCCAACTTTTATTGGGCCACTAGACCCTAGTGAGCCCAATAAAAGTAGGCCCGAGCAGTAGAAAACTACCATTTTAAGTAATGTTGCGCTCCGCAACTAAATCATTGGGGTACAGTGACCAAACAAACCCCAATTGGACTTCCGTCAGTTCCGTTAGACTCGTATGGACAATACGAGCGCAACAGAATTCGTTGCACTTCGATCCGAGGTCGTTTGGAGGAAACGACCATTTCGGGTGTCGTAGCGCGCCACTACCTCATTATTATGAATAGTGACCATACGAACCCCGAATTAACTTCGGTCAGTTCTGGTAAACTCGTACGAACAATACAAGCGCAACGGAATTCGTTGGGCCTCGATTCAAGGTCGTTTGGAGAGTATGCCAATTTAGTACTATGCAGATCGCCTCAGTGCAACGCACGAGATATAAAGCACACGAACCCGTCATCGGCCCCGGCAACTCTTATTGGACCCCGGGGGCCAAGGAGGACCCCGCCCTAAGTTGACTTGGTCAACCCCCCCCCCCCCCTCCCCCCCCCCCCCCCCCCCCCCCCAAAAGGAAAAAAATCGAATTTGCTAAAAAAAAGGGGGGGAGAGAGAAAGCCCCCCCCCCCAAGGGAGGGGGCTGCCCATGAATGGGCAGCCCTATTTGGGCAAAGGGGGCAAGAGAGAGAGAAGGGAGGGGAGGGGGAGAAAATATCTCCCCCTCCCTTATCCCCACGTGGGGGAAAAAGGAGGAGAGGGGGGGGGGGGAGAGCTTCCCCCCTTCCTATAAAAGGAAGGGGCAGCCCCTCTCAAACCCCTACCCCACTCACTCTCCCTCTCAGCCTCTCCCTGCCGACTAACCCAGCCACCCTCTCGCCGGAGCCAACCCAGCCGAGCCACCTCCTCCTCCTTCCTCATGGCTGGCCACCGCCCCTCCACCTCTCGAGCCCCACCTCACCTCCAGGTAGAATCGCCCCCCTCCTCCTTCTTATCTCCTGGAGGCAAGCCGCCCCCTCCCCGTCGCCGGACCACAACCAGTGCCACCCCGAGCTTGCTCGGGTGGCGGCGCTGGCCGTGGAAGCCAACCCCCCCCCCCCCAGCGCCGGTGGTGGCGCTGGGGGAGCAGGTCCCCACTCGGGGACCTCGGCGCCGACGAAGGGGAGGCGGCCGGGCCGCCGGAGGACGCAGCCCCGGCGGCGCCCGAGTCCTCCCCCCCCTCCTCTTTTCCTGTAAGGAGAACCCCGCCAACCCCGGCGGCGGCCGGCGGCTCTAGGCCGCCGGACCCCCGACGGAAGTCTGCCCCCTCCCCGGCGCCCCAACCTGGGGTGGCAGGGAGGGCCCTCCCAGAGGAGGCGGCGGCGTTGTAAGACCCCCCCCCCCCCCCCCTCTACTGAACCTGGTTCAGGGAGGGGGAATCTTACTGCCCAAAGAAGACTACCCAGCGCTTTTCGGGTGGCGACGTCCCACCCTCTTAAGCGCTGAGCGGTCTCTTTGTCAGGCACAAGAATCATCACAACACATCAGAACGCACAGCGGAAGCAATCGAAATAAGAGAAGCTATGCATGCTGATTATATTACATATTTAAATATGGCCGGGACCTATCGTTTTACAAAATACTGCCTCGAAGGCTACATAGTCTAAAACAAAAGGGAGCCCTAGGCTAGTCCTTATACTCTCGAACTCACGTCTCTGAAGATAGGGGCGAGGCTGGGGTAATCGAACGGGCCATCTCCAAGGCTCGTAACTCATCCTGCGGTGCGGGGGCTCCTTGCTGTCCCATCTCCTGTGATTGGTTATAAGAAATAACCGTTAGTCACAGAGCTAAGTAGAAAATACATCCCCTCCCCGGATCCATATCCAGGGGGCGGTTAAAGAACAGAAACGAAATAGCCGAAGCAAGGTAGAGGGTTAACAGCAGGTATATATATCTCTTATATATATATACATATATAGGGCTTCCCTCCCTAAAGCTCGTAACCGCGCCGTATAGTAAGTACACAACACTATAACGCGCAGACACGCACACCCAGGTATTCAAACCTGTACGCATACAAAAGACCCTGTGTCGACACAGTTCAGACCGCTTTATTTCAAGCAGGGGAGCTAACCCCGCGGGCCTCACCGATGTGGTCGTCGGTGACAGTGGCCAGTCTTGCCACTTCTGAATGTAGTCGTACCGTATCATTCAGGCCCTCCTGTACAACTTGGTGTACTAACTGGATGTGAGCGACATCCGACGAGCCGATTTGTAGGCCGACCAGAGGAGGTAAAACTGCAGGCTCGGAGGGTGATAACCCGTTGTGCACATCTCCCTGTCGCCATGAGTCGTCAACCCACCCGCACCGGTACGAACGGTCTGCGAGCGTGACCAACCCGTCACTCCCAAACAATCTTCACCCGCTTTATATAAAACAAGCACATAAGTGTCGTGGCAATTCTACTCGACCGGTCACATAACCTCTGCCCGGGAGGATTAGCGGTATGAGGGCTCCTTGCTTGGGACTAACCGGGGAGGAGGGACTCAACTCCGGGTTTTCCCCAACTAAGGCCTCGCAGAAGGGAGGATAAACACCGCTTGGTTGCCATGACAGTTCTGTATTAGCAAATAAATTAGGCCGGAAGCAGGGGCCATAACACTAAGCAGAAATATAGGCCGAAAGCAGAGGCCATAATAATAAGCTGAAAAGTAGGCCGAAAGCAGAGGCCATGATAATAAACAGAAAAGTAGGCCGAAAGCAGAGGCCATGGTAATAAACAGAAGAGTAGGCCGAAAGCAGATGCCATAATGACAGGACCAGTGCGAGACTGGATTTAAATGAAAGTACAGAAAGTAAAAGCGGGGGACCAGTGCGAGACTAGATTTAAAGGAAAGTACGCGAAGTAAATGCGGGGGACCAGTGCGAGACTGGATTTAAAGGAAAGTACGGGAAGTTAATGCGGGGGACCAGTGCGAGACTGGATTTAAGGAAAGTACGGGAAGTAAATGCGGGGGACCAGTGCGAGACTAGATTTAAGGAAAGTACGGAAAGTAAATGCGGGGGACCAGTACGAGACTGAATTTAAAGGAAAGTACGCAAAACAGTGACAGCATAAGGAAATGGTTAGTAGTCCAATCGCTCTTTTATTATTGTCGCGGCGGGGTTAAATTTCGGCCCCGCGCCGCGATTTCGTTCCGATTTTCGCGTCGATATTCCGAGCTTAGTCGATTCCTTGGATAGATACGCATAATTTTTAATAGGTATTTAAAAATATGCGTCGAGGGGACGCCGATTCATTTTGATGAATTTCGTTCTTTTTGGGCGTTTATTTTCGCTTGTAAAAGCTTTTGGAGGACCAAAATAAGAAACCACACCTCCCAATTTTTATAGTAGTTGTAAAACACCTTTAGATAGAGCCCCTAATTTTTGGTGATTTTTGCGAACTTGTTCGGACGTTTATTTTCTCAAAATAAACTCTATAAAGGGTTTTAAAAATAGTAAAATTCCTCCTAAAAATCCCAAAAAATACAGTAGGTGCCCCTTAGGGTGGGGCACATTTTCTATTTAGAAAATTTTTTCTGAAACTACCCCATTTTTTCCTCAAAAATTAGGTAAGGGGAAAGGGGAATTGGGGTGCGGTTAGGAAAAGGAAGGGGGCGGGCTGGGGTGCGATTAGGGAAAGGGAGGGGGCGCAGGGGTCTTGCACCCTGCGCCTTCCCGCGGCTCCCACAGCGGATCTGCGGCGGATCCGCTGTGGGGGCACACAAGTGGAGGCGGGAGGCGGGAGTTAAGAATATCGGGGCCGCACGATTTTCCTGGGGGAAAATCGTGCGGCTCCCGATTATTATCGGGAGGGGGGGGCCGTTGCCGCCGCCGGGCAGCGGCCGGCTGGGGCCGGCGACTCCTCCGGTGATGGTCCGGCGGCCTGGTGCCGCCGGCCACCACCGGGGAGAGTAAGGAAACGGGCGGGAGGCGGTGGCGCGGCCTGCATGGGCCATGCAGGCCCGCTACGCTACCGCCTCCGCAGAGAGGGCGCCGGAGCTGCCACCGGTCGGTGCGCCGGGGGTCGGCGCCCATTCCGGTGGTGGTCCAGTGGCCTGGCGCCGCCGGAGCCCACCGGAAAGGGAAGTAGGAGAGGACGGGGAGGCGCGGCGCAGTCGGCATGGGCCATGCCAGCCTGCTGCGCCGCCGCCTCCTCGTGCAGGGCCCTCCCTGCCGCCCCTGGTCGGGGTGCCGGGGAGGGGGCAACCCTCCGGCGGTGTTCCGGCGGCCTGGAGCCGCCGGCCGCCGCCGGGGAAGGGGATTATTCCCCTACAGGAAAACGGGGAGGAGGGGGAGGCCACGGGTGCCGCCGGCTGCGTCCTCCGGCGGTCCGGCCGCCTCCCCTGTGCCGGCGCCGAGGTCCCCGAGAGGGGACCTACCTCCCTCAGCGCCACCACCGGCGCTGGGGAAGAAGGCTTCCACGGCCAGCCTCCTCCCCGAGCCTTGCAAGGCTCGGGGCGGCGACCGGCGACGCACAGGCGACGGGGAGAGGGGCGGCCTCCTCCGGGAGGTAGGAAGGGGGAGGGGGGAGGTTCTACCTGGAGGTGAGGTGGGGCTCGAGAGGTGGAGGGGCGGTGGCCGGCCATGAGGAAGGAGGAGGAGGTGGCGGCTTGGGGTGGGCTTGCTCCGGCAAGGTGGAGGAGGAGGAGGGCTGGGCTGCCGGCAGGGAGAGGCTGAGAGGGAGTGGGGTGGGGGTTTGAGAGGGGCTGCCCCTTCCTTTTATAGGAAGGGGGAGCTCTCCCCCTTATCCCCCACGTGGGGATAAGGGAGGGGGAGATATTTTCTCCCCCTCCCCTCCCTTCTCTCTTGCCCCCTTTGCCCAAATAGGGGCTGCTTAATCATGGGCAGCCCCTTTTCTTGGGGGGCTTTCTCTTCCCTCCCCCCCCCCATTTCCGGCCGCCTCCCCTGTGCCGGCGCCGAGGTCCCCGAGAGGGGACCTACCTCCCCCAGAGTCACCACCGGCGCTGGGGAAGAAGGCTTCCACGGCCAGCCTGTTTGACCGAGCCAACTTAGGGCGGGGTCCTCCTTGGTCCCCGGGGTCCAACAAGAGTTGTCGGGGCCGATGCCGGGTTCGTATGCTTTATATCTCGTGCGTTGCACTGAGGCGATCTGCATAGTCGTAAAATGGCATACTCTCTATACGACCTTGAATCGAAGTGCAACGAATTCCGTTGCGCTCGTATTGTTCATACGAGTCTAACGGAACTGACGGAAGTCAATTCGGGGTTCGTACGGTCACTATTCATAATAATGAGGTAGTGGCGCGCTGCGATACCCGAAATGGTCGTTTTCTCCAAACGACCTCGGATCGGAGTGCAACGAATTCCGTTGCGCTCGTATTGTTCATACGAGTCTAACGGAACTGACGGAAATCAATTCGGGGTTCGTACGGTCATTATTCATAATAATGAGGTAGTGGCGCGCTACGATACCCGAAATGGTCGTTTTCTCCAAACGACCTCGGATCGGAGTGCAACGAATTCCGTTGCGCTCGTATTGTTCATACGAGTCTAACGGAACTGACGGAAGACAATTCGGGGTTCGTACGGTCACTATTCATAATAATGAGGTAGTGGCGCGCTACGATACCCGAAATGGTCGTTTTCTCCAAACGACCTCGGATCGGAGTGCAACGAATTCCGTTGCGCTCGTATTGTTCATACGAGTCTAACGGAAGTGACGGAAGTCAATTCGGGGTTCGTACGGTCACTATACCCCGATAACTTAGTTGCGGCGCGCAACATTACTTAACATGGTAGTTTTCTACTGCTCTGGCCAACTTTTATTGGGCTCACTAGGGTCTAGTGGCCCAATAAAAGTTGGGATGCTACAATCCAATAAAAATAAAGAGATTTTCGTCCCTGAAAATTGGCTAAAGTAGGGGTTTAAAGGGTATACCTGGGGGAAAGAGTGCCGGGTATTTTTCTCGAACGAGCGTTTCTGGTTCCCAAGTAAACTCTTCGCGTCCACAGTTTGACCACAAGATCTTGACCATCGTGATGGTTTTGTTCCGCAGTTCTTTGATCTTGGAGTCCACTATCTTCACTGGTTCGAGTTGGACGGATCGGTCGGATTGTACTAATGTCGGTGACACAGGGAGATGTTGCTCGGGTTGGCGGAGTACGCGTCTCAGCAAGGAGACGTGAAACACGTCGTGGAGGTTTCCCAGCTCGGCTGGCAAAGCTAACCTATAAGCCACCGGGCCAACTCTTTCGATGACTTGATATGGGCCTAAGTAGCGGGGGTCCAGCTTTTTCTGCTTCTTTATTCGGGATATCCCGTGCATCGGCTTAATTTTCAAGAAAACCATATCTCCCACGTTGAATTCCACCATCCGATGACACGCATCATAATGTTTGGCTTGCCGGCTCTGCGCTTCTAGCATATGTTCCCGGATTAACCTTATTGCGTCAGTGGTATCGTCTATGTAGGTGACCCCTAAGGCTTCGGGGTCCTCATCCTGTGCCCAAGATAGTGGGGTCCGACAGCGTCTTCCGTAGAGGGCTTCGTAAGGTGCCATCTTGATACTTGCCTGGAAGCTGTTGTTATATGAAAATTCCACCAGAGGTAGTAACTGCTCCCATGGCTCGTTGTGTTCCACTATGCATAAATGGAGAAGATCTTCCATCATCCGGTTTGTTCTTTCCGTCTGCCCATCGGTCTGTGGGTGGAAGGCGGTGCTAAATGCCAATCTGGTTCCTAGATAAGCTTGCACTCTTCTCCATTCCTTCGATGTAAAGCGCCCATCGCGGTCCGAGATGATTGATTTGGGTATTCCATGAAATCGGACTACCTGCTCAATAAATAGTCGGGCTAAAATGTCGACACCGTCGCCTTGCCGGTTCGGGATGAATCGGGCTACCTTGGTGAGGCGGTCTACTACGACCCATATGGAGTCGTTACCTGCACGAGATCGGGGTAAGCCATGGACAAAGTCCATGGAAATATCCTCGAACTTCCATTCTGGTATGGGCAGGGGTTGTAGTAGGCCCCCTGGGCTTCGACACTCTGCCTTGACCAGTTGACAGGTCTGGCAGTGCGCAACATAGTTGGTGACGTCCCTCTTCATTCCTGGCCAGTATAAAGTCCTTCGTAGGTCTGTATACATCTTCACTACCCCTGGGTATATTGAATACCTTGTTTGATGTGCTTCACGGAGTATCTCCTCCCGGATCCCCTCTGCAGCGGGAATGAATATGCGGTGTCTGTATTGCAGGATGCCATCGTACAAGTTGTAGTCTTCTTGTGCACCGTGTTGCAAGGCCTGAATGATCGGTGCTGCTTCAACGTCGATCTTCTGTGCTTCTCTTATCCTGTCCCTGATGTCGCACTGAATCTCCATCCAGTAGAGTTGGGCCCGATATTCCATCGGATTCCTACGGGTGATGAGGATAATATCCAGTTCTGCCAAAGATTCGACTAATTCCTCCGGTACCATTTCTAACCAATTCCCGGTCCTTGGAGGCTGCCGACTCAGGGCGTCTGCAACCTTATTAGCCTTGCTAAGGTGGTACTGAAGGGCGAAGTCGTAATCGCAGAGAAATTCCAACCACCGGAGTTGTCGGATGTTCAGCTCCTTCTGAGTGAAGACATATTTGAGGCTCTTATGATCGGAGAAAATCTCGCATCGTACCCCGTAGAGGTAGTGTCTCCAAACCTTTAATGCGAAAACTACCGCCCCCAATTCTAGATCGTGGGTGGCGTAGTTTAGTTCGTGCGGCTTGAGCTGACGTGAGGCGTAGGCAACTACCTTGCCATGTTGCATAAGCACGGCTCCCAATCCTTTCAGAGAGGCATCAACATAGATCTGGAAGCCATCAGTTCCTGAGGGGAGAGTCAGGATCGGGGCCGATATCAGCCGGTTCTTCAGTTCGATGAACGCTGCTTCGCACTCGGGAGACCAATGGAATGTCACATCCTTTTTGGTGAGGGAGGTAAGCGGTAACGCAATCTTGGAGAATCCTTCGACGAACTTACGGTAGTAGCCGGCGAGGCCAAGGAAACTTCGGATGTCTGCCGCTGTCTTAAGTGGCGGCCAATCTCGTACTGCTTGTACTTTGGCTTGATCCACTGCTACCCCGTTCTTGTTAACCGTGTGTCCCAGAAAACTGACTTCTTCCATCCAGAACTCGCATTTGCTAAACTTGGCGAACAGCGAGTGCTCTCTTAGCTTAAACAGAACCATTTGGAGGTGCCTGGAGTGATCGGTTTTGTTCCTCGAGTAGATGAGGATATCATCTATGAAGACTATTACGAAAAGATCCAGGAAGGGTTTAAATACGGTATTCATTAAAGCCATGAAGGCGGACGGGGCATTGGTTAACCCAAATGGCATTACCATGAACTCGTACAGTCCGTAGCGGGAGCTGAAGGCGGTCTTGGGAATGTCCTCTTCTCGCACTCTGAGTTGATAGTAGCCGGATCTTAAATCCATCTTGGAAAAGACGGACGCGCCTTGCAGCTGATCGAACAATTCATCTATCCGGGGTAGGGGATAGGTATTCCGGACAGTGAGTTTATTCAATTCTCTGTAGTCAATGCAGAGACGCAGAGATCCATCCTTCTTCTTAACAAACAGTACTGGGGTTCCCCAGGGCGAAGTACTAGGACGTACGAATCCCGCGTCGACTAACTCTTGTAGTTGAATCTTGAGCTCGGCCAGTTCCCTCGGGGCCATCCGGTACGGTGCTCGGGATACTGGTCGGGCTCCTTGAGTAAGTTCGATTCGGAAGTCCACTTCCCGTTGCGGGGGCAACCCAGGAAGGGACTCTGGGAAGATATCCGGGAAGTCCCTGATTACAGGCACTTTAGCGAGTACTTGTGTCGTGTTTTCCATCTCAAAGTAGATTAGGTATACCTCGTCCTTCCGTCGAACTGCCTTGACGGTTTGTGCAGATGTTAAGATAATGCGGGTGACAGAGGGTATACCTGCTAGCGTGATAAATTGCCCATTCGGATTCTGGAGGCGGATTTCTCGAGATGAACAATTGATTTGGGCGCTGTGCTCGGCCAACCAATCCATCCCCAGAATGATGTCGAATGCGGTTATTGCCAAAACGGTTGCGTTGACTTCGAATTCTATGCCTCCTAGCATTGCCTGGAAGGAACACTTTTCGGTGGAAGTCATATCTGATCCATCCAGGAGTCGTATTCAGATTGACATCCCGGATGATCGCACTGTGTTTTCCTTGTCAGCGATGAAGTTTTGTGCAACGAAAGAATGTGTGGCGCCGGTATCGAACAGTGTTTTAGCGGGACGACCTTCTACCAAAAGTAAACCTGATAACATATATATATATATCATGATCATAAGCTTTTCACAAATATACAGGAGTAGGGATGACATATACAAAAGTCCCAATATATAAAGCTATAACATCTCCTAGGATATCGTACTATCGGAAGTAGATACCTATCACTACGTCAGGAGCAGGATCGTGCTGAAGATCCAACACGTATGCCTCGAGCGGTGCTGCTCTGCCCTGCCTAGCCGGCTCCCTCCTGCCTGCGGGACGTCCTCTGCGTCCACCTCGTCCTCTCTCCGCCGCTCTCTGTACTGCTCCTAAACAGGGTCTCCCGGTAGCCTGTGGGCAGAAGGCTCGTATATGCCCAGGCTGCTGGCATAGGTAGCAGTTCCCTGCGAAGGGAACATCTCGTCGTGCGGCTGGGACTACCTGAGGTGCTGGGGCTGGGGGTGCTGGTCGGGGTTGGGGTGCTGGTCGGGGCTGGGGTGCCTGCCTATATGGCTGGTGACGCTGACGCTGTCTCCCGTCTCGGCCCTGCCTGCGAGGACCTACTCCTCTCTCTCGGCCCTGAGTCCGGGGAACACCTACGTGTCCCCTCCGCTGCTGAGCTACCATCCGCTGGTCCATCTCTAGAGCGGTGGCATGTGAGGCGATCGTGTGGAAGGATGCCTGGGAAATCATGATCAGGGCCTGACGGAGGTCGTCTCGTAATCCTCGGTAAAATCTGGCCACCCTGTCCTTATCCGTACCTGCTAAGGTCCCGGCGAAGCGGGCCAGGTGGATAAACTCTCTCTGGTAGTCTGGAACCGACCTATCTCCCTGCCTGATCTGCAGGAACCGTTCCTGGAGCGCCATCCGGTCTGCATCCGAAATGAAATGCTCTAAGAAGGCCTCTGAGAACTCCCCCCCAGAAGATCGTGCTGAGTGGTCGTCCTCTGAAGGTAGAGCGGCTAGCGGCCCTCCACCAGTCCCGGGCATAGCCCTCCAGCATGGTCACCACCAGGGACACTGCGGTTACTGCGGGGCACATCATCCCTACTAGAAGCTCCTCTACCCTCTCCACCCACTCCTCGGCCTGGATGGCTGACTCGGTACATCGGAAGGTGGGGGGCCTTAGCCCCCGGAATGTCGTCAGCAGATCGGTGGGTACGGTGGCCTGCTGTGGTGGCCGTAAGGTGGCTGTCTGGAAGGCGGCTAACAGGGCTACCAGGGTCTGTCCGAGCTCTGTCTCTCCGAACGGAACTGCGGCTGGAGCGGCCGGGGCTGGTGGTGGAGTGGTAGGGTGGTACTGGTCCCGAGAGGAGGACCTTCCGTTACTTGACTCCGGTATCTGGAGAAGTGACAAACGGGCATCAGAACTTGCTAAAATAAGGGAATTTTGCAGGACTGAAAGAAAAGGAAGCGGAAAGCGTGTGGGTGTACTACCGTGCACTCTCGAATCCTTAACCTTAAACCTAAAGGGTCCACCAGGCTTCCGCTGCGTGGTTCGTCCCGAACCAAGAAACGGATGCGGGGAAGGGAGGATCGGAAGACTGCCCCATGTGGTCGGATCGTGGTGGCTCTGATCCATTTGTAAGACCCCCCCCCCCCCCCCCCCCCCTCTACTGAACCTGGTTCAGGGAGGGGGGAATCTTACTGCCCAAAGAAGACTACCCAGCGCTTTTCGGGTGGCGACGTCCCACCCTCTTAAGCGCTGAGCGGTCTCTTTGTCAGGCACAAGAATCATCACAACACATCAGAACGCACAGCGGAAGCAATCGAAATAAGAGAAGCTAAGCATGCTGATTATATTACATATTTAAATATGGCCGGGGCCTATCGTTTTACAAAACACTGCCTCGAAGGCTACATAGTCTAAAACAAAAGGGAGCCCTAGGATAGTCCTTATACTCTCGAACTCACGTCTCTGAAGATAGGGGGCGAGGCTGGGGTAATCGAACGGGCCATCTCCAAGGCTCGTAACTCATCCTGCGGTGCGGGGGCTCCTTGCTGTCCCATCTCCTGTGATTGGTTATAAGAAATAACCGTTAGTCACAGAGCTAAGTAGAAAATACATCCCCTCCCCGGATCCATATCCAGGGGGCGGTTAAAGAACAGAAACGAAATCGCCGAAGCAAGGTAGAGGGTTAACAGCAGGTATATATATCTCTTATATATATATACATATATAGGGCTTCCCTCCCTAAAGCTCGTAACCGCGCCGTATAGTAAGTACACAACACTATAACGCGCAAACACGCACACCCAGGTATTCAAACCTGTACGCATACAAAAGACCCTGTGTCGACACAGTTCAGACCGCTTTATTTCAAGCAGGGGAGCTAACCCCGCGGGCCTCACCGATGTGGCCGTCGGTGACAGTGGCCAGTCTTGCCACTTCTGAATGTAGTCGTACCGTATCATTCAGGCCCTCCTGTACAACTTGGTGTACTAACTGGATGTGAGCGACATCCGACGAGCCGATTTGTAGGCCGACCAGAGGAGGTAAAACTGCAGGCTCGGAGGGTGATAACCCGTTGTGCACATCTCCCTGTCGCCATGAGTCGTCAACCCACCCGCACCGGTACGAACGGTCTGCGAGCGTGACCAACCCGTCACTCCCAAACAATCTTCACCCGCTTTATATAAAACAAGCACATAAGTGTCGTGGCAATTCTACTCGACCGGTCACACAACCTCTTCCCAGGAGGGTTAGCAGTATGAGGGCTCCTTGCTTGGGACTAACCGGGGAGGAGGGACTCAACTTCGGGTTTTCCCCAACTAAGGCCACGCATAAGGGAGGATAAGCACCGCTTGGTTGCCATGACAGTTCTGTATTAGCAAATAAATTAGGCCGGAAGCAGGGGCCATAACATTAAGCAGAAATATAGGCCGAAGCAGAGGCCATAATAATAAGCTGAAAAGTAGGCCGAAAGCAGAGGCCATGATAATAAACAGAAAAGTAGGCCGAAAGCAGAGACCATGGTAATAAACAGAAGAGTAGGCCGAAAGCAGAGGCCATAATGACAGGACCAGTGCGAGACTGGATTTAAATGAAAGTACAGAAAGTAAAAGCGGGGGACCAGTGCGAGACTGGATTTAAAGGAAAGTACAGGAAGTAAATGCGGGGGACCAGTGCGAGACTGGATTTAAAGGAAAGTACGGGAAGTAAATGCGAGGGACCAGTGCGAGACTGGATTTAAGGAAAGTACGGGAAGTAAATGCGGGGGACTAGTGCGAGACTGGATTTAAGGAAAGTACGGAAAGTAAATGCGGGGGACCAGTACGAGACTGGATTTAAAGGAAAGTACGCAAAGCAGTGACAACATAAGGAAATGGTTAGTATTCCAATCGCTCTTTTATTATTGTCGCGGCGGGGTTAAATTTCGGCGCCGCGCCGCGATTTCATTCCGATTTTCGCGTCGATATTCCGAGCTTAGTCGATTCCTTGGATAGATACGCATAATTTTTAATAGGTATTTAAAAATATGCGTCGAGGGGACGCCGATTCATTTTGATGAATTTCGTTCTTTTTGGGCATTTATTTTCGCTTGTAAAAGCTTTTGGAGGACCAAAATAAGAAACCACACCTCCCAATTTTTATAGTAGTTGTAAAACACCTTTAGATAGAGCCCCTAATTTTGGTGATTTTTGCTCGAGAGGTGGAGGGGCGGTGGCCGGCGATGAGGAAGGAGGAGGAGGTGGCGGCTTGGGGTGGGCTTGCTCCGGCAAGGTGGAGGAGGAGGAGGGCTGGGCTGCCGGCAGGGAGAGGCTGAGAGGGAGTGGGGTGGGGGGTTGAGAGGGGCTGCCCCTTCCTTTTATAGGAAGGGGGAGCTCTCCCCCTTATCCCCCACGTGGGGATAAGGGAGGGGGAGATATTTTCTCCCCCTCCCCTCCCTTCTCTCTTGCCCCCTTTGCCCAAATAGGGGCTGCCTAATCATGGGCAGCCCCTTTTCTTGGGGGGCTTTCTCTTCCCCCCCCCCCCCCCATTTCCTTTTTATTTCCCAATAAATTTTAAGCCGGGGGGGGGGGGGGGGGTTGACCGAGTCAACTTAGGGCGGGGTCCTCCTTGGTCCCCGGGGTCCAACAAGAGTTGTCGGGGCCGATGCCGGGTTCGTATGCTTTATATCTCGTGCGTTGCACTGAGGCGATCTGCATAGTCGTAAAATGGCATACTCTCCATACGACCTTGAATCGAAGTGCAACGAATTCCGTTGCGCTCGTATTGTTCATACGAGTCTAACGGAACTGACGAAAGTCAATTCGGGGTTCGTACGGTCACTATTCATAATAATGAGGTAGTGGCGCGCTACGATACCCGAAATGGTCGTTTTCTCCAAACGACCTCGGATCGGAGTGCAACGAATTCCGTTGCGCTCGTATTGTTCATACGAGTCTAACGGAACTGACGGAAGTCAATTCGGGGTTCGTACGGTCACTATTCATAATAATGAGGTAGTGGCGCGCTACGATACCCGAAATGATCGTTTTCTCCAAACGACCTCGGATCGGAGTGCAACGAATTCCGTTGCGCTCGTATTGTTCATACAAGTCTAACGGAACTGACGAAAGACAATTCGGGGTTCGTACGGTCACTATTCATAATAATGAGGTAGTGGCGCGCTACGATACCCGAAATGGTCGTTTTCTCCAAACGACCTCGGATCGGAGTGCAACGAATTCCGTTGCGCTCGTATTGTTCATACGAGTCTAACGGAACTGACGGAAGTCAATTCGGGGTTCGTACGGTCACAATACCCTGATAACTTAGTTGCGGCGCGCAACATTACTTAACATGGTAGTTTTCTACTGCTCTGGCCTACTTTTATTGGGCTCACTAGGGTCTAGTGGCCCAATAAAAGTTGGGATGTTACAGGCGCGGCCAGCTTGCATGGCCCATGCAAGCTGTGCCGCGCCTCCCCGCCGCCTCCTGCCTTAATTTCCGGTGGGGTCCGGTGGCGCCAAGCCGCCGGACCACCACCGGAGTGGTCGCCGACCCCCGGCGCACCCTCCGGGGGCGGCACTGGCCCCTCTCCCCTCGGGGGCGGCGGCGCGGCAGCATGCGTGGTGCATGCAGGCCTCCGCCTCCCGCCCCCTTTTCGCTCTAATTCTGGTAGTGGCCGGCGGCGCCAGGCCGCCGGACCACCCCGGAATGGTCGCCGACCCCCGGCGCACCGACCGGGGGAGGTGCCAGCCCCAGCCAGCCGCTGCCCGGCGGCTGCAGCGGCCGCCTCCCGATAATAATCGGGAGCCGCACGATTTTCCCCCAGGAAAATCGCGCGGCCCCTGTTTTCTTAACTCCCGCAATTCACCCCCCCCCCCCCCCCCCCCCCGCCTCAGCATATGTGCCCCCCCCCCCCCCCCCCCCCCGCAGCGGATCCGCTGCGGGGGCTGCGGGAAGGCGCAGGGTGCAAGACCCCTGCGCCCCCTCCCTTTCCCTAATCGCACCCCAACCCCCCTTCCTTTTTCCTAACCGCACCCCAATCTCCCTTTCCCCTTCCCCATTTTTTGAGAAAAAATGGGGCAGATTGGGAAGAAGTTTTCTAAATGAAAAATGTGCCCCACCCTAAGGGGCACCTACTGTAATTTTTTGGAATTTTTAGGAGGAATTTTACTATTTTTAAAACCCTTTATAGGGTTTATTTTGAGAAAATAAACGTCCAAATAAGTTCGCAAAAATCACCAAAAATTAGGTGCTCTAATTAAAGGTGTTTTACAACTACTATTAAAATTGGGAGGTGTGGTTTCTTATTTTAGTCTTCCAAAAGCTTTTACAAGCGAAAATAAACGCCCAAAAAGAGCGAAATTCATCAAAATGAATCGGCGTCCCCTCGACGCATATTTTTTAAATGCCTATTAAAAATTATGCGTATCTATCCAAGGAGTCGACTAAGCTTGGAATATCGACGCGAAATCAGAATGAAATCGCGGCGCGACGCCGAAATTTAACCCTGCCGCGACAATAATAAAAGAACGGAGTCGACGATTGAAGCCTCCTCTTATGGAGTGATTGGACTACTGACCCTTCCTTTTATGCTTTTACTGTCTTCCGTACTTTCCGTTAAATCCAGTCTCGCAATGGTCCCCCTCATTTACGTTCTGTACTTTCCTTTAAATCCAGTCTCGCACTGGTCCCCCGCATTTACGTTCTGTACTTTCCTTTAAATCCAGTCTCACACTAGTCCCCCGCATTTACGTTCTGTACTTTCCTTTAAATCCAGTCTCGCACTGGTCCCCCGTATTTACGTTCTGTACTTTCCTTTAAATCCAGTCTCGCACCGGTCCCCCGCTCTTACTTTCTGTACTTTCATTTAAATCCAGTCACGCACTGGTCCTGTCATTATGGCCTCTGCTTTCGGCCTACTTTTCTGCTTATTACCATGGCCTCTGCTTTCGGCCTACTTTTCTGCTTAATATGGCATTTGCTTTCGGCCTACTTTTCTGCTTAATATGGCCTTTGCTTTCGGCCTACTTTTCTGCTTAATATGGCCTTTGCTTTCGGCCTACTTTTCTGCTTAACATGGCCTTTGCCTTCGGCCTAATTTCCTTCTTGATATTATGGCCTCTGCTTTCGGCCTATTTTGCTGCTATACTTATTCGTATTTGGGTACTAACTGCAGCCCTGCACAGGCAAGCGGTGCTTATCCTCCCTCCTGCGAGGCCTTAGTTGGGGAAAACTCGGAGTTGAGTTCCTCCTCCCAGGTTAGCCCCAAGCAAGGAGCCCTCATACCGCTAATCCTCCCGGTCAGAGGTCGTGTGACCGGTCGAGTAGAATTGCCACGTAACTTATGTGCTTGTCTTTATATAAAGCGGGTGAAGATTGTTTGGGAGTGGCGGGTTGGTCACGCTCGCAGACCGTTCGTACCGGTGCGGGTGGGTTGACGACTCATGGCGACAGGGAGATGTGCACAATGGGTTATCACCCTCCGAGCCTGCAGTTTTACCTCCTCTGGTCGGCCTACAAATCGGCTCGTCGGATGTCGCTCACATCCAGTTGGTACACCAAGTTGTACAGGAGGGCCTGAATGATACGGTACGACTACATTCAGAAGTGGAAAGACTGGCCACTGTCACCGACGGCCACATCGGTGAGGCCCGCGGGGTTAGCTCCCCTACTTGAAATAAAGCGGTCTAAACTGTGTCGACACAGGGTCTTTTGTGTGCGTACAGGTTTGAATACCTGGGTGTGCGTGTCTGCGCGTTATAGTGTTGTGTACTTACTATACGGCGCGATTACGAGCTTTAGGGCGGGAAGCCCTACATATATATATATATACGGGGATATATATGTTTACCTGCTGCTAACCCTCTACCTTGCTTCGGCTATTTCATTTTTGTTCTTTAACCGCCCCCCTGGATATGGATCCGGGGAGGGGATGTATTTTCTACTTAGCTCTGTGACTAACGGTTATTTCTTATAACCAATCACAGGAGATGGGACAGCAAGGAGCCCCCGCACCGCAGGATGAGTTACGAGCCTTGGAGATGGCCCGTTCGATTACCCCAGCTTCGCCCCTATCTTCAGAGACGTGAGTTCGAGAGTATAAGCACTAGCCTAGGGCTTCCTTTTGTTTTAGACTATGTAGCCCTCGAGGCAATGTTTTGTAAAACGATAGGCCCCGGCCATATTTAAAAATATAATATAATCAGCATGCTTAGCTTTTCTTATTTCGATTGCTTCCGCTGTGCGTTCTGATGTGTTGTGATGATCCTTGTGCCTGACAAAGAGACCGCTCAGCGCTTGAGAGGGTGGGACGTCGCCACCCGAAAAGCGCTGGGTAGTCTTCTTTGGGCAGTAAGATCCCCCCTCCTTGAACCCGGTTCAGTCTGGGGAGGGGGGGGGGGGTCTTACAAATGGATCAGAGCCACCACGATCCGACCACATGGGGCAGTCTTTCGATCCTCCCTGAACCCGGTTCCGTTTCTTGGTTCGGGACGAACCACGCAGCGGAAGCCTGGTGGACCCTTTAGGTTTAAGGTTAAGGATTCGAGACTGCACGGTAGTACACCCACACGCTTTCCGCTTCCTTTTCTTTCAGTCCTGCAAAATTCCCTTATTTTTGCAAGTTCTTATACTCGTTTGTTACTTCTCCAGATACCGGAGTTGAGTAACGGAAGGTCCTCCTCTCGGGACCAGTACCATCCTACCACTCCACCACCAGCCCCGGCCGCTCCAGCCACAGTTCCGTTCGGAGAGACAGAGCTCGGACAGACCCTGGTAGCCCTGTTAGCCGCCTTCCAGACAGCCACCTTACGACCACCACAGCAGGCCACCGTACCCACCGATCTGCTGACGACATTCCGGGGGCTAAGGCCCCCCACCTTCCGATGTACCGAGTCAGCCATCCAGGCCGAGGAGTGGGTGGAGAGGGTAGAGGAGCTTCTAGTAGGGATGATGTGCCCCGCAGTAGCCGCAGTGTCCCTGGTGGTGACCATGTTGGAGGGCTATGCTCGGGACTGGTGGAGGGACGCTAGCCGCTCTACCTTCAGAGGACGACCACTCAGCACGATCTTCTGGGGGGAGTTCTCAGAGGCCTTCTTAGAGCATTTCATTTCGGATGCAGACCGGATGGCACTCCAGGAGCGGTTCCTGCAGATCAGGCAGGGAGATAGGACGGTTCCAGACTACCAGAGAGAGTTTATCCACCTGGCCCGCTTCGCCGGGACCTTAGCAGGTACGGATAAGGAAAGGGCGGCCAGATTTTACCGGGGATTACGAGACGACCTCCGTCAGGCCCTGATCATGATTTCCCAGGCATCCTTCCACACGTTCGCCTCACATGCCACCGCTCTAGAGATGGACCAGCGGATGGTAGCCCAACAGCGGAGGGGACACGTAGGTGTTCCCCGGACTCAGGGCCGAGAGAGAGGAGTAGGTCCTCGCAGGCAGGGCCGAGACGGGAGACAACGTCAGCGTCACCAGCCATATAGGCAGGCACCCCAGCCCCGACCAGCACCCCCAGCCCCGACACCTCAGGTTGTCCCAGCCGCACGACGAGATGTTCTCTTCGCAGGGAACTGCTACCTATGCCAGCAGCCTGGGCATATACGAGCCTTCTGCCCGCAGGCTACCGGGAGACCCGGTTTAGGAGCAGTACAGAGAGCGGCGGAGAGAGGACGAGGTGGACGCAGAGGACGTCCCGCAGGCAGGCGGGAGCCAGCTAGGCAGGGCAGAGCAGCACCGCTCGAGGCATACGCGTTGGATCTTCAGCACGGTCCTGCTCCTGACGTAGTGATAGGTATCTACTTCCGGTAGTACGATATCCTAGGAGATGTTATAGCTTTATATATTAGGACTTTTGTATATGTCATCCCTACTCCTGTATATCTGTGAAAAGCTTATGATCATAATATATATATGTTATCAGGTTTACTTTTGGTAGAAGGTCATCCCGCTAAAACACTGTTCGATACCGGCGCCACACATTCTTTCGTTGCACAAAACTTCATCGCTGACAAGGAGAACACGGTGCGATCATCCGGGATGTCAAACCGAATATGACTCCGGGATGGATTAGATATGACTTCCACCGAAAAGTGTTCCTTCCAGGCAATGCTAGGAGGCATAGAGTTCGAAGTCAACGCAACCGTTTTGGCAATAACCGGATTCGACATCATTCTGGGGATGGATTGGTTGGCCGAGCACAGCGCCCAAATCAATTGTTCAACTCGAGAAATCTGCCTCCAGAATCCGAATGGGCAATTTATCACGCTAGCAGGTATACCCTCTGTCACCCGCATTATCTTAACATCTGCACAAACCGTCAAGGCAGTTCGACGGAAGGACGAGGTGTACCTAATCTACTTTGAGATGGAAGACACGACACAAGTACTCGCTAAAGTGCCTGTAATCAGGGACTTCCCAGATATCTTCCCAGAGTCCCTTCCCGGGTTGCCCCCGCAACGGGAAGTGGACTTCCAAATCGAACTTACTCAATGAGCCCGACCAGTATCCCGAGCACCGTACCGGATGGCCCCGAGGGAACTGGCCGAGCTCAAGATTCAACTACAAGAGTTAGTCGACGCAGGATTCGTACGTCCTAGTACTTCGCCCTGGGGAGCCCCAGTACTGTTTGTTAAAAAGAAGGATGGATCTCTGCGTCTCTGCATTGACTACAGAGAATTGAATAAACTCACTATCCGGAATACCTATCCCTTACCCCGGATAGATGAATTGTTCGATCAGCTGCAAGGCGCGTCCGTCTTTTCCAAGATGGATTTAAGATCCGGCTACTATCAACTCAGAGTGCGAGAAGAGGACATTCCCATGACCGCCTTCAGCTCCCGCTACGGACTGTACGAGTTCATGGTAATGCCATTTGGGTTAACCAATGCCCCGTCCGCCTTCATGGCTTTAATGAATACTGTATTTAAACCCTTCCTGGATCATTTCGTAATAGTCTTCATAGATGATATCCTCATCTACTCGAAGAACAAAACCGATCACTCCAGGCATCTCCAAATGGTTCTGCTTAAGCTAAGAGAGCACTCGCTGTTCGCCAAGTTTAGCAAATGCGAGTTCTGGATGGAAGAAGTCGGTTTTCTGGGACACACAGTTAACAAGAACGGGGTAGCAGTGGATCAAGCCAAAATACAAGCGGTACGAGATTGGCCGCCCCTTAAGACAACGGCAGACATCCGAAGTTTCCTTGGCCTCGCCGGCTACTACCGTAAGTTCGTCGAAGGATTCTCCAAGATTGCGTTACCGCTTACCTCCCTCACCAAAAAGGATGTAACATTCCAATGGTCTCCCGAGTGCGAAGCAGCGTTCATCGAACTGAAGAACCAGCTGATATCGGCCCCGATCCTGACTCTCCCCTCAGGAACTGAGGGCTTCCAGATCTATGCTGATGCCTCTCTGAAAGGATTGGGAGCTGTGCTTATGCAACATGGCAAGGTAGTTGCCTACGCCTCACGTCAGCTCAAGCCGCACGAACTAAACTACGCCACCCACGATCTAGAACTGGGGGCGGTAGTTTTCGCATTAAAGGTTTGGAGACACTACCTCTACGGGGTACGATGTGAGATTTTCTCCGATCATAAGAGCCTCAAGTATGTCTTCACCCAGAAGGAGCTGAGCCTCCGACAACGTCGGTGGTTGGAATTTCTCTGCGATTACGACTTCGCCCTTCAGTACCACCCCGGCAAGGCTAATAAGGTTGCATACGCCCTGTGTCGGCAGCCTCCAAGGACTGGGAGTTGGTTAGAAATGGTACCGGAGGAATTAGTCGAATCTTTGGCAGAACTTGATATTATCCTCATCACTTGTAAGAATCCGATGGAATACCGGGCCCAGCTCTACTGGATGGAGATTCAGTGCGACATCAGGGACAGGATAAGAGAAGCACAGAAGATCGACGTAGAAGCAGCCCCGATTATTCAAGCCTTGCAACATAGTGCACAGGAGGACTACAATTTGTATGCGGCATCCTGTAGTTCAGACACCGCATATTCATCCCCGCAGCAGAGGGAATTTGGGAAGAGATCCTTCGCGAAGCACACCAGACGAGGTACTCAATACACCCGGGGGTAGTGAAGATGTATACAGACCTACGAAGGACTTTATACTGGCCAGGAATGAAGAGGGACGTCACCAACTATGTTGCGCACTGCCAGACCTGTCAACTGGTCAAGGCAGAGTGTCGAAGCCCAAGGGGCCTACTACAACCCCTGCCCATACCAGAATGGAAGTTCGGGGATATTTCCATGGATTTTGTCCATGGCTTACCCCGATCTCGTGCAGGTAACGACTCCGTATGGGTCGTAGTAGATCGCCTCACCAAAGTGGCTCGTTTCATCCCGAACAGACAAGGAGACGGTGTCGACATATTAGCCAGACTATTTATAGAGCAAGTGGTCCGATTTCACGGGGTATCCAAGTCAATCGTGTCTGACCGCGATGGACGCTTCACGTCAAAAGAATGGAGGCGAGTGCAGGCTTATCTGGGAACCAGATTATCCTTTAGTACAGCCTTCCACCCCCAGACCGACGGTCAAACAGAAAGGACAAACCGGACGATGGAAGACCTCCTCCGATTATGCATAGTGGAACACAATGAGCCTTGGGAGCAGTTACTGCCCTTGGTGGAGTTCTCATACAATAACAGCTTCCAGGCAAGCATCAAGATGGCACCTTACGAAGCCCTTTACGGAAGACGTTGTCGAACACCACTATCATGGGCACAGGACGAGGACCCCGAAGCTTTAGGAGTCACCAATATAGATGATACCACGGCGGCTATAAGGTTGATTCAAGGACGTATGCTGGAGGCACAGAGTCGTCAAGCCAAATATTATGATGCACGTCATCGGATGGTGGAATTCAACGTGGGGGACATGGTTTTCTTAAAAATTAAACCGATGCTCGGGATATCTCGAATAAAGCGGCAGAAAAAGCTAGATCCACGCTATCTAGGCCCGTATCAAGTCACTGAAAGGATTGGCCCCGTCGCTTATAGGTTAGCTCTGCCAGCAGAACTGGGAAATCTTCACGACGTATTTCATGTCTCCTCGCTAAGACGTGTTCTACGCCAACCAGAGCAGCATCTACCTACACCACCAACATCGGTACAATCCGACCGATCTGTCTGACTCGAACCTGTGAAGATACTGGACTCCAAGATCAAAGAGCTGCGGAACAAAACCATCACGATGGTCAAGATCTTGTGGTCAAACTGTGGACGCGAAGAGTAGTTCACTTGGGAACCCGAGACGCTCGTACGAGAAAAATACCCGGCGCTCTTTCCCCAGGTATATCCTTTAAACCCCTACTTTAGCCAATTTTCGGGGACGAAAATCTCTTTATTTTTATTGGATTGTAACATCCCAACTTTTATTGGGCCACTAGACCCTAGTGAGCCCAATAAAAGTAGGCCCGAGCAGTAGAAAACTACCATTTTAAGTAATGTTGCGCTCTGCAACTAAATCATTGGGGTACAGTGACCAAACAAACCCCGATTGGACTTCCGTCAGTTTCGTTAGACTCGTATGGACAATACGAGCGCAACAGAATTCGTTGCACTTCAATCCGAGGTCGTTTGGAGGAAACGACCATTTCGGGTGTCGTAGCGCGCCACTACCTCATTATTATGAGTAGTGACCATACGAACCCCGAATTAACTTCGGTCAGTTCTGGTAAACTCGTACGAACAATACAAGCGCAACGGAATTCGTTGGGCCTCGATTCAAGGTCGTATGGAGAGTATGCCCCCACGAGATATAAAGCACACGAACTCGGTATCGGCCCCGGCAACTCTTATTGGACCCCGGGGGCCGAGGAGGACCCCGCCCTAAGTTGACTTAGTCACCCCCCCCCAAAAGGAAAAAAAATCAAATTTGCTAAAAAAAAGGGGGGGGGGGGGGGGAGAGAGAAAGCCCCCCAAGGGAGGGGGCAGCCCTATTTGGGCAAAGGGGGCAAGAGAGAGAGAAGGGAGGGGAGGGGAGAAAATATCTCCCCCTCCCTTATCCCCACGTGGGGGAAAAAGGAGGAGAGGGGGGGGGAGAGAGCTTCCCCCCTTCCTATAAAAGGAAGGGGCAGCCCCTCTCAAACCCCTACCCCACTCACTCTCCCTCTCAGCCTCTCCCTGCCGACTAACCCAGCCACCCTCTCGCCGGAGCCAACCCAGCCGAGCCACCTCCTCCTCCTTCCTCATGGCCGGCCACCGCCCATCCACCTCTCGAGCCCCACCTCACCTCCAGGTAGAATCGCCCCCCCTCCTTCTTATCTCCTGGAGGCAAGCCACCCCCTCCCCGTCGCCGGACCATAACCAGCGCCACCCCGAGCTTGCTCGGGTGGCGGTGCTGGCCGTGGAAGCCAACGCCCCCCCCCCCCCCCCCCCAGCGCCGGTGGTGGCGCTGGGGGAGCAGGTCCCCACTCGGGGACCTCGGCGCCGACGAAGGGGAGGCGGCCGGGCCGCCGGAGGACGCAGCCCCGGCGGCGCCCGAGTCCTCCTCCCCCTCCTCTTTTCCTGTAAGGAGAACCCCGCCAACCCCGGCGGCGGCCGCCGGCTCTAGGCCGCCGGACCCCCGCCGGAAGTCTGCCCCCTCCCCGGCGCCCCGACCTGGGGTGGCAGGGAGGGCCCTCCCAGAGGAGGCGGCGGAGCGGCCAGCTTGCATGGCCCATGCAAGCTGTGCCGCGCCTCCCCGCCGCCTCCTGCCTTAATTTCTGGTGGGGTCCGGCGGCGCCAAGCCGCCGGACCACCACCAGAGTGGTCGCCGACCCCCGGCGCACCGTCCGTGGGCGGCACCGGCCCCTCTCCCCTTGGGGGCGGCGGCGAGGCGGCATGCATGGTGCATGCAGGCCTCCGCCTCCCGCCCCCTTTTCGCTCTAATTCCGGCGGTGGCCGGCGGCACCAGGCCGCCGGACCACCCCGGAATGGTCGCCGACCCCCTGCGCACCGACCGGGGGCGGTGCTAGCCCCAGCCGGCCACTGCCGGCAGCGGCAGCGGCCGCCTCCCGATAATAATCGGGAGCCGCACGATTTTCCCCCAGGAAAATCGTGCGGCCCCTGTTTTCTTAACTCCCGCCATCCCCCCCCCCCCCCCCCCCCCGCCTCAGCATATGTGCCCCCCCCCCCCCCCCCCCCCCCCCGCAGCGGATCCGCTGCGGGGGCCGCGGGAAGGCGCAGGGTGCAAGACCCCTGCGCCCCCTCCCTTTCTCTAATAGCACCCCAACCCCCCTTCCTTTTTCCTAACCGCACCCCAATCTCCCTTTCCCCTTCCCCATTTTTTTGAGAAAATATGGGGCAAATTGGGAAGATGTTTTCTAAATGAAAAATGTGCCCCACCCTAAGAGGCACCTACTGTAATGTTTTGGGATTTTTAGGAGGAATTTTACTATTTTTAAAATCTTTTATAGGATTTATTTTGAGAAAATAAACGTCCAAATAAGTTCGCAAAAATCACCAAAAATTAGGGGCTCTAATTAAAGGTGTTTTACAACTACTATTAAAATTGGGAGGTGTGGTTTCTTATTTTAGTCCTCCAAAAGCTTTTACAAGCAAAAATAAACGCCCAAAAAGAGCAAAATTCATCAAAATGAATCGGCGTCCCCTCGACTCATATTTTTTAAATGCCTATTAAAAATTTTGCGTATCTATCCAAGGAGTCGACTATGCTCGGAATATCGACGCGAAAATCAGAACAAAATCGCGGCGCGGCGCCGAAATTTAACCCCGTCGCGACAATAATAAAAGAACGGAGTCGACGATTGAAGCCTCCTCTTATGGAGTGATTGGACTACTGACCCTTCCTTTTATGCTTTTACTACCTTCCGTACTTTCCGTTAAATCCAGTCTCGCACTGGTCCCCCGCAATTACGTTCTGTACTTTCCTTTAAATCCAGTCTCGCACTGGTCCCCCGCATTTACGTTCTGTACTTTCCTTTAAATCCAGTCTCGCACTGGCCCCCCGCATTTACGTTCTGTACTTTCCTTTAAATCCAGTCTCGCACTGGTCCCCCGCATTTATGTTCTGTACTTTCCTTTAAATCCAGTCTCGCACTGGTCCCCCGCTCTTACTTTCTGTACTTTCATTTAAATCCAGTCACGCACTGGTCCTGTCATTATGGCCTCTGCTTTCGGCCTACTTTTCTGCTTATTACCATGGCCTCTGCTTTCGGCCTACTTTTCTGCTTAATATGACCTTTGCTTTCGGCCTACTTTTCTGCTTAATATGGCCTTTGCTTTCGGCCTACTTTTCTGCTTAATATGGCCTTTGTTTTCGGCCTACTTTTCTGCTTAACATGGCCTTTGCCTTCGGCCTAATTTCCTTCTTGATATTATGGCCTCTGCTTTCGGCCTATTTTGCTGCTATACTTATTTGTATTGGGGTACAAACTGCAGCCCTGCACAGGCAAGCGGTGCTTATCCTCCCTCCTGCGAGGCCTTAGTTGGGGAAAACTCGGAGTTGAGTTCCTCCTCCCAGGTTAGCCCCAAGCAAGGAGCCCTCATACCGCTAATCCTCCCGGTCAGAGGTCGTGTGACCGGTCGAGTAGAATTGCCACGTAACTTATGTGCTTGTCTTTATATAAAGCGGGTGAAGATTGTTTGGGAGTGGCGGGTTGGTCACGCTCGCAGACTGTTCGTACCGGTGCGGGTGCGTTGACGACTCATGGCGACAGGGAGATGTGCACAACAGGTTATCACCCTCCGAGCCTGCAGTTTTATCTCCTCTGGCCGGCCTACAAATCGGATCGTCGGATGTCGCTCACATCCAGTTGGTACTACATTCAGAAGTGGCAAGACTGGCCACTGTCACCGACGGCCACATCGGTGAGGCCCGCGGGGTTAGCTCCCCTGCTTGAAATAAAGCGGTCTAAACTGTGTCGACACAGGGTCTTTTGTGTGCGTACAGGTTTGAATACCTGGGTGTGCGTGTCTGCGCATTATAGTGTTGCGTACTTACTATACGGCGCGATTACGAGCTTTAGGGCGGGAAGCCCTACATATATATATACGGGGATATATATGTTTACCTGCTGCTAACCCTCTACCTTGCTTCGGCTATTTCATTTTTGTTCTTTAACCGCCCCCCTGGATATGGATCCGGGGAGGGGATGTATTTTCTACTTAGCTCTGTGACTAACGGTTATTTCTTATAACCAATCACAGGAGATGGGACAGCAAGGAGACCCCGCACCGCAGGATGAGTTACGAGCCTTGGAGATGGCCCGTTCGATTACCCCAGCTTCGCCCCCTATCTTCAGAGACGTGAGTTCGAGAGTATAAGGACTAGCCTAGGGCTCCCTTTTGTTTTAGACTATGTATCCCTCGAGGCAATGTTTTGTAAAAACGATAGGCCCCGGTCATATTTAAAAATATAATATAATCAGCATGCTTAGCTTTTCTTATTTCGATTGCTTCCGCTGTGCGTTCTGATGTGTTGTGATGATTCTTGTGCCTGACAAAGAGACCGCGCAGCGCTTGAGAGGGTGGGACGTCGCCACCCGAAAAGCGCTGGGTAGTCTTCTTTGGGCAGTAAGATCCCCCCTCCCTGAACCCGGTTCAATCTGGGGAGGGGGGGTCTTACATGCCCAACAACAAGGGCAGGCCAATATTCTGAACGTCATGGTGGGCCAACAATCATTCTCGAGGCAGTAACATCGTATGACTTGTGGATATGACATGCATATTTTGGTTTACCAGGCTCTAACAATGATATTAATGTCCTGCATTCATCCCATTTGTTTGCCAACTTAGCACATGGTATTACACCTCCCACTCATTATACAATCTTGGGGAAAAATTATGATGTTGGTTATTACTTAGCTGACGGAATATATCTGAAATGGTCAACACTAGTTCAAACTATTTCTCAGTCACACGATAAAAAAACAACACTTTGCAATGATGCAAGAAGCATGCCGAAAAGATGTGGAGCGAGCATTTGGAGTTCTTCAATCTCAATTTGCAATTATTAAGGGCTCATGCCATTTTTGGGATAAACATGTGTTACACGATATCATGACAGCTTGCATTATAATGTACAATATGATTGTCGAAGACGAACAAGATGAAAATGAAGATGTCGATATTTCTACGCCACCACCGACTCAGAATGTTGAAGAGATAGACACAAGTGAAGCCGAAAGATTTCGTCAATTCCTAAATCGGCATAAAAAAAAATCAGAGACAAAGATGCACATTTCGCACTTCGAGATGCACTGATTGAACATTTGTGGGCACGACATGGTAATGAAGCAATGTAATTTTGAAAATTTTATGCATTTTAATTTGAATGTATTTTGATTTATGTGCAAGTTTAATCAGTAAAATGTCTTCTCTTTCTCTTTGTATGATCAATAATGATTAAAAAAATATTCAATATTAGTCTCGTTTTGTAGGTCTCGAAAAAATGAATTTATTGATATATTATGTCATAATTGAAAAAATATATTAGCGGCTATCGACATTATTAATTAATACGTAAGTTTTATAAATAAACTAATTGTATAAATAAAAAATAAAAATAAAAAAAAATGTTTTACAACCCACGCCATTTCCTCTCCCCCTCCTCTAAATTTAGAGGAGGAGAGAGAAGATCTCTAAAAATAGAGGCTGATTTGGCGATGGGTTGGAGGAGTTTCTGGCTTCAAATTTGAAGAATGGCGATGGGTTGGAGATGCTCTTAACTGTTGCCTCTGGTATTTAATACTGTAACCGTAGCTTGTGTTGTAACTGTTCTTCCTCTGGTTTTAGAGAAATAGCATTCGTATGATCCGTGATTCAACGGTGTAGATTGGTTTAATAAATCGTGCTTGCAGAAAGCAACAGTGTGATAGGGGGTCGTGCACGGCAATTTTTGGTGCGTGTTACACGACGAATAAATTTTTCCTGACTTTAAATGGCGTTGTAACTGCTTTCAGTAAGAGGCTATAAAAGCCTATGTAGTGTATGTGAATGCTACCTATGAAATGAATGAAATTGTGTGTTATCTTCTTCCTCTTCTCATTATATAGCAGTTGATGGTGCTTCATTGACTCCACTTCTCCTCTAAGGCTTCATTTGGCGCGGCGGTGGCGGGCGGCATTTGCGGCAAACGCCACCGCAAGGCGGGTAAACAAAACGCCCGGCGGCGGCGTTTGCGCGTTTGCACCCGTCGTGCCATGGAAAAAGCTCCAAAATGGAGCTTTTCGAGCCCCGCCTCCTCCCCTCCGTTCCCAACCCTCCCTCTCCACCCGCCAGTTCTGCCCGCCACCGCCGCGCCAAATAAAGCCTAAGTTTCTCAACAGTGATGTGCCACTATTATCTTCTTTTCTTTATTTCCCTGCAATTCGAATTAGGATCGTATCAAACGCACACGATTGCAATGAAAGAGGTTCGTTCCACATATGATTTCCTTCTAGGATTGGCGGCCTTACACCAACTATGGTAAGCTAGGATTGCTTATTTCATTGGGGATAGCTGCTCCATCTTCCGTGGACAATTTCATTCTTGCGGCAAGATAGGACTGTCGACCTTCCATCATCTAGGACGAGAGGAACAGGGAGGGCGTGAGCCTAGCGACATCCATGCGATTTCATCTCATAAAAACACTAATTTCATGATTTAACGGCCAAAATCGGCACGGAAGGATTAGGGAAAAAGGATGAAGGATTAGTTTCATGATTCTTCGGCCTTGCATGTTGGACTCATTTTGTTCTCAGTTAAATTTTGGTGATTGTTATGTGTAAATCTATTTTGGATATGTGCAGACCCATTTTAAATGCGGATCATAAAATTATAAGTGCAAACCAATTTGTTATGTGCAATCTAAAACCAATTCATTCAAATGGCCGAACTTCATAGCGCTATACCTTTCAATCCACTGAACGAAATTCAAATCTGAAAGCGACAGTGGATTTGTGGCTAAAAACACACAAGTTAGGTACCTTAATCGAAAATTTTGATGAATTATTGATTGATGTTTTGGAGATGAAAGATTTAGAGTCTTACAACTTTGAACAAAAACTTCATGAGTTCTATAACTCCAATTGCGTAATCGTTTCAAGAGATAGACTCATGACAACGAGAAGAATAATTCTGAATGTTTCGTCATATTTTGAGAAGTTCTTTTTTATTTGTTAGCCTATCCAAGTTTAGAGTTTATTTTTAGATTTTTTTTTTCAATTTCGAATTAATAAAATGATGTCACATATCCAAAATAAGTTTGCAGATAACAATCACCTAAAATTTTGTTGAAGAAAAAAAATGTGACGAGATGTGAATCTACGACCAACAACTCACCGACGGTCCTTATTGGGCTTGACGCCGGTGATTGGTGCATCGCACATCATTTGCATAGGTAATACATTAGACGTTCTTCTCCTCCATTCTTGCTTACATTCAGAAGTTATTATTTCAATAGCTTTCGTTCGACGGCTCCTAGATCTGCCACATTTACTTTGGCACGGAGGACAACATCCTCGATTTCGCCGAGGAATTGACATTTGATCCCGCGCACCGCTATTTTCACTATCGACCATCATGTTTTGGCTCAATATTTGTACCAATACTGCTACAAGTATATATATTTGGGTGTGATTACTGGACATTTGTTTTTGGCGATTGTTAACTGCAACCTGAAATAGGCTAGTCGCACTTTTCACCATGTTCTGTTTCCATGCTAATCGTATCCAATAATTCCCCACGATTCTTCCATGTTCGCCCCCGACTAGATAACAAGAAGAGGCATCACAAATACGATACATAGGATGACTCTCCTCTATGCATACAAAATCCTAATAACCGCATATCTGTTCTTCCCATCTTCTTCACCCCCTCTCCATCAAATACCAATCTCTTTCTTGTATGGAATATTCGATCGTGTTCTTTTCTTCTCCTTCTTTTGTTCAAGTTATTCGACATTTCTATGAATTTCATCTTGTTGTTGCAGATTGTGGGAGACTTCATTGCGCGAGTGTCCAGTGAGTGGGATGAATTCGGCGCCGAATTCAACGCTGAAGAAAAGCCCATCGAGTTTCCAGAATTTTGTCGTGCCCGATGCTTTTCGAGATTGGGAAGTGGAAATTTTGATTGGCAAACTCAATGCCCCACACTCGCATCTGAGACGATCGAGCCAGATAGGGAGGCTAGGCGGTATAGTTGTCGGAGAGAGTCGGTGGAGGAGATTATGTCACAGTGGTGGATGATGGTGGCGCATATGAGGAGTCGGACGAGCTGAAACCCCTTGTCGTCGTAGAGGCCATTTTTGTCGCATCTGAGCCGTATTATTCGCTCTGTCGCCTAGAGCAAGAGCTTGAGGTTCCCACTTTCCCTATTTGTCTATCTCTCTCACTATGTTCTCTATTTGTCTTTGCCTCTCTATGTTCCTCTGTTATCTCTATTGAGGATTTTGGGGTGCCTTTAATATTTTTGTTGCGGATAAAAAAATTCAATTTTTTTGGGTTGCGGTTAACAATGGGGTGCGACAAGTTAATATCAGCTTGCGGTTAACAATCTTCTTGTTTTTATGGCGATTGTTATCCGCACTACAGTTTTGGCTATCCGCACTCTTTTTGTATGAGTTATTACGCGTCTTTTGAAAATACGCCTTGTATATGCATTTTTAGGAAAAGTGTTCAACTATAAGCTACGTCGAATACTGGCACAGAAATAGAATACTCAGTGACTGGTTCTAAGAGTCTCTTTATCAAAAGACTTAGTGACTGGTTTTAAGAGTCTTCTTATCAAAAGACTCAGACACTAGATAATGCATTCCTATCAAGGTGGTAGAAGAGTGGATGTACCCATATTTTGGGAAACCACTATAGCTCTTGTCTTTGTGTTGTGAATTTTTGTGTTGTCCGCTTGTTTTTATTTCTACAATCTGTGTTTATTTTATTCTTGACTAGTAATCTGAATGCATAGTTGTTGGATTAATTTATTGGTGTGCACTATTTGAAGAAAAGTTTTAAATCTCTATTCACCCCCCCACCCCTCTAGAGAATAATTAGAGGTATCATTGTGCACTTTCAATTGGTATCAGAGATAGGTTGATCATAAAAAGGCTGACACTTTGATCAAAAGATTCTCTCACTAAAATTTTATATTTTAAAATTATTTTCAGAAAATGAGTTCTAAGGACTATACATCCACAATACCACCAGTGTGTAATCTGAATAGTTTTACACTCTGGAAGGCTAGAATAAAAATTTATATGAATTCTATTGATGAAGACAAAATTGATGTCATTGTATCAGGTCCTCCAGTACCATTCAGAAAAGATGCAAGTGAGACTGTTACACAAGAACTGGTTCCCAGATCTGAATGGACTAAAGCTGAGAAAAAATTGAAGGCATATGATGCAAAGACTATGAACATACTAGCATCAACTATGTCAGATGACATATTTCAAACAGTGGCTGAATCCCAGTAAGCTAAGAAAATTTGGGATTCTCTCTCAAGCATAGTTGACGGAAGCTCAGATGAACGGAAGGATAAGAAGAAAGAGAGAGGATTTGTTGCTGAAACCTGGAATGATACTGAATCCTGCTCCAGCAGTTCCCCAGAAAGTGAGAAGGAAACAAAGACTGAAGATGCCTGCCTGATGGCTTTGGAAGATTCCTCTGAAGAAGATCAGGTATCATTATTTGAAGATTTTGATTTTTCCTCAGAAGATTTCAAAACTTGTTTTAAAGAATTCTATAAAGATTATCTTAATCTTCAAAAAGAAACTGAAAAAGGTAGGGAAGAACTAGAAGAACTTAAGAAAGAGAATCTATATTCTATTAATTATTAATTAAGAAATCAACTATAAAAAGGAAACAGAGATAGATAAACTAACAGTTGAAAATCAAACACTTAAGGAAGAGCTTACCAAGGCAAAAGCCTTTGAAGATTCTCTAAATGGGAGAAGTCAGAAACAAAAAGAAATCTCAGAGAATCTCATTAAGAGGTTCAGATATCTTGAATTAGGAGCATATCCTGCAGTTAGTAATGGATCTTCCAACAAACCTGCATGGGAGGATCCATTAGTATTTATTAAATCCAGTGAGAATCAAGTAAAAGAAAACAGTGAAATTTGTGAAGAATTACATGACCATCCTGATAAAGTTACAGTATTCAATAGGGTGAACATTAATAATCAACAAGGAATTTTAGGCAAATATCCTTTAAAACATTCCATAAACAACAATCAGTTTTTGAACAAAAGGAACTATGTGTCGAATAGAAATCGACGTAACTTTGAAGTTACGTTGAATCCAATTCGACGGAATTCTGAAATGCTTCAACATCAATTCGAAGCAGGTTTGAAGGTGCGTCGAATTATACTCAACACAACTAGTAACATGCGTCGATTGTATATCTACGCAACTTTGCAGACACATCGAATTCCTTTCGACGCAACCCTATAGATGCGTCGACTTCTACTCGATGTATGTTTCCAGAAAACTTTTCAAGAAATTTCAATTCTACATTCTCACCTACAAACTCACTCTTTAATTCTAAATGTTATTATTGCTATAAATGTGGACACAATGCTAAAACTTGTTGGTTTAACAAAATACCACTCTACCATCCTAAGGGGTATCATGAAAGGCATGCTTACACTTTCATTTCACCATTTCAAGGTAAAGTTATGAGCCCAAGGTAATCTGGGTTCCTACTAATGTTTGAGTTACATGTGCAAGATGAATAACATAGGACAACCCAAATAAAGGAAGGGTAGTATAGATATAATGGACTTTAATTTTAGTTAAAGGAGTTACATGTGCAAGATGTACTTTTGACCTTCTTTCTGGAGAAGCAGAAGCAAAGCTATCTGACAGAGAAATAAAAGAGATATTGTTGGGAAAATACTGATGTGCAAAGTCTCTGCACATATTTCCATGTCTAGAGCTCTCTATTTCACCAAATCAGGCAGTACAAATGGTCACTAACACAATCTCAATATGGGTGAGCATGCTTCTCAAAAGTCAAACAACCTTTGAAACCATACAAACACATTTTGGTGTGGTCACTATCCCTGTGCAGTTTTTACAGTCAAGAATGTCCTCCTCCTATGTGACTAGGTCATTCTTAACCTCCCATGCTGATGAGGTTAAGAGGGGGAGAAATAGAAGGAGGATCAGGTGGATCAAGGTGATAGACATGGGGAGATTGAGTTTGAACATGCTGAACATAGTGCACATATTTAGGTGGAGGAAAAAGTTAATCAAACTCCTAATCAAGTCACTGAACTTGAAGATGATGAAGAGGAGTCACGTCTAAAATTGCAAGAAGAGCTATCAGTGTTAGATATTCAGAAAGAGAGAAGCAAGTCATTTCTTTCCAAAGATTTGAAAGAACTTTTACAGAAACAAGAATTTATCTCTTAGGATAGTATCACAGTAAGTTGATACAAGAACAAAGAACAAAGAAACAGTAAGTATAAAACCACATCTTGAAGACAAAGGCTGAATGCTGATGCTGAATTTGTAAAGGACAAAGTCTAAAATCACATCTTGAAGAAACAAGTTTTCATTTACCTGCTCATAGTTTCTTCTTCCTCTTTACAAGTTTTCTTTCTTTTCTAAGAGTTATTCTGTAAAATCACTTTTAACAATATGTAAAATTTGTTAAGATAAATAGGGGGAGATTGTTGGGAAAAACTCATTTTGATTTAACATAACAAATTAACTATAAGTAATTTTACTCTCTAGGGTAATTACACATGTTATATAGAAAAGGTAATTTGGTTATAGAAGTCTTAGGAAATCAACCGAGTCAAAGTAATGAGAAAGGCAAATTGAAATCTATCCAGAGTAATTATACGTCGACTAGGAGTCGATGCATCAGTTGAAGTCGATGCAACGTCAAAATATACTCGACGCAGTAAACAATGTCAGTCGAAGCAACAATTGAAGTCGACGCAACTTGGACTTACATTCGACGTAGAAGGAAGAGCGCTGAGTTCAGGATTTCAACTCAATGGATACGTCGATTAGAATTTGACGCAACGCCGATATCAAAGTTTTGTTCAAAGCTGAAGAGGAAATCAAAGCAGCTTATATTAGAACTCGGAGGTGCGTCGACTAGAAGGCAAATATATTCGACGCTACGTCGAATATAGGCACAGAAATAGAATACTTTCTGTATTCTTTTCTGATGCTTTTCCAGAAGGTGTACAAGAAAGTGATTTGAACTATAATGGTTCATTTATTGCAAAGAATGGAAATAATGACTCCAAAGAAACAACAAAAAACATTCTTGAAAGTTATTCAAAAAGATGATTGACAGGTTGTCAACATAAATGGAAAGGGAACGATATTATCCTGTGGACATTCCGAACAGGGACACAACAAAAGAGGAAACAAATTCAAACGTTATTCGATAGAGAATAAAGATACTCGGGAAGAGAGACTATAAAAATGATTCAACTATTCTATTTGGTCTCCCTCTTCCCCAAGTTCTCTATCAGACAAAAGAACAGAACATCTCTGTATAGGAAACACAAAAAGGCTTATGCTTCTTCTTCTCTTACAACAGAAAACCAACAAGTATACAGAGATTATCAGGATCATAAGCAAAACAACCCTTGCATTATTTTCTATATCAAGCAAGGGTTCAATTACTAAACTGATCCTGAAGAACACCAAGTGACTGAATCCTCAGTAATAGATGCAGGAGGATTCAAACAGAAGAAACATCTTCATTTCTTCTCCTTCTTTCTTACTCTTTCTTCTTCTTTTGTAATCTAAGTATAGAGTCCTAAGAATCTCTCTACAAAGGATTCAGTGGATCTAAGAGTCTCCTTGTCAAAAGAGTCAGTAAGTGGTTCAAGATCTCCTTATCAAAAGATCTAAATTGGTTCTAAGAGTCTCCTTATCAAAATACTCAGTGGCTGGTTCTAAGAGTCTCCTTATCAAAAGACTCAGGCACTAGATAGTGCATTCCTACCAAGGTGGCAGAAGAGTGGATGTATCCATATTTTGGGGAACCACTATAGCTCTTATCTTTGTGCTGTGAATTTCTGTGCTGTCCACTTGTTTTTATTTCTGCAATGTGATTATTTTATTCTGGACTAGTAATCTGAATGCATAGTTGTTGGATTAATTTATTATTGTGCAATATTTGAAGAAAAGTTTTAAATCTCAATTCACCCCCACCCCCCTCTAGATAATACTCAGAGGTATCATTGTGCACTTTCATTCTTCATCTTTTTCTTTGTAAAATGATCGCTTTTGACGACTATGTAAACCAACTTTCTCATTCCGATTGTAATATTATTTGGTGAGTATTTGATCTCGTCATTTACTTGTTGTCTTGCTTTCTGCGATCATGTTTTCCTCGTCTTCTTTAAATTGCTGCGAGTGTTGATGTTATATTGTCGTGTATATTTGGCGAGCTTCTGTGTACTTCTATGCAGGTCATCGTGTGCTGAAGATTGGCAACTATGGATGTGCAATGTTGCTACAACTACCATCTGCGCTGATCTCCATACCCTTATTTCTAGTCGCGGCGGGCTAGCCAATACCCCCTCCCTTGCCTCTGACTATAAATAGGAGGGGTGGTACATATTTATTACGATGTCAACGACTTGCTCTTTCTTCCCGCGAGAATCTTTAGTTTCTTTCTTTCTCGCCGTCTGATATTTATTCTTCCTTCTCGCATCTTTCTTCTCATGATGACTGACAAAGATGCTGCTCGGCGGGCATGTCATGTAAGGAACTCCACAGTGGCGACGTTCAAGAAGTCGCAGATGGTCTTAGAAGATTTCAAGGAGAAATTCCTTCCAGAAGGATACTCGGTCAGGCTTCCTCGCTAGACCGAGCGACAAAACACCTTCCTGGAGGGCGAGATCGTCTTCCTGACCCACCACTTCGAAGTCGGCCTGCGACTTCCCCTGTGGCCAGAGTTCCGTCAAATATTCTGCTACTACGGGATAGTCCCCGCCCAGTTGAACCCAAACGGGATGGCGATGATCGTTGGGTTCCTCTGCTTCTTGCTAGAAGAGTAGATCGTCTTCGATCTTTCTCTCTTCAGTAGAATCTTCTCCTTCATGGCGGGCGGCGAGGGCATCATCTTCCCGTGCAACCATATCTGCATGCTGGTCAGCATATCGAACAAGAATCACCGCTGGGGCGAGCAGATAATCGTGATCGGCAGCGACTTCGAGGACATTTCTCGCCGACCCCAGCAGTCGCCTGAAGCTGTCTTTGTCCCTCCCTTTCTGGAGGGACATAGGGAGAAGCTCTTCAGCGCCTTCTGAGGTCGGCGGTTCGACGATGTCTTATGGCGACAACGGGTGAACGAGCTAGAATGGGTCTTCTCAGGTGAAGGTATATTGCTGAGCGAGTATTCACTATACTCGTGCTTTAGGACGCTCTTCTTAGTTGGCGACTAACCATCATTTTCTTGATTCAGCAGCTACTCACATTCTACCGCGCGAGCCTCTCCCTGTGGTGAAAGAGGTAGCTCCTGCTCGGGAGGGCGCGGAGATCCTGCCGCGCGATGATGAGGGGACGCCGTTATCACCCATCGATTTGTCACAGGTTCCCGAGGACCCGATGGATGCCGACGAGAAGGCGGGCTTCTCACGAAAGAGGAAGGACAAGGGGAAGACCAAGACCGGGGTCCAGGAGCCCGCGAGGAAGAAGAAGGAGATCACGAGTAGGGATCTCGGCGGGAAGGCTGATCCTTTGAAGGTTGGCGAGCCTAACCTTCATCCCAACTTTGGGGAAGGCGTGCGCAGCGAGGATGCCTATGGTCGCCCGCTGGTGACCTGGCCAGAGTGCGCGCACGAGGTGACCCTGAGCACCAACTTGCCCGCCTAGTGAAAGGACTGGGAGGATATATCCAAGAGAGAAATTCTGACTGATTGAACGGGCGTTAGACGTGATGTTCGCCCTTTATGGTCGCGCAGACGCTGAGTCTCTCCAAGAGGTATCGACCGAGTATCTGGCCTACCAAACCTCGCACTCGCTCATGCGATCGACTGAACTCAGCCACCAGACCGCGAGGAGCCTGCTTAAATACGAGCAGAGGGTCAAGGCGTTGAGCAAGAATGTCATCTCCCTCGGGTTCAAGGCTGAGAAGTGGAAGGCTTATGAGGTACTCATGATTTAATTGAAGCATATCTTCTTTGTTGCTACTCGCCTATTGCCGACTATCATGCTAACGACTATTTGTCATGCTCGCAGGAAGACGAGGTGGAGACAGCGAAGAAGATGTCGCGGCTTGAAAAGGAACTGGATGACACCCGGGCAGCGCTGGAGGCCGCCCAAGTAAGGATCGTCGAGCTAGAAACTCGGCCTTCCGACCAACAACCATCAGAGGTGGGCCCCTCCAGGGGGAAGCGGATAAGGATGCATGACGATGAGATGCTGGGTATTTGTCGCGACATCGTGTGAGCAATCGATAACATCGTCCTGAGACAGTTGAAATTTTATGGCCACTTGGTGTCTGAAGCGATGAACCTGACCGTGATGGACATCATCCCGGCCCTTCTCGTGGAGGAATCCACTTCTCCCATGTGCACTCCCTCCCCACAATCCAACGATGACGAGAATGAAGACTCTGATGATGGAGAGAGGGAGGATGGCGATGAAGATGATGTCGTCGACATTGATGGAGATGACGATCTCGGCGATGATGACTCCTAGTCGACATGGCTCCTTTTTGACCACCATGTCAGACTTGTATAGATTTTTGTTGATGTAATACTCACAAATATATGAAAGAAAAGACACTTTTTGCTCGCCTGCTTTTCTCTTACTCGTCTTCTTTATGGAAATCGGTAGGATTTTAGGCTCGAATGCGAAGAGTGCTCGCTAGGCTCATAGGCTCGAAGTGAGTTTGAGTGATCGTCGTCATGACAGGTGCAACTTTGAAAGATACTTGCTCGCCAAACTTTACAATACTCGCATAGATATACTCGCACCCGTATGATCACACTGTAAATACTCACCTTCTTTTAGGCTTGATGTTGCTTGAATTGTGGGTGACGCTCAGGGGGTCCCGCAAGACGCACACTCTCGAGGCTTCTACTTCACATGGTGAGAAGTTTTAAGAGCTCGCAGCAATAATAATAATATGGTAAGCAGGGAATGACATTCGGGGAGGTCTGAAGGGACACACCATCCCGAGGTCTACATCCTACTTTGCCGCTAGATGCTGAGAGAACTGACGAGTAGGGAATGACAGTCGGGGAGGTGATAGTTTATAAGGATGTAGTCTTAATCACCTAGATGGGGGGGGGGGTGAATTGGTCTCTTTTCTTTTAAGCTAATGTCTATGCGTTTTCTGAATTAATGTTAGTAAGAAAATGAAACACACAGAAAACACACAAGTATTTATAAAGGTTCCTCAAGATAGGGTGTCTCGAGTAGTCCTCTTTCCCCCTTCACCTTCCTAACAACGAGTTAGACAAGGCCAACTCCTCCAATCTCAGCTCCAAGAGCTTACAACACAGATCCCTCGGGATCTCTCAGGTTTTCCCAAACCCTACCTTAGGCTCAACAACTTTAACTCAGGCACAGCAGCCTTACCATCTCAGATATATCAAGAAGTCCTACCTTAGATCTCCACTGAGATCCTACACTCAAGCTGAACTCTCAGCTCTACACTCAGGCCCAACAGCCCTACACCCTCAAGCAAAATGCCCTACAAACTCAGAATAAATAATGTTAGTACAGAAGTGTTGTTAATGGAACGTTCACCTAGAGGGAGGTGTTAGGTGATCTGGCTTCGTTTCAGATTATTAGCGCGATTTACGAACATTCAAGCGGAGCACACAAGTATCACAAAAACAAATTCACAACAGACGACACAAGATCTATAGAGGTTCGTCAAGACCGGGTGTCTTGAGTAGTCCTCTTTCCCTCTGCGCCTACCTAGCAGTGTGCTAGGGTCAGCAAACTCTGCCAAAACTTCAGGCCCTCAAGCCTTAAACACGGACCCGCAAGTCCTACAGCCTACGCCTGCAAGCCCCTACTGCACCCGAGCCCTCAAGCTCGACAATCAGGCCCTCAAGCCCTACCTATCTCAGACCCGCAAGTCTAGCCTCTGCCCTGGCCCGCAAGCCTTCACAGGTCTCAAGCCCTCAAGCTTGACAATCAGGCCCTCAAGCCCTACCCCTAGCTCAGACTCGCAAGTCTAGCCTCTGCCCTGGCCCGCAAGCCTTCACAGGTCTCAAGCCCTCAAGTTTGACAATATTGGACCCACAAGTCCACTGCCCTGGCCCTCAAGCCTCACAGCTCTCCAGCCCTCAAGCTAGACACTCAGATCTGAAAATAGATCTTACAGGTTTGGCCCTCAAGCCTTACAACAATAAAAGTTGAAATAAGAAAAACTTTGCCTGATGAAGATCGACAACTTGAGGTTGAAGAAGATCTCCTGATTCAGATCTTGAAAGCACAGTTCTTCTTCAATCTCTTCTCTTAGCCTGATGAGGAACGACTTCTTATCAGTCGATCAAATGACTGATTCTTGCGAGAACAATTTTTGAGAATTCTTGTTTTTCTCTTTCTTTCTTTACGCTGATGTTACTGTTCTATTCGTTGTATGCGTAAGTTCTCTCTCTTTTTTTTTCTTTTAGGGCAATTACTTGTCTCTTTTATAAGACTGCGAGGCTTCCCAACGGTCTTCTGAAAAAGTCTCTTAATTGTCAGAGCTCCCTTTCCGTAAAAGCATGCTCAGATATGACAGCCAGGCGGCGGCATTAAATGCAGACTGCGCGTGATCAAATATTTGAATTTGCCTTGACGATATTTCCAGCTTCATGCTGATACTGACAGCATCACGACGACAGACTTCGTCGTTGTCTTAGACTTTGGTAAATCTTCAAGTCTTCTAGCTTCTGCCTCTAACGCTGATATCTCGACGATGCGAGATATCCTAGCGTTTCTGCATATACAACGATATGCTATCTCTAACTGTGTCATCATGATCTTCTTTCTTGCAGACTGTCGTCATAATCACTTTATTCTCTCGACGACATGATCATTACGTCAATAGTTACTTCTTCAGGAGATGATGTCTTCATAGCAGCTTCCCTAGCCTCTTTGACATTAGCTCTCCTTTACACCGATATCGACGATACTTCTGGATATTGCCTTTTCAACAATAAGGCTACTTTGATGATGTCGATGATACTGCATCTTCTCGACGACATTCCTTCCTTTGATATCTGCGATGTTGCTTTTTCATCAGCTCGTGTCTTCTCTCCGATATTCTGTCGGCATTGTGATGTCACACCAATATGTGCATCAGGACGATAACCTCCATTGTCCTTCAGTTTTGTTTTGCTCATCATCATGACGACAAGCATACTTTGTCGATGACATCTCCTATTCTTCTCGATGATATTGTACTTTAATTTCCTGAGATTATGAGCTAGAGAAGTGATCAAATACAAAGTGAAGTTTTCTTGACTTGGTGACTTCTTCAAATCAGGAATCATGTAGGCAAGATTCCCAACAATCTCCCCCTATTTGAAGAAGTCGGAATTTCAATTCAAGACTACTTTCACTTGACAATAAATATTATAATCTTATATAGAAGGCATGAGCATTTAAGATTTTACTTATCTTTTGCTGAACTTATGAGTACATCAAGCTTGTAGCTCCCCCCTTGATTTGATGTCTCTTCCTTTGTAGCTCCCCCTACTCCTTTTGCTCCCCCTATCTTTGAGGTCTTCTTGAGCATCTTGTCTTGAACATATTGATACCATTCTCCCCCTTTCTGACTTCTTTCCTGCAGATCATCGTTTGATATCATTTTGACTTAGGCAGTTGATTGTCATTTTTGTTGGACTTCTTCAGCAATTGTCCTGAGAGATTTTCTAACCAATCATATAGAAAGGGATTAGTGAAGAATAAGTTAAGGATTACTCTAAGTTTAACACCCCCAATTGGAATTTGAAGAAGTTAAACTTAGATTCATCTAAGGGCTTTGTAAATATATCAGCCACTTGTTTGTCTGTTGGGACAAACTCAAGGGTGATATCTTCATTTTCCATATGCTCCCTGATGAAGTGATACCTGATCTCAATATGCTTAGTCCTGCTGTGCGAGACAGGGTTCTTAGCAATTGAGATTGCACTTGAAGAGTCACAAAACATGGGTGTTTTGGTCATCTTTAGATTGTAGTCTTCGAGTTGATGCTGAATCCATAGCAGTTGGGCATAACAGCTCCCAGCAAAGATACTCTGATTCTGCTGTTGAGATTGCTACACTTGTCTACTTCTTACTGCTCCAAGAGATCAGTCTTCCACCAAGGAATTGACATGTCCCTGAGGTACTCTTCCTATCTTCCTTGCACCCTGCATAATCTGCATCTGAGTAGCCAGTCAGTTCACATCCATTGTTCCTAGGGTACCATAGGCCAAGATTTGATGTACCCTTTAGGTATCTTAAGATTCTCTTGACAAAGACATGATGAGATTCCTTTGGATTCACCTGATATCTAGCACAGACACATGTAACAAACATTATGTCAGGCCTACTTGCAGTTAGATAAAGCAAAGATCCAATCATGCATCTGTACTTGGTTTCATCAAAGGGTATGCCCTTCTCATCCTTGTCCAGAGGCACATTGGTTCCCATTGGAGTCTTCATTGAAGAAGCACTCTCCAATCCAAATTTCTTGACTAGCTCCCTAGTGAATTTGGTTAGGGAGATGAAAATTCCATCTTCAGATTGTTTCACTTAGAGACCTAGGAAGTATTTGAGCTCACCCATACTGCTCATCTCAAACTTTTCCTGCATCAAATTGGCAAACTTTTTGCAGAGATTGTTATCTGTAGAGCCAAAGATGATGTCATCCATATAGATCTGCACTAGCAAGATCTTGCCCTTCACTTCCCTTAGGAACAATGTCTTATCAATCTTTACCCTTGAAAACTTGTTCTCAATTAGAAAGCTTGACAGAGTCTCACAGACCCTAAGTGCCTGTTTTAAGCCATAAAGTGTTTTTCTAAGAAAGTAAACATAATCAGGGTGAGTAGAGTCTACAAAACCTGAGGGCTGCTCTACATATACTTCCTCTTTGAGGTCACCATTTAGGAAGGTTGACTTCACATCCATCTGGTAGACTTTGAAACCTTGATAGGATGCATAAGCCAGAAATAGTCTTATTGCTTCCAGTCTGGCCACTAGAGCAAATGTCTGATCAAAATCTATCCCCTCTTCCTGGCTGTAACCCTGTGCCACTAGCCTTGCCTTATTTTTTGTGATTACTCTATTCTCATCCAGTTTGTTTCTGTAAACCCATTTGGTTCCTATGATGTTCTGTCCTTGGGGTCTAGGAACTAGCTTCCACACTTTGCACCTTTTGAACTGGTTCAGCTCTTCCTGCATTGCCCCAATCCAGAATGGGTCTTGATTTGCTTCCTCAAATTTCTTAGGTTCAATTTGAGAGAGGAAGCTCAGGTACAGAGCTTCATTTAGGGCTCTGCACCTAGTTAGTACTCCTTGGTTGACAACTCCTACAATTTGCTCCTGAGGATGATCTCTTACTTGTTTCAAGGAAGCTGGTAGTATTCTGGGGATTTCTTCAGTTGCAGGTCTTTCAGGTTGCACTTCTTCTGCTGTATCTGAGTCTTCCACAACATCTGTTTCAAGGTCAACTTCTATTGATTGATCTTTACTTTTAGCTGAGGTTCCAGCTTGGTCATCAATGTACAATTTTTCCATCTTCTCATCAGTACCTGCATTCACTAGAGAACTAGACCATCCTTTATGAATGAGGCTGGTCTCATCAAATACAACATGTACAGATTCTTCCACTGTTTGGGTATTGAGGTTGTATACTTTGTATGCCTTGCTGTAGGAGTTGTAGCCAACGAAAATACCCTCACTGGTTTTCTCAGCAAACTTGGTTAGTTTGGATTTCCCAATATTAAGGACATAACATTTACTACCAAAGATCCTAAGGTAGGATATGGTTGGTTTTCTGCCCTTCATTAACTCATAGGGAGTTTTCTTGTGGTCTTTGATGATTGAAGCCCTGTTTATCACATGACAAGTAGTATTGACAGCCTCTGCCCAGAAGTATTCTGGTAGAGAGGAGTCACTTAGCATTGTCCTACTTGCCTCTATCAAGGTTATGTTCTTCCTTTCTTCAACCCCATTCTGTTGAGGAGTTCTAGGTGAGAAAAATTCTTGGGAGATACCTAGTTCTTGGCAGAATTCTGTCATGGCCCTGACTGAAATTTTGTCCCATGGTCACTTCTGAGTTTGACCACAGTACAGTCCATCTCATTCTGGATCTGCCTGACAAAATTTCTTAAGATATCTAGTGTATCAGATTTCTTTTTGAGGAAGAATACCCAAGTGAACCTTGAGTAATCATCAACAACTACAAGGGTGTAGGACTTCCCTCCTAAGCTAAGAACTTACATAGGACCAAACAAATCCAGATGCAGTAAAAATAAGCACCTAGAGGACTCTTTGTTAGATATGCTTTTAAAGCTGGTCCTAGTCTGCTTTCCAAGTTGATAAGCTTGACAAGGACCATCTTTGATGCACTTAATATTAGGTTCATTCCTAACTAAGTCTTGTGAGAAAAGCTTGTTTATTGTCTTATAGTTGATGTGTGCAAGTCTCTTGTGCCATTGTAAGCATAAAGCCTTTTTATCACCAACCACGAGACATATAGGCTTGGAAGAATTTGTATTAAGAAAGTTCAAGCAGTAAATATTGCCACTCTGAGTGTCAGTTAAGGTAGCCTCAAAATCTAAGGACTTCTTAATTAGGCACTTATCCTTGTGGAAAATAATAACAAAGCCTAAATCACAAAGTTGACTTATGCTTATGAGATTGTGTTTCAACCCCTCCACATAAGCAACCTTTGTGATGGTAACTAACCCATTAGAGATGTCGCCATAACCTCTGGTCACTCCCTTTTCTGAACCTCCAAAGATCACGGTTGGTCCATTCTCCACAGGGATGAACCCTCTTAAGTACTTTCTGACTCCAGTCATGTGCCTGGAGCAACCACTGTCCAAATACCAAATTGGAGATTGGTTGGCATTTGGACATACCTGCAAAAAAACACTTCCCCTTAGGTACCCAATATGGATTGGGTCCTTAGTTTCTATTAGGGTGATATAATGGAACAACAAACCTCTGAGGGTTCTGCACTCTCTTTGCATTGAGCCCTGTTGGGTTGAACCAACAGTCCAAAGCAAAGTGGTCTACTTTCCCACAGCACCAACATTCATATGTGTTGTATCTTCTCTTCTGCTTCATCATCTGAATGGGATGGCAGTGCTGATGAACAGGGGAGAAGGCTTCTTGCCTAACAGATCTTGGGTGAACCTCATATGTGTGAGTCTGGGAAGGAATTGGTCTCAACACTTTTTGGTTCACCTTCTTGGGAACAAGCTTTGTAGGAACAACCTTTCCCCTGCCCTTGACTGCTATTGCTACAGGTCTGTGGGCAGAAGGACTTGACACTAACACCTTCTTACAGGAATGTCTAGCTTCAGAATCCTTGCCCGTAATTGTCTCCTGATTGAAACCGATATCAGCTCTGAACTGTCCAGAGAAGGTGTCAATGATGGGCAGGATAGTTGATGAGTACTTTTTGTACTCATCTTTTAGTATAAGTTTAATATATTTTTAATATGAAATTATATAGTTTTTATGCTTTTCTTATTTAATTTATTATCTTTTCAATTTTATAAACTAACTTGAGCTTTTCTGTGTATTTCAGGTTTTTTTGGAATCATTGGACCAAAACTTCAAGTACACGCCCAAGGTCACGGGCGTGACCATGGGCGTGTAACCTGCGCGGTGTTCCAGACCGGTTTCTGCCACCACGGGGGCGTTCTGTGAAGAATTCACCAAGTACACGCCCCAGGTCACGGGCGTGACCAAGGGCGTGACCCAATGTCACGGCCGTGACCCGCTGAGACGAATCAGAACCGCTGAGATCAAGCCTGCCACGTCAATTAAAGTTACACGCCCCAGGTCATGCACGTGACCATGGGGCGTGTCATCCAGTTCACGGGCGTGACTCATCCCGCACTCCTTCCCGCCAAAGCTTCCCGCCAGCAGCACTTTTAAAGATTACACGCCCCAGGTCACGGGCGTGACCTAGGGCGTGACGTGCCCGAAACGCCTGCATTGAAGCCTGAACGCGCCCTCTCCGCTCCAGCACCGATCACGCCCCTTACACGCCCTATGTCACGGGCGTGACCAAGGGCGAGCAACCCAAAATTTCCAGCTATAAAAAGGCAGCTCATCCAGATGATCAAGACACCTTGTATTGGAGTCCAAGCCTCCATTTTCTTGCTTATTTCAGTGTTTTTAAGTACTCTAGCTTACTTTTTCTTGCACTTGTAATTTCTCTTTCAATAGTTGTAATTCCCTTTTCTCGAATTAATAAAATTTGTTGTTTTTATTCATCCATTCTTCTATTTTGTCCACCTCTCTTTTCATTAGTTATAATCTTCTAGCATAGTTACTTTTCTTATTGCAACCAAATCAAAGTACTTTTTTTGATAGAACAATAGAGATCGTCTTGAGTAAGAGTAATCAACACGCTCGGATTTTTATACGACCTTGGTTTTTATAAAGCCTATACTACATCCGACATGGTACACTTGTCGTTGCGTTTGCAAGCATAGTTTTGCTCGTCAAGTTTTTGGCGCCGTTGCCAGGGATCTGAGTTGATATTTCGAAAGAGAATATCTATTGGCTTTATCGTCTCCTTTCTTCTCTTATTTCTTTTTATTTATTTTTCATTTCTACTAGGTGCAACTAAATTCCTGGAAAGGACGCTTTGGGCTTGAATTCTCATCACAGCCTCTAGTACCCTGCGAGCCCTTCACCGGGTTGACCTTGGGAAGTCCAGGACTAATCTTAAATCACCTAATTAAAAAAAATTACATATTAAATATATTTATCTAAAATTTTTATTTTTTTTTCTTTCGCCTCTCTTTCTCTTTTCTTTTCTTTTTGGTTTATGACCCGACACAACTCTCCAGCTAATTTTGAATTTGGTTTTAATCCGGAAATCGAGCGCACCTTGCGGCGACGTCTCCGATTTAGTGATCTACCAATAATTCGCGAAGAGTCAATCGGAGAGACTAACGAAGGTTTAATGGATAACCCCGACCATAATGAAGCCCCGCTACGGACCATGTCCTATTATGCGAGGCCAAATTGGGAGGGTACACAATCTAGTATTATTCGCCTGGCAGTGGCGAATAATGATTTTGAAATTAAAACGAGCATCATTCAGATGGTATAACAAACCATCGTTTTCGATGGTTTACCGGATGAAGATCCTAATTTACATTTACTTAATTTTTTGGAAATTTGTGACACATTTAGAATAAATGGCTTCACCGATGATGCCATCCGTTTATGCTTATTTCCTTTTTCTTTGCGGACTAAGGCCAAGCAATGGTTGGGCTCTCTTCCTAGAGGTTCCATCACTACGTGGGCCGAGATAACGGAGAAATTCTTAACGAAATATTTTCCTCCGGCAAAGTCCGCTAAATTACGTACGGACATTCTCTCGTTCATGAAATAGAATCGGAGTCTCTCTGCGACACATGGGAGCGCTTCAAGGAACTTTTGCGGAGATGTCCTCACCATTCCCTTCCTGTATGACAACGAGTTCAGACTTTCTACAATGGTTTGAATCTCCAAACGAGGCAGATGATTGATGCAGCCGCGGGGGGCGGGGGGGGGGGGGGGGGGGGGACCTTAATAACAAAACCCCCGAAGCTGCTCAAAAGCTTTTTAAGGAGATGAACATGAATGCCTATCAGTGGAATGCGCCACGGTCGCACCCTAATAAGCCGACCGGACTTTTTGAAGTCGAGGCCACCCCTAACTTAGCGCATCAAGTAGAAATGCTCACAAAACATTATGTGGCGGAGATGACTGCTTCCTCCGCCACAAATTGGGCTAATAATAATAATTTTAATAATTTTAATAATAATTTCATTCATGAGCAAGTTGATTATATGGGGAACTCTTATCGCCCTCCTTACAACCCGAATAATAATCTTCCGTTTAACAATAGTTATAATCCGGGTTTAAGGAATCACCCAAACTTTTCATGGAGCAACCCCAATAACACTCAACGACCACCACAAGTGAATCCTCCCGGATTCGTTCCTCCACCACCACCACAAAAGCCCTCTCCGCTTGAAGAGGTCTTCACTAAGTACATTGCCTCCAATGAGTCCAATATCCGGAATCTCACCGGATCGGTCAAAAATTTGGAAAATCAAATTGGACAGCTCGCCAAAATGTTTTCCGAACGCCAACAAGGAGCACTTCCGGGCAACACTGAGCCCAATCCACGGGAGAGCGCCAACGCAATCACCCTCCGCAGCGGAAAGGAGGTAACTTCTTCAAATTTGGTTGAGCCCGAGATAAACGTTTCATCTTCTCTCCCTATTGTACCCTCTTCTACTTTACCGCAAGTTCTTTCTTCACCTACTTTACCGTCTGCTACTTTAGCTCCGCGCATTATTAAAAAGCCTTCTATTCCTTATTCTTCGAAATTTAAAGATGAACGCAATGAGGAGCAATATAAAAAATTTATTGAAATTTTGAAACAAATCCAAATAAATGTATCATTCTGCGAAGCTATTGCTCAAATGTCAAAGTACGCTAAATATCTAAAGGAGTTACTTTCAAACAAAAAGAAGCTTGAAAATTTTTCGCGTATTTCTTTAAACGCAGAGTGTTCGGCGGCTTTATTAAATAAATTACCACAAAAATTAAACGACCCAGGACGGTTCTCCATCCCGTGTATGTTTGGTAATTTATCAATCAAGCACGCCTTAGCCGACCTAGGAGCTAGCATAAATTTAATGCCTTTTGCGTTATTTAAAAAACTTGGTTTGGGCAACCCAAGCCCAACTAACATAAGCATCCAACTAGCGGATCGGTCAGTTAAATACCAAATAGGGGTCATTGAAGATGTGCTAGTGAAGGTTGATAAGTTTATCTTCCCGGTAGACTTTGTCATCCTCGATATTGAAGAAGACGCCGAAGTACCCCTAATACTTGCCCGACCTTTCCTAGCCACCGCTCGAGCTATAATTGATGTAAGTAACGGAAAACTTCTCCTGCGAGTTGGAGAGGATGAAGTTATTTTCAATGTTAATCAATCAATGAGAAATGCACTTACTAACGATGATTCTTGTTTTATTTTAGAATCAAATTTTGAAGAAGAATTATCAACTTTTGCGGAAATAATTTCTCCTTTTTATGAAAATTCGGAGTTACAAACTTTATTTTGTCTTGAAGAAACGACCCGACAGGCAAATTTTGAACAAACAAATTTAAATATTTTAAAAATCAAAACATCTTATGAAGAGCCACCGAGTCTAGAATTAAAACAAATACCAGATCTTCTAAAATATGTTTCTTAGAAGAAAATTCAAAATTACCCATGATTATTTCTTCTACGCTTAATGATTCGGAAATTTCTGAATTAATTAAAATTTTAAATAACCATTGTCACACAATTGCGTGGCAAATCTCTGATATAAAGAGTATAAATCCCTCATTCTGCACGCATAAAATAAATCTAGAAAATAATTCTCGCGGCACTATTCAGCCTCAACGACGCCTTAACCCCAATATGAAGGACGTCGTTAAGGCCGAAATTATAAAATTATTGGACGCGGGGATTATTTACCCAATTTCTGATAGCACTTGGATTAGCCCGGTGCAAGTCGTGCCTAAGAAGGGCGAATTACAGTAATTGAAAACGAAAATAATGAGTTGATTCCAACTTGTACTGTTATGGGTTGGCGGGTATGCATCGATTACAGGAAATTAAATGATGCTACCCGCAAAGATCATTTTCCGTTGCCCTTCATTGACCAAATTTTAGAACGCTTATCCGGTCATTCGCACTACTGTTTTCTTGATGGTCTTTCGGGATATTTTCAAATCCCAATCGCACCCGAAGACCAAGAAAAAACCACTTTCACTTGCCCCTTCGGCACCTTCGCCTATCGGAGGATGCCGTTTGGTCTTTGTAACGCGCCAGCTACATTTCAAAGGTGTATGCTGGCAATTTTTAATGAATTAGTTGAGGACATCATGGAAGTTTTCATGGATGAGTTTTCAGTCTATGGCGATTCCTTTAAAAATTGTCTAAAAAATCTTGATCGTGTTCTTCAACGCTGCGAAGACACGATTCTGACACTCAACTGGGAGAAGTGCCACTTTATGGTCCGTGAGGGATTAGTCATCGGACATAAGGTTTCTAGTAAAGGGATCAAGGTCGATAGGGCCAAGATCGAAGTTATAGAAAAACTCCCTCCGCCTACTAATATTAAATCTATTAGGAGTTTTTTAGGACATGCGGGTTTCTATAGACGGTTCATTAAAGATTTTTCGAAAATTACAAAACCGTTAACACATCTTTTAGAAAAAGAAACCACGTTTATCTTTGATGAAGAATGTTCTAAGGCGTTCATAAAAATTAAAAACGAACTTATAAAATCGCCTATTTTAATTTTGCCAGATTGGTCTCTTCCGTTTGAAATCATGTGCGATGCAAGCAATTTTGCCTTAGGTGCTGTCTTGGGCCAAAGGGTGAATAAATACTTTCACCCAATTTATTACGCAAGCAAAACACTTACATCTGCCTAAGCTAATTATACAACAACGGAAAAAGAACATCTAGCGATTGTTTTCGCCTTTGATAAATTTCGTTCTTACATAACGCTATAAAAATTATTGTATTTACAGATCACTCCGCCCCTCCGGTACTTGCTAGATAAAGGGGACGCCAAGCCCCAACTGTGAGATGGATCCTACTCTTGCAAGAATTCGATTTGGAGATCCGAGACAAGAAAGGAGCGGAGAACTTGGCGACCGACCACCTCTCAAGTTTAGAGAATCCGGCTGCAGGAGCACTTGTTGAGGCCGAAATTGATGACAAATTCCCTGAAGAGCGCCTCCTCGCCATAAAAAAGGTAATGACTTCTTCCACCCCTTGGTACGCGGATTTGGCCAACTATTTAGTGGCCCGGGTCCTACCAAAAGATTTTTCAAGTCAGCAAAAGAAGAAATTCTTTTTAGACTTGAAAAATTATTTTTGGGAGGATTCCTTTTTATTTCGTGTCTGCGCTGACCAAATGGTAAGAAGGTGTATTTTGGATGAGGAAGGTGAACAAATTCTGCGGCACTGCCACGAAGGTCCAACCGGTGGACACTACCAAGCAAACCAGACCGCAAGAAAGGTGCTAGAGGCGGGCTTCTACTGACCCACCTTATTCAAAGATGCTCACACCATTGTGAGTAAATGCGATAGCTATCAACGATCAGGTAATATTTCAAACCGGGATGAAATGCCCCAAAATATATTTTTAGAATGCGAAATTTTGGATTTATGGGGAATAGATTTCGTAGGTCCTTTACCCTCCTCCTTCAATAATAAATATATTCTTGTTGCGGTCGATTACATGTCAAGGTGGGCGGAAGCACAAGCTTTTCCCACCAACGATGCGAGAGTCGTCGTATATTTTTCTAAAAAATTATTTTCACGATTTGGCACACCCCGAGCACTAATTAGTGATAGGGGCACACACTTTTGTAACAACCAGCTTGCTAAAATTTTAGCAAAGTATGAAGTTACACACAAAATTTCTACTGTCTATCACCTACAAGGAAATTGACAAGTAGAGGTAGTAAATCGTGAATTAAAAAGAATTTTAGAAAAAACTGTGTCCGTTAATAGGAAAGATTGGTTGTTAAAATTAGACGACGCACTATGAGTTTATCGGACAGCGTGCAAAACCGCCATCAGATGTACACCGTACCGATTAGTCTATAGAAAAATGTGTCATTTATCAGTGGAATTAGAGCACCGCGCATTCTGAGCGCTTAAATTTTTAAATCTAGATTTAAACTTAGCCTCCGATCAACGAAAGTTTCAAATTAATGAATTAGACGAATGGCGCGCAAACGCCTATGAAAATAATAAATTTTACAAGGAGCGCACTAAGTTTTACCATAATAAAAAAATAAAATTCCCAAAATCTTTTTCACCGGGAGACTTAGTCCTTCTATATAACTCTAGATTAAAACTTTTTCCGGGCAAATTAAAATCCCGATGGTCCGGCCCTTTTGTTGTAAAAGAGGTTTGGCCATATGGGACCGTGCTAATAGAACACCCGGATCAAGACCCTTTGAAAGTTAACGGGCACCGTTTAAAATTATATCATTCCGGCGACCCAGCGCCCGGCAAAATTGAAACACTTAACCTCACCAACTTTTAGAACGTCACTCAGTCAAGCTACGCGACGGTAAACAAAGCGCTTTTGGGAGACAACCCAACATTTTTTTTTGTTTTCTTTGTTTTGTTTAACTTAATTTTGCAGGTTCTATTTTCTGTCCGGTAACCTCGTCTACCGATCAGGGAAGCCCTCTTCACCCTTTAGTCACTTATTTGATTTTCTTTCTTTTTGTTATTTAATTTACTTCATGTTCCTATTTGTTTCTTTAAATAAAAAAATAAAATAAAAAGTGTAATTCTTGTTTTTATCTTCTTACTTAGTTTTAAACATTGAGGACAATATTTAATTTTAAGTATGGGGGTGTATCATTGCTTCCTTTGAATTTCTATTTAGTTGAAATATATATATATATATATTTTCTATCTAACAAAAATAAATTTCTTGGAAATGACGCTTTGGGCTTGAATTCTCATTAAAGCCTCTATACCTTGCGAGCCCTTCACCGGGTTGACCTTGGGAAGTCCAAGAAAAATAAAAAAGAAAAAGAAAAAAAATATCTTTATTTTTAGGCTAAACTTTTATACTTACTTATTTGCAAAATCCTTAGTAGATTTGCTTTTGTATAGTGTCGTAGGGAATTTTTATACTTCATTAGATTTTGAATTTTGGAATAAAATTGTTGACTCATGCAATGTTCCTAGTTAAGCGCACGCGTTTGTAGAATTCTATGTCAAATTAACTATTCAGCATAGAATTAGATTTATGATTTTCTAACTGCGAGAAAACAATCTTTGTTTTACTCTTACCTTGAATCCGGTAGAATCTGCGAATAATTAAAGTGAGTATGTATAAGCTTACTAGAGAAATATTACACATCTTGAACGGAAGGGTATTCTTTCTCGATGGCTAGATTTTGCCGCTAGCGATTCTCGAAGCATTTGCATAGGCTTGTCATAGTTTTTAGAAATGATTTACGTCATCTTTTGATCGTGTGTGCCTGTTTGCCCACCTTTAAATTTTTTTTCATTGTTTAAACACTTTGGGCCTTTTCTTATTTCCTTTGCTACCTCCACCTTTCATTTTCACCAAAGCCAAAACATCCACCCCATGATCACACTAAATATTTGAGATTTATTTTGCAATGGGTTCTATTGCGAAAATGAGGAAACTGCAACCTCTTATTTGGAGCTATAATAATATATTAAAAAAATGTGAAAAATTATTTTGTTGGCCAATTGTGAAAAATAAAGAAAATTATTTATGGCCTTATGTTTGAAAAATATGAGAATTTTTGTATGTCTTGCTTCATGACAACTCTTATGCGTGGTTTAAATTTTGATAATTTTGGGAAACTCTCACCTTGGTTTAGTGTGATCCTTAGTCGTCATATTTATCTCTTTGATTTCCAATTCCAAATCATATACCTAAGCCAAGCTTCACTCCTAATGAAAGCCCTTTTGATCTTTAAGCTATGAAATTATACTTGTGTAGTGGAGAGAGTGCGACCGGGCAAGCCTATGGCCATCGTCATTGATGGATTTCTTTGGAGGCTATCTCGAAACTCAATTTTGGGTGATATTGACCTTAGAAAACACGCTACCCGCTCCCTGAATAGCATTCCAGAATTTACCGAGCTTTCAACTTAAAAGTAAAAGCAATATGTTAAATCGCATTTTTGAAAATTATAAGCTAATCGTTATGCTGAATAGATCTTTCAACTAGGATCTCTACACGCAAGCGTAAGACTTCGCATTTTTATTCCTTGAGTTCAAATTTCTTTTTCTAGTATTTAAATTTTTCTACTCCTATGAAAAGTTGTTTGCTCGGGACTAGCAAACGAGTAAGTATGGGGGTGTTTGATGAGTACTTTTTGTACTCATCTTTTAGTATAAGTTTAATATATTTTTAATATGAAATTATATAGTGTTTATGCTTTTCTTATTTAATTTATTATCTTTTCAATTTTATAAACTAACTTGAGCTTTTTCTGTGTATTTCAGGGTTTTTTGGAATCATTGGACCAAAAATTCAAGTACACGCCCAAGGTCACGGGCGTGACCATGGGCGTGTAACCTGCGCGGTGTTCCAGACCGGTTTCCGCCACCACGGGGGCATTTCGTGAAGAATTCGCCAAGTACACGCCCCAGGTCACGGGCGTGACCAAGGGCGTGACCCAATGTCACGGCCGCGACCCGCTGAGACGAATCAGAACCGCTGAGATCAAGCCTGCCACGTCAATTAAAGTTACACGCCCCAGGTCATGCACGTGACCATGGGGCGTGTCATCCAGTTCACGGGCGTGACTCATCCCGCACTCCTTCCCGCCAAAGCTTCCCGCCAACAGCACTTTTAAAGATTACACGCCCCAGGTCACGGGCGTGACCTAGGGCGTGACGCGCCCGAAATGCCTGCATTGAAGCCTGAATGCGCCCTCTCCGCTCCAGCACTGATCACGCCCCTTACACGCCCTATGTCACGGGCGTGTAACCCAAAATTTCCAGCTATAAAAAGGCAGCTCCTCCAGATGATCAAGACACCTTGTATTGGAGTCCAAGCCTCCATTTTCTTGCTTATTTCCGTGTTTTTAAGTACTCTAGCTTACTTTTTCTTGCACTTGTAATTTCTCTTTCAATAGTTGTAATTCCTTTTCTCGAATTAATAAAATTTGTTGTTTTTATTCATCCATTCTTCTATTTTGTCCACCTCTCTTTTCATTAGTTATAATCTTCTAGCATAGTTACTTTTCTTATTGCAACCAAATCAAGTACTTTTTTTGATAGAATAATAGAGATTGTCTTGAGTAAGAGTAATCAACACGCCCAAATTTTTATACGACCTTGTTTTTTATAAAGCTTATACTACATCAGACACGGTACACTTGCCGTTGTCGTTTGCAAGCATAGTTTTTCTCGTCAAGTTGGATAGTTTTGGGCATCGAGAAGCTGGATGCAAGTTTCTTCTCAGCCAACAACATTTACTCAAGGTCCTTGATGACCTAGTTCTTCTGTCCTAATTCAGCATTCTTAAGCCTTATGACTTCCTTGAATTTGTCCACTTCTTTGCTCATAGCAGCCAGTTTCTCAGCTGTCTCCTGGAGCTTAGATTGAACGGGCTTCAAGGAATCTAACTCCTTGGTCTGGACTTTGAGGAGTTTCTTACAGCCTTTGAAAGCTTTCCACAAGGCTTTATATTGCCTTATCAGTTCAGACTCAACCTCATATTGGGATCTTGAGGTTGTGCTGTTGGCAGCAGACACACCCTCATCATCATGCAAGGAATCTGTTGCTGATTCAGAATCAGAGTCAGATAGAGAAGTTTTGTTAGTTACCTTCCCAGGAGAGATGCCATCCTGGTTGTCTTCACCGATGGCCATCAAGCCAATGAGTGCATCTTCCTCAGTACCAGAGGAGCTTGAGCAGAATCACTCAGTGTTCTGATCTTCTTGGCCATGAATCCTTTTTCAGATTTCCTCTTGCTCCTTGAGCTTCTTCTTTCTTCATAGTTCCTCGACTCCTTCTTCTTAGAAGGGCAGTCAGCAGCCATGTGACCTGTCTTGCTGCAGGAATATCAAACAGTATTATTTAAATCATATTTACCAAGGTTAGATCTGTACCTTTCCTCCATGGGGGCTTTGGATCTATCATGATAATCAGATCTTCTGGAGCTTGAGGAGGGGTTTCTGTGATTGTCCCTCCTCCTTCTGTGTATCAGCTTCGTGAACTGTTTTGAGAGAAGGGCCACCTCTCTGTCAGTATCATCAGAATCTGAAGAGCTGGCTTCCAATTCTTCACTGCTCTCAGATCTGTTCTGAATTGCAGAGGTCTTGCTCTTGGTTCTTCTCGTGCTCTCAGCCTTTAGAGCCACAGTTCTGTCTCTTGAGATCCCCTTTGAGCTTTCTTCTTCAGCCTTCCTGGTGTTGAGCTGAAGTTCATGGGACATCAACTTCCCATATAGATTCTTGGGCTCCATGATGCCCAGCTGACCCATCTCTCTGATGGCACAGATCTTGATGTCTCATTCCTCTGCGAGGGATCTAAGAAACTTGTCATTAAGATCAGAGTTGCTGAACTCTCTTTCATAAATTCTTAGTCCATTCACTATCTTAAAGAATCTCTCATAACAGTTAGAGATTGTTTCATTCTTGCCTTGTTTGAAGGCCTCATACTCCTGGTTGAGAAGGGATTTCCTATCATCCCTTACCTCTTCAGTACCCTCCATATACGCGATCAGGGAGTCCCACATCTCCTTGGCCATTTTGCTGTGATCAGGTTCTAGAGGGTTGAGTCATCTATGGCACTCACAATGACATTTTGGGCCCTCTTATCTAGGCCTGCCAAGATTAGCTCGTCCTTGTTCACGTCTTCATATTTTTTTATCACCTTCCTTGTTGGATCAATGGTGGAGGCAGTTGTAGGGATAAAGGGACCATGTTGGACTGTTAAGTAAATTCTTGGATCAGCCGCCTCCATGAAAAGCCTTAACCTTTCCTTCCAGATGGGAAAGATCTCCTTTGTGCAGATTGGGAGTTTCATGGCTCTCATTTCCCGATTTTGATCTCCACCAGCCATGACAAGTCGTTCCACGATCTAGATCAGACGGTTAAGTCTTCTTTTGATCAACCTCCCTATGATACCACTTGTTGTTAATGGAACGTTCACCTAGTGGGGGGTGTTAGGTGATCTGGCTTCGTTTCAGATTATTAGCGCGATTTACGAATATTCAAGTGGAGCACAAAAGTATCGCAAAAAAAAATTCACAGCAGATGACACAAGATCTATAGAGGTTCCTCAAGACCGGGTTTCTTGAGTAGTCCTCTTTCCTTCTGTACCTACCTAGCAGTGTGCTAGGGTCGGCAAACTTCGCCAAAACTTCAGGCCTTCATGCCTTACAACACAGACCCGCAAGTCCTACAGCCTAAGCCTGTAAGCCCTTACTGCACCCGAGCCCTCAAGCTCGACAATCAGGCACTCAAGCCCTACCTAGCTCATACCCGCAAGTCTAGCCTCTGCCCTGGCCCGCAAGCCTTCACAGGTCTCAAGCCCTCAAGCTTGACAATCAGGCCCTCAAGCCCTACCCCTAGCTCAGACCCGCAAGTCTAGCCTCTGCCGTGGCCCGCAAGCCTTCACAGGTCTCAAGCCCTCAAGCTTGACAATATTGGACCCGCAAGTCCACTGCCCTGGCCCTCAATCCTCGCAGCTCTCCAGCCCTCAAGCTAGACACTCAGATCTGAAAATAGATCTTACAGGTTTGCCACTCAAGCCTTACAACAATAAAAGTTGAAATAAGAAAAACTCTGCCTGATGAAGATCGGCTACTTGAGGTTGAAGAAGATGCTCCTGATTCAGATCTTGAAAGCACAGTTTTTCTTCAATCTCTTCTCTTAGCCTGCTGAGGAACGACTTTTATCAGTCGATCAAATGACTGATTCTTGCGAGAACACTTTTTGAAAATTCTTGTTTTTCTCTTTCTTTCTTTACGGCGTTGTTACTGTTCTATTCGCTGTATGCGTAAGTTCTTTTTCTTTTTCTTTTTTTCTTTTAGGGCAACTACTTGTCTCTTTTGTAAGACTGCGAGGCTTCCCAACGGTCTTCTAAAAAAGTCTCCTAACTGTCAGAGCTCCCTTTCCGTAAAAGCACGCTCAGATATGACAGCCAGGCGATGGCATTAAATGCATACTGCGCGTGATCAAATATTTGAATTTGCCTTGACGATATTTCCAGCTTCATGCCGATACTGACAGCATCACGACGACAAACTTTGTCATTGTCTTAGACTTTGGTAAATCTTCAAGTGTTCTAGCTTTTGCCTCTGACACTGATATCTCGACGATGCGAGATATCCTAGCATTTCTGCATATACAACGATATGCTATCTCTAACTGTGTCGTCGTGATCTTCTTTCTTGCAAACTATCATCGTAATCACTTTATTCTCTCGACGACATGATCATTACGTCAATAGTTACTTCTTCAGGAGATGATGTCTTCATAGCAGCTTCCCTAGCCTCTTTGACATTAGCTCTCCTTTACGCCGATATCGACGATACTTCTGGATATTGCCTTTTCAACGATAAGGCTACTTTGATGATGTCGACGATACTGCATCTTCTCGACGACATTCCTTCCTTTGATATCTTCGATGTTGCTTTTTCATCAGCTCATGTCTTCTCTCTGATATTCTGTCGGCATTGTGATGTCACAACGATATGTGCATCACGACGATAACCTCCATTGTCCTTCAATTTTGCTTTGCTCATCATCATGACGACAAGCATACTTTGTCGACGACATCTCCTATTCTTCTCGACGATATTGTACTTTAATTTCCTGAGATTATGAGCTAGAGAAGTGATCAAATACAAAGTGAAGTTTTCTTGTCTTGGTGACTTCTTCAAATCAGGAATCATGTAGGCAAGATTCCCAACAAGAAGGTAATAAAAGTGATGCTTATAATAGAAGACAAAATAGTAACTCTTTTAAGCCTTGATCTTCTGTTGTTGTCTTGAAGCTGGGAAGAGAACAATAGCTTCAATCCTACCTTTCTCCGATCCTTCTCTTCAGTAGATGAATAAGGATCAACTTGCTCTTCTTCAATCACACAGGAAGAGGAATCTTTCTCTCCTTTGTAGCTTTAGGAAACATGAGGAGAGAACTTCTTAGCAGCTGTCAATGTAACAGTAGAATTGTCTTCCTTTTGCAAAAAGCTTTCTTCTTAAAATCCCTAAGTTGTTCTTTTATACTTCTCCAATCTTCAACGGCTATCAGATTGCCCCTGACACAGTATGGAGGTGATTGGAGTACCATATCTTGCTTTTCTGCACCTTGCGCCAAAAGCAAAACCCGCCAGTACATTTGAATCTGTCTCAGCGATTGGGCTGAGACAGCTTCCAATCTCAACGACTACCTCTGTCCTGTCTCAGCGGATCTGCTGAGACAAATAATTGTCTCAGCGGTTTTCCTTTATCTGCAGCTCAGCTGGCCCAGACACCTTCTCAGCGGCTCATGGACTTGTCTCAGCGGTTCAACTGAGACTGAGAACTTGTCTCAGCGGTTTTTGCAGTAAACCACTGAACTTATTCCACACCTTGGAATAACCTAACCCTGCATAGTCATGAGATGAAATAGGGTTTATCAAATACAACTTGTACTTAGCATTGAGTGTGATGCTTCTTCAAATCAAGGGAACATTAAGGGTAATATTCCCAACAATCTCCCCCTATTTGAAGAAGACAGAACACCCCCAATGCTAAGGTACATAACACATAAATACTAACCATGTAACTTCACTACATAGCATTCATCATAACATAATCATGTTAACTAATATGGCATTAAGTATAATATCATAACAGATAACAATCATGACAAGCATAATGCCAATATAGTCTATCAATCCAATAATGTGATTAAGTAATCAAGTTAAGCACATATTATCTTAAGCACTGACATAGAATAATATTAGGCTATGAATGAGATTAGCTCACAACAACAACAACAAAAAATCATAGATTCAACAACTCATTCTTTTTCAATTCAGATATATTGATGAGGCATTGTTCAATATACATTTTGATATTCATAAAACTTAGATACAATCATTTAAGTTTGTCTCTTTTTAGATGAAGTTGAGCACTCAGCAAAGTCAGCAACAACTCCTTTTCCTTTGGTTGAGGCCTCTTGGTCTGCTCTTGCTGCTTCCATTTCAGCTATATTCTTCCTATTTTCCTGCCTTTTGAAGTACAGGAATGGCTTTGATATGTACTTTGATGGCATCCTTCTTGGATTCTCCTTTCTTACCAGATTTTCTTTAAATATCCTTTCTCTCTTAGTGTTTCTTTCCAAGTGTTTTATCCACTCTTCAGAGGGATAGATCTTATCAATATCTTTGCAGATTTGTCCATGGCTGATCCATGCATTTAGAATGATGCTTTTGGAGTCTTCACTCCAATACTCAAAGTCTGGATCTTTGGTTTGTTCATCCCTTTGCTTGGCAATAAACTCTTCTGCAAGCATTGTGTGTTCTCTTTCTCTTTTCTTTTCCAGTTTTGCATTATGGGCCATTTCTTCCTGTTTAGAGAAATCCCAATCCTCTGCTCTTTGCCTATCCAAGAGGGGAAGTTTTAAGGCAAGCCTTGTTCTTTGCAGCACCTTGAGGGCTAACTCAGAATTGGTTACAACATTGTTATCCTCCCCCTTTCTGGCTTCTTCAAATATCTTCTGAGATATGTCCTGCTGAGCGTCAGTTATGGAGGCAGAGATTGTTTGGAAGACATTTTCAATATCAGCTTTTAGCTCATCCTCGTTCCTGTCAGCCTCACCATTCAGTTGCATGGCAGTAAAGTACACATATTCTTGTATCTGGTTTGAGGATTTTTCTATTACCTCATCTGTCTTGCTGACATAATTCTTGACATATGTCATATCTTGCTCAGACAGTTGGAGGTGTTTGTCCATTGATCTTATAATAGTATTCTGATACACCACTGTCTTCTCTGCCAGATCAAACCACTTTGTCATTTGTTTGTTAAGGATTATAGTGTCTTCCTTGATCTCCTTGATCGCATCCATTACTTCAGATTTCACTTTTAGGATAGACAGATCTATATATTCTTTCACTGTTGAAGTAGACATGTCTACATAATCTTTCATAGATGTTAGATGTGCATCTAACATGAGTTGAATGGCATTTAGAATGCTCTCATTAGACTGTGAGGAGATTGTGGTTGAAGCTTGATGTTCAATGATTGGTGGCTGTTTATTCTAAATGTCAACTGCTGGAAGCTCACCCTCAGCATGATGACCCTCTCCTTCAATGGATTTTGTTGTAATATCAGTGTTGTCAGGAGCTCCAACATCATCATTGTCATTGTCATCCTCATTATCAGCATCCACCTCATCATCAACATCATCCTCATTGTCTGGAGCTGATGAGTCCAAGAAATTTAAAACATCATCAGGTTGACTGTGACCTGGTGAATCCCATAGAGCAGGTTCATTATCAGGAATAAGCTGAATTCTTCTTTCAAGATTTAAGATGATTGTGTCAATCTTACTTTGCATGTCCTCAGGAGAAGGCACCTTGTCCTCATCCATCCTGTGAGAGATAGCTTCACTATCAGTATTGTCAGGAGCAACATCCATAGCGGATGGTTCTTTTTGTTGCTCCCCCTCGGATAGAGCATCCACTTGGCCCTAAGGAGCTGTGGTCCACATTATTGAATATGCATTAGGGATTAACTAATAGAATGGTTATGATTAGATAACATTATTATTAATGCGGAGTTTAAGGATTAATTACCAGGTGTGCTATCTATTTCCAAGTCCTGTGGATGGATAGGGTCAGCAGGCATGTCATCCAACTTAGCATCCTTGTCAGGACTGCTGTGAGATCCAAGATCAGCACTAGCATTTTCATTCTTATCTGAGTGTTCTGACTCAGAACTTGACATAAACACTTTTGGCTTATTTACTGCTTTGGATTTCTGTTTCCCTTTCTCCATTTCCTCAGAGGGCTGGCTCATGGGGAGTACCCTGGTGAACCTATATAGGGTTTTTATATACATCCTTTTCAGGTAATGGATATTTGATCCTTTCAGCCCTTTATACTTATCATGATATGTTTGTATTAAATAGAGCGATAGAATTCTACCCATATTTGGTGCTTGCAGACATTCCTTAAGTCTTTGAAAAATAACTTCTCCCCAGGATGTTTTCTTTGTCAGAATTATTCTTGTCATAAGGTCAAACATAAATTGAGAGATTGTGTCATGAGACCCAGGCTTGCATAGGATTGCTTTGCCCACTATATTTGACAAAAGTTTGCCTCTTTGATTGAAGAATATTCTTTTTAATGAGCCAATCTTGGCATCACTGTACTCGGCCCACTTCAGAGCTTTCTTCTTGTCCTTGTCAGAAATTTCTTTCTCCTCATCCTGACTGTATGAGGGCATTTGGAAAGCTTTCTCAATTTTTGCTGAGGAGAGTTTCACTCTTTCTCCTCCTATCTTAGACTTTATAGAGGACTTAGAATAGGACAATCTTGTATTGCTGAACCATTCCAGAACTTCAGTTTTGAGAATGACTGTAGGTTAAGAAAGAATATACTCCAGGCCTTGTGCTTCCAGGAGTTGAATCACTCCCTTTATGTCTTCCGGAGCATGGGAAAAATTCATTCCTTACTATTTCATATCCCTCCAGAGGATCCTTTGAATTCTTTGGCGCCATTTTTGCTTTAGAAGAAGGCGCTGGGATGGAAGAGAATACGATTCGTCTCGATGGCTATGAAGGAAGGGTTGTGTAGCTTTCATTAATTAACAATTGTCTATTTATATGGCTTGAATCTGTGTTTTGATTAGCCCTAATAATTAAACTTAAGTGAACTTATTATTGTAATGAGAATTAGGCCATTTGGGGTTGCATTTAGACAAACTGTAATGGGACCAGCCCGTCTCAGTAGAACCGCTGAGACGATGACCTAAACCGCTGGGACAGAGCACTGTCAACCGCTGGGACAGTTTAGTAGTCTCAGAGGTTCAACTGAGATTTTTTCCAGCTGTCTCAACGGCTCAGCTGAAATAGTCTTTTCTGTTTTAGCTGATCTTACTACCTAAACATTAATCCTTTCAAGATCTGATTGTTTTATGACCTAACCATGTCACTATGAGTATTGATATAACAATATTTTAAATCATAACATAACATGCATAATATGACTGATAGAAGGAAATATTTGTCACTATTCAATATTTAACATTCCTAATTCAATTTTGAAAGCATTAAATTTAGCTTCATCCAATGGCTTTGTAAAAATATCAGTAACTTGATTGTCAGTGGGGACAAATTCAAGGCAGATGTCTTTACATTCAACATGTTCTCTTATAAAATGATATCTTATCTCTATGTGTTTAGTACTGCTGTGAGAGACAGGATTCTTAGCAATAGAAATAGCACTGGATGAGTCACAATATAGAGGAGACTCACTTACCTTGAGGTTGTAGTCCTCTAACTGATGTTGTATCCATAATAGTTGTGCACAACAACTTCCTGCAGCAATATATTCATACTCAGCAGTGGATATTGCCACACTTGCCTGCTTCTTGCTGCTCCATGATATCAACCTCCTTCTTAGGAATTGACAAGTACCACTTGTGCTTTTCCTGTCTTCTTTGCATACAGCAAAATCTGCATCTGAAAATCCAGTTAGTTCAAAGTCATTGTTCTTAGGGTACCAAAGGCCAAGATGTAGGCTGCCTTTAAGGTATCTCAAAATCCTCTTTGCAGCTAAATAGTGAGATTCCTTAGGGCATGTCTGGTACCTAGCACAAATACATGTAGAATACATAATGTCTGGTCTACTAGCAGTTAGATACAATAGGGATCCAATAATACACATGTACATGGATTCATCAAAGGCCTTGCCCTTCTCATCCTTGTCTAGGGAAATGTTGGACCCCATGGGAGTTTTCATGGTGGAAGCTGACTCCATCCCAAACTTTTTGATAAGCTCCCTAGTGTACTTAGTCTGAGAGATGAATATTCCCTCATCAGTCTGTTTCACTTGGAGGCCTAAAAAGTACTTGAGCTCTCCCATGCTCATCTCAAACCCCCCCTGACCCAAATATTATGTCATCAACATATATTTGTACTAGAAGACACTTGCCCCTTGTTTCCCTGAGAAACAATGTGTTATCTATTTTTCCCCTCAAGAACTTGTTCTTGATGAGAAAGCTAGACAAGGTCTCATACCAAGCCCTAGGGGCTTGCTTTAGACCATATAGAGCTTTCCTAAGTAAATACACATGAGAAGAGAGGGTTGGATGCACAAAACCAGATGGTTGTTCAACAAATAACTCTTCCTTCAAGTCACCATTGAGGAAAGCTGATTTGACATCCATTTGATATACTTTGAACCCCTTGTGGGCAGCATAGGCAATGAATAGCCTAATTGCTTCTAACCTTGCAACAGGGGAAATGGTTTGATCAAAGTCTATTCCCTCTTCTTGTTTATAGCCCTTGGCTACCAATCTAACCTTGTTTTTTATGATTATTCCATTTTCATCCAACTTGTTCCTGTAAATCCATTTGGTGCCAATAATGTTGTGTCCTTGAGGTTTTGGCACCAACTTCCGTAGCTTGGATCTCTTGAATTGGACAAGCTCTTCTTGCATGGCTTGAATCCAGAATGTATCCTGATTTGCTTCTTCGAACTTCTTGGGCTCCATTTATGATAAAAAAGCTCAAGAATAGGGCTTCATTATGAGCCCTGCTTCTGGTTAGTACACCTTGGTTCTGATCTCAATGATTTGTTCTCTTGGATGATCCCTTAGGTGTCTTATAGCTGTAGGCAATCTGTCCTCAATTTGTTGTATTTCTTCTACTGGTTCAACAGTATCTTCAGCAGCCCGCACCTCTTCATTTCTAGAATTGCAGTATCTGTATAGGCTTTGCTACTGCTGGGTATGTCTTGCACAGACATTTTTTTCCATTACCTTTTCACTTCCTATCAAAACAGAAGAACTAGATCATCCCTTATAGATTAGGCCGGTCTCATCAAATATTACATGCATAGATTCTTCTACAACATGAGTTTTCTTGTTATAAACTCTATAAGCTCTACTATGTGAGTTATAGCCAACAAGAACCCTTACATTGCATTTCTCTGCAAACTTTGTTAATTGAGATTTTTCATTGTTTAAAATGTAGCATTTTGAACCAAAGATCCTAAAGTATGAAATTATTGGTTGTTTGCCTTTCAGAATCTCATAGGGGGTAATTCCATGAACCTTATTGATGGAAGCTCTATTGAGAACATAACATGCAGTATTGACTGCCTCAACCCAGAAATATTCTGGGAGTGAGGAGTCACTAAGCAATGTTCTCCCAGCTTCTATCAACGTTCTATTCCTCCTCTCAGCCACACCATTTTGTTGTGGAGTCCTTGGGGAGGAAAACTCTTGGGTTATACCAAATTCTTGACAAAACCTTGTCATGACTTCAGATTGAAATTATGTGCCATGGTCAGTCCTAGTCCTGACCACAGTACATTGTAAGCCATTCTGAATTGCCTTGACATGGTTTATAAAGACATTTAAAGTATCTGATTTCTTCTTGAGGAAGAATACTCATGTATATTTTGAGTGATCATCAACAATCACCAAAGTATACAACTTTCCACCTAGGCTCTGAATTGGCAAATGACCAAACAAGTCTATGTGCAATAGATATAGACATCTTTCAGTGTCTTTGGAGCCAATACTCTTAAAAGTGGCCCTTGTTTGCTTACCCATTTGGCAAGCATGACAGGGACCACTTTTAATACATTTCAAGTTTGGACTATTTCTAACAAGGTTCTTAGAGAATTGTCTATGCATTGTCTTGTAGTTAATGTGGGCAAGTCTCTTGTACCATTAGACACAAAGAGACTCACTTTCATTAGCCACAAGACATACAGATGATAGAGAATTATTGCATATAAAATCTAAACAATAAACATTCCCACTCCTAGTGCCTGAGAGATTGGTCTCTAAGTCATTAGACTTTTTGATCAAGCACTTGTCATTATGGAATTCAACGGCATAGCCTAAGTCACATAGTTGACTTATGCTTACAAGGTTGTATTGCAACCCTTCAACATAAGTTACCCTTGTGATTGAAACTGTGCCATTGGAGATCTTATCATATCCTTTGGTGATTCCCTTTTCAGATCCACCAAAGATGACTGTAGGACCATTCTTCACAGCCGTGTAGTCCTGTAGAAGACTTCTGGTACCTATCATGTGCCTTGAGCACCCACTATCCAAGTACCATATTTGTTTAAGAGTGGTACTTGATCTAACCTGTAAGAAGGAGTTTAGTTACCCTTAGGAGCCCAAAAATTTTTGGGTCCTAGGTCCTTGTTAGTATGATAAACTGATCTTACACCTGCTGCACCCTTTGCAGGAAGGCGTTTCTTTGCACTTGGCACATTGGGATTGTGCCAACATTCTATGGCAAAGTGTCCCACCTTACCACAGTACCAACATTCATGGATGTTGTATCTCCTCTTCTGAACCTGTCTTGAGGAAAGAGCATTAATATGCTTGTGTTCAGGAGGGGAGAAGACAACAGTTTTCTTGTTCATTTCAGCAATGATTTGGTTGAATGTTAATCTGTGGACAGTCTTAGCAGCCTTTGTCATAATGACATCAACATGCTTTGGCTTGGGAGCTAGGCATGCTTGGATGGCATCAGACACTGAGCAGCTAGGCATGACAACAGATTTGACAACAGTCATATTCTTTGCTTGAATGAACTTGGAAGAGCTAGCTCCCTTACTCTTGGATGATGGAACTGAAGTGCCAAATACAAATGGTCCAGGTTGGGCCATTTGAATTTCTTCATGGGGAGCCTTCATAGCACTCATTCCCATGCCCTTTCTTCCACTATGGGAAGGAGTGCTTTCCTTCCTATAGGAGCTTCCATTCTTCCAGTGACCATACATACTGTCATGGTCAAACCTATTAGAGGGAAATAATACCTTTTGAAAGGTGGTATGAGGATTAGCCTTGTCCTTGATCTTTTCTCCACTCCCTTCTCCTACTTCCATTTTATTGAACCCTAGTCCTCTTCTATTGGTTTGAGAGGAAAAGGTGTCAATAATGGGAAGCACAGATTTGTGCTTGGAGATTTGAGCCACTAGGCTCTTTTCTTTGAGAAGCTTCACCTCAAGGTCCTTGACGACCTTGTTCTTTTGGGATATGGTGCTCAATTGAACAATTGTTATCCCCTTTAGATGGCTTATTTCTCTACATATCCGAGCCACCATGGTAGGTGACTCAGTGCACTCTTTCTTATCCAACTTAAGGGAAACAATTTCATTGGCTTGTCTCTTGGCCAGCTTCTTGCTCTTTTTCAGAGCTTCCAAGAGATCACCATATCTGTCAATCAATTGATTGACATCTTCCTCAGATTCTGAATCACTTCCACTAATTGATGAAGGTGCTTCAGATTCTGGGCTTGTCTCATAATCAGAAAAAGAGATGAAATGAATCAATACCTATTCACTATCAGAATTGTTCTGACTTGCTTCCTCATCAGTGATGGTCATAAGGCCTATCTGATCTTTGTCCTCTTCATCCTCCTCAATATCACTGTCTGAATGTGATTGAGGGGACCTGATTCCAATCTTGGCAGCAGGAAGATCTTCATCGTCTTCTGCTCCAAACAGCCCAATGTAGGCTTCCTCTTGATCATCTGAATCTGAAGTTGAGGATTCAGATTCACTCCAGCTCTTCCCTTTCTTTGCTAGGAAGGATTTTTCACCCTTCCTTTCCTTTTGGTGATGATGTTTCTTATCACCCTTCTCCTTCCTCTTGACTGGACAGTCAGCAATGACATGTTTACCAGGTTTAGATTCATACATGTCACCCTTGGTGTGTTGTCTTTCAGATCTTCTTTGGTCCTTCTTGGAATGTGAGGAGGAGGAAGGCATGTTATTCCACTGCTTCCTCATCATCATCTTCTTGAACTGCCTTGAGAAGGAAGCAAAATCCTCATCAGATGAAGAGCGGTCTGAAGTGTTGTTCTCAGACTTATCAGATTCAGCACTCCTTCTTGGAGGAGACACCATCCTGGCTTTGCTCTTCTTAGAGCTGTCAGCTTTGAGAGCAACAACTCTCTCCCTTGTATGAGCCCTGGTGGAAGTGTCCTCTTCCTTCCTTGCAGACAACTACATCTCATAAGAGAGCAGCTTCCCAAACAATGTATGGGTAGGAGTTTCTCCTAGCTTGGACACTTCCCTGATGGCACATATCTTTGTGTCCCAGTCTCTAGTTAGAGATCTTAGGAACTTGTCATTAAGCTCATAGTCACTAAATACCCTTTCATAGGTCCTCAGTTCATTGACTATCCTGAAGAACCCTTCATAACAAATGGAAATGCTTTCCTGGCTTAGCTGCCTGAAAGCTTTATATTCTTGATTGATGAGTGATTTTCTATCATCCCTCACCTCAGTTGTCCCTTCCATATACACCTCAAGTGTATGCCATATTTCCTTGGCTGTTGTGTAGAGTACCAAGTTTTGAAAGGTGGAGTCATCAATTGCATTAACAATGATATTTTAGTCTCTTTTGTCCATTGTAAATAATGTGAGTTCATCCTTGGTCAAGTCATTAAAAGCCTTGACCACTCTCCTAGTTGGATCTATGGAGGAGGTTGTTTGAAAGGTGAAAGGGCCCTGCTTCACAGTGATGTAGATCTTTGGGTCTGATGCTTCCATAAACAACCTAACCCTTTTCTTCCATATGCCAAAGTTTTCTTTGTTGCATATGGGAAACTTCATGGACCCCATCTCCTTCTGCAATCCAGCGGAGGCCATTGGATTCAGATATGACTACTCCTTTGTAGGATCTGGTCAGACAGTTATGTACTTCTTGACCAACCTCCCTCGGATACCACTTGATAGCTTATAAGGATGTAGCCTTAATCACCTAGAGGGGGGGGGGGGGTGAATAGGTCTCTTTTCTTTTAAGCTAATGTCTAGGTGTTTTTTGAATTAATGTTAGTAAGAAATGAAACACACAGAAAACACACAAGTCTTTATAGAGGTTCCTCAAGATAGGGTGTCTTGAGTAGTCCTCTTTCCCCCTTCACCTTTCTAATAAGAGGTTAGTTAAGTCCAACTCCTCCAATCTCAGCTCCAAGAGCTTACAACACAGATCCCTCAGGATCTCTCAGGTTTTCTCAAACCCTACCTCAGGCTCAACAACCCTACCTCAGGCACAGCAGCCCTACCAGCTCAGACCTATCAAGAAGTCCTACCTCAGATCTCAACTGAGATCCTACACTCAAGCTGAACTCTCAGCTCTACACTCAGGCCCAACAGCCCTACAACCTCAGGCAAAATGCCCTACAAACTCAAAACAAATAATGTTCCTATAGAAGGTAATAAAAGTGATGCTTACAACAAAAGACAAAATAGTAACTCTTTTAAGCCTTGATCTCTTGTTGCTGTATTGAAGATGGGAAGAGAACAACGGCTTCAATCCTGCCTTTCTCTGATCCTTCTATTCAGTAGATGAATAAGGATCAACTTGCTCTTCTTCAATCACACAGGAAGAGCAATCTTTCTCTCCTTTGTAGCTTCAGGAAGCAGGAGGATAGAACTTCTTAGCAGCCATCAATGTAACAGTAGAACTGTCTTCTTTTTGCAAAAATCTTTCAAAAGCCCTAAGTTATTCTTTTATACTTCTCCAATCTTCAACGGCTATCAGATGGCCCCTTACACAGTATGGAGGTGATTAGAGTACCATATCTTGCTTTTCTGCACCTTGCGCCAAAAGCAAAACCCGCCAGTACATTTGAATCTGTCTCAGCGGTTGGGATGAGATAGCTTCCAGTCTCAACGACTAACTATGTCCCGTCTCAGCGGATCCGCTGAGACAGACAGTTGTCTCAGCGGTTTTTCTCTATCTGCAGCTCAGCTGGCCCAGACACCTTCTCAGCGGCCCCTGACCTTGTCTCAGGGGTTCAGCTGAGACTGAGAACTTGTCTCAGCGGTTTTGGCAGTAAACCACTGAACTTATTCCACACCTTGTAATAACCTAACCCTGCATAGTCATGAGATGAAATAGGGTTTATCAAATACAACTTGTACATAGCATTGAGTGTGATGCTTCTTCAAATCAAGGGAACATTGAGGGCAATATTCCCAACAGGAGGTCCAAGGGGACACACCATCCCGAAGCTTCCATCCTACTTCATTGTCCTTGGTTCTCGGAGAGTCTTCATTCTGTTACTCAACAATCAGAGGGGATTGATCACACCAACTCACATGATTGGAATAAATGACAGAAAGATTATGCTTTGTTTGCGAGTTTTCAACCCTTTAAGGGTAAACAATGCCTTTATTCAAGGGTCTCTTGGTCAGTTAAATCAATCATCACTTCGTCGAGTTAGGAGGTCGGCGTCAAGACTTTTCTCTGACAATCTCTCCAATCGAATGAGAAATGCAATCAGGGGGTCATTCAGCCAACATGCAAGAGGGGAGTTGATCTCGATTATCAATGTACAAGCTTAGACTTAGTAAAACTCGCTAACCAGAGGCACTGTCCCACCACTCGTATTGGGTTTTATGAGAGTCAAGTCGGAGGCATGTTTCTTAAATCTTCGTGGAGAATGATTCCACCTACTTCCTTTACCGTGAAACACTAGTTTGAGAGAGAGAAAAAGACTCACGCAATCCCATGTTTCAGGGGGCGAGGGATTCATTTATATGAAGCAAATATACAGAGGAGGGACATACATATTCATGCTAGGGGTAGAACCTCTTTAGGTCGTCACCGCTCCAGCTATTCCTAAGCTGCTCCCCTTCATGATTTTGCAGACGATATCCTCTACATGCTAGTGACTCATGGATGATGAATGACCCTTCCCAATTTGGGTTGAGCTTTCCGATAGCGGCCGCTCTTCCTACCGCATCCACTTTCTTCAAAACGAGATCGCCTGCTTGGAATTGTTTGATTCAGACGTGCTTGTCAAAGTATATCATCATTCTTCTATTGATCACTTCTTGTCGAGCCGAAGCTAGATCTCAGAGTTCTTCGATGTAGTCGAGAGATAGTCTCTGAGCCTCTTCATTTTCTAGCCGCCATTCCTCATCTCTATCTTCTGTCGCAATCACTCTAGGACTCCTGACCTTGAACTCCATTGGGATGAGAGCTTCGGACCCATGGGATAGCTTGAAAGGAGTTTCTCCTATGGACAAATTAGGAGTGGTTCTCAGAGCCCATAGGACCGAAGGGAGCTGCTCTGCCCAGTTCCCTCTTAAGTTCTCGACTTTTTTCTTCAGGAGGTTGATGACTAGCTTGTTGGCGGCTTCCACTTGCCCATTGCTCTGAGGATGGTGCACTAAGGCAAATCGAAGATTGGTCCCTAGCTGCTTGTAGAAATCCTCCAGCTCCAAGCTGGCAAATTGCGGTCCATTTTCGGTGACGGTGGCGAGGAGGATTCTGAACCTGCAGGCGATTTCCCCCCAAATGAAGTTCTTCACGACTTGAGGGTTGGTCTTGGCCAGAGCTTTGGCCTTGATCCACTTAGAGAAGTAGTCGATCATGACGAGAACGAAATTCCTTCGGCCGCTAGCTTGGGGGAAAGGGCCCATCAGATCCATTCCCCAGCTGGCAAACGGTTACGGGGTCGTGATCGAACGAAGCTGTTGGGCTGGCTGCAACTGGAGAGGGGCAAAAAGTTGGCACTTTTGACACCTCTTCATGAAATCCTTGGCATCCTTGTGGATGGTTGGCCAGAAGTAACCATGCCTCGGGATTCTTTGCTCCAAAGTGCGAGTCCTCGAATGACTATCACATTCTCCCGAATGGATCTCCTCCAGAACTCGCGGTACTTCGGCTTCTGAAACACATCTAGCCAAGGGGCCAGAGATGGTCTTGTTGTTGGTATTTCCAAGGTGATCTCAAAACAATCAACCAGTTAGTCTCACTGCCAACACGATATGAGCCTATAGGGTCACACATAAGAGTGTTTGGAGAAGTTGGAGGAAGGATTGTGTTGGTCTTACTCATATTGGATATGAGTGAAGGACCAATCCTATGAATCATTGGAGTTAGGTTAAGTCTGCTAAATGTTCCATATATATTATGAATATTGTATGGAGCATGTTGACATGTGTTCAAGACGACATTGCATGTATTGTCGAAACCATCACGGCGATATTGTGAATATCGTCTAGTTGTCACGACAATATGTCCGACTGTGAACCTTTAAATGTATCGGTGAAGAGCTGTGTGATATCGTCGAGATTGTCTCGACGATATTTTAGTTGTCACGATGATATCATCGATATCGTCTCGACTATATAAGTTGTCACGAGGATATCGTCGTATGGTCACGACGATATAGATCTTCACAGCGATATCGTCGAGATCGTCTCGACGATATAGATCTTCACGACGATATCGTCGAGATCATCTCGATAATATTTAGTGATCATGACAGTACTAACTGAATACTCCTATTAAAGAGTGGGGTCTGCAGATATCTGATTTTATGCCCTGAGTATAAATAGGGAATCGATTAGGTTTTCCCTAAGCGATCATCTTTTCAGAGATAGAGGCAAAACCGTTCCGCAAGGTTTTCCACGAGACCTAGTCCGTCATCGCTGCCTCTCCCTTGCATGGATCTGACAATCCGTGGGAGACGATTAGGGCAGTTCTTCTCTGACCCAGATCTTGTTGGACAAGAAGCTTGGGGTTCTCCATCGCTCGTGTAGACTGCTGTAGAGGTGAAAATACACTTTCCATTCTTGGAGCTCAGCCACTCATTTCTGGATCTGGTTTTGGTGCACCTTGGTTGAGTATTAACTCAATTCCTCTCAGGTATATTACAATGTGTTGCTTTATTTATTTCTTGATACATGAAATCTCAAGATCTGAAACTCTTTTGGGTTGTTCTTGTTTGTTTATTTCGCTGCGCACATATGATGTGTTGTTCCTCTTATGTTTAAAGAAAACCCAACACTTGTGATATATAACCTCATTGTGCAATAAATAGTAGGCCGCCATATATCTGAACTTCCTTTGATCATCGTCGTCCACTGGGAGTTGACCGGTGGCTAGGAACGTTGTGAACGGGTCCATCCAGCAAGGGCATTGCTCGATCTCCATCATCTCCCCCTCCTTGATGGATGGCAAAAACAACTCGGTTATTATTCCCCCGGCTCTCATACCATACTTGGTCAAATGATCTACCGCCGAATTCTCATCTCTCGACACATGCTCGACGAAAAAAGATTGAAAACCTCTGATCAGCCCTTTAACTTTGATCAGGTATTTTTGTAGGGTGACGTTGCGCACTTTGAACTCTCCTCGGATCTACGAAGTGACCACCATTGAATCCTTGAAATCCTGGATGTCTCGGATTCCCAACTCCTTGGCAAGATGCAAGCCTGCCATTATGGCCTCGTACTCTGCTTGATTGTTCATGACAGGGAAGAGGATCTTAACTGCTTGCTCGATCCTAGTTTTCAGCAGGCTGACAAGTACGATGCCTACTCCCACAGAACTTTTGCCCGAAGTTTAATCCATAAACATCTTCCAGGAAATCAAATTTGAAGGGCCCTCTCTTTGGCCTGCCTCCCCGAGAGGTCAGCTAGGAAGTCTGTCACTGCCTGTGCTTTTATTGCCACCCGGGGCGAGAAGGAAATGTCAAACTCACTGAGTTCTACTAACCATTTCGCCAGCCTTCCTGAGTGCTCCACTCCTTCCAGGATATTTCAGAGGGGATGGTCGGTCACAACTCGGATGGATTGGATGTGAAAATAAGGTCGGAGCTTCCACGCCGACACCACCAAGGTGAAGGCTAGCTTCTCCGCCTTCTTTAGCACGTGGCTCACGTAGTAGATGGGTAGCTACTTCTTCCCATCCTCTCTGACAAGCACAGAACTTACCGTCTCTGCCCCTACTCCTAGGTAGAGGAGTAGGTCTTCGTCTTCCCTCAGGATTTGAAGGAGGGGTGTCTGGGTTAACTGTTGCTTCAATTTTTCAATGGCACTCTCATACTCTCCGGTCCACTCAAATTGTTGATTGTTTTGGAGCATTTTGAAGAATGGAGAGCACTTTTCTCCCGCCTTTGACAAGACGCGACTATGACCAGCCAGCCTTCCAGTTAGCCTATGAACCTCCCTGATGCTCTCCGGCGACATCATCTCGACGATGGCTTTAACCTTGTCAGGGTTGGGCTCCACCCCTTCGGGGGTGAGGAGATGTCCCAAGAACTTCCCTCTTCTTGCCCCAAACACATACTTCACGGGATTGAGCCTCATTTTGAACCTTTGAAGAGTTGTGAAGGTCTCCTCCAGATCAGCGACATGCTCTTGAGCACTCTTGCTTTTGACCAAGAGATCGTCCACATACACCTCCAGGTTCCTCCCATTTTGCTCTTTGAAAACTTGGTCCATCATTCGCTGGTATGTAGCCCCTGCGTTCTTTAACCAGAAAGGCATCATCTTGTATCTGTAGCAGCCATCTCCAGTGATGAAGGAGACATCGCGACAATCGGGAGGATGCATCTAGATCTGGTGATATCCTGAAAGGACATCAAGGAAACTCATCACAGAATAACCGGCGGCTGAATCAACCAGCGCGTCGATTCGAGGCAAGGGATAATAATCATTCAGGCAAGCTTTATTCAATAACAAAAAATCAACACACATCCTACAGCCCCCAGTGGTTTTCTTCACCATTACAACATTTGAGACCCAGCCTAGATATTGGATCTCAGATACAAAACCTGCCTCCAGCAGTTTCCTCACTTCCTCTCTAATGGGCTCGGCCAACATGATGACACACACCCTCTTCTTTTGCCGGATGGGTTTGACTGCGGTGTCTATATTGAGGCGATGACAGGCAACCTCCACGTCAATTCTGGGCATCTCGACGGTGCTCCAGGTGAAGATGTCGACATTCTCTTATAGGCATGTCGCCATCTTTATATTTTCGTCGATCTTCAGGGATCCTCCGATCTTCAGCAGCCCGGGCTCTCTGGCCTGGGAGAGCACTTCTATCTCCTCCATTTCTTCGGTTGCTTCCAGCCTTGCCTTGCTTTCCAACACTCTCCCATCTCCTCAGCATCCTCCATCCAGCCGATGGTGTTGACCGCGCTGAGATAACACTCATGGGTAGCTCTCGAATCGCTACGGATCCTTATTGGACGTCTCCTGGCAATATTTTAAAGACTGATGGTAGGAGGATGGGACGGCCTTGAAGAAATTGATGAGGGGCCTCCCGAAGATCGCCTTATAGCAGCTCGGGGCATCTACGATGACAAATCGACATTTGATTGAGGTGCTCCCGAGCGTTACCAGTAGAGTTGTTCCTCCCTCCACCTCCTTCTTCTCTCCCGAGAAGCCAAAGAGGGGACCATCCAAAGTCATTACTCTTCCTGCCCCGACTCCCAACCCGTCAAACGTCTTTTTAAAGAAAACGTTCACGGAGCTCCCATTATCCACCAAGATCTGATCGGCGGTAAAGTCCTCCACAGCTGCTTGAATCACGAGGGCATCATGGAAGAGATTCTCATTCCCAACATGTCCTCCTCCGAGAAAGTGATCTCCTCCAACGGGGGCGGTGCCTGTGAGGTCGAGGCAATGCTCTTACGGTAGATCTGATGGAGACTACTCTTGCGGGAAGCTCCTAGCCTTGCTACCCCGTGGATCACCCTCACTGATGCTCCTCCTCCTCCTTGGGCCACTTTTCCTTGACCTCCTTGGTCGACTCGAGCTTCATTCCTCCTCAAGCGATGAATTGTACTGTCATTGGCTCCCCCTCGTGGATCTTCATTCCTACTTCGAGTGTTCGGAATCTCATCCCACTCGTGGGTCTGCATTGATGGAGACGGTTATGTCCCCATCTCCTCCAAAAACCTTAATCTACTGAACCTTCTGGGTGGGCTCCAGATGAGTTCCCTCTGCTCGGGCGGCTACCTGTGCAGACTCGCCTACAATCATTTCTCGAGTGTCTGCGGGTGACCGCTCATCCTGGGGAGTTCTTGTCAACATCTTCTGAGGCTCAGAGCGGATTCTGTTGCTTGCGTTCGCAAGCCAGGCGATTTCACCTGTTGCATGAATCTGAAGGGCGCGTGTTCGAACTATTGGGGCCAAAATTGTCACCAACTCTCCACACTCTGCGAGCACTCTGGAGGACAGAGAGCGGGATCAGAGATTGCGAGCAACTGCTTACTAACCCGCATGAACAAGGCAAACAGAAACCAATAAAGTGGATGTCGCTAAAAGCGGCTGACACCAGATTGGTGCGTAATGGCGAATGCCTCTCTTGATGCGAGATTTTTATATTGCACAAGGATCTATTACAAGAGTAATGAAAGCAGAAGACAACTGCAAGCTCAGAACTCAAAGACCATACTTACAACAGGGTAGATTCTGGCCAGAGTTCTGTGTCCCCTTCCCAGCACCCCTGGCCCTTTATTTATACAAGAGGGTAAGCCGCATGGCCGATGGGGGAATTTAATGTTGTATTAAATGCCCCACCTCGTTAAGAAAATGAAGCATCGATTGCGGAAGAGAAGAAAGAGGGCGTGAAGGAATGACAGGTCGTGACCGCACGCACTCGCTCACCAAAAAGGTGCCTAGGCTGGCTCTGTAGAGTGCCCGCCGTGACTCCTCTGGGAGACTGGCACTACTGACTGGATGGATGCGGGCTCTTTTGCGAGTAACTCTGCCAGCGCCGCTGCTGGTACTTGGAGAGTCTATGGCTACTCTGGAGGGTGACTGCGGATACACTGGAGAAAATATGTGGGAGACCTTTAAGACTAGTTGGGCGAACGCTAGCCAGCTTGCAGGATTTGGGTTAACATAATCCCCACACATTTTGAGTCCGTGTGGGCTCCGAAAAAGTACATAGGCAACCTCAAAGACTGCCACTCGGCCTCTGCACTGCTGGAAATTATAAATAGGTCGAAGCTGACCTTGTTGAATGTCTCGTTTAGAAGAACTTTAAAGACCGCGGTCTCTGAACGCTGACCATGAATGACCAACTTCTTTCCCTATGGGCTTCGAAGGCGGAGGAGGCCAAGGTAAAGACCGCGATAGATAAAGCGAAGACTTCCATGAAGCCGGGAAGTTCTGCTGAGAAGCCTCACCAGGTGAAGTCTCCCTCTAAGCCTTCCGCGGTTACTAAGACGATTAAGTGGGCTCCTTCCGAGAAGAGACAAGTAGAAACCCTGACCTCGTCTGAAATAGGCGGTCACCTATCAAACTTCGTCGTTCTTAGCGCCCTTTCCCTGAGGCAGAAAGTTTCGGAGATTGTCCAGGAGATGGGTGTTGGAGCTTGTGTTCCACTTCTCTTAGTTTGAGAAATAACATATCACACTATGTATTTGATCTTGCTTGTATTTATAGTGTGCAGGTACTATAGTTATATAACCCTATGAACAGGATGCTGATTGATGACGATTCTCTAAAAAGAGAGCTAACACTCGCGTTAGTTGTTAACGCCCCGCGTTAACAACCGCTGAGAAGGAATCCGCTGAGAAGGAAACCGCTGAGAAGGATGCCTTCGAGAACGAATCCGTCGAGAAGGCAGAGACAATGCCAGTGTTAGGTCTTATCGCTGGGCGTTAGCCGTTCGACGAACTTTGCTGGCCGTTTGATGAAATTGTGCCTGACGAAACTGCGTTCGACGAACTCTGAAGGCGTTCGACGAAGGAGATTCCGTTCGACGAACTGAACCTGCGTTCAACGAAATTTCGCTTGACGAACTTGCATTCGATGAACTTTGTGGCATTCGACGAACTTTGATTCCGTTCAACGAACGCGCGTTCGATGAAATGTGTTTCGTTCGACGAAATTGGTTTCTATCACGATCCCGACGGTTTGCACGATTTTAGCCACGACAGTGCACGTTCAGTAACGCTGCGTTAACCCTTAACGCCACGCGTTTGCTCCCATTTCTATTTAAAGATCTGATTTTGTTTGCATAAGTGAGAGATGCATTGAAGCCTTCATTACAGAGATCTGAGAGAGCATTTCTTCCAGTATTCAGAGAGAACTCCCAACACCAACATTGAGGAACAAGAGTGAGATGGAGATTTCCAACGGCAAATTTGAAGAAGGGCGCTAGCTTCAACTCCGACTTGGTCATGGCGTATCTTCAATATCTCCTTCAGCGCTCTTCATTCTACGGAGTCATTTGTTCTAAATTTATCTTTATCCTTTTATATTTTTCTTGTAACGGTAGTGAATTCGCCGTCTTGCGTGTGGTGATTAGGTCCTTGTGCGGCTTAGGGGGTAATTCGCCGTCTTGTGCGTGGCGACTAGGTCAAGGGTAGATCTAGGGGGTGGCTAGAGGCCTTATCTGGGGATAGATAGGCTATAGCCAACCGGTCCTTGGGAGAAGGACCGGTAAGGACTGGTGAATGAACAAAAAGAGATTTTCAAGATTATCGCCTCTAATTTCAAGCATTATTGAAATATTATCCTTGTAATCATTTTTGTGATATATAAATTTTTTTTTTCAGTATATCTAATTTTTTTGGAATTATATTTCAAAAAGAAAATCATTCTGAATTTTTCTGTGAAAATACTTTTTCTGGAGAGTTAACGCCAGCGTTGACTCTTAACGCCAGGCGTTAGCGACAGAGCAAAAAAGTGTTTTTGTTTTGTTAAAATCTGTAAGTTTATTCTAAAAAAACAGTTAACCCCTTATTCACCCCCCCCCCCCCCCCCCCTCTAAGGGCGCCATCAGATCCAACAATGGGCGTGACTGAGTCCCCTCTAAAAGAAACCTTATCGAAGAAGACGAAGCGAGAGAAGTCGGTCGCCCTTAAGGTGGGCTCCCTGAGGAAGGGGTCGGGCACTACTGGAGCGGGCTTGGCGAAAGAAGGTGTGGAGGACCCGGCTCAGGACCCGGCGCCTGAGACAAGCGTGTCGGTCACTCCTTTCGTCGTGTCGGAGCCGAAAACCACGCCAATTGCTGATATGGATCCATTCCAAGCGCATATCTCCGCAATCTCTCAAAAATAGCCACCGCAAGTTCTGGGGAATTTGCCTGGCGATGACCGACTTCTGATCCAGTAGGCAGTCTTGCCGGTTTTTGAGCACGGACACCTATCCGCTCCGAAAGATGAATACGTGCAAGATGTCGAGGACGAAGAAGGGGGAGAAGGAGAAGAAGAATAAGAAGAAGAGAAAGGGAAGGATGAAGAGGAGGAAGAGGGAGAGAGAGAGAGAGAAGAGGGAGAGGAAGGAGAAAATCATACCGATGCTCCCTTGCCGGACACTAGGGCGAATGCGGCTATGAAGGCCCCCAAGCCGGAGGCCAACCTGCTTCCGGGTTCCAACCCTTCCCTCGCGGAGAGAAGGAAGAGGAAGAGCGACCCCGGGATGAGCAATTCGGGCGGCTCCTACACGGCTCTCTGATGAAAGAGGTGGTCCGGGAATCCCGTCGGCAAAAACTAAAAGGGGAGTTGTTGGTACGCCCGCATCGAGTGTCCTCTTTCCTGTCAAATCATTATTTTTAGGAAATATTACTAACTCTGACCTGTCTGCAGCGGGCTCTTCTACGGGCACGAGGCGCGACTCCATAAAGTAGCTGCGCTGGGAGCTGGAGGCGGTCAAGCAGGAGTTCTGTACCACCCGTGCGCAGATGGAGATGGAAAAAGAGCTGGAGGTGCTAAAGAAGATTGGCGCGTGCGTTCAAGGACATCCAACCGCCGACTCTGTGAATAGAAACCGCGGCAGGCTCGAAGGATCTGACTTCATCGGCAGATCCCTTGCAAAACTATGTTAAAAAAGTGAGGGACGATATTCGCGTGATACACGCCACCAGAGCCAAGGTCAACAAGTTTATGTCGAGTGCTATCAGCACACTCGCCGAGATGACCGGCTGCCTAACGCACGTGGGGGTGGAGTGGATGCCTCCTGAGTAGGACAATGTATTTGAAACATTAAACAATGGGCGTGTACTAATAATTTTAAAACTTAACTTTCTATGGTCGCGCATTTTGGGCCGGTATCTGCCAATACTCTGTCTTCTTAATGTGGCTATGTGAATCTGTGTTCTGCGAATGCTTGTGTTCATGCAATTTCATTCTTTGATGTGGAAACTTGCGGGCTCCTTTCTTTCTTGCAGGGTGATCACGGTTGCCGGGCGATTTCGGTGGGTGCTCCGGAAGTCATCATTACCGATGTTTTGTATTTCGATGTAGGGCGCTTCCGCACTGTCTATAAATAGGGTTGGCACTCTCCATTACTTGTATGCAAACATGAGCGATTCAGAGAGTCAACGAACTCTATCTGTGGATGAGGTTGCGGTGCGAGGGCTCTCTGTGACCGTCAGGCGACTTCCAGTTGGCTCGACGTGCGCAGGGTGCGCCATAAATTTCCTTCGCCATGTCTCATCGGCGTTCATCATTGGCGATGAAGAGTTCGCCAGTCTCCTGACTAGGATCTGCACGGATCCCGATTCTTACGTCGTGCGGCTTCCTACTCCTGGTGAACACTTTCACACGGTGTTCACCGATGAGCTAGTTGTCCCCTTCAAACAATTTGATGCGGGCTGAATGTTCCCCATCTTCCCAGAGATGGCAAAAATCCTGAACTTCTACGACATCATCCTCGCCCAGTTGTCATCATCTTCCATTATGCCGGTGGCATCTTACCTCATCTTCCTGCGGCTGCAGCAGGTTAGCTTTAGCATCCCTCTCTTTCGGAACCTCTTCCATGTGCGTGCCCATGGTCGGAGGCACATTTATATTGGTTCTAGCGTGCTCTGGGTGCTGAATACGCCTAAAAAGGTCCATGGATGGAAACTTTGGTTTGCCATCTTTTGGGCCAAATTCAGCGGGCTCTGTACTTTTTTGGAACCGTGAGAGGAGAGTGCTTTCCGAAAACCTCCATTGTCAAGGGTGGACACAGGGAGCCTAGAGCTCTTGACGAGAGCTCTGCTGGACGTCTAGCATTATATTCCTCGCATGGGCGAAGTGATGGATCTGTGAATGCTCGCAATGTAAGCCAACCTAATCAAAGGCTACTAACCGTCGTGCGTACCTATGAATGCTGAGCTTTCGCCTTTGCAGTTGATTTGAGGGTCTCTTTGGAGAAGCCTTATTCGTCATTGGGCGAGGTGCTGATCGCAACCGAGAAGAGGAGGCAGTGGTAGATAGCGGGTCCTTCCGCAGCTAGGGAGAGCACTTCTGCAGGTGCTAGGAGAACGCGACAGCCGCCTGCAGGTGCCAAAAGGATATGGACCGTGCCTCCAGATTCTGTTGATTCAGCGGATCCCTATGGAAGGCCGGTCATGGAGCGACGTACTGACATGGTCATATTAAGCACCCGCCTCCCATCATGGAAGGAGGTGTGGGGAGTTTCTTCATATGCCTTGGCGATCTCTACGATAGTCGTGGGGGAGGAGGACTTGCAGGAGATCCAACACATGTCAGTAGAGGAGCTGGCGCAGAAGGCGACTGTGGTGAGTTTGAGATCGCTCTCCCTTAAACGCGTTGTCGGCCTTGCTTTGGAAAGCGCCTTAGCAGAGAATTCTCTCCTGTGGGCAGAACTTAAAGTAAATTTGGATTCAACTACGAACCTTTCACGCATACACTTGAGGTTCGCAGACGTCCCTTGCGTTTTGCAGGAGCCATCAAATATGGAGGGCCCTATGTTTGTGAGGGTGGTTCTCCAGGTCAGTAAGCATTCGACAGAGGCTGTCTCGAGTTTTTACGAGACCGTGGTGCTCTGACGGACGAATTCACAGGGATTGACTTCACAACCTTGTTCGCGGGCCGTGGAGTTGATATCTCGGACTCCGAAGATGATGTTGTCATGCCTGCTGGAGTGGAGGTGATCACTTCCTCCGCATTGGAGACCGGATTGCTTAAATATAGCCTTCCCGCTGATTCTCGAGAAAAGAGGAAAGCGCCCGTTTCGGGAGGGTCCGGTGAAGACAGCAAGTAGTGCTGATCTAATTTTGATATTCGTGCGGATTCTTTTTTGTAACCGCACTGATGACTTGTAAATATAATTCAAGTAGTAAAGACAGGATTTTTTGTTCGCGAGCATTTGTGTTTCTTGTGACTCGTCATATCATGTTTCATCATTTTGAGCGTATCTTATGATTCTTGCGGAAACTTTGTGCCTTACCTGAGTCCGCTTCTGTTCCATGCTAGTGTAATGTAGCAATCATGCCCTCCCTTGGAGATGCCTTATCCCGCAAATCATGTGACGCCTCGCTACCTGCAAGACAAACCGCACGAGGGAAAAAACCGCAAGAGGTTTCTCCCTAGAGAGAAAAACTTAGAGAAAAGGTGCAGCCACTTCCTTAGTCATGGGTGCCCATTATCAGAGGTCACGACTGCCAGCTGGGCTTATGTTTTAGGAGGGTTCTCCTCCGCAAGCAACAATCAGATACGTTCTCGGGGGATGGAGCGCATGTGTCTCAAAAATGTTCATATAAAGGCGCCAATGATGATAATAATGCCTCTAGTGATGCTCGACCGGCTATCACGTTCCTAGCCTGCCGCGTATGTCGTTCGTGAATTTATTCCCGCGAAAGCAATTATTGTGGTCTTAGGGCGGAGAAAGTATCCCGCGCCGGCAGAGAAGGTCGTAATCTTGATGACTGTTGGACATGTGTGTCACATCCCTTTGTTTGAGAATAACAAATCCCATATTGTATTTGATCTTGCTTGTCGTGTGTTGATAGTGTGCAGGAACTATTGGTGCAATACTACACAGGTAGAAAGCAGCTTGGAATCAAATTCTCTGAATGGAGCACTACCGCCAGCGCTAGTGATACCGCAGGCGTTAGCGCTACCACGGGCGCTAAGCGCTACCGCCTGGCGCTAGCTCCAGCTCGTGCCACAATGTCACGTCGCGACAGTTTTGTAACCACCTCTACACGACCGCTACCGCAGGCGCTAGGTGCTACCGCAGGCGCTAGGTGCTACCGCAGGCGTTAGGTGCTACCGCAGACGCTAACTCCAAGTTCTATAAAATGGAGCTTTCTTTCTCGTTTTGGTAAGATATCCTAGAGAGAATACCAGTGCTAAATTTCTAGAGTTGTTACTCTGCCGAAAAGTCATCGCCCACTCAAAGCTAAAGAAGATTTCTGGAGAAGGAAGCCATCACGGTGCATCCGAAGAACGATCGCATCAACCTCGCTTATGCTACAGCTATCCTTCATCGCCAACTTCAGAAAATCTCATAGAGGGAGTTTTCATTTGTTTTATTTCATTATTTTGAATCTTTGTAGTTAAATCGCCTTGTGTTGGCGACTAGGGCCTTGCGCGACTTAGGGGGAATTCGCTGCGTGTGTTGGTGACTCGGTCTAGGTGATTAGAACTAGGGGGTGCTCGAGGCCAAATCCGGGGTAGTATTGGCTAGAGCGGCTTGAGGCCATATCCGGGGAAGGATAGGCTAAAGCCACCGGTTCGTGGGGATACGAGTCGGTATAGAAAAGGAAAAAGTAATTGTATTTGTATGCCTCCAATTTCTAGCGATATTGAAATCAAATGTATGCAAACACTTTTTTATCTAATACAGTCATGTCTCTATTTTTGTTTACTTGATTTCCTTCATTTGGCTAAAATTCTAAAATTGCAAATTACATTATTTTCTTCTTTTACCTAAATTGTTATTTCGCTCTCATTTACATTAAAACAATTTAGTAAATTGCTTAATCTTATAAAAAGATTTTTATTCCCTTATTCACCCCCCCCCCCCCCCGGCCTCTAAGGGCGTCTATCGATCCAACAAGTGGTATCAGAGCAGGTTATTCCAAATTGGCTTAAAAACCATGAATTATGGCGTCTTATGATCTCGCTTTTTCCGAGGGTCAGGGAATTAGTAGACCTCCACTATTTACTGGGTCAGATTATAATTATTGGAAAAATTGGATGCGATGTTTTCTTATGACCCTAGACATTGAGGTATAGAATATGGTAGAAGAGCAATACTCTCCTCCTATAATTGTAGTTGGAGAGGTAATATTAGAAAAATCTAAGGATAAACGGGATGATATGGATAAAGTTAAATGCAAAAATAACGTCAAGGCCATGAATGCTTTATTTTGTGCGTTAGGTAGAAATGAATTTAATAGAATTTCTGCATGTACTACTGCATATGAAATTTGGAATCATTTGGAAATTACTCATGAAGGTACATCGCAGGTTAAAGATTCAATGCTTTTCCAACTGGAGTCAGAATATGAAAAGTTCTGGTTGGATGAAAGCGAAGATATTGATGCAATGTACACGCGCTTCACCAAGATCATCAATACCTCCAAAGCTCTTGGAAAGACCTTCTCCAATGGTGACTTGGTCCGAAAGATTCTTAGATCTCTTCCTCCAAAATTCAATCCAAAGGTGACGACAATCTCAGAGTCGCACAATCTAAGAACGCTCCAGGTTGAGAGCCTCATTGGGAATCTCAAAACCCATGAGGTAGAACTCAAAATTCAATATGATGAATACAACAAGGAGCCAAAGAAGAAGGCGTTGACACTAAAATCAAAGAAGGAGTGCCAAGAGGATGAGGATGAAGATGAAGAAAGTCTCTTGGTAAAAAACTTCCGAAAGTACATGCGAAATCCGGAACCTTCCAAAAAAGTGGAAGAAGAGGCCAAGGAAGATGATTATGTGCCTCCAAGCGCCTTGAAATTTACAAAGGATCATCCACGGGAACTAATAATTGTTGAACCATCCATTGGGGTAAGAACTCGTTCTTCTCTTCATGAAACTTACTCAAGCATTTGTTTTGTTTCCGAAATTGAACCAAAAACCGTTTGAACTTCTTTAAATGATGAATTTTGGTTTTTGGCTATAAAAATGAAGAGTTATAACAATTTGAGCGACATAATGTTTGAAAATTAGTAGAAAGACCATCTAATCACCCGGTTGTAGGTGTGAAATTGATTTTTTAAAATAAATTAGATGGTGAGTCTAGAATCACTAAAAATAAAGCACGCTTAGTAGCACAAGGATATTCACAAATCGATGAGATAGATTTTGATGAAACTTTTGCACTCGTTGCTAGATTGGAATATATACGAATGTTTCTAGCATTTGCAAGCTTTAAAAGAATAAAACTATTTTAAATGGATGTAAAAAGTGCTTTTCTAAACAGATTTGTAAAAGAAGAAGTTTATGTTGAACAACCCCCGGGTTTTATTAGTGAAATTTTTTCCAATCATGATTATAAACTAGAAAAAGCGCTTTATGGTTTAAAACAAGCACCCCGTACATGGTATGAAAGACTTACATCATTTTTATTAAAGCACGATTATATTATGGGAAGTGTTGATAATACTCTCTTCATTAAGCACAACAATGATGATTTGATTATTTTGCAAATATATATTGATGATATAATCTTTGGATATAATAATGAAGATATGTGTAATGAAGTTATTTTAGTGATGAAAAATGAATTTGAAATGAGTCTAGTAGAAGAACTTTCTTATTTTCTTGGTTTTCAAATATCACAAAGAAATGATGGTATTTTTGTATGTCAAACTAAATATGTCTATGATATGCTTAAATCCTTTGGATTTGAAAACCTTAAACATATTTCTACACCAATGAGTGCATCACTAAAATTAGAAAAAGATGAATCAGGAATTTCAATAGATCAAACTTTATATAGAGGTATGATAGGATCTCTACTTTATCTAAGTGCAACTAGACCCGATATTATGTTTGTTTTATGCTTATGTGCTCGATTTCAAACCAATTCAAGAGAATCTCATTTAAAAGGCATAAAACAAATTTTTAGATATCTAATTGGGTCATCTAGATTAGGATTATGGTACCCGCACAATAATTCATTTACACTTACTTCACGGCAATTCTGATTCGGACTACGTCGGATGCTCACTTGATAGAAAAAGCACTAGCGGTACTTACCATTTTCTAGGACCTTCATTAGTTGCATGGTCTAGTAGAAAACAAAATTTGGTTGCACTCTCCACCACGGAGGCCGAATACATTGCACTAGGGAGTTGTTGTGCACAAACACTATGGATGAGCAAAACTCTAGAGGACTTTGGTTTTCATCTAAAACATATTGAATTAAAATGTGACAACAAAAGTGTCATTGATCTTACAAATAATCGATACATCATTCTAGATCCAAACATATTGAGGTACGTCATCATTTCATAAGAGATCACATTAAAAAGGAAAATGATAGAATAAGTTTCATTGGCACAGACTCTCAACTTGCTGATATATTCACTAAACCTCTTCCCGATGCAATGTTTCAAATGTTAAGGTTGGAATTATGAGTCTTAGACATCTTAGGATGAGTTATATGAAAAATGCTAAAGTTTTATGCAATTTGAGCAATCAAGACATCTCCAAAAATAACAAAATTTCTGCATAAGACTACAATTAAGACTCTTAATAAATATCAAAAAACAGATTTTTCAAATTCTCAATATTTCTTTTACTGTTTGCTGCGCTAGCGCCGGCGCTAGCGTGGGTGTTCGATTTTCTTGTTTTTTAAAATTTCTAAAAATCTATAAAAATATGTTAGTTTATATGTACTACTTAATTTTGTATTTCTGACATTTGTTATTTTTGTTTTAGTTATATAATGGCAAATCAAATACAAAATTTCAAATTTCAAAACTACAAAAATATGATTTTGGTTTTCTGTTTTACTTCCATTAAAATTTTTTCAAAAAAAACTGTATGATCCTTATTGTTAATATCAAGCTTATATGAATTATATTATTTACAATGTTAAAATTTATTCCTTCATATTACTATGAATATTGTTTTATTTATCATGCTTTGATATATCTAATTATGTGCATCAATTGTATTGAAAAATATGTGTAGAACCAAGCTTAGCATGCCTAAGTATAAGTAAATGTTTTGTGATTGATAATGATACTTTTTCACTCACTTATTTTGGTAATCTACATGTATGTTTAAATCTAAAAATACTTGCTCGTGTATTGTAATTGTACAATGAACTAAAACTTGCTTAAGTTTATTACCTACACTATATTTGAATTGCACTTAAGAAATTAAGAAAAGTGGTTGAGTTTAAAAATTGTGTTAGGTTTGCAAAACAAGTGTATTCGGAGAATGTTGTCTCACAAAAGTGAACAAAACAAATAGACAAATATAACTCCACCAAACACTACTTGAACCTCCTGATAAGTCTTCATAAGCATTGTGAGGTTGAGCACCTTGGAAAGAATAATAAAGTATCTTGTGCAAACCTTGGTTATTACAACACTTTTTTTCTAAAATATGTGTATTAAAGTGTGTGAAAGTTAATATACTTGTGTTTTATTGTGCACTTTACTTTCATTATGTCTTGTATTTTGTGATTTAAATCACTTGTTAACATTGCTCAAAATACACTTATGTACACATCATTATCTTTTATAACACTTCTTCTCATGAGTATTGGATTCTGATGTTTTATCTATACTACTTTTTATATAAGAAATGCACTAGATAAGCATGATCTCTACAATATTTGGTATCTTGCAAACTTGAAATTAAGTAACATTGTAGTATATTCTCTTTTTGATATGTTCATTTCATGCTTGGTAACTTTATGTAAAACTATGAGATTTCAAAAAGGTTAAACAACTTTACATTTTGAACTTAAACTCATATTTATACTTATGATTTTCATGCTTACAAAAAGATGTTTCTTATAAACTTCTGCTTGCTTAAAACTCTTATTTATTTATTTGAAATCTCTTATATACTATGCTTAAACTCTTTATCATTACTTATATTACAAAAGCTCGATCATGATTGATAATTCCTAAAGAATGTTACTTCCCTTACCCCACCTTCTTTTAATAATACCAAAAGGGGGAGATTAATTGAAGAAATCTAGAGGAGAAATCTAGAAGAGTTAGGGGAGAATAATTCATGTAATCTATCATTTAGGGGGAGTAAAACATAACATAAATTGCATTTATGTAGGGGGAGCATTAAGATAGGGGGAGTATGCACTATTCTCATGCTTATCATATACTATATTTGTACTATTATCTTGCTTATCATATACTATAAACACCATTGTTAATTTCTTGCTAAGAGGATTTATTATTATCAAAAAGGGGAGATTATTGGACATGTGTATCACATCCCTTTGTTTGAGAATAACAAATCCCATATTGTATTTGATCTTGTTTGTCATGTATTTATAGTGTGCAGGAACTATAGGTGCAATACTCCACAGGTAGAAAGCAGCTTGGAATCAAATTCTCTGAATGGAGCACTACTGTCAGCGCTAGTGATACCACAGGCGTTAGCGCTACCGTGGGCGCTAAGCGCTACCGCCTGGCGCTAGCTCCAGCTCATGCCACAACGCCACACCACGACGGTTTTGTAACCGCCTCTACACGACCTCTACCATAGGTGCTAGGTGCTACCGGAGGCGCTAACTCCAAGTTCTATAAAATGGAGCTTTCTTTCTCATTTTAGTATGATATCCCAAAGAGAATGTTGGATCTGATGACACCCTTAGAGGGGGGGGGTGAATAAGGGGTTTACTGTTTTTGAGATAAACTGACAGATTTCAAAATAACAGGAAAACTTTTTGGCTCTATCGCTAACGTCTGGCGCTAGATAGTTAACGTCGGGTGTTATCTCTCCAAAAAATATTTTTACAGAAATATCCACAGTGATTTTACTTGCGCAATCTTAAATGAAATATACTTTCAGACAATCAGAGATAATAAAATGAATATTATATATTTCAAGAAGATGATTACAAACATATAATTTCAATAACGCTTGAAATAAAGGTGACAAGATAAAAATCACTTTTTTGTTCCTTTACCGGTCCTTCTCCCAAGGACCGGTTAGTTATAGTATATCTATCCCCAGATAAGGCCTCTAGCCACCCCTAGATCTACCATAAACCTAGTCACCATGCACAAGGCAACGAATTTCCCCCTAAACCGAACCCGGCCTAGTCGTCACACGCAAGGCGGCGATTTCACTACCGTTATAAGGAAAAATTGAAAAGATAAAGTAAAAATCAGAACAAAATACTCCATAGATTGAAGAGCGCTAAAGGAGATGTTGAAGATACGCAATGACCATGTCAGAGTTGAAGCTAATGTCCATCTTCAAATTTATCGTTGGAAATCTCCTTCTCACTCTTATTCTTCAATGGTGGTGTTGGGAGTGCTCTCTGAATTCGGGATGAAATGCTCTTTTTGAAGTATAGAATAAAGGCCTGGAATACATCAATCTTGATCAAATGAAATCAGCTTTTTAAATAGGCACGGAGGCTAACGCGCGGCGTTAAGAGTTAACGCCAGCATTAGTGTTAGTGTATAGAAACCACTGACATCGTGCAACCATCGAGAACGTGGCAGTTTGTGGACTCAATGCGTGCGTTAAGTATCAACGTTGGCGTTGTCACTTAGTAACCAACTATTTGTCATCTCGACATCAAGATCCGTTGAGAAGTCATCCCTATTCGACGAATGTTAACGCGAGGTGTTAACTGCTAATGCGGGGCGTTAGCTCACTTTTCAGAGAATCTTCATCACTCAGTATCCTGTGCATAGCGTTATTTAACTATAGTACCTGCACACTATAAATACAAGCAAGATACATAGTGTGATTTGTTATTCTCAAACTAAGAGATGTGGAACACAAGCTCCAACAATCTCCCCCTTTTGATAATAACAAATCCACTAATAAGAAATAAAACATAATTATTGTAGTGTTTATAGTACATGTTATGCGTGATAATCATGCATACTCCCCCTATGTGGATACTCCCCCTACATGAATGCATTTCCTAATGTACTCCCCCTAAATAATAGATTACCTTATTTCTTCAATTTATTCTCCCTCTTTTGTTATAATCAAAAGGGGTCGGGATAGAGTAACAACAATATAAATCAAGATGCATTAAGTAGAGATAATAACAACTTTATTATAAATAGTGAACACAACGAAAGCAATTTGTAACATCTTTTAGAAATTGTAAGTACAAAATATAATAAGCGTTGTAAATCAAATAAGTAGATGTTTTGAAATTTAGAAACAAAAGTTGCAAGTTTATTTGTAATTTGTAACAAAAAGTAGCAAGCAAGATTATAAAAATATTTAGTAAAGATTTTTTTACAATGTAAATAAATTGGCATTTCAAGTATGAACAAACATTGTAAAGATCATGTTTTGCTATCTAGTGCATTTACTCATGATTGTAGAGAATAATGTAGATAAGCTTTAAGTCCAATTCTCACGTGTGGAAGTATTATAAATGATAATGATGTGTTCAATAAAGGTGTTTCGTCAAAGTATACAAGTATATAAATCAAACCACATGATAGTATGCAATTTAAGAACATAACTTGAATTAAACATAAATAACTTTACTTCCACAAATTTCAATGCACATAAAGATTTTCATTTTTTTAAGAGAAGTGGTCAAAATTTTGTTTGCACAAGAAACTTTACAAATTTTGGTAGAGTTTTCCTTGTCATATATATATATTTTTTGTACTTGATTTTTATTTTTGTGACCAAGGACTCCAAATTCACTTGTTTTTGCAAACATATAAATTTATATTCTAAATACCACATTTATCTAATCACAAGTGCATGAAGAACAAAGAATTCAAAAAAGAATTCAATGTAGTGTAGGTAAACTATTTATGAGATTCAAAGTAAATTCTTATACTACACAATCATGCGATAAGATTTAAAACACATGTAGATTAACAAAAAAGGTGTAAGTGAGAAAATCATTATCAAAGATAAAAACTTTACTCATACTTAAAGGCATGTAAAAACATTTCTACGCATGCAATCTACAACCAAATTCTTTGCACATTTTAAGATATTATTCAAGGCATGATAAAAGCAAAATTATGTTTTTAAGAAACATGAAGGTTTAAATTAAACATTGTAAAAAATCTTTAAGCAATATATATAATCATCCTTGAAATAAACATTTAAGCATATATTAAGTTTTATGTTTTTAATTTTTGAAAGTAAATAACAACAAAAAATGAAAAATGTTTTACAAAATTAAAATAAAACAAAATACTGCAATAAAATAATACCCAGAATTTTTCAATGAAGCAAAAAAAAATTGTAGCATAGAGGCTAACGACAGGCGTTAGCTTATTAACGCCGAGACAGGTTACTAAATTTTAACTTTTTGAAAAATCTTTTTCATGATTCATTTGTATTATAAAGAGACCTTCTTACAGTTGAAATTTCAGACATTATGGAGTTGATTTGAAGGCTATTTTAGTATGTTTTTTTTATTGATTTTGAAAAAAAAAAATTAAAAAAATGCAAACAAATATAACAATGTATATAAGATAATTTTGATAGCTTTTATAAGGGTTAAAGTGATATTTCTATGACACCTAATTCTAACCTAAGCATGTGAAAACGTGCATCGGGTAGAGGTTTGGTAAAAATGTCGACAAGTTGTGATTCAGTCCCTATAAAACTAATTTTAACATGTTCCTTCTTAATATGATCTCTAATAAAATGATGTCGGACATCTATATGTTTATATCTAGAATGATGTACGAGATTATTTGTGTAATCTATAGCGTTCTTGTTGTCACACTTTAATTCTATGTTCTTTAGACAAACACCAAAGTCTTCTAACATTTGGGTCATCCATAAAGCTTATGCACAAACACTACCTAGTGCGATATATTCGGCCTCGGTGGTGGAGAGGGCAACAAAATTTTGTTTCCTACTCGACCATGATATGAGTGAAGGGCCAATAAAATAACACGTACCACTAGTGCTCTTACGATCTAATGAACATCCCGCATAGTCCAAATCAGAAAAACCGTGTAAAATAAAACAATCATTATGAGGATACCATAAGCCTAATCTAAATGTTCCGATTAGATATCTAAAAATACGTTTAACCGCTTTTAAATGTGATTCTTTTGTGTTAGCTTGAAATCTAGCACATAAACAAACGAAAAACATAATATCGGGTCTACATGCGCTCAAATATAACAATGAGCCTATCATTCCTCTATATAATGTTTGATTAATAGAAATATCGGCTTCATCTTTACCTAATTTTAGTGATGTACTCATTGATGTATTAGCTTGTTTTAGGTTTTCAAATCCAAATCTTTTTAGAATATCTTGAACATATTTAGTTTGACAAATAAATATACCATCTGGTTTTTGAGAGATTTGAAATCCTAGAAAATAAGTGAGTTCTCTTACCAAGCTCATTTCAAATTCATTTTTCATCACTAAAATTACTTCGTTAGATAATTCTTCATTAGTGGCTCTAAAAATAATATCATCCACATAAATTTGCAATATAATCAAATCATTATTTACACGCTTAATGGAGAGTGTATTATCCGCACTTCTCATTTTATAATCGTGCTTTATTAAAAATAATGTTAATCTATCATACCAAGCACGTGGCGCTTACTTTAATCCATAAAGCGTTTTTTCTAACTTATACACACGATTAGGAATTTTTTCACTCACAAAACCGGGGGGGGGTGTTCTACATAAACTTCTTCTTTTATAATCCCGTTCAAAAAAACACTTTTAACATCCATTTGAAATAATTTAAATCTTTTAAAACTCGCAAATACAAGAAATATTCTAATTGATTCAAGGCGAGCAACGAGTGCAAAAGTTTTATCAGAATCTACCCCTTCGATTTGTGAATATCCTTGTGCAACTAGTCTAACATTATTCCTTGTTATCCTAGAGTCACCATCTAGCTTGTTTTTGAATATCCATTTGACTCCTATAACCGGATGATTAGATGATCTCTCTACTAAATTCCAAACCTTATTACGTTCAAATTGGTTTAATTCATCATTCATAGCTAAGAACCAAAATTCATCATTTAGAGCGGTTGAAACATTTTTATGTTCTATTTCGGAAACAAAACAAAGGTTTGAAAAAGACTCGTGTAAAGAAGAACGAGTACTTACCCCTTTTTACGGTTCTCCTATCACAAGCTCCCTTGGATGATCCTTTGAAAATTGTAGCACACTTGGAGGAACATATTCCACTTGTTGTTCTTCTTTCTCCTCTTCTTTTTCTCCAAGCAATTCATCATCTTCATGCTTTAAAGGGGAAAGGGGTTCATCTTCGTTTCTTGTATGATTAGTATCTACACAAGGAACAAACTCATCAAATCTTGCATGTATAGACTCTTCAACTATTTTAGTTCTCTTATTATATATTCTATAAGTCTTACTAGTTGAAATGTACCCAATGAAAATTCCCTCATCACATTTTCATCAAATTTTCCTAGTGCATCTCTAGTGTTTAAAATAAAACACTTACAACCAAACACATGAAAATAAGACACATTATGTTTTCTTTTAAAATATAGCTCAAAAGGTGTTAATTTTAAGATAGGACGAAGCATGACACGATTAATAATATAACATGAATTATTAACCGCTTCGGCCCAAAATGATTTAGGCAACCCATATTCACAAAGCATAGTGCGTGCTAGCTCTTGAAGGATTCTATTTTTCCACTCCACTACACCATTTGGTTGTGGGGTGCGAGGAGCGGAAAATTCATGTCCAATTCCTAAATCATCACAAAAAGAAGAAAATTTATCATTTTCAAATTCTCCTCCATGATCCGAACGTATGCATTTAATTTTTAAATCAAGTTCGTTTTGAATACGAATGCATAGTTTAGTAAATTCAATAAATGCATCAGATTTGGAAGATAGAAATAAAGTCCAACAAAATCTAGAATAATCATCAATTATTACAAAAGTATATTTTCTACCTCCTTGACTATAAGTGCTAACTGGTCCAAATAAATCCATATGAATTAATTGAAGTGGTCTAGAAGTAGAATTTACATTTTTGCTTTTAAAAGAATTTTTTGAAAACTTTCCTTTTTGGCAAGTCGTACAAACAGAAGATAAATTACCAATACGCATAGGTAAACCTTTCATTAATTTATCTTTTGATAATTTCAAAATAAGCTTGGTGCTATAGACCAAGACGTCTATGCCAAAGTTTTAATTTTTCATTTTTAGAGATAAAACATTTTAAAGAAGAATTTGAAAGATCATTAAAGGTAATTATATAAACATTAAGCATCCTTGGTGCGGTGAGTACGACATCATTTATCTTAGAATTTATGATTTTGCAAGGATTTGTAGATGATTCAAATAATACATTTAAACATTTATCACATAATTGACTAATTGAAATTAAATTATGCTTTAAACCATCTACAAATAAAACATTTGAGATTGAGAAAGAATCGTTACCCACTGTGTCGATGCCCATGATCCTTCCTTGTTCGTTATCACCAAATGTCACCATCCCTCCTTTCTTCATCTCAAAGCTAAGGAACTTTGCTTTGTTTCCCGTCATGTGTTTGGAGCATCCCGAGTCTAAATACCACACGTCCTTTTTGTCCTTAGCATGTCAACATACCTAAAAAGGAGATGAGAGTAAAGATCCGGATACCTAAGAGGTTCCTCCCATAGAATAGGTGGAAACTTTAGGAACCCAGATTTGCTTTATAGCACTACGACCCTTTTTCCTACAAGAGTTTTAGGTGTGTCCAAATAAATGACATTTGACAAACGATATAAAAGGGGATGAGACCCTTTTTGGAGTTTTGGATAAACTTTTGCTGAAAAATGAGGTAACATTTGAATTTTTAAATTTATTATTAACAGAAGTAATGTTTTTGGATTTATTGCCAACGCTGGCGTTAGGAGTTAACGCCTGGTGATAGCTTCCATTAACATATTCAAGGCCATATTTGACACTTCCATGACATTGGTTGGCCAAGATCATGTCCAGAGATTTTTGCCAAACTCCAAACTTCTTAATAGCCACATTTAAATCATGAATACGAGCTTTGAGAGCAGTGTTTTCCATTACCAACATAACGCACCGATTCGCAAAACTCTTATTTCCTTCTTCTATTTGAGAAAGAGAGGTTTTTAAAGTTTTTTCTAAATTCCCCTTCTCCTTAGTAAGAATTTCAATATTGGAGTGGGACTTTAAAAGAGCTTCTTCAAGTTCTTTCACTCTTGCTAAGGAGTGATTGCACTTTTGGCAAGATACTTTTTCTTTCCCTAATTGTTTAGATAATTTTTTGTTTTCTTTTAACAAAAGTTTATTTTCAGAATTTAGAAGATCGATATCTTTTAAACTTTTATAAAAAAAATTGCATGTTTGTAAATACTCTCTATATAAATCATCATAAGTAGAAGGGAGAGTTACCTCGGTGTCGCTTTGGACACTGCTTTCATCCTCAGATGTCTTGTTACTTTTTCCTATAAGGCACATATTTGCCTCTTCTTCATCGCTAGTGGATGAGCCGCTTGAAACCTCAGAGGAGGAGTCATCTCATGTAGCCGCTTTTATGACCTTCTTCTTCTCTTTTCCCATGTGCCGCCTTTATTTGCGCTCTTTTAGATATTTCGGGCACTGGCTCCAGATGTGTCCAGTCTTTCTACAATGATAGCACTCCGGTGGTGGTCGCTCATCATCGTCCTCGTTGCTACATCTTCCTTTCTTCGATGAAGATCCCTTCTTGATGAATTATTTTCGAAATGTGTTTCTCCTTTCCGGATTCTTCATAAACCTTTTGAACTTCTTCACAAAAAGGCTCTCCTCGTCCTCTTCATCATTATCTCTGTCAACCTCCTTCTTCGACTTTAATGTTAAGGCCTTCTTCTTTGGCTCCATGTTGTACTCTTGTTGTTGAATCTTGAGTTCAACCTCATGGGTCTTGAGGTTCCCAATGAGGCTCTCAATTTGGAGCTTCTTTAGATCGTGTGACTCTGAGATAGCCGTCACCTTTGGATTGAACTTTGATCTTAGGATTTTTCTCACCAAGTCGCCGTTGGAGAACACTTTTCCAAGCACTTTTGAGTCGTTGACGATCTTGGTAAACCTTGTGTACATCGAATCAATGTCTTCATCCGCCTCCATCAGGAATTTCTCATATTCAGATTCAAGTTGAAAAAACTTTGAATCCTTGACCTGCGAAGTACCTTAATGAGTGATTTCTAATAATTTCAATATATCATATGCAGTTTCGCAAGCACAAGTTCTATTAAATTCTGTTCTATCTAAAGCACAAAATAACACGTTCATAGCTTTAGCGTTGTTCTTGCATCTTAACTTGTCATTATCATCCCATTTGTCTCTTGGTTTTTCCATAGTGACTTCTCCAACAACAATTATTGGTGGAGAGTAGCATTGTTCCACCATACCCCACGCATCATTATCTAAAGCATTTAGAAAACAACGCATTGTAGCATTGTTCCACCATACCCCACGCATCATTATCTAAAGCATTTAGAAAACAACGCATTCTAGTTTTCCAATAATTATAATCAGTACCGATAAATAGTGGAGGTCTACTAATCCCTTGACCCTCAGCGAAAGCATGATCATTATGCGATATTATTCCCGGTTGTGAAACCATTTTGGAATAACCTCCTTCTGATACCAAGTGTTGGATCTGATGGCGCCCTAAGAGGGGGGTGGGTGAATAAGGGGTTTACTGTTTTTGAGATAAACTGACAGATTTTAAAATAACAGGAAAACTTTTTGGCTCTGTCGCAAACACCTGACGTTAGATAGTTAATGTCGGACGTTATCTCTCCAGAAAATATTTTTACAGAAATATCCACAGTGATTTTACTTGCGCAATCATAAATGAAATACACTTTCAGACAATCAGAGATAATAAAATTAATATTATATATTTCAAGAAAATGATTACAAATATATAATTTCAATAACGCTTGAAATTAAGGCGACAAGATAAAAATCACTTTTTTGTTCCTTCATCGGTCCTTCTCCCAAGGACCGGTTGACTATATCCTATCTATCCCCATATAAGGCTTCTAGCCACCCCCTAGATCTACCTTAGACCTAATATCCATGCACAAGGCATCGAATTTCCCCCTAAACCGAACCCGGCCTAGTCGTCACCCGCAAGGCGGCAATTTCACTACCGTTACAAGAAAAAATTGAAAAGATAAAGTAAAAATCAGAACAAAAGACTCCCTAGATTGAAGAGCGTTGAAGGAGATGTTGAAGATACGCAATGACCATGTCGGAGTTGAAGCGAGCGTCCTTCTTCAAATTTGCCGTTGAAAATCTCCTTCTCACTCTTGTTCTTCAATGGTGGTGTTGAGAATGCTCTCTGAATTCGGGATGAAATGCTCTCTCTGAAGTATAGAATAAAGGCTTGGAATACATCAATCTTGATCAAATGAAATCAGCTTTTTAAATAGGCACGAAAGCTAACGCGCGTCGTTAAGAGTTAACGCCAGCGTTAGTGTTCGTGTATAGAAACTGCTGACATCGTGCAACCGTCGAGAATGTGGTACTTTGTGGACTCAACGCGTGTGTTAAGTGTCAACGCTGGCGTTATCACTTAGTAACCAACTATTTGTCATCTCGACATCAAGATCCATTGAGAAGTCATCCCTATTCGACGAATGTTAACGTCAGGCATTAACTGCTAATGCGGGGCGTTAGCTCACTTTTCAGAGAATCTTCATCACTCAGTATCCTGTTCATAGGGTTATTTAAATATAGTACATGCACACTATAAACACAAGCAAGATCAAATACATAGTATGATTTGTTATTCTCAAACTAAGAGATGTGGAAAACAAGCTCCAACAGAGAATACCAGTGCCAAATTTCTAGAGTTGTTACTCTGCCGAAAAGTCATCTCTCACTCAAAGCTAAAGAAGATTTCTGGAGAAGGAAGTCATCACGGTGCATCCGAAGAACGATCGCATCAACCTCGCTTATGCTACATCGATCCTTCAACGCCAACTTTAGAAAATCTCATAGAGGGAGTTTTCATTTGTGTTATTTCATTATTTTGAATCTTTGTAGTTAAATCACCTTGTGTTGACGACTAGGTCCTTGCGCGGCTTAGGGGGAATTCGCCGCATGTGTTAGCGACTAGGTCTAAGTGTTTAGATCTAGGGGGTGCTCGAGGCCATATCCGGGGTAGGATTGGCTAGAGCTGCTTGATGCCATATCCGGGGAAGGATAGGCTAAAACCACCGGTTCGTGGGGATACGAGTCGGTATAGAAAAGGAAAAAGTAATTGTATTTGTATGCCTCCGATTTCTAGCGATATTGAAATCAAATGTATGTAAACACTTTTTTATCTAATACAATCATGTCTCTATTTGTGTTTACTTGATTTCCTTCATTTGGCTAAAATTCTAAAATTGCAAATTACATTATTTTTTTCTTTTACCTAAATTGTTATTTCGCTCTCGTTTACTTTAAAACAATTTAGTAAATTGCTTAATCTAATAAAAAGAATTGTATTCCCTTATTCACCCCCTCTAAGGGAGCCTATCGATCCAAAAATGACCTCCGCAAGAAACGTCTGGATACATCCGAGGGGGTCCAAGCAGGTTCCAGGAGTACTCCGGACCAGAGTAAAAAAGATCAAGGCAAGGTAGTGCGGACCGCTGCTGCAGTGTTGATACCTCTATTGATTGCGCGATCGGCTATTATGTTCCTGACCTGCAGAGAGGGGTAGATAATTCGAGTCCCTTATCTGGAAGAGTGTTAGAGAGACATGCACAAATATAGATATCGTGTTTTAACGAATATGTACGAAACCATAAGTACAAATCAGGATTGGGAAAAGAGAAGGTACTTCACTAAGAATAAAATGTTTTCAAGTTGTCACTACTTGAAGTGTTCAGAATTTCTTCCCCCTCGTGGGTCTGCATTGGTACGTTCATGAAAGGCCTTTGTGAAAACATGAAAGAGTTTATCGGCGGCGGGAACATGTCACAGATCAATTTTGCGGAGTTGATCCTTTTCCCGAATGAAGTGATAATCAATTTCAATATGCTTGGTACGTTAAAGAAAGGCTGGATTCTCAGAGATATGGAAGGCAGCTTGATTAACACTGAGAGGATTTTTTGGAGAGGAGAGAGCGACACCAAGAACAATAAAAAGACCATCAGCCAAGTGAGTTTAGAACGGAAGCAACCATTGAACGATACTCACCCTCCGAAGAGGACCGTGAACAGTTTGCTTCTTGCTCCTCCATAGGACCAGGTGTCTGCCAAAGTATGTGCAGTAGCTACTCGTAGACCGACGATCATTGATGGAGCCAACATAATCTGCATCAGAATAGAAAATTAATAAGGGGAAGAGGAAGACTCATGCACAGGCCTTTGTCCAGGAGATTTCATCAGATACCAGAGGATTTGCTCGACAATGTGATGGTGAGATGTCCAAGGAACATGTATGTACCGGCTGACTACACCAACAACGAATGAGATATTTGGCCGTGTGACAGTCAGATAGATAATATTGTCAACAAGATGATGATAATACTCTGGATTAGGAAAAAGAGGATCATAATCGGACTCGTGAGCACAGAGCTTGTGATTGGCATCCATGGGTGTGTCAATGGGCTTACAACCCAAGTAGTTGGTATCCTATAGGAGATCGATGCAGTAGTTTTGTTGAGACAAAACAAACCCTTCAGGTCGGCAAGCTACTACAATACCCAAGAAATATTGTAGGAGCCCCAAACTTTCGGTCTAGAAGTGTGAGGTCAAGTGCTTCTTGATCATAAAGATATCATTAAGATCATCTTCCATGATAATAATATCATTAACATACATAAGAAGTATCATTGTATCTGCTTGGCGACAACATGTAAATAAGGACAAATCTGTCGAGCTCCGAGTGAACCCTGAATGACTTGTGTTGAAACCGATTTCTCGGTCTCTTGTGGAGCTCGGGGCCCTCACCGAAATGAGGGGCAGCTAGCCCTTACCGGTCCCTCGGGAGAGGTAAGGCCGACGATTTGAACAAAGAACAAAGACCCTAGTCTCAGCGAGGAGGTCCCTCCACTAACCCGGAAGATCGTTGAGCGCTTCCCCTCCCAAGCCAAAGCTAAGACTCGGGCACCTTGGAGAGCTAGAGAACCCAAACCAAAGCGACCTAGGGAGAGAAGAGCTCAAAGATAATGAACCGCCTCTTCCAAGGTGCCCTTCAAGGTCTATTTATAGATTTTGGTTTTGTGGTCTGTCAATAGCCAACTCCCGCTGTCCGTTCTTACTATCCGCACCCCAAATTGGTCTGCTAACAGCCAAACTCCGCTGTCCGGAGGGGCTAACCGCAGACCACCAGGGGTTTTCTGGTAAAAGACCATCCCAATTACCAGCGAACCCGAGACCCTCGACCTGTTCAGCGAACATGAGGTTCGCCAAGGCCACCTAGCGAGCTCCTTCGGCTGGCTGGCTCGCCTCTTCCCGGGCTCGCCCCCACCTGTGCTCGCCCTCGGTCGCCTGGCGAACTCCTTCGGCCGGCTGGCTCGTATGTCTCTACGGCTCGCCCGCTGAACCACTCCTTAGCGGGTCGAGCTCGCCGAAATGGCTAACTGTACCCCAGAAATGGCTATTTGCACCCCAAGGGCCCGGACCTGCCCAGCGAGCTCCTCCGACCGGCTGGCTCGCCTCTTCCCGAGCTCGCCCCCATCTGGGCTCGCCTTCGGTCGCCTGGCGAACTCTTTCAGCCGGCTGGCTCGCCTGTCTCTACGGCTCGCCCGCTGAACCACTCCTTAGCGGGTCGAGCTCGCCGAAATGGCTAACTGTACCCCAGAAATGGCTATTTGCACCCCAAGGGCCCGGACCTGCCCAGCGAGCTCCTCCGACCGGCTGGCTCGCCTCTTCCCGGGCTCGCCCCCTTCCTGGGTTCGCCTTCGGTTGCCTGGCGAACTGGGCAGGTCGGCTGGCTTGCCCGGTCGTGCGAACTTGGAACCCCTTTCCTGGCGAACATCGGGGTTGTACACAATCCCCGCTCTTCGCGAGGTTGTCTTGAGCTCGCGAAGAAACATCCAACCCTGGTGTTCGCCGATTCGGCTGACGTGGCGGGAATCTTGTGGTGGGTCCCACGCCCAAAGCTATAAATACCGTCCGCCGTGGCTAGTGATCAAGCTTTTTCTTCCCCATCATCCTCGCGGAAAACAACTTCTCAGAATGTCCTCCACACTGAGCGCGCGAGATCGACTGAAGGCTTCAAGAGAGATGGCGAAGGCCCAGGTCGCCGAGCGCAACGCCTGGATGTTCAACTTGGCCACATCTCCTTCCCCACAGCCTAAGAAGGCCAAGACGGTTCGGATGTCGCAGGGGGAGGACGTGTCGTCGCCTCCTGCCTCGCCCCCGCCGCCGGATACCGGGCTCGCACAACAGGTATTCTTCGTCTAGACATTTTTACATCGCCTACCCATTTACTCCTTTTCCTCTCGCAGAACCCTCCACCCGAGGAACGTATGGCGGGCCTCACGCTGACCTCCTCTCACCCTCCGTCCCCCGCAAGGTTGGGATCGCTAGATGCTGGGATCGGGACTTCGACTCAGCAGGCGCCGACCTCGCGACCCCGTAAGTCATGCGTATCCTCCCTTATCTCCGCTTAAGTCCGTGTGATATCTACTCGTTGGTGGCCTATGCAGATACCCCACCGCCGAGTCCCAAGGAGAAAGTCTCCACCCCGGTGAACTCGCCGGTCCCGCCTAAGTTTAACGTGGCGACCCCTGGCTTCGATCTGATGGGCAGGCGAAGTCCAGGCGGCTCGCTTCTCGACGGCGCCCAAGTCGCGGAGAGATTGGTGTACCCTCCTGGTCTGGGGAAACCCCGCGTCCCGGGATTCCGCGAAAACTTCCAGGGTCGGCCGGAGTCTTCGCGCAAGCCGCGTCGCAAGTCTCCCTCCTCGCCAGGTTAGCATGTTTTCGCGAGCTCCCATCTCTTGCTCGTCCCCGGATCCTACTAACTCTTCCTTCGTTGAAATCCCAGGAGTCACCCCTGAGTCAGAGCACGGGAGGATGGAGATGTCACCACCGCCTTCGCCTAGCCAGATTGAAGACTTCTTGGGTGACCCTGGCGACCCCGTGCGGATGAAGAGTCGGGTGTCCGAGGTGCTTCAGAAGCACGGCATGATGTTACGCGAGTTGGAGGAGCGGTATGACGCGGACCGGGCTGCCTTTGACGAGAGATTCGCCGTGTCGGAAGACGCGAATGTGCGCTTGATCGCCGAGGCGGAGCCGGTGCCTCGCGCAGATGTTACCTCGCCCGGCGTGCACATCTCGCGGGGCGAGGATCAAGTGCACCTAATCCTGCGCGAGTTTAAAGCGCTTCGCGAATACCATTATCCGAGAGTGCCGCCGCGTGCGGGCAAGCGGGGTCGGGGTCGCTGGAAATGGCTTCCTCACCCCTGAGGCTGCCGCGGGTTTAATTCTACTATCCTTTTGCTTTTATTTCTTTCATGACGTCTGTTGAACAATATCTGGTGTGGTAATATTCGCGAGTCCGTCGCGACTCGCCTTTTATCGTTTTTCCTTTTTAATTTTTCCCTTTATTTCTGTGGTGTGCATGTGGTTTATTCGGTTCGTCCGCTGTGTTTGATATGATCGCCCTCGCGGAGCGCTTGCGAGCTTCTGTGCAACGCTATGCCCGGACCCCTTTTCCTCGCGGGCCGGCCTTGGGCGGGACTCAATTACCGCGCGACGGCGAGCCCTGGCTCGCAAAACTGCAGTCCCTTTGAGCAGAAATCTACTTTATTTTAGCTATCCGCACTCCCGACGCTTCGATTCCCGTGCCCACCCGAATTTCTTATAAATAGTTCGGATTCACTCCCCTACCCGTCGCATTTATTTCTCCAGTCTTCTCGCATCTACGCTCATCTCCGTTCTCGCAAGATCGTGCTCGCGTTCGCTGCTTGTAAGTTGCCTCTTCCTGACTCGATGCGGACGAATCAGCAAATGGGAGCGGATGGCGAGAGCGAGGGGCGGTCAAAATGCGCCTCAGCGTTTCAAGCCCACGAGTTCTACTGCGCGAACATCACAGCCGAGGAGTATAAACTCGCTGTGGACCGCTATCTCCCGGAGGGTTATTCGGCTCGCTGCCCGAGTGAGAGATCTACATTGAACGAGACCGGGGCTGACGAGCTCGCGATCCCCATCGCGCACTTCGAGAATGGGTTGCGACTCCCTTTGTGGCCTGAAATTCGTCAGGTACTTCGCCCAGCCTTCTCGCTGCTTCGTGCCCGCTACAGCAACTTTCTCATCGTTCTTTGTAGGTGTTGCGGTATTATGGGGTGTTACCGAGCCAGTTGACCCCAAATGCGATCGCGGATATTGTCGCGTTCGCCAGTTACCTGCGGGAGGAGAGGATCGAGTTCAGCCTCCTCGTCTTCCGCAAGGTATTTTCCTTCCGCGCCTTCCGAGACGGGACTACCTATTTCGCGAGTCAGCACGTCACCGTCTGCGAGACGGTGAACAAGAGTTACTATTGGACCCAGAAGTTCCTCCTGGTGAAGGGACCCTTCGGCAATCTTCACGTCACCCCCCTCCAGCGGGATGACGCAACTTACCGCCCTCCGAGCTCGCTGAGTGGTGCCGACGCCAAACTTCTCCAATACCTCTCCGGCAAGAACTTTGAAGTCGCCTATCTGCGGCGCAATGTCGACTCGCTACTCGCCGTTCCTCAAGGGGAAGGTAGGGCTCGCTCTCGCCCCACTCTCCTCTCCTTTCTTCGTTGTATAACGCTCTTATTTTACAGGCGAGCGCGAGATCCCTGTTAATCCCCCGCACGCACAAGGCATCACTCTCATGGCGGACACCCTCGCGACTGCGGCGGCAGAGGCTTGCCGCGATCTTCCCGCCGTCGGGTCCGGCAAGAAGCGGCCTCCTTCTGCGAGTCAGCCGGGTTCGCGGTCCTCCAAGAAGTTGAAGGGAAAGACCCTCGCTACCAAGGATAGGAGCGCTGTCGTCTATCTAAGCGAGACTGACGGCTCGCCTCCTTCCCCTGCGAAAAAGCCTGACCCCCCGGCGGACCAGGGCGCTGGGAGTTCTTCCGTGACCCCCCAACCCAAAGGCCACAGGAACTTCGGTCTGGGCGAGAAAGTTTCTGACATCCTCGGCGAACCCCTGCTCGCTTGGGACCCTAATGCCAACCGGATTTCCTGCTCCACCCTTCACCCCTCCTGGGTAGAGCTCGGTAAGGCTGGGGAGGAGGCGTTCTCTCTCTCCTTCGGCTTATATGGCCGCGAGGACGCCGCTGCTTATAAAGATATGGGGCCACGGCAACTGGTCTATGAAGAAATGCGAGCCCAGTTCCGTTCGACGGAACTCGCGCATATGGCGGGGCGCCGCTATCTGCAGGCGGATAGGGATATCCGCGCGTACAGGGAGGAGCTTAAGAGAGCTCGCGAAGAGATCAAGGGCCTTAAGGAGAGGGAGGAGGTGACGGAAAGCCTTCTCGCCGGGATGCAGGGCAAGATGGTAAGTGACCCTCGGGTCTCTTTTCTTTGCCGTTTGCGACCTCTAGCCTTCTCTTAACTCATTTGATGCTCAGGATGCCGATGTAGCAACCCAGCTTCTCGCTCGCAACGGTGAGCTGGAGTTGGAGAATACTATGCTGAAGACCCGGGTGGACGAGCTGGTCCGCAACGTGCTACCCCCTTCTCCTGGGCGAGCCGGTTCTAAACAGAGGGCTGCCGAAGGCGAGGAACAGAGGCGGCGAGATGCGCAGGAGGTCGCCAATCTCGTCTTCACGACCCTTAAGAACGCGAGTCTGCTCGCGGAAGACGCGATGGAGTTCACAGCCGAAGATGTCTGTCCGGACCTCTTCGACTTGGCGCCGTGGTTGGGAGCCCGCAAGAACGGCGAGGGCCCCCCAGAATGAACTCCTTTAGCTTCTTCTCCTCTCGAATGTATATTCTTTTTGGGCTGGCGAGATCGCCGCCGAACATAGAAAAATCTTGAGTAATGCTAGTTATAATTTTTTCGTTGGTGTTTATGTGCATGCTCGCGTCTCTTTGTTCTTTCTCTCGCATTTGATCTTTCTTCTGCTCATGACAAGTTAAGCGGTAGTGCTTCCGGAAGGCCCGCGAATGCGGGTGTCTAGGCTCGCCTTCGCCGGGGCTCTCTTCTTATGGGTCTCGCGAGCCCGAGCTGTCATCGCCCGCGGGTATTGCCCGACGAACTCGACCTTGGCGAGCTGAGGCATTGGCATTCTGCGAACCAAAAACCCCTTGACTCTAGTGTCTTTACCACTTCAATCTGTTATCTTAGCCCTTGACCCTTATTACCAGCCTTTTCCGAGATCAACCAGAACCCCCCGTCTAGGTGAGAGCCCGGGAGCGGAATCGATCTGGGGCATTCCAGCACCAATATGTCCAACCTTGCCAGCCTCTCCAGAGATCAACCAGAACCCCCCGTCTAGGTGAGAGCCCGGGAGCGGAATCGATCTGGGGCATTCCAGCACCAACATGTCCAACCTTGCCAGCCTCCCCAGAGATCAACCAGAACCCCCCGTCTAGGTGAGAGCCCGGGAGCGGAATCGATCTGGGGCATTCCATCTCCAATATGTCCAACCTTGCCAGCCTCTCCAGAGATCAACCAGAACCCCCCGTCTAGGTGAGAGCCCGAGAGCGGAATCGATCTGGGGCATTCCAGCACCAATATGTCCAACCTTGCCAGCCTCTCCAGAGATCAACCAGAACCTCCCGTCTAGGTGAGAGCCCGGGAGCGGAATCGATCTGGGGCATTCCAGCACCAATATGTCCAACCTTGCCAGCCTCTCCAGAGATCAACCAGAACCCCCCGTCTAGGTGAGAGCCCGGGAGCGGAATCGATCTGGGGCATTTCAGCACCAATATGTCCAACCTTGCCAGCCTCTCCAGAGATCAACCAGAACCCCCCGTCTAGGTGAGAGCCCGGGAGCGGAATCGATCTGGGGCATTCCAGCACCAATATGTCCAACCTTGCCAGCCTCTCCAGAGATCAACCAGAACCCCCCGTCTAGGTGAGAGCCCAGGAGCGGAATCGATCTGGGGCATTCCAGCACCAATATGTCCAACCTTGCCAGCCTCTCTAGAGATCAACCAGAACCCCCCGTCTAGGTGAGAGCCCGGGAGCGGAATCGATCTGGGGCATTCCAGCACCAATATGTCCAACCGTGCCAGCCTCTCCAGAGATCAACCAGAACCCCCCGTCTAGGTGAGAGCCCGGGAGCGGAATCGATCTGGGGCATTCCAGCACCAATATGTCCAACCTTGCCAGCCTCTCCAGAGATCAACCAGAACCCCCCGTCTAGGTGAGAGCCCGGGAGCGGAATCGATCTGGGGCATTCCAGCACCAATATGTCCAACCTTGCCAGCCTCTCCAGAGATCAACCAGAACCCCCCGTCTAGGTGAGAGCCCGGGAGCGGAATCGATCTGGGGCATTCCAGCACCAATATGTCCAACCTTGCCGCGGCCCCAGTACAGCAGTAGTTATAAGCATTATATACAAAAAAAAGAAGAGTAAGCCATTTATTAATCATGACAAAGCGTTCAAGGGTAGAATCGTTTCAAGTCATCCCCACTCCGGGCTCGGTCGAGAGGTACCCCCTCCACATCCTGGAGGTGATACCCTCCCGACTTGAGCACCTCGCTTACAATATATGGGCCCTCCCAGTTGGGGTTAAGCTTACCCACTGTGGCCCCTCTGCCGGCCGCATCGACCTTCTTCAGGACTAGGTCCCCTTTCTGAAAGTGCTTGATCCGGATATGTTTGTCGAAATATCGAGCCATCCGCCGTTTGACCTCTTCCTGTCTGATGGTGGCCAAGTCCCAGAGTTCTTCCACCAGGTCCAAAGACAGCCTCTGCTCTGCGTTGTTGCCCTCTAGCCACCCTTCATCCCCCTCGCTTGCGGCGATCACCCGGGGGGTCTTCACCTCAAACTCTATGGGGAGGACGACCTCGGACCCGTGAGAGAGCTTGAATGGAGTCTCCCCGGTGGCGGTATTCGGAGTAGTCCTCATTGCCCAGAGGACGGAGGGTAGCTGTTCCACCCAGTTTCCTCGAAGGTTCTCCACTTTCTTTTTTAGTAGGTTGACGATTATTTTGTTTGCCGCCTCCACCTGCCCATTGCTCCTCGGGTGGTGGACCGATGCGAACCTGAGATCAATGCCGAGCTGGGTGCAGAAACCGACAAACTCTTCACTAGCAAACTGCGGCCCGTTGTCCGTCACTATAGCTAGGGGAGTCCATGCCTGCAAATTATCTCCCCCCACACAAAATTCCTTACAACCTGAGAGGTTACCTTAGCGAGTGCTTTCACTTCTACCCACTTGGAGAAGTAGTCGATCATGACCAGCAGGAACTTCCTCTGGCCGCTGGCTTGGGGGAAGGGACCGACCAGGTCCAGCCCCCATATGGCGAAGGGCCAGGGAGCCGTGATGGTCCGGAGTCTTTGAGCTGGGAGGAGCTGGAGTGGAGCATAGAGCTGGCATTTTGGACATTTCCTCGCGAACTCAGCCGCGTCTTTGTTGAGAGTGGGCCAGAAGTAGCCTTGCCTCAACACCCTCCCTTCCAGGGTCCGACTCCCGGAGTGACTGCCGCACTCCCCGGAGTGGATTTCTTCCAGCACTCTCGGGACCTCCTCTTCGGAGACACAACGGGCCAGGAGTCCCGAGAGAGTCTTTCTATATAGTCCCCATGCATGCAAAGAGTAGTAGGCGGACTTATACCTGAAGCGTCTCTTGTCCACATCCTCTCCAGGGAACTGCCCGGAGGATAGGAAGGTGATGAACGGATCCATCCATGAGGCTTGTTGATCTACTTCCATCAATTCTCCTTCCTCGATGGAGGGCCGGAAGAGTTCCAAAGTCGTCCCCCCCCCCCCCCCCCCCCCCGCTCGGGGACCGAACTTGGCTAGGAGGTCCGCCTGGGTGCTCTCCTCCCTCGGCACGTGCTTGATCGAGAAGGTGCGGAACTGCCCGATGACCCCCTTAACCTTTTCCAGGTATAGTAGGAGGGTTGGATCCTTTGCTTCAAACTCTCCTTTGATCTGGCATGCTACCACCATGGAGTCCGTGGAGACCTCCACGTCCTGCACACCCAGTTCCCGGGCCAGCCGAAGGCCCGCTATCACTGCTTCGTACTCGGCCTGGTTGTTGGTGATTGGGAAACGGACGTTTAAGGCTTGTTCAATCCGAGTCCCCTGAGGACTCACCAGGACTATTCCCCCTCCATAGGAGTATTTTCCCGACGCTCCGTCCACCAACATCTTCCATGCTTCTGGGGGAGGTGGCTCGTGCTCCCCCACTTCGGCCGCGTAGTCGGCCATGAAGTCTGCCACCGCTTGAGCCCTGATGGATGTCCTGGGTACGAACGTGATATTGAATTCGCTTAACTCCACGGACCACTTCGCCAACCTTCCTGAGTGCTCCACCCCTTCCATGATTTTGCGGAGCGGATGGTCCGTCACTACTTTAATTGAATGGGCTTGAAAGTAAGGTCGGAGCCTCCGGGCCGACACCACCAATGCGAAGGCTAACTTTTCTAGGATCGGGTATCGGAGTTCCGCCTTCTTCAGCACTCGGCTGACATAGTAGATTGGGAACTGTTTCTTCCCCTCCTCCCGGATCAGCACGGAACTTACTGCTTCGGATCCTACCCCTAGGTATAGAGATAGGTCCTCCCCTGGCCTCGGTCCCTGGAGCAGAGGGGTTTGAGTGAGCTGTTCTTTCAGAGCTTGGAAGGCCTTCTCGCATTCCGGGGTCCATTCAAACTTCTTGTTTCCCCGCAGTACTTTGAAAAAAGGTGCACATTTTTCTCCCGCCTTGGAGAGGAATCTGCTGAGCCCAGCCAATTTCCCTGTAAGGCTCTGAACCTCCTTCGGATTTCTCGGCGACTCCAACTCCATCACCGCTTTAACTTTGTCCGGGTTGGGCTCCACACCTGTGGGGGTGAGCAAATGGCCCAGGAACTTCCCTCGGCTCGCCCCGAAGACACACTTCAAGGGATTGAGCTTCATCTTGTACCGCCGCAGGGTCCTAAATGTCTCTTCGAGGTCTCGGAGGTGGGTCTCGAGGTCTCGGCTCTTAACCATGAGGTCGTCGACATAGGCTTCTAAATTTCTTCCTTTCTGCTCGCGGAAGACCCTATCCATCATCCTTTGGTACGTAGCCCCTGCGTTCTTGAGCCCGAAGGGCATCATCTTATAGCAATAACATCCATCCCCCGTGATGAAGGAAACATCCTTGATGTCCGGGGGATGCATGCGGATTTGATGGTAACCTGAAAAAGCATCTAAGAAAGACATTACAGAAAAACCGACGGCTGAGTCAACCAGCGCGTCGATTCTGGGCAGGGGGTAGCAATCTTTCGGGCATGATTTATTAAGAAGTGAAAAGTCGATACACATACGCCACTTACCTCCTCCCTTCTTTACCATAACGACGTTGGAGACCCAGTCTGGATACTGGATCTCCGATACAAACCCGGCCTGCAGGAGTTTGCCCACCTCTTCGCGGATGGGTCCCTCTAGCTTGTCCGCGATGGCCCTCCTCTTCTGACGGATGGGGCGGGCACCGGGGTCGAGGTTGAGGCGATGGCACGCCACATCCGCGTCGATCCCGGGCATTTCCGCGGCGCTCCAAGCGAAGACGTCCACGTTCTTTTGTACGCAAGCCAGAATCTCCGCTTGATCTCCTGGGCTGAGTTCTCCGCTGACCCGGACTTTTTCCACCATCCCCAGCCGGGTGGTGACCTCGAGCTCTACGACCTCGTCCATAGCCTCCAACCGGGACTGTTCTCCCCAAGCCCTTTCCTCTTCGGCACAAGCGGGAGCCTGGGTCTCTTCCTCGACTTCCTTCTCTACCACCATCAGCTCTTCCGCCCTTCCCTCCTGGGCCTTCTCCTCTTCTTCCTTTCCTTCCGCCCGGGGTACCTCAGCTACCCCTTCCTGGGCATGAACTTCATCTCCCTCCTTCTCTTCGGCTACCTCCAAACCTCCGGCTTCGGCCACCTCCTCCATCGCCTTATCCCACTCCTCAGCTTCTCCCATCCAGGAGATGGTGTTGACAGCCGTCACGTAGCACTGTCTTGCCACTTTGGGATCCCCCCTGATCCGCACCTGGACCCCTCCGTCGTTGAACTTGAGGCACTGATGAAAAGTGGAAGGGACGCAGCGAAACGCGCTGATGAGTGGCCGTCCGAAGATGGCGCTGTAACTGCTCGGGGCGTCCACTATGACAAAGCGACAGTTCCGAGACTGCCCACCCAGGGTCACATGGAGCTCCACTCCTCCTTCTACCTCCTTCCTCTCCCCCGAAAATCCGAACAGAGGGCCATCTGAGGCCAACACGCTTCTGGGTTCCACCTCCATCTTGTCGAATGCCTTCTTGAAGATGACATTGACCGAACTCCCGTTGTCCACTAGGATTCGGGAGACGGTGAAGTTCTCGATCGCAGTCTGGATGACCAGCGCGTCGCAGAACGGGTCCTCGTAGCTCGGCATGTCCTTCTGGGTGAAAATAATTTTTTCGGCCGGGGGTGGAGCGGTGGATGTTGACGCTACGCTCCGGCGGTAGATGGTATGGAGACTAGCCTTGCGGGTTGCCTCCACCCCGACCCCCCCATGGATCACTCCGATCCCTCCTCTATTCCCCAGATCTGCTCTATCCTCACATCTTTCCTCCTCCTCCTCTCGAGGTTCCACCTCCACGATCCTTAATGGCTGCTGTTGTGGTGGCGCGGGCGCTCTGCCCCTCTTCACCTCCAGGAACTCCGGACAGGTGTCCGTTGAGTGGCCTTCCACATCGTGGAAGATGCAATATGGCACCGCCACTTCCCTTGCCTCGGTCTCTGCTACCCTGTTCCTTCTTCTCCTAGCAGCCGCCGTTTCCGCTTCTCCTCCCCTTCCCCTTCCTCTCCCCCGGCCAATTGACATGGCCTGTTGAGGTGGGGGAGGTAACTGCATCGGGCCCTGCCTCCACCCCAACTGGGGGGTCTCCATTGACCTTCGAAACGGTTACCCCTTCCTGGGCCATAACCCCTTCCCTTCCCCTGCATTCCTCCACCTGGCGGCCTCCATCCCCCCTCCGGGGCCCGGGGCTCTTCCCTTCTTCTAACCTCTTGCTGCCTCATCTCTGGCTCACTGAGCTTTGCTAGCCTCTTGGTGAGCTCTGGGTTGGCTTCTTCGCTTGCTACTTCCTCCGTCACCCTCTCCATCAGCTCCTCATAGGAGACGGGGGCCTTCCTCTTCAATGCCATCTTGAAGAAACTTTCCTTCAACCCGACCGTGAAGGCGAGTTGAAGTGCAAACCCAGGCACCTCCTGAGTGAGCTGCACTTCCTCCTGGAACCGATCCGCATACTGAGCCAACGTCTCCCTGGACTCCTGCTTCACCGCGAAGAGGGAATCAGCGTCCTTCTTCCTCCTTTTTGAAGTTGAAAATCTCAACAAAAAACTTCGGCGCAGGTCCTCGAACGCGTAGATAGAGCCTGTCGGAAGTGAATGAAACCAGTCCCTGGCCTTCTCCTTGAGAGTGACGGCGAAGAGCCGACACTTGAAGGCATCGGACATCGGCCTGATGGAGACCGAGTCCTCGAAAGACTGCAGATGCTGAACTGGGTCATCTCTGCCATTGTAGTACACTCTATCCCATTCTCCGAATCCCGCTGGAACTGGTGCAGACAACACCAACTCGCAGAAGGGACTTCCCCCTCCTGCCATCTTTTCTCACTCGGCTCGCGGACCTAGCTCGCTCGCCAAGCTTGGGATCGCACTCGCGAGGGCGACGCTCGCCTGAACCACCCCGACTGTCGCCGCATCCTCCTGGCGCGCGCTCGCCTGCGCCGCGCTTGCTGGGGCAGAGCTTGTCAGCACCGAACTCGCCGGCGCGGAGCTCGCCAACACCGGGCTCGCCGGACTGGCGAAAAGCACTCGCCCTTCCCTGTCATGTCCTGGTTCAACGGCAACTTCTTTTCCAGCCCTTCCTCCTGGTGCCCTCTCGCCGACTGCTGTTGGGGGAGTGGTCGCCTGAGGTGTCGGGGTCGCAAACTCACTTCGCAGAGCCGTGACCGTGAACCCCAAGGTGTCGAGCACCTCCTTCCTGAAATCCGCGAACATCCTAGCCATTGCTTCCTGAGGGGTCTCGCCGAACTCCTCGCCCTGCTCTTCATCTCCAGCCATAACTCTTCTCTGGGACTTTCTTGAACCAGCCGCGCTCCACGCTCACCGCACCAAAATGTTGAAACCGATTTCTCGGTCTCTTGTGGAGCTCGGGGTCCTCACCGAAATGAGGGGCAGCTAGCCCTTACCGGTCCCTCGGGAGAGGTAAGGCTGACGATTTGAACAAAGAACAAAGACCCTAGTCTCAGCGAGGAGGTCCCTCCACTAACCCGGAAGATCGTTGAGCGCTTCCCCTCCCAAGCCAAAGCTAAGACTCGGGCACCTTGGAGAGCTAGAGAACCCAAACCAAAGCGACCTAGGGAGAGAAGAGCTCAAAGATAATGAACCGCCTCTTCCAAGGTGCCCTTCAAGGTCTATTTATAGATTTTGGTTTTGTGGTCTGTCAATAGCCAACTCCCGCTGTCCGTTCTTACTATCCGCACCCCAAATTGGTCTGCTAACAGCCAAACTCCGCTGTCCGGAGGGGCTAACCGCAGACCACCAGGGGTTTTCTGGTAAAAGACCATCCCAATTACCAGCGAACCCGAGACCCTCGACCTGTTCAGCGAACATGAGGTTCGCCAAGGCCACCTAGCGAGCTCCTTCGGCTGGCTGGCTCGCCTCTTCCCGGGCTCGCCCCCACCTGTGCTCGCCCTCGGTCGCCTGGCGAACTCCTTCGGCCGGCTGGCTCGCCTGTCTCTACGGCTCGCCCGCTGAACCACTCCTTAGCGGGTCGAGTTCGCCGAAATGGCTAACTGTACCCCAGAAATGGCTATTTGCACCCCAAGGGCCCGGACCTGCCCAGCGAGCTCCTCCGACCGGCTGGCTCGCCTCTTCCCGGGATCGCCCCCATCTGGGCTCGCCTTCGGTCGCCTGGCGAACTCCTTCAGTCGGCTGGCTCGCCTGTCTCTACGGCTCGCCCGCTGAACCACTCCTTAGCGGGTCGAGCTCGCCGAAATGGCTAACTGTACCCCAGAAATGGCTATTTGCACCCCAAGGGCCCGGACCTGCCCAGCGAGCTCCTCCGACCGGCTGGCTCGCCTCTTCCTGGGCTCGCCCCCTTCCTGGGTTCGCCTTCGGTTGCCTGGCGAACTGGGCAGGTCGGCTGGCTCGCCCGGTCGTGCGAACTTGGAACCCCTTTCTTGGCGAACATCGGGGTTGTACAACTTGACTAAATTTGTCAAACCAAGCTCGAGGGGATTGCTTTAGGAAAGATTTTCTAAGGCGGCATACATGTCTCACTTGGGTTTCATAACTAGAAGATTGTTGCATATAAATAGCCTCCGCTAAATCTCCATTAAGGAATACATTCTTGATATCAAGTTTATGCAACAACCAATAATGATGGACGACCAAGGAAATCAATACTCGTACCATATTCCACTTAGCGACTAGAGAGAACATCTTTTCATAGTCGATGTCATATTGTTAAGTAAAACTGTGAGACACAAGATAAACTTTGAGCCACGCAACCGTCACATCAGAAAGGTGTTTAAATATGAAGACTCATTTACATCCAACACGAGATTGGCCAGGAGGAAGGGAAATAAGGTTCCACATCTGGTTAGCCTAGCATGCAGCCATTTCATCATCCATCGCGACCCACCACCCTGGATGCTGGAGATCCTACTACACAGAAGAGAGGATGGAAACAGTAGCCAAGGAGGTCGTAAGCCTATGAAGTTTGGGAGTTAAGTGGTGAAATGGACATGGTGAGAGAGAAGATGAGTTGTAAATGAGAGTGTGTCCTCGGTGGGAGCTGCAGGAGAACCAGCTAGTCGTAGAGCGTCATTAGTATGGGCAACTGTCTCAGGGTATCCAAACAAGATCGATGAAGAGTGTACACGTTTAGATGAGTTGGTGGTGTCGAAAACACGTGTGATGGTGGGAAGCCGATACGGACATTAGGGTGTGGGATAGCCGGTGGTAAGTTATCAGGACAAGACGAGGAATATAAGGGTTGATCCTCGAGGAAGGTGAGCTCAGCAGATGTCACCATTTTTCGATAGGTAGGAGAGTAACACACATATCCCTTTTGTGTGTGAGAGTGTCCAACAAATATATATTTAATGGCATGTGGTGACAACTTGTCCATAGGAGGGCCAAGATGATGGACAAAACAGACACACCCAAAAACACGATGAGTCTCAGAGAAAGGCAAAAAAAGTTCTGACTTCTAGAGTGAGAAAGTTCTGACTTCTAGAGAGAGAAAGTTCTGGATGGCTAGAGGGGCCTTCGGCCCACCTCTCCCTTACGGCACGGGGGCTGACCGTGGCTTTGGAAACGGACGGCATGCTGGTTACGGGGGTGGTCGGCCTGGTCGGGGCAGCAACTATGGTGGTCGGCGTGGGTTTCCTGCTGCAGATCAGGCAACGATGGTTTATGGACGTGGAAGCGAAGGTGTTGCATGGTCTGGATCGAGGGGGTCTCAGCCGAGCAGCTCCATGTATGGCAGTCATGCTGCCGGTGGGTTGGACCCTCTTCTTGGTGGTTGGCAGTTGCAAGGACTGGGACACAGCCCTGGCTCGGATGGGGAGCGACAGCGAGATCGGTCGCCTCTTCTGGCTATGCGACAATCCTGGGCGGATGAAGTAGAGCAAGGCCGGCATGGAAACGATGCGAACGGGTGTCTTGCCCTTGGATTCGAAAGTCGGTGGACCTGGGACGCCCAATGTGGGTTGGGACCATGGTCTGGATGCCTTCGTTGTTCCGTCGCCGGGCGGCGGCTTGCGCCCAGGTACGTCCAATATCCCCCTCAGTACTGCGGATGATGGGGTTTTTGTGTCTGGTGATGGCGTCCAGGTGGGGCTGGCGGGACTGGAGCAGGTCCGGGATTCCAAATCTGGGCCGGAAATATGCACTCCAGGTGTTCGATTTAATGTCGATGCCACTTTTGCTGAAGACCTGGAGCTGCATTCTAAGGCGGATGGTGCTCATCCGTGGCATGGGGACCCTGGGGACACCCGTGACTACCCTGTTCATGCGCAGACTAGCGGAAATGGCCTTCCCGGTAGCCGCATTCCAGCTGCTTGTGGAAATGTTGGACTGGTTTCAAGCACTCCGCATGCCCCGGATGATACCCCTTTAGCTTGGGTTCGGAAGGGGAATGTCCCGCTTGCTGATGTGCCTGGGCTTGTGGATATTGCGCCGGATGGTTCGGTGGTTGCCATGCTGGAAGAAGTTACCGCCCGGACAATGGCGCACTTCACTCACTCCATTGTTGGAAAATTTTTGGGAAGGCGACTACCCGCTCATGTCATTGAAGCTGAACTCCGCAAGCGATGGGACGTTTTTGGGGATTTTAGGTTCCTCATGTTGCGGGAGGACTATTTTTTGTGTATTTTTTTTTACCGCCGAATCTTGCGATTGTGTGCTCCAAGGCGGACCATGGTTCATCAACGGATTTATTGTGGGGCTTGATGCTTGGACACCCGGGTTTGACCCATCGTCGTTCAAGGGGTTGTCCTCCCCTATTTGGATTCGGCTTCCTCATCTCCCCCTTATATTTTGGGACAGGGCTAACATTGCCTGGATTATGGCTCGCGTTGGCACTCCTCTTTTGATTGACTCCACTACCAATGACTGGGGGCGCATGGAATATGCCAGAGTATGTGTGCGGGTCGATCTTTCCAAACCCCTTCGTGCCAGAATTCATGTTACCAGCTCGCAATTGATTTTTTTCAGAAGTTGGAATATGATGGTCTTGCCTCCATCTGCTCCAGATGCGGCTGTATTGGGCATGCATATGGGGAATGTTTACCTCTGACTGCTGCCCCGCATGGGCGTGCTTCTGCTCGGAACCGTGCCCCCCGTCCGCCTCCTGCTGCTCAGCGGCCAGACCCGCCGACCGCAGCTCTGACACCGCACGTTGGTGATGCTACCAGCCCGGGGCTATGGAACTTGGTAACGAAGCATCGCCAGTGTCGGGGTGCGGGCAGGGCACGCCAGCAACACCTTCCCCCGGACGGCCAACCTGCACCCCGTCGGCGCCCCCCGCCTCATGTTGCTTTGGATCCTAGGGGGCGGACCGAAACTGTTGTGCCCACACAGCATCCGCCAGGTGTCCCATAGGATTCGATGCTGCTGCGCCAGGAGGATGCCTTGCTTGAATCAGATATGGACGCGGATGGGTGTCCCCCATAGGATTTTGTTATGGGAATGGAATTGTCTCTCTACCCGCTTGACCCGTCGTCGGTGCACCAGCCCAGTGCCTCCCGGGAGCTTGCAAGGCTTGGGCATTCTGACTCTAGTGCTCACAAGCGTCGGAAGGGTGATTGGTCTAGCGACGGCGGGGACGCATCCTCTTCAAGGGGTCCATGACAAGCCTCATTTTGTGGAATTGTAGGGGGGCTCGGAAGAAGGAGGCTGGGCATCTTCTTCGAGATCTTATTTTATGGTGGGGAGTCACTTTTGTCGGTTTGTCTGAAACGATGGTGGAAGATCTTTCCCGACGTGATGTGGACCGGTTGGCGGGCCGGAATTGGGATTTTGTGCATCACCCATCGGTTGGCAGGTCGGGGGGTATTGCGGTGTTGTGGCGGCGTGACGTTGTGCAGTTTGTGTCGGTCACTCTCTCGCGACAATGTGTTATTGGGGATGTCACTTTCCCTGACAAGCGGTGCTGGCGTGTGACGTTCGTTTATGCGAACAACGATGTTTATATTCGGAGGCAGCTGTGATCTTTGTTGGAACAGTTCGCGACTCCGGATCTCCCTATGATTGTGGGGGGTGACTTCAACTGCCTTCTGCGGCCGGAGGAGCGGAAAGGCAGTCGGACCTTCGTTTATTCACAGGGGTCTTTAGAGATGGATGCAGCAGTGGCGGAGTTAGACCTTCAGGAGATGGGTTTCACGGGCCCGACCTTTACTTGGTGTAACAACCAGCCCGGGCTTGGGCGAGTTCTGGGGCGTTTGGATCGGGTTTTTGTCAACTCGGTGGGAATGGACGCTATCCCTTTGGGATCTGTGTGGCACCTGCCCCGCGTTGGCTCTGACCACTGTCATATCTTGTTGGCATTGGGGGATGTGCTGGCTGCCAGACAAACTCGGTGGATTAGGTTTGAGGATACCTGGCTCTCTTACCCGATGGTGCGGAAGCTGGTTTCTCGATCTTGGCTGAAGGCAGATGTCGGTGATAGTGCGGAGATCTTGCAGCGGAAGTGTCGCCGTACCCTTCGGGCCCTTTTCTTTTGGAGCAAGAACAAGCTCAAGGACCTGGGTGCTCGGAAGGAGACTCCGGAGGCGGAGATTGTGGAGCTCCAGGCGTTGGAGAGCATGGATGGTGGCATCTCGGAGGAGCAGACTCGGACTATCATTGAGGCGGTTAAGGAGCTCTTGAGCACTCATGCTAGGTTGGCCATTTGGTGGAAGCAGCGGGCAAAGGTGCGGTGGATCAATGAGGGTTATGCGAACACCCGTTATTTCCACTCCATCGCCTCCTCTCTGCGGCGATGTAATCGAATTTCTCAGGTGGAGCTTGAGGACGGCGGCCTTGTTGAGGACCCGGAGGGCATCGAGGCGGCATTCTTGGACTTCTTTGATAGGAAGTGGGAGTGCGCGGCTCCGGTTCTTGATGGGTGGCCACTCCTGCCTTCCTCTCAGCGGCTTGATGGAGGTCGGCCCCCTTGTTGCTGAAGGAGGTTTCTGAGGAGGAGATTTGGGGCGTCATCAAGGCCATGAAGGCCAACCGTATTCCGGGCCTCGACGGTATCACCTCATCTTTTTTTGTCCACTTCTGGCTCATTGTGCGTGCTTCTGTGTGTAGGGCCATTGGCGACTTTTTTGCTCTTGGTCGTATGCCCAGTGCGTGGAAGGAGACATTGGTTGTACTCATTCCGAAGTGCCCCAATGCATCTCGGCCGGATCGGTTTCGGCCTATTAGTCTGTGCCAGACCATCTATAAGGTGGCGGCGAAGATCATTGTGGATCGTATGAGGGGGCTCCTACCCTCGCTCATCTCGGAAGAGCAGGGGGCCTTTGTTCCTGGGAGCTCTATTTTCCACCAGTGCTTCATCGCCCAGGAGGCCGTGCACAAGCTGGCGATCTCGACCTCCAGGACTGGGTTCCTAGCTATGAAGGTCGACATGGAGCAGGCCTACGACAAGATGTCGTGGGAGACGCTGCGGCAGGTTCTGGTCATGTTTGGGTTTCCGGAGGTGTTTGCTAGATGGATTCTGTAGTGTGTGGAGGGGCCGCAATTTGCGTTGCTCCTCAACGGGCGACGTACGAGGTGGATCGAGGCGAGTTGTGGCTTCCGACAGGGATGCCCCCTCTCACCTTATCTGTTCATTCTGTGCTCTGAGCTTCTCTCGCTTGCCTTCAGCCAGCGGGGGAACTCATTGGGCGTTATGGTTGCGACTTTAGGCCCGCGGATCTCTCACTTGCTTTATGCCGACGACATCTTCATCACGTCGGATGCCACCACGCCTTGTGTGGATCAGTGTCTTGCCGTCTTACAGGAGTACTGCACTTGGACTGGGCAGCGGATCAACAGATCGAAGTCCATGGTTATGTTTGGCAAGTCCACCCCTACGGGGACGTGCGGCAGGCTAACTCGCCGCTTGGGCTTCTAAAGGGTTCGAGAGTTCACTTACTTGGGCATTTTGCTGGCTATGCGCAAGTTGAAACGCTCCGACTTCTCACACCTGCTTCTGAAGGTGGCGGTGAAAGTTCGGGCTTGGGGGAACCACCACCTCTCCTTGGCGGGTCGGGCCACCCTCGTCAGGTCGGCGCTCCTGGCCACATCGATGTTCCTCTATACACATTGTCATGTGCCTCGCTCGGTCCAGGAGTCTATAGAGCGGCTAGCGCGGTTTTTTCTGTGGCAGAGGGCCCCTTCCCAGCGCAGAATGCACTATGTCAGCTGGGAGCAGTGTTGCTCTCCCTCTGTCGGGGGTGGTCTTGGCTTCCATGCGGTGAGTAGGTGGTAGGGCCCCTTGCGGGCAAAGTTCGCCTGGGAGATGATGCAGCCGGGATCCTCTCTTTTCCACAGGTTGGTTTCGGCCCGGTATATTGGCCGCCTTTAGCGGGAGGGGATCACCCGACGCGACTCTCCGGTTTGGCGGCTCATAAGGGAGGGCGATGAGTTCCTTCGGCCCCTGCTCCGCAGGCAGATTGCGGATGGGGATTCTGTGGATGTGCTTGCGCACGCTTGGATTCTTGACCGGCCTCTCTCCCGGTGGCCCACTTTCGCTGACTGCGGCTCGCTGGAGTCGCTCCAGGTATCGACCTTCTTGCTTCCTGGCGGCGGTTGGGATGTTTCCGCTCTGTCTCAGTTTTTTGGGTCGGATCTTGTTGAGGTCGTCCTCCAGATCCCGGTCCACCGCTCATTTCCCCAGGACCGACCGGAGCTATGCACTCGCCTCAGCGGCCGTTCTATGGCCTCCCTCGCCTACATGGCCCAGTTTGACGGGGCTTGTACGGACTTTAGCTGGCTTCGGAAGCTGAAGCTTCATCCGCGGGAGCGGATGTTTTGGTGGCGGCTCCTGTGGGATGCGATCCCCACCCGGGCGTGGCTTGCCCGTCGGGGTCTTACTGCTGAGCGGGAATGTCCTTGGGGCTGCACGTCTGAGGAGACCCGGGACCATCTGGTCTCAGACTGCTGCTGTCTGCCAGCCATTCAGGTCGCTCTTCTGCGTTGGGGATACAGTATGCCCTCCTACTCCAGCCGGGAGACTGCGCGGGAGCATCTCTCCTCTGCCTCTGCCGGCGCGCTCGGTACAACAAGGGTTTTTTGCTGTGCGGTGTACCAGGCCTGGCGTGGCCGCAACGCCGAGATCCACAGTGGCGAGGTGGCGTCCTTTACTGTCATGGCGGCGACCATTGTTGAGAACCTCTCCATTATGCGAACTCTACCACTCCAGGGGCATTGGGGTACCACCCAGCCTCACAGGCTGTCGACACCACTCTTTTGGTGCCCCCCGCCCCCTGGATGGATAAAGTTCAATGTGGATGGTTCTCTCTCCTCGTCCGGGCTTGCTGGGCTTGGGATGGTGGCCCGCGATGACCGGGGTGCTCTCATCTTTGCTGTTGGGTCCTCGTTTTTGAACTGGGATCCTGGGGGAGTGGAGCTGGCGGCGTTCTTGGCTCTCAAGGATCTTATCCCGCCATCTTTATATGGGGTGCGCGGGGCTATTGTGGAGGGCGACTGTTTGACCCTTATGGACAGCTGTGCTGCTGGTTTGCGACGAGGCGACTGGAGCGTGACGGTGGACGGCGAGGAGGACTTCTCTTTTCTGAGCGGCTTCCCGCATCTCCGATTCCGGCATATTGGTAAGGCCAACAGAGTTGCTGATTTCTGTGCTCGTTTTGCCCTACGGGGAAACTTTGTATGGCTAGATGTTGATAGCACTCAGATCGAGTTTGTCGAGCTTGTTCGTGCAGACTTGGATGACATGATGTAGCTTTGTTTTCCTTTTTGATTTTTAATTTCATGCTATATGCACTTTTCCAAGAAAACGCGATGAGTCTGGGGGAAGGGAGGTGTTGATGGAAACAGGATAGAGAACGAAGTCACAAAGTTCAGGATGGTCGAAGACATGCAATTAATTAAATAGCATGTGATGGTGATAACAAAGTACCAATAGATTTTAGAAATCTACGTTTGGTGGATAATATCCAAAGTAATGTAAGTTTTGGGCTTCAGACCCAATTACTATGATGCGTCATCAATTATTGTATTGTTATGTCGTAGTCTGATCTTTATGTTGTATTAGGATTTATTAGGATGTGTCGAAGTTTTATGCAAATACCCCTTGCATGCTCTATTCAAGGACCATTGGGATCTTGTATGTTTATGCAATGAAGAAATCTATTTCCTTGTCTTTTATGTGAAATTATGAAGGCTCTCTCCTCTCTCGAGTACCCCTACCTAGGCTCTGCGGTTCCAGCTTCATTGTATCTTCCTCCGTCGGCATTCCCGCCTTTGGCCACCCCTCAGACATACTCCGGGCTAGGCCCATAACATGTTGGTATCAGATACCTACTGTATCTTCCGTCGTCATCATTGTTTCATCAAGCGGTGACACCTCCCATAGTTTTGTGTGACTCTAGTTCACGACCAACCAAATCTGTGCCTCCCACACATCCTTGCATAACCACTGATCTTTGTATTTGTAACAAGTCTTGAAGACTAGGGATGGAAATCCCATTCCACGGAAGTAATTGTAGCCTTCTTCCATGTTGTACCCTCCTTCCGACACCGTGCATCTTCTTCCAGCGCTGCTCATCATCAGACGCCCACTGCCAAACACAGCCTCCTCCTGGATCAACACAAGCCGTGTGTCGAGCTCATTCCATCTAGATTCAGTCGTCGTCAAGATCAACGCAAGTAACAATTTCCGATGGTTGTCTCCTACCTCTTCAGTATCATCGAGCGGCAGCCTCCATCCTTCTTGTTAAAGATATTAATATTATGTATTTATGTGTGGTTGGGGTTTAGTCCCGCGCCATAGTTTTAGGTGTGACGGTCTCCCCAGCATACAACTCGCAAGAATGACTACCGGCACCCCCAGCATCCAGCTCGAAAGGGTTCAGCCTAACCAAATGGGTTGCAGCTCATGCACCCCAACCCCTCTCTGTCCCACCACAGGGCACAGTGGGTTGTTGGAGAGCGCAGTCCTCCTTTTCATGAGGAATGGTTCAGTTAAGCGGCAGCGCAGGGACTTCCCAGGAGATCACCCATCCCGTGACTACTCCAGCCCGAGCACGCTTAACTATTAAGTTCTTCCACTCCTCATCATCAATTGACCCGCAGTCCCCCTTTGCATAGGCATATCCTAAATCTTGGCAAGATCTCCTCGTAGTGTCTGCAAATCACTAGCCTGAAACCACACAAACCTCCACTATTATGTCGACTTGACCACTCTTCACCTCCAAGCTCCGGCCAACGGAATCTAATTTTATTTATCTTCCAAGGCCTCTAGCCGCCGGATTATTATAGAAATCCTCCTTCCCTTACTTTTTTGCAGATTCATACCTCCATGTTTGTGACCAATTGTTGATTTGATGCATCTTCAGTGATTTCTCAAATGACGACCGACAAACAACTACTAATATTTGCATTCAGGTAGTTTAGTTTTATCAATTTTGACAGAATGATTTTTTTTTTTTTTGTATATCTATGATCGATTTCTGCAATTGATTGTGCATATACATAACAAGCACTTTCGTACCAAAATATTATCATGTTTTACCAATTAATTGTGCATATACAAATTTGGTCAACAAATAATTTTTGGTAATTTGGTCAACAAATATTTTTTTTTGGTAATTTAGTCAACAAATAAATTTGGTCTCTCTCTCTCTCTATCTCTCGCTCTCTTTTATGCATCTATCTATCTTCTATCTATATCTATACAACTTAAAAAAAATACCCTAATTAAGTAATTAGGTTAAATAAAAAAAATAACGACATTCAAAAATCTCAACCATGCATTATAACTCTCCATTCTCTACTACCTTCAATTTATAAACCCGATCCCTGACTTTACTAATCTCTCCGTTCCAAGCCGTCTCCCTCTTCCGGCTCTCCTCCCTTCATACACGCCCCCCTCTCTCAAAGGTGATAGGGAAAAATCCATCCAGTGCTCGGTCTCTGCATCGCAACTTCAGCCGGAAACACACACACACACATGGGGTTATTGACTATAGTGAAAAAAATAAAGAGGTTATGCAACACACGCCCATAATTTACTATTAAAACTCTATTTGTTATTTTACTATGGGTCACTTAGAACACACTTGGAGGTGGTGAATGGTGTGATGAGTGTTTTTTAGTTTCTTATTAGATTTATCAAGATTATCAAGACAGCACACACAGAAAGCACACAAAAATTTATAGAAGAATATCTTGGGTAATCCTCTCCGGACCACCTATCTAGCAATGTGCTAGACTAGGCAAAACTCCTCCAAATCTCAGATCTCACAACATAGATCCTACCTCAGTCTTCACCACAGACTTACACTCAGGCTACCAAAGCCCTACCTCAATCTCTACACCCAAAGATCTACAGTCAGATCTTCTCCAAGATCTTAACTCAGATCCAAAGGATTTTACACTCAGATTCTCACTGAAATCATACAGCTCAGACTCCAAGAGTCATACAACTCAGGCTCACAATAAAGCCCTACACTCAGATCTCAAAGAGATCTTACAGCAATGGTATAAAGTGTCTGTTTACAATACAACTTAGACTCGGATAATAAAAAGAGAATAATCTTGAGTCTTCTTTAAAAGCACAACAATAAGACTTTTTCTTTCTTGATCAGATTTTTGAAATAATCTTCTTGAAGAATAAAATCTGGATCAGGAAAATTTCTTGCAGAAAGAAACTTCTTACTCAGATAAATGTTCTTTAGAGAGAATTTGATCGACTGAGTAATACTTGAGTAGATAAATGAATCAGATCTTTGATTGAACGGACTCCTAAAGATTTTAAGAATTTTTGAGAACGAACTGTAGCAACACGTAGATTTCTTCCTTAAAAAAAATTGGCCATCAATCTTTTATAATAATAATAATGGCAACAATAAGCAAACTGAAACTTCCCTCCAACATAATGCCTCTAAACCAAACACAAGCAGAAACTTTAAGCATATCCAGAGGCTATTTGGGTGGGTTGTGGCGGTTGAGGATGGAGCAGTTAGAGATGAAGATAAAGTCATAAAATAATGGTTTTGATCGGAGCTCCCTCCACGCGGTTGAAATCAGGCATAAAATGGCAATTTGGGGATCGTTGGTCTCAAATGGAGGCTTTGAAATGAGTAAAAAAATAGCATTTCAGGCTCTGTTTGGTTGGGCTGTTGCTGATGAAAAGATGCTGATGGAAAGCTGCTGATTCTGGAAAACGGAGTTTTGCTAAAAAACTGTTCGGATGAAAAGTGCTGATTCTGAAAAACGGAGTTTTGCTAAAAAACTGTTTGGATGAAAAGTTGCTGATTCTGGAAAATGGAGTTTGTAAAATGGAGTTTTAAAAATGTTGTTTGGAAACAAAACGAAGTTTTGAGTGAAATTTTTTTCTAACCAAATATATGAAAAATAAATATATTTTCCATCATATAATACCAAATACAAAAACATAATGTCCACATGAACCATATGTCATGATATCTCCTACGATCTAGATTTATACAACTGATCCGCTATACTATCACGTAGCGCGATCATCTCTTCTACACCACCTGCAGTGTCAGGGCATGTATCTTGCCGCTCTTGTGTGGCCACTCCATCATCTCTACCCCTCTGCTCTGACTCACTGAAATCAAAATCCACACGCGAAGGATGCCGTCGAATGAAATTATGTAAAGTCATTGTGGCCATCACAATATCTGCCTGTTTGTCAAAGCGAAAGCTCAGCATATCCCGCAGTATGGCCCACTTCTTCTTCCATACACCGAAAGATCGTTCTATCACACTTCTAAGCGATGAATGCGCATGATTGAACATCTCTCGACGTCCTTCTGCGCGACGTCCACCACGGGCAAAGTCTGGCAGATGATACCTTGTATCTGGATATGATTTTAAATATTCTTTTTGCAGAGGATAGCCAGCATCAACCAAGTAATATTTTCCTGAAAAATATTATAAAATATTTAAAAATTGATATATTTTTTAAAGTAATAATTATATGAACTGAATTTTTACTATTTACCTTGAGGTGGATGAGGGAACGTATAACGAGGATCAGTAATTGCATAATTGAATATCCGACTATCGTGTGCAGATCTCTTCCAACCTGCCATAACGAAAGTAAAGCACATGTTGAAATCACAAGCCGCCATGACATTGTGTGTCGGTCTGCCCTTTCTCCCAATATATGAAACTTGACCTCCCACTGGTACGCACGCGTCGACATGTGTTCCATCTATTGCCCCAACGCAATCTTTAAAAAAAGGCATATAACGCCTGTCATACATAATCTCTGGCGTAGTGCAGCTGAAAGACCTATCTGATGGTTGAATCACTTCCTCGGCTAACTTCAACAATGCGCGAACACCTCGAGCAAAAAATCTGCTAGTTGTCTTCGTAGAGTGCTGAAATCGCTCGGGTGTTTTTCTCATTGATTCATTATGCGACAAAATGTACACTGTCAATGCTAGGACTTCTCTAGATGCAGTTCTTCTTGTGCCCTGAAAACCACACTTCTCTTCCAGAGCATGCAAGAGATCCATAAAAATTTCTTGACTCATCATGAATGAGTCATGAAATCTAACTCGAGTACCACGAAGTAGCTCTCCGACCCATTTATCGCCGATTTGCTTTGAAGTCATGGATGGAACTGGATGGTTTAACAGCGATGTGTGTTCGGAGATATAACATATTACTACCACCACATTTTGATGATGGGCGATAACACAATTTCTTCTAAAGATCGCGTGCTTCTCGTGCTCTGTTTTGGTATTCTCCAATTCATCACTAGACATTTTCTGTTAAATAAAAGCAATACCAAGAATTACAACATCAGAAATAGCATGTTAAAATCTCATAATATCCATAATGTCCACATCAAGTAATTAAACATAATGCAATGAAATAGTGTTATCATCACAACCAGAAAAAAGATAAAAGTGTCCACATCAAAACAAAAAATATAACATCCATAGTTCAATAGTAAAAATATAACATCATGTCTCCTACTACGCCCCACGAGTAAATCGGTTTTTCAGCCACTTTATGTTCATGCCTTCCGGAAGGCACATGAAAGTCTCTCTATGTTTTGTTTCCATCAAATATGTGATGGCAAAATCATAGAAGTCTTCATTGGATTGCACTTCTGGGTACGTGCCTAATTTTTCTAGCGCAAGTCCAATAGTAAAAGAAGAAGATAAAATCACTTGTGGCTCCTGGATGCTTCGACTTATGATCTTCGAGGACTCGATCAAATCTTCTAACACCGAGCTAGTAGCTTTCTTCTTTCCTTTCTTTCTTTTTTTGCTTGTTTCTAAGGTCTCAGCTGGATGAGGAACTTCGCTAACCTCAGTGTCATCATGTTCATCCTCTGACATTGCTCTTTCATCGATAGACTCCGTAGCAAGATTCCTGGAGTGAGGAGTGCAAGAATGATGTCCTATAGCAACAACCGAACTGAACATCAAGTTCAGTTTATCCTCTAACTCTGGGGGGATTCCGACATATCTGTATTTCTTTGTCAACGGGACAACCTAAAAAATAAAGGGTTTTAAATTAGAGATTGAAAAATTTAAACTACTAAATAAGAAATACCAATGATTTTAATTACTAAATACCTTCAATCTTTCGTCCCACCACTCGTCTGAGGCGTCTAGTTTTCCTCGATGGATTCCAACCCAAACCGATCTCACCACGTTTCAACTCTGTTCATAATTTCCACTCTTTCTTCAAATGATCCCATTTATTCTTAAGTTGGACTTTATCATATTTTTTACCGGTCTGTGCTTCAAAATTTTTCATAACATTTGTCCACCCCTGTTTATTAAAATGTGTGGTTGGTCGATTACCACGCTCTATCTCTTTTATGCAGATATCACAAAATAGAATCACATCGTTATTGTCCCACATAGCAGACACCGCACCATCCTTTGCTTTGCCCATCCTTAAAACATTAAACAACATTAAACAATAACATACACCAACAAATAAACCAACAACACACACAACACCAACATACATACGCCAAATAACACAAACAAATACACCAACACACACAAAAACAATACACCAACACATACACAAACACAAAATAACCACAAAAAACAATATGATAACCAACACACATACACCAACACACACATACACCAACAGACATACACCAACACACACACACACACATACACACACATTCACATACACACATACATTCACATACACACACACCCCACCACAACACACAGACTAATTTAGAAATATATGCATCATTGAAATAGCATATAAATAGAGAAAATCATGCAATTACATCTCACTACAACCTTTCATGATCTCTGATTACATCACAGAACTCAATATAATACAAACAACTAGTAATTCTAGGAACTAGGATCAAACAAGTTCATCATAAGATATTATAGAATTAGTAAAGACATGCACAGAAAAACTCAATTCTCAAATGAAAATGAAAATCTGCAAGGTCTGCTTTTTCGACCCTATTACAAGAGAAAAAAAATGAAGATGCAGTATTTTTGTATGGAGCTAATGCAGGTGTAATTATATGTTGCAGATAAATGAAGCTCATGCGGAGTTCATTTCAGCAATGGAAGCTCTGTTCGAAAGATACAAAGCAAGAGCTGAATACTCAGATCTCCATTTGAGACTCGTTTGACATCTTTGCCAAATATAATGAAGATAATTTTAAGGAAAAAAAACCCAGTGAAAAAAGATGCAATTTGAAATCATTCGAGTTGAATTTCAATAGATATGATATGAAAATTTATATATGCAATTTGTGGTGTGTGTGTGTATGTACGAAATCAACTCGAGTTGCTGTAGAGATTTTTTGACTATCGAATGAAATTCTGAATAGGAAATGCTGAACTAACTGAAAAGATAAAGAACAAGAGGATCTAAAGATGCTAGAAATAATTTATGATTCATGTGATTCAGATTATATGGCATGTATCATGAGCAAGATTGGTTAAAATTGCACAAATCCAAGATTTAAGAAAAGAAAGCTTTTCATGTCACATTGTATTCCTAGGTTTTGGTTCTTAATTCCATCCCTCACATCCATCTACAGCCTTCAGATGAGGAAAAAGATGAAGAAAAGAGAAACTTGACTGCTTCAGATTTGAATTCTACAAGCTAAAAACTGGCAGAAATTGTATATTTTCTTAAGAGATCAATCCTTCATGAATGGAAATCCTTCATGAATTCAAGGAGAGCACATACACACACACAACACAACATACATACACACACACACCACCACAACATACATACACACAACACAACACAACACAACACAACACCACCACAACATGCATACACACACACACCACCACAACATACATACACACAACACAACACCACCACAACATACATACACACAACACAACATACATACACACAACACAACATACATACACACAACACCCCCACAACATACATACACACAACACAACATACATACACACACACCACCACCACAACATACATACACACAACACAACACCACCACAACATACATACACACAACACAACATACATACACACACCACCACCACACCATACATACACACAACATACATACACACAACACAACACAACATACACACACACACACACAACACAACATACATACACACAACACAACACACACACACACACACAACACCAACACACACATACACACACACAACACAACATACATACACACAACATACATACACACAACACAACACAACATACATACACACACACACAACACAACATACATACACACAACACAACACACACACACACAACACAACACACACACACACACAACACCAACACACACATACACACACACAACACAACATACATACACACAACATACATACACACAACACAACACAACATACATACACACACAACACAACATACATACACACAACACAACATACATACACACAACACAACACACACACACACACAACACCAACACACACATACACACACACAACACAACATACATACACACACACCACCACCACAACATACATACACACACACCACAACACATACACAGCTTATGGCCTAAATGGGAATACACAGCTCAGCAATGGGGCATACAAAATGGAGAGCCGCATAGTACTACCTGTTGCATTTTCTCAATCAATGGGGCATACAAAACTGAAATAATACACACACACAGCACAACATTGCAATCAGCTCGCACAAAAACGGGAATACACAGCGCAGAAGAACAAAAACGGGAATAAAAAATCTGTGGAATAGAAGAGGAATCAATGGCAAAGTGGAAGAAAAAATACCCTAATAGACGGAAACGAGCAGATCTGCAGTGTTATAGGGCAGAGAAGTCTCCGACGAGATGAATGATCAGCTCGGACCTGCAAAGGGGCGGAAAATTTTACGTGCGGCTCGCGTAGAACCCTAATAGACGGAAACGAGAAGTAAATCGAACCTAGGAGGTGTCGTCGACGGGCGGCTCGCCGTCGGAATGGAGGATGTCGAGCGATTTTTGGTCGTCGGCGGCTGCACGAAGAGAGGAGAGAAGAATCGCGGAGAAGAAGGCGCGAGTCGCGGCTGCGGTGAGACGGGCTGAAAAGTTGCGGTTCACGAATAGGTATAAAGGGCGTTTATTAATAAACGCTGGTTCTCAAAAAAGCCAAATCAAACGCAAATTATGGCCTAAAGTGCGTTTTCGGCCAACCACACAGCAGCCCATCAGCTAAACCAAACGGGCACTCAGTCTTCTAAAAAACATAACGGAGAAAAAAATGCTCAGAAAAACGGAGCCCATATCACAAATGGCTCGCCTTGGAAATCTATAATGATGGCACATGTCCAAGCTCAGGCCAGTCTCAATGCCTTGATAAATATTCAGTGTTGGGGCCTGCCTATTCATGATTCTTAGTTGCCTCTCTTGAATGGAAAACCAAAGAAATTTTAACCCAATTGAGCTTAGTGCATAACACAGCACGCCATTACTAAAAGCTCGGTAGATCACTGCACATACACACACACACTATTAAAAACCCAAATCTCTCACGTTAGTTTGCATAAATACAGGTTACCCCCCTCTATCTTTTGAAACTACAAAAACATCCCCTGAATTTCAATTTAATCCAGGGGTATTTTTGTGCATGCATGTCATAAAATGTAAACTCATAGAGGAAAATTTTAATTCACACAACACAAGCAAAATAGGCCATGTATTAAACCACACAGAAGGTAGAAATAAAAAGAGAGGGAAAGAAAAATAATGTATGGATGACCACAATTACTTAAGAGAGAGAAGGAGAGGGAGAGGAAGAGAGAGAGGGGGAAATAGAGGCTCAAAATGTTCATAGAACCTGTAATAAATAGAGGGAGAGAGTGAAAAAAAAACTCTCATCACCTTTCACAAGCCTTGGAACTGAAAATTGGCTGCATGGGTTGATTAAGCATCAGAGCTCAAGCCATCCTCGAAGCTTTTACAAATATTCAGCGCATGGGCTGCCCATGATTCCTCACTGCCTCAGAAAAATTAAGTTCAATTCGGGGTAGTCATTATATATGTACGTGTGTATATATAGTTATGGAGGGATTGGGCTTTTTAATCTTCTGTGAAGTTTTACTAACAATAATGAGGAATTTTTAACAGAAGAAGTTAAGGCGGACAACACACTCATCTCTTCATAGTCGGTTTAAGGAAGAGCAAAAAGGACGAAGAAGAGAGAGAGCGCCAACCATCATCATCCCCATAACCACAAGCCTTCAGTTTTGCATCTTCGAAACGATAAGGGCCTTTGGCTTGGTGAAAACAGAATGCGGGCACAAATTCTGTAACATCTTGAATCCGATGAGAGCAGGGAGTGCCTTTGATGTAATAAAGCTCAGAGAAAGACAACTCCTGACGAAAAACATGATACAATATAGGCCTTTTTTATTTCTCGCTATTATTTACCTTATCAAACACTTTTTGAAGAAATATATTGGAACTCATAGGCACATAGATTGGAAGAGCAACAGAAGGGGATAATGCAAGGTGTATTTCTTATGTTGCAGATAAGAATCAGCAATATGCTCTTTAGCTAGAAGACTTCTAGAAATGGGCAACTCGTCAATGCCCAAAAAAAGGCATGCATAGTATTTTAAAAGTAGGATCAACTCATTCTTAGAACCTGTCGAAAAAGAGGAGGGGGAGAGAGAAATGGGGGGAGAGGGAGAGAGGGGAAGATAGAGAGAGAAGAATCTTACATTTCAGATGACTGGGCTTGGAAATCAGTAATGGTGGTACTGATAACTAAGAATCCAAGCTCAGGCCTTTATCAATACCTTCACAATTATTTAGTATGTTTTCTGCCAACCCATGATATCTCATTGCCTCTCTTTGAATCATTTTGATTTGATTTTGAATCGAGTAAAATGTCAAGCAAATTTGTAGGGGGTCAAATGGCTCGATTATGAAAAATTAGGGGTTACAACATTCCTTTTGAAACTTACACGAGGTCAAATGTCTTTTCTCTACAATATAGGGGTGCCACATGTACTTTGCCCAAAAATCAATAATCAGCACCAAAAGACCAGCGGAAGTTTTGGATATATATATATATAAATTGAAAGTAGGGAGAGATCCAAGAAATGATAGAAGATTTCAAAATGCTTCAAAAATTTCAAATCAAGAGAAAGGCTCAGATGGTTTCCAAAGAACTTCATAAAGAGAGAGAACTCATATCCCCGAGCTTGGATACTTCGAATTCAACAGATCGCATGGATTGCCCGGTAAAAATTCACCCATAGGCCATCATCAATGCCTTAAATCATTATTATACACATGGACAATCCATAATTCATCATTGCCTTTCTCAAAGAAAAAGAGAAGAAATGAATATCATCAAACATATTTTAAAATAGAATAGTTTTGTGCGCGCGAAAAAGAGTGCGGAGACAAATTCAAATCTAAATTCCACGGAAGTTCTCTCACAAATAGAAAAAGGCAAGGATGTTTTTGAAAAAGCTTCATGGAACAGAGAGAAGTCTCATCCTTGAGCTTCAATCTTTAGATCCAATAATGATTGCACGGGTTGCCTGATTTAAATTCCACACTTAAGCCATCCTCAATGCTTTTAACAGTTATATACACATGAATTGTCCATATTTCTCAAAGAAAACAAAAAAATATTAATAGCACAAAACCAATTTGAAAATAGAATAGCTCTATACTCAGGAAAAAAAATTGGAGACCACAAAGTGGGTGAGGGGAGCAGAAGAGAAAGGGGGGAGGGGAGAGAAAGAGAGTTTAATGTGGACAACCATCCATCATTATGTACAATATGGAATCCCACAGATTATTCTTCATAATTTCGTCCTTGGGAGCGTCAGATGGATACAACAAAAAAACAACAGTCAAACCTTTATCCTACCATAGTGGGGTCGGCTATATGGATCCTTTGTTGCCATTGCACCCTATCTTTAGTCATAATCTCACTAATGCCTAAGTGCATCATGTCATTCTTTATAGTTTCATTCCAACTCTTTTTTGGTCTATCACTCCCCCGTCAAACATGTCTACTGGTCAGGGGTGTATCCAGGAATTTCAACAAGGGAGGCCAAACATCTCTTCCTCCAGCCCAAAAAAATAATTGAACGTCTTCAACTTACCGGAGCCGTTTCTCCCTAATCCGGTCAACGTATTTGACGTATAAGTAGTCAAAATTCATTGTATCGACAAGATGAATACAAATCCACCAACCTTTTTGTAAAATTCTGGGGGAGGGGGGCAGCCCGCCCCTAGAACCGCCCCTGCTAGTGGCTAAACTTTCACAACGCCTAACAGATGCCTCTAATGGTCTCCTTTGTACGTGTCTGAACCATCTTAATCGAGCTTCTCTCATCTTCTCTATAATTGGTGTCCCTCCTGTCTTATCCCTGATATATTCATTCTTAATTTTATCTAGTCTCATGTGTCCACACATCCACCTAAGCATTCTCATCTCCGCAACTCTCATTTTTTGCTCATCTATGCATTTCACTGCCCAACACTCGGAACAATAGAGCATGTGTGTCTAATAGTCAGATGGATACAATTTCATTATTAAAACGAAACAAAATAAACATGTATCCTGATCATTCAACCTTGAAACTTTAGCCATCATCATCAGCAGCAGCATAACAGTAAAAATAAGAAGCAGCAGCAGCAAAATTCTCCCCTCCTATAATGCTTCTATGACAAACAAACAACAGATTCTTCAAGCAAAAAAGATTATGGCTCCGTTTGGCACAACGTTTTTGCTCCGGTGAGTTTGGACAAACGAAGAAGAATCCAATTCAAGCCATCCCCAATGCTGATATTCAGTGTGTTGTGGCATGCCTATCCATAATTCTTTGTTGCCTATCTTGAAAGAAACATGAGAAATTACAAAACCAACAAAGCTTAATTCAACAAAGCTTAAAGCTGACCCTTGATGTAAGCCAACAGTGATAGAGAATTCTTGTGTTAATCCTCCAGATGTCCTCACTCTCGTCGCTGAATTTGTATGCATATTTTTTATTACGTCAATGTATGATACATTTACACATTTCTTTTCCAAGACTTTCCATAAAACCTCTCTTGGAACCCTATCATAAGCCTTCTCAAGACATGTACACAAATTCAGTGACGGATAATAATAATATAACAATAATAAGCATTGAGGACAAGCGAGGGATAACTTGAATCTGTAGTATAATAATAATAACAATAATAACAAGCGAAAGATAACTCCTCTCTTCCATAATGCCTCTAAACCAAATGCAATCTTGGAACTTCTCTCTCGCACATCCTAAAGCATCATTTTTGGGAATTTCACAAAATGTCGCATTCTTGGAAATTCCTCATGCAATTGCCAAAAAAGATTAAAGAGGATTCAAATCGAAATTCCACACAAGTTCTCTTTCAAATAGAAAAAGGCTCGGACGTTTCCAAAAAAAACTTCATAGAACAGCGAGAAGTCTCATCCTTGAGCTTCAATCTTCAGATCTAACAATGATTGCACGGGTTGCCTGATTTAAATTACACTCTTAGGCCGTCCTCAATGCTTTTATCAGTTTAATACCACAGGAATTGTCCATATATCGTCATCGCCTTTCCCAAAGAAAACAAAAAAAATGAAATTAATAGCATGCAAAACCAATTTGAAAATAGAATAGCTATATACTCATGAATAAAGTTTTGTAGACCACTAACTCAGAGAGGGGAGATGGAGAGAGAGAGAGGGGGGGAGTTTAATGTGGACAACCATCCATCATATGGAATCCCAGAGAGATCTTATCTTTAAAGAAACACAAGAAATTATAAAACCAACAAAGCTTAATTCACAACACAACACATCCGTCCTTTTTGAACTATCGATCACACTCACTGCGGGAAATATCTTGGTCATCCAACTTAATGACGGAGTCATCCATCCTTCTTGCACTACTAAATTTAAGCTTCATATACTCCGTTCATTTTGAATAAGTATTGCTTGTCAGATATGTCTGATGAGCTCATCAAAGACAAGTGTAAAGAGATAAAGTATAGGAACATAACATTTTATCATAAAATTCAAGTCTCGGAGGTAATGATGCTTTAAAGAAGATAAAAAATGAAAAGGCGGTTGGGCTTGACGATATACCCATCGAAGTATGAAAATATCTAGGGAATGAAGGAATTTTGTGGCTTACATGTTTTTTCAATAAGACACTGAAGTCAAAGAGGATGTCAGACCAATGGAAAGAAAATATTTTGGTATCTTTGTATAAGAACAAATGAGATATACAAAATTGTGTTAATTTCAGGTTGCACCCCTAAAAGTTAGCATAATTACAGGTTGCACCCCTCTTAATTTTGAAATTACAATAACCTCCCCTGAAGTTTACATTTCGAAACGTTCATGCACAAAAATACCCCCTCTGAGTAAATTTTTAGATGGGTCTTTTTGTGCATGGATGTTACGAAATGTACTCTTACAAGAGAGGTCTATGTAATTTCAAAAGTAAGAGAGGTGGCCGGTAATTTAGTAAACTTAGAGGGGAGGTCCAGGTAAATTGACCTATGAACATATACATATATACATATCTATATGTAGATGTAGACATGTGCATATATATATGTAGATGTAGATATGTGCATATATATATAGGTAGATATATATGTAGATATGTGCATATATATATATATAGGTAGATATATATATATATGTGCATATATATATAGGTAGATATATATATATGTGCATATATATATATAGGTAGATATATATATACACACACACACACACATGTAGAGAGAGAGAGGGAGAGAGAACATGATCCACCATTCCTATAATAATGAATTTTTTCGGAAAATACCTCTGTTCTTGAAGTGAAAAACGGACTGTTGCTGTCTGTGGATGTAGCCCATCTTTGGGTGAATCATGTAAATTTTTCTTCTGTGTTGTTGATTTTTTGGGGGTTTATTCATTCTACTCTCTCAAATCAAAATTTGCTATAGGATTTCTTCCCCAGTAAAGAAAGGCTCAGATGGTTTCCAAATTCTTCCATGAAGAGGTATAAACTCATTCATTAATATCCAGCCATTCCAATTTCAACAATGATAGTATGGGTTGCCCCAAAACCCTAAACCCTAGAATCCAAGCACCGGGCCATCCTCAATACTATTACCATTGCACATGGCTTATCCATGAATCGTCATTGCCTTTCTCAAAAGAAAAAAAATTAATAGCACCAAAAAAAAATTTTAACTCCAACTTATTTCAAAATAAGACAGCACGGAATAACTATATAATAGTAAACAGTAAGAGAAAGAAATCTATGCCAATGAAAGGAAAGCATCAAAATTTAATATAGGATTTCTTGCACACAAAGAAAGGCTCCTATGGTTTCCATAATAGGGCCCTTTAATACTGGGAAATAATTGACATTTGGCCCTTATTAACTCCAACTTATTTCAAAATAAGACAGCACGGAATAACAATATAAAAGTAAACAGTAAGAAGGAAATATATGCCAATGAAAGGAAAGCATTAAAATTTAATTAGGATTTCTTCCACACAAAGAAAGGCTCTGATGGTTTCCATAAGCTTCAATGAAGAGATAAAACTCTCATTCGTAGATTCGTAGAGCTCTGGCCATTCCAATTTCCCAACTATGATTGCACAGGTTGCCAGATAAGAATCAACGCATCAGGACAGCCTCAATGCCATTACCATTGGGCATGGCCTATCCATGATTTGTCCTCATCGCAAAACAAGTAATACTACACTTCTCAAAAAGTTTCCTAGACCCCCCTGAGAGAGGATATAGAAAGAGAGATAATGTGAATGAAATGATGCAAAAAAATCAATCATTGCCTGAAATAGAGAACTAATTAAAAGGATTAAAAAAACAAATTTCAAGCTAGCTAAAATTTAGATAACTATCATTTTAACTCATCAATAAAAGAAATTTCAAGCTAGAAAAATGCTTCTCAAAATCGAACAGTGGAAAGATTGAGGGGGGAAGAATGTATTCTACTGATTTCAGAACAATAAGACAGCCTAATAGGCAGAAAATGGAAAGCCTTGTTGCTCAGTTTCATAATTCTTCCCCCAGCTCTGCCATCAGGACTCAGTTTGGTGTTCTCACTACAGTTAACACTTAGGCGCCGTCTGACGCGGCAATGGTGATCATAAACGTTCAATATGGCACACCGAAAAGTCATGAGATGAATATGTATATATAATTAAAATATGTATGTGTGCTTGTATGAGAAAGAGAGTGTGTGCGCACGTGTACGGGCAAAAACAGAAAAGTCATGACATGAATATGTATTTATACAAAAGAAACTTTCATGGGTTTTTAGTGATGTTATAAGCACACCAATATTGACTACTCACATCCTAAAAAACATTTGTTTTCTCTGAGAGTAACAGAAAATAGCAACATTTAGAGAGCTTCTTCTTCTATTATTTTCTTCTTTTGAAATCCATTAACAGAAGGTACTCTCAAGAGCGATATTTGCAATCCACCCATCATCGCCCATATTTAAAGGATGCTATAAGCACACCAATATTTAGAGCAATGTTATAAGCACACCGATATTTAGAGCAATGTGATAAGCACTTAGAACAATGATATAACCACACCGATATTTAGAGCAATGATATAACCACACCATGTGCTCTGAATGTCAAAGTGCTTCACCAATGCTCATAAATCTGAATGAAGGAAGCATGGTTATGTGCACATAAATCAAAATGGATTCTTGGGTCTGCCCTCTCTGATGTCATTGACTTTGATTTGAGGGCATGATTCCGCAGCAAACGCGACGGTATATGGGGCCACTATTTCAGTGGTACTCTGTAAGCAGCCGCTTTGTGCATTTATTGTCAAAGGTTAGGTCTTTCTCCTCTGAGAGAAGCCACATTGTGCATAGTGCCAAAGGTTAGGTCTGTTTCCAATCTTCCCCCGCCCATACCCCAATGATTGGGGACTATATGGGTTCTGTGGTTGTTGTTGTTGATATAACCACACCGATATTTAGAGCAATGCTATAACCACACCGATATTTAGAGCAATGCTATAAGCACACCGATATTTAGAGCAATGTTATAAGCACACTGATATTTAGAGCAATGTTATAAGCACACCGATATTTGCAATCTACTCATCATCCCCAAATTTAAAGGATATTAGAAAAAAGGAACTCTAAAAAGCGATCTCTAATCTTCGGCCTTCAAATCCCAAAAATAGTCACATGGGTTGCCTGAGAATCCAAAGACTCACTCAGACCATCCTCACGCATTTGACAGTTTTCAGTGCGTGGTCATCAATGATCTAAGAGATGCCAAGAGAAACCTAAAGCAGAAGGAACTTATTTCTCACACAGCAGCAACATTCCCACCTCCTCTGTAGAGAAGGATAGAGAGAGCTAGAGAGAAAGAGAGCGTGCGGGAGTGAGAGAAGGAGAGAGATGCGAGCAATTACTTGAAAACTTCCTTGTCACAAACTTAGGCTGATGCATGGGTCCATTTTGAAATATGATTGCGTTCAGGCATTATAAATCAAGTTACAACCTATCCAGAGAAACAGAGAAAATAGCAACAGCTAGAAAGCTTCTTCTTCTCCTTCTTCTTCTCCTTCTTCTTCTTCTTCTTCTTCTTCTTCTTCTTCTTCTTCTTCTGTTTTTTTCCTTTTTGAGGGGTAGTAACAGAAGGAACTCTCAGGCGCTATCTCTAATCTTCGACTTTCAAATCCCAATAATGGTCGCATGGGTTGCCTGAAAATCCAAGGACTCAGACCATCCTCATGCATTTGCCAGTTAAGGGAACTATTTGAAGCAAATGAAAATTGAAGGGCCTATTTAAAACTAGGCCAAAAGTGAAGGGACCAATTTGAATATTTTGCCTATAAGGACAATAATTTTACATAAGAAATATAATTAATGATGAAAAAAATATTACTGATGAAAAAAGTATTAAATATGAAAATTTAAAATGCATAAATAAATTAAAGTAGCAGAGGAAATATTGAAAACAAAAAATAGTCAAACCTATCCTTAATAGGTAGAAAAGATAAAAAATATTGAATATAAATACATAAAATATTAAGAGTAATGTTCGGAAAAAGAAAATGCAATCCGATCTAACAGGTTCTCTAAATATAGTATACACAAATATATATAACAGATGACGCATTCTTGGAACTTCTCATGCAATTACCAAGAAAATTAAAGAGGATTCAAATCTAAATTCCACACAAGTTCTCTGTCAAATAGAAAAAGGCTCGGGTGTTTCCAAAAAAACTTCATAGAACAGAGAGAAGTCGCATCCCTGAGCTTCAATCTTCGGATCTAACAATGATTGCACGGGTTGCCTGATTTAAATTCAACTCTTAGGCCGTCCTCGATGCTTTTATCAGTTTTATACACATGAATTGTCCATATGTCGTCATCGCCTTTCTCAAAGAAAAGGAAATCCTCAAAGAAAACAAAAAAACTAATAGCATGCAAAACCAAATTGAAAATAGAATAGCTCTATGCTCAGAATTTTTTTTGGAGAACACTAAGTGGGGGAGGGGAGCAGGAGAGAAACAGAGGGGGGAGAGAGAGTTTAATGTGAACAATCATCCATCATATGTGCAATACAAAATCCCACAGATTATTCCTCATAATTTTCGTCTAGGACAGATTATGAACGCGTTGAGCATTGATTATGAACCGTCGTTCATGAACGCCTGATCTCACCTAAGGAACTTCAACAACTTTTAAGCTCAAAACTAGTTTTCGTTTCTTGATGGCGGTCATAACCATTGTCATGCCAAACATACATTCTATGACGGTAACGTTTTTATTCAAACTCACCGGAGCAAAAACGCCGCACCAAACGGAGGCCAAGTGGGGGGAGTGAAGCAGGAAAGAGACAGAGGAGGAAGAGATAGAGAGAGAGAGAGAGTTAAAAGTGAACAACCATCCATCATTATGAGCAATATGGAATCCCAGAGATTATTTCTCAAAATCTTCAGCCATGGGAGAAGTGCCAGATGGATACAAATTCATAAAAAAGCAAAACAAAATAAACTTCTATCGACTGATCATTTAAACTTGTATCCTCATGGCTCTGCATTTTCAAAGGATCAGAGTGAGATTTTAACATCTAGTAAGACTGTAAGAGAGAGATGCTCAGGTTGTTCTTAGAATTAGTAAAAAGAAGAGGAGAAGAAATTTCATCAAACATGTTTGGTCTTGGAAATCAACAATGGTGCACAAGTCACTTAGGGTCTGTTTGTTTCGGCGGTGAGAGTTGGAGCGGTAGGAATGAGAGCGTTGGCAATGAAGTAGTAGAAATGGAAGGGGGTAACTGCGGTCTCAAAAAAAGTCAAAACGGAGTTTTGGAGCAGTGGCAGTAGGAGTTGGAGGGTTACCAAACAATTTTTTGGCGTTGGTGTTTCCCCCCAACGCCAAGAAAAGACTTGTTAAACGGGGGAGGGGTAGACCAAAAAAGACTTGGAATGAAACTAAAAGGAAAGATATGATGTACTTGGGTATTAATGAAGCTATGATTAAAGATAGGGCGCAATGGCGACAAAGAATCCATATAGCCGACCCCACTATGGTGGGATAAAGGCTTGAGTGTTGTTGGTGGTGGTGGTGGTGTTTCCCCCCAACGCCAAAATGCAAGGTAAGGTTTGCCTGCATTTCACCCTTGTGGTGGGACCCTTCCCCGGACCCTCGCTGCATGGGGATGCTTTGTGCACCGGGCTGCCCTTTGGTGTTTTGTTACGGTCGAGCCCACCCCACTAAGGGGCCCGGCAAGCCGCAAGCAGGTAACCCTCTATTATCCTGGCATGGGGACCAGCGAGGGGCCCACCGACTTCAACAGGGCCGCGGCCCAGTGCAACCCCAACCCATTTCGGCACCCAGTCTAAGTGCCGCGGGATGTTGAGGTCGGGGCTTGAACCCCCGACCTCCTTGATAAGAAGACTTTAACATGTCCCTCATCACCAACTGAGCCGCTCAGTTGGTGATGAGGGACATGTTAAAGTCTTCTTATCAAGGAGGTCGGGGGTTCAAGCCCCGACCTCAACATCCCGCGGCACTTAGACTGGGTGCCGAAATGGGTTGGGGTTGCACTGGGCCGCGGCCCTGTTGAAGTCGGTGGGCCCCTCGCTGGTCCCCATGCCAGGATAATAGAGTTTATGTTACGGTCGAGCCCACCCCACTAAGGGGCCCGGCAAGCCGCAAGCAGGTAACCCTCTATTATCCTGGCATGGGGCTTGAACCCCCGACCTCCTTGATAAGAAGACTTTAACATGTCCCTCATCACCAACTGAGCCGCGGCTCAGTTGGTGATGAGGGACATGTTAAAGTCTTCTTATCAAAGAGGTCGGGGGTTCAAGCCCCGACCTCAACATCCCGCGGCACTTAGACTGGGTGCCGAAATGGGTTGGGGTTGCACTGGGCCGCGGCCCTGTTGAAGTCGGTGGGCCCCTCGCTGGTCCCCATGCCAGGATAATAGAGGGTTACCTGCTTGCGGCTTGCCGGGCCCCTTAGTGGGGTGGGCTCGACCGTAACATGTTTCACCCCAACGGAGATGGAGCAAAAACGCCCAAACAAACAGAGCCTTAAGAATCCAAGCTCGAGCCATCCTCAATGCTCATATTCAGTGTTTGCCTATCATAATTCTTCATTGCCTCTCTTGAAAGAACAACAACAACAACAACAACAACAGAACCCATATAGTCCCCAATCATTGGGGGTATGGGCGGGGGAAGATTGGAAACAGACCTAACCTTTGGCACTATGCACAAAGTGGCTTCTCTCAGAGGAGAAAGACCTAACCTTTGACAATAAATGCACAAAGTGGCTGCTCACAGAGTACCACTGAAATAGTGGCCCCCTATACCATCGCGTTTGCTGCGGAATCATGCCCTCAAATCAAAGCCAAAGACATCAGAGAGGGCAGACCCAAGAATCCATTTTGATTTATGTGCACATAATCATGCCCTCTCTTGAAAGAAACAGAAAAGAAATTACAACCCAGCAGAGCCTAATTCATAATACAACACATCTTTACTATAAGCTTTGTACATCAATGTGTGTATGTATATAGCATAGCCAGGAGGTATTTTTTTGCATGCATGTTATGAAATGTAAACTCATAAGGGATGTCATTGATATTTCAAAAGATAGAGAGGTGCAATATGTAATTTTGCAAACTCATAAGGGAGGTTTGAGTAATATATATATAGGAATAATTACCAAAACTTCCCCTGAAAGTTAGCATAATTACATGTTTTACCCCTCTTATTTTTGAAATTACAATAACCTCCCCTAAAGTTTACATTTCAAAACATCTATGTACAAAAATACCCCCTCGGAGTAATTTTTCAGGTGGGTCTTTTTGTGCATGGATGTTATGAAATGTACTCTTCCAAGAGAGGTTTTTGTAATTTCAAAAGAGGGGTGCAACTGGTAATTTAGCAAACTTAGATAGGAAGTCCCGATAAATGTCCATATATATATATAAAGAGCGATGTTAAATGCAGGACGGTTTTGGCTATATGCAGGCCAAAAAATTATTCATGCAGGCCAAATTTCATATTTACATGCTATATTCAAAAATCAAATTAATATTTTCCTAAATAAATCACCAAGCAAAATAGCATTCATAAAATAAGTAAAATATCATGCGTGCGAGGTTACGTTGAATGTCACTGTTTCGTCAGTAAATCTGGGAGAGCTATTGATGGAGTATCCCTAAAGGCGCTAACCGCACCCCATCCATGGGGGTGCGGTTATCCAAAGAACCCCCACTAGTGACGTAACTACCCGAAGTATAACCATGGCCGCCATCGCCGCCATCGCCGTCATGGCCTCCATGGCCGCCAAGGCCGCCATGGCCTCCATGGCCGCCATGGCCTCCATGGACGCCATGGTCGCCATGGCCGTCATGGCCTCCATGGTCGCCATCGCAGCCTTCGCCATCATCGCCTCCATCGCCGACGCCGTCGCCATCGTCGTAGAAAATACCCATGAATAGCTTTAGGCCAGTTGTAATTTAAAAACACATCAGACTCGGACAAACGAGTAAACTCCTTGGGGACACGGTTGCATGGAAGGAAAAAATACATAAAACATGAAGTATTAAACTTCTCGAATCATTTTTCATGAAGTTTAAAAAGGAAAATTGATATCTTTTTTTTAAAAACTGTGGTCTGCATATAGCTAAAATCAGCCTGCGTTTAACATCGCTATTTTTAAAAAACTGTGGCCTGCATATAGCCAAAACTGGCCTGCGTTTAACATCGCTCTTTATATATACACAAATATTTTAGAGATAAAACCAGTTTTCTCTCTAAGCTCAGAAAGCCGCAATCATAGCCGTCCCATCTCATCGGATATGTATTCAAGATTGCAGTACGATGGGCTCGGACGATTATGATTGCGGTATTCTGAGCTTAGGTAGAAAACTGGTTTTCTCTCTAAAATTATATAGAGAGAGAGATCATGATCCATCATTCCTATAATAATGAATTTTTTCAGAAAACTGAATTCCGCCCACTTTTTGTAAATGCCTATGTTCTTGAAGAAGTGGAAAACAGACTGTTGTTGCCCGTGGACATATAGCTCATTTTGGGGTGAACCACGTAAATTTGTGTCTTGTGTTGTTGATTTTTAATTTAATTTTTTCATTCTACTCTCATTTTCGTAACAAAAAGGGTTCAAATCAAAATTTGATATAGGATTTCTTCCCCCACAAAGAAACGCTCAGATGGTTTCCAAATTCTTCCGTGAAGAGATATAACTCTCAATCATTGATATCCAGCCATTCCAATTTCAGCCATGATAGTATGGGTTGCCTAATGAGAATCCAAGCACTAACTAGGCCATCCTCAATACAATTACCATTGCACCTTAAGCATTGACAATAAATCAGAAACACAACTTAGGTTTTCTTCCTCATCCAAACTCCAATACTGGGAAATAATTGGCATTTGGCCCTTAAAAAAAGGTAAAGAAGGATATTTGATATTTTGTGATTGTTCATCAACACAGTAAAAAAAAACTTAACTCCAAGTTTTCAAAATAAGACAGCACGGAATATCGATATTATAGTAAACAGTAAGAAAAAGAAATATATGCCAATAAAAAGAAAGCATCAAAATTTAATATAGGATTTCTGAAAGGCTCCGATAGTTTCCATAATCTTCAATGAAGAGATAAAACTCCCATTCGTAGAGCTCCGGCCATTCCAATTTCCCAACTATGATGGCGGGTTACCTGATGCAAATCCACGCATCAGGCCATCCTCAATGCCATTACCATTGGGCATGGCCATCCTCAATGCCATTACCATTGGGCATGGTCTATCCATGATTCGTCATCGCCTTTCTCAAAAGGCAACATTCCGAACTCCCAACAAAACAAGTAATGCTGCACTTCTCAAGAAGTTGCCTAGACCCTTGATCGATGAAAAAAATTTAGGTGTGTTTCTCTCACCTAAGATCACTGTGCTTACGCGCATCAAACCGTTGGTTCTCCGTGATTGATCGAAATACTGTCGCATTTATCAATTAAAAATACTGTCAGTATTCCACAAAAACAGCTACGTTGTAGGATGCCAGATCATACGGCTGTATTTAATCTCCCACCTAAAACTAGGTGGGAGAACGCGCCTATATATTTCTCCTGATCGAGAGGATATAGAAAGAGAGATAATGTGAATGAAATAAAAAAGGGCAGCCCGGTGCACAAAGCATACCCGTACAGCGAGGGTCCGGAGAAGTGTCCCACCACAGGGGTGTAATGCAGGCAAACCCTACCCAGCATTTTTGCAAGAGGCTGCTTCCAGGACTCGAACCCGTGACCTCAAGGTCACCCGGCAACACCTTAACAATGCACCAAATTTAATAATAATAATATATAATATATAATGGATGGACGGAGAGGGATGCAAATCGACAGAAAAAGAAGCAGGGTAGAGAACTAGAGGCTCAGTTGACTTCCCGCGTCCTTCTAACAATAGTAGTTGCACGGGTTGCTTGAGAAGCATCTTCCCATGCCATCCTCAATGTCAACTACATAGTAGGAAAAATTCCATCTTCATTTCATTTCAGGCTATCATTCATCATCGCCTAGATAATGTGGATGAAATGATGCAAGAAAATCAATCATTGCCTGAAGTAGAGAATTAATTCAAAGGATTTAAAAAAAAATCAAGCTAGCTAAAATTCAGATAACTATCATTTTCACTCATCAATAAAAGAAATTTCAAGCTAGCCAAATGCTTCTCAAATTCAGTAAATCCCTGCTAGTCTTTCTTTTTAATTGGTTTCAGAACCATAAGATAGCCTAGTAAGCAATAGATGGGAAGCCTTGTTTCTCAGTTTGACAATTCTTCCCCAGCTCTGCCATCAAGGCTCAGTTAGAAGTTCTCACTACACTTCTATATGTTGGAATTCATAATTGCATTATTTTAAAACCCTCTAAAAACCGAAACATCACCGAAAAAGCTGACACTAGGGCTCCTTTTGGCGCAGCAGTGGCGGTCATGAACGCGGTGGTTATGAAACATCATTCGTGAATACCCGACCTCACTTAAGGAACTTCATCCACTTTTATGGTGAGAACCAGTTCTCTTTTCTTGTGGCGGTCATAACCATTGTTATGTCAAACATACATTCTATGACGGCATCATTTTTGTTCAAACAAAGAGAGAGAGAGAGAGGCAAGTAGAAAAACTCTATGAGCCGCCTTGGAATCAAAGCTCAACAAATATTGCATCGGTTCTCTTGGAATCAAAGCTTCGAGGCCATCCTCTATGCATTCAACTTCACTAGCACAAGATTTAGAATCAGGATCCTCTCCATTTCAACGGTCCAGATCTATTTCTGGCTGATCCGACGAGTTCACTAATCTGATCCTATTTTATTTGGCAACATCTAGAAAGCATTATAAATCAAGTGGAGGAGAAGGCGAAATATGATTACGTTCAGGCATTATAAATCATGTTTCAAACTTTCAACCCATCCAGAGCAGCAACATCTACAAAACTTCTTCTTTTCCTTTTTAAGGGGTATTAACAGAAGGAACTCTCAAGCGCGATCTCATCGTGTTGAACAGTGTACAACTTTCATGTTGAACATTTTTCCTAAAAATGCATGTACAAGGCGTATTTTCAAAAGGAGCGTAATAACTCATACAAAAAGAGTGCGGATAGCCAAAACTGTAGTGCGGATAACAATTGCCTTATGCACGCACAAGACGTATTGCCTCCCTGATTGAAACATGTGCACGCACAAGACGTATTGCCGCTCTGATTGAAACATGTGCGTAACTATAGCAATTTTTTGGAAATACGTCTTGTACATGCATTTTTAGGAAAAGTGTTCAACACGAACATTTTTCCTAAAAATGCATGTACAAGGTGTATTTCCAAAAGGCGCGTAATAACGCATACAAAAAGAGTGCGGATAGCCAAAACTGTAGTGCGGATAGCCAAAACTGTAGTTTCAACCCATCCAGAGCAGCAACATCTACAAAGCATCTTCTTCTTCTTCTTTTCCTTTTTAAGGGATATTAACAGAAGGAACTCTCAAGCGCGATCTCTAATCTTCGGCCTTCAGGTATCAATAATGGTCGCATGGGTTGCCTGAGAATCCAAAGTCTCAGACCATCCTCACGCATTTGCCATTTTCTTGTATGAGGCCATCAATGATTTAAAAGGAGAGTTGATATTAGCAGTTCGGAACTAGCTATTAGCAGTCCATCGCTATTCTTAGTCCATAAATTTTATTGTAGTCCAAAATTATATTTGCACCTCATTCCCATCCTGGATAAGCGAAACACTTTGCTGATTTATTAAGCAATAGAAGCCTAGAGAAACATCTTAAAGACTCTAAAATAATTTAAATACCTAGCAGGAAAACAAGTTAAATGGCATGCATAGAGGAATTAACTCTAAACCAAGTTAAATGGCATGCAAACCTTCCTCTAACCAAAAAACCGACTACTTTTTTGGGATTTTTGCTGAATAATTTTCTTCTTTTTTGAAGAAGGTGAATCTCGGGGGGGGGGGGGGGGGGGGGGGGGGGAAGACGACGTGGCTGATAGAACTCCGGCTAGTGTTTAGGCAACGGGAGGAGAGAAATGGAGAGTAGGTTATTTGATGGGGTCTGATTAGCGAGAATTGGACTGCGGATATAATGAAGATTTTTACAATTTTTGGGGTGCAAATAGCGAGAATTGGACTGCTAATATCAATTCTCTTGAAAAAAAGATGCCAAGAGAAACCTAAAGCAGAAGGAACTTATTTCTCACACAGCAGCAACATTCCCAACTCCTCTGTAGGGAAGGATGGAGAGAGATAGAGATAGAGAGAGAAAGGGGGAGAGAGAGAGAGGGAGGGAGATGTGAGAAATTACTTGAAAACTTCCATGTCGCAAACTTAGGCAAGAGAAACCTAAAGCAGAAGGAACTTATTTCTCACACAGAAGCAACATTCCCAACTCCTCTGTAGGGAAGGATAGAGAGAGATAGAGCTAGAGAGAGAAAGGGGGAGGGAGATGTGAGAAATTACCTGAAAACTTCCTTGTCGCAAACTTAGGCTTGTAACGGCGAGGAGGAAGTGGAGGAGCAGGAGAAATATGATTGCGTTCGCCGTCTCAAGCAAAGAGAAGGTCTTAAGTCGTCGTCATCTTCCTACTTTTTCTCTGGTTTGATTCCGATACGAACACACCCATTTCTCTTCTCCTCCCCAAAAAGCTTCGCCGGATACCCGCTTGGCGACCTTGACTTGAATGGCGAGATGGTCTTTCCCGGGGATTTGCGTAAAAATAATCTCTACCGTTGATTTGAGTCAGGATACCCGCCGTACCCAAATTGGTATTGTTCGAAGCGCCTTTACTTAAAAATATATTCGCAATTAATAACAGGACTGTTATCCGCACTACAGTTTTGGCTATCCGCATTTTTTTTGTATGAGTTATTATGCACCTTTTGAAAATACATCTTGTACATACATTTTTAGGAAAAGTGTTCAACAAAAAAGTTATAGATCTCGATAGCAATCGCCTTATGCACGCACAAGACATATTGCCGCCCTGATTGAAACATGTGCACGCAAAAGACGTATTGTCGCTCTAATTGAAACATGTGGATAACTATAGCGAATTTTTGGAAATACGCCTTGTACATGCATTTTTAGGAAAGTGTTCAACACGAAAATTGTAGATCTTGACGAAATCTACAACTTTCGTATTGAACATTTTTCCTAAAAGTGCATGTACAAGACGTATTTCTAAAAGGCGCATAATAACTCATACAAAAAGAGTGCGGATAGTCAAAACTGTAGTGCGGATAACAATGGTCATTAATAATTATAGATAATGATTTCATTTCTAAAAACAAAAATAAACTACTAATGGTTGCTTATTGTATTATTAATTAGAAAATTATGCGCTTTATTTCCAAATTTTTATATTAATATGGGGTTATTTTTTAAATAATATAATAAAATAATCTTTGAAAATTGTTGCGGGTCGTTCAACGCTCTTCTGGGCCGGTCGAGCTGAACCGTCTTAGCTCCAGAGTGAGCCGAACGCAAAAACAGTCAAAAGTGAGTACAAACAGTAGACAGCAGGATTTTTACGTGGAAAACCCAAAAAAGAAAAAAACCACGGGGCCTAACCCAGTTCTGAATGATCTGCTAGTGTTGCGAGTTACAGAGAGTTATTTTTTAGGGTGATATGTCACCTCTCGTTACATAGATTTTGCTAAGTCTTCGGGAGCTGAGCGTGGTGAAACGTGCTCAGAGACAGCCTTGAGCGGAGCTTTGCGTAGCGGCCTGGAGCGGAGCGCTGCGGAGCGGCCTGGAGCGGAGCGCTGCGGAGCGGCCTGGAGCGGAGCGCTGCGGAGCGGCCTGGAGCGGAGCGCTGCGGAGCGGCCTGGAGCGGAGCGCTGCGGAGCGGCCTGGAGCGGAGCGCTGTGGAGCGGCCAGGAGCGGAGTGCTGCGGAGCGGTGATGAGTACTTTTTGTACTCATCTCTTAGTATTATTTTAATATAGTTTTAAATTGAATTTATATAATTTATATGTATTTTCTTATTTAATCTGTTCCTTTTTAATTTCTTCAACTAATTTAAGCTTATTTTATGTTTTGCAGATTTTCTGGGCACTTTGAGTAAAAATCCAAAGTACACGCCCAAGGTCACGGGCGTCACCAAGGGCGTAACAGTCAAAGATGTGTTCCAGACCCAATTCCGCCACCAGGGAGCGTTCCGTGAAGAATTCGCCAAGTACACTCCCCAAGTCACGGGCGTGACCAAGGGCGTGACCCAGTATCACGGCCGCGACTCGCCACAGCATCCAGAGCACGCCTGCCACGTCATTTAACGTTACACGCCCCAGGTCACGGGCGTGACCTCGGGCGTGACATCAGGTCACGGGCGTGACTCGCCCCGCGCTTCTTCTCGCCAGAGTTTCCCGCCAGCAGCACTATTTCAAGATTACACGCGCCAGGTCACGGGCGTGACCTAGGGCGTGACACGGCCGAAACGCTCGCAATTACTCCAGAAGGCGCCCTCTCCGCTGCTGCTTCGATCACGCCCCTTACACGCCCTTGGTCACGGGCGTGACCAAGGGCGTGTAACCTCAACTTTTCAGCTATAAAAAGCCAGCTTCAGCAGATGTTCAAGGACGAATTTTGGGAGTTCAAATCTCCATTTCTTGTTTTATTTTCGTGTTTTAGTAGTTCTTGTATGTCCTTTTTCTTATTAGCATTTGTAGTTTTCAATTCAATAGTTGTAACTTTCAATTAATGTCTTGTAATTTTTTTCTTCAGCAATTTAATAAAATAGTTCTTTTCTTCTCTCAATCTATTCTCTCTTTTTTTCATGAACTCTTCTATTTTCTTTAATTATTCTGTCTCTATGAGTAACTAAATTCCAATTAGTACTCGACCGAGATGATCTGAGGAGAATATAAATTATGGTTTAGCTTCTCTTTCTCTTCTTTAGAATGCTTTTGATTTATTCTTGAACTTTTATTGGATTGAGATTATATTGTCGATATATAACTCTCATCTTTGTTTTCGGAATCTAATAATCGGGAGGTTTTGATTTTGATCGATCATTTCAAGAATAAAAAAAGAGTAGAATGCAATCCTCGAGAGAGGACGACGTTACCCTTCCGGATTGGAGTAAAAGCCAATAGCGGGATTCACTTCGATAAGGCGAGTTTTAGGGGTTTCGATTCTAGAACGAGAGTTCGATTGATCAACCTAAACTCAGTTGAGCGCATCCTCGAGAGAGGTGCGTTCATAATTCGGAAATCTCCACGGTCAAAGCTATTTTATTAAGAGAATGCATTTTTATTCTTTACTCTTATTTTTATCTCCAAGGTGATTCAAGATCGAGTGCTAATCGCCTTTTTAATTCTTATTTTAATTTTCTTTTTTTGCAAACCAACCCAAGTTTCTTTCGATAAAATAATAGAGATTTTCCGAAGTAAGAGTACTCAACCGCCCCGAGTCTAATACGACCTTGTTTTAACAGCCTACACTACATTCGATACGGTACACTTGTCGTTATCGTTTGCAAGCATAGTTTTGCGCATCAAGTTTTTGGCGCCGTTGCCGGGGACACGGTTGATATTTCGAAAAAAGAAATATTTATTAATTTTATCGTTCTCTTTCTTCTCCCCCTTTTTTTCTTTAAAATTTTAAAAAAAATTTTAAAAAGCGCAATCTAAATTCTCGGAAAGGACGCTTTGGGCTTGAATTCCCATCACAGCCTCTAGTACCTTGCAAACCCTTCACCGGGTAGATCTTGGGAAGTCCGGGACTAATTTAACCCGCTTTTTCAAAAATATATATATAATAAAAATATTTTTAAAAAAAATTCCATTCATTTGAGTAAAGGTTGTTACTTTTTTATTTTTGTATTATGAAAGAATCTGAATTGGCCGTTATGGTTGTCGAGCTTCAAAACCAACTTTATCTCTTACAAGCCGCGCGAGAACGCCAATTTAGTTGTCATTATTGTGGTGCGCCTCATCAAAGTGAGAAATGTTATTTACATTCTTATTATCAAAATAATTATTATGAAAATAATTTTCCTCAATATTATGCAAATAATTTTGATAATAATTACGATCATAATTTTTCCCCTTTTAATGAGAATAATTTTTCAAACTTTGATGAAAATAATTTTTCTAATTATAATGAAAACAAATTTTTGGCATTTAATAATTGTTCTTCTAGTTCCGAAGTTGATTATTCTTGGTGGCAAGCTCACCCGGATAATTCTCGGAGCGACGAAGATAAATCTTTAGACACAAATTTTTGTTTTTCTACTTATACTCTGCAGTCTTCGTTCTCTAATTTTGGGGAAATTTCGCAAATTCATATAGATACTACCCCCAAAAATTTAGAGGAAAATATTATTTTGTCTAGTGTTTTTTCTAATTTTCACGAGAATAATTCTTCGGCTTCTAATAATCTTCCTTCTAGCCCCGAAGTAGATTATTCTTGGTGGCAAGGTCACCCAGATAGTTTACGGGGCGATGAAGATAAATCTTTAGATCCGAATTCTTGTTCTTCTTCTTTTGCGCCGCAACCTTCGTACTCTAATTTTGGGGAATGTCCGCCGATTCAAATAGATACTTTCCCCCAAAATTTAGAGGAAAATTTTATTTCTTCTAGTATTTTTTCTGCACCTTTGGATAATTTAGTTATGGCGGAACATGTAGTGTCATATAATCCCATAACTTCTTTTACCGAAGATGAAGAAAAATTACTTTACCAAGAATTTCTTAAAGTTATGGGCACCCCGGATGAAATAGAAGAAGAACAAGTTTCTTCCCCTACTTCACCCGGATTTTATTTTTTTTGTCATGAATACTCGCGAAAATTTTATTCCGCTTGGTAACGCACTAGATTTCTCAAATGAAAATGTTATTTTAGAAAAGGAACAACCGGATCTTGATTTTATAATTTCGCAAGCGCCTCCTCCTTACGAAAATTTTTCTGACTCATTTATTTGTGATTCTCTTTATTCTAATAATTTTCAGGTTAAGGATGAGCCGCTGCCACCCCAAATAATCAATGATCCATATGCCGCTCATCTTTATTTTTTCAAATCTCCTCAGGTATGTATTGGTGATTTGGATTTACATATTCAAGATCAAAGACAAGAGGAGAATCACAAGATAAACGGAGGAGTAGCCGGGCGACTGAAGCCGGGACATTCACCCACGCGTGAATTAGGGGAGTTGCCTGTCCACTTCTCTTTTTATTTTCCGTTTTCCTAACAATAACCGTCTAGCTTAAAGACGGGAAAAAGAAAGCGCTCTTGGGAGGCACCCCTTGCTTATCTTTAATTTCAGTTTTACAAAAAATTATTTTCAAGTGTTCTTCATACTTAGTTTTAAACATTTGGGACAATGTTTAATTTTAAGTATGGGGGTGTAGCTTAGCTTTTCTTGTATTTTTTATTTGAAATATATATATATATATAACTTATAAAAATCTAATTTCTTGGAAAGGGCGCTTTGGGCTTGAATTCCTCACAGCTCCTAGTACCTTGCGAACCCTTCACCGGGTAGCCCTTGGAAAGTCTAAGAAATAATAAAAAAATAATAATAAATACGCCTAGCCTTGTTGTTTTTAATGTTCTAGAAATTTAGTTTGAGATACGATTATAAGAATTCCTACATTTTTAATTTAGCTAATTATTTTATTTGATCAGAATTTGTTAAATCTAAATTTGAAGTAATTTAGTTTTAAGAAACACTTTATGTTTTTAATTCGATTAGAGAGTTAAATTAGCACTACTTCTCCGTTTAATTTTAAATAGCTTCACTTTGTGGTAAATTGGCTAAACATCTTTAGATTTTTTTTGTTATATTCACTTTTAACTTTAAGATCTTAGGAAATCTCATTCCACTAAAAAGTTGCTCTCAAAATAGTTTAATTTATAAACTAGAAGTATTTCTCCCCCCTCACCCTTTGTTGGCAAATAAAAAAATGTAGAAAAAGATCATATGTCATGGAAATAAGAGGATAAAATTCATTATTTCCTAAAACATATGCACCCAAAATCATTTAAAAGATTATATGTCATGATGTAAGAGGATAAAATTCATTACATCTAAAACATATACATTTTGGGTTTGTGATTGAAGAGAATTGTTAAAAGATTATATGACATGGAAAATAAGAGGATAAAATTCATTATTTTCCTAAACATATACAATTTCGTATTCAAATGAGGTGAGAGGATAAAATTCATCATCTCTATTCAAGAACTCTTCATTTGCCATTTCGTTCAAACTCTTCATTTGCCAATTTCATTGTTTCTAGTCCTAAACTAAATTATTGAGAGAGCAGTATTTTAGTAGGTGTCTTTTCCTTAAGCTTCTTTTATGTTAGAGTGTCTATAATTTTAATCTAATTTTGTTTGAAAATTTCTATAATTTTGATTGCTAAATAGTTATCTTGAGAAGTAGTTAGCTAAACAAATTTCTCTTTTTAAATTATCAACATAACTTATGACTTAATTCTTGAATTCCTACAATTTGCCTTTAACTTATTCATGGTTTAATAAAATTTTAGTTAATTAGAAATAATATCGATGTCTTGTAATTCTTTCCTCACTCTTTTGCTCTGGAATAGCAAAAACTCAAGTATGGGGGTGTTTGATTAGTACTTTTTGTACTCATCTCTTAGTATTATTTTAATATAGTTTTAAATTGAATTTAAATAATTTATATGTATTTTCTTATTTAATCTGTTCTTTTTTAATTTCTTCAACTAATTTAAGCTTATTTTATGTTTTGCAGATTTTCTGGGCACTTTGAGTAAAAATCCAAAGTACACGCCCAAGGTCACGGGCGTGACCAAGGGCATGACAGTCAAAGATGTGTTCCAGACCCAGTTCCGACACCAGGGAGCATTCCGTGAAGAATTCGCCAAGTACACGCCCCAAGTCACGGGCGTGACCAAGGGCGTGACCCAGTATCACGTTCGCGACTCGCCACAGCATCCAGAGCACGCCTGCCACATCATTTAAAGTTACACGCCCCAGGTCACGGGCGTGACCTCGGGCGTGACATCAGGTCACGGGCGTGACTCGCCCCGCGCTTCTTCCCGCCATTGTTTCCCGCTAGCAGCACTATTTCAAGATTACACGCCCCAGGTCACGGGCGTGACCTAGGGCGTGACACGGCCGAAACGCTCGCAATTACTCCAGAGGGCGCCCTCTCTGCTGCTGCTTCGATCACGCCCCTTACACGCCCTTGGTCACGGGCGTGACCAAGGGCGTGTAACCTCAACTTTTCAGCTATAAAAAGCCAGCTTCAGCAGATGTTCAAGGACGAATTTTGGGAGTTCAAATCTCCATTTCTTGTTTTATTTTCGTGTTTTAGTAGTTCTTGTATGTCCTTTTTCTTATTAGCATTTGTAGTTTTCAATTCAATAGTTGTAACTTTCAATTAATGTCTTGTAATTTTTTTTCTTCAAACAATTTAATAAAATAGTTTTTTTCTTCTCTCAATCTATTCTCTCTTTTTTTCATGAACTCTTCTATTTTCTTTAATTCTTCTGTCTCCATGAGTAACTAAATTCCAATTAGTACTCGACCGAGATGATCTGAGGAGAATATAAATTATGGTTTAGCTTCTCTTTCTCTTCTTTAGAATGCTTTTGATTTATTCTTGAACTTTTATTGGATTGAGATTATATTGTCGATATATAACTCTCATCTTTGTTTTCGGAATCTAATAATCGAGAGGTTTTGATTTTGATCGATCATTTCAAAATAAAAAAAGAGTAGAATGCAATCCTCGAGAGAGGACTACGTTACCCTTCCGGATTGGAGTAAAAGCAAATAGCGGGATTCACTTCGATAAGGCGAGTTTTAGGGGTTTCGATTCTAGAACGAGAGTTCGATTGATCAACCTAAACTCAGTTGAGCGCATCCTCGAGAGAGGTGCGTTCATAATTCGGGAATCTCCACGGTCAAAGCTATTTTATTAAGAGAATGCGTTTTTATTCTTTACTCTTATTTTTATCTCCAAGGTGATTCAAGATCGAGTGATAATCGCCTTTTTAATTCTTATTTTAATTTTCATTTTTTGCAAACCAACCCAAGTTTCTTTCGATAAAATAATAGAGATTTTCCGAAGTAAGAGTACTCAACCGCCCCGAGTCTAATACGACCTTGTTTTAACAACCTATACTACATTCGATACGGTACACTTGCTGTTATCGTTTACAAGCATAGTTTTGTGCATCAAGTTTTTGGCGCCGTTGCCGAGGACACGATTGATATTTCGAAAAAAGAAATATTTATTAATTTTATCCTTCTCTTTCTTCTCCCCCTTTTTTTCTTTAAAATTTAAAAAAAAAAATTTAAAAGCGCAATCTAAATTCTCGGAAAGGACGCTTTGGGCTTGAATTCTCATCACAGTCTCTAGTACCTTGCAAACCCTTCACCGGGTAGATCTTGGGAAGTCCGGGACTAATTTAACCCGCTTTTTCAAAAAAATATATATAATAAAAATATTTAAAAAAAAAATTCCATTCATTTGAGTAAAGGTTGTTACTTTTTTATTTTTTTATTATGAAAGAATCTGAATTGGCCGTTATGATTGTCGAGCTTCAAAACCAACTTTATCTCCTACAAGCCGCGCGAGAACGCCAATTTAGTTGTCATTATTGTGGTGCGCCTCATCAAAGTGAGAAATGTTATTTACATTCTTATTATCAAAATAATTATTATGAAAATAATTTTCCTCAATATTATGCAAATAATTTTGATAATAATTACGATCATAATTTTTCCCCTTTTAATGAGAATAATTTTTCAAACTTTGATGAAAATAATTTTTCTAATTATAATGAAAACAAAATTTTGGCATTTAATAATTGTTTTCTAGTTCCGAAGTTGATTATTTTTGGTGGCAAGCTCATCCGGATAATTCTCGGAGCGACGAAGATAAATCTTTAGACACAAATTTTTGTTTTTCTACTTATACTCCGCAGTCTTCGTTCTCTAATTTTGGGGAAATTTCACAAATTCATATAGATACTACCCCCCAAAATTTAGAGGAAAATATTATTTTGTCTAGTGTTTTTTCTAATTTTCACGAGAATAATTCTTCGGCTTCTAATAATCTTCCTTCTAGCCCCAAAGTAGATTATTCTTGGTGGCAAGGTCACCCAGATAGTTTACGGGGCGATGAAGATAAATCTTTAGATCCGAATTCTTGTTCTTCTTCTTTTGCGCCGCAACCTTCGTACTCTAATTTTGGGGAATGTCCGCCGATTCAAATAGATACTTTCCCCCAAAATTTAGAGGAAAATTTTATTTCTTCTAGTATTTTTTCTCCACCTTTGGATAATTTAGTTATGGCGGAACATGTAGTGTCATATAATCCCATAACTTCTTTTACCGAAGATGAAGAAAAATTACTTTAACAAGAATTTCTTAAAGTTATGGGCACCCCAGATGAAATAGAAGAAGAACAAGTTTCTTCCCCTACTTCACCCGGATTTTATTTTCTTTGTCATGAATACTCGCGAATTTCTTCTATCCAACCAAAAATTCATGAAAATTTTGTGTCCGAAAATTTTATTACGCTTGGTAACGCACTAGATTTCTCAAATTAAAATGTTATTTTAGAAAAGGAACAACCGGATCTTGATTTTATAATTTCGCAAGTGCCTCCTCCTTGCGAAAATTTTTCTGACTCGTTTATTTGTGATTCTCTTTATTCTAATAATTTTCAGGTTAAGGATGAGCCGTTGCCACCCAAAATAATCAATGATCCATATGCCGCTCATCTTTATTTTTTCAAATCACCTCAGGTATGTATTGGTGATTTGGATTTACATATTCAAGATCAAAGACAAGAGGAGAATCACAAGATAAACGGAGGAGTAGTCGGGCGACTGACGCCGGCACATTCACCCACGCGTGAATTAGGGGAGTTGCATGTCCACTTCTCTTTTTATTTTCCGTTTTCCTAACAATAACCGTCTAGCTTAAAGACGGGAAAAAGAAAGCGCTCTTGGGAGGCACCCCTTGCTTATCTTTAATTTCAGTTTTACAAAAATTTATTTTCAAGTGTTCTTCATACTTAGTTTTAAACATTGAGGACAATGTTAAATTTTAAGTATGGGGGTGTAGCTTAGCTTTTCTTGTATTTTTTATTTGAAATATATATATATATAACTTATAAAAATCTAATTTCTTGGAAAGGGCGCTTTGGGCTTGAATTCCCATCACAGCTCCTAGTACCTTGCGAACCCTTCACCGGGTAACCCTTGGGAAGTCCAAGAAATAATAAAAAAAATAATAAATACGCCTAGCCTTGTTGTTTTTAATGTTCTAGAAATTTAGTTTGAGGTACGATTATAAGAATTCCTACATTTTTAATTTAGCTAATTATTTTATTTGATCAGAATTTGTTAAATCTAAATTTGAAGTAATTTAGTTTTAAGAAACACTTTATGTTTTTAATTCGATTAGAGAGTTAAATTAGCACTACTTCTCCGTTTAATTATAAATAGCTTCACTTTGTGGTAAATTGGCTAAACATCTTTAGATTTTTTGTTATATTCACTTTTAACTTTAAGATCTTAGGAAATCTCATTCCACTAAAAAGTTGCTCTCAAAATAGTTTAATTTATAAACTAGAAGTATTTCTCCCCCCTCACCCTTTGTTGGCAAATAAAAAAATGTAGAAAAAGATCATATGTCATGGAAATAAGAGGATAAAATTCATTATTTCCTAAAACATATGCACCCAAAATCATTTAAAAGATTATATGTCATGATGTAAGAGGATAAAATTCATTACATCTAAAACATATACATTTTGGGTTTGTGATTGAAGAGAATTGTTAAAAGATTATATGGCATGGAAAATAAGAGGATAAAATTCATTATTTTCCTAAACATATACAATTTCGTATTCAAATGAGGTGAGAGGATAAAATTCATCATCTCTATTCAAGAACTCTTCATTTGCCATTTCGTTCAAACCCATCCCTAGCCAATTTCATTGTTTCTAGTCCTAAACTAAATTATTGAGAGAGCAGTATTTTAGTAGGTGTCTTTTCCTTAAGCTTCTTTTATGTTAGAGTGTCTATAATTTCAATCTAATTTTGTTTGAAAATTTCTATAATTTTGATTGCTAAATAGTTATCTTGAGAAGTAGTTAGCTAAACAAATTTCTCTTTTTAAATTATCAACATAACTTATGACTTAATTCTTGAATTCCTAAAATTTGCCTTTAATTTATTCATGGTTTAATAAAATTTTAGTTAATTAGAAATAATATCGATGTCTTGTAATTCTTTCCTCACTCTTTTGCTCTGGAATAGCAAAAACTCAAGTATGGGGGTGTTTGATGAGTACTTTTTGTACTCATCTCTTAGTATTATTTTAATATAGTTTTAAATTGAATTTATATAATATATATGTATTTTCTTATTTAATCTGTTCCTTTTTAATTTCTTCAACTAATTTAAGCTTATTTTATGTTTTGCAGATTTTCTAGGCATTTTGAGTAAAAATCCAAAGTACACGCCCAAGGTCACGGGGGTGACCAAGGGCGTGACAGTCAAAGATGTGTTCCAGACCCAATTCCGCCACCAGGGAGCGTTCCGTGAAGAATTCGCCAAGTACACGCCCCAAGTTACGGGCGTGACTAAGGGTGTGACCCAGTATCACGGTCGCGACTCGCCACAGCATCCAGAGCACGCCTGCCACGTCATTTAAAGTTACACGCCCCAGGTCACGGGCGTGACCTCGGGCGTGACATCAGGTCACGGGCGTGAGATCAGGTCACGGGCGTGACTCGCCCCGCGCTTCTTCCCGCCAGAGTTTCCCGCCAGCAGCACTATTTCAAGATTACACGCCCCAGGTCACGGGCGTGACCTAGGGCATGACACGGCCGAAACGCTCGCAATTACTCCAGAAGGCGCCCTCTCCGTTGCTGCTTCGATCACGCCCCTTACACGCCCTTGGTCACGGGCGTGACCAAGGGCGTGTAACCTCAACTTTTCAGCTATAAAAAGCCAGCTTCAGCAGATGTTCAAGGACGAATTTTGGGAGTTCAAATCTCCATTTCTTGTTTTATTTTAGTGTTTTAGTAGTTCTTGTATGTGCTTTTTCTTATTAGCATTTGTAGTTTTCAATTCAATAATTGTAACTTTCAATTCATGTCTTGTAATTTTTTTCTTCAGCAATTTAATAAAATAGTTCTTTTCTTCTCTCAATCTATTCTCACTTTTTTTCATGAACTCTTCTATTTTCTTTAATTATTCTGTCTCTATGAGTAACTAAATTCCAATTAGTACTCGACCGAGATGATCTGAGGAGAATATAAATTATGGTTTAGCTTCTCTTTCTCTTCTTTAGAATGCTTTTGATTTATTCTTGAACTTTTATTGGATTGAGATTATATTGTCGATATATAACTCTCATCTTTGTTTTCGGAATCTAATAATCGAGAGGTTTTGATTTTGATCGATCATTTCAAGAATAAAAAAAGAGTAGAATGCAATCCTCGAGAGAGGACGATGTTACCCTTCCGGATTGGAGTAAAAGCCAATAGCGGGATTCACTTCGATAAGTCGAGTTTTAGGGGTTTCGATTCTAGAACGAGAGTTCGATTGATCAACCTAAACTCAGTTGAACGCATCCTCGAGAGAGGTGCGTTCATAATTCGGGAATCTCCACGGTCAAAGCTATTTTATTAAGAGAATGCGTTTTTATTCTTTACTCTTATTTTTATCTCCAAGGTGATTCAAGATCGAGTGCTAATCGCCTTTTTAATTCTTATTTTAATTTTCTTTTTTTGCAAACCAACCCAAGTTTCTTTCGATAAAATAATAGAGATTTTCCGAAGTAAGAGTACTCAACCGCCCCGAGTCTAATACGACCTTGTTTTAACAACCTATGCTACATTCGATACGGTACACTTGCCGTTATCGTTTGCAAGCATAATTTTGCGCATCAAGCGGCCTGGTGCGGAGCGCTGCGGAGCGGCCTGGAGCGGAGCGCTGCGGAGCATCGATGAGGTCCGCACTAGAGAGTTTGGAGCCCAACCGGGATCCTCCCAAAGTCCTTGGAGGAGAGCTGGAATGCTGACGGAAATCCCCAAGGGGGAGCTTGAAGGTTGATGAAGATTTCCAAGAGTGCTCGCCGAAAAACTTAAGAGCTCCTTCTTCTCCCGATGCCCAAAAGTCCCCTCAAATGGAGGCCTGACCCTCCTTTTATAGTTTTTGAGGAGGGCGTTCTGGTAACTGCGTCATGCTGATTCTTGAACGAGCGAATAAGGATGCTTAATTCGGGGCACACAGACTGTCAACTTTGTGATTATAACGAGTTTCCCCTCGGTCACGCTGGGCAGCTCGAGCAGCCCGGTCAGCCTCTCTGGTGGCGGCGGTGGCCGGCGATCGCCGCCGACGAGAGATGATAGCGGCGCGCTCCGCGGAATAAGCATAAGCGAGAGCACTTCTTGCGGCCACAAGAGAGCGGGATCGCTTTCCGTGGAGCAGGGGCGAGCGGGGAGCGGGAGAGTGCTTTTTGCGGAGCAGGAGCGAGCTGAAGCACTCTTACGGAACCGGTGGGAGCGGGAGCGCTCTCGGCGGAGCGAAAGAGCTTTCTGCGGAACATGTGCATGCGGGAGCGAGGGAGCGAGGGAGCGCCTCCCGCGGAGCAGGAGCGAGCGGAAGCACTCTTACAGAGCAGGCGGGGGCAGAAGCGCTCTCTACGGAGGGGGCGGGAGCGAAAGCGCTCTCTACGGAGTGAGAGCGCTCTCTGCGGAGCAGGAGCGAGCGGGAGCTTGAGAGAGCCTCCTGCGGAGCAGGGGAGAGCAGGAGCGGGAACACGAGAGCGCCTCCCGAGGAGCCGGAGCGAGCAGGAGCGCCTCCCCGCGGAGCAGGAACACGAGAGCGCCTCCCGCAAAGCAGGAGCGAGCGGGAGCACGAGAGCGTCTCCCGCAGAGCAGGAGCGAGCGGGAGCACGAGAGCGCTTCCCGCGGAGCAGGAGCGAGCGGGAGCGCCTCCCGCCGAGCAGGAGCGAGCTGGAGCACGAGAGCGCTTCCCGCGGAGCAGGAGCGAGCGGGAGAGCCTCCCGCCGAGCAGGAGCGAGCTGGAGCACGAGAGCGCTTCCCGCGGAGCAGGAGCGAGCGGGAGAGCCTCCCGCCGAGCAGGAGCGAGCTGGAGCACGAGAGCGCTTCCCGCGGAGCAGGAGCGAGCGGGAGCACGAGAGCGCTTCCCGCCGAGCAGGAGCGAGCGGGAGCGCTTCCCGACGAACAAGCGGGAGCGGTAGTGCGAAGCCGCTTAGCAGCGGGATTAAGACCGGCCATAAAAGCTGGAGCCTCTCTGCGGGTCCGGTCGAGGCCGCGATGAGAGACACTCGATGTGACTCAAATCGAACCCTTTTAGGGGAACCCCATCAATTGCCCCCCAGTTTTCGGAGGCCGCGATTTGTGATCGAAAGTCCAAAAATTTCTACTGTTCACCAGGAGGCCGCGCGAGCGCGTTTCGTCATGGCGGCCCTCGTGTTCTGCGGCGGAATACTTATCGCCTTAACTTGCCAGTTTAATTAGGTGCTCAATTTGACGCGATCCCCTAAATTTACTTGGGGACGCCACACAGTAGTTTCAAGAACGAAATTTACTTATTTAAAACTATAATTATGAGAATATTAATCCTTTCTTAATTGGACGCTACCCATTACGGACCGCACTAAAGAGAATATTTTATTCCCTTAATACCCTTAACCTCCGATCCCTCTATAAATTGTGCAGGATGGACATAGAACCGATGTGAAAAAAAATTTACGCAGCCTTTGCGAGAGAGGATCGTCACTACTTGGACGGGAAAATTATCATGGCTGTGAGAGCGGTGGTAAAGATTTATTTTTGAGGTTTTGCTTGCAGCGAAGAAATCTTGCGCGGAGTTCGGACCCGCGACACCTTCACGGAGATGCACGCGTGGAGTCACACTTGCATAGGAGCACACGCAAGGGCGCGGAGGAGCACACATGAACGCGCGGCCTGGCTGAGGTCGCTCCCCCCACACGCTCCAAGTGAGCACGACACGTGGTCCAAAGGAGCGCGGCACTGCCGCGCTTCAATCGGAGCGCGGCACCGCCGCGCTTCAATCGGACGCGGCACCGCCGCGCTTCAAATGGAGCACCCTGACACGCTTTAGGCTTCATTTGGCGCAGCGGGGGCGGGCGGAGACGGCGGGTCGATCCGCTGGATTGGAACCGGAGGGGGGTAGCGGGGGTTGGAGACGGAGCGGATCTGCTCCTTTTCCTCCTTTCCGAGGGTCCAAACGCTGCAAACACCGCCGGAGGGGCATTTGTTTTGCCGCCTTCCGGCGGCGTTTGCCCCAAACGGGGCGGCGAAACGCCGCCCCAAACGAAGCCTAATTAGAACATTCTGCCAGGCACTTACAAATAAAATAAAGGCATTATTTAATCAACGCATTTAGCTTTCAGCCTGTTATTTGGCTATGACGGGTATGACCATAACTTTTTATGAGAGAATAATTTGTTATAAACGTATGCATTAATGGAAAATATAACTATTATACATATATTAATAACCTCTCGCAGATTTTAGCAACGTGGTTCCGGAACATACCTAATGGCTGATCATAAAGCTATTAATATATGATTCTCGTATTTTGTGGCGACAATGATAACCGCAAGAACATACGCGGTGGCAGAAAACTCTAGAGTGGATGATGCCTCTTCTCCCATTGGAGCGTGCGGCAATGCAGCACTCCATTGGAGGGCGGGGTTGCTGCGCTTTGACTGGAGCGCGGGGCGTGCTCAAAACGAAGCGCGGGGTTGTCGTGCCTCTGATCGGAGCGCGGTACCGCTTGTTGCGGCGCCTTGCCGTACCTTCACGCGGGTGCGTACGGGTCATCCACCCTTGTATTTCTCTTCCCCTTTTTCATGTTTTGAAATTTGTTTATCTTTAAATTCGTCTCTGACCTTGTGCAGGTACCAAAGCGGGATGGCCAAGTGAGGTCTATGCGTTTGCGTTTGACTTTGAACGCGGACCGGGTTGAAACGTGATGGAAGTGCGGGAGTGTTTTCCGCAGAGCAGGAGCGAGTGGGAGCGCGAGAGTGCCTCCCGCGGAGAGAGCGCGGCTCGGAGAGCTAACCACCATTTGTCGGAGGCTTTGCCTCTTTTACTTGAAGATTTGTTGAGGGGACGTGGTTCCTGCCCAGTCACGAGGAGGGCGTACCCTCTGCAGTCGGATGGTGTAGGCTCGTTCTCGATGCGGAGGGATGCTTGCCCCCTTGTCTTGGCAGTGTCAGTGGACCCAAAGTGTATCTTTGTTAAATGACGTATGAAAACCGATATTTATCCTAATTTTGAAAGTGAGGTTAGATCTTAAATTAACTCTAGAGAGGGGTGAATAGAGTATTAAAACTTTTCCCTTAGTTTTATTTGCGGAATTGAAAATACTGATATATATATATGTGTAGAGAGTGTTTTATAAAAACTAAATAACAATGTACAACCTCGGGTTCGCCGAGAGCGAGCCAGGCGCGGCACCTTGAACGAGAGCGAGTGGAACGAGACTCAGGCTCACGAGCCACTCGCGAGTGATGATCTTAGGCGAACGCGAATAAGGCAAGAGCCGCGCGAACCGATCAGGCTGGCGAGCAGCGCCCTTGCAGAATACTCGCAGACGCGCCGTGTTCTCGCGGGTGACCGAGTTCCCGCAGATCGCTCGCAGGAGGGCGAGCAGGACCTTCACGGAAGCATCCACATAAGTCAGATTTGCGAGCCACACTCGCAAGGAGGCGAAACTGTACAACCCCGATGTTCGCCGGGTGAGGAACATGGTTTAAGAGCTGTAACTTTGTGAAGAGCATTGGAGGAATTCTTGCGAGAGAGAGAACTCACCGTTAGGTTCGCGAGACGGGCACCCCCCATAATCTTGCGAGAAGGTCTGGCAAGCCCGCGCCTCGCGGACCGCTTACTGCAGTAGTCCGGGTTTGACGAAGGTCGTTCGACAAATTTATCAGCGTTCGACGAACTCATCAGCGTTCGACGAATTTATCAGCGTTCGACGAAATCATCCGCGTTCGACGAAATCATCCGCGTTCGACAAACCCAATCCTCAGTTCGGCGAACCCCGTTCAGCATTCGACGAACGTTACGCTTCAGCTCGGCGAAATGGTTTCCCCGCCTTGCGAGCTCAATCGTTCATCCGGTCCAGCAGGTCTTCACAAGGTTGAGCGGAGCTCGCAGGCAGGTGTGCGAGACTTGGCCCCGAGAGACGCCGTCAGAAGGAGGGCGAGCAGAGCTTTTGCAGAGCGCTCGCCTAGGGGGAGTTTGCGAGCCACACTTGCGAGGAGACTCGCAGGAGCTCTCGCAAATAACCTTCTCACCGGCCACTGGCACATGGGCTAGGGAGGCGAAATTACCCCTCTGCCCTTGATGGTCTGCCGTTATCCCCTCCAAACAGCGGAGTTTGGCTGTTAGCAGGCCAAATTGGGGTGCATTTAGTAAAACCAAAAGGCGGAATTCCGCTATTGACAGTCCATGAGCAGGAAACTATAAATAGACCTTGAAGGGCACCTTGGGGGAGGATTCCATTCTCAGATCTCTGAGCTTCTTCTTCCATTGGTTACTTTGGTTTAGCTCTCCAGCTCTCCAAGGTGCCCGAGTCTCAGCTTTGGCTTGGGAGGGGAAGCGCTCAACGATCTTCCGGTTTATTGGAGGGACCTCCTCGCTGCGACTAAGGTTTTGGTCATTTTCCTAGTCTTCAGTCTACTTCTCCGAGGGATTAGTAAGGGCTAGCTGCCCCTCATTTCGGTGAGGGCCCCGAGTTTCACAAGAGACCGAGAAATTGGTTTCAACAAACAACAAATAAATCAGCACAACAACAAAACACAGAAATTCACAGCACAGAAGACACAAGGAATTTTATAGTAGTTCCCCAATAACCTGGGTACGTCTACTCTTCTACCACACTTGGTAGGATCCACTAGGAGGTTTGATCAGGTGCCCTCACACCAAGGTGATTTTGTTCAGGTGTCCACACACCACAGAGCTTTTGATCAGGTGCTCAAAACCAACAGGATTTTTTGATCAGGTGTCTTGCCACCAAGGAGGTCAACTTTTGAAGAGAGTTTTAACCCTGTACAAGATCAGATAGAGAGGGGTTTAGATGTTCTTCTCTGTCAAGATGCTAAGAGAAGACTCTAGTGGATGTATGTTGAAAAGCTCCCTGTCTGATATGAAGTTGTTTGACAGTAGATTGACTGGAGTCTTTTCTTGAAGAAAAAATCTTCCTGTAGCGGATAAATCAGAGAAACAAGACTGCTTCTCAGATTGTTTGTTGCTCTTTGGAGATTTGTGCTTGCAGCTGATGACTGAGAGATGAAAGCAAATGTTCTCAGAAAATGAATGCTGCTTTGAAGAAGAAGATCTGTATAAGCTTTTTATGTTTTTCTTTCTTCCTGTAGCTTTTCTTCTTTCTTTTGATCTGATTCTTTGCAGCAAAATGACTGAGAGGAGGTGTTGAAGATGTTCTCAGAAAATTGCTGCTGCTCGAGAGGGAGGAAGAAGAAGAACCCTGTGCTATATATTTCTTCTTTCTTCCTATATTTCTTTCATTCTTTTCTCTGTCATTTTTTGTACAGCAATATGTTCTGTAATGATCTGTCGTGTATGCTTGTGTATATTCTGTTGTATATCTTCTGCCTTTTCAAATTTCTGACAGCTATTAAATGCAAATCCCTTATATTAAGGAATAGCATGCGCTGAAGAGATATCAGTACAGTACTGCTGCGACGTTTAGCCTTTTCCTTTTATACGGAATGTCCTTTTCTGCTGGAAGTCAATGGCTATAACTTGAATAAATAAAAGAAATATATTTTCCTTACTTGATTTGTCAGAAAGAGCCATTGCTGTTAGTCGATCTGAGTTCAGAGAATGAAATGATATATTCTTTCTGAAATTTCTGAACTTAAATAATAATTCTTTGATCTGAACAAAATTCGTCGAACGCAGATTCGTCGACCTCAAGATTTTCGTCGAACACAAAATTTACTTCGTCGACCTCAATTGAATATTGCTGGAATAATTAATTTTGTTGATCTGAAGGTGTTCGTCGAACGCAGACTGGAGTTTGTCGAACGGAAGTATTCGTCGACCGCTGAGCCTTGATAATTTCGTCGACCGCTGAGCTTGAGCAAGAGCGTTGAGCGCTGAGCATGAGAAAAAGCGTCGAGCGCTGAGCTTGAGCAAAAACGTCGAGCGCTGAGCTTGAGAAAAAGCGCCGAGCGCTGAGCTTGAGCAAAAGCGTCGAGCGCTGCACTTAGACAAATTCTTCGACCGCTGAGACGGGTTCGTCGACCGCTGAGAACAAGTCTGTTCGTCAAACGCAGAGAGCTTGCCGATCATCGAACGCAGATAGCCATTCGTCGAACGCAGTATGGAATTCGTCGAACGCAGAATCTGAATGAAATCTCTAGTTCTAACAGCCAAAACTCTTGACCCATAAACTATACATTGGGGTCAACTTTGTCCTTAGTCAACATATAGTGATCCTAGCCCAAATCAGAAATAGGGTTGTTCCAACAATCTCCCCCTATTTGGGTTAGGACACTATTTGACAAAAATAAACAAATACTAATACAGCAAAAATAACAGAGCATGAATATATTTGATATATTTTAAGTATTTTATCAGATATAAAATAAATAGTACTATGAGTTTTGAAACATTTTAATGAAAATAAAACTAATAGAAATACAATCAGAACCTTTGATTTTTCTGAATTCTATCTGCTGCTTCTGAATTCTGAAATTCTGATTTTGTCTGATTTTGTATTGTTCTGAATTCTAATCTGAACTGAACTGTATCTGCTGCTTCTTTTAAATTCAAAACTATGTTCTGAATCTGCATACAAATATATTTTGTATTCTGAATCTGCAATCTGCTTTCTAATTCTAAACAGCTTTATAATTTTGATTAGCTGTGCTTGAAGCAATAACTGATACTGAATTTGCTATATCAAAATTCTTCTTCTGAGCTGTATCTGCATCTGAACTTCTGAATTTTTCTGAAACAGCAAACTGCTGTGAGCTTTATCAAGCTTCTTCATACAGCAACTCCCCCTGAGAGTGTCTCCCCCTGAGACTGGAGGTTCTTCAGCTTTCTCCCCGTGCCGAGTTTATAGAACAACTCCCCCTGAGCAAAATAGTGCATCAAATGGAGCTTGTTCATACAAACTTCTCCCCCTGCCTAGTTTCAGGAAAGGCCTGAAGCTAGGCCCCTTGAAGAAGGGACATTTGATGGAGGTAGGGAAGGATGCAAGATTTATATTGCGGTTGTTCCTGCACAAGAAAATAGAGATCAAGTGCAAAGGGAACTGGAAAGAGAAGCAATTCTGTAGGCATTTATATATAATAAAATATTTGATAAATGATAACAGGCTGAAATAAAAAGCTTCAGAAAATTAGGTTTAATGAAGAGATGGGTAAGTAGAAAACTTAATTTTTTTAACAGATTGAATCTCCATCTATCATACCTAGCTGATTTATAAAGAAGATATGTTTCTTTTCATCCAAGGGCTTGGTGAAAATATCAGCTCTTTGCAAATCAGTAGAGATGAATTGTAGGCAAATTTCGTTTTTATCCACATTATCCCTAAGGAAGTGGTGCCTAATCTCTATGTGTTTAGTCCTACTATGGAGAACTGGATTTTGTGCTATAGATATTGCACTAGTATTGTCACAAAATATAATTGAATTATTTAAGTTGACACCATAGTCTAGGAGCTGATTTTGTATATCCACAATATTTGTGAGCAGCAACTGCCTGCAACTATATATTCAGCTTCAGCTGTTGAAGTAGACACAGATGTTTGTTTCTTACAAAACCAAGACACAAGCCTATCACCAAGAAACTGATAAGTTCCTGATGTGCTTTTCCTGTCTACTCTGCATCCAACATAATCTGAGTCTGAGAATCCAGTTAATTCAAATTCAGATGATGTTGGATACCAAAGTCCTAGATTTGGACAACCCTTTATATATCTCAAAATTCTTTTTAGTAAAATTAGATGAGATTCTTTGAAGTTAACTTGGAATTTAGCACAAATGCATGTAGCAAACATTATATCAGGCCTACTAGCTGTTAAATAAAGTAAAGAGCCAACAATTGCTCTGTATACCTTCTGATCAACAGGTTTCCCTGATTCATCAGCATCAACAACAGCATTAGAGGGCATGGGTGTTTTCATGGAGGAAGAATCAGACATACCAAATCTTTTAACTAATTCATTAGCATACTTAGATTGAGATATGAAGATTCTGTTTGGAGTCTGCTTCACTTGAAGACCAAGGAAGTATGATAATTCACCCATACTACTCATTTCAAATTTAGATTGCATCAGATTAGAAAATCTTTTGCACAAATTTGAATCAATAGAGCCAAAGATAATATCATCTACATATATTTGAACTAGTAAAGTTTGATTTTTATGTATCCTGAAAAATAAATTTTTATCTACTATGCCTCTACAGAATTTATTCTCTAAAAGAAAACTAGCTAAAGTCTCATACCATGTTCTAGGAGCTTGTTTGAGGCCATAGAGAGCTTTCTTAAGCTTAAATACAAAAGAAGAGTGAGTTGGAGAGATGAAACCTGGTGGTTGTTCCACATAGACTTCTTCTTTGATTTCTCCATTCAAAAATGCACTCTTTACATCCATTTGATAAACCTTGAATTTCTTGTATGCAGCAAATGCAAGGAAAATTCTGATTGCTTCTAACCTTGCAACTGGTGCAAAAGTTTGATCATAGTCTATTCCTTCTTCTTGTGAGTATCCTTGAGCTACTAGTCTAGCTTTGTTTCTCACAATGTTGCCATCTGCATCTAGTTTATTCCTGTAGACCCATTTGGTGCCAATCACTGGATGGTCTTTTGGTCTAGGAACCAAATCCCAAACTTTGTTTGTCTCAAACTGATTGAGCTCCTCTTGCATAGCAATGATCCAGTTGGGATCTTGTTCTGCATCTTGTAGGGATTGAGGTTCAATCTGAGAGAGAAAACAAGTGTGCATCATATTCTGATTTACTTGATGCCTTGTTTGCACACCTGCTGATATATCACCAATTATTTGAGATATTGGGTGATCTCTAACTGTGATGTGATCAACAGTTGGAGTGGGTTCAGCAATAATTTCCACTTGGGGAATTTGTTCAGCTGGAAGATGTTCTGCTGTAGTCTGAATTGAGGTGTCAGCAAAATCTGGGTGATTTTCCTCTTCACTTTCTTCAGCATTCTGCTGTACATGATTCATAAATTCTTCTTTATGTAGAGCTAATTGATCTAGCTGCTCACATAGTGTAGGTACCTGCAGATTTTCTATGGTAGAAGAATTCTTCTCCTTGTAAAACATATTAGTTTCACCAAAAGAAACATGCATAGATTCTTCAATTTTAAGAGAAGATTTATTATAAATCCTATATGCTTTGGTGATTAGTGAATAACCTAAGAAAATTCTTTCTTCAGATTTTGATTCAAATTGCCTAAGGTCTTTCTTATCATTATTATGAACAAAACATCTACAGTCAAATGCTCTAAAATAGTTAACTTTAGGTTTCTTCCCTTTAAGTAACTCATAAGGAGTCTTACCCTTAAGTTTGTGTATCAAACATCTATTCAATACATAGTTTGCTGTGCTAACAGCCTCTGCCCAAAAAGATAGGGGCAAATTAGCATCTGCAAGCAATGTTCTTGCTGATTCAATTAGAGTTCTATTTTTCCTTTCAACTACCCCATTTTGTTGAGGAGTTCTAGGAGCTGAGAAGCAATGCCTGATACCTTTCTTCTCACAGAATTCTTGCATAAGAAGAGACTCAAACTCAGTGCCATGATCACTTCTGATCAATGCAACTACAGTAGAGTACTCAATCTTTATGCTCTTAAGAAAGTCTGTAAGAACTTTAAAGTTATCTGACTTTTCTCTAAAAAAGAACACCCAAGTGGATCTAGAGAAGTCATCTACAATAACTAGAGTGTACGACTTCCCCCCTAAACTCTTTGTTGCAATAGGTCCAAAAAGGTCCATATGTAGCAAATATAAGATTCTAGGTGAATCACTTTTAGATAATGATTTAAAACTATTTTTAGTTTGCTTGCCTAGTTGACATGCCCTACAAAGACCTTCTTTCTTATACGAACCTAAGGGTAAACCACTAACAAGATTGTCCTTAGATAATTTAGCAATGGTCCTAAGGTTTACATGTCCTAATCTCTTATGCCCAAGTTCACTAGGTTTGCTTAATTCATTAAATATACAAATTTCCGATGTAGATGAATTGAAATTTACTAGATATATATTACCATGCCTAATACCTGATAAAACAATAACATTATCAGCAGATTTAATAAGGTATTTCAATTTATTAAAGGTTACCTGATACCCTTCATCATATAATTGGCTTATGCTGATGAGGTTGTGCTTCAGTCCCTTGACATAAGCTACCTCTTTGAAGGTGACTTCTCCAACCTTGACTTTTCCATAGCCTTTGGTCTGTCCACAGTTGGAGTCTCCAAATATAACTTTTGGTCAAAGCTTTGCCTTGTAGTTGTTCAGGTTGGCCTTGTTCCCTGTCATATGTTTTGAACAGCCACTGTCCAAATACCATTTTTCATTTATTCTTGGACAACTGTGTACCTGCAAAAACAGAAAAACAATCTATATGTTCTTGACCCAGATTACCTTGGGTCTTTTTGTATTTCCACAAAAATCTGAAATAAAAGACATTTCAGGTTGGTCCTTGTAACCTTGTGAATGATATCTCCTTGGAGGTATTATCCATTCAGTGAAAGGATTGATAGAATGTGAAGAATGGGAATTGTTCAGATTTGCTGTATAGTTTCTGTTCGATGAACTGGGCTGAGTTCGTCGAGCCCCATTCATAAAATGACTATATTGAAAATCTGTATTCAGAGTTCGTCGAGCTCCGTTCGACGAAGTGGTTACATTTCGTCGAGCTCCGTTCGACGAATTCTGCTGAATTCTGCTATTCTCGACAGTCTTACTTGAAATGTTTTTATTTATTCCTACAACCTCTTTGCTCTTAGCAGAGAGGAATTTTATAGGTGTAGATAATATATTCTTCTTAATCAGATGTGGCTCACTTGATGAAGCACCCAAGCCTAGTTTTCTATTAAGTCTAGCATTGATTGTGCTTGTAATGTCCATCAGTTTGATGCTTCTCCCATTTAGGGATTCTTCAAACTTTTTGGCTTCAGACAACTTGCTCTCAATGAGAACAATATGTTCCATGGAGGCAGCCAAATTTTTCTTAAGATTTACATTTTCTTCACTTATTTGATTCATTTCAGCTAGCTTATGTCTGAGTGAGATTATTTCTTTCTCAGAATTAATTAAGTCTGAGCAAAAGACCTTGAATTCAGCTTTGAATTCAACTGAAGTAAAATCAAAGTTAGATATTACCTGATCTGCATCAATTTCTGCTTCTGCTTCTGATTCTTCTTCATCAGAATTGTTGGCTGAGGCATTGATTGCCATCATGCAGAAGTTCTTCTCTTCTTCATTATCTTCATCATCTCTGCATGAAGAAGCATCTGCTGACTCACTGCTTGAGTCATAAATTGCCATCAGGCACTGATCATTCTCCTTTGATTCTTCTTCATTATCTGAAGAACTGGATGACTGATCTGATTCAGTGTCACTCCAGGTTTCTGCTACAAATCCTCTTCCCTTCTATTAGTGCTTGTGGGAGGAAGACTTGCTGGAATGTCTTCTTTTCTCTTTTTCAATTCTCCTTTCCTTCTTCTGATTTTCTGGACAATCTGGCAGAATATGTCCAGGTTTCCTGTAGCCATAACAAACAATATCTTTAGAATTTGACTTGTCATACCTTGACTTTTCCCTTGATCTGGAGTCCTTCTTTCTGAAATCCTTCTTGGCCATTTTGTAGAACCTTTTGGCTAGAAGGTTCATGAACTCCTCATCCCTTAGAGCTTTTTCTTCTTCATCAGCTGCTTTGAAAGCAATATTCTTTTCTCTCTTTATTGCTGGAGATGAAGTAGATGATTCAGCTTCCCTGGATTTGATGAGCTGCTCATAGGATTTGAGCTTGCCCAACAATGTTTCAGTGGTAATCTCATTGAGGCTTCTGGCTTCCTTGATTGGCCAGATTCTAGAATCCCATGTGCTGGAGAAGCACATTAAGATCTTGTCATTGACCTCAGTGATAGAGATCACTTTATCCAAGGTCTTCAGCTCATTTATTATGAGGCTGAGCCTATTGTACATATCAGCTACTGTTTAATTTTGTTCTTTCTTAAAATTCTCATACTGAGAAATAAGATGTGATCTCCTGTCTTTCCTTTCATCAGCAGATCCCTCAACCATGTTGTTGAGAGAAATCCATATTTCTCTTGCTGAGGTGCATTCCACCACTCTTTGAAAAATGTCATCAGACATTGTTTGAGCCAGAATGTTCATGGCTTTTGCATCAGCACTCCTTTGCCTTTTCTGTGCTTCTATCCATTCAGGAGGTGGGACATCATTGTTGGCAGTTGTGGTTTCAGCACTAGTTGTTGCTGTGGGAGCTGGAGGTCCTGTAAAAATCACATTGAAGATTTTCTCATCAATAGAATTCATGTACAGTCTAATCCTTGCTTTCCATAGTGTAAACTTATTGAGATTGCACATAGGAGGTCTTGTGCTAGAAAACTCTTTGTTTTGTGCCATGAGTTTTTAATAGAAATAAATAAAATAAAAACTCTAAAAGAATTTAAGATCTAATTGATCTTTGTGATTCAAGTGTTAGCTTGTAAAGAATCAACAACCCTCTGATACCAATTGAAAGTGAGGTTAGATCTTAAATTAACTCTAGAGGGGGGGGGGGGGGGGGGTGAATAGAGTATTAAAACTTTTCCCTTAGTTTTATTTGCGGAATTGAAAATACTGATATCTATATATGTGTAGAGAGTGTTTTATAAAAACTAAATAACAACAAATAAATAAATCAGCACAACAACAAAAACAGAAATTCACAGCACAGAAGACACGAGGAATTTTATAGTAGTTCCCCAATAACCTGGGTACGTCTACTCTTCTACCACACTTGGTAGGATCCACTAGGAGGTTTGATCAGGTGCCCTCACACCAAGGTGATTTTGTTCAGGTGTCCACACACCACAGAGCTTTTGATCAGGTGCTCAAAACCAACAGGATTTTTTGATCAGGTGTCTTGCCACCAAGGAGGTCAACTTTTGAAGGGAGTTTTAACTGTTGGATCGATTGGTGCCCTTAGAGGGGGGGTGAATAAGGGAATAACTTACTTTTTAAAATTTTAGACGATTTACTAAATTGTGCAAAGTAAATTAGAACGAGATAACAATTTAGCTTAAGGGAAGAAACAATTGTAATTTGCAATTTTATAGTTTATGCCAAATGAAAGAAATCAAGTAAACACAAATGCAGACATGATTATATTATATCAAAAAGGTGTTTACATAAATTTGATTTCAATATCGCTAGAAATCGGAGGCGTACAAAGTAAAATAAATTTTCCTTTTCTATACCGACTTGTATCCCCACAAACCGGTTGGCTTTAGCCAATCCTTCCCCGGATATGACCTCAAGCCGCTCTAGCCAATCCTTCCCCGGATATAGCCTCGAGCACCCCGTAGATCTAATCTCCTAGACCTAGTCGCCAACTCACGCGGCGAATTACCCCCTAAGCCGCGCAAGGACCTAGTCGCCAACACAAGGCGAATTCTACTACAAAAATTACAATAATGAAATAAAGCAAATAACAAGAACTCCCTCTATGAGATTTCTGAAGTTGAGGATGAAGGATCGATGTAGCACAAGCGAGGTTGAAGCGATCGTTCTTCGGATGCATCGTGGGGCCTTCCTTCTCCAGAAATCTTCTTTGGCTTTGAGTGGGAGATGAGCTTTCGGCAGAGTAACAACTCTGGAAACTTGGCACAATTAATCTCTCTGGAAGCTCTTACTCGAAACGAGAGAGAGCCCATCAATTTATAGAACTTGAAGATAGCGCCTGCGGTAGCTCCTAGCGCCTGCGGTAGCTCCTAGCGCCTGCGGTAGCGTTCGTTTGGAGCGGTTGCGAAACTGTCGGCGGCGTGGCGCTGTGCACGAACTTGAGATAGCGCCAGGCGATAGCGATAGCGCTGGCGGTAGCGCTCGTGTGGAACGGTTGCGAAACCGTCGGTGGCTTGGCACTCTGCACGAACTCAAGCTAGCGCTAGGCGGTAGCGCTAGCGCTGGCGGTAGCGCTAGCGCTGGCGGTAGCGCTAGCGCTGGCGGTAGCGCTAAGGAACCGCTGAGACGAAATTAAACCGCTGAGACGAAACCGCTGAGACGGAACCGCTGAGATGAAATGATCTACCGCGGAGCGTTGGCACTAACGCTGGCGGTAGTGCATTCTTCCAGATGTTTGAATTCAGCTGCTTTCTACCTGTGGAGTATTGCACCAAAGGTTCCTGCACACTATAAACACACGACAAGCAAGATCAAATACAATTTGGGATTTGTTAATCTCAAACAAAGGGATGTGACACACATGTCCAGCATTAACCCTGTACAAGATGGGATAGAGAGGGGTTTAGATGTTCTTCTCTGTCAAGATGCTAAGAGAAGATTCTAGTGGATGTATGTTGAAAAGCTCCCTGTCTGATATGAAGTTATTTGACAGTAGATTGGCTGGAGCCTTTTCTTAAAGAAAAAAATCTTCCTGTAGCTGATAAATCAGAGAAACAAGACTGCTTCTCAAATTGTTTGTTGCTCTTTGGAGATTTGTGTTTGCAGCAGATGACTGAGAGATGAAAGCAAATGTTCTCGGAAAATGTATGCTGCTTTGAGGAAGAAGAAGATATGTATAAGCTTTTTATGTTTTTCTTTCTTCCTGTAGCTTTTCTTCTTTCTTTTGATCTGATTCTTTGCAGCAAAATGACTGAGAGGAGGTGTTGAAGATGTTCTCAGAAAATTGCTGGTGCTCGAGAGGGAGGAAGAAGAAGAACCCTGTGCTATATATTTCTTCTTTCTTCCTGAATTTTTTTCTTTCTTTATCTCTGTCGTTTTCTGTACAGCAATATGTTCTGTAATGATCTGTCGTGTAAGCTTGTGTATATTATGTTGTATATCTTCTGCCTTTTCAAATTTCTGACAACTATTAAATGCAAATCCCTTATATTAGGAATAACATGCGCTGAAGAGATATCAGTACAGTACTGCTGCGCCGTTTAGCCTTTTCCTTTTATACGGAATGTCCTTTTCTGCTGGAAGTCAACAGCTATAACTTGAATAAATAAAAGAAATATATTTTCCTTACTTGATTTGTCAGAAAGAGCCGTTGTTGTTAGTAGACTTGAGTTCAGAGAATGAAATGATATATTCTTTCTGAAATTTCTGAACTTAAATAATAATTCTTTGATCTGAACAAAATTCGTCGAACGCAGATTCGTCGACCTCAAGATTTTCGTCGAACACAAAATTTACTTCGTCGACCTCAATTGAATCTTGCTGGAATAATTAATTTTGTTGATCTGAAGGTGTTCGTCGAACGCAGACTGGAGTTCGTCGAACGGAAGTATTCGTCGACCGCTGAGCCTGGATAATTTCGTCGACCGCTGAGCTTGAGCAAGAGCGTTGAGCGTTGAGCTTGAGAAAAAGCGTCGAGCGCTGAGCTTGAGCAAAAGCGTCGAGCGCTGAGCTTGAGAAAAAGCGTCGAGCGCTGAGCTTGAGCAAAAGCGTCGAGCGCTGCACTTAGGCAAATTCTTCGACCGCTGAGACGGGTTCGTCGACCGCTGAGAACAAGTCTGTTCGTCGAACGCAGAGAGCTTGCCGATCGTCGAACGCAGTATGGAATTCGTCGAACGCAGAATTTGAATGAAATCTTTAGTTCTAACAGCCAAAACTCTTGACCCATAAACTATACATTGGGGTCAACTTTGTCCTTAGTCAACATATAGTGATCCTAGCCCAAATCAGAAATAGGGTTGTTCCAACAAATTTGTATCCGTAGGAGGATTTGGGGCTTGCACTTTGGTGAAGATATTATGCGGTCTGGGAGATAGATGTCAGGGAGCGTGAGAGTGAGGTGCCCTGCATCGCGGGAGCCAGATGCTCTGCAACGTGGTAGCGAGGTGCCCTGCAATGCAGAAGCTAGATGCTCTACAGCGTGAGAGCGAGGTGCACTGCAATGCGGGAGCGTGATGCTAGGCAGTGTGGGAGCGAGGTGCCCTGCAACGCGGGAGCGTGAAGCTCTGCATCGTGGGAGCGAGGTGCCCTACAACGCAGGAGCGTGATGCTCTGCAGCGTGGGATAGGCCTGCGCGTATAAACCGAAAACCGCACCGAACCGCCAAACCGAACCGCACCGCACCGACTTTCAAACCGAACCGATCGGTTGCGGTTCGGTTCGGTTTATTGCGCGCGCAAACCGGCAAGCTATTTGTGCGGTGCGGTTTTGTATAACTCAAAACCGTGCAAACCGCACCGCACCGCACGAGTGTTTAAGTGTTTAATTTTTATTTGTATTTAACTATTTATATTTGTATTCCATTATATATTTATATTTGTGCGATATGCTGGGCGTTGGCGATACATTTAGGTGCTGGCGCTAAATTTAGGTGCGGTGCGGATATTAATTTAGGTTATTGAGTTGTTTTAGCCAAGCTCGGGTCACGGGTGTTTTAATTTTAAGTTTTTCATTCTAGTCATTGATGTTATTGGTGATATATTTGTATTTAAACCTCCCATTTTTCCTCCTGACCTTTTCACGCGCTACGGTGCACTGCTAGGGCAACTGACGGGCGACGGCTTCCATTTTCATTTTTCCCTCCCCTCGTCTCCTCTGAAGTACTTGAGTCGCCGCCGCCGCCTGGGGTAATCTCTCCTCGCCGCCAGCTGGGATCATCTCTCCTCGACGCCGCCTCCTGGGATCATCTCTCCTCGCCGCCGCCTGGGAAGTGGGATCATCTCTCCTCGCCGCCGCCTGGGAAGTGGGATCATCTCTCCTCTCCGCCGCCTTTTCTGGTTATTTCCCGCCAATTTGCCGGCACTTCTCGCCTGGGATCATCAGCTCCTTACAGGCATCGATTTAGAGTTTTAGTTTTATTGCAGTTTAGGTTTTGATTTTACAACAACCAAATTTGTACAGGCTTAGGGTTTAGATTATACAGTCATTATGACACAATTGTAAATGCAACTCCAACTCAACATAATATTAGCCAAGCTTCAAGTTCCGGGACTTCTATGAATCAAGACGATGTGGAATATAGCTTTATTGCTTACCAAAAGAAAATGTTTATGGATGATTTTGAAGAGGATGAAGCAACTATTTGTGTATCTGAGATTACAATGTACTTGAAGGAAGACACATTGAAGCTGCAAACAAATTTTGATATTTTGAATTGGTGGAAATTGAACTGCTCAAGATTTCCAATATTATCCCAAGTTGCCAGAGAAGTTTTAGCTATTCCAATTTCTACTGTAGCATCAGAGTCAGCTTTCAGTACTGGAGGACGCATTCTTGATCCTTTTAGGAGTTCATTATTACCTAAGACAGTTGAAGCTCTAATTTGTGCTCATGATTGGCTGCGTTGCAAGACAAACCATAGTGAGATAGAAGAGATGATAGTCGATGTTGAGAAATATGAAGAGCTTGATAAAGGTATTGTTTCCACATTTGATTTATAAATTATAAAATTTTTGCTTCACTATTATAATTGTAGATCAATATTCTTAACATTGTTTTAATTTTGTAGAGCTGGACAAACAATTACAAGAAGGCGATATTGGAGATGTGAACTAAATATGGTAAATATTTATGCTTTTGGTGAATCTCTTTTTACAAATTACAATATGTTTTAGTACTTATCTCTATATGAGTATATGACTATCTGGTCATTTGTTTTATCTGTTTAGTGTTTATGGTTGTTTTTCATAATCACTTCTTCAAACATAAATATATGTTATTGTTACTAAATGTTTTATGTTTCTATTGAATCTCATTCTAAATATTACTTGTGATTTTATTGAATGATATATTGAGTGTTACCCAATGCAATTATATGTACTAAAAAGAAAAAAGTAGCATTACTAAAGATATATGCAAAATATTAATAAAAATCGAAACCGCACCGCATAAACCGATAAAAAACCGCACCGAAATCCAAACCGCACCGCACGGTTTAGGTGCGGTGCGGTTTTGGTCGGCCAAAAACCGCACCCCAACGGTGCGGGTTCGGTTTGGGCCCAAACCGCACCGCGCGCAGGCCTAGCGTGGGAGCGAGGTGCCCTGCAACGCGGGAGCGTGATGCTCTGCAGCGTGGGAGCGAGGTGCCCTGCAACGCGGGAGCGTGATTCTCTGCAGCGTGGGAGCGAGGTGCCCTGCAACGCGGGAGCGTGATGCTCTGCAGCGTGGGAGCGAGGTGCCCTGCAACGCGGGAGCTTGATGCTCTGCAATGTGGGAGCGAGGTGCCCTGCAACGCTGGAGCGTGATGCTCTGCAGCGTGGGAGCGAGGTGCCCTGCAACGCGGGAGCGTGATGCTCTACAGCGTGGGAGCGAGGTGCCCTGCAATGCGGGAGCGTGATGCTCTGCAGCGTGGGAGCGAGGTGCCGCATGATGCTCTGCAGTGTGGGAGCGAGGTGCCCTGCAACGCGGGAGCGTGATGCTCTGCAGCGTGGGAGCGAGGTGCCCTGCAATGCGGGAGCGTGATGCTCTGCAGCGTGGGAGCGAGGTGACCTGCAACGCGGGAGCTAGATGCTCTGCAGCGTGGGAGCGAGGTGCCCTGCAACGCGAGAGCGTGATGCTTTGCAACGTGGGAGCGAGGTGCCCTACAATGTGGGAGCGTGATGCTCTGCAGCGTGGGAGCGAGATGCCCTGCAACGCAGGAGCTAGATGCTCTACAGCGTGGGAGCGAGGTGCCCTGTAATGCGAGAGCGTGATGCTCTGCAACGTTGGAGCGAGGTGCCCTGCAACGCGGGAGTGTGATGCTCTGCAGCGTGGGAGCGGGGTACCCTGCAACGCGGGAGCTAGATGCTCTGCAGTGTGGGAGCGAGGTGCCCTGCAATGCGAGAGCGTGATGCTCTGCAGCGTTGGAGCGAGGTGCCCTGCAACGCGAGAGTGTGATGCTCTGCAACGTGGGAGCGGGGTGCCCTGGAACGTGGGAGCTAGATGCTCTGCAGCGAGCGAGGTGCCCTGCAACGCGAGAGCGTGATGCTCTACAGCGTGGGAGCGAGGTGTTTTGCTTCATAGATGAGCCGAATTCCCCAGGGTTTGGAAAGCTTGCCATTTAGGTTTGACATCGGGGTTAGTGACCTTCACCCCAAGAGCCTTGTTTTGAGAATTCTGTGCTGCTGACAGAAGTCAAAAAATGTCGCTGCGTTGTTGAAGAAAACAAAGCATACACGTGCGCGCAAGCTTCATAATGCGGCTTATTACACCAAAGGAAACATCCAAAAGCAGGAAAAATAAGATAAATGAGGCGTGCGGTTTGCGCTCTCTACCAGGAGAGGGACCAGTGCCCGGGAGTTCCATCTCATCCACGTCGGGACAAGGCGTGGTCCTTGGCCGGATTTTCACCCCGTGGTGAGAGTTGGTCCGGGGCTGGGTTTTGCTCGAATCTTCTGAGGAGTCCTTGTCGGACCTGGCGCTCGATCTCGTCCTTCAACCGATTGCAACCTTCGGTCCTATGGTCGTATCTACGGTGGAAGTCACAGTACTGCGACTGGTTTCCCCTATTTGGAGCAAGCGGCTCGGGCCTACGAAGCTCTTCGCTATCGCGGATGGCAAGGAGCACGTTGGTTCGGCTGGTATTTAGCGGAGTGTAGTCCTGATGTTGCGGAGTTCCTCGATTTTGGCAAGGATTTTAATGGTTCTCGTTGTTTATCCCAGGATCTGGTAGCGGGTCCTGACCCCTTTTCCTTTTCGAGCTTCTTCCGAACTGTTGGCGACGGGCTTCTATTGCTTCATCTGCTGCAATCTGAGCTTCGACCCGGTGTACGAGGTCGGGATAGCTAGACACTGTCTCCCTCATTAAGGCTGAGTAGAAGTTGCCAGGCCGGAGGCCTCCTAGAAAGACGCCACGTAGAAGCTCGAGATCGACCCCCGGGATTTGTCGTGCCTCAGTAGTGAAGCGGCGGAAGAAATCCTTGAGATTTTCGTCCTCCTTCTGACGGATTCCTGACAGGTGGGAGGGATCCCGAGCATCCCGACAATTCAAGACGAACTGGTTGACGAATAGTTGAGATAACACTGCAAAGTTTTCTACCACACCTTCCCTCAGAGAGTGGAACCAGGTGTGTTCTTGTCCTTTTAGTGTTGTCCGGAACACTTGACACAAAAGCTGGTCAGAGGCATTATAAATCCTCATGATGGTGGCGAAATGGCTGGAGTGCACCAGCGGATCGTCTGTTCCATCGTAAGCCTCGATGCTCGGTAGTTTAAAATTGTGCGGGATGGGGTGTGCTAGTACATGCAGAGTCAGCGGAGAGCCATGTCGAATGGGCCGTCGTGCAACTACAGCCCATCGCCTCCCGACACCATATTCCTCCTCGATCATCTCGCACACTCCTTCGCGAGTGATCCTTACATTTGCATGCTCCCTGTTTGCTTCCCCCGCTAGGGGGCCTTCCCTCTAGATTCCCCACGGGTTGCACCGGGTGGGAAGAACTGTCAGCATTGGAAAATTCGCCCTCAGCATTGGCTTCTGCGCGAGCGACGTTTTCAAGTCGAGCCTGATCGGGGATGTCGGAGGCCGAGCAATTTGGGCGTCAACGAGAATGGGGGCGCGGGTGGCCCTGAGGTTCCTCATTAGAGCTAACATCTCGGCCTGTCGCTCTTCTATCACGCGCATGCGTTCCTTAGCAGTTGTTGCCGCCACCTTGACTCCATCGAGTGGCGGCATGCCACAGGCATGCGAGTTGTTAGGAGCGTGTTCGGCGTGCATTCCCGGAGCTGCTCCGTCAGCACCGCAAGTGCTTCTTCTGGTCATCACTGTTGGTCAAGAGTGCTGCTGATGAGCACTATCTTCCTAGAATCTTTAGAGAGTTGAGAACTTTGTTCCCACAGATGGCGCCAAACTGTTGCGGGTCGTTCAACGCTCTCCTGGGCCGGTCGAGCTGCACCTTAGCTCGAGAGTGAGCCGAACGCACAAACAGTCAAAAGTGAGTACCAACAGTAGACAGCAGGATTTTTACGTAGAAAACCCCAAAAGGGAAGAAACCACGGGGCCTTGCTCAGTTCTGAATGATCCACTAGTGTTGCGAGTTACAGAGAGTTATTTTTTGAGGGTGACATGTCACCTCTCGTTACATAGATTTTGCTAAGTCTTCGGGAGATGAGCGTGGGGAAACATGCTCAGAGATAGCCTTGAGCGGAGCGCTGCGGAGCGGCCTAGAGCGGAGCTTTGCGTAGCGGCCTGTAGCGGAGCGCTGCGTAGCGGCCTGGAGCGGAGCGCTGCGGAGCGGCATGGAGTGGAGCGCTGCGGAGAGGCCTGGAGCGGAGCGCTGATGAGCGGCCTGGAGCGGAGCGCTGAGGAGCGGCCTGGAGCAGAGCGGCCTGGAGCGGAGCGCTGCGGAGCGGCCTGGAGCGGAGCGCCGTGGTGCGTCCTGGAGCGGAGCGCTGTGGAGCGGCCTGGAGCGGAGCACTGCGGAGCGGCCTGGAGCGGAGCGCTGCGGAGCGGCCTGGAGCGCAGCGCTGCAGAGCGGCCTGGAGCAGAGCGCCGCGGAGCGTCCTGGAGCAGAGCGCCGCGGAGTGTCCTGGAGCAGAGCGCTGCGGAGCGAAGTGCTGTGGTGCGTCCTGGAGCGGAGCATCCTGGAGCGGAGCGCTGCGGAGCGGCCTGGAACGGAGCGCTGCGGAGCGGCCTGGAGCGGAGCGCTGCGGAGCGGCCTGGAGCGGAGCACTGTGGAGCATCGATGGGGTACGCACTAGAGAGTTTGGAGCCCAACCGGGATCCTCCCAAAGTCCTTGGAGGAGAGCTGGAATGCTGACGGAAATACCTAAGGGGGAGCTTGAAGGTTGATGAAGATTTTCTAAGAGTCCTCACCGGAAAACTTAAGAGCTCCTTCTTCTCCCGATGCCAAAAAGTCCCCTCAAATGGAGGCCTGACCCTCCTTTTATAGTCTTTGAGGAGGGCATCCTGGTAACTGTGTCATGCTGATTCTTGAACGAGCGAATTAATAAGGATGTTTAATTCGGGGCACACGGATTGTCAACTTTGTGATTATGATGAGTTTGCCCTCGGTCACGTTGGGCAGCTCGAGCAGCCCGGGCAGCCTCTCTGGTGGCGGTGGTGGCCGACGATTGCCGCTGGCAAGGGATAATAGCGGCGCGCTCCGCGGAATAAGCATAAGAGAGTGCTTCTTGCGGCCCACAAGAGAGCGAAGCGCTTCCCGTCGAGCAGGGCGAGAGGGAGCGGGAGAGTACTTTCTGCGGAGCAGGAGCGAGTAGAAAGACTCTTGCGGAGCGGGCGAGAGCGGAAGCGCTCTCTGCGGAGAGAGAGAGCCCTCTGAGGAGCAGGAGCAAGCGGGAGCGCGAGAGCGCCTCCCGCGGAGCAGGGTGAGCAGAGGCACTCTTACGAAGCCGGTGGGAGCGGAAGCGCTCTCGGCGGAGCGAAAGAGCTTTCTGCGGAACATGAGCGTGCGGGAGCGAGGGAGCGCCTCCCGCGGAGCAGGAGCGAGCAGAAGCACTCTTACAGAGCAGGCGGGGGCAGAAGTGCTCTCTACGGAGCAGGCGGGAGCAAAAGCGCTCTCTACGGAGTGAGAGCTCTCTCTGCGGAGCAGGAGCGAGCGGGAACTTGAGAGAGCCTCCTGCTGAGCAGGGGAGAGCAGGAGCGCCTCCACGCGGAGCGGGAACATGAGAGCGCCTCCCGAGGAGCTGGAGCGAGAAGGAGCGCCTCCCCGCGGAGCAGGAACACGAGAGCGCCTCCCGCGGAGCAGGAGCGAGCGGGAGCACGAGAGCGCCTCCCGCGGAGCAGGAGCGAGCGGCAGCACGAGAGCGCTTCCCGCGGAGCAGGAGCGAGCGGGAGCATGAGAGCGCTTCCCGCGGAGCAGGAGCGAGCGGGAGCGCCTCCCGCCGAGCAGGAGCGAGCAGGAGCACGAGAGCGCTTCCCGCGGAGCAGGAGCGAGCGGGAGCACGAGAGCGCTTCCCGCCGAGCAGGAGCGAGCGGGAGCGCTTCCCGACGAACAAGCGGGAGCGGTAGTACGAAGCCGCTTAGCAGCGGGATTAAGACCGGCCATAAAAGCTGGAGCCTCCCTGCGGGTCCGGTCGAGGCCGCGATGAGAAACACTCGGTGTGACTCAAATCGAACCCTTTTAGGGGAACTGTTGGAGCTTGTGTTCCACTTCTCTTAGTTTGAGAAATAACAAATCACACTATGTATTTGATCCTTCTTGTGTTTATAGTGTGCAGGTACTATAGTTATATAACCCTATGAACAGGATGCTGATTGATGACGATTCTCTGAATAAAGAGCTACCGCTCGCGTTAGTTGTTAACGCCCCGTGTTAACAACCGCTGAGAAGAAAACCGCTGAGACAAAAATCGCTGAGAAGGTAACCGCTAAAAAGGAAACCGCTGAGAAGTAATGCCGTCGAGAACGAATCGGTCGACGAAGCTGCGTTCGACGAAATCTGAAGGCATTCGACGAAAGGAGATTCGGTTCGACGAACTGAACTTGCGCTCGACGAAATTGCGCTTGACGAAACTGCGTTCGACGAAATCTGAAGGCAGTCGACGAAAGGAGATTACGTTCGACGAACTGAACTTGCGCTCGGCGAAATTGCGCTTGACGAAACTGCGTTCGACGAACTTTGATTCCGTTCGACGAAAGCGCGTTCGACGAAATGAGTTTCGTTCGACGAAATTAGCTTCTGCCATGATCCTGACGGTTGCGTTGACGAAATGGGATTCCGTTCGACGAAGGCGCGCTCGACGAAATGAGTTTCATTTGACGAAATTTGTTTCTGCCACAATCCCGACGCTTTGCATGATCTCAGCAACTGCCGTACACATTCACTAACGCTGGCGTTAACCCTTAACACCACGAGTTAGCTCCCGTTTCTATTTAAAGATCTGATTTCGTTTGCTCAAGCAAGAGATGCATTGAAGCCTTCATTCCAGAGATCTGAGAGAGCATTTCATTTAGAATTCAGAGAGAACTCCCAACACCAACATTGAGGAACAAGAGTGAGAAGGAGATTTCCAACGACAAATTTGAAGAAGTACGCTCGCTTCAACTCCGACGTGGTCATGGCGTATCTTCAACATCTCCTTCAGCGCTCTTCATTTTAGGGAGTCATTTGTTCTAATTTTTATTTTTATCTTTTTATATTTTCTTGTAATGGTAGTAATTCGCCGCCTTGTGTGTGGCGACTAGGTCCTTGTGCGGCTTATGGGGTAATTCGCCGCCTTGTGCATGGCGACTAGGTCAAGGGTAGATCTAGGGGGTGGCTAGAGGCCTTATCTGGGGATAGATAGGCTATAGCCAATCGGTCCTTAGGAGAAGGACCGGTGAAGGAACAAAAAGAGATTTTTCAAGTTGTCGCCTCCAATTTCAAGCGTTATTGAAATATTATCCTTGTAATCATTTTTGTAAAATATAAAATTCTTTTTTAGTATATCTAATTTTTCTGGAATTGTATTTCATAAAGAAAATCATTTTGAATATTTCTGCAAAACAACTTTTTCTGAAGATTTAACGCCAGCGTTGACTCTTAACGCCAAGCGTTAACGACAGAGCAAAAAAGTTTTTCTGTTTTGGTAAAATATGTAAGTTTATTTAAAAAAACAGTAAACTCCTTATTCACCCCCCCCCCCCCCCTCTAAGGGCGCCATCAGATCCAACACTTGGTATCAGAGGAGCTGGTTATTCCAAAACGGTTTCACAACCGGGAATAATGGCGCATAATGATCATGCTTTCGCTGAGGGTCAAGGGATTAGTAGACCTCCACTATTTACCGGAACTGATTATAATTATTGGAAAACTAGAATGCGTTGTTTTTTAACTGCTTTAGATAATGACGTTTGGGGTATGGTAGAACAAAGTTACACTCCACCAACATTTGTTGTTGGAGAAGTCACTATGAAAAAACCTAGAGATAGATGGGATGACAATGATAAGTTGAGATGTAAGAATAACGCTAAAGCAATGAATGTGTTATTTTGTGCTTTGGATAGAACAGAATTTAATAGAACTTGTGCCTGCGAAATAGCTTATGATATATGGAATTTATTAGAAATTACTCATAAAGTTACTTCGCAGGTTAAAGATTCAAAGCTCTTCCAACTTGAATCTGAGTATGAGAAATTCTGGATGGAGGCGGATGAAGACGTAGATTCAATGTACACAAGGTTCACCAAGATCGTCAACGACTCAAAAGTACTTGGAAAGGTGTTCTCCAATGGTGACTTGGTGAGAAAAATTTTATGGTCTCTCCCTCCAAAGTTCAATCCAAAGGTGACGGCTATCTCGGAGTCGCACGATTTGAAGAAGCTCCAAATTGAGAGCCTCATTGGGAACCTGAAGACCCATGAGGTTGAACTCAAAATTCAACAACAAGAGTACAAATTGGAGCCAAAGAAGAAGAGTTTGGCCTTAAAGTCAAAAAAGGAGGCAAATGGAGATGATGATGAAGAGGACGAGGAGAGCCTTTTTGTGAATAAGTTCAAAAGGTTCATGAAGAATCCGGAAAGGAGAAACATTCATCAAAAAGGGATCTTCGTCGAAGAAAGAGAGAGGTAGCGACGAGGGCGATGATGAACGACCACCACCGGAGTGCTACCATTGTAGAATGACCGGACATATTCGAAGCAAGTGCCCAAAATATCTGAAAGAGCGTAAAGAAAAAGGGCACAAGGAAAACGAGAAGAAGATGGTCCTAAAAGCGGCTACATGGGATGATTCCTCCTCCGAGGATTCATGCGGCTCATCCTCTAGCGATGAAGAAGAGGCAAATATGTGCCTTATGGGAAAAAGTGACAAGACATCCGAGGATGAAAGCAGTGTCCAAAGCGACACTGAGGTAACTCTCCCTACTTCTTATGATGATTTATATATTGAGTATTTACAAACTTGCAAATTCTTTGAAAAAAGTTAAAAGATATTGATCTTCTAAATTCTGAAAATAAACTTTTGTTAAAAAGAAAACAAAAAATTATCTAAACTATTAGGGAAAGAAAATGTATCTTGCCAAGAGTGCAATCACTCCTTGGGAAGAGTGAAAGAACTTGAAGAAGCTCTTTCTAAATCCCACTCCACCATTGAACTTCTTACTAAGGAGAAGGGAGATTTGGAAAGAACTTTAGAAACCTCTCTTTCTCAAATAGAGGATGGAAAGAAGAGTTTTGCGAATCGGTGCGTTATGTTGGTAACGGAAAACACCGCTCTCAAAGCTCGTATTCATGATTTAAATTTGGCTATTAAGAAGTTTGGAGTTGGGCAAAGATCTTTGGACATGATCTTGGCCAACCAATGCCATGGAAGTGCCAAATATGGCCTTGGATATAGCTCTGGAAACTATCGCCAGGCGTTAACTCTTAGCGCTGGCGTTAGCTGTAATTCCAGAAACACTAATTCTGTTATTAATAATTTCAAAGATTCAAATGTTACCTCATTTTTCAGTAAGAGTTTATCAAAAACTTCAAAAAAGGTCTCATCCCCTTTTATATCGTGTGTCAAATGTCATTTATTTGGACACACCTCAAACTCTTGAAAGAAAAGGGCGGTAGTGTTATAAAGCAAATCTGGGTGCCTAAGGTTTCCACCTATTCTATGGGAGGAACCTCTTGGGTATCCGGATCTTTACTCTCATCTCCTTTTTAGGTATGTTGGCAGGCTAAGGACAAAAAAGACGTGTGGTATTTGGACTCGGGATGCTCCAAACACATGACGGGAAATAAAGCAAAGTTCCTTAGCCTTGAGATGAAGAAAGGAGGGATGGTGACAACGGAAAAGGAAGGATCATGACATCGGCACAGTGGGCAACGATTCTTTTTCAATCTCAAATGTTTTATTTGTAGATGCTTTAAAACATAATTTAATTTCAATTAGTCAATTATGTGATATAGGTTTAAATGTATTATTTGAATCATCTACAAATCTTTGCAAAATTATAAATTCTAAAACATATGATGTCGTACTCACCGCACCTAGGATGCATAATGTTTATATGATTACTTTTAATGATCTTTCAAATTCTTCGTTAAAATGCTTTATTTCTAAAAATGAAGAATTAGAACTTTGGCATAGGCGCCTTGGTCACTCTAGCACCAAGCTTATTTTGAAATTATCAAAAGATAAATTAATTAAGGGATTACCTATGCTTATTGGAAATTTATCTTCTCTTTGTACGCCTTGCCAAAAAGGAAAATTTTCAAAAAATTCTTTTAAAAACAAAAATGTAATTTCTACCACTAGACCTCTTCAATTAATTCATATGGATTTATTTGGACCGGTTAGCACTTCTAGTCTAGGAGGTAGAAAATATACTTTTGTAATAATTGATGATTATTCTAGATTTTATTGGACATTATTTCTATCTTCCAAATCTGATGCATTCCTTGAATTTACTAAACTATGCATTCGTATTCAAAATGAACTTGATTTAAAGATTAAATGCATACGTTCGGATCATGGAGGAGAATTTGAAAATGATAGATTTTCTTCTTTTTGTGATGATTTAGGAATTAAACATGAATTTTTCGCTCCTTGCACCCCACAACAAAATGGTGTAGTGGAGAGGAAAAATAGAACCCTTCAAGAGCTAGCACGCACTATGCTTTGTGAATATGGGTTGCCTGAATCATTTTGGGCCGAAGTGGTTAATACTTCTTGTTATATTATTAATCGTGTCATGCTTCGTCCTATTTTAAAATTGACACCTTATGAGCTTTACTTTAAAAGAAAACCTAATGTATCTTATTTTCATGTGTTTGGTTGTAAATGTTTCATCTTAAACACTACAGATGCACTAGGAAAATTTGATGAAAAATGCGATGGGGGAATTTTCATTGGTTACTCTTCAACTAGCAAGACTTATAGAAGATATAATAAAAGAACTAAAGTAGTTGAAGAATTTATACATGTAAGATTTGATGAGTTTGTTCCTTGTGTAGATTCTAATCATACAGGAAATGAAGACGAACCTATTTTCCCTTTGGAGCATGAGGATGATGAATCACTTGGAGAAAAAGAAGAAGAAAAAGAAGAAGAAAAAAAGGAGAAAGAAAATAAGATAGTGGAATATGTTCCTCCAAGCGTGTTGCAGTTCACTAAGGATCATCCAAAGGAGCTTGTGATAGGAGAACCATCAAAAGGGGTAAGTACTCGTTCTTCTTTACATGAGTCTTTTTCAAACCTTTGTTGCGTATCCGAAATAGAACCAAAAAATGTTTCAACCGCTTTAAATGATGAATTTTGGTTTTTAGCTATGAATGATGAATTAGATCAATTTGAACGTAACAAGGTTTGGAATTTAGTAGATAAGCCATCTAATTATCCGGTTATATGAGTCAAATGGATTTTCAAAAACAAACTAGATGGTGACTCTAAAATTACAAGGAATAAAGCTAGACTAGTTGCACAAGGGTATTCATAAATAGAAGGGGTAGATTTTGATGAAACTTTTGCACCCGTTGCTCGCCTTGAGTCTATTAGAATATTTCTTGCATTTGCGAGTTGTAAAAGATTTAAATTATTTCAAATGGATGTTAAAACTGCATTTTTAAACGGGATTATAAAAGAAGAAGTTTATGTAGAACAACCCCCCGGTTTTGTGAATGAAAAATTTCCCAATCATGTGTATAAGTTAGAAAAAGCGCTTTATGGATTAAAGCAAGCGCCTCGTGCTTGGTATGATAGATTGACATTATTTTTTATAAAGCACGGTTATAAAATAGGAAGTGCGGATAATACACTCTTCATTAAGCATGTAGATAATGATTTGATTATATTGCAAATTTATGTTGATGATATCATTTTTGGAGTCACTAATGAAGAGTTATGTAGTGAAGTAATTTTAGTGATGAAAAATGAATTTGAAATGAGCTTGGTAGGATAACTCACTTATTTTCAAGGATTTCAAATCTCACAAAAACAAGATGGTATATTTATTTGTCAAACTAAATATGTTCATGACATTCTTACAAGATTTGGATTTGAAAACCTCAAACAAGATAATACACCAATGCGTGCATCACTAAAATTAGGAAAAGATGAAGCTGGTATTTCTATTAATCAAACATTATATAGAGGGATGATATGCTCATTGCTATATTTAAGCGCATCTAGACTCGATATTATGTTCTCCGTTTGCTTATGTGCTAGATTTCAAGCTAACCCAAAAGAATCACATTTAAAAGCGATGAAACGTATTTTTAGATACCTAATCGGAATGTCTAGATTAGGCTTATGGTATCCTCATAATGATTGTTTTATTCTACATGGTTTTTCTGATTCGAACTATGCGGGATGTTCATTAGATCGTAAGAGCACTAGTGACACGTGTCATTTTATAGGCCCTTCACTTATATCATGGTCGAGTAGGAAACAGAATTCTGTTGCCCTCTCCACCACCGAGGCCGAATATATCGCACTAAGTAGTTATTGTGCACAAGCCTTGTGGATGACCCAAACGTTTGAAGACTTTGCTGTTCATCTAAATAACATAGAATTAAAGTGTGACAACAAGAGCGCTATAGATCTCACAAACAATCCCGTATATCATTCTAGATCTAAACATATAGATGTCCGACATCATTTTATTAGGGATCATATTAAGAAAGAACATGTTAAAATTAGTTCTATAGGGACGGAATCACAACTTGCCGACATTTTTACCAAACCTCTACCCGATGCACATTTTCACATGCTTAGGTTAGAATTAGGTGTTTTAGAAATGTCACTTTAACCTTACCTTATGTATTTTGTTCTATTTATTTGCATTTTTTTAAATTTTTTTAAATCAATAAAAATGTAAAAACTAAAAAATTTCAAAAATCAACAAAAAGAACTAGGTGTCTTATTTTTTCTTTCTTTCTTTTTCTTGTTTGTTGTTATTTACTTCAAAAATTAAAAACAAAAAAATATGTGCTTAAATGTTTATTTCAAGAATGATTATATATATTGCTTAAAGTTTTTTTTACAATGTTTAATTTAAACCTTCAAGTTTCTTAAAAACATTGTTTTGATTTTATCATGTCTTGAATATTATCTTCAAATGTGCAAAAACAAAATTGGTTATAGATTACATGTGTAGAAATGTTTGTACATGCCTCTAAGTATGAGTAAAGTTTTAATCTTTGATAATGATTTTCTAACTTACACCTTTTTGTTAATATACATGTGTTTTAAATCTTATTGCATAGTTGTGTAGTATATGAACTTATTTTGAATCTGATAAATAGTTTACCTACACAACATTGAATTCTTTCTTGAATTCTTTGTTCTTCATGCACATGTGATTAGAGAAATGTGGTATATAAAATAAAAATTTATATGTTTGCAAAATCAAGTGAATTCGGAGTCCTTAGTCACTAATCTAAAAAGCAAATAATGAATGACATGGTTAACTCCACCAAGCACTACTCACCTTCCTGATAAGTCTTAATGAGCATTGTGAAGTTGAGCACCTTGGAAAGAATTGTAAAGTGTCTTGTGCAAACAAAATTTTCGCCACTTCTCTTTAAAAATAAAAATACAAAAAATATGTGCATTGAAATTTGTGGAAGTAAAATTGTTTATGTTTAATTCAAGTTATGTTCTTACATTACATAGTTTCATGTGGTTTGATTTATACTCTTGTATACATTATCAAAACACACTTATTGAACACATCATTATCATTTATAATACTTCCACTCATGAGAATTGGTCTAAAAATGTCTCTATACAATTTTCTACAATCATGAGTAAATGCACTAGATAGCAACGCATGATCTTTACAATGTTTTTGTATACTTGAAATGCAAATTTATTTACATTGTAAACATATCCTTACTTGATATTTTTATAATCTTGCTTGCTACTTTTTATTATAAATTACAAATGAACTTGCAACTTGTGTATCTAAATTCAAAACATCTACTTAATTGAGTGAAATGCTTATTATATTTTGTACTTACAATTTCTACAAGATGTTACAAATTGCTTTCGCTGTGTTCACTATTTATATTAAAGTTGCTCTTATCTCTACTAAATGCGTATTATTTTATATTGCTATGACTCCATCCCATCTTCTTTTGATTATAACAAAAGGGGGAGAATAATTGAAGAAATAAAGAAATCTTTTATTTAGGGGGAGTTCATTAAGAAATGCATTCATGCTGGGGGAGTATCCACATAGGGGGAGTATGCATGTTTATAACGCTTAACATTTACTCTAAACAGTACTTTAATTATATTTTATTTCTTATTGGTGGATTTGTTATTATCAAAAGGGGGAGATTGTTGGAGCTTGTGTTCCACTTCTCTTAGTTTGAGAATAACAAATCACACTATGTATTTGATCTTGCTTGTGTTTATAGTGTGCATGTACTATATTTATGTAACCCTATGAACAGGATGCTGATTGATGACGATTCTCTGAATAAAGAGCTACCGCTCGCATTAGTTGTTAACGCCCCGCGTTAACAACCGCTGAGAAGGAAACCGTTGAGACGAAAACCGTTGAGAAGGAAACCACTGAGAAGGTAACCGCTGAAAAGGAAACCGCTGAAAAGGAATGTGGTCGAGAATGAATTGGTCGACGAAGCTGCGTTCGACGAAATCTGAAGGCGTTCGACGAACTGAACTTGCGCTCGACAAAATTGCGCTTGACGAAACTGCCTTCGACAAAATTTGAAGGCGGTCGACGAAAGGAGATTACGTTCGACGAACTGAACTTGCGCTCGACGAAATTGCGCTTGATGAAACTGCGTTCAACGAACTTTGATTCCGTTCGACGAAAGCGGTTCGATGAAATGAGTTTCGTTTGACGAAATTAGCTTCTGCCACAATCCTGACGGTTGCGGTTGACGAAATGGGATTCTGTTCGACGAAGGCGCGTTCGACGAAATGAGTTTCGTTCGACGAAATTTGTTTCTGCCACGATCCCGACGCTTTGCATGATCTCAGCAACTGTCATACACATTCATTAACGCTGGCGTTAATCCTTAACGTCATGCGTTAGCTCCCGTTTCTATTTAAAGATCTGATTTCGTTTGCTCAAGCAAGAGATGCATTGAAGCCTTCATTCCAGAGATCTGAGAGAGCATTTCATTCAGAATTCAGAGAGAACTCCCAACACCAACATTGAAGAACAAGAGTGAGAAGGAGATTTCCAATGACAAATTTGAAGAAGGATGCTCGCTTCAACTCCGACGTGGTCATGGCGTATCTTCAACATCTCCTTCAGCGCTCTTCATTCTAGGGAGTCATTTGTTCTAATTTTTATCTTTATTTTTTTATATTTTATTGTAACGATAGTAATTCGCCGTCTTATGTGTGGCGACTAGGTCCTTGTGCGGCTTAGGGGGTAATTCGCTGCTTTGTGCGTGGCGACTAGGTCAAGGGTAGATCTAGGGGGTGGTTTTGGGAGAAGGACCGGTGAAGGAACAAAAATGGATTTTTCAAGTTGTCGCCTCCAATTTCAAGCATTATTGAAATATTATCTTTGTAATCATTTTTGTGAAATATAAAATTCTTTTTCAGTATATCTAATTTTTCTGGAATTGTATTTCATAAAGAAAATCATTTTGAATATTTCTGCAAAACTACTTTTTCTGGAGAGTTAACGCCAGCGTTGACTCTTAACGCCAGACGTTAGCGACAGAGCAAAAAAGTTTTTCTGTTTTGGTAAAATCTGTAAGTTTATTTCAAAAAACAGTAAACCCCTTATTCACCCCCCCCCCTCTAAGGGCGCAATCAGATACAACAGGAACCCCATCAAAAATAGGACAAACTTTAAAAATGAGGGCAATTATTCAATATGGACTCCGTTAGGGGGAAATTGTTGGTATGGGTAACACATCACGATATATCGTGCGGGATTATGTTTAGTAGTAAGATTCATGATCCTACGGTGAAGATTATGCGCAAAAATATGGGCGGATTTTTGAATTTCAAATATGGCCGGATTTTATCCGCCCGCATTTTCACGCATAATCTGCACCGTCGGATCCCGAATTTTACGTCTGAACTTAATCCTGTACGGTAAATCACGGTGTGTTGCACGTACCAAAAATTGCTCCTCTGAGTGCCTCACGAATCCTACACGTGGTGGAGAAAAAAATGCAGAAGGCTTCACTGTATGTGAAATCACGTGTGATCTCTGTGGAGAAAACTCTTGAACTTTGTAGATATCAGGCATGATTTTCACTCTACTGCAAGCGAAATTAGCCGATTTCTGATGCAATTGAGCCTTTCATATTTTTTTCTCCGCCAAGTGTCAGTATCGTGGAGCTCATGGACACAGATATTGAAACAGAGCCCTCATTGAATAATTACGCCCCATTCTGATATGAAAACACCCATTGCTCTTCTTTTTCCCAAAAGCTTCGCCTAGGACCGCTTGGTGGTCTCGAAAAGAGAGATGACCTTGGATTTGCGTAAAAATTAATCACGAGCGTTAATATTAGGATATATGGTGTACACAAGCGGTTGGTTCTATTCTCGAGACTGGCCCAATTTTATATCTTGTCTAGGATGTAATCATACATATTTTTAAAATCTCACTTTTTCGCGGCGCCTCTAACAAACAAATTGTGGAGATTATTAAAGATATCGTCTAGGATGTGTAGTGCTACTGTTCATTGTCTTCTCCAGAACGAATCCACGGCTAACTATTACTCCTCTCTAAAATAATCTCACGGAAAATCCAAAGCAAGCAGCTATTTCCTAAAAAAGAACTCAAAGCAGGTCATATCTAAACTCACAAAATCAGGAACTGAAACAGGAAGTACTCAAACATTCAATCACCAGTCACCAACAGGAGTCGAACACCCATTACAGAACTCAAAACCAAATTCAATAAAACAATAACTCACCGCAATCCTCCCTCCTCCTCAATATCGCCGCCATCCCCTGTTTATAGGCTATTCTGAAGCTTAACTCCTCATCGTCTGGAATCATGCGGCCATGGCAGAACGTGGGTAGGTACTCTAACCGCCGAGAGAGGTGTCGTGCTCGTCAATCGCGCATGGACACGGAAGAATCTTGGGCGGATGAGGCGTTGGCGGCGAGGGTTCGTAACTGCCGAATAATTTGTGAGCGCCATGAACCGGGCAGCTTCCCTGCGAGCCCTAGCTCGTGAATCCTTTGGTTTGCAGCTGAGGTTGACCGGCTGGGAGGATGTAGAACCGGATATGCTCTAATATATATATATATATTAATAAATGTATATATATATGTATATATGTAAAAGAAAATTTGCAACAACCACACAAATTACAAAATTACACAAAAAAAAAATAAAAGATAAATACGGCTCAGGGCCGATAAAGATCTGGATGGGTGCGGCGTCGGGTACTTTTGTGTCGACCTGATCTGGGCTGGTCTCCACCAACTCTCCCCCTCTCGAAATCACTCATCACTGGTGAGTGCTCCGAGCGGTAGTGTTGTAGAAGGTCGGCATCCATACGATGTAACTCCTCGGCCAAGACCCAGCTGGTCTCGGTCTCTGGTCTGCCATGCCAACGAACCAAGTATCTCTGAAAACCACCATCAGTAGTGGTCACTGTCTCGTCATCCAATATCTGCTCGGGAACCAATATCTGTCGCGGGAGTCTATCAGCGGCTCTGGGAACTGGTATGAAAGAATTACCTAGTGTCTCATGCTCAGCCTGAAAACTGTCAGTGGAAAATGGTATGACTGCTGCTGGCGTGTTAGTAGCGGACTGAGTGTCGGTGTGTCCGGAATGTGGCTCCTCACTAGCACTCCCCAACCCAGAAGCAACACATGGAGGAGAAGGCAATGGAAAATCTAAAGACTCATGCGGGTAATCGTGGAATAAAGTCAGATCGGCTACGTTAAAAACCGGATTTGCTCCCCAAACGGAAGGCATCTCAAGTTCATATGCATTTTGCCCAATCCGCTTGACCACTCTAAAGGGTCCAGTTCTACGGTCAGCTAACTTCTTTACAGTACCCGAAGGTAGCCATTCCGGATTTAGCCGAACCATCACCAAGTCATCCACTTTGAAACTAATAGCTCTTTTATGCTTGTTAGCTTGAGTTGCGTATAAATCATAAGTACTATGCAACTTCCGCTCAATTTCTTTATGCAAATCATGCAAATGCAATGCATAGTCGTGTGCAAACTGGCTAGTCCTACAAGTGGGTGGTAGTGGGGCTAAATCTAGCGGCACTCGTGCAGTGTGACCATGAACAACCTCATTGGGAGATAAACCCGTAGATCTATTCTTCGAATTATTATAAGCCAATTGAGCGTGGAGAAGAATTAGATCCCAATTCCCCTGGTGATCTCCCACCAAACATCGCAGTAAATTTCCTAAACTCCTATTAACAACCTCAGTTTGACCGTCGGTCTGCGGATGATAGGCGGTCGAAAATAGAAGTTTAGTACCTAATAGTCTCCAGAGTGACTTCCAAAAATAACTGGTGAACTTGACATCTCGATCGGTAACGATAGTCTTGGGTATCCCTCGGTGCGCGACAACCTCTTTATAATAAATTCTGGCAATATGAGAGGCGTCGTCGGTTTTGTTGCAGGGAATGAAATATGCCATTTTTGAAAACCGGTCGACCACTACAAGAATAGAATCGTGCTTCCTAAAAGTGCGCGGCAATCCAAGCACAAAATCCATGTTAACATCATCCCAAGGAATACTGGGCACCGGTAAAGGTGTATATAATCCAGCGGGCTGTTTATTGCCCTTCGCTACCTGACAAGTGCGGCAGCTACTGACAATCTGTGCGATAACCCGCTTCATCCCGGGCCAATAGAATCGCTCCTCTACTAAGGCTATCGTCTTATCTCGTCCAAAGTGTCCACCTAAACCTCCGCCATGTAATTCCCATACAATGAAATTTCGCAACGAGGTGCGGGGAATACACAGACGGGTTCCACGAAACAAATATCCATCTCGGATGAGGTAATCTGTCTCATCGTGAAAAGGATCAGAGCGTATCGCGTCATAAATTCCGCTAAAATCAGGACAACTAGAATAGTCATCTTTGATACGCTCAAATCCAATCACCTGAGTGCGCATCTGTGATAATACAAGGGTGACTCGACTAAGGGCGTCGGCAACCCGATTCTCCGTTCCCTTACAGTGCTTGAGAACGAAGGTGTACTCTTGCAAATATGATACCCACTTAGCCTGTCGAGGGTTCAACTTTTGCTGCGAATTGATGTAACGTAACGCCTGATGATCGGAGTGGAGGACAAACTCCTTGGGCAATAAATAATGCCTCCAATGACGCAACGTCTGCACAATCGCATAGAACTCGCGCTCGTAGTTGAAATAATTCAGCTCCGGGCCTGAAAGCTTTTCACTAAAAAATCCAACGGGATGACCCTCTTGACTAAGCACACCTCCTATCCCAACCCCGGAGGCATCGCAGGATACCTCGAACACGTGACCAAAATCAGGGAGTCTCAAAACAGGTGCAGTGGACATCTTATCCTTGATGATCTCAAAGGCTCTAGCTGCCGATGATGTCCACTGGAAATTTCCCTTCTTCGTACACTCAGTGACTGGCGCCATAATAGAACTGAAGTTCTTAATGAATCGACGATAAAAGGTGGCTAGCCCATGAAAACTACGGACATCGTGAATGTTCTGCAGTGTAGGCCACTCACGAATCGCTCGGACTTTCTCGGGGTCCATAGTGATGCCAGCGGAACTCACTATATATCCCAAAAATATAACAGACTCAGCCATAAAAATGCATTTCTTCAAATTGATGTATAGTCGCTCGGCTCGCAGGAGCTCGAAAATAGTATGTAGGTGAGTCAAATGCTCACTCTCGGTGTGACTATAGATCAAAATGTCGTCAAAATAAACTACTACGAACTTCCCAATATAAGGTCTGAAGACATGGGTCATCATCCGAGCGAAAGTACTAGGGGCATTGGACAACCCAAAGGGCATCACAAGCCACTCATAAAGTCTATCCTTCGACTTGAAGGCGGTCTTCCACTCGTCTCCTTCGCGTATACGGATCTGATGATAACCACTACGAAGGTCGATCTTAGAGAAGATCGTGGCCCCAGTCAACATATCCAACATGTCATCTAGTCGGGGTATCGGAAATCGATATTTCACTGTGATCTTGTTGACAGCACGACTGTCAATGCACATACGCCAAGTACCATCCTTTTTCGGGGCAAGGAGGGCAGGCACCGCACAAGGGATAAGGCTATGGCGAATAAAGCCTCTATCTAATAACTCTCCAATCTGCTTCTGCAGCTCCTCGTGGGCGGCAGGGTTCAATCGATAATGCGGTAGATGAGGGAGAGAAGCTCCAGGAACAAGGTCTATCGCATGCTGAATACACCTCATGGGAGGTAACTCAGCCGGAAGCTCGTCAGGGTGTAGGTCCTGGAACTCCTCTAAGAGTCTCCTAGCAGGTATAGGAGTCGACTCATATACCTCGGATAAATCAGATGCCTGTAAAACCACTAAGGCATACATAAATCCACCGTCAAAACTCTCTCGATGGAACTCAGTACCTCGTATAATGCTAAGAGTCTTCTTCCTTTCAGTGGGAGGAAGAGATTCTTTCGCACTACTACTCGCGCGGAATGGCGGTGCTTTGGGTCGCACCGGGGTCAACACTACTCTCTTTCCGTCCAGTAGAAAGGAGCAAGTGTTGGACCTGCCATGTAGGGTGACATCTCGATCGTATAACCAAGGTCGCCCAAGTAGTACGTGGCACACATCCATAGGCATAACATCACACCATATCTTATCGGAGTACGTTCCGATAGTGATGGGCACTAAACATCTCCTAGTCACCGATAGTGTAGTATTGGTAACCCAAGCTACCTGAAATGGGGATGGGTGCGGCTCAGCAGTGAGTCCCATGCGGGCTAAAGCTGTCTCAGCTATCACATTCATACAACTCCCGCTATCCACTACTAAACGGCACACTTTCTCCCCAGCCTTAAAGTAAGCCTGGAAGATGTTCGTCCGCCAATAATTGGCTGATTCTTGCGGTGTAGATAACATGCATCTCACCACTAGAACGTCGGGATCTATCTCCTCATCACTAGGCGTACCGTACACTTCGTCATTCAAAACATGTGAGTCCCTCTCGACTCCAGCTTCCTCTACATGCTCATCCTCCTCAGTCACCTCATGAATCACTAACGTGCCTTTCCTCTTGGGACAATCCCTCGAAATGTGGCCCATCTGCTGGCACTCATAACATCGGATCTGTGAAGGGGTCACAGTTCCCATGGGGGACTTCCTATTCTGATCTTTGGTGTAGGTCGAGGTAGGCTTCGACGCACTCTCCTTACCTTTATGTTCCTCTTTCTTGTAAGAAGTATTTGTCTTAGGTTGAGATTTGAACCGGGAGTTTCTCTTCTGATGCTCTTCGATATCGATGGCGATAGATATGATCTCAGGGAGAGAATAGTGGCCATATCGAATCAACTCATCTCGGATCTCAGATCGTAGTCCACACTTAAATTTGGATATTGTGTCACGTGGGTGTTCTACTACGTTGCACCTAATCATAAGATCCTTCATCTCAGCTAAATAATCAGAAACTAATTTGGACCCTTGACGTAGAGACGTCAACTCGTCTCGTAGACGGGACTGGTAATGCTGGGGAATGTACTGCTCCTCTAATATGGCTTTCATGTGGGGCCAAAGTGTAATGGGAGGGCGTCCATTCCTCTCTAGACTACGCTCTTCACCTATCCAAAAGATCTTTGCTCGCCCAGTCAATCTCATTTTGGCGAACTGAACCTTTTGGTCCTCCGTCATACGATACCAGTCAAAATAAGTCTCTATATCAATGACCCAATCTGAAAAGACTTTGGGATCCATAGAACCATCATAAAGTGGTGGATCAAGTTTCACCACTCGTGTTAGATCCGGTCGCCTATCTCGGGGAGGATAGTCGTAATCATCATCGTAGGGATCACGATAGTCTCGACGCCGTGGGGGCGGCGGTCGATGCCAATCTCTAGGGCGATCATCACGATGCATAGCCGGTATAGGCCGATGATGGTCTCGAGGTCGCTCCTCTCTCGCTACGTCATAATGTGGTCTCTCCTGATAATTATCTCGCATGCCTAATATAGGCCCTCGTTGGGGTTCAGGAAAATTCCTTGGAAAATTCCCACCCTGATCATGCGCAAACTCGTGCCTATCTATGGGGTTCCGACCCTCTTCCTCAAATAGAGGATTTCTCCTAAGCGTAGACCTCTCTCCATAGTGTGGAGGGGCTTCGTACTGTGGACGAATAGAATGCTCATCTCGAATTGGAGGCGGCATTGAAACTCGAGGAGGTACTTCTAAACTATTCATCCTAACACTAAGGTTTTCAAACCCTTCTCTCACTTGATAAATACTCTCGGTTAACGCTGCCATTTGGTGGGCGAAAGGTAGAAACCACTGGGGCGGTTCCATCCCTTCGTTCACTCGACTCGCTTGGCCGCGTTCAATTCGACGCATCTCCGAATTTACCTCTTGAGGGTGTTCAGGTGGAGTGTGATGTGGTGAACTCATGCTCACTAGTTTACCACTACGCAATTGCATGCAAGCACAAAGTTAAGATGATGATTATGCTAAAATAAAATAAAAACTTCTTTTCTTTTCTTTTTTCTCTTTTTTTTTTGAAAAATTTAAAATGCTATGCGGGTTTCTATTCTACGCAGGGCGGATTTCGAAACTTAGAAAAATTTCGGAACCTGGCTCTGATACCAAATTGATGCAGGACGACGCGTAGGGTTTGCGCGTCTGTCGGCTATTTCTAGGAAACCCTAAAATGCATACAAATAAAAGTTGAAATTTGAGCGGCGTCGCACGACTTTAAGAAATTGAGCAACTAATTTTTTATAAAGCACAAAAAGACTATTTTGTTTTAAAAAATGGATTTTCTTAAAAATGATTCGATTCTAAATCCGGGGAAGGAAGTTTGCAACTTTCGTTCCGTTCCCCTTGTTGTAGCAAACATAAATCGTAAACTCCAAATACGTTTCTGTTTGGAGTTTTCGACGTAGCGTTTGCTGACAAAATCCGAGCGAAAATCCAACGATGAATCTAATAACCTAAGAGAAAATGTAGACACACACAGAGGAAAAGAAAGGAACAAGTTACCCACGGAAAGAGGCGTCTTTCCGCAATCGAAGTCGACGACGATCCTGCGAGGAATTCCTCGTCACCTCCGATCTCCCGCTCCGAAGTCGGCCGCTGTCACACACGGGCACCACGGAGAAAATTCGCTCAGTCTCATACTAAGTGGTTCCACGGAATTCTCAAACACTCACTAGTGTAAGGAAGCCACAAACCAAACAACCTAAAATTCACTCACACGCAAGAGGCTCCACGAAATCTCCAAGTTGAGTGAAATGGGAGACCAAAACCCAACTCACTAACTCACAGCAAACAGCACAAATATACTGAAAAATAATCGAACAGTAATTTGTATGTTACTATTCATTATATTCGACAGGAGAAAGAAGTAATTGATGGAGTGATGTGTAGTGCTACTGTTCATTGTCTTCTCCAGAACGAATCCACGGCTAACTATTACTCCTCTCTAAAATAATCTCACGGAAAATCCAAAGCAAGCAACTATTTCCTAAAAAAGAACTCAAAGCAGGTCATATCTAAACTCACAAAATCAGGAACTGAAACAGGAAGTACTCAAACATTCAATCACCAGTCACCAACAGGAGTCGAACACCCATTACAGAACTCAAAACCAAATTCAATAAAACAATAACTTACCGCAATCCTCCCTCCTCCTCAATATCGCCGCCATCCCCTGTTTATAGGCTATTCTGAAGCTTAACTCCTCATCGTCTGGAATCATGCGGCCATGGCAGAACGTGGGTAGGTACTCTAACCGTCGAGAGAGGTGTCGTGCTCGTCAATCGTGCATGGACACGGAAGAATCGTGGGCGGATGAGGCGTTGGCGGCGAGGGTTCGTAACTGCCGAATAATTTGTGAGCGTCATGAACCGGGCAGCTTCCCTGCGAGCCCTAGCTCGTGAATCCTTTGGTTTGCAGCTGAGGTTGACCGGCTGGGAGGATGTAGAACCGGATATGCTCTAATATATATATATATATATTAATAAATGTATATATATATATGTATATATGTAAAAGAAAATTTGCAACAACCACACAAATTACAAAGTTACACACAAAAATAAAATAAAAGATAAATACGGCTCAGGGCCGATAAAGATCTGGACGGGTGCGGCGTCGGGTACTTTTGTGTCGACCTGATCTGGGCTGGTCTCCACCATTACCATTTCTAATTTTTGACGTATGCTGAGTTCTATGTGTCTAGTGATTATTCTTCTTAATATCTTATGCTGAGAATCTATTTAAGCGCATTCTAACGATTCGAGTCCTAACTAACAAACGCAGAGGTTCTAGTGTCTCACGGACAAAGACTCGCATCTTCTGAATTTCTAAATGGAGAAACGTCTCCCTGCATTTGAGGCTCATAGGGTCTACTACGCCCCAAGAGTAAGATAATGCATCTCTATCTGTCACCATGGAGAGAATCTCAATCATGCCTCCTCATAAACTCTTCCGTTAACTGTTGAATTTCAAATTTAATCATCTGACTGTCGTGTATTGTATTTTATGCTAGAGGAATGCCTCGAATATATATATATTAGGAATTTATGTTTGTTTGCACGTTTAACAAAATACACGCTTGCATGTATTATACAAATTTAGTAATTTCGGGCAGGCTTAGTGTTCCTTAATCACATTATACAATTAAGTCTTGATGTACGTGTTTGTAAGATACTAAAATATATCCTCCTACTATACGAGAAAACAAATTGAGCATATGATTATCTGGTATGTCTAACCAAAAAGAATAGAATTTCTTACAGTTGCGCTGCGGCGCTCGTACACAAGGCGCGGCGACATTGCTATCTGGGTTACTTTGAAGAGCACGCCGAACTTGCTTCTGATTTGATACGAGTTCTCCAAACCCACATTCCCCCGCGTAACCTAAGGAGGAAAAGCGTTAAACATTTGATCACTGCTCCCCATAATTTCAAGGATATTAGTTCATGACGCGGGAAGAGGGCTTTCTACTACACTAACAACGGTGGATTATAATTTCTGAAATGGAGGCGGCTACGACTAAATCTGAAACTTCCAAAGGGAGTTTGAAAATACCTGAACAAGAATGTGCCGGAGGAAAGGCGATCAAGACCAACAACCTCGGCCTCGACTAGGGTTGTTTGGGAAGGCGAGAAGAACACCTAAACCCCCAAAATCTGAGGATGAGGACGAGAAATTAATGTTCCCATTTCTGAAATTGAAAACAGAAAGCATAGAAATCAAGGGGAAGAAGGACCTTTGAGCCGCTACCTGGAAGACACGAAGATTTAGGAAACGGGAGGGGCTCCAGTCGACAAAAAATAGAGCACGGGAAAAGCACGACAATGCTTTCTATCGTCGACGACTACTGAAGACGGAGGAAGGGTCGTCTACACCATTGGCGGTGGCGATTAGAGGCGCGACTACCGCTGGCCTCCGCCGTCGATGGGGGAGAGGGCGTCGTCGACTGCAAAGAGCGCGAGAGGGAGCAGCGGTTTCGATACCCGACTGAGGGAGAAGAGTTATGCGATACGTGGAGGGGTGCGGGCTTTTAATCTGAGCGACAAAAACGCGTGAGGGAGGGTGCGGTTATGAAATGAACTGATCGAACTCACCATAATTACGAAGATGGCCTTCCTCAAGACATTTCAAATTCGAACATACGCACACCAGAAGACCTATAAATTGCGTCGCAACAATTCCAAATATATTTATTATTATTATTATTATTTTACTTATTAACTCGCAACAATTTACTATACTCAACTGTACCTCGATGACGCTTGCTCGATCAAAATTGCTCACGATCGGACCCTGAAATTTAAGTATTCTTCGTATTAAAATACGGGTGTTACAAATCTCCCCTCCTAGCAAAATTTTCGTCCTCGAAAATTACAAACATACCTGAGTCAAAAAGGAAAGCATAATCTTCATTGTTTCGGAGTTCATCTTCTCTTTCCCAAGAGTACTCTGGTTGCCCACAGTTTATCCAAAGGATTTTCATAAAACGGATCTCTCTATTTCTGAGCTTCTGAGTCCTTGAATCCACTATCCTGACTGACTTGATATTGGTACTAAGATTCGCTTCGATTGGTGCTTCTTCGGTACTGATTACTTGACTGGGATCTCTGACTGCTCTCCTCAAGTAGGAGACGTGGAACACATCATGTAGACCACTCATTTCCTCGGGTAAGGCCAACCTATATGCAACCTCACCTATGCGCTCCAGTACCTCGAAAGGACCAACGAACCTTGGACTCAATTTCTTTATCCGCTTGATTCGAGAGACGCCCCTGACTGGTCTGACTTTCAGATAAACAAAATCCCTCACGCTGAATTCCACTGAACTATTCCTCTGGTCATAATATTTGGCCTGACGATCCTGAGCTGTTTTCATGCACTCCTGGATAAGTTTGATTCAAGATGTGGTCTTGTAAACCCATGACTCTTTGTTGGAAGACCTCTTCACTTTCAGCCCAACACATCGGCGTACGACAATGTCTGCCATAGAGAGCCTCAAAAGGCGTCATCTCAATACTTGCCTGAAAACTATTATTATAGGAGAACTCTACTAAGGTGACATACTTCTCCCGCTTACCTCCAAAATCCAGAATGCACATACGGAGCATATATTCCATGGTTCTATTCGTGCGCTCGGTCTGTCCATCTGTCTGAGGGTGGAAAGTTGTACTGAAGAGTAGCTTAATGCCCAAATGCTCTTGAACGTACTTCCATTCCTTGGAGGTAAACCTGCCATCTCTGTCTGAGATTATAGTTTTTGGAACACCATGAAGTCGGACCATCTCATCTATATACAATTGAGCTAATCTCGGACCCTGATCCATTTTCCTATTAGGAATGAAATGGGCAACCTTGGAGAGACGATCAACTATCACCCATAAAGAATCATTCCCACTCTACGATCGGGGAAGGCCGTGAACGAAATCCATTGATATGTCCTCAAAATTCCATTTTGAAATATGTAGTGGCTTCAACTTTCCTACTGGCCGCTGACACTTGGCTTTAACTAACTTGCAAATTTCACACTTACCAACATACTCTGCCACATCGCTCTTCAATCATGGCCACCAAACTAACTTCTTAAGATCCGCATACATCTTTGTGCTACCCGGATGTATCGAATATCTGGAATTATGAGCTTCAAAAAGTATGTCATCTCGAAGGTGACCAACATCTGGAATGCACACCCTACTATCGTGCAGTAGTAAACCCTCCTGAATGCTGAACTTCTCCTTCTGCCCAGCCTGGGCCAAATCTCATATCTCTACCATCTTCGGATCTAGGGGCAAAGGTGTGTTGATCCTGTCTTTAATATCACAAGTGATTTTCATCCAGTTTAACCTTGCAGAAACAAAACTGGATCGTGGTATGATACTGATCTCTAATCTCTCCAGAGCTCGCACAAGCTCTTCCTACTGAGTAATGAGGGCATAACTCGAATCTCTTCTACTAAGCGCATCGGCTATCACGCTTGCTTTCCCTGGGTGGTAATGGATACCAATATCATAATTTGAAAGGAATTCCACCCACCTACGCTGCCTCATATTAAGCTCTTACTGATCAAATATATACCTGAGACTTTTATGATCCGTAAAAATCTCATAACGAACTCTGTAGAGGTAGTGTCTCTAAATCTTCAAAGCGTGGATGACGGCTGCAAGCTCCAAATCATGTACAAGATAAATTTTCTCGTGAATCTTTAACTGTTTGGAGACGAAAGCTATGACCTTACCATGCTGCATGAGTACACAACCAAACCTTGACCTGATGCATCACTATAAATCTGAAATCCATCTGAACCTGAAGGTAAGCTCAAAATCGGTGCGGTCATCAATCTAGATTTCAACTCCTCAAAAGCAAGCTCACACTCAACTGTCCACGTGAAGGCTTTCCCCTTCCTAGTAAGTGTAGTCATCAGTAAAGCTATTTTTGAGAAGTCCTTAATGAATCTCCTGTAGTACCCCGCCAAACCGAGAAAACTGCGAACTTCAGTAACTGTCTTCGGCCTTGGCCAATCCTTTATTGCTTCTATCTTTTTCAGATCCACAGCGAGACCCTTCTGACTGATAATATGTCACAAGAATGCAACCTCTGAAATCCAGAACTCACACTTAGAAAATTTTGCATACAACCGATTCTTCCTGAGAGTGTTTAACACTGTCCGGAGGTGCTCGGCGTGATCTTGTTGACTCTTTGAATACACCAAAATGTCGTCTATGAAGACGATAACGAATCGGTCTAGAAATTCTCGAAACACCCTATTCATCAGATCCATAAAAGTGGACGGGGCATTAGTTTACCCGAACGGCATGACCACGAACTCATAGTGTCCATACCTAGTGCTGAACACCGTCTTCTAAATGTCCACATCTCGAATTCTCAACCGGTGGTAACCCGGCCTTAAATCTAACTTGGAGAACGTGCAAGATCCCTCAAGCTGATCAAACAAATCGTCTATCCTGGGAATATGGTACTTATTTTTAACTGTTAGTTTGTTCAACTCGCGGTAGTCTATGCACACTCTCAAGCTACTATCTTTCTTCATAACAAACAGTACGGGGGCACTCCAAGGTGAAGTGCTGGTGCGAATGAAACCCAAGTCGATCAATTCCTGCAACTGGATCTTCAACTCGGCAAGTTCTCTGGGAGCCATTCGGTAAGGACTCTTGGCCACTGGCACAGCTCCAGGTACAAGATCTATCTTGAAGTCAATCTCTCTGGTAGGAGGGGCACCAGGTAACTCCTCTGGAAATACATCAGGAAAATCCTTAACAACAAGCACTCCTAGAAGATCAACATTGGCTTCAACATTCATCAGGAAGGTCACACAACCCTTATCGATGCATCTAACAACCTTGATTGAGGAGATTATTAATTTAGAGACTCCCTTCATGCCCTGGAAGGTAAAGGCAACTTGGTTGGGTCCTTCAAATTGTGTCACCTTATTCCTGTAGTCAATTCTTGCATTCATAGCTAAAAGCCAATCCATACCCACTATCAGATCAAATCTTGCTATGGGAAGGAGTGATGCTTCTATTAAGATTTCAGTTTCTCCAAACCGCACTGGAACTCTACACTTATTTCTGGTCTGCAAGAGGGACCCATTCGGCATCATGACCTCTAATGCTGTTGACTCTAGGAGCACTCCTAAATCCAGCTTATGCACTAGAGATTCTGCTATGAACAAGTGTGAGGCACCCGTGTCAAAGCGAATCTTGGAGGGGACGTTTCGTATCATAAGTATTCCTACATGCGTGAAAGCAACATGAGTATTATTTTTAGTGTCACTAAGGAGGAAGGAACTAAATTGTCTAGGACATACACATACCTGTCACAACGTCCTCCTGCTCCTTAGCTTCCTGCTGGCCTAGCCCATAAGCTCTGGGTTGCACCGGACCTCGTCTTGTAGTAGGCTTCACCTCAGATCCTACATGTGTTTTTACTTTGTCGGTTTTGCTAGGACCACCGACCTCAAACTTCGACTACAATAGAGACACAATTAGGACTACTGAAAAGGGTATAAATTAAGATGATTACACGATCGAACTTTCGTTACCTGAATTACGGGAGTTCCCTGGCAGTAACGAGCTATATGCCCCGGTTGCTGCACTTGTAGCAAACTCCTGCAGCAGCTAAACACTCACCCAGATGGTGGCGATAGAATTTAGGATAGAGGGGGTAATCCTTGACCTCGGACCCGGTCTGACCACCTCTTTTATCATCAGTTCTCTGCTTCTTGTTCCAGTTCTTCCCTTGGCTATTCCTGTTCTGCTGCTGTTGTGGTGTATCCTGAGGTCGCTTCGAACGAAGACAATTACGCTTGTGCACCTTCTACTGATCAGCTTCCAGCTTCCTCGCTGTGTCCATCAAGCTCTTGTAATCGACATTGAACATGGTCATCAGTGGCTGCCTCAGAGAGACACACAGTCCGTCCACGAATCGGCTACACTTCTCGCTCGTAGGCTATTACAGTTATGTCCCCCTGAATGATCTTGAGGTACTTCTCCTGGAGACTGCGACGCTCGGACGGGAGCACAAACCTGCTAGCTAGCGCCATTGAGAAATTGTTTCACGTGAACATATCTGTTGTACGACCTAACATAAATGAAACCCATATTACCATTACGCTAACAGGACAAAGTATTCTGAAAAAAGGGCAATCTGAACAACGTTACTTACCAGCGGGATCGCCCGCCAAATGCCTGGTCCACCACAAATTTGCCTCGCCCTTCAGAAGGAAGGCAGCTAGAGGAACCTTCTTGTTCTCTGGGCACTGCATCACTTCGAGTAGGTCGCGGGTCTTTATCAGCCAATCATCGGACTTCATCTGTGTTTCCTCTCCATTGAAATTGGAGGGCTGGAGATCCCAGAAATTTCTCAGATAGCATTCCATTCCTAAGTCCCCGACAGCTGGTACAGGGACTGCTGTTGGATCTACTGTAGGCAGTCCATTTCGCTATGACCACTGCCCTGGCAATAACAACTGCTAAATCGGTAGGTTCGGGTACTGTCGGTGCTGCTGCTGGTGTACTACCATCATTCATGACTATCTCAGGAGTGGTATTCTAACGTGAAGGCTCGCCCACCTCGCTGGTACGCGATGCCTATACGATGAAAGGAAAAGAGTTATTGAAGTACGAGACACAAAGAAGGATCTACTAGAAAGACATTTCCATACAATGCATAGCTGAGCTAGATGAAATTTGATGACTCTAACGTCAAAGGAATGATTGAGATGAAATCCTAAGGCTCTGTGAACTTTCTGGGTCGTGGGATCCTAAACCTAGCTCTGATACCAATTGTAGCAGCCCAACCTCGTTTTACCCCAAACCAGCAGTCCGATCGGGCCCGTGATAAGAAGCAAACTAAGTAGCGGTAATAAAAATGGTACATAGCAGACATATATGAAAAGTACTAAGAGAGTACTTACAGCGGAAATAGAAAAAAGAAGCTAAGGGTAAAAGTGTACCTCAAATTTTGAATTCACAGAGCCACTAAAAATTGAAATAGTCACAAAGCTTGAAAAACTGTAATCTTAAACATAGTCAATGAGTTAAAAATTGAAGTAGGAATTATTGCACTGATTTACACATCATACTCCCAATGTCGATCATAATGCAATCTAATAAAATAAAACTGATTGAATTGTCAAAAAAACAAAATAAAATTAGTTTTTATTGGCTAATTCTTGCGGCATCCAAAATAGATGCAGGCGAGCAGGTTGACTTGGCGAATAGCTACAACGCAAAGATAACCGCGCAAAATAGCTACAATGCAATGATGTCCGCACAAAATATCTACAACGCAAAGATGTCCGCACAAAATAGCTACAACGCAAAGATAACTGCACAAAATAGCTACAATGCATACATTTGGCTCACATCAACAATGAAATGCATGGAGAAATTGGAATAGATTTTATATGGTAGGAGTGAGAAACAGGAATGCAAAGTAGACTATGTTGGCATAATAATAAAGAAATGAAATAATGACTTCATATCAAATTGAGCACATAAACTACAATAATAAGACAAAATATTGAGGCATTCTATCGAACAGGTCGTGGGCATGTGAAGCAGCAGTTGACAAAATTGTTTCTTGGAGAAACTCAATAGAAACTGCAAAAAGTAAACTCTGAATAATTTAATAATTAATTTTAAAGAAGCATAAAAAAGGATGTGAAACCTATTATCGTCTCTTTAGTCACCCGAGGACCATTGATCTTCTCCAAAAGTTTCTAGCAAAGACTTAGTTAGCTGTCTCGGTCAATCATGCACACCGAGCCATTGAAAACTCCGTCGTCACTGCGGGATCTGTGTGGGAATGGAGGTAAATGAAAAGAAAATGGAAAGCCGTAAAAAAACATGCAGGGAGTAGAGGTTTTCATAAGTAGGAATAGCATCTCACCTTTGGGTTCCCGGTGGAGGAAAATGTAGAGGTGCAGTATGATTGCGATGGCGATGCCCTAGCCACAGTGTGTCATCGGTGTCGCAGAAGGCATCAGAGGTTCGACGGAGATGGTTACGTGCGAGGTCGGGAAGAAGAACAGTATTGTCGGGCGCCTCCTCCTTCGTTCGGGATAGGGTATCAGGGAGACCGGAGAGCGATGGCGGAGATGGTTATGGCTGGGATCGGACAGCCGCGGGGTAGGGTTACGCGTAGAGAAGTTGCGGGAGGGAGCAATGCGGCGCGCGAGGGTTTGAGCGGGTTTAGGTAGAGGAATACCGAGGGTATCGGGGAAATGAGAGGAGAGGAGTTTTGGGATTTTTCAAGAATGGCTATTTGCAGTTTAACTGTATTTGATCGGACGGCTCCTGTATTTTGAAGCCATATATCCGACAGTCCTAATTTTTTGAGGATTTTTGATCTCACGCTATTCGCAGATCACTATATTTCTTTTTAGAATAGTATATATAAAGAACATATTTCTTGCTTTTTGGAAAACAATAACTTTAATGCTTACAAAAGAAGAATATTTATATAATGCATACCACGCATGCTTTTATATTGAAATGCTTAACATAAGTTTTTGTTCTAGTTCTTAAACACCATATGCATAATTATTCAAGCTCCGAAAAGGAATGGTTAACTATATTACTGTACAACCCCTATTCTCCGAGGGTGGGCCCATTCAAAGCCACGTAGGCAGAAGTCAGAGTCAATGGTCAACACGAATATATCGGATAGCGTACCGGGACTATGTAACCCCGGGGTGCGAGTAGGGCCTTGCTCGCCCCAACTGCCGAGAAGGAGTACGCCCCCAAAGTTATCCAGACAGACGAGTGAGAAGGTAACAAGCCTAGACATACTCGCATATAGGCGACTTTCATCAACCAACTCGCCAGCCTGCGACGAGATCCTTACCTACTCGCTCGCTTAAGCCTTTGTTCAACCATCTCAAAAGAGGGTCAGGAACAGCCGCTTGCACCCCTACCTCAAGATTTGTCTATAAATATACCCACATGGGTACCAGGAAGGGCACTTGTCAAAAACAAGAACTTCATCCTCCTTATAGGCGAGAATCCTCCCTAGCCAGTGCTTTCCTAGTACCAAGCTCGGCCATTCGTTGGTTGTGGAAGAGAAGACTCCTTTGAGATTTTGGGTACATGGTGGGACCTCCCTGCCACAGCACCTGGGGTCATGTTATTGTTGTTTCTCTTCTAGTTCTTCGTCGTTGCCAGTCAAGCCTTCTCGTTGGACTGCTGGGCAAGTAGCCTCCGGCTGCATTGGTCCAAATCTTAGAGTCAGGATTTTCTTGGGTTCAACACTTTGGTGCGGTGAGCGTGGATCGTAGTTAGAGGGAGAAAGTCTAGTAGAAAGGTGAGATGGTGGTAGTTGGCGACCACGAGGAGGTAGTTGGTAACTCGGCCGGAGGAGGCGAGTTTGTGACTTTAGCTGTCTTTGAATAGTTTGCGCGAAGAGTCGAGGGGATCGTGCGAGCAACTCTCTAACATCGCACCGAAGGAACAACGACCTCGCCTCATCGTCCGATTCTTGCCGAGGAAGGTGTTCCATCCCGGCGAGCAGGGAAGGAACATGAGGAGGAGCCCGAGCGACCAAGGAGGTCGCAGTTCTACCCGCATGCATCGCAGGGAGCTGGCGGAACTCGATTCCACTAGGAGGAAGCGCAGGCGAGGTACTACGGTACTCTCCAAGTGAGCAAGTATGGAGGAGATACTCGCCAAGCAGAGGATCATCGCTAGGTGGGTGGGAGGAGCCCATTCTGTGAAGAGATCATTGATGTGCCAGTGCCGGAAGGGTTCAGAGATCCCGTGATGAATTACTACTCAGGGAGGGATTACCCTATCCGACACATCTAATGGTTCGAGGATGTAGCCTCCATCCGAACCATGTAGGATGCATTTAAGTGTAGGCTCTTCGCTATCACCTTCCGAGGGAAGGCCAGGGACTGGTTCCACCAGATGCCAGCAGGTTTGATCTACTGCTTCGATGATCTGTGTCGGGGGCTGACGATGCGGTTCGCCACGGCCAAGAAGATGAAGAAGGAGGCAACGACCCTCTTCCACCTCGTGCAGGGAGCCAAAGAAACGTCGGGGCATTACATCGATCGTTTCCAAGAGGAGGTGTTGGACATCCAGGAGGTGGATGGCCCAACCTTACAGCTTGTCCTGACGTTCGGCCTTCGTGAAGGCCTCTTTAAGTTGGAACTCAGCAGGAACCCTCCCTATTCCTATGACAACCTCATCGAGAGGGCCAACAAGTTATTTCAGGGGGAGGCTTCTAACCGAGGTTTCCTGGCCCGGCTAATTAGGGTGACCAGGGAGGATGAGGAGGAAGAAGAGAAGACCCCCGAGAGAAGGAAGAGAGAGGAGCCCAGGAGGGCGGAGAATAGGAAGCCTGAGGAGAGGCGAAGGGAGGAAAGGAGGAAGGAGGAGCCCAGGAAGGAGGAGCCCAGAAGGAACGATGAGAGGAGACTCAACGTTGCTCTGGAGCGTCGGGAGAAGGAAAGTCGCTACCAAATTACCGTCAACCGGACGCCTTGGAGGCCAGCAAGAGGACCTCAGCGTCAGGATCGGGGAAGGAGATCCCCGGAGATAAGACGCTTCGACCGGCCAGAAGGCTTCAGGAAAGAAGAAGGGAGGAAGCAATGGCGGTTGCCCGACGTGACAACCGGCAAGGTCGGAAGAATCGGCAAAGGAGGCCGCAGGCGGAGGAGATCCCGCTCTACTGTGATCTGCATCAAGTAGAGGGGCACGAGACAATGGCTTGCCCAGATTTTTGGGAATCCAGGAGAAGGTTGGAAACAGGAGAAGAGTAGCGGAGGATCGAAGCCCCTATCGAGCCGCCGGTAGTGCAAGCCGTCAGTCGAAGGAGGAACGAAGACCAGGTCGACCATGGAGGTCGTGGGGACATCGCCCAGGTAGGTAGAGGAGTAGGGGTGATCCACGGGGGAGCAGGGTTGGGAGCTTCCCACAAGGGCAGTCTCCATCAGATTTATCGAAGGAGTGTCGCTTCGACCTCGCAGGCACCGCCCCCGATGGAAGAAATCACCTTCTCAGAGGAGGACATGTTAGGGAATGAGAATCCCTTCCATGATGCCCTCGTAATCCAAGCTGTAGTAGAGGACTTCACCATTGATCGAATCATGATCGATAACGGTAGCTCCGTGAACGTCATCTTCAAGGAGATGTTCGACAGTATGGGCGTCGGAGCCGAAAGTGTCCGGGCGTCGGATGGTCCCCTCTTTGGCTTCTCAGGAGAGAAGAAAGAGGTGGAAGGAGGAGTAGATCTCCTTATAACACTCGGTGGCATCTCCCTCAACTGCCGCTTTGTCATCGTTGATGCCCCGAGTTGTTACAAGGCCATCTTCGGAAGGCCGCTTCTCAACACCTTCAAGGCCGTCCCGTCTTCCTACCATCAGTACCTCAAGTACTGTCAAGGGGACGTCCAGGTGAGGATCAGGAGCGATCCAAGAGCCACCCACGAGTGCTATTTCAGCGCGTATAGCACCACCAGCTGGATGGCTGACGCGGAGGAGTTCGAAAGAGTGTTGGGGGGCACGGCTAGGCTGGAAGTGGCCGAGGAAGTAGAAGAGATCGATGTACTCTACAGGGAGGGAGTACCTGACTGCTGAAAGTTGGAGGGTCGCTGAAGACCAAAGAGAAGATCAAGATGGCGACGTGTCTTCAAGAGAACGTCGACATCTCCCCTGGAGCGCTGCTGAGATGTCGGGGATTGACACGGAGGTAGCATGTCATCGCCTCAATCTAGACTCCGCGGTCAAGCCGGTCCGCCAGAAGAAGAGGTCAAGTGCCACCATGTTGGTTGTACCTATCAAAGAGGAGGTGAAGAAGCTGCTGGAGGTGGGGTTTGTGTTGGAGATCTAGTACCCAGGCTGGGTCTCGAACGTTGTAATGGTGAAGAAAGCTGGGGGCAGCTGGAGGATGTGTGTCGACTTTCTGTTATTGAATAAAAGCTGCCCGAAAGATTGTTATCCCCTGCCTCGAATCGACGCACTGGTTGATTCAGCCGTCGATTTTTCTGTAATGAGCTTTCTCGATGCGTTTTCAGGATACCACCAGATCCAGATGCATCCCCCAGACTGTCGTGACGTCTCCTTCATCACTGGTGATGGTTGCTACAACTATAAGATGATGCCCTTCGGGTTAAAGATGTTGGAACATGCTTTCCGCATCTCTTGGTTTGACAATAACAAATCCTATTGTATTTGATCATACTTATTTTGTGTTTATAGTATGCAGGATTCTGTGCTTTCAAATCTCCATGGTGCTGTGTTTTTGTTATTACCGCGCAGTGTTAAGAACTACCGTTGGCGCTAGTGTCCGTTCGACGAACTGGGTTCGACGAACTCGGTGCTCCGTTCGACGAACGACGAACGCAGAAGCCCGTTTGACAAAATTCATATCAGGGCGTTCGACGATCGACGAATGCTGAGGCCCGATCGATGAACTGCAGCTCTACCGCAGAGCGTTAGCACTAACGCTGATGCTAGCGTCCGAAAGACGAAATGGTGTTCGAAGAATATGATGTCGTTCGACGAACCAGATTGAAATCGACGAAAACAAGTTTTCGTTCGACGAACCAGATTGAGATCGACGAAAGTTGAGGTCAGCTCGACGAAGATGCGCCCGACGAAATGTCCTACCGCGGAGCGTTAGCACTAACGCTGGCGTTAACATATATGGAAACTATTGACAGAAAGGAAAGTGGAGAAAAAGGAATGTCGACGGGTCGCTATGTTTGGCAAGTACTATCGCGACACGCTAGGTCTAACGCCCGACGGTAGCTTTTGGAAACTTCCCGTTTGTAGTTGATTGAGGGGCAAATTTGGAAAGAGATATTGGCTGAAGGAAGGAAATCGCACTATCGCGGGGCGATCGTGTTACCGCGGCGCGCTAGGCTGTCATAACCGTTTGCGCTCAGAAGTTGCCTTAACTGCCACGATCCGTGTGCGCGTCATGTCACTATCGCGGGGTGGTAGTACTAGAGCAGGCGGTAGCTGTCGAATCTATTTAAAGAGCAGTACTTCCTCCATTACGCTTTGCTGTTATAGAAGTTATTGAAGCCTTATATCAGAGCACTCATGAGAGCCTTCAGAAGCAGCCAAGATAACTCCATCAACGTTCGAGAAAGCAAAGAACTTGGAGACCGATCCGATCACATCTACATCGACACCAAGTTCTATTTTTGAGGGAGTTTTTAATTTGAGTTTTGTTTTACATTCAATTTGTAACCTTTATATCTTTTGTTCGGTAGAGGAACTCGCCACACGGCGACTAGGGCCTTGCGGGGACTAGGGGGAATTCGCCACACGGCGACTAGGTCTAGGGTGTAGATCTAGGGAGTGCTTGAGGCCTTTCCTGTGAGGGAAGGGCTAGAGTGGCTTGAGGCCTTGTATAGGGAGAGATAGGCTAAAGCCAACCGGTCCTTGGGAGAACGGTCGGTATAGAAAACCAAAAGAGTTTTCATTGGTCGCCTCTTTCCAAGCGTTATTGGGAAAAGTTCTGTAATCGTATTTACTTCCTGTTAATGATTAATGAAAATATGTTTATTGTTTCATCTCTGAGTTGTACTCTGTGATTTTCATTGTTCAAACGTAAAAGTATTCTCACTGTTGCTAATGCCGAGCGTTAACACTACCGCTGGCGGTAGTGTCTGAGAATTATTTTCTCTCATAATCTCTGAAATTTTAAAACCCTTATTCACCCCTCCTCTAAGGGCGCCTACAGATCCAACAAGTGGTATCAGAGGTAGATTATTCCAATTCGGTCTAACAACCGGGAATAATGGCGCTCCGTGATATCGCTTTCCATGAGGGGCAGGGAATAAGTAGACCTTCGTTGTTTACCAGAACTGATTATAATTACTGGAGAACGCGTATGCGTTGTTTTCTGATAAGTTTAGATCTAGATGTATGGGCATGTATTGAAACTCCATACACTTCTCCTACATACATTGTTGGAGAAGTTACCATGGAAAAACCTAGGGATAAATGGGACGATGGAGATAAGGCTAGGTGTAAGAATAATGCGAAAGCTATGAATGCTCTGTTCTGTGCTCTTGATAAGACTGAATTTAATAGAGTCAGCGCATGTGAATCTGCTTATGATATTTGGAACTTATTAGAAATAACGGATGAAGGTACTTTGCAGGTCAAAGATTCAAAACTATTCCAACTGGAATCTGAATTTGAAAGGTTCAGGATGGATCCAAATGAGGACGTCGACGCCATGTACACTCGATTCACCAAGATCGTCAATGCTTCAAAGATTCTTGGAAAAACATTTTCAAACAGCGACTTGGTGAGAAAGCTCCTTCGATCACTCCCTCCAAAGTTCAATCCGAAGGTGACGGCGATTTCCGAATCGCATGATCTTAGGCGGCTCCAAATTGAGAGCCTCATTGGGAATCTCAAAACCCATGAGGTAGAACTCAAGATTCAAGAAGAGGAGTATAACAAGGAACCAAAGAAGAAAGCTTTGGCACTGAAGTCAAGAAAAGAAGATGACGACGAGGAAGATGACGAGGAGAGTTTCTTCGTGAAGAACTTCACCAAGTTCATGAAGAATCCGGAAAGGAGGAACACCTTCTGGAATTTTTTCTGCAAAGGCTCCTCATCCAAAAGAGAGAAGAAGGAGAAGTCTAGCGACGACGACGAAGAGCGGCCACCTCCCGAGTGCTTCCACTGTAGGAAGACCGGGCATATTAGAAGTCAATGCCCAAAATTCCTGAAAGAGCAAAAAGAAAATGGGTTAAAGGAAAGGAGAAGAAGAAGGTCTTAAAAGCTGCAACATGGGATGACTCTTCCTCCGGTTGCTCAAGTAGTTCAAGCTCAAGCGATGATGATGAGGCAAACTTGTGCCTTATGGGGAAAATCAATGAATCAACTGACGACGAGTGCAGTGTCCAAAGCGACACTAAGGTAATCCCCTCTAACTATGATGATCTTTATTCCGAATATTTAAGAACTTGCAAATCTTTTGGCAAAACTTTAAAAGATCATGATTTACTTAAAACTGAAAATAAATTTCTTTTGAAACATAATAAAAAATTATGTAAGGAAGTTTTTGCTTTGGGAAAGGAGTTGGAGTCTTGCCAAAAGAATGATGATCTCTTGGCAAAGACTTGCAAACTTGAAACTGCTCTTTCTAATGCTCTCTCCAATATCGAATCACTTTCGAAACAAAAGAGAGACTTAGAAAGAAATTTGAAACTATCTCTTTCTAATGTTGAAAATGAAAAGAAAATTTTTGCAATTAGATGCGGAAATCTAGTTAGTGAAAAATTTGCATTAAAAGCTAAAATCCATGACCTTAATTTAGCCATAAAAAAATTCGGTGTTGACCAGAAAAGTCTTGATATGATTTTGGCAAACCAAAGGCATGGTAGTGCAAAAACTGGTCTAGGTTTTGACTCTGCTAACTACCGCACGACGGTAACAACTAACGCTGGCGGTAGTAACAGACCTCATAATTCTTGGAAAAATCATAAATCTGGAATTTATTCTGCTGATTCCCCATCCTCCAGCAAGAGTCCACAACAAAAACTGAAAAAGGTCTCAACCCCTTTTGTGTTATGTGCCAAGTGCCATCACGTCGGGCATACCCTGGACTCTTGCAGGATGAAGGGTCAATGTACTGTCAAGCAAATCTGGGTGCCTAAGGTTTCCACCTATTCTATGGGAGGAACCACTTGGGTATCCGGATCTTTACTCTCATCTTCTTGTTAGGTATGTTGGCAGGCTAAGGAGAAGGAAGACATGTGGTACTTGGACTCAGGTTCTCCAAACACATGACGGGCGATAAAGCAAAATTCCTTAGCCTAACTAAGAAGAAAGGAGGAATGGTGACATTTGGGGACAATGGAAAGGGAAGGATTTTAGGCACCGGTATTGTGGGTAACAATTATTTCTCTCTTACTAATGTTTTATATGTAGAAGGTTTGAAACACAACTTGATTTCTATTAGTCAGCTTTGTGATACAGGTCTAAATGTTTTATTTGAGTCTTCTACTGATTTATGCAAAATTATAGATCCTAAAACCAATAGTATTGTACTCACCGTACCACGAATTCATAATGTATATCTCAATGTCTTTCATGATCTATCACATGCGTCTCTCAAATGTCTTATATCAAAAAATGAAGAACTTGAATTATGGCATATGCGTCTTGGTCACTCTAGCACCAAGTTAATCTTAAAATTGTCAAAAAAATAAACTCATTAAAGGTTTGCCTATGCTAAATGGAAATCTATCTTCTTTATGTTGGCCATGCCAAAAAGGAAAATTTTCAAAAACATCGTTTAAAAGTAAAAAAGAAATATCCACCTCAAGACCTCTTCAACTAATTCACATGGATCTTTTTGGACCCATTAGCACATGTAGTCTTGGTGGTAAAAAGTACACTTTTATTTTAATTGATGATTTTTCTAGATTTACTTGGACCTTATTTCTCACCTCCAAATCCGATGCGTTTTCTGAATTTTCAAAACATTGCAATCGTATTCAAAATGAATTAGATCTAAAAATCAAGTGTATCCGATCGGATCATGGAGGGGAATTTGAAAACGATAGCTTCACCACTTTCTGTAATAATCTAGGTATTAAACACGAATTTTCCGCTCCACGCACCACCAACAAAACGGTGTGGTGGAGAGGAAAAATAGAACTCTTCAAGAACTTGCACGCACCATGCTATCCGAGTATGGATTGCCTAGTTATTTTTGGGCCGAAGCAGTAAATACCTCATGTTATGTCATTAATCGTGTTATGCTTCGCCCTATTTTAAAATTAACTCCATATGAATTGTATTTTCAAAAGAAACCTAATGTATCGTATTTTCATGTCTTTGGTTGTAAATGTTTTATCTTAAACACCAAGGATGCATTAGCCAAATTTGATGAAAAATGTAATGAATGTATTTTTCTTGGTTACTCTTCCACTAGCAAAGCATATAGAGTATATAATAAAAAATCTAAAAAGGTTGAAGAGTCTATTCATGTGAAGTTTGATGAACTTGTGCCTTGTGTAGATTCTACTTGTGCAGGAAATGATGATGTACCTCTTTCACCATTGGAGCATGATGATGATGAGCAACTTGGAGAAGAAAAAGAAGTGGAGACGGTGCAAGAGGAGCACGTGCCTCCAAGTGTGCTTCGATTCACAAGAGACCATCCAAGGGAGCTTATTATTGGAGAACCATCAAGAGGGGTAACTACATGTTCTTCTTTTAATGAATCGTTTTCAAACTTATGTTTTGTTTCCGAAATAGAACCGAAAAATGTTTCCACCGCTTTGAATGATGAATTTTGGTTTATTGCTATGAATGACGAATTGAATCAATTTGAACGCAATAGGGTTTGGAAACTAGTTGAAAGACCATCAAATCATCCGGTTATAGGTGTCAAATGGATATTTAAAAATAAATTAGATGGAAAATCTAGAATAACTAGGAACAAAGCTCGATTAGTAGCACAAGGTTATTCTCAAATCGAGGGGGTAGATTTTGATGAAACATTTGCACCCGTTGCTCGCCTTGAATCGATTAGAATTTTTTTAGCATTTGCGAGTTATAAGAAATTTAAATTATTTCAAATGGATGTTAAAAGTGCTTTCTTAAACGGGATAATTAAAGAAGAAGTCTATGTCGAACAACCCCCCAGATTTATTGATGAAAAATTTCCAAATCATGTATATCGATTAGAAAAAGCGCTTTATGGTCTAAAACAAGCGCCACGTGCTTGGTTTGAACGCTTAACATCTTTTTTATTAAAGCACGGTTATAAAATGGGTAGTGCCGATAACACGCTCTTCATTAAGCACTATGATAATGATTTGATTATTTTACAAATATACGTTGACGATATTATTTTTGGAGCCACTAATGAAGAGTTGTGTAAAGAAGTTATTCAAGTGATGCAAAATGAATTTGAAATGAGTCTAGTGGGTGAACTAACATACTTTTTAGGATTTCAAATAACCCAAGGAAATGATGGAATTTTTATATGTCAATCCAAATATGTCCATGATATGCTACAACGTTTTGGCTTTGAAAATTTAAAACAAGCTAGTACTCCAATGAGCGCATCACTAAAACTAGGAAAAGATGAAGCCGGAATTTCAATTGATCAAACTTTATATAGAGGAATGATTGGATCCCTATTATACCTTAGTGCATCTACACCCGATATCATGTTTGCTGTATGCTTATGCGCTAGATTTCAAGCAAATCCAAAAGAATCTCATTTAAAAGAGGTGAAACGAATTTTTTGATATCTAATAGGCACATCAAAATTAGGACTTTGGTATCCAAATAATGATTCTTTTCTCTTGCATGGGTATTCCGATTCTGATTACGCGGGTTGTTCCTTAGATAGGAAAAGCACTAGTGGTACATGTCACTTCTTAGGTCCTTCTCTAGTTGCATGGTCAAGTAGAAAACAAAATTCTGTTGCCCTCTCCACCACCGAGGCAGAATATATTGCACTAGGAAGTTGTTGCGCCCAAGCATTATGGATGACACAAACCTTAGAAGACTTTGGTGTTCATTTAACTAATATTGAACTTAAGTGTGACAACAAGAGTGCTATTGACTTAACAAACAACCCCGTTCATCACTCGCGCTCTAAAAACATTGACGTAAGACACCACTTCATTCGGGATCACATCAAAAAGGAACATGTTCATGTAAACTTCATAGGAACTGAATCTCAACTTGCGGACATCTTTACAAAGCCCCTACCTGATTCACGATTTCATCTACTTAGACTAGAACTAGGGGTTTTGGACATTCTAGCTTGAACTTGCAAAGCCCGCATTTTTGTGACCACGCATATCTGATTTCTGTACTGAATCACAGTGTCACCAATCTGCACAACTATATTCATAAGAAAAAGTCTGAAAAATTTCATGTTTTCCCAAAAAATCGAGTTCTGTCACTAACGCCAGGCGATAGCATTGTACCGCTAGCGTTAGTGGATACTTCTGTATTTCCAGTCTCTTTTTCATTTTTATTTTCCAGTTTCTGCTATTTTCTTTTAAAATTCCCAAAACAAAACAAAACAGTAAAACAAACCAAAATCCAACAAAAAACATGCCTTTTTTGTATATATCAAAACAAACTACAAAATTGAAAAACCAACTAAAACATCAAAAACATGTTTTTTTTTGTTTTTTTTTTGAAAAACTAAAAATTATAAAAACTGATGTAATTTTCTATGTTTCAAGGATGATATGATTTATCTTGCCAAGCTTAGTATACAATGTTTCGTTCTCTATTTCAAGTATCTTAACAACATTGTTTTTGTATCGTGCCTTGATCATTATCTTATATGTGCTTTGAAATTGATTATAGAAATCATGTGTAGTATTGCATAGCATGCCTCTATGTATGAGTAAATGGCTTATATTTGTTAATGATCTTTCACTCACACCTTTTGATAAACTACATATGTATTTAATCTTCTCTTACAAGATTGTGTAGTGTAACAACTTCATATTATTGTTAGGCATGCTTAGTTTTACCTACACCACATATAAAAATCTTTTTCATGCACCTATCTTTGAAGAAGTGTCTTTTCAAAAAAAAAAAAATTTGTTTGCACATACAAGTGAATTCAGAGACCTTTGTCGTTATGCAAAAAATTCAAATGAATAAATTGACAAAGATAACTCCACCAAACACTACTCACCCTCCTGATAAGTCTTAATGAGCATTGTGGGGTTGAGCACCTTGGAGGGAATTGTAAAGTGCCTTGTTGCAAATATTTTTCCTTTTACACTACTTCTTGTACACCGAATCACAAAAAAAAACTAAAATTCAAAATAATAATTGTGATTCCTCAAGCACTAGTTTGCACCCTGATAAGTCTTAATAAGCATTGTGTGTGCAGAGCACCTTGATAGTTGTACTATTTTCTATGTGCATTGAAATATTTATATAACCTTGTGGGAAGAGGTATCTCTAAAAACACTTGTTCAATAATATTGTGTTTATTCCATTATACATGTCATGTGTGTTGATTAACTCATATGTATACTTTTTTCAAAAACACTATCTTGTACACATCATTATCACTTGTAAGCCTTCTACTCATGAGAATTGGAGTCTATTGCATATCTACATGTATTCTCTAAACTCTTAAGTAAATGCACTAGATAGCTTTGCATGATCATTACAATGTATAAGTGTACTTGATTTCTAAAATTTTGAACATTGTATTCTTCCATCTTGTCTTAATAGCCTATATCATGCTTACATATTTTTTCCGCTACGCCATGAGAACTCTGTATTACATACATTTCAAACTAGTGTATGGCTATGTTAAAACTGAAATTATTTTGTGTACTTAAAATGCTACAACATCTATTTTGTTATATCCAAAATTCTTAATTATATAATATGCTTCTAAATTCCTATATAGATGTTCATTTCAACAAAAAAATATTTCGTCATGTTTTCCACCTCTTTACTACTTGTATGCTCGATCATGAATACGTTTTCCCAACAAGTGGTTCCTTTATGACAATTTCTTCACCTTCTCTTTTCACTCCTATCTATTGTATTTTTCTTTCTTTCTTAGTGTTTACCTATTTTCACGCTCATTCCCTCTCTACACAGTAATTACAAACTTTTTGTTGCCCTTCCTCTCCACCCTCTTTTGATAATACCAAAAGGGGGAGAATAAATTTGAAAGAAATTAACATGTTTGGGGAGTTAAGTTCATAGGAAGATTTGTTATAGGGGGAGCATTCATTTAGGGGGAGCTTATGCACATGTCTTACATTTTCATGCTTATCTCTATTATAAACACAAATTCCTATCAATTAAATTATTTCTTTCTAAGGGGATTTGTTATTATCAAAAGGGGGAGTTTGTTGGAACATGTTTTCCGCATCTCTTGGTTTGACAATAACAAATCCTATTGTATTTGATCATACTTATTTTGTGTTTATAGTATGCAGGATTCTGTGCTTTCAAATCTCCATGGTGCTGTGTTTTTGTTACTACCGCGCAGAGTTAAGAACTACTGCTGGCGTAGGTGTCTGTTCGACGAACTGGGTTCGACGAACTCGGTGCTTCGTTCGACGAACGACGAACGCGGAAGCCCGTTCGACGAAATTCATATCAGGGCGTTCGACGATCGACGAAAGCTGAGGCCCGATCGACGAACTGCAGCTCTACCGCGGAGCGTTAGCACTAACGCTGGCGCTAGCGTCCGAAAGACGAAATGGTGTTTGAAGAATATGATGTCGTTCGACGAACCATATTGAGATCGACGAAAACAAGTTTCCATTCGACGAACCAGATTGAGATCGACGAAAGCTGAGGTCAGCTCGACAAAGATGCGCCAGACGAAATGTCGTACCGTGGAGCGTTAGCACTGACGCTGGCGTTAACATATATGGAAACTATTGACAGAAAGGAAAGTGGATAAAAAGGAATGTCGACGGGTCGCTATGTTTGGCAAGTACTATCGCGGCACGCTAGGTCTAACGCCCGGCGGTAGCTTTTGGAAACATCCCGTCTGCAGTTGATTGAGGGGCAAATTTGGAAAGAGATATCGGCTGAAGGAAGGAAATCGCACTATCGCGGGGCGATAGTGTTACCGCGGCGCGCTAGGCTGTCACAACCGTTTGCGCTCAGAAGTTGCCTTAATTGCCACGATCCGTGTGCGCGTCGTGTCACTATCGCGGGGCGGTAGTACTAGCGTAGGCGGTAGCGGTCGAATCTATTTAAAGAGCAGTGCTTCCTCCATTACGCTTTGCTGTTACAGAAGTTATTGAAGCCTTATATCAGAGCACTCGTGAGAGCCTTCAGAAGTAGCCAAGACAACTCCATCAACGTTCGAGAAATCAAAGAACTTGGAGACCGATCCGATCACATCTACATCGACCCCAAGTTCTATTTCTTAGGGAGTTTTTAATTTGAGTTTTGTTTTACTTTCAATTTGTAACCTTTATATCTTTTGTTCGGTATAGGAACTCGCCACACGGCGACTAGGGCCTTGCGGGGACTAGGGGGAATTCGCCACACGACGACTAGGTCTAGGGTGTAGATCTAGGGAGTGCTTGAGGCCTTTCCGGTGAGGGAAGGGCTAGAGCGGCTTGAGGCTTTGTCTAGGGAGAGATAGGCTAAACCCAACCGGTCCTTGGGAGAAGGGTCGGTATAGAAAACCAAAAGAGTTTTCATTGGTCGCCTCTTTCCAAGCGTTATTGGGAAAAATTTTGTAATCGTATTTACTTCCAGTTAATTATTAATGAAAATATGTTTATTGTTTCATCTCTGAGTTGTACTCTGTGATTTTCATTGTTCAAACGTAAAAGTATTCTCACTGTTGCTAACGCCGAGCGTTAACACTACCGCTGGCGGTAGTGTCTGAGAATTATTTTCTCTCATAATCTCTGAAATTTTAAAACCCTTATTCACCCCCCCCCCTCTAAGGGCGCCTACAGATCCAAAAAAAAATGCAGGGGCGGCTTACCAGCGGATGATGGATGATGTCTTCAAGGAGCAGAAGGTGAGGAACCTGGAGGTGTATGCGGACGATCACTTGATCAAAAGCAAGAGCGTCCAGGAGCATGTAGCTGATCTGGTGGAGACCTTCGCGACACTAAGGAAGTTCAAAATGAGGCTCAATCCCGTAAAGTGTGTGTTCAGAGCTGGAAGAGGGAAGTTTTTGGGGCATCTCATCACCCCGAAAGGGGTAGAGTTGAACCCTGACAAGGTTAAAGCAATCCTGGAGATGACTTCGCCAAGGACGTTGAAAGAAGTCCAAAGGTTGACAGGAAGGCTAATGGGTCTTAGTCGCTTTCTGTCAAAGGTAGGAGAGAAGTGCTCTCCATTCTTCAAAACGCTTCGGAAGAGCGAGGACTTCGAATGGTCCGAAGAATGCGAGAAGGCGTTCGATAGGCTGAAGGAGCAGTTAACCCAAACTCCTCTCCTCCAAAGTCCGAAAGAAGGCAAAGACCTACTTATCAACCTAGGAGTAGGAGCGGAAGCTGTGAGCTCCGTGCTAGTCCGGGAGGAAGGGAAGAAGCAGCTACCCATCTACTATGTCAGTCGGGTGCTGAAGAAGGCAGAACTTTGGTATCCGATCTTGGAGAAGCTTGCCTTCACCCTAATAAAGTCAGCGCGGAAGCTTCAGCCTTATTTCCAAGCTCACTCCATCCGTGTCGTAGCTGATCATCCTCTCTGAAATGTCTTAGAAGGGGTGGAACATTCGGGAAGATTGGCGAAATGGTCGGTCGAACTCAGTGAGTTCGACATTTCTTTCTCACCCCAGGTGACGATCAAAGCGCGAGCAGTGGCTGCCTTCTTAGGAGACTTCTCAGGAGAAGCAGGTCCAAGTGAGGGGCCTTCCGATCTAGTCCCCTGTAAGATGTTCATGGACGAGGCTTCAGGCAAGAGCTCTGTGGGAGTAGGCATCGTGCTTGTCATCCCACAGGGAACTAGGATCGAACAAGCAGTCGAGATCCTCTTCCCTGTCACGAACAACCAAGCAGAGTACGAGGCCATAGTAGCAGGCTTGCGTCTCGCAAAGGAGTTGGGCATCCAAGACATCAGGGATTTCACTGATTCAATGGTGGTTGGGTTGAAGATTCGAGGAGAGTTCGAAGTGTGCGACACCATTCTGTAGAGGTATCTTGTCAAGGTAAAAGGATTGATTGGAGGCTTTCAATCCTTCTTCGTCGAACATGTACCGAGAGAGGAGAACTCGACAGCAGATCGCCTGGACAAGTACAGGCCAAGGGCCGGTGGGACCATCACTGAATTATTCCGACCATCCATTAAAGAAGGGGAGATCATGGAGATTGAACAGCGCCCTTCCTGGATGGATCTGTTCATGGCGTTTCTGAATACCGGACAACTCCCTGTGGAAGAAGGGGATCAAAGGAAGTTTCGATACAAGGTGGCGTACTACTTATTGCAGGACGGGGAGCTATATCGTAAGACCATCTCGGGCCCCCTGGCCAGATGCGTCTCTGAAGACGAAGTACCACGAGTGTTGGAAGAGATCCACTCGGGAGAGTGCGAAAGTCATTCTGGGACTCATACTTTGGAGCAGAGAATCCTAAGGTATGGTTATTTCTGGCCTACTATCCCTAAGGATGCAGAGGTCTTTTCAAAAAAGTGCTAGAAGTGTCAGCTATTCGCCCCCCTTCAGTTGCAGCCGGCCCAGCAACTTCGTTCAATCACCGTCCCGTGGTCGTTCTCTATCTGGGGAATGGATTTGATAGGCCCCTTTCCTTCAGCCAGTGGCCAGAGGAAGTTCGTTCTCGTCATGATCGACTACTTCCCCAAATGGATCGAGGTCAAAGCTCTGGCCAAGACCACCTCTCAGGTCGTGAAGAATTTCATCTGGGGGGAGATCGTCTGCAGATTCGGGATCCTTCTCGCCATCGTCACCGACAATGGTCCCCAATTTGCGAACTTAGAGTTGAAAGATTTTTGTAGGCAACTGGGAACTGATCTTCGATTCGCTTCAGTACATCACCCCAGGAGCAACGGGCAAGTGGAGGCCACCAACAAGCTGATCATCAACCTCCTAAAGAAGAAAGTCGAGAACCTACGAGGTAATTGGGCGGAGCAGCTCCCCTCGGTGTTGTGGGCTTTGAGGACCACTCCTAGCTCAGCCATAGAGGAAAACCCGTTCAAACTCTCTCATGGGTCCGAGGCTCTCATCCCAGTAGAGTTCGAAGTTAGAAGTCCAAGGGTGGTTGCGGCTAAAGACGAAGACGAAGAATGGCGGCTGGAGAACGATGAAGCTCAGAAACTATCTCTCGATTACATCGAAGAACTCCGAGACTTGGCCTCAGCTCGGCAAGAGGAGATCATGCACCGAATGGCGAGACACTTCGACAAGCACGTCCGCCTCAAGCACTTCCAAGCAGGTGATCTAGTCTTGAAGAAAGTGAACGCGGCAGGAAGATCAGCGGCCGTTGGGAAGCTCAACCCAAATTGAGAGGGGCCCTTCATCGTCCACGAATCACTAGCTATCAGAGGATATAATCTGCGAAATTATGAAGGGGAGCTGCTTGACAATACCTGGAGTGATGACGACCTGAAAAGGTTCTACCCCTAGCAGGTGTATGTACATCCCTCCTTTTTGAATACAACTTAGATTATATAATAAAATCTCCCACCCCCTGAAACACAGGATGGTGTGTGTCTTTTTTAGCAAGACATTTCAAGAATAATAAAGACAGGTGAGATCGTGGGAAACAGGCCTCCGACTCAATCCTCATAAAAATCAGAACGGATAATGGGACAGTGCCTCGGTAGTGAGTTCTCCTAAGACCAAGCGTCTGCACTGACGGTCGAGATTAGCTCCCCCCTTGCACGTTGGTCGTAGATACCCTCCGACAACATTTCTCATCTGACTGGAAAGATTATCAGGAAAGTGTCTGGACGCCGACCTCCCGACTCAACAAAGAGATGAACGATCTGACTGGGCCAAGACCCTTGAACAAAGGAGTCTCATACCCCCTAAAAGGGAAAAAAAGCTCACAGCTAAAGCTTTTCTCCTGTTATTTTATCCAATCACCTAAGTTAGTGCGATTAATCTCCTCTGATTGTTGAGTAACAGTACGAAGACTCGTCAAAATCCAAGAACGAGGGAAGTAGGATGGAGACTATCGGGATTGTGTGTCCCCTCGGACCCCCCCCCCCCCGACTGTCCTTCCCTACCTAGCAATTCTCTCGGCGTCCGACAGCAGAGTAGGATGGCGACTATCGGGATTGTGTGTCCCCTTGGATCCCCCGACTGTCCTTCCCTATCTGGCAGTTCTCTTGGCGTCCGGCAGCAGAGTAGGATGGAGACTATCGGGATTGTGTGTCCCCTTGGGCCCCCCAACTATCCTTACCTATCTGGCAGTTCTCTCGGCGTCCGACAACAACGTAGGATGGAGACTATAGGGATTGTGTATCCCCTTGGACCCCCGACCGCCCTTCCCTACCTAGAAGTTCTCTCAGCGTCCTGCAGGCAAGTATGACGGCAACCCTTGGGATTATCAGGAAAAGTCAGAGCTTTAAGAGCTTGCCGAACCCTCCACAAAATCATGCACAACTCAACTGACAACAAGCTTTGAGCACGGCGAATATCCATATAGGCGAGCATCTCCTATACGAATATCTAGCGGCGAGTATCCATATGGGCGAGCATCTCCTATGCGAATACCAAGCAACGAGGATCCCATAAGCGAGTAAGGTAAGATAGTCGACATATACAGATCTCTTCCAAAGTCACTTGAATCAAAAAGGTAAACGAGTATAAACGAGCGAGCCTATGAGCCTAGCGATATCGTCGTAATAGCACAAGACAAACGAAGATTATCAACCATCAAGAATAATTATAATTATTTCTATCAAAAAATATTATCTACCAAAAGATTGCAAACCCGACTGTGTGAGAAACGTCAAATTTGCTCAAAAATACATATGTTCACTTAGAATCGGGAGCGTAATCAGAAGAGTTCGACTGGTCATCCTCCTCGTCATCTTGGACTTCATCCTCGCTCGCATCCAGAATATCCGAGAGAAGCCCTTCCATCGTCAGCTTCTCGGCTCCCGGTACCAGCAGGCCTACAACATGAAGCTTCGCGAAGACCAAGTCGCCGGTGGCGAGGGCTATCTCCCGCCGAAGCGACGACAGCTCCTGCGAAGATAGGAATGTCCCCTCCACGTGGTGAGAAGGTCCAGCCTCCGAGGATGGCTGGGCGGGCATCCTCGACTCCAACTCAGCAATGCAGACTTGTGCCGCCTCCAGCGAGGTCTGGCTAGACCGCAAGTCGCTCTCCAACTTGGAGATCGTCTCGGTCGTGACCAACTGCTCTTCCTACAAAGGCGATAAAGGTAAGGTTACAAAAGCAGTATAACAAGACAGTGCACAAATTAGAGCCTTGGCGAATTACCAAGATCACCTCGAAGCCTCTGCTCGTTTCGGCTTTATCCTCGGCCTCGCGCTTCTCCGCCTCCACGGTGAGCTTCTGATAAAGCGCGAGATCCTGCTCCGCGCCAAGGAGGTCCCGAGCGGTCTGATGAGCAAACTTCGCGGCCCGCAACATCGCGCGCGACCCCTGATCGGCAAGGAAGTGAGGAGTAGCACTTTGAAGCACCTTGGCGTCATCTCACCCGTAAAGGATGAATGTGACACAGAAGGCGTCATCGTTGGGAACCTCATCCTCGCTCCAGGAAGGCAGGAGAGAACTCAGGGAAACCTCGCACCGGAAAGAGGGGAACCCTCCCCGCCTTCCTCTTCCTCTCCCTGTCGCGCCGTCGCCGAAGTCGCCGAAGGAGATGGAAGAGGTGGGGTCTGTCCCCCTACATGCAAAGGCACCGATGGTAGGTGGCGACAACCTAGATAAGAAATGTTAGAGAATGATAAATAACTGATCAAACCAACACGGGTCATATCAATGTTACCCTCGACAGGATCCACATAGGCGAGTTGGTCGACGTTCTTCTGCCAAAAGACGACGTCAAACTTTTTGTCCTTCATCGTCAGGAAGAGGTCCTCACACCCACCGCGAAGCAGAGGGGTGGCGAACGCTGCCGCCGGTCTCTGCTGCGGCCGAACATGTATTTGCGAGAAGTCGCCAGATACGAAGATGAACTTCTCTTTCCACCGATGAACCTTGTTCAAGGTTCCCGATACCTTGCAGTGATGGCTGCCGAAGTAGATGACCCCTTCCTTGGTCGCAGCCATGTAGAACACCTTCCGGAAGACATCAAGATCGAAGGCGATCTTCTCAGACCGCAGATGTAACATCCCCAATCCTACTAGACCCCTAGTGTGAGAATGGGGAGCTCAAAGGGTGGGATGAGGAGCCTTAAGGACCCTTATGATGAGATTTTGCTATGTGCACACCTAAAGTCCCAATCAAATGGGACCTAAGCTGCTATAGAGGGCCAATTGGACACCAAGTTCCCCAAAATGAGACCACCCTTAGTCCCCTAAATCCTAAGGAAGGAGTGATGGGGTGATCATTCCCCTCAGTGAGGCTCAATTTCATAGGATTAGCCCAAGATCACCTTAAGTGAGCATGAACCAAACCAACCAATTAAGGGGCAATTGACCCCCAAGAGGCCAAATTGACTTCCCTCTTATGTTTCAGACTCTATTAGAGACCTATTGGGCCCAAAAGCCCCATCATAGGATGGTCAACCCTCTCCAATTTGGTCAAAATCCAAATTAGGGCAAAAAGGTCAACTCAACCCAAATGTGGTCAATTTGCACCCAAACCCTAAAATTGACTCCACATCTAGTCTCTAAACATCATTAGGAATCTAAGAGGCCTAAAAGCCCCATCAAGGGAGGGTCAAGTCACCTCAATTTGGCCAAAGTCCCAAAGAAGGGCAATTTGGGTAATTTCACACCTTTGGATCAAATTGGGCCAAATAGGGCCCCACCATGGGCCAAGCTCCATTGGGAGATGACATGGGACCCATGACCTACATGGGGGACCAGTCAACCCAATTGGTCAAAGTCAAAGTCAACCCAATTGGGCTTAATCCCAAATTGAGTGCCCAAACTTTTTCCCCCCTTTTAATTAGAGCCTAAGTCTAAGGTGAAGAATTAAATAGGCTCCTAGGTTCTGGTGGGATGTGGCTAAGGGGTTTGGGCTAACCCAAGCTAACCCAAGTGAGGGGTTGGGTTAAAGGAGGGGACAAAAAGTGGCTTGATAAAGCAAAAAGCAAAAAAAAGACCCAATCTCCCCCTCTCTCTCCTCCCAATCAGCCTTGGGCTCACCCCTGAAGGGAGTTGATTGCTGTGGTGGATCTGGAAAGCAGGGCTGCAGCAGGTGGTGGTCGGCCAAGCCAATTCCGTGAGCCCCAATTTCAAATCTCCCTAGGCCGGCCTCCTCAGCTTATTTAAGCATCACCAACAGCTCCAGAAGCTCGTTTGCAGTCGGGTAGTGCTTTGGATCAGAGAAATCGGTGGAGAATTGAGTGCTGTAGCAAGCTCGCCGGAGACGGAGACGGAAATGGCAAACCGTCGGAACACTCGCCGCCCAGCCCGTTTCCAGGTTCGCTTCTCCCCCCCCCCCCCCCCCCCCCTCTGACTGTACTAGCATCTAGGATCGTTAGATGTCGGGTTCGAGCTCAATTGAGCCGAGCCCAATTCGATTTTCTCCTCCGATTAGCCGTTTGGGCTTCTTGGTAAAACCACCGGAAACGGCCCCCGCCGGCGACCAATCCACCGCCAATCGATCGGCACCACCTCAACGGAGGTGGTGGTGGCGGTGGCTGGACAGGGAGATGGACGGGTGGCCGGGATTTCCCATTTCAGGCGGCTCCAGGTCGGGCAGATCAGAGACGTTGGCTCGAGGAAGATGATGACTGTGCACTGCCCGATCTGCTTCAAGATTCGTGCACAGTCAGCGCCTTATGCATTGATTTAGTTGGTGTGCTGTTAGCCAGAATCTGCACTCTTTTTATAACTCAATATTAAGGCCCTTAGAAGCCCTAAATCAAAATGTTGCCTGAGACAACTCTTGTATATGGTTGAGTCTACTTTCATTTGGGACTTAGATCAAACCATTTGGTGTTGATTTGACTCCTGTAGAGCCATTCTTCTAAGGCTGGTCCAAATAAATTCCTAGCACTAAAATAGTTATAACTCCCATTTGGCTTGGAGTTTAGGGCGGAGATTTTAAACCCCAGTGTAACTATACTAGACCTATCTTGAGCCCAAAAATCAGGATTTGTGGGGTACCTTTTTCTATAGTTTTTGTCTAAACATTGAAATTGAAATTTATGATAATTAGGTGGCCAAACCCCTTGTGGGGCCCCCATATTAGGGTGGGGTGAAGTTTAGGCTATGTCCACACACTGTTAAAAATATTGGGTCCATTGGACTACTTCTTGTGGGTGAACCCTCTTTGGAGTGAGGATGGCTTAAGGGTTGGTGTATGTTGGGCCAGGAATTTCACTTAGCTTAAGGAGCCAAATTGAGGCCCTTAATGGCCAAATCATGAAAATGTTGTGAGACACACTATTGTAGCCCTATCTGTCTAGTTTCATTAGAAACTAAGATTTTGGCATTTGGAAGTCAGTAGACCCCAGAGGAGCCTTTTTACTAGGACTGGTCCTACACTAGGTCAGACCATTAGAATATTTTCCTAGGTCAAACCCCTCCACCTTTGGAGCTGTGCTTTTAACCATGGGTTGGTATACCCTAGGGGCACCCCCTGCCAAAGGGACAGACCTTGGTGGACACTTTTACCTAGGGTTTTTGTGGTAGCTAGGATATTTGAATTAAGTTGATTTTTGAAGCATGTGATGTCCAAATGACACCAAACTTTGGTGTATGGCTCTTTTGTATATGTATAGTACCCACCTAAAATTTCACTCCATTTGGAGTTGATTTAGTATGGAAAATTGGAAAACCTAATGAGGGCCTTTAAGGGGTCAAATTAGGGTTTAGGTCATTTTGAGGAGTGGAGTGTGTTAGCCTTCCCCCATCATGTTGGATATGTGGGTATAGATATACAATTGCTTGTGTCACACCCTAATGGTCCATTTGGAGCCATTAGGGTGGTGTGACCTAAAACCCTAAAGGTAAACCCTTAAGGGTGCAAGTTGGGCTTTGTGAAGAACATAAGATCAAATGCTCTTGACATGGCTTGGGACTTTGTAGATATGGTTGTAGGAGCACAAATTGACTTAGTAAATTAAATGAGAAGTATTAGGGGTATTTAGGTGTATTTCTTCCTAATAAATGAAAGTGCCCCCTTTCCTTAATAGAATAAGATGCAAGGTCATGTGACCTTGTATGACTTTGTTACACTATCAGTGGATGTATTAGGGTGGAATGATGTTATGATAATTTTGTTATGATTTGTTGAAGCATTATTCTTTGAAAGAGAAGCTTTAAGTGCTTGCTAGCTTAAGAGTAATTAATCCATTTAAAATACCAAATCATGTGGCAATATTATGATACTTGGGAATCTGTAGTTTTAGGTCAATATGAGCCCATGATAAATGTTTGGAAGCTTGATGATTTCTATTTCTTGTACTTCATGTGGAAAGTGAAATTTATATCACTAGTGTAATAAATCCTTTTAAAATACCAAATCATAGGGCAATGTTACGATACCTTGGAATCTGTCATTTTATGTCAATATGAGCCCATGATAATTGTTTGGAAGTATGTTAAATTATATTTCGTGTACTTCTTGTGAAAAGTGAAATTTACATCACTGGTGTAATTAAATCCTTTAAAAATATCAAATCATGGGGCAATGAGATGATACTTGGTTATCTGTAGTCTTAGGTTAAGATATGCCCATGATAATTGTTTGGAAGCATGTTGAATTATATTTCTTGTACTTCATGTAGAAATTGGATTATTCAACCCTTGTGTATTAAATCCTTTAAAAATATCAAATCATGGGGCAATGAGATGATACTTGGTTATCTGTAGTCTTAGGTTAAGATATGCCCATGATAATTGTTTGGAAGCATGTTGATTTATATTTCTTGTACCTCATGTAGAAATTGATAATTGCCACCTTTGGATGTTTAATCAGTTTAAAATATCAAATCACATGGTAATGACTCAATAATTTTCCAGGGGACTATAGGTCCCCATATGGACACTTTGTAATTTTTGTAGAATTTTCAGAAGGGAATTACTATTTTTCCTAATTATAGTGGCATGTTGGTAATTATACAATTATGATGATTCAGTAGGCCAAATGACACCCTAGGGCCATGATATTCAGTTCACCATCATGATATGGAATATTATCTTACTGATAATTCTCATGAAGCATGTAGAATCATTTTGAGGGTGGTTCATGTGTAATGTGACTTAGGGCCTTAACTACTTAAAATTATATTAAATACCAATTTAATATGGAAAATTATGGAAATTGAAATATACCTTACTAGGGTTAGTGGGAGCCTAGGATAATTACTGGAGACCTTGGTGATGAGTTTTTAGAAGGGTTCACTTATGGGGTTGATGGTTAGTTCAAATTGGTGGTCCGCGTATAGTAAAAACAGAATTTTGAGTTTTAGATAATTCAGACCACTAAGTAGTGTTTAAAAGTTGTATACAATCAGTAATTGAGTTATAGCACACAAGGATTCAAGGAGGGTCAATCCTAGGGTTTGTTGTGTGGTTGTGCTAGAGTCAACGTAGGAGGAATGGAGGTACGTCCAACCCATTTGGGTGGGACGGGAGATGAGCTAAGTCATTTTAACTATAGGAAACGAGGAAGGGTGAACCAATTGTTAACCACCAACTAAAGTTAATGTCTTGAGGAGGATGGTGGGGGTTGAGCCCATTGCGTCCCCTAGTACCGCCGGGAACCCTTCACCGGGTGGACCGCGGGAAGCCCAGGACTTACCTTAAATCACCGAAGAAGTAACCTAAGAAATAAGTAAGGAAACACGACCAATAATACTAAGTGTCTTGAGAAAGGGAACTTTGGGGTGTCATCCCACTGTAGTTCCTAGTACTGTAGCGAGCCCCTTGCAGGGTAACCCTCGGGAAGTCCAAGATTAACCTTAAACTGCAATAACATTTAAAGTAGGCAAGAGTAGCCATAGTAGGGTAAGATTGGATTTATGTAACCCTCCCAGTTGCGGGAGTGGCAGTATTGTGGTGCTCGGTTAGACGAGCGGGAACCTCGAGGGGATGATTATCCCGGTAACTTTCTCAGAATTGTGGCAGGTCTTCGGTACTAGGCAGGTCGTCACTCCGACCGCGGTACGTTGACTTAGCGGGTGTGTAGAGGTCTAAGGGGCCAGCTTGGCTGCGTGTCGGGACGACAGTTCCCCGAAGACACCTCTCACTTGACTCAAAGTCTGGTGGACTCCAGCAAAGAGTACGCAGAGCTCCGCGGTTGTTTAGCGTCGAGGCGTACGTGCGGTCTAGGCCTGGTAGAGTGTATACCCGCCTAGGAGTGGACAGCCCGGTCCGCTACCACCGTGTGTCACAGCGGTTGGTACCCGAGAGGTTGGCTTACTTTCAAACAGAGGGAACTACAAAGGTCTGTGTGCACAGAGTCGTGTGGGTGAGTTCAATGCATAATCATTCATAGCATAAGCATAGCATACGCACTTGCAGATCCTCATCATATAAATTAGTATCTGCTCTTTTATATGATGAGTTATATTTCCTAGAAATCCTAACTTATAAGTTTGTATGGGCATTCATATAAGTTAGGGTACGAGATTGATTACTTGTCGCTACTGTTTTTACTGCTTCGCTTTACTTGCTCTACTTGCTGTTCATTTATTACTGCACACCTTTATTATACTCCTGCTTATACTCCTGCTTATACTCCTGCTTATACTCCTGCTTATACATGCTTAGATTAGCCCCCTTTTCACTTATGTATATACTAGTTTACTTTCACTGTCACCTGCTTGTTCCTTGCTCGTCCCCCGCTTCTTCCTCCCGCGTGGTGCCTAGGAGTCGTAGGAGGAGGAGGGGACCTAGCGAGCTCGGTCATTTTTTGACTGACGGTTTGCATTGGGGTCGAAAAACAATCTAGGATTCCGAGGAGACGGAGCTGTCGCACGCACCGCAGGAGACGAGGGCAGGACCTGAGCAGCCAGCGATGCAACGGGCAGCGGCTACGAGACATCAGGTGGATTATATTTTGAGTGTTAGTGATGTGTGATGATGAGATAGCTTCCGCATGTAGAGAGGATGTGAGATGTGAGAGAATTGTTTCATGATGTACCGGGCTTAAGCCCTTTCATTTATGTACTCTCTATTTTTCATGCTCGGACTTATATATGTATCGCTTTGATTAGCTTTTGATACATTTTGGGAATGTGATTTGTGGACTCCTTTTGTTTAGTTTGTACTCTCTCTTGTACTCACTTTTACTATTGCTCGCACTATGATCGTAGCCGGCAGGGTCGACGTTGCGTGGTGTAGCCCAACCCGTGTGTTGGAAGTCACTGCAACTCGTCGGTTCTGGGCATAAGGTCCGTTTGGCCCCGGGAGCGGGAAAGGGATCTTACAGTAGAAAGCATAAGTAGCCGATGATGATGACTACACCATTCGTGTTGATCTGCGCGGGGACCCACCCGTAGTACCTCAAGATCTGGTAGAACTCAGGCCAGAGCAGAAGGCGCAACCCAACCTCGAAATGGGAGAGGGGAAATATGAGCTTCCCACCCGAGAAGGTATTAATCCGCTCTCCGGAGGCCAGAAGATAAGCGTGGAATCCCTGGGCGAGGTAGTGGTGAACGAACCTCTCCAGATCGTCCGGGCGAGTAGCAGACTTCTTGAACTTCTTTGTGATGAAGTTCTGGGCATAACTCAGGCGGCGAGCTTAGGCATTCACAGAAGGCGTCATCGAGAAGGAAAGAATCTTGCCGAAATAGTTGGATACTCGAGGGGTTTCGGGAAAGCGTATCGACTTCGGACCCCACCCCCCTATTTATAGAAATCGCAAGGTGGGGTTGCGACTTAACTACGTCCGAGATACCTACCTACTCGCTCGATACAAAGTCGCGTACCGCCAATATAAGCGACAATCAGAGGGACCTTCTCGCGGAGAAGAGCGGCAATCAACAATTAACATAAAAACCTTGCAGAAGATGGAAACAACACAAGCGCGACTAACCATAAAGTTCGAAATTATTACAGAAAATTCGAGGTTATTAAAAATAGAGTTCGAATAATGTTCATAGATAGGGTACAAAAGGAAGATGAAATTTCTAAGTCACAGAAGGATCGCCGCGTCTGTCCAAGGTCGCGCCATGTCGCCCGGAGAAGCCCAGCTGGCGAGCGAAAGCCATCTGCTCCCTAGCCCTCACCATGAGTTCCTCGCTAAGACGAATATGCTCCTCCATGCGAGTAAGGGTCCCGAGGGATCCCATACCCGCTCGGATGCCGCGAATGTCCGGCTTCAGCAAATCCTGGTGATGCTCCACATCCGCCATTCGCCGCTCCATCTCGTTGATAAGGTAATTCTTTCCTTCCGAAGTCTCCAGTTGATGCTCGAACACTTCGATATTCGCGACGCGCCCCTCCAGCTGAGATATGCGCCGATGTACCTCGTATGCCATCAGCTTTTCGACTTTCATCTCAAGGTCGAGATAGGCAGAGGCCATCTTCATCATATACTCGCGAGTAGGAAGGCCTAGCGCCTCGATGAAGGCCAACCCCGGAGATATCTCCCGAGCTGGAAAAAGGGTGCATTAGTAAAAGAAAATCAAGAATATAGTTTGGCATATCATTTATACTTGCTCGCGTTGGTGCTGCCCTCTGTTGATGACAAGGAGAAGGTGATCGCCAAGGAACATCCCGACGAGGAGGTGAGGCTATTCTGCGAGGAGATGGCAATCGCCGAGGGCTAGGCCGCCGCTGAGGAAGAGGAGAATGGCGTGGCGAAGGCGAGCGACGAGGAGAGATACGTCGGCCCCCTGAACGTCCGCCCCGACCATTCCCGCCACCCGAGTGATGAGGCAGAGGTACCACGTCGTGCCGTCGAGGAGGAGGATCAACAAGCAGATCTTGGGGCGCCGCCCCGCGAACACCGGACCTCGCCGATGGCGAAGGTTGGGTATGAGGAGTTCCAGACGAGGAAGCCGGCTGCGAAATGGTAACCCAGGAGTTCTTCAAGGTTACCCGCCCTAAACGGATACCCTCGCCTTGTGCGCGCTCCGATAAAGGGGGCGATTGGCGAGCAGGTTCCTTCTGCGGGATAACCCCTGCGAGAATGACCGGGGGAGGCGGTAAGTGTTCGACACTCACGCGCTCCTCCACCAGAGGCGCATGCCCACTCGCCTCCGCAGGCATCTCACCTACAAAAAAGCGTCAGCATCAACGAAAAGGTAGTGTCACAATTTCAGTAAAGCGGCGATAATCACCTTCTCGGAGAGGGTCGGGATGGGCGCTTAGACGCTCGTCCTCGGCGTCCGGTCGGAGGACGTCATCCCCCAAACCTTCATCGTTCGGCCGGGTTGGGGTCGACTCAGGTACGGAGGCCGCAACTTCAGTGCGAGTGACCTCCTCGCTCAGTGGCTTGGAACGAGGATCGGTAGGCTCCCTCTTCCTCTTACGCACTTCAGAGCTCTTCGACTTCTTCATCAACTTCCTTAGCAACTCAGCCTTCGCGAACATCTCCCCGGCAGTCAACATCTCGCCAGGAATAAAAAAGTGGCGTGCCAGGGAAGGACCATCCCCCCTATTTATAGATTTCAAAGGACCCCCTGGCTTCCGAATAAGATAGATACTTGCCATAAGCAGCTCGTCGAATACGGGTTGGATAATTCTTTCTGAGCACCTTCGTTACTCGCAAAGAGCGGGGATTGTGTACAACCGCTATTCTCTGAGGGTGGGCCCATTCAAAGCCACGTAGGCAGAAGTCAGAGTCAATGGTGAACACGAAGATATCAGATAGTGTACCGGGACTATGTAATCCCGGGGTACGAGTAGGGCCTTGCTCGCTCCCAATTGGCGAGAAGGAGTACGCCCCCGAAGTTATCCAGACAGTCGAGCGAGAAGGTAACAGGCCTGGACATACTCGCCTATAGGCGACTTTCATCAACCAACTCGCCAGCCTGCGACGAGATCCTTACCTACTCGATAGGCCAAAATCCTCCCTAGCCAGTGCCTTCCTAGTACCAAGCTCGGCCATTCGTTGGTTGTGGAGGAGAAGACTCCTTTGAGCTTCTGGGTACATGGTGGGACCTCCCTGCCGCAGCACCTGGGGTCCTGTTGTTGTTGTTGCTCTTCTAGTTCTTCATCGTTGCCATTCAAGCCTTCTCGTTGGACTGCTGGGCAAGTATCCTCCGGCTGCATTGGTCAGAATCTTGGAGTCAGGATTTTCTTGGCTTCAACAATTACCATTTCTAATTTTTGACGTATGCTGAGTTCTATGTGTCTAGTGATTATTCTTCTTAATATCTTATGCTGAAAATCTGTTTAAGCGCATTCTAACGATCCGAGTCCCAACTAACGAACGCAGAGGTTCTAGTGTCTCACGGACATAGACTCGCATCTTCTGAATTTCTAAATGGAGAAACGTCTCCCTGCATTTGAGGCTCATAGGGTCTACTACGCCCCAAGAGTAACATAGTGCGCCTCTATCTGTCACGATGGAGAGAGTCCCAATCATGCCTCATAATAAACTCTTCCGTTAACTATTGAATTTCAAATTTATTCATCCGACTGTCTTGTGTTGTATTTTATGCTAGAGGAACGCCTTGAATATATATATTAGGAATTTATGTTTGTTTGCACGTTTGACAAAATACACGCTTGCATGTATTATACAAATTTACTAATTTCGGGCAGGTTTAGTGTTCCTTAATCACGTTATACATTTAATTCTTGATATACGTGTTTGTAAGATACTAAAATATACCCTCCTACTATACGAGAAAACAAATTGAGCATATGATTATCTGGTATGTCTAACCAAAAAGAATAGAATTTCTTACAGTTGCGCTGCGACGCTCGTACACAAGGCGCGACGACATTGCTATCTGGGTTACTTTGAAGAGCACGCCGAACTTGCTTCTGATTTGACACGAGTTCTCCAAACCCACATTCCACCGCGCAACCTAAGGAGGAAAAGCGTTAAACATTTGATCACTGCTCCCCATAATTTCAAGGATATTAGTTCATGACGCGGGAAGAGGGCTTTCTACTCCACTAACAGCGGTGGATTATAATTACTGAAACGGAGGCGGCTACGACTAAATCTGAAACTTCCAAAGGGAGTTTGAAAATACCTGAACAAGAACGTGCCGGAGGAAAGACGATCAAAACCAACAACCTCAGCCTCGACTAGGGTTGTTTGGGAAGGCGAGAAGAACACCTAAACCCCCAAAATCTGAGAATGAGGACGAGAAATTAAGGTTCCAATTTCTGAAATTGAAAACAGGAAGCATAGAAATCAAGGGGAAGAAGGACCTTTGAGCCGCTACCTGGAAGACACGCGATTTAGGAAACGGGAGGGGCTCCAGTCGACAAAAAATAGGGCACGGGAAAAGCACGTCAGTGCTTTCTGTCGTCGACGACTGCTGAAGACGAAGGAAGGGTCGTCTACACCCTTGGCGGTGGCGATTAGAGGTGCGACTGGCGCTGGCCTCCGTCATCGATGGGGGAGAGGGCGTCATCGTCTGCAAAGAGCGCGAGAGGGAGCCGCGGTTTCGATACCCGACTGAGGGAGAAGAGTTACACGATACGTGGAGGGGTGCGGGCTTTTAATCTGAGCGACAAAAATGCGCGAGGGAGGGTGCGGTTATGAAATGAACCGATTGAACTCACCATAATTACGAAGATGCCCTTCCTCAAGACATTTCAAATTCGAACAAACGCACACCAGAAGACCTATAAATTGCGCCGTAACAATTCCAAATAATTTATTATTATTATTATTTTACTTATTAACTCCCAACAATTTACTATACTCAACTGTACATCGATGACGCTTGCTCGATCAAAATTGCCTGCGATTTAAATATTCTTCGCATTAATATGCAGGTGTTATATACCACGTCTATAAAGAGGGGAGGGTTGAAGACGCTTTAGGAGGGCTGTCCAAGGAAGACTACAACAATAAGCAACTCAAAATTGTTGTTCTAGTAATCTGAACAGCAACCTCTGGCAAGAGTCCCAGGATGAATTCCTGGACTGGATCAACAGCTTGGCACAGCAGGGGAATATTTTCCTGCAGTAGGTTGGGGCGGCAAGGAGTGGGGATAGCTTGATTGAGGCTCCACGTGAACAAGCAGGGAGGGTAAAGAAATAATGGGGTTTCGGTTGTGGAAAAGGGGAAATAATGGACTGAATATTAGAGAGATTTGAGTGGTTCCACGTGAGGTAAGGAGGAGGGAAAATATGGGAATTGCCGGTTGTTATGAATGGGGTGAATGGAAAAGGGAAGTGTCTTGATTTTATGAGTTAATGCCTAAAATCTAGGAGAGTGGAAGTAATGGGGGGGGGGGTATGAGTGATTATGAGGTAATTATGGTGGTTATGAGTGGTGGTGGTGGTCAGTGGTTGGGGGTGGCCGGAGGTGGTTGCCGGTGGTTGTGATGGTGATGGTGGTGGTTGTTGGAGACGTTTTATGGCGATCGCCAAAAATTGTAAAAGATGAAAATGGGTATGAGAGTTATAGGAGGACCACCGGAGGTGGCCGGAGACGACTCCGGTAATCGCCAAAGATGATTTATGGGGTATGTGGCTGTTTTAGTGATGGAGAAAAGGAGGTGGAAGGTGGCTCCACGACAATGGAGTGGGGAAGGTTGGGGCTGGTAGTTCCCTGTGTTGGTGGAGGAGGAATGGGGTTGAATGGAGGTTTGTAGATGGCTGGGAAGAGGCTTTGGGAGAGGGGGTTTGCTGGCTGTTTTTGGAAGGAGGGATGTAACCGTCTGCTACACTTGTGGGCCGACTGTTTCACTGGATAAGAGGGAGGCTGTCGTTTCAAGGGCAGGGGAGGGGGTTGGTTGATGTTACATGTGGTGGTGGGTAGGGGGACTTGGCAGTGGCTTGTGGAGGAGGAAGGGGAAGGAGACACCTTGAGCTGGCTGCTTCAAGGATGGGGGACTAAGGATTGGCCGGCGCCCGGGCTTCACACCCGAAGTCGGCTTCGGCACCAAAATGATCAAGGATTTGGCTTCTATACTCCAATATTCAATCCCTAAGTGATAGTCATCACCCTCTATTTATAGTTTTCTAGGGAGCAATGAACAACCATGATTGGCCGACGCTCTGACTCAAAAAATATTAAAATACAACTCGAAATAAAAATACAACAAGTGACAAAAATACTATGATTGGCGAGCCGCTCAAAATGAGCAGTCCCGATCGTCATTACGCCAGAGATCGTCGTGAGTAGACCTGAACGGGTCGGGCGGGCTGCTCCCCATCAGAGTGCTTCATAACCATAGTGTTGCATTGTAGCTATTCCATGCATTTCTTAACGTGAGTGAAAAATACAATAGATTGCTTGCATATTCTTAGATTTAGTAGCCAATGCTTCATAGGAGTATTTATAGTCTTTAACTCTATATTTGTCTGTCCGTAAAGAACATAAAAACATACAAAATAAGATGAATTTTAACAAATAACACAGATAGAAGTAATCAGATGGACCAACCTCGTCCAGATTACATACTTTAAGAAGTTTTGTCATCATTTCAGAACATGAATTATGCTTATTACGCTCTTGGGTGGAAGTAGTGTTAGGAGTCTTTGAATTCCTACGACCATTTACACTACTAGAACATAGATTTTGTCTCAAATTTTTGATGAGATTTATGCTGCGGGTCATAAAGTTGAGTTATTGTTAATTCTAACACTATTGTTTTGTGTAATTCCATTGATTTACAATTAAGGAATCCCCATATTATGTCATGTATTTTCTTTTCAAAAAAAGGTGGCGCCTTTAGCAAAAATGTGCAAGTAGCCAAAAATACGGCCTTCAACAATTCCCAAACATATTCATAAATCGTAGTGAGCTATAGTTTACATGACTTCACTTAAATAAATATAAATTTAAGGAGGGGGGGAATACAAGGGGGAGCTGATCTCTAACAACATGCAAGGGGGGAGCTGATCTCGGCCGTCAATGTAGAGGCTTGGTCTTAGGAGAACTCACTCCCGAGGCACTGTCCCACCAGCCGACTTGGCTTTTTACGAGAGTCGAGTCAGAGGCCTGTTCCCCAACCGATCGCGGAGACTAGTTTTACCTACTTTGAAAAGATCATGCTGGAAGGAAAAACGAACTCTCGCGGCCCATGTTTCAGGGGGCGAGGAATTTTTATTCAAATGGAATAAACACAAGGAGGGAGAGAATACACCTTCCCGCTCAAGGATAGAACCTCTTCAGGTCATCGCCGCTCCAGGTATTCTCAAGCAATTTCCCTTCATGATTCTGCAGGTGGTATCCGCCAGTCTCGAATGCTTCCTGAACGATGAAAGGTCCCTCCTAGTTCAGGTTGAGCTTCTCGACAACAACTGATCTCCCTGTTGAACTTTTAGGTACTTCTGAGCAGTTCCTCATCTCATAGAGGTGAGTAGTTAGAGATATCCTTGCTAGTATGAGTCATTGAAGAGATTAAAGGAATAACATAGCTGCATAGTTGCTAAAGCGATGACCTCGCAAGCATGACCAGCTTAGAACTCTCATGGAATGTCGGTTGTTAGAGAAGATCATCGTGAGCAAGAGCTTATGGAATACCAGCTTGAAGATGTCACGAGTAGACATTCTTGTGAAAAGTAAGACCTTGATAAAGATCATCGCGAGTAGGAGATCACGAAATACATGAGAACACCTTGTAAGCATGAAGATCCTCGCGAGTAGGAGCTCGCGGAATAGGAGAGCACCTTGTAAGCATGAAGATCATCGCGAGTAGGAGCTCGCGGAATAGGAGAGCACCTTGTAAGCATGAAGATCCTCGCGAGTAGGAGCTCGTGGTACAGTTTATATGCTTGCTCATGGTAGTGAATTCATCATGAATACCCCTGCTTGTTAGTCCCACAAAAGTACTCGCGGGCTTTACCAAAGCACCCGTAAGCATATATATGTATGAAAATCACTGCTATTGAAAAAGGAGATAACTATGGCGGGGAAGTGTCCCATTTGGCATAAGAACCTCCTACGCAGAGGTTTCGGGGGTGAACGGGGGTCAAGGGGGTAGCGCCCCTTGCGGGGTGGGGGCAGCGCCCCTGGAAATCGCCTCAGAAACTCGCCATCCTGAACTCGCCTCCCTTGAACTAGGCACCCGATTCTCACCAGCTTGCTAGTAGAGAACTCACTCTCGCGAGTAGAGAACTCGCCTATGGGCGAGTAGAGATCTCGCCTATAGGCGAGTATAGATCTCGCTTATGGGCAAGTAAAGAAGAATCTTGCTCGCATGCATGAAGTCGCCTCATTTGATGTTGCTCGCCTATGGGCGAGTAAGGAAGGAGCTCGCATATGCCGAGTATCGAAGGAGCTCACCTATGGGCGAGTATCGAAGTCGCCTGCATGAACTCGTCTGCGTGAACTCGCCTATGGACGAGTAAGGAAGGAGCTCGCCCTACTTGTGAGAAATCACCATACTCGCGAGTTGTCGTCTTCGGCCTCTAGCTCGCCATCTTGAGCCATGACGTCATCTTGCTAGACTTTCCTCCTCTGACTACGATCCACGCTCACCGCACCAAAGTGTTGAAGTCAGGAAAATCTCGGCTCCAAAATTCGGATCAATGCAGCCGGAGGTTACTGATCCTGCGATCAAACTTCACGGCTCGGATAGCTAAAATAGGAGAGAGAAAACGACTATAAGCACACCCCAAGTGCTCCAGCAGGGAGGTCCCACCACATACCCGGAAGTTTGGGAGAAACTTCCCCTCCGCAACCAAAAGCTTGGCGAGGTACTAAGCGGGCATGGACTTGACGCTTGGGGGGACCTCGACCACTTCCATAAGTGTCATTTCTAGTACACCTGTGGGTCTAATTATAGAGAAATCCTAAGGGGGGATCCAGACGAGTATACTGACTCTGCTCGCGTGTTACAAGGGCTACTCGGGCATACTCACGAGGTACTCACCCAAGCTCGTCTCTGCTCGCCCCATGCTCGCCTTTGCTCGCCCCCATGCTCGTGACGAGGTCTGTAAATAATCATCTTCTTAGACATTTCTGATCTCGACGAATTACGGGTCATACAATAATCTTTAAAACCCTAATTGAAGGGGACGAGCAAAGCCACGATCCAAAATTTTGGCTAGGTTAATTCTTCGATCCGATCTTGAGCCGAGTTGACAGCGACAGTGCATTCTCTTTTATTAGTACACAAGATAGGTTCATGCATGATTACTCGTATTATTAAAATTAGCCTTAACATGCATTTAATTAGCATTTTCAATGAAGACCAACATCACTATCATACATAAAACTTACAAAATGTGTAATTGAGCGAATAATTTTATCTATAAAATTCATGAAAATGAAACTTCGGCAAGCTGGATGTGGTTAATGTAAAATAAAGAAAGTGAGACAATGAAAATCTTCATACTATGTTATAACAGAAGCTTCAACAAGCTCTACATCAGCATTGATATCCATTTACTCTGAAGAGCACAAACTTGAACACAATCAAGAAATCCTAATAGCATGCTTACATTTGAAATTACAAAGACCTCCCCTACAGGTTTACATTTCATAACATCAATGCACAAAAATACCCCATTGCAGTAAATTTTCTGGGGAGATCTTTTTGTACATGAATGTTATGAAATGCAAATTTACATAGGAGATTTTTATAATTTCAAAAGTAAGAGCGCAACCTGTAATGTAAGAAACTTGAAGGAGAGGTCTGTAAATGAATGAGAAATAAACCAACCCTTACTATACAGATATAACAAAGTCTCTTCACCTTGTTGGTAAGACTAGAAATAAACTAAACCATACTATACAGATATATTCTTTGCAACAAGAACAAAAATTCAAGTATTGAATAGACCCATTACACAACTTCCAATGAATTTTTATGCTAACCATAGACTTAGCAGGTAACTACTTAAAACCCCCATAAATGGTCATTAATACTACGACAATTGAGGCCGATATGTTGTCTTCCTGGTCTCTCTCTTCCTCGTACATATGACAGCATAGGCTCTATCGACAACCAAACCTCCGAATCCTGGAATGTGAAAATCGAAGATTGTATTAATTTAATAAGACATTGTCCAATAACAATTCTACGATTCAATTAATCTAATAACAATTGCAGTTACCATAGCAATTGAAGAAGATCCAAGATAAATTTATGAAAGAAACAAACAATTTTTTTTATATCCCAGCAATGAATCTAAGGGTCCAATTTTGGAATTCTATGGCATACCATAACAGATTGCATGCTTTGGAATCTGCTATTAATGTTCCAAAAGGAAATGGTTGGCCTTCTTCCACCTTCCATTGCTGATTCTTCCATCAGAAACACATTTCGCTCGTTCAATACACATCATAGAATACATATCTACAACTAGGTTATGATTTTCTTTCATTAAGTCAATAAATTATACATATTTATATATATGACTAATTATATTATCATAATGACTAAATATGAAATAAAATGCTTGCATACTAACAGGATCACTAGACATAAAAGGTCTGTAGGGAGGCCCCCATGAATATCACTCAGCTGTTTCTAAAGAGCAACACATTAGCTTCGTAATTATTACTATATAATATATATGCACCACGACCGCGACAGTATATTTGTTTGTTGCGAACGGGCTATGCCCGTCCGCCCACTGCGCGACTGCATATGATTGCAAAAGGGCTCCGCCGGTTGTTGGATTACATGACATTGAAAAGGAGAATTATTACTAAATAACAGAACCGTGGAATCTTCACTAAACAATTAAAAATCAACCTTTAAACAGAGAATTTAAGAAGTACAAATCAGTGCATAATCGAAATCATACAATCAATATATAATAAATCGAGTTTTCCTCCAATAACGGTCCTTATCGTTATAATTGGCATGCATAATAGAAAGAAAGTTTAATATTATACTGTTTTATACCTTGTCAAAGCTTGCGTGGCTCCCAGAAACCTCCAAACACCCTAAACGTAGGGATGTACGCAAATTTGAGCTGTAAAGAAAGGAAGAAAATCACTATCACAACCATGTTAGAATGATAAAGAGCATAAAAGGATTAATCTTTATTCATCCCTTAAAGGGATATAAGTAGGTAAAGGGAGTGAACCCAAGATACAATTTGGAGATGTGGGACTAAAGAGCATATAAATGGGTTTTACATAATGAGTTTTACATAGTGGGTTTTGTACATTATATTCAACAAACCAAAGATTCCATCTCTTCGTTAGAGTGGAAGCGCACATACAAACTTGATATTTTCATGTGATTTTAATTAAAGAAATAATTTGTACATGGAGGAAATGACATGCATGCCTTGATCTGTAATGGAGATAAAATTTAAGAAATTCACCAAATAAATAACATCCCGTGGATGATGATAAGTGAACACAACACCTCAAGAAAGCATATGTTGAGTAACCTCGGGATAGTGATTAATTCATTGCACCAATACAAATGGTTATAAAAATTAAAAATAAAATAATAAGCACAAAGCCCCCCCCCCCCCCCAATGGGCCATTTTTGTGCATGGATTCTATGAAACGTAAACTTACAGAAGAGGTTTTTTGTAATTTCAAAAGCAAGAGGGCTGCAACCTGTAATTATGCTAACTTCCAGAAGTTTTGGCAATAATTCCCATATATATTGAAAGTAGGGAGAGATCCATGAAATGATAGATGATTTTGAAATGCTTCAAAGTTTTCAAATCAAGAGAAAGGCTCAGATGGTTTCCAAAAAAATCATGAAAGAAAGAGATCTCTTATCCCCGAGCTTGGGTACTTCAAATCCAATAGCTTGCATGGGTTGACATGTAAAAAATCTCCCCTAGGCCACCCCCAATGCCTTTTATCATTATTATACACATGGACAATCCATATTCCTCATTGCCTTTCTAAAAAAAAAGAGAGAAGAAGAAATGAATCGCATCAAACAAATTTTAAAATAGAAATTTATAGAATAGTTTGGTGCACGCATAAGTTCTCTGACAAATAGAAAAAGGCTCGGATGTTTCCAAAAAAACTTCATAGAACATAGAGAAGTCTCATCCATAGAGAACTCTTAGGCCGTCCTCAATGCTTTTATCAGTTTTATACACATGAATTGTCCATATATCGTCATCATTATGTGCAATATGGAATCCCACAGATTATTCCTCATAATTTTCATCCTGGGGAGAAGTGTCAGATAGATACAACAAAAACAACACTCAAACCTTTATCCCACCATAGTGGGGTCGGCTATATGGATCCTTTGTTGCCATTGCACCCTATCTTAAGTCAGAATCTCACTAATGCCTAAGTACATCATGTCTTTACTTATAGTTTCATTCCAAATTTTTTGGTCTCTCACTCCCCCGTTTTTAACATGCCTAGTGGCTAAACTCTCACAACGCCTAACATATGCCTCTAATGGTCTCCTTTGTACGTGTCTGAACCATCTTAATCGAGCTTCTCGCATCTTCTCTACAATTTGTGTCGCTTCCGTCTTATCCCCTGATACATTCACAACACAACGCATCATTACTAAAAGCTTCGTACATCAATTTGTGTGTGTATAGCATAGCCAAGAGAGTTTTTTTGCATGCATGTTACGAAATGTAAACTCAAAGGAGAAGTCTTTGTAATTTCAAAAGATAGAGGGGTGCAACATGTAATTTTACAAACTCATAAGGGAGGTTTGAGTAATATATATATATGTATATATATATGTATGTATATATATATGTATGTATATATATATGTATGTATATATATATGTTTGTATATATATGTATGTATATATATGTATGTATATATATATGTATGTATATATATATCTATATGTATGTATATATATATATATGTATATCTATATCTATATGTATGTATATATATATGTATGTATGCATATATATATGTATGTATATATATATGTATGTATGTATGTATATATATATATATGCATGTATATATATATGTATGTATGTATTGTATATATATACATATATGTATGTATATATATATATAGAGAGAGAGAGAGATCATGATCCATCATTCCTATAATAATGAATTCCTTGTGCTAATAGCAATGTGGAAAGGGTTCAAATCAAAATTTAATATAGGATTTCCCCCCACAAAGAAGAGAAATATTTAGGTGCGTGTAACGCACGGTGATTATAATAGATCACCGTGTGGGAGCAAATCCCTCCGTATGACCATGTAAATCCATATCCTGTGTTGTTGATTTTCTTGTTTTTTTTTTCATTCTACTTCCGTTTCCATAACCGAAAGTGTTCAAATCAAAATTTGACATAGGATTTCTTTCCCCACAAAGAAAAGCTCAGATGGTTTCCAAAATCTTCCATGAAGAGGTATAACTTTCATTAATTGATATCCAGCCATTCCAATTTCAACAATGATAGTATGGGTTGCCTAATAAGAATCCAAGCACCGGGCCATCCTCAATACTAAACCATTGCACATGGCTTATCCATGAATCGTCATTGCCTTTCTCAAAAGAAAAAAAAATTAATAGCACCTAAAGCTTTGACAATAAATTAGAAACACCACTTGGTTATCATCGCACCGGGCCATCCTCAATTACATGCAAATAATTGACATTTGGCCCTTTAAAAACAAAGTAAAGAAGGATATTTGATATTTCGTGATTCTTCATCTACTCAGTAAAAAAAAATTCAACTCCAACTTATTTCAAAATAAGACCGTCCGGAATAACGATATAATTGTAAACGGTAAGAGAAAGAAATCTATGCTGATGAAAGAAAAGAATCATGAAATTTCATGCGGATATGTATCTGATCTTAAGGATCAAGCTATCCTATATAGATTTTTCACAGAATTTATTCTGCTAGTAAAAGTGCTATTCAAATACTATGGTGTGGAAAATATTTGTGCCTGACCTTGAACTTCTTTGAAGTTTGAAGCCGAAGATGACACACCGTCGACCATTTTTGGCCACCGTTGTTAGGTAATTCCCTACCAATTTGATTGAAAATAATATGATTGTCAAACATGGAAAGCAACCATGTAAACTAAAAGTGAGCAAGAATGAATTGTTTCGACATGTGGATAATATTGCAACCTTGTACTATAACTATTGATACTATGTTACTATAAATTATTGATACTATATTACTAATTATTGATACTGTAGATAAAAGCATTAGCTTGTATGTATTTCTTGATAGTATAAATGTTGAATTTTTTGGGTCTGCTACCGATCAAGAGAAACCAACAATGGACAAAGAAGGTTTATATACCAACTAGGCAATCAATTACAAATACACACGGCTGAATACAAGTTGCATCCAACTTGAATCACAACAGCCTAAAGAAAGTAAGACTTTGGTCACGGACACGGTCCGCTTCTCCTCCTGAGCACACCAGGATGGTAATACTCGCTCCAATACTCGCTCCTCGCCACAGAAGCTCGCTTCTCACTGTCGCCGGCGATATTGACTGTCGCCTGGGCGATAGCTCGGATCCTCGCAAGCTCGCTGCTCGCACTCCAGATACTCGCAAGCTCACTGCCCGCACTCCAGGATACTCGCACGCTCGTCGCGCGCGCTTCCTCTCTTTCTCGCTGTCGCCGGGCGATATCACTGTCGTCGGGCGATATCTTCAATAGTCGCTACTCGCTCAAGGGAGCTCACCGAACTCACTCCAAGTCCGATGCTCGCCAGGTAGCACTCTGGTATCTCTAACTCGCTCAGAGTTGATGATACTCGCCACTTCTGATGGCTATACTCGTCACTCTCAGAGTATATACTCGTCACTGTCAGAAGGTGTGTTGATTAAGGGGGGGTACCCCTCTATTTATAGGCAAACTCAAGGGGGGCGAGTAGGAGTAACCGCCGGGCGAGATCGCCGATACTCGCACGCTGTCGCCGATACTCGCACGTTGTCGCCGATACTCGCACGTTGTCGCCGGCGATAGCCACTGTCGCTGGGCGACAGCTCACTTCAAAAAACTAACACTCCCCCTTGAAGTGAGCTCCGGGAACAACTCCAAGCAACGAGCGAAGCCTCCGGAACGGCCCCGCAGATAGGGGCTTTGTGAATATGTCCGCAAGGTTGTCTTCGCTCCTCACATGCTCCACAGTGATCAAGCCACCCAGCACCTTCTCTCTGATGAAGTGATGCACGATCTCAATGTGTTTGGTTCTTGCATAACACACTGGATTGGTTACCAGTTTCAATGCACTCTCATTGTCCCCGCGAAGCACAGTAGGTCCGCTGACCTCCTCATCCACATCCTCCACTAGTCTCCTTAGCCAGACACACTCCTGAGCTGCTAAGGACGACGCCTTGTACTCGGTCTCCGTGGTAGAAAGGGAAATGGAGTCCTGCTTCTTGCTACACCACGAGATAGCAGCTGCTCCACACAAGAACACATACCCTGATGTCGACTTGCGATCATCAGCGTCACCTCCATAGTCTGCATCCGTGTATCCGTGCAGCTTGAAGTTAGACTTCTCCTCATAGGACAACCCCATCTCAAGGGTGCCCTTCACATACTTCAGAATCCCCTTGGCTGCCTCCAGATGAGGCTTCCGCGGCTCCTGCATATACCGACTAACTCGGCCGACAGCAAAGGCGATGTCCGGCCTTGTGATAGTCAAGTATATAAGACTCCCCACCAGTGCCCGAAAGATCTTCGGATCAGGAAGAATCCTCCCTTCTTCCTTCCGAAGCTTCAGCCCCGCCTCCAGAGGAACAGTACTGCTCTTCCCTTCTTTCATGCCGAATCTTTCGACGATCCTCTCGGCATACGCCCTCTGGGAAACATCCAGTCCGCCTCTTCTCTTCTCTACTTGGAGGCCAAGGAAATGGTGCAGTTCACCAAGATCCTTCATCTCGAAGCGTATGGAAAGCTGCTCTCTCAGCGCCGCGACCTCCTCAGAGTTGTTCCCTGTCACGATCATGTCGTCGACGTATAGCAGCACTAGCACGTGAAGACCTCCATCTTTCTTCACGAACATGCTGGAGTCTGAATCTGAGGCATCGTAGCCGCAGAACTGCAGGTACTCCGCATTCTTTCCATACCAGGCTCTCGGCGCCTGTTTCAACCCATAGAGGGCCTTCTTCAGCTTGCAGACGTGACGCGGTTGGGACTTGGACACGTATCCAGGTGGTTGCACCATGAATATGTCTTTGTCGATCTCTTCGTATAGGAACGCGTTCTTCACGTCCAGCTGCCATAGCTTCCAACCTCGGTACGCTGCCAAAGCGATGATCGTCCTCACCGACGTCATCTTCGCTACAGGACTGAAGGTCTCCCCGTAGTCCTCTCTGTAGGTCTGTGAGAAGCCTCGAGCGACAAGCCTCGCCTTGTACCGCTCCACTTCTCCATCAGCCCTCTTCTTCACCTTGTACACCCACTTGCAGGTGACAGGTTTGATGCCCTCCACCATGGGAACCAGGTCCCATGTCTCGTTCTTATTTAGGGCCTCCATCTCCTCGATCATGGCCTCGTCCCACTCCTTGATGCCAGCTGCATCCTCAAAGCAGGCAGGTTCCCTCTCATCGAGTGGTCCTGCGAAGAAGCAGGAAACCAGACTCACGAAGTTCCCCTCCTTATAACGAGCAGGCGGGACGATCGTCCTCTTCGACCTCCTCAAGGCTTGGCCACTATCTACCACTCCGGTAGACTCCTCTGCTTGAGCTCCTCTCTGAACTCCTCCTGAAGCGGTGCTCTCCCTGCTTCTTGAGTTCGTAGCTCCCCCTGAGCCAGAAGCTCCTCCTAAGCCAGATGGCAATGGAGCACTTGGAGATAACTCCAACTCCACAGTAGGGTCCTCAGTGACCCACTCCTCTTCCCTGCTAGCTTCTCCACTCTCCGGCAGCTCCACAGTAGAGACTCCCTGGTATGAGACCAGTTCGTCAAACACAACGTCGCGCGAGACGACGAACCTGTGAGTCTGCGGATCCATGCACTTCCACCCCTTCTTCCGCTCATCGTAGCCGATGAAGATACACTTCCTCGCCTTCGGCTCCAACTTTGTTCTCTGAGCATCCGGGACGTGCACGAAGCAGGTAGAACCGAACACCTTCATGTGACCCACATTGGGCTTCTCCCCGAACATGAGCTGGTGTGGAGACACCATCCTGTTGGGACTCAATGGTAGCCGGTTGATCACATGGGTGGCACACGCCATTCCCTCCGCCCATAAGGCCTTGGGAATGCTCTTGGCATGTAGCCAACTCCTGGTAGTCTCCACCAGATGGCGGATCTTCCTCTCTGCCACCCCATTCTGCTGAGGGGTGTGAGCGCAAGAGAGCTCCCGCCGAATGCCAAACCTCCTGCAGAAAGAAGCAAACTCATTGGAGGTAAACTCCCCTCCATTGTCGCTCCTCAGCTTCTTCACTCTGCGGTTCAGCCTCCCCTCCACAAGTTCCTTCCACTCTTGGAACTTCTTGAATACTTCTGACTTCTCTCTCAGAAAGTATACCCACGTATAGCGGGTGTAGTCATCCACCAGAACCAGCGCATACTTATTGCCTCCATAAGTAAGGGTGGCGCACGGCCCCATAACATCAGCATGTACGCACTCAAGAGGTGTCCTACACCTGGTCTCCGACTTGTCAAATGGAAGTCGATGTGACTTTCCATATTGGCATCCGTCGCACACATGGCCGTCGCCGTAGGAAGAGAGATGAGGTAGGCCGCTCACTAGGCCCTTTGCCGCCATCATCTTCAGCTTGTCCATCCCACATGACCCAGCCTCTCATGCCAGATCACAGCGCTGTCATTTGTCTTCAGCTTGTCCACGTAGGCATTTGCAGATAGGACATACAAATCCTTCACCCTTCTCCCGGTGAGTGTGACGTCAGCATTGACAGACGAAAGGTTCTTTAAGAACTTCACCTCCTTCGGTCCAAACAGCACGTGGTATCCAGCATCCACGGCGTTAGCCACCGAGAAGAGGTTCTTCTTCATGCCAGGCACATGATAGACACTCTTCAGTGTCACTGGCTTCTCTCTACTCCCAAGGGACACCTTCCCTTCTCGCTCCACTGGATGGATCGTATCATCCGCAGTGATGATAGCATCCGATCCTTCATATGCTGCCGAGGAGGCGAACTTCGACATATCTCCTGTGAGATGATGCCCGCAACCGGAATCCACTATTCAGTCGTCCTCGAGGTTGATGGAGGCTAAGACATCGACTGACGTTGCCGTCATCTCTGCCAGGAAACAATTGTCCCCCCTCTCACCGCCCTGGTGACCTCCACCTCTTCCTCCACCTCTTCGATGGTCTCCACCTCTCTGATGGTCTCCACCTTTCTCAGCAACATGACCGGCCTGGAGATTAGACCGACAATCCTTTGCCATATGCCCGTACTTCTTATAGGCAAAGCAAAGGTATCTCCCCTTCTCGTCACGGGCAGGAAGGAACTTCCCCCCATCTCCCTGAGAGGACGTTGAAGGTCCCTCTCGGGAGTTCTTCTTTCTCTTGTCCCAGGATCTCCTCTTTCCTGAGAACAAGGCCTCACCATCTCCTCCTGAGATGGATACTCCCGCCATCTGCTTCGCCAAGCTCTCCTGTGACGATAGCAGGTTCTCTAGCTCCAGAAGGGAGGGCTGAATAGCCCATCCTTGCACGGAAGTAACGAAGGGGACATACTCCTTCCTCAAGCCTCGGAGTATGTGCCGCTTCAACTTCGCCTCTGAGATTGGCTCGTCAGGATCCAAGGCCGAGATCTCCCCACATAGGTTCTTCACCTTCAGGAAGAAGGTGGATATCGCTATCTCGCCTTGAGTCGACTTCGCCAACTCATTCTCCAGGAATTATAGCCGCGTCACATTCTTCTTGTTGAATAACCCATCGAGGGCTATCCAGATCGCAGAAGCTGACTTGCAACCTATGATATGGTCGAACAAGTCAGGTGATATGGCTCTCTTCAAGGTGAACTCTGCCTTGGCGTTGGTCTTCCTCCACGCTCTCACAGCTGGACCATTATCGCCGGCAGCTACAACTTCCTCTTGCTCCCCACCACCAACAACCTCCCAGAGATCCTCTCCAAGAAGGTAGCTCTCCATACAAGACATCCACTTCTTGTAGTTGGTTTGAGTAAGCAGCTCAATGCTTAGTCCTCTCGCAAAACCTCCTCCACTGTCCATCTTGGATGACAACCTTGAACTACGATAGCAGGCGCTGCTTCAGCAACCTCCCTCCTCTGATACCATGTTGAATTTTTTGGGTCTGCTACCGATCAAGAGAAACCAACAATGGACAAAGAAGGTTTATATACCAACTAGGCAATCAATTACAAATACACACGGCTGAATACAAGTTGCATCCAACTTGAATCACAACAGCCTAAAGAAAGTAAGACTTTGGTCACGGACAAGGTCCGCTTCTCCTCCTGAGCACACCAGGATGGTGATACTCGCTCCAATACTCGCTCCTCGCCACAGAAGCTCGCTTCTCACTGTCGTCGGCGATATTGACTGTCGCCTGGGCGATAGCTCGGATCCTCGCAAGCTCGCTGCTCGCACTCCAGATACTCGCAAGCTCACTGCTCGCACTCCAGGATACTCGCACGCTCGTCGCGCGCGCTTCCTCTCTTTCTCGCTGTCGCCGGGCGATATCACTGTCGCCGGGCGATATCTTCAATAGTCGCTACTCGCTCAAGGGAGCTCACCGAACTCACTCCAAGTCCGATGCTCGTCAGGTAGCACTCTGGTATCTCTAACTCGCTCAGAGTTGATGATACTCGCCACTTCTGATGGCTATACTCGTCACTCTCAGAGTATATACTCGTCACTGTCAGAAGGTGTGTTGATTAAGGGGGGGTACCCCTCTATTTATAGGCAAACTCAAGGGGGGCGAGTAGGAGTAACCGCCGGGCGAGATCGCCGATACTCGCACGCTGTCGCCGATACTCGCACGTTGTCGCCGATACTCGCACGTTGTCGCCGGCGATAGCCACTGTCGCCGGGCGACAGCTCACTTCAAAAAACTAACAATAAATACAAAGAGTGAGTACATATATATAGGAGGAAGAAAGAGAGAAGAATTCTTATACAAGATGTGAGACTAAAGAAGAGAAGCCTAAATGGGCCCAAATACGGGCCCTTTACATGGGCTTTTCCAACACTTCCCTACAAGCTGGAGCGTACAATTCGTAGGAGCCAAGCTTGGACAGACATTGATAGAAGAGAGTACTGGATAGGGCCTTTGTGAGGACATCCGCCACTTGTTCGGTACCCGGAACATGATTTAACTCTAGCTTCTTCATTTGAACTTTCTCCCGGACGAAATGACAATCTACTTCAATGTGCTTTGTTCTTTCGTGGAAGACCGGGTTCTTGGCAATGTGTATAGCAGCTTGACTATCACACAAGAGGAGAGCTGGTGAAGGAAGTTTTACACCAAGGTCAGTCAGGAGGCTCTCAAACCATGTGAGTTTAGAGACCACATATGCCATTGCCTGGTGTTCTGCTTCAACTGAGGATCGCGCAATAGGCAGAAGATGGAAAACCTTGTTGCTCAATTTCACAATCCTTCCCCCAGCTCTGCCATCAGGACTCAGTTTGGAGTTCTCACTACACTTAACACTTACGCTCCATCTGACGCGGCAGTGGCGATCATCAATGCGGTGGTTATGAACCGTCATTCGAGAATGCCCAGCCTCACTTACGGAACTTCATCCACTTTTATGTTCAAAACTAGTTCTCTTCTCTTGTTGCGGTCATAAACATTGTCATGCCAAACATACATTCTATTATGATGGCGTTTTTGACCACACACACATAATTAAAATATGTATGTGTGCTTGTATGAGAAAGAGAGTGTGCGCGCGTGTGTAAGGGCAAAAACAGAAAATTCATAACATGAATATGTATTTATACAAAAGACACTTTCATGGTTTTTTTAGTGATGTTATAAGCACACCAATATTGACTATTCACATCCTAAAAAACATATTTTTTCTCTGAGTAACAGAAAATAGCAACATCTAGAGAGCTTCTTTAGAATGGATATTAACAGAAGGAACTCTCAAGAGCGATATTTGCAATCCACTCATCATCGCCCATATTTAAAGGATGCTATAAGCACACCGATATTTGCAATCTACTCATCATCCCCAAATCTAAAGGATATTAGCAGAAGGAACTCTAAAAAGCGATCTCTAATCTTCGGCCTTCAAATCCCAAAAATGGTCACATGGGTTGCCTGAGAATCTAAAGACTCAGACCATCCTCACGCATTTGCCAGTTTTTAGTGCGTGGCCATCAATGATCTAAGAGATGCCAAGAGAAACCTAAAGCAGAAGGAACTTATTTCTCACACAACAGCAACATTCCCACCTCCTCTGTAGAGAAGGATAGAGAGAGCTAGAGAGAAAGAGAGCGTGCGGGAGTGAGAGAGGGAGAGAGATGTGAGCAATTACTTGAAAACGTCTTTGTCGCAAACTTAGGCTGATGCATGGGTCCATTTGGGGAGTGTACCGGCGAGGAGGAACTGGAGGAGCAGGAGAAATATGATTGCGTTCAGGCATTATAAATCAAGTTACAACCTATCCAGAGAAACAGAGAAAATAGCAACAACTAGAAAGCTTCTTCTTCTTCTTCTCCTTCTTCTGTTTTTTATTTACCTTTTTGAGGGGTAGTAACAGAAGGAACTCTCAGGCGCTATCTCTAATCTTCGACCTTCAAATCCCAATAATGGTCGCATGGGTGCCTGAAAATCCAAGGACTCAGACCATCCTCATGCATTTGTCAGTTAGGGGAACTATTTGAAGCAAATGAAAATTGAAGGGCCTATTTAAAACTGGCCAAAAGTGAAGGGACCAATTTGGATATTTTGCCTATAAGGACAATAATTTTACATAAGGAATATTATTAATGAAGAAAAAATTATTAAATATGAAAAATTAAAATGCATAAATAAATTTTAAAGTAGCAGAGGAAATATTGAAAACAAAAAATAGTCAAACCTATCCTTAATAGGTAGAAAAGATAAAAAAATACTGAATATAAATACATAAAATATTAAGAGTAATGTTCGGAAAAGAAAATGCAATCCGATCTAACAGGTTCTCTAAATATAGTATACACAAATATATATAACAGATGACGCATTCTTGGAACTTCTCATGCAATTACCACGAAAATTAAAGAGGATTCAAATCTAAATTCCACACAAGTTCTCTGTCAAATAGAAAAAGGCTCGGGTGTTTCCAAAAAAACTTCATAGAACAGAGAGAAGTCTCATCCTTGAGCTTCAATCTTCGGATCTAACAATGATTGCATGGGTTGCCTGATTTAAATTCAACTCTTAGGCCGTCCTCGACGCTTTTATCAGTTTTATACACATGAATTGTCCATATATCGTCATCGCATTTCTCAAAGAAAAGAAAAAGAAATTCTCAAAGAAAACAAAAAATAAACTAATAGCATGCAAAACCAAATTTAAAATAGAATAGCTCTATGCTCAGAAATATTTTGGGAGAACACTAAGTGGGGGAGGTGAGCGGGAGAGAGATAGAGGGGGGAGGGGGGGGGGGGGGGGGGGGGGGGGGGGGGGGGGGGGGGGGAGAGAGTTTAATGAGAACAACCATCCATCATACGTGCAATATGGAATCCCACAGATTATTCCTCATAATTTTCGTCTAGGACAGATCATGAACGCATTGATTATGAACCCGTAGTTCTTGAACACCCGACCTCACCTAAGGAACTTCAACCACTTTTAAGCTCAAAACTAGTTTTCGTTTCTTGATGGCGGTCATAACCGTTGTCATGCCAAACATACAATCTATTACAGTAACGTTTTTATTCAAACTCACCGGAGCAAAAATGCCGCACCAAACGGAGGCCAAGTGGGGGGAGTGAAGCAGGAAAGAGAGAGGAGGAAGAGAGAGAGAGAGAGAGAGAGAGTTAAAGTGAACAACCATCCATTAGTATGAGCAATATGGAATCCCAGAGATTATTTCTCAAAATCTTCAGCCATGGGAGAAGTGTCAGATGGATACAAATTCATAAAAAAGCAAAAAACAAAATAAACTTGTATGAAGAAATTTGATCTAATATGTTTGGTCTTGGAAATCAACAATGGTGCACAAGTCACTTAGGGTCTGTTTTTTTCGGCGGTGAGAGTTGGAGCGCTAGGAATGAGAGCGTTGGCAATGAAGTAGTAGAAATGGAAGGGGGTAACTGCGGTCTCAAAAAAAGTCAAAATGGAGTTTTGGAGCAGTGGCAGTAGGAGTTGGAGGGTTACCAAACAATTTTTTGGCGTTGGTGTTTCCCCCCAACGCCAAAAAAAGACTCGTTAAACGGGGGAGGGGTAGACCAAAAAAGACTTGGAATGAAACTATAAGGAAAGATATGATGTACATGGGTATTAATGAAGCTATGATTAAAGATAGGGCGCAATGGCGACAAAGGATCCATATAGCCGACCCCACTGTGGTGGGATAAAAGCTTGAGTGTTGGTGGTGGTGGTGTTTCCCCCTAACGCCAAAATGCAAGGTAAGGTTTGCCTGCATTTCAACCTTAGAGCCTTCCCCGGACCCTCGCTGTGTGGGGATGCTTTGTGCACCGGGCTGCCCTTTGGTGTTTCCCCCCAACGGAGATGGAGCAAAAACGCCCAAACAAACAGAGCCTTAAGAATCCAAGCTCGAGCCATCCTCAATGCTCATATTCAGTGTTTGCCTATCATAATTCTTCATAGCCTCTCTTGAAAGAAACAGAAAAGAAATTACAACCCAGCAGAGCCTAATTCATAATACAACACATCTTTACTATAAGCTTTGTACATCAATGTGTGTATGTATATAGCATAGCCAGGAGGTTTTTTTTTGCATGCATGTTATGAAATGTAAACTCACAAGGGATGTCATTGATATTTCAAAAGATAGAGAGGTGCAATATGTAATTTTGCAAACTCATAAGGGAGGTTTGAGTAATATATATATAGGAATAATTACCAAAACTTCCCCTGAAAGTTAGCATAATTACAGGTTTTACCCCTCTTATTTTTGAAATTACAATAACCTCCCCTACAGTTTACATTTCAAAACATCCATGTACAAAAATACCCCCTCGGAGTAATTTTTCAGGTGGGTCTTTTTGTGCATGGATGTTATGAAATGTACTCTTCCAAGAGAGGTTTTTGTAATTTCAAAAAAGGGGTGCAACTAGTAATTTAGCAAACTTAGATAGGAAGTTCCGATAAATTTCCATATATATATAGAGCGATGTTAAATGCAGGCCGGTTTTGGGTATATGCAGGCCGCGGATATATGCAGGCCAAAAAATTATTCATGCAGGCCAAAAAATTATTCATGCAGGCCAAATTTCATATTTACATACTATATTCAAAAATCAAATTAATATTTTCTTAAATAAATCACCAAGCAAAATAGCATTCAAAAAATAAGTAAGTAAAATATCATGCGTGCGAGGTTACGTTGAATGTCACTGTCTCGTCAGTAAATCTGGGAGAGCTATTGATGGAGTATCCCTAAAGGCGCTAACCGCACCCCATCCATGGGGGTGCGGTTTAGGGTGCAGTAAGAAAAAGAAATATATGCCAATAAAAGGAAAGCATCAAAATTTAATATAGGATTTCTGAAAGGCTCCGATAGTTTCCATAATCTTCAATGAAGAGATAAAACTCCCATTCGTAGAGCTCCGGCCATTCCAATTTCCCAACTATGATGGCGCTGGTTGCCTGATGCAAATCCACGCATCAGGCCATCCTCAATGCCATTACCATTGGGCATGGCCATCCTCAATGCCATTACCATTGGGCATGGTCTATCCATGATTCGTCATCGCCTTTCTCAAAAGGCAACATTCCGAACTCCCAACAAAACAAGTAATGCTACACTTCTCAAGAAGTTGCCTAGACCCTTGATCGAGGAAAAAAATTTAGGTGTGTTTCTCTCACCTAAGATCATTGTGCTTACGCGCATCAAACCGTTGGTTCTCCGTGATTGATCGAAATACTGTCGTATTTATCAATTAAAAATACTGCCAGTATTCCGCAAAAACAGCTACGTTGTAGGATGCCAGATCATACGGCTGTATTTAATCTCCCACCTAAAACTAGGTGGGAGAACGCACCTATATATTTCTCCTGATCGAGAGGATATAGAAAGAGAGATAATGTGAATGAAATAAAAAAGGGCAGCCCGGTGCACAAAGCATACCCGTGCAGCGAGGGTCCGGGGAAGTGTCCCACCACAGGGGTGTAATGTAGGCAAACCCTACCCAGCATTTTTGCAAGAGGCTGCTTCCAGGACTCGAACCCGTGACCTCAAGGTCACCCGGCAACACCTTAACAATGCACCAAATTTAATAATAATAATAATATATAATATATAATGGATGGACGGAGAGGGATGCAAATCGACAGAAAAAGAAGCAGGGTAGAGAACTAGAGGCTCAGTTGACTTCCCACGTCCTTCTAACAATAGTAGTTGCACGGGTTGCTTGAGAAGCATCTTCCCATGCCATCCTCAATGTCAACTACATAGTAGGAAAAATTCCATCTTCATTTCATTTCAGGCTATCATTCATCATCGCCTAGATAATGTGAATGAAATGATGCAAGAAAATCAATCATTGCCTGAAGTAGAGAATTAATTCAAAGGATTAAAAAAAACAAGCTAGCTAAAATTCAGATAACTATCATTTTCACTCATCAATAAAAGAAATTTCAAGCCAAATGCTTCTCAAATTCAGTAAATCACTGCTAGTCTTTCTTTTTTATTGGTTTCAGAACCATAAGATAGCCTAGTAAGCAATAGATGGGAAGCCTTGTTTCTCAGTTTGACAATTCTTCCCCAGCTCTGCCATCAAGACTCAGTTTGAAGTTCTCACTTCTCACTACACTTCTATATGTTGGAATTCATAATTGCATTATTTTAAAACCCTCTAAAAACCGAAACATCGCCGAAGAAACTGACACTAGGGCTCCTTTTGGCGCGGCAGTGGCGGTCATGACCGCCGTGGTTATGAAACATCATTCGTGAATACCCGACCTCACTTAAGGAACTTCATCCATTTTTATGGTGAGAACCAGTTCTCTTTTCTTGTGGCGGTCATAACCATTGTTATGTCAAACATACATTCTATGACGGCAACATTTTTGTTCAAACAAAGAGAGAGAGGCAAGTAGAAAAACTCTATGAGCTGCCTTGGAATCAAAGCTCAACAAATATTGCATCGGTTCTCTTGGAATCAAAGCTTTGAGGCCATCCTCTATGCATTCAACTTCACTAGCACAAGATTTAGAATCAGGATCCTCTCCATTTCAACGGTCCAGATCTATTTATGGCTGATCCGACGAGTTCACTAATCTGATCCTATTTTATTTGGCAACATCTAGAAAGCATTATAAATCAAGTGGAGGAGAAGGCGAAATATGATTACGTTCCGGCATCATAAATCAAGTTTCAACCCATCCAGAGCAACAGAGAAAATAGCAACATCTACAAAGCTTCTTCTTCTTCTTCTTCTTTTCCATTTTAAGGGATAGTAACAGATATCAATAATGGTCGCATGGGTTGCCTGAGAATCCGAAGTCTCAGACCATCCTCACGCATTTGCCATTTTCTTGTATGAGGCCATCAATGATTTAAAAGGAGAGTTGATATTAGTAGTCCGGAACTGGCTATTCGCAGTCCATCACTGTTCTTAGTCCATAAATTTTATTGTAGTCCAAAATTATATTTGCACCCCATTCCCAGGAAACCAAGTTAGCATAGAGGAATTAACTCTAAACCAAGTTAAATGGCATGCAAATCTTCCTCTAACCAGAAAACTGACTACTTTTTTGGGATTTTGGCTGGATAATTTTCTTCTTTTTTGAAGAAGGTGAATCTAAGAGGGGAAAGACGACGTGGCTGATAGAATCGGCTAGTGTTTAGGCAACGGGAGGAGAGAGATGGAGAGGAGGTTATTCGATGGGGTCTGATTAGCAAGAATTGGACTCCGAATATAATGAGGATTTTTACAATTGTTTGTGTGCAAATAGCGAGAATTGGACTGCTAATATCAACTCTCTTTAAAAAATGATGCCAAGAGAAACCTAAAACAGAAGGAACTTATTTCTCACACAGCAGCAACATTCCCAACTCCTCTGTAGGGAAGGATAGAGAGAGAGAGAGAGGGGAAGAGAGAGAGGGAGAGAGATGTGAGAAATTACTTGAAAACTCTTGTCGCAAACTTAGGCAAGAGAAACCTAAAGCAGAAGGAACTTATTTCTCACACAACAGCAATATTCCCAACTCCTCTGTAGGGAAGGATATAGAGAGATAGAGCTAGAGAGAGAGAGAGGGAGGGAGATGTGAGAAATTACTTGAAAACTTCCTTGTCGCAAACTTAGGCAAGAGAAACCTAATGCAGAAGGAACTTATTTCTCACACAGCAGCAACATTCCCAACTCCTCTGTAGGGAAGGATAGAGAGAGAGGGAGGGTGTTAGGGGTAAGGCCTAACCCGTACCGGTGGGCAATACCAGCTGCTCAAATACCAGGAGGTATTTTTTTTGCATGCATGTTATGAAATGTAAACTCATAAGGGATGTCATTGATATTTCAAAAGATAGAGAGGTGCAATATGTAATTTTGCAAACTCATAAGGGAGGTTTGAGTAATATATATAGGAATAATTACCAAAATTTCCCCTGAAAGTTAGCATAATTACATGTTTTACCCCTCTTATTTTTGAAATTACAATAACCTCCCCTAAAGTTTACATTTCAAAACATCTATGTACAAAAATACCCCCTCGGAGTAATTTTTCAGGTGGGTCTTTTTGTGCATGGATGTTATGAAATGTCCTCTTCCAGGAGAGGTTTTTGTAATTTCAAAAGAGGGGTGCAACTGGTAATTTAGCAAACTTAGATAGGAAGTCCCGATAAATTTCCATATATATATATAGAGCGATGTTAAATGCAGGACGGTTTTGGCTATATGCAGGCCGCGAATATATGCAGGCCAAAAAATTATTCATGCAGGCCAAATTTCATATTTACATGCTATATTCAAAAATCAAATTAATATTTTCCTAAATAAATCACCAAGCAAAATAGCATTCATAAAATAAGTAAAATATCATGCGTGCGAGGTTACGTTGAATGTCACTGTTTCGTCAGTAAATCTGGGAGAGCTATTGATGGAGTATCCCTAAAGGCGCTAACCGCACCCCATCCATGGGGGTGCGGTTATCCAAAGAACACCCACTAGTGACGTAACTACCCGAAGTATAACCATGGCCGCCATCGCCGTCATGGCCTCCATGGCCGCCAAGGCCGCCATGGCCTCCATGGCTGCCATGGCCGCCATGGCCTCCATGGCCGTCATGGCCTCCATAGCCGCCATGGCCGTCAGGGCCGTCAGGGCCTCCATGGCCGCCATCGCCGCCATCGCAGCCATCGCCATCATCGCCTCCATCGCCGACGCCGTCGTCGCCATCGCCGTAGCAAATACCCATGAATAGCTTTAGGCCAGTTGTAATTTAAAAACACATCAGACTTGGACAAACGAGTAAACTCCTTGGGGACACGGTTGCATGGAAGGAAAAAACACATAATACATGAAGTATTAAACTTCTCGAATCATTTTTCCTGAAGTTTTAAAAGGAAAATTGATATCTTTTTTTTTTTAAATTGTGGTCTGCATATAGCTAAAATCAGCATGCGTTTAACATCGCTATTTTTAAAAAACTGTGGCCTGCATATAGCCAAAACTGGCCTGTGTTTAACATCGCTCTTTATATATACACAAATATTTTAGAGAGAAAACCAGTTTTCTCTCTAAGCACAGAAAGCCGCAATCATAGTCGTCCCATCTCATCGGATATGTATTCAAGATTGCAGTACGATGGGCTCGGACGACTATGATTGCGGTATTCTGAGCTTAGGTAGAAAACTGGTTTTCTCTCTAAAATTATATATATAGAGAGAGATCATGATCCATCATTCCTATAATAATGAATTTTTTCAGAAAACTGAATTCCGCCCACTTTTTGTAAATGCCTATGTTCTTGAAGAAGTGAAAAACTGACTGTTGTTGCCCGTGGACATAGCCCATTTTGGGGTGAACCACATAAATTTGTGTCTTGTGTTGTTGATTTTAAATTTAATTTTTTCATTCTACTCTCATTTTCGTAACAAAAAGGGTTCAAATCAAAATTTGATATAGGATTTCTTCCCCCACAAAGAAACGCTCAGATGGTTTCCAAATTCTTCCGTGAAGAGGTATAACTCTCAATCATTGATATCCAGCCATTCCAATTTCAGCCATGATAGTATGGGTTGCCTATTGAGAATCCAAGCACTAACTAGGCCATCCTCAATACCATTACCATTGCACCTTAAGCATTGACAATAAATCAGAAACACAACTTAGGTTTTCTTCCTCATCCAAACTCCAATACTGGGAAATAATTGGCATTTGGCCCTTAAAAAAAGGTAAAGAAGGATATTTGATATTTTGTGATTGTTCATCAACACAGTAGAAAAAAAAAACTTAACTCCAAGTTTTCAAAATAAGACAGCACGGAATATCGATATTATAGTAAACAGTAAGAAAAAGAAATATATGCCAATAAAAGGAAAGCATCAAAATTTAATATAGGATTTCTGAAAGGCTCCGATAGTTTCCATAATCTTCAATGAAGAGATAAAACTCCCATTCGTAGAGCTCCGGCCATTCCAATTTCCCAACTATGATGGCGCTGGTTGCCTGATGCAAATCCACGCATCAGGCCATCCTCAATGCCATTACCATTGGGCATGGCCATCCTCAATGCCATTACCATTGGGCATGGTCTATCCATGATTCGTCATCGCCTTTCTCAAAAGGCAACATTCCGAACTCCCAACAAAACAAGTAATGCTACACTTCTCAAGAAGTTGCCTAGACCCTTGATCGAGGAAAAAAATTTAGGTGTGTTTCTCTCACCTAAGATCATTGTGCTTACGCGCATCAAACCGTTGGTTCTCCGTGATTGATCGAAATACTGTCGTATTTATCAATTAAAAATACTGCCAGTATTCCGCAAAAACAGCTACGTTGTAGGATGCCAGATCATACGGCTGTATTTAATCTCCCACCTAAAACTAGGTGGGAGAACGCACCTATATATTTCTCCTGATCGAGAGGATATAGAAAGAGAGATAATGTGAATGAAATAAAAAAGGGCAGCCCGGTGCACAAAGCATACCCGTGCAGCGAGGATCCGGGGAAGTGTCCCACCACAGGGGTGTAATGTAGGCAAACCCTACCCAGCATTTTTGCAAGAGGCTGCTTCCAGGACTCGAACCCGTGACCTCAAGGTCACCCGGCAACACCTTAACAATGCACCAAATTTAATAATAATAATAATATATAATATATAATGGATGGACGGAGAGGGATGCAAATCGACAGAAAAAGAAGCAGGGTAGAGAACTAGAGGCTCAGTTGACTTCCCACGTCCTTCTAACAATAGTAGTTGCACGGGTTGCTTGAGAAGCATCTTCCCATGCCATCCTCAATGTCAACTACATAGTAGGAAAAATTCCATCTTCATTTCATTTCAGGCTATCATTCATCATCGCCTAGATAATGTGAATGAAATGATGCAAGAAAATCAATCATTGCCTGAAGTAGAGAATTAATTCAAAGGATTAAAAAAAACAAGCTAGCTAAAATTCAGATAACTATCATTTTCACTCATCAATAAAAGAAATTTCAAGCAAGCCAAATGCTTCTCAAATTCAGTAAATCACTGCTAGTCTTTCTTTTTTATTGGTTTCAGAACCATAAGATAGCCTAGTAAGCAATAGATGGGAAGCCTTGTTTCTCAGTTTGACAATTCTTCCCCAGCTCTGCCATCAAGACTCAGTTTGAAGTTCTCACTTCTCACTACACTTCTATATGTTGGAATTCATAATTGCATTATTTTAAAACCCTCTAAAAACCGAAACATCGCCGAAGAAACTGACACTAGGGCTCCTTTTGGCGCGGCAGTGGCGGTCATGACCGCCGTGGTTATGAAACATCATTCGTGAATACCCGACCTCACTTAAGGAACTTCATCCATTTTTATGGTGAGAACCAGTTCTCTTTTCTTGTGGCGGTCATAACCATTGTTATGTCAAACATACATTCTATGACGGCAACATTTTTGTTCAAACAAAGAGAGAGAGGCAAGTAGAAAAACTCTATGAGCTGCCTTGGAATCAAAGCTCAACAAATATTACATCGGTTCTCTTGGAATCAAAGCTTTGAGGCCATCCTCTATGCATTCAACTTCACTAGCACAAGATTTAGAATCAGGATCCTCTCCATTTCAACGGTCCAGATCTATTTATGGCTGATCCGACGAGTTCACTAATCTGATCCTATTTTATTTGGCAACATCTAGAAAGCATTATAAATCAAGTGGAGGAGAAGGCGAAATATGATTACGTTCCGGCATTATAAATCAAGTTTCAACCCATCCAGAGCAACAGAGAAAATAGCAACATCTACAAAGCTTCTTCTTCTTCTTCTTTTCCATTTTAAGGGATAGTAACAGATATCAATAATGGTCGCATGGGTTGCCTGAGAATCCGAAGTCTCAGACCATCCTCACGCATTTGCCATTTTCTTGTATGAGGCCATCAATGATTTAAAAGGAGAGTTGATATTAGTAGTCCGGAACTGGCTATTCGCAGTCCATCACTGTTCTTAGTCCATAAATTTTATTGTAGTCCATAAATTTTATTGTAGTCCAAAATTATATTTGCACCCCATTCCCAGGAAACCAAGTTAGCATAGAGGAATTAACTCTAAACCAAGTTAAATGGCATGCAAATCTTCCTCTAACCAGAAAACTGACTACTTTTTTGGGATTTTGGCTGGATAATTTTCTTCTTTTTTGAAGAAGGTGAATCTAAAAGGGGAAAGACATAGAATCGGCTAGTGTTTAGGCAACGGGAGGAGAGAGATGGAGAGGAGGTTATTCGATGGGGTCCGATTAGCAAGAATTGGACTCCGAATATAATGAGGATTTTTACAATTGTTTGTGTGCAAATAGCGAGAATTGGACTGCTAATATCAACTCTCTTACAAAAATGATGAGAGAGAGAGAGAGAGAGAGAGAGAGAGAGAGAGAGAGAGAGAGAGAGAGAGAGAGAGAGAGAGAGAGAGAGAGAGAGAGAGATGTGAGAAATTACTTGAAAACTCTTGTCGCAAACTTAGGCAAGAGAAACCTAAAGCAGAAGGAACTTATTTCTCACACAGCAGCAACATTCCCAACTCCTCTGTAGGGAAGGATATAGAGAGATAGAGCTAGAGAGAGAGAGGGAGGGAGATGTGAGAAATTACTTGAAAACTTCCTTGTCGCAAACTTAGGCAAGAGAAACCTAAAGCAGAAGGAACTTATTTCTCACACAGCAGCAACATTCCCAACTCCTCTGTAGGGAAGGATAGAGAGAGATAGAGCTAGAGAGAGAAAGGGGGGAGGGAGATGTGAGAAATTACCTGAAAACTTCCTTGTCGCAAACTTAGGCTTGTAACGGCGAGGAGGAAGTGGAGGAGCAGGAGAAATATGATTGCGCTCGCCGTCTCAAGCAAATAGAAGGTCTTAAGTCGTCGTCGTCTTCCTACTTTTTCTCTGGTTTGATTCCGATTCGAACACACCCATTTCTCTTCTCCTCCCCAAAAGCTTCGCCGGATACCCGCTTGGCGACCTTGACTTGAAAGGCGAGATGGTCTTTCCCGGGGATTTGCGTAAAAATAATCTCTACCGTTGATTTGAGTCTACCGGCCGTACCCAAATTGGTCTTGTTCAAGGGGAGATTCTTGCGTCCGATGCAGTTCCGAAATTTCTATCCGGGATTACTGCTCGCGTGCCGCGTAGAACATCGAACGGAGGCGAGCAAAACTAAAAATCTATCGGGATTAGCGAACCCGTTCACGCAGGGGAGCAAAGAAGGAATCGGACTCCGGAGATCGGATTCAAAAATTTCGCCTTGTTCGAAGCGCCTTTACTTAAAAATATATTCGCAATTAATAAGACGATTGTTATCCGCACCACAGTTTTGGCTATCCGCACTTTTTTTGTATGAGTTATTATGCACCTTTTGAAATACTTCTTGCACATGCATTTTAGGAACAGTGTTCAACAAGAAAGTTATAGATCTCGATAGCAATCGCCTTATGCACGCACAAGACGTATTGTCGCCCTGATTGAAACATGGGCACGCAAAAGACGTATTGTCACCCTGATTGAAACATGTGCGTAACTATAGCAAATTTTTGGAAATACGTCTTGCACATGCATTTTTAAGAAATGTGTACAACATAAAAGTTGTAGATCTTGATGAAATCTACAACTTTCGTGTTGAACACTTTTCCTAAAAATGCATGTCCAAGACGTATTTCTAAAAGGCGCGTAATAACTCGTACAAAAAGAGTGCGGATAGTCAAAACTGTAGTGCGGATAACAATCGTCATTAATAATTATAGATAATGATTTCATTCTAAAAACAAAAATAAACTATTAATGGCTGCTTATTGTCTTATTAATTAGAAAATTAGGAGCTTAATTTCTAAATTTTTATATTAATATGGGGTTATTGTTTAAATAATATAATAAAATAATCTTTGAAAATAGGACAAACTTTAAAAATGAGGGCAATTATTCAATCTGAACTCCTTTAGGGGAAAATTGTTGGTATGGGTAACACATCATGATATATCGTGCGGGATTAAGTTCATTAGTAAGATTCGTGATTCTACGGTGCAGATTTTGCGCAAAAATATGGGCGGATTTTTGAATTTCAAATACGGCCGGATTTTATCCGCCCGCATTTTCACGCATAATCTGCACCGTCGGGTCGTGAATTTTACGTCTGAACTTAATCCTGCATGCCGCATGGTAAATCACGGTGTGTTACACGTACCAAAAAATTGCTCCTCTGAGAGCCTCACGAATCCTACACGTGGTGGAGAAAAAATGCAGAAGGCTTCACTGTAGGTGAAATCACTTGTGATCTTTGTGGAGAAAACTCTTGAACTTTGTAGATATCAGGCATGATTTTCACTCTACTGCAAGCGAAATTAGCTGATTTCTGATGCAATTGAGCCTTTCGTATTTTTTTTTCTCCGCCAAGTGTCAGTATCGTGGAGCTCATGGACACAGATATTGAAACAGAGCCCTCGTTGAATAATTACGCCCCATTCTGATATGAAAACACCCATTGCTCTTCTTTTTCCCAAAAGCTTCGCCTAGGACCGCTTGGCGGTCTCGAAAAGCAAGATGACCTTGGATTTGCGTATAAATTAATCACGAACGTTAATATTAGGATATATGTTGTACACAAGCGGTTGGTTCTATTCTCGAGACTGGCCCAATTTTATATCTTGCCTAGAATGTAATCATACATATTTTTAAAATCTCACTTTTTCGCGGCGCCTCTAACAAACAAATTGTGGAGATTATTAAAGACATCGTTTTTAGCTATCTGTACACCAAATAATAGCGCTAAATTTTATTCTAAATCACGTCTTCTAAAATTACTACCCCACATAACCTAAACCACACACATGTAGCATGCTACCCGCGCCCTTGTCGCATAATACCCTCCTCCGCCTCCCTTGTCGGTCGTCTTCTGCGACGTCGACCGCCTCCCTCGCGGAACCAATTCTTCCAATGTTTTGTTTTTAGAGATTTCTCTAGGTTCGAAAGTGACGCAGGAGATGAAGGAGAAGGACCCAACACCGCAACTCTTTGGGTTCATCTTGCGTTGATCAATGTGGGATATGAAAAGGCTATGAGGGTTATTTGTTATGGGAGGGAGATCGAGAGATGAGTGATGGGGGGAAATTTAGTACCTTGGAGAAGAGTAGGAAAAAGGTTGGAAAAGGTTGGTAGATTCCATGGGGGGAAGATGCATTTGTGAATCGGCTGCTATTTTAGTGCATTGTCAGTCTTCTCCCTCATTGCAGGCCGCTTGCATGGTTTATCCGGCACAGAAATAGGCGAACTAGCTAGTGGCTCTGTATCCATATCCCTGCAAGATTCAGTCGAAGAACTCTGTGTTGAGAGCGTGACATAGGGTAAGGCTCTAATACAGACTAAGGCTAAATGCAAATGCGATGGCCGACAAAGTTAACCTTGCTGAACAACATTTATAAAATTATAAAACTAGATTTCACCGCAATTGAAATAAAAATATTTTAAATTTAGGAAACTAAGAGAAGAGTATGAGCACAAGAGTGCGCGAAACTAAATGTAATTTAAATGAGAAATCACAAAGACCAAAATGACTGAAACAAAACATACAAACAATTATATCTACAAGTAGAGAATAATTACAAGACTCAATGCTAACAGAAAATAACAACACAAATCTTGGATACCATGTAGCACCCCAACCTAGTTTTACACCAAATCAGCAGTTCGATCGGGCCCGTGATAAGAAGCAAACTAAGTAGCGGTAATAAAAAATAGTACATAGCAGACATATATGAAAAGTGCTAAGAGAGTACTTACAGCGGAAATAGTAAAAAGAAGCTAAGGGTAAAAGTGTACCTCAAATTTTGAATTCACAGAGCCACTAAAAATTGAAATAGCCACAAAGCTTGAAAAACTGTAATCTTAACATAATCTGATACAAGAAACATTAGAAAATTCTGATACGTGTCCAATATCACAGAACAGTACTAAAAGAACAAACTGCAAAATGGAAACAAACTAAAAGTGGAGCGAACTGCAAGCATGCTCATCCTAGGCGCAACACCCCACATGTGACTCCTGTAATAGTAAGCCCAAAAATGGGTCAGCCAACTGGAGAGTAAGAAAGATCATTCTTCTTAGTAACACTAAATATATATATATATATAAAGAACATAATTTCTTGCTTTCTAGAAAACAATAGCTTTTATGCTTACAAAAGAAGAATATTTATATAATGCATACCACACATGCTTTTCTATTGAAATGCTTAACATAAGTTTTTGTTCTAGTTCTTAAACACCATATGCATAATTATTCAAGCTCTGAAAAAGAATGGTTAACTATATTACCATTTCTAATTTTTGACGTATGCTGAGTTCTATGTGTCTAGTGATTATTCTTCTTAATATCTTATGTTGAGAATCTGTTTAAGCGCATTCTAATGATTCAAGTCCCAACTAACGAACGCAGAGGTTCTAGTGTCTCACGGACATAGACTCGCATCTTCTGAATTTCTAAATGGAGAAATGTCTCCCTGCATTTGAGGCTCATAGGGTCTACTACGCCCCAAGAGTAAGATAGTGCGTCTCTATCTGTCACGATTGAGAGAGTCTCAATCATGCCTCCTAATAAACTCTTCCGTTAACTGTTGAATTTCAAATTTATTCATCCGACTGTCATGTGTTGTATTTTATGCTAGAGGAATGCCTCGAATATATATATATATATTAGGAATTTATGTTTGTTTGCGTGTTTAACAAAATACACGCTTGCATGTATTATACAAATTTAGTAATTTCGAGCAGGTTTAGTGTTCCTTAATCACGCTATACATTTAAGTCTTGATATACGTGTTTGTAAGATACTAAAATATATCCTCCTACTATACGAGAAAACAAATTGAGCATATGATTATCTGGTATGTCTAACAAAAAAGAATAGAATTTCTTACAGTTGCGTTGCGACGCTCGTACACAAGGCGCGACGACATTGCTATCTGGGTTACTTTGAAGGGCACGCCGAACTTGCTTCTGATTTGACACGAGTTCTCCAAACCCACATTCCTCTGCGTAACCTAAGGTGGAAAAGCGTTAAACATTTGATCACTGCTCCCCATAATTTTAAGGATATTAGTTCATGACGCAGGAAGAGGGCTTTCTACTCCACTAACAGCGGTGGATTATAATTTCTGAAACGGAGGTGGCTACGACTAAATCTGAAACTTCCAAAGGGAGTTTGAAAATACCTGAACAAGAACATGTCGGAGGAAAGGCGATCAAGACCAACAACCTCGGCCTTGACTAGGGTTGTTTGGGAAGGCGAGAAGAACACCTAAACCCCCAAAATCTGAGGATGAGGACGAGAAATTAAGGTTCTAATTTCTGAAATTGAAAACAGGAAGCATAGAAATTAAGAGGAAGAAGGACCTTTGAGCCGCTACCTGGAAGACACGAAGATTTAGGAAACGGGAGGGCTCCAGTTGACAAAAAATAGGGCACGGGAAAAGCACGAGAGTGTTTTCTGTCGTCGACGACTCCTGAAGACGGAGGAAGGGTCGTCTACACCATTGGTGGTGGCGATTAGAGGCGCGACTGGCGCTGGCCTCCGCCGTCGATGGGGGAGAGGGCGTCGTCGACTGCAAAGAGCGCGTGAGAGAGCGACGGTTTCGATACCCGACTGAGGGAGAAGAGTTATACGATACGTGGAGGGGTGTGGGCTTTTAATCTGAGCGACAAAAACGCGTGAGGGAGGGTGCGGTTATGAAATGAACCGATCGAAGTCACCATAATTACGAAGATGCCCTTCCTCAAGACATTTCAAATTCGAACGCACACCAGAAGACCTATAAATTGCGTCGCAACAATTCCAAATATTTTTATTATTTTTATTTTATTTTACTTATTAACTCGCAACAATTTACTATACTCAACTGTACCTCGATGACGCTTGCTCGATCAAAATTGCTCGCGATCGGACCCTGAAATTTAAATATTCTTCGCATTAAAATACGGGTGTTACAAATCTCCTCTCCTAACAAAATTTTCGTCCTCGAAAATTACAAACATACCTGAGTCAAAAAGGAAAGCATAATCTTCATTGTTTCGGAGTTCATCTTCTCTTTCCCAAGAGTACTCTGGTTGCCCACAGTTCATCCAAAGGAATTTCACAAAACAGATCTCTCTATTTCTGAGCTTCTGAGTCATTGAGTCCACTATCCTAACTGACTTGATATTGATACTAAGATTCGCTTCGATTGGTGCTTCCTCGATACTGATTAATTGACTGGGATCTCTGTCTGCCCTCTTCAAGTAGGAGACGTGGAACACATCATGTAGACCACTCATTTCCTCGGGTAAGGCCAACCTATATGCAACCTCACCTATGCGCTCCAGTACCTCGAAAGGACCAACGAACCTTGGACTCAATTTCTTTATCCGCTTGATTCGAGAGACGCCCCTGACTGGTCTGACTTTCAGATAAACAAAATCCCCCACGCTGAATTCCACTGATCTATGCCTCTGGTCATAATATTTGGCCTGACGATCCTGAGCTGTTTTCATGCGCTCCTGGATAAGTTTGATTCAAGTTGTGGTCTTGTCAACCCGTGTCTCTTTGTTGGAAGACCTCTCTTCACTTTCAGCCCAACACATCGGCGTACAACAACGTCTGCCATAGAGAGCCTCAAAATGCTCCATCCCAATACTTGCCTGAAAACTATTATTATAGGAGAACTCTACTAAGGTGACATACTTCTCCCACTTACCTCCAAAATCCAGAATGCACCTACGGAGCATTTCTTCCATGGTTCTATTCGTGTGCTTGGTCTGCCCATCTGTCTGAGGGTGGAAAGTTGTACTGAAGAGTATCTTAGTGCCCAAACGCTCCTGAACCTACTTCCATTCCTTGGAGGTAAACCTGCCATCTCTGTCTGAGATTATAGTTTTTGGAACACCATGAAGTCGGACCATCTCATCTACATACAATTGAGCCAATCTCGGACCCTGGTCCATTTTCCTATTAGGAATAAAATGGGCAACCTTGGAGAGACGATCAACTATCACCCATAAAGAATCATTCCCACTCTGCGATTGGGGAGGGTCGTGAACGAAATCCATTGATATGTCCTCAAAATTCCATTCTGAAATAGGTAGTGGCTTCAACTTGCCTCCTAGCCTCTGGCACTCGGCTTTAACTAACTTGCAAATTTCACACTTACCAACATACTCTGTCACATCGCTCTTCAATCATGGCCACCAAACTAACTTCTTAAGATCCGCATACATCTTTGTGCTACCTGGATGTATCGAATATCTGGAATTATGAGCTTCAAAAAGTATGTCATCTCAAAGGTGACCAACATCTGGAATGCACACCCTACTATTGTGCAGTAATAAACCCTCCTGAATGCTGAACTTCTCCTTCTACCCAGCTAGGGCCAAATCTCATATCTCTACCATCTTCAGATCTAGGGGCAAAGCTGTATTGATCTTGTCTTTAATATCATAAGTGATTTCCATCCAGTTTAACCTTGCAGAAACAAAACTGGATCGTGGTATGATACCGATCTCCAATCTCTCCAGAGCTCGCACAAGCTCTTCCTGCTGAGTAATGAGGGCATAACTCGAACCTCTTCTACTAAGCGCATCAACTATCATGTTTGCTTTCCCCTGGTGATAATGGATACCAATATCATAATCTGAAAGGAATTCCACCCACCTACGCTGCCTCATATTAAGCTCTTACTGATCAAATATATACCTGAGACTTTTATGATCCGTAAAAATCTCACAACGAACTCCGTAGAGGTAGTGTCTCTAAATCTTCAAAGCATGGATGACGGCTGCAAGCTCCTAATCATGTACAGGATAATTTTTCTCGTGAATCTTTAACTGTCTGGAGGCGAAAGTTATGACCTTACCATGCTGCATGAGTACACAACCCAAACCTTGACCTGAGGCATCACTATAAATCTGAAATCCATTTGAACCTGAAGGTAAGCTCAAAATCGGGGCGGTCATCAATTTAGATTTCAACTCCTCAAAAGCAAGCTCACACTTAACTATCCACGTGAACGCTTTCCCCTTCCTAGTAAGTGTAGTCACCGGTAAAGCTATTTTTGAGAAGTCCTTAATGAATCTCCTGTAGTACCCTGCCAAACCGAGAAAACTGCGAACTTCAGTAACTGCCTTCAGCCTTGGTCAATCCTTTATTGCTTCTATCTTTTTCAGATCCATAGCGAGACCCTTCTGACTGATAAGATGTCCCAAGAATGCAATCTCTGAAAGCCAGAACTCGCACTTAAAAAATTTTGCATACAACTGATTCTTCCTAAGAGTGTTCAACACTGTCCGGAGGTGCTCGGCGTGATCTTCTTGACTCTTTGAATACACCAAAATGTCGTCTATGAAGACGATAACGAATCGGTCTAGAAATTCTCAAAACACCCTATTCATCAGATCCATAAAAGCGGACGGGGCATTAGTTAACCCGAACAGTATGACCACAAACTCATAGTGTCCATACCTAGTGCTGAACGCCGTCTTCTGAGTGTCCACATCTCGAATTCTCAACCGGTGGTAACCCGACCTTAAATCTAACTTGGAGTATCCTGGGAATAGGGTACTTATTTTTAACTATTATTTTGTTCAACTCGCGGTAGTCTATGCACAATCTCAGGCTACTATCTTTCTTCATAACAAACAGTACGGGGGCACTCCAAGGTGAAGTGTCGGTGCAAATGAAACCCAAGTCGATCAATTCCTGCAACTGGATCTTCAACTCGGCAAGTTCTCTGGGAGCCATTCGGTAAGGACTCTTGGCCACTGGCGCAGCTCTAGGTACAAGATCTATCTGGAAGTCAATCTCTCTGGTAGGAGGGGCACCAGGTAACTCCTCTGGAAAGACATCAGGAAAATCCTTAACAACAGACACTCCTAGAAGATCAACCTTGGCTTCAACATTCATCAGTACTAGGAAGGTCACACAACCCTTATCGATGCATTTAACAACCTTGATTTAAGAGATTATTAATTTAGAGACTCCCTTCATGCCCTGGAAGGTAAAGGCAACTTGGTTGGGTCCTTCGAACTGTGTCACCTTATTCCTGCAGTCAATTCTTGCATTCATAGCTGAAAGCCAGTCCATACCCACTATCAGATCAAATCTTGTTATGGGAAGGAGTGAAGCTTCTATTAAGATTTCAATTTCTCCAAACCGCACTGGAACTCTACACTTATTTCTGGTCTGCAAGAGGGACACATTCGACATCATGACCTCTAATGCCGTTGACTCTGTGAGGACTCCTAAATCTAGCCTATGCACCAGAGATTCTGCTATGAACGAGTGTGAGGCACCCGTGTCAAAGAGAATCTTGGAGGGGACATTTCGTATCATAAGTATTCCTACATGCATGAAAGCAACATGAGTATTATTTTTAGTGTCACTAAGGAGGAAGGAACTAAATTGTCTAGGACATACACATACCTGTCACAACGTCCTCCTGCTCCTTGGCTTCCTGCTGGCCTAGCCCATAAGCTATGGGTTGCACCGGACCTCGTCCTGGAGGCGGCTTCACCTCAGATCCTACATGTTGAAAGTGTCTAGTTGTGGCCTAAATCACCTAGAGAGGGGTGAATAGGTGGAATCTATGTCTTTACGCGAAATTAAAATATAACACAGAAATGAACACAATAAAGCACAGCACAGACACAAGGATTTTATAGAGGTTCCCCGATGTGGGTAGTCCTCTTTCCCGCCTCGCCTATCTAGCACTTCGAGGCTAGACTCGGCTACTTCACCGATCTCAGATTATGAATAATCTTACACCTCAGAGTCAAAACTCCTACAACTCGGAGTATACCACTCCTACAACTCGGAGTAAAACAACTCCTACAACTCGGAGTAAACCACTCCTACAAATAACTCGGAGTAAAAACTCATACAGAAATCAAATAGAGAAAGAAATAAAATACTTCTTCTAAACCTCAACAGAGATTAACTTCAGATCTTGGGAAAACTGGGTCTTCTTCTTCCTTGAGAGAGAAAGCTTGGATCTTGAAAGATTTGGAAGAAAATAGACTTGGCTAACCTGATCTAAATAGGCCCTTTGATTTACTCGAAAGAATCTTCAATATAGAGTGCATCAATAAGATCAAAGGCCTTCTTATCTGAGAAATCTCTAACAACAATGAAGAATAAATCTTGAGCAGCAGATGTTAGGTCTCAGAATACTTGTTCAGCAAAGGAGGAAGAAAACGACTTTTATTTTCTGAACAATCGGGTGAAGAAGAGAGATGTTCCTAGCCCTAAAAATAAAGGATTATTTATAGGGAGGACTTCAACGGCTCGTGCGACAAAGAAGGGAGGAACGACACGTGTACTGTACATGGCGGCCAACCCTAATTTTCGAAAACGAAACAAAGATTTGAAATCCGTCTGTCCGTCATTCGTCGAGACTTCACATGAACATTCGACGAAAAGACTTGGCTACAGAAAAACACTGAACAACCCGTGAAAAACACCTTCTGTTTTCATTCGTCGGGATTCGTCGGGAGTTCACGAGAACATCCGACGAATGGACTTAGCTGCAGATTTTTCTTCTTTAAGCAAGACAAATGGCTTCTGTCTTGATTCGTCGGGATTCGTCGGGAGTTCACGAGAACATCCGACGAATGGACTTAGCTACAGATTTTTCTTCTTTAAGCAATACAAATGGATTATGTCTTGATTCGTCGGGATTCGTCGGAATGTCCCGAGACATCTCGACGAATTGACTTAGCAAAACTTTCTTTTCTTCTGAAAACCTGCTCCACTCCTCAACCTTGAAAACCTTCAGTTATGAGTATGTGAAGTACACCCCAAAAGAGAGATTACACATGGACCAACACTTTGTTCTACACATGAGGGATTACATTGTCCAGAACTGTGTTTGGTGATCCATTGCAACCTGACTTTGGTGTGCACTTAGCATTAAGACATGTCATAACACATCTAAACAGAAATCATCAAATACATACTCAATTAATTTAAGTTCACTAGGGGACATCTTCAAATCTATGTGATTGTGGACACAATACCCAACAATCTCCCCTATTTGAAGATGTCATAACCCTATGCACTAAGTTGAATTGCACAGAAAATATCATAAATAAGAAGTGCACAACCCAGTCAGTAATATTTAAAGAAAAATAGAATAAGACTGAATGTTTAACTTAGCACAAAAGAAATGTATATATATATAAGCAAAGAAAACATCATGATTCCAGACTAGCTCAGCTCATTCATGATCTTTGCCTTTCTGCTTTGCAAACAATCTTTCCACTGCCTCAGCTTTCTTCTTCTGTTCAGATTCCATTCTCTCAAAGAATGCCTTTGGCTTAGGCCAATATTTATCAGGAGCAGTCTCTTTAGATCCACATGTCTTGAAATGAATTCTTCTTTCAGTTGTCCTCTTCTCAAACTTACTCCATTCTTCTGAACTGTAGTGATCACTGACTTTTTCATTTTGATTACTGACTTTATTGAAGGCTGTGAGAACAATACTTTTGGAGGTGGGGCTCCAACTTTCTTGGAAGTTTCTAGGAGGAGGCCTATCATAAAATTTTCTAATCCTTTTATAGGGATTAGACCTCTTTACAAATGGCTTGTCATCAAATAGCTTTCTTTTCAAAGACTTTTCAGAGGGTTCAGCAACAATGGAGCTGTCAGGCTCTTGAGCAGGAATTGGATCATCACAGAACTCTTGATAAGTGGAGGCAGAGATGTCTTCTTCATCAGAATCAAGATCCTCAACAGGATTTGGAGAAAAGCTTGGAGCCCTGGGTCCTGGAGCACTTGATGAAGGAACATCTGACCCTTTATTTACAACAGAAAATCCAAGCATTCCAGCAACTTCCTTGAACAACCAGCTTTGTGCTCCATGAGTGTACCAATTCACATCCTTAACATTTTGTAAAATGTTCTCCTTGAGCTCTTGCATTTTTGAAGATACATTTTCATTTAAGTCATTCAACTTACTTGCATTCTCTTCTAACTTTGTCACCATACTCTCCTCCCCCTTTATGACATCTTCATGTAGGAGGGAATAGAGTTTGTTCAGTTGCCTCTCAATTTGATCATCCAGAAAAGCAAGCCCTTGATCATGAGCAGTGTTGAGAGTTGTTTGAGTAGCATTCAGATTTACAACATCTTCACCAACCTGATGCAGGTTCTTTAGAGCATGCCCAACTCCTTGATTGGTGTGGTCCAAAGCTTTTCCTGCTTTTGTCATCCAAGCTTCTTGATCATTCTTGAATTTGCTCATCTCATATCTCATTTCAGCCATTTCTTGCCTCAAAGCACTATCAACTGAATCTATTTTCTTATAAACTTGCTTGATAGACTGATCTAAGTGCTCAGTCTGAACCTTCAGCAAACCTGCAATTGACTTCAGCATAGAAGAGTGAGAGCTATCACCAGTCTCAAACTCTTCAGGAGAGATTTTATCAGCCACAAAACTTGTAGACTGTGCTTGCTTATCAAGCACAGTTACTCTTGGAGATGTGTTACCAACTACAAGAACTTCTGGAGGGGGCAAAAACAACACAGAAGGAAAGACCTCAGGAAAAGCAGATTCAGCCATGAAAATATCTTCCTGGTCTTTCTCCCCCTCAGCTAGAGACATCTTCTTGGCAAACTCCAACCTTGCACCAAAACTACCCTTCTCCATAGAGTCAGATTTCCCAGAGGGACAGAAGGAGAATCTGGCAAGTCTTCATGATCTTCAGAATGAGAATCAACCATTGCAGGTGATCTCCTTGAATCTTCTAGCTGAGCAGCCTCATCTACATCAGCAAAATTCCCTGGACCCTCCAGGTCAAGACCAGCATCAGGGACAGCATCATTAACAGGATCAAGAGGAGCTTGATCAGCTTCATTGGGAGGAAATTCTTCTGCAGCACCACCACCTGCACCAATGTCTCTTGGGGTTGGAAACTCCCCCTCAACATGTTCATCTCTTTCCTGATCAGGAGCTGGACTATGTCCACTACCCCTGGAGGATTGACCTGCTTCAAGAGTCCTATTCTCATTATGCAGAGGGTCCTCACCATCACTAACAGCAGCCTTAACCCCAACATCCCCTAAACCCTTGGGAATGACCCTTTCCCATTTGGAGAAAATGGAAGAGTTGATTTTCTTGGTGTGGTGGATGGGGATACCTCTTCTAAGATTAAAAAAATCTGGATTGCTACCATTTAGAAGCAGACTGAGAATTCTTCCAAAATTGGGAGCAAGAAAACTCTCTTTAATCTTCTCAAAAATTACTTCACCAAAATTAAAATTTTTCCGACAGATTATAGCAGTGTGAATTTTGAAAGCTTCTTCAGAGAGGTTGTCATGAGAGCCTACCTTACACAATAAGACTTTTCCTAAAATGTCACACAGAAGCTTACCTCCATCATTCATAAATTTCCTTCTGATTTTAGAGCTTTCATCAAGAATACCACAGAATCTCCTGGCTCTGAGAATATCTTCAACAAACAGTTCTTCTGTTTCGACTTCAGACATCCTCAAAAGTCTGTTGATGCCACTAGCCTTCAGGATGATTTTGCATGACCTAATTGAGCTTTTGATCTTCTTACCTTGATTGGTGATTTTTGCATTTCTAAAGAACTCAAGAACGTCCTGTTCTAGGATTTTAGCCGGCTCCTCCAAAACAAAACTGAGCTCGGCGACATCAAGCATCAAGATAACATTTCGGAACTCATCTGAAGCTGTGCGAAATGCACCTCGCACAAGCTCTCCACCTGAATGCAGTCCAGCCTTGGGCGCCATTGAGCTCGTCGAAGTCGGGGAAGAAGACAGAGAAATCGCCAGAGAGACGAAAGGTCGGGAAGGGTTTCACGGAAGATTTCGTGGAATCACGCGTTTTCTTTGATTTATATATATATATATTGAAATGAGGCGCGTACCTGAATGAAGATTAAATCGCATTTAATAAGAATAGGATTCCACGGGAGATGATCTGAGAATAATAATATTTGACCCGTGAAAACCCGTGTAATCTGCTTGAGAAAAGTCTCAAATTTTACGGGAAATTCCATGCAAATTCGTGAAATGCCAACAGTCCTGTCTTCAAGTTTCCTTGTTAAGCATTCCAAGTTCCATTTTGAAGAAATTGAATTTGGTTTCGTCCAGAGGCTTCGTAAAAATATCTGCAATTTGTTTGTCAGTATTAACATATAACAAATTTATATCCTTACTCTCAACATGTTCCCGGATGAAGTGGTAGCGAAGCTCAATATGCTTCATTCTGCTGTGAGAGACTGAATTATATGGCAATAGCACTTGAGGAGTCACAGAACATGGGGATTTCTGTGAGCTTTAAGTTATAGTCCTCAAGCTGATTTTTCATCCACAAAAGTTGTGCGCAGCAACTGCCGGCAGAGATATACTCTGATTCAGCAGTCGATATTGCAACACAATTTTGCTTCTTGCTACTCCAGGAAACGAGCCTTTTTCCTAAGAACTGGCAAGTTCCCGAAGTTCTCTTCCTATCATCTTTGCTACCTGCAAAATCAGCGTCTGAAAAACCAATTAGTTCAAAATCATTGCTTCTTGGGTACCATAAGCCGAGATTTGGTGTAGCCTTAAGGTATCTCAAAATCCTCTTTGCAGCGGCATAATGAGATTCCTTACAGTTCACCTGATACCTGGCACAAACACATGTTGAAAACATTATATCAGGCCTAGTAGCAGTGAGATAGAGCAAGGACCCAATTATGCTTCTGTACTTGGTTTCATCAAAAGGTTTCCCTTTCTCATCCTTGTCCAGAGACATGCTTGAGCCCATTGGAGTCCTCATTGAGGTTGCACTCTCCATTCCAAATTTCTTAAGAAGCTCTTTGGTGAACTTCGTCTGAGAGATGAAAATTCCATCTTCAGATTGGTGCACCTGGAGTCCTAAGAAATATTTCAGCTCTCCCATGCTGCTCATTTCAAACTTACCTTGCATCAAGTTAGAAAACTTTTTGCAAAGTTTGTCATCTGTAGAGCCAAAAATAATATCGTCGACATAGATTTGCACAAGCAAAATCTCGCCTTTAACTTCCCTAAGAAACAATGTCTTGTCTATTGTTCCTCTTGTAAATTTGTTCTCAAGAAGAAACTTAGACAATGTCTCATACCAGGCTCGGGGTGCCTGTTTGAGACCATACAAGGCTTTATGTAAATAATATACATGATCAGGAAAGTTAGGATCTACAAAACCTGGAGGCTGAGCTACATATACATCCTCTTTAAGGTCTCCATTCAGAAAGGCTGACTTTACATCCATCTGGAAAACCTTAAATCCCTTATATGCAGCATAAGCCAGAAATAATCTGATGGCTTCAAGTCTTGCTACTGGTGCAAAGGTCTGATCAAAGTTAATCCCTTCTTCTTGTCTGTATCCTTGTGCAACCAGTCTTGCTTTGTTCTTTGTGATGATGCCCTTTTCATCAAGCTTGTTCCGGTAGATCCATTTGGTTCCAATCACATTCTGTCCTTTGGGTCTTGGTATCAACTTCCAAACTTTACATCTCTTGAATTGGTTGAGCTCCTTTTGCATAGCAAGGATCCAAGAGGGATCAGTGTTTGCTTCTTCAAACTTCTTCGGCTCAATCTGTGAAAGAAAACTTGAATGTAAAACTTCGTTAGTTGTACCTCTTCTCGTTAGAACTTTGCTTGAAGGATCTCCGATAATCTGATCAGCTGGACGATCTCTCAAATGTCTGATCATTCCAGCATTTAGATGACCATGAGGTTCCTGCACTTCAGGTACATCTTCATCTTCCTGAGGGTCATCTTCCTCACATGTAGAAGGAACATTTACTTCAATAGATTTTGGAACGTCTTCCTTTACAACTTCTTCTAAGTGTAGTTATTTGAACCTTGCATCTGCATCTTCAACAAAGACACTAGAAGAGCTGCTTTGAAGCATACTCGTCTCATCAAATATAACATTATAAGTCTCTTCTACAACCAGGGTTTTCTTGTTGAAGATCCTATATGCCTTGATATGGCTACTATAACCTACAAAAATACCTTCAAAACATTTTTCACTAAATTTAGTTTTGTAATATTTCCCGTTATTAAGTACGAAGCATTTACTACCAAAAATTCTAAAATAAGACAGGGTTGGTTTCTTGCCCTTCAGAAGTTCATAAGGAGTCTTATGATGATTAATGCACTTAACATCAGGAGCATCACGAACTAAATTGTGAGAAAATAACATACTGATCGTTTTAAAATTTATATGTGCTAGTCTCTTGTGCCACTGGTCACAGAGAAATACACTATCTTTTGCTAAAAAACACACTGGTGTAGAAGAGTCTAAACATAGAAAATTTAAGCAGAAAATATTTCTACTCCGAGTGCCTGTTAAAATAGTTTCTGACGTATCAGTTGACTTTATCAAGCACTTGTCCTTGTAGAACTCAACCATACATCCTTTGTCACATGATTGACTTATGCTAATGAGATTATGTTGTAATCCTTTAACATAAGCTACATCTGTGAAAGAGACTATACCGTTGGTAATCATACCGTAGCCTTTCGTGATTCCCCGATCAGATCCGCCAAAATAACTTTTGGTCCATCTTTCACCGGGGTATACTCTTATAATAAACTTCTTGTTCCGGTCATGTGCCGAGAACATCCACTGTCCAAGTACCATATGGGATTTGAGTTGGCCTTTGGACATACCTGCAATCAATAATCAATTGCCCTTAGGAACCCAAACCGATTTGGGTCCTTGGCTTCTTGTTAGATGACCGCCACTTGGAAAGTTAACATTGCGAGGGGTCATTCTTGCATTATTAATCCGTGGAGTCGAGACATTTCTTGGATTAAACCAACAATCTATGGCAAAGTGACCAACCTTGCCACAACACCAACAATCGAACCAATTGTACCTTCTCTCTGTCTCCTGTTTTACTTTTTGAACGGGAGGTGCAACAGGAGTGACTTTCTTAGTAGGAGCTTTCTTAGAAGTGGGGGCCTCATGGTGACAGCACACACATGGCTCCAACTTCTTCTCAACAGATTTGGGTGCAATCGTTTTAATTTTTGGTGCCTTCTTATGAGCTGATCCGTGAACAAACGGACCATGATCTTTGAGAATTATTTCTTCATGAGGAGCTTTGAATGGAGAGACGTCAAATTTTTGGGGTATGCTCCATCCTTGATATCTATTACTAGGTTCAACATATGTTGGTCTAGCAAAATGACCGTAGGATGAATCAAAGTCAAACGGGTTTGATGAAAAAATTACCTTCCTGAATGAAGATTGACTTTGATTAGCAGCTCCCTTCCCTTTCACGGCTCTTTTCTCAGCAGCCTTACTACTTTCGGCCTCATGACCAATTCCACTACCCTTCGCAGGAGCAGAAAACCTACCAATGATTGGAAGAATAGTCTTCGGCTTCGAGAAGCTTTCTACAAGCTTTCTTTCCGCCTTCAACTTATCTTCTAGTTCATTTATAGTTTTCTCTTTTAGATTCAACAACTCAGTGGAGCTTTTCAGTTCGTCTTTCAAGAGTTGGATTTCATCTTTGAGAGGAGTTAATTGTTCAACTTCCTCCCTCAAAGCTAATTCCACTGTCTTAAGAGATTCAATTTCTTTTGACTTGGATTTGACGAACTTGCGGCACTTGTCCAATCCCTTCACAAGGGCTTTATACTGAGTTATTAAATCAGAGTCCTCCTCTGATGAGTAGCCTTCATTTGCTATGGATGCAGTCTCATCTTCAGAAGCAGACAGAGGGGTATGAGAGTTTACCTTCCCCTTATAAGAGGAGTCACCTATTTCTTCGTCTAGATGTGCCATTAGCCCAAAGTAGGCTTCTTCATCTGAGCTTGACGCATCAGAGTCACTGTCGCTCAGAGTCTTGGCCTTTTTGGCGAGGAGGCTCTTTTCCTTCTTCTTTCCTTTAAAAGATCTTTTTTCTTCCTTCTTTGATCATTCATTCTTTTTGTATGGACACTCGGCTATCACGTGTCCTGGCTTATTGCAGCAATAGCAAATAATGTCAGTGGAATCATATTTGTTCGGTTTAGATTTATACTTGTCATTATTGTAGTCCTTCTTGTGATGATCACCATCACGTCTTGATCTTCTGTGATCAAAAGCAGAGGATTGGTCTCTCTTCTGCTTTCTTTTATTCAGAAGTCTTTTGAATTGCTTGGAGAGCAAAGAAAATTCTCCATCAGACATCTCTGAACCTGAGGGGCTGGCATCAGATTCATCCTCATCAGAAGATGATCTCCTGACAGGTGGGAGAGCCTTGCTCTTTCTTGAGCTTTCAGCTTTCAGAGCGGAGGACTTCTCCCTTCCAAAGGCCCTGATCCCCTCTTCTTCAGCTTTGCGGGAGTTCAACTTCAACTCATGGGACAAGAGCTTACCAAACAGCATTTGTGGCTCCGTGGTTCCTAGCTTTCCGAATTCTCTAATGGCTATAACCTTGGTGTCCCATTCTTTCATCAGGGATCTCAAGAATTTGTCATTTAGTTCGCCAGTTGTGAATTCTCGATCTTAGTTCCTAAGACCATTTACGATCTTGAAGAGCTTCTCGTAGGTGTCAGAAATGGAGTCTCTTAGATCTTGCTTGAAAGCTTCGTATTCTTGGTTCAGTAACAATCTTCAGTCATCCCTCACTTCTTCGGTCCCTTCCATCAGAACGACTAGAGAATCCCACATTTCTTTAGCAGACTTGCAGTGAAGCAGATTTTGTAACATGGAATCATCAACTGCACCTGCTATGATGTTCTTTGCCTTCTTATCTAGGGCCACTAGAGCGATCTCATCTTTGGTTAGTTCCAACATCTTCTTGGGAATCATGATGGCGGAGTTTATTGAAGATGGTTTCATTGGAACATGGGGACCCTCTTCCACAATCTGAAAGATTCTTGGGTCAGCGGATTCCATGTAGAATCTTACTCTTTCTTTCCACATAGGAAAGTTTTTTTTGGTGCAGACTGGCAGCTTGACGGAATCCTTGGCTTTATCCATTCCAGACATACTTGCTTCAGCAACTAGATGAGGAGTCTTGTTCAAGGTGTTAGCCTTATAGCGAACAACCTGGCTCTGATACCAATTGAAAGTGTCTAGTTGCGGCCTAAATCACCTAGAGGGGGGTGAATAGGTGGAATCTATGTCTTTACGCGGAATTAAAATATAACACAAAAATGAACACAATAAAGCACAACACAGACACAAGGATTTTATAGAGGTTCCCCGATGTGGGTAGTCCTCTTTCCCGCCTCGCCTATCTAGCACTTCGAGGCTAGACTCGGCTACTTCACCAATCTCAGATTATGAATAATCTTACACCTCGGAGTCAAAACTCCTACAACTCGGAGTATACCACTCCTACAATTCGGAGTAAAACAACTCCTACAACTCGGAGTAAACCACTCATACAAATAACTCGGAGTAAAAACTCCTACAGAAATCAAATAGAGAAAGAAATAAAATACTTCTTCTAAACCTCAACAGAGATTAACTTCAGATCTTGGGAAAACTGAGTCTTCTTCTTCCTTGAGAGAGAAAGCTTGGATCTTGAAAGATTTGGAAGAAAATAGACTTGGCTAACCTGATCTGAATAGGCCCTTTGATTTACTCGAAAGAATCTTCAATATAGAGTGCAACAATAAGATCAAAGACCTTCTTATCTGAGAAATCTCTAACAACAATGAAGAATAAATTTTGAGCAGCAGATGTTAGGTCTCAGAATACTTGTTCAGCAAAGGAGGAAGAAAACGACTTTTCTTTTCTGAACAATCAGGTGAAGAAGAGAGATGTTCCTAGCCCTAAAAATAAAGGATTATTTATAGGGAGGACTTCAACGGCTCGTGCGACAAAGAAGGGAGGAACGACACGTGTACTGTACATGGCGGCCAACCCTAATTTTCGAAAATGAAACAAAGATTTGAAATCCGTTTGTCCGTCATTCGTCGAGACTTCACGTGAACATTCGACGAAAAGACTTGGCCACAGAAAAACACTGAACAACCCGTGAAAAACACCTTCTGTTTTCATTCGTCGGGATTCGTCGGGAGTTCACGAGAACATCCGACGAATGGACTTAGCTGCAGATTTTTCTTCTTTAAGCAAGACAAATGGTTTCTGCCTTGATTCGTCGGGATTCGTCGGGAGTTCACGAGAACATCCGACGAATGGACTTAGCTGCAGATTTTTCTTCTTTAAGCAAGACAAATGGCTTCTGTCTTGATTCGTCGGGATTCGTCGGAATGTCCCGAGACATCTCGACGAATTGACTTAGCAAAACTTTCTTTTCTTCTGAAAACCTGCTCCACTCCTCAACCTTGAAAACCTTCAGTTATGAGTATATGAAGTACACCCCAAAAGAGAGATTACACATGGACCAACACTTTGTTCTACACAATGAGGGATTACATTGTCCAGAACTGTGTTTGGTGATCCATTGCAACCTGACTTTGGTGTGCACTTAGCATTAAGACCTGTCATAACACATCTAAATAGAAATCATCAAATACATACTCAATTCATTTTAGTTCACTAGGGGACATCTTCAAATCTAGGTGATTGTGGACACAATACCCAACACATGTGTTTTTCCTTTATCGGTTCTGCTAGGACCACCTGTAACATCCCCCAGACAGCTAGACCCCCCAGGTGAATCTGTCTTGACAAGGTCATGACAAGGCCTTGGTAGAGTAGAAATCACTTTAACTTAGGCAAGATTAGGATTGAAAGTGCCTTGAACTGCAAATAGCAATTTCCAGTGACCAAGCTTAGGGTTGGACTTTAGGGCCTCAACTTGACCATTTGACCCCACCATAGTATCCCTAACCCTTTAGGGGTCCCCTTAGGGCACCAAGGACCCATTGGGGTCAACCAAAGAGGCCAAATTTGACCAAAGTCAACCTAAACCCCAAATTGGTCAAAATAGCCTATTTAGAGCCAATTGACCATCACCATATTAAATTGACCTTACCCATAGTGTTATCATATCATAGGGGACCCAGTGGACCAAAAAGCCTCATGACTGGGTCAACCCTATGGCTCAATTTGACCAAAGTCAACTTAGCCTGTTTTGGTCAAATCAGCTTAAATTGGGTCAACTAAGGCTCATGTGACCAAATTGACCCCACCAGTAGTCTCTAAACCTAACTTGGAATCCAATGGACCCAAAAGCCCCATCCTAGGGTCCCCCAATTGGTCAATTTGACCAAAAGTCAAACTTGCCCAATTTAGGGCAAATCACTTGGATCAAGCCCAATCCACTTGGGCTAGACCCAATTGAGGTGGTCCACCACCTAATGGGGTTGGGTGCTACTGAAATGGCCATTTAATTTCAAGAAATTCGGCCAGGAGAGAGAGAACTCCATTTTCCCCAAAAATGGAGGAGAGAGAAAGAGGGGGAATTAATGGGGAGGAAGAAGGAACCTTCAATCTCCCCCATTAATGGTCACATTCATCTCCTCTAGGGGAGAGGAGGAGTTTCCAGCCTTCTCCCGGCTGGATTAAGGCCCTATTCATCCCCCCCAAGCAAAACCGAAATTCCTCTTAATGGCCATTAATGGTCATGGCCGAAATCTCCCCTCTCAAATTCCCCCTATACAGCCCTCCCCACTCAAATCTAACTTCACCATTAGCTTCAAAAGGCGGAGGGCAGTCGAAATCGACTCTTACATCAAGGCTATTGGTGGAGAATCATGGAATCGGCAAGGAAAAGCTTGGAGCTCGCCGGCAATGGCGCACCACCACCACCCTCACCGCTAAGCACGTATAAAGGTCTGGTTCTTCTCCTCTTCCTCTGTGGATAAATCTTAGATCAAAATAGGAGAGAAATTGGGCTCAATTGAGCCCGATCCGGTGAGCGAAAATCTGAAATTATCATGGATTTTTGGACTTCGGGATCGCCGGAAACCGCCACCTCCGGCGGCCAAACCACCGCCAATCGATAGCCACCACCTCAACGGAGGTGGTGGTGGCGGTGGCCGGCCAGGGAGGAGGACGGATGGCCGGCGGCAGCGCTTGTAAAAGCTTCAGGAAGGAGGAATCATGGCCGTCGGCTGGAGCTTGAAGACACAATCACGGCCCTCCATCTCCCTGTACAGGAACATTAATAGCATATATGTCATTATTATCTTATTTTCTATATTAATACTAACAGCTGGTAGAAATAATTTTTAAAAATACTTAGACCCCTCTATGGAAAAAATGGTCAACATAGAAAATGTAGCCCTTGATGTCTAGTTTAATTTAAAATTGATTTCTCTCAATTTGGAGTCCTGGTTAGACCGCATCACTCATTTTGGTGAGGTCTATCCATAGGGATGTCCAGACCTTAGAAAAATTCCCCACTCCAAACCACAAGTCCAAATGACTTGAAATTTTGACTGGTAGTGAGTCATACCTAGGGTTATAACATATCCAAAAATGAGAATTTTTGGAGAACATTTTCCTAAAGTTTTTGTAGAAATTTAATAATCCTTTCATAAATTAATTGGAGGGTCAAATGACCTCCAATCACTGCCAAATTTTGGTGGGGTGTTATTAGGGTCATGATAAACCCCTGGTTAAAATCTCAACTCATTTGGAGTTCATTTGATTAGGTAATCATTAGGCCAAAGATTTGTCCATTTAGGGGAAATTTGTGAATAAGGGCTATTTGGGATTTTTCATGGTCAAACCACCTCCTATTGGAGTGGGATTTTGGCCACTGCCCTAATATCACCCAAATCACCTCTATGAGAGTTATGGGGTCATGGGGAGTTGGATTGCCCTAGGTCATGGGTTTGGAGCACCTTGGGGTGCATTTAGCTAAGAAGAGAACCATTGGTCAAATTGGCCCATAGAGACTTGAGTCTTCTTGTAAGGGTCAGTGGGATTAATTTGAGACCCCATGAGGTTGATTGGTGAGCTTTGGAGTTGATTTGCTCAAGGCCATAGGGTTGACCCCTATGGAGTGGAATTTGGGGTTGTGAAGGACATATGAGAGTTTGTCCTTGGGGAGGGGTGTGTTGGACTCCTCTGAGCTTTATAAGTGTTGTAACACCCTCACAAGAAGTTTGGGTGGATTTGGAGAAGTTTTTACCCTAACCCTAGGTTAAACTCTAAAGGGGTGCAATTAAAGGCTAATGAAGGAAGAGGGGTCAAACCTTAATGGTTTGACTTGAAATTTTGGGGAGATGGTCATGGTGACCAGAGAATGCTATTGTGAGAAATTGGAGGGATTTGGAGTTGCCAAACCTAGGTAATAAATCCTTGGGTAGATTTGTAAATATTTAGGGTTTTGGGATTTAGGAAGAAATATTACTTAATGATTAACCATCTTCTGACACCAACTTAGTTTGATGTTATTAACCCCTGGAAATTTTATTAGAACCATTGGAAAACTTTTGGAGGTCCAAATTGTAATTATTCATATTGTTGACAATTTTTGGGATGATCAATTTTAGGGTGTTAGTTTGCTGTAATTGCATGAAACTTTGCTGGATGACATTTCATACCATTATGAACCCACAATATGTTTCTCATAATTTATGGATTAATATTTTTGGTACCTCTAGTTCAATTTGGAATTATTTGCAAATATATCCTTGGTAGAAGTTACAATTGTAGTCTTTATGGTACATGGTCAAACTTGGTAGGACTGAATATTTTAGTATGAGTCACCTCTGTATAAATTTGCATAAGGTTTGGAGATCATATGGGGGTACCTCCTTTGGAATTTATTGGAAGTAAATGGGTTTTGGAATTTTTAATAATAGTAGATCTTGCTGGAATTCCCTACAAATTCATATCTACTGATTATTAGGTACCCTTGATTTATGTAAAAAGTTGGGTAGGCATTGGAAGTCAGAAGAGTGCACTTATAGTTCAAACCTTAGAAAGTTATATTTTTGGAAAATTACTTTAAATATTAATAATGTTGGAAAATTGTGAGACTCTGGAATTGACCTTAAATAAGTAGCATGGACCCCCAATAAAGTTATTGTGTCTTAGAGTTGATTATTTAATGTACCTCCCTTTATGAGCATCAAAACGTTAAGGGTGGTCTGCGTTTAGCAATTTGCAATCTTGGGGTTATAGGTCAAATTGGGGTATGCTGATTGGAGATGTGAGAGTTTAATGGTGATCATATGACTATGTGAGGATCCCTGGAGTTGATTAGGGTTTGATGAGTTCTAGGGTGATGGGGTGCCACCCTTGGGGTAGGTCGTCCTGGGATTGACAAAAGTTCGTCTTTTCCCTTTAGTGACTTTAAGCACTTAGGTTTAATTCAGGTAAAAGTATTAAGGGGGTTTTCTTATGGGTAGATACCAATAATACCAAGTGTCTTGGAAAAGGGAACCTTGGGGTGTCATCCCATAGCGGTTCCTAGTACCGTAGCGAGCCCCTTACAGGGTAACCCCCGGGAAGTTCAAGACTAACCCTAATTTATAGGAATAAGACATTAACTAATAGCACACCCCGTGGTTTCGGGGGTTTAGTTGGTTTGGTGCTGCGAGCGGTAGGCTCGGTGGTGGTGACAGCGGATTGCTAAGACCGGTGAGCTTGTGACTCAGTGGTGTTTGATGGCGGGCAGGTTAGCCCGGGGAGCTTATGGCTCGGAGATAGGAAGTAAATCATGTTGCATGTGCAATGAAGGTGGTGGGTCTTCGGTATTGGACGATCGTTCACACCGACGTCAATACGTTGACTCGGCAAGTGTGGTTTTACACTTAGCCTTGAAGGTCTGGCGGTCCAATCAGCAAGAGTACGCAGACGCTCCGCGGGTTTTGTGGAGGCGTACGATAGGTCTAGGTTAGGTAGTGTGAATACCAACCTAGAGGTGGGCGAGGCCCAACCCACCGCTTCCGTTTGCCATTACGGGAGTATCCTGGGAGTCTAGCTCGCTCCAAAAAGGGGGAACTAAAGGTCTATGCGCATAGAGTCGTAGTGAGTGAGTTGCACTTGTATGAACATAGCATAACAACATACTTGCATGTCATAGCATAAACATTGCATTCAACCTACCCCTAACGTATAAGTCAGTTATGGGACTTCTTATACGGTAGGCCCTGCTAAACGACCCCCTGGTCTATAGGTTTGTATGGGCATTCCTATAAATCAATGGTTACTTTTATATTACTTTACTTGCTATTATACTTACTGCTTACTGCTCTTTATATACATTTACCACGCTTTCAATTACTGCTTCAGTTATATACGTACACATGTGTAGAGTAGAATCTTTTCGTGTACCACTGCCACCTGCTCTTTGATTACACCCCTTGCTGTCCTCCGCTTCATCCTCCCGCACGATGCCTAGGAGCCATTGGGGGTGGGGTGGGGAACATAAGGCTTAGTCTTTTTGACTAACGGTCGGTGGACCATATCATTTTAGGGGTTCGAGGAGACGCAGCAGCACCAGAGGCCGGAGCAGACGGAGGCGGGCCAGTCTAGTACAGAAGCACAGGATTCAGGATCTGTGAGTGATTAGTAGTTAGCTTCCGCGAGTGATCTTGTAGCGAGGATATGATGTACATGGCATGAGCCCTCTTTATTATTGTAACCCTTGTTATCTTTTATTCAGTTAGTAGCTGTGGACATTTTCCTTTATGGTTTATAATTCATGTGATTCTGTGGACTTGTCTTCTCTTTAATGTACTTTTCTTCGTGATCGATTTGGCCGGCAGGATCGGCGTTTTGTAGTGGCGACCTTCCCGAGTGAAGGTGTCACCGCAAAGCGGCGGTTCTGGGCCTAAGACCCGGTGGTTTTTGCAAAAAAAGGGGGTCTTACACCACCGACCTCAAACTTAGACTACAACAGAGACACAATTAGGACTACTGGAAAGGGTATAAATTAAGATGATTACACGATCGAACTTTCGTTACCTAAATTATGGGAGTTCCTCGGCAGTAATGAGCTATATGCCTCGGTTGCTGCACTTGTAGCAAACTCCTGCAGCAGTTAAACACTCACCCAGATGGTGGCGGTAGCATTTAGGACAGAGGGGGTAATCCTTGACCCGGACCCGATCTGACCACCTCTTTTATCATCAGTTCTCTATTTCTTGTTCCAGTTCTTCCCTTGGCTATTCCTGTTCTGCCGTTGTTGCGGTGTATCCTAAGGTCGCTTCGAACGAATACTATTACGCTTGTGAACCTTCTACTGATCAGCTTCTAGCTTCTAGCTTTCTTGTTGTGTCCACCAAGCTCCTGTAATCGGCATTGACCATGGTCATCAGTGGCTGCCTCAGAGAGTCACGCAGTCCATCCACGAACCGACTACACTTCTCGCTCGTAGGCTATTACAGTTCTGTCCCCCTGAATGAGCTTGAGGTACTTCTCCTGGAGACTGTGACGCTCGGACGTGAGCACAAACCAGCTAGCTAGCGTCGTCGAGAAATTATTTCACGTGAACATATCTATTGTACGACCTAACATAAATGAAACCCATATTACCATTACGCTAACAGGACACAGTATTCTGAAAAAGGGCAATCTGAACAACGTTACTTACCAGCGGGATCGTCCGCCAAATGCCTATAGGCGACTTTCATCAACTAACTCGCCAGCCTGCGACGAGATCCTTATCTACTCGCTCTCTTAAGCCTTTGTTCAACCATCTCAAAAGAGAGTCAGTGGCAGTCGCTTGCACCCCCTCCCTCAAGATTTGTCTATAAATAGACTCACATGGGTACCAGGAAGGGCACTTGTCAAAAACCAGAACTTCATCCTCATAGGCGAGAATCCTCCCTAGCCAGTGCCTTCATAGTACCAAGCTCGGCCATTCGTTGGTTGTGGAAGAGAAGACACCTTTGAGCTTCTGGGTACATGGTGGGACCTCCCTGCCGCAACACCTGGGGTCCTATTATTGTTGTTGCTCTTCTAGTTGTTCATCGTTGCCAGTCAAGCCTTCTCGTTGGACTGCTGGGCAAGTAGCCTCCGGTTGCATTGGTCCGAATCTTGGTGTCAGGATTTTCTTGGCTTCAACACTTTGGTGCAGTGAGCGTGAATCGTAGTCAGAGGGAGAAAGTCTAGTAGAAAGGCGAGATGGTGGTAGTTGGCGACCACGAGGAGGTAGTTGGTAACTCGGCCGGAGGAGGCGAGTTTGTGACTTTGGCTGTCTTTGAAGAGTTTGCGCGAAGAGTCGAGGGGATCGTGCGAGCAGCTCTCCAACCTCGCACCGAAGGAACAACGACCTCGCCTCATTGTCCGATTCTTGCCGAGGAAGGTGTTCCATCCCGGCGAGCAGGGAAGGAACATGAGGAGGAGCCCGAGCGACCAAGGAGGTTGCAGTTCTACCCGCAGGCCTCGCAGGGAGCTGGCAAAACTCGATTCCGCGAGAAGGAATAGCAGGCGAGGTACTACGGTACTCGCCAAGTGAGTGAGTATGGAGGAGATACTCGCCAAGCAGAGGATCGTCGTCAGGTGGGTGGGAGGAGCCCATTCTGTGAAGAGATCATTGATGCGCCCGTGCCGGAAGGGTTCAGAGATCCCGTGATGAATTACTACTCAGGGAGGGATGACCCTATCCGACACATCCAATGGTTCGAGGATGTAGCCTCCATCCGAACCATGTCGGATGCCTTTAAGTGTAGGCTCTTCGCTATCACCTTCCGAGGGAAGGTTAGGGACTAGTTCCACCAGTTGCCAGCAGGTTCGATCTACTACTTCAAAGATCTGTGTCGGGGGCTGACGATGCGGTTCGCCACGGCCAAAAAGATGAAGAAGGAGGCAACGACCCTCTTCCACCTCGTGCAGGGAGCCAAAGAAATGTTTGGGCATTACATCGATCGTTTCCAAGAGGAGGTGTTGGACATCCAGGAGGTGGATGGCCTAACCTTACAGCTTGCCCTGACGTTCGGCCTTCGTGAATGCCTCTTTAAGTTGGAACTCGGTAGGAACCCTCCCTATTCCTACGACAACCTCATTGAGAGGGCCAACAAGTTCGTTCAGGGGGAGGCTTCTAACCGAGGTTTCCTGGCCCGGCTCATTAGGGTGACCAGGGAGGATGAGGAGGAAGAAGAGAAGACCCCCGAGAGAAGGAAGAGAGAGGAGCTCAGGAGGGCGGAGAAGAGGAAGCCTGAGGAGAGGCGAAGGGAGGAAAGGAGGAAGGAGGAGCCCAGGAAGGAGGAGCCTAGAAGGAACGATGAGAGGAGACTCATCGTGGCTCCGGAGCGTCGGGAGGAGGAAAGACGCTACCAAGTTCCCGTCAACCGGCCGCCTTGGAGGCCGGCAAGAGGACCTCAGCGTCAGGATCGGGGAAGGAGATCCCCGGAGATAAGACGATTCGACCGGCCAGAGAGGCGTCAGGAAAGAAGAGGGGAGGAAGCAATGGCGGTTGCCTGACGCGACAACCGGCAAGGTCGGAAGAATCGGCAAAGGAGGCCGTAGGCGGAGGAGATCCCCCTCTACTGTGATCTGCATCAAGTAGAGGGGCACGAGACGATGGCTTGCCCAGATTTTTGGGAAGCCAGGAGAAGGTTGGCAGCAGGAGAAACGGGAGAAGAGCAGCGAAGGATCGAAGCCCATGTCGAGCCGCCGGTAGTGCAAGCCATCGATCGAAGGAGGAACGAAGACCGGGTCGACCATGGAGGTCGTGGGGACATCGCCCAGGGAGGTAGAGGAGTAGGGGTGATCCACGGGAGAGCAGGGTTGGGAGCTTCCCGCAAGGGCAGTCTCCATCAGATTTATCGAAGGAGTGTCGCTTCGACCTCGCAGGCACCGCCCCCGTTGGAAGAAATCACCTTCTCAGAGGAGGACATGCTAGGGAATGAGAATCCTTTCCATGATGCCCTCATAATCCAAGCTATAGTAGAGGAGTTCACCGTTGATCGAATCCTGATCGATAACGGTAGCTCCGTGAATGTCATCTTCAAGGAGACGTTCGACGGTCTGGGCGTCGAATCCGAAAGAGTTCGGGCGTCGGATGGTCCCCTCTTTGGCTTCTCAAGAGAGAAGAAAGAGGTGGAAGGAGGAGTAGATCTCCTTATAACACTCGGTGGCACCTCCCTCAACTGTCGCTTTGTCATCGTTGATGCCCCGAGTTGTTACAAGGCCATCTTCGGAAGGTCGCTTCTCAACACCTTCAAGGTCTTCCCATCTTCCTACCATCTGTGCCTCAAGTACTGTCAAGGGGACGTCCAGGTGAGGATCAGGAGCGATCCAAGAGCCGCCCGCGAGTGCTATCTCAGCGCGGTTAGCACCATCAGCTGGATGGCTGACGCAAAGGAGTTCGAAAGAGTGTTGTGGGGCACGGCTAGGCTGGAAGTGGCCGAGGAAGTAGAAGAGATCGAGGTACTCTCCAGGGCGGGAGTATGCCTGAAATTTAAAAACCGAAACCGCAAAAAGCCGCAACACCGCACCGCACCGTTTTCGAACCACACCGAACGGTGTGGTTGTGGTGCGGTGTTGGTTATTGGAAAACCACATGGTTTGCGGTGCGGTTTGGTTTTTTCCTTAGCAAAACCGAATAAACCGCACCGCACCGCAATAATTATAATATTATTTTATTTTTATTTTTATGTCTTATAATATATCTTACAAATTAATTAATATATCTTATAATATATCTTATAATTATATAATATAATGTATTAATATTATTTAAACTAAGTATTTTTGTATCTAAATCTAACCGAGTACCGCAATACGCCACTACCGCCTCTGCCTGAAGTGAACGGTGAACCCGTGGGCTGAACCGCTGAAATAGTGATCTAGCCTTGTAGGTATTATTTTTGTATAAGCACTATGTATCAATTTTAGGATCAAATTGTATAAAAAAAATTCCAATGTAATAAGATGATTACTTCAAAGAGTGACAAAACGAAAGGGTCCAAAGGAAAAGAATGTGTTGTTGTCAAAGCGATAGAGAAAATTGATACAAAAAATGTTGATGCGGGAGAGAAAAAGGAGGATCTTTGTGGTGCTTCAAAAAACCAAAGGTAGAAGAGCTAATTTTCATCATAATTCATAATACGAAGATCTTTGTGGTGCTTCAGGATTTGTGGCCTTTTATGAATCATAATTCATAATACGATGAATTTCTTGATCTGAATGTCATTGTTATATAATCCTATGACAACTTTAGTGTCATGCTAATTTTCATCACATGTCGACTTGTTCATCTAATATAGCTTAATAGATTGACTATTTTCATATACTATAGAAAAATGTACATGTATCTTATGATCAAACGTTGATAGTAATTGGACAATTAGTATCGTTATTGAAGTGATGATACAGTTTTTGGAATATATGGTTATCACCAAATTATAAGAGAATACCATGGGTTAGAAAATTTTGAGTGGATAGCAGTATTGGGTATAAAATGTAAATAGTCCATGTACTCTTTGATAAGCTTTGGTAAATGTGCAAAAACCGAAACCGCACCGCAAAAACCGACTCCAAACCGCACCAATGCCAAACCGCACCGCACGGTTTAGATGCGGTGCGGTTTTGTAAAGTCCAAAACTGACCCTTTTCGGTGTGGTTGCGGTTTGAGCTCAAACCGCACCAAACCGCACCAGTTTCAGGCCTAGGTGGGAGTACCTGGACTGCTGAAAGTCGGAGGATCGCTGAAGACCGAAGAGAAGATCAAGATGGCGGCGTGTCTTCAAGAGAACGTCGACATCTTCGCCTGGAGCACTGCTGAGATGCCGGGGATTGACGCAGAGGTCGCATGTCATCGCCTCAATTTAGACCCCGCGGTCAAGCCGGTCTGCCAGAAAAGAGGTCAAGTGCAACCACGTTGGTCGTGCCTATCAGAGAGGAGGTGAAGAAGCTGTTGGAGGTGGGGTTTGTGTCGGATATCCAGTACCCAGGCTGGGTCTCGAACGTTGTATTGATGAAGAAAGCTGGGGGGCAGCTGGAGGATGTGTGTTGACTTTTCGTTATTGAATAAAAGTTGCCCGAAGGATTGTTATCCCCTGCCTCGAATCAACGCGCTGGTTGATTCAGTCGTCGGTTTTTCTGTAATGAGCTTTCTCGATGCGTTTTCAGGATACCACCAGATCCGGATGCATCCCCCAGACTGCCGTGACGTCTCCTTCATCACTGGTGATGGTTGTTATAGCTATAAGATGATGCCCTTCGGGTTAAAGAACACAGGGGCGACTTACCAGCAGATGATGGATCATGTCTTCAAGGAGCAGAAGGGGAGGAACCTGGAGGTGTATGTGGACATCTCTTGATCAAAAGCAAGAGCATCCAGGAGCATTTAGCTGATCTGGTGGAGACCTTCGCGACACCGAGAAATTTCAAAATGAGGCTCAATCCCGCAAAGTGTGTGTTCGGAGCTGGAAGAGGGAAGTTTCTGGGGCATCTCATCACCCCGGAAAGGGTAGAGTCAAACCCTCACAAGGTTAAAACAATCCTGGAGATGACTTCGCCAAAGACGTTGAAAGAAGTCCAAAGGTTGACAGGAAGACCGATGGGTCTTACCCGTTTTCTGTCAAAGGCAGGAGAGAAGTGCTCTCCATTCTTCAAAACGCTTTGGAAGAGCGAGGACTTCGAATGGTCCGAAGAATGCGAGAAGGCGTTCGATATGCTGAAGGAGCAGTTAACCTAAACTCACCTCCTCCAAAGTTCGAAAGAAGGCGAAGACCTACTCATCAACCTAGGAGTAGGAGCGGAAGCCGTGAGCTCCGTGCTAGTCCGGGAGGAAGGGAAGAAGCAGCTACCCATCTACTATGTCAGTCAGGTGCTGAAGAAGGCATAACTTCGGAATCCGATCCTGTAGAAGCTTGCCTTCGCCCTAATAGTGTCAGCGCGGAAGCTTCGGCCTTATTTCCAAGCTCACTCCATCCGTGTCATAACTGATCATCCTCTCCGAAATGTCTTAGAAGGGGTGGAAAATTCGGGAAGATTGGCGAAATGGTCGGTCGAACTCAGTGAGTTCGACATTTCTTTCTCACCCCAGGTGATGATCAAAGCGCAAGTAGTGACCACCTTCTTAGCCGACTTCTCAGGAGAAGCGGGTCCAAGTGAGAGGCCTTCCGTTCTAGTCCCCTGGAAGATGTTTGTGTACGGGGCTTCAGGCAAGAGCTCTGTGGGAGTATGCATCTTGCTTGCCATCCCACAGGGAACTAGGATCGAACAAGCAGTCGAGATCCTCTTCCCCGTCACGAACAACCAAGCAGAGTTCAAGGCCATAGTAGCAGGCTTGCGTCTCGCAAAGGAATTGGGCATCCAAGACATCAGGTCTTTCACTAATTCAATGGTGGTTGCGTCGCAGATTTGAGGAGAGTTTGAAGTGCGCGACACCATTCTGCAGAGGTATCTTGTCAAGGTAAAAGGATTGATTGGAGGCTTTCAATCCTTCTTCGTCGAACATGTACCGAGAGATGATAACTCGACAGCAGATCGCCTGGCCAAGTACGGGCCAAGGGCCGGTGGGACCATCACTGAATTATTCTGACAGTCCATTAAAGAAGGGGAGATCATGGAGATTGAACAGCGTCCTTCCGGGATGGATCCGTTCGTGGCATTTCTGAATACCGGACAGCTCCCTGTGGAAGAAGGGGATTAAAGGAAGTTTCGATACAAGCTGGCACACTACTTATTGCAGGACGGGGAGCTATATCGTAAGACCATCTCGGGCCCCCTGGCCAGATGTGTCTCTGAAGATGAAGTACCTCGAGTGTTGGAAGAGATCTACTCGGGAGAGTGCGAAAGTCATTCTGGGACTCGTACTTTGGAGCAGAGAATCCTAAGGCATGGTTATTTCTGGCCTACTATCCGTAAGGATGCAGAGGTCTTCTCAAAAAGTGCCAGAAGTGTCAGTTATTCGCCCCCTTCAGTTGCAGCCGGCCCAGCAACTTTGCTCAATCACCGCCCCGTGGTCGTTCTCTATCTGGGGAATGGATTTGATAGGCCCCTTTCCTTCAGCCAGTGGCCAGAGGAAGTTCGTTCTCGTCATGATCGACTACTTCTCCAAATGGATCAAAGCCAAAGCTCTGGCCAAGACCACCTCTCAGGTCGTGAAGAACTTCATCTAGGGGAGATCGTCTGCAGATTCAGAATCCTTCTCGCCATCGTCATCGACAACGGTCCCCAATTTGCCAACTTAGAGCTGGAAGATTTTTGTAGGCAGCTGGGAACTGATCTTCGATTCGCTTCAGTACATCACCCCAGGAGCAACGGGCAAGTGGAGGCCGCCAACAAGCTGATCATCAACCTCCTAAAGAAGAAAGTCGAGAACCTACAAGATAATTGGGCGGAGCAGCTCCCCTCAGTGTTGTGGTCTTTGAGGACCACTCCTAGCTCATCCACGGAGGAAACCCGGTTTAAACTCTCCCATGGGTCTGAGGCTCTCATCCCAGTAGAGTTTGAAGTTAGAAGTCCAAGGGTGGTTACGGCTAAAGACGGAGACGAAGAATGGCGGTCGGAGAACGATGAAGCTCAGAAACTATCTCTTGATTACATCGAAGAACTCCGAGACTTGGCCTCAGCTAGGCAAGAGGAGATCAAGCACCGAATGACGAGACACTTCGACAAGCACGTCCACCTCAAGCACTTCCAAGCAGGTGATCTAATCTTAAAGAAAGTGGACGCGGCAGGAAGATCAGCGGCCGTTGGGAAGCTCAACCCAAATTGGGAGGGGACCTTCATCGTCCACGAATCACTAGCTACCAGAGGATATCGCCTGCGAAATTATGAAGGGGAGCTGCTTGGCAATAACTGGAGTGATGACGACCTGAAAAGGTTCTACCCCTAGCAGGTGTATGTGCATCCTTTCTTTTTGAATACAACTTAGATTATATAATAAAATCTCCCACCCCCTGAAACACTGGATGGTGTGAGTCTTTTTTAGCAAGACATTTCAAGAATAATAAAGACAGGTGAGATCGATCTCAACGACAGGTTGGGAAACAGGCCTCCGACTCAATCCTCATAAAAATTAGAACGGATGATGAGACAGTGCCTCGGTAGTGAGTTCTCCTAAGACCAAGCCTCTGCACGGACGGTCGAGATCAGCTCCCCCCTTGCATGTTGGTCATAGATACCCTCCGACAACATTTCTCATTCGACTGGAAAGATTATCAGGAAAGAGTCTGGACGCCGACCTCCCGACTCAACGAAGAGATGAACGATCTGACTGGGCCAAGATCCTTGAACAAAGGAGTCTCATACCCCCTAAAAGAGAAAAAAAGCTCACAACTAAAGCTTTTCTCCTGTTATTTTATCCAATCACCTAAGTTAGTGCGATTAATCTCCTCTGATTGTTGAGTAACAGTACGAAGACTCATCAAAATCCAAGAACGAGGGAAGTAGGATGGAGACTATCGGGATTATGTGTCCCCTTGGACTCCCCCCCCCCAACTGTCCTTCCCTATCTGGCAGTTCTCTCGGCGCCCGACAGCAGAGTAGGATGGATACTATCGGGATTGTGTGTCCCCTTGGGCCCCCCTGTTGGACATGTGTGTCACATCCCTTTGTTTGAGAATAACAAATCCCATATTGTATTTGATATTGACTGTAGTGTGTTTATAGTGTGCAGGAACTATAGGTGCAATACTCCACAGGTAAAAAGCAGCCTGGAGCAATCTTTTGAAAGGAGCAGCGCTACCGCCAGCGCTACCGCTACCGCCAGCGCTATCTCCTGCTACCGCCAGCGCTATCGCTACCGCCAGGCGCTATCTCGAGTTCGTGCGCAGCGACGGTTTCGCAACCGCTACAGCTACCGCTACCGCCAGCGCTATCTCCAGCTACCGCCAGCGCTACCGCTACCGCCAGGCGCTATCTCCAGTTCGTGCACAGTGCCACGCCGCCGACGGTTGCACAACCGCTCCACACGAACGCTATCGCAGGCGCTAGCCACTACCGCAGGCGCTAGCTCCAAGTTCTATAAATTGGAGCTTTGCTTCTCGTTTTTGTAAGAGATCCTAGAGAGGTTGCTTGTGCCACAACTCCAGTGCTGTTATGCTGCCGAAGATGGATCTCCCACAAAAAGCTTAAGGAGAATTCTGGAGGAGGACTACGTCACGCTACATCCGAAGGACGATCGCTTCTACCTCGCTTATGCTACAGCAATCCTTCTCGACTCCAGAGATCTCATATAGGGAGTTTTATTATTATTTTTCATTATTTCCATTCCATACTTCTTTGTAACCGTTTAGTTAATTCGCTTTGTGTTGGCGACTAGGTCTGGGTAGGACTTAGGGGGGAATTCGCCTTGTGTTGGCGACTAGGTCTATGTGATTAGATCTAGGGGGTGCTCGAGGCCATATCCGGGGAAGGATTGGCTAGAGCGGCTTGAGGCCATATCCGGGGAAGGATAGGCTAAAGCCAACCGGTTTGTGGGGATACAAGTCGGTATAGAAAAGGAAAAGAAATTTACTTTTGTACGCCTCCAATTTCTAGCGATATTGAAATCAAATTTTGTAAACACCTTTTTCATATAAATACAATCATGTCTGTATTTGTGTTTACTTGATTTCTCTCATTTGGCGTTATCTTTAATATATTGGTTACAAAGTTTTTCAATTCAAATTACTTTAACTAAATTGTTTATTTCAATCTCTTAATCATAAAACAATTTAGTACTTATTTCTAAAGATGAAAATTATGATATTCTCACAAATTAGCTAAATTGTTATTTTGTCTTTCTCATATTATAAAACAATTTAGTAATTTCCATAAAATTATAAAAAGATTTTTTATTCCCTTATTCACCCCCCCTCTAAGGGCGTCGTAAGATCCAACAAGTGGTATCAGAGCTAGGTTATTCCAAACGGTTTAAAAATCAGGAATAATGTCGTCTCATGATCTCGCTTCTACTAGTAGGGGAAATTTTCTTATAAATGAAAAATCTTTAGCACCACCTTTATTTGATGGCAAAAATTATAATGGGTGGAAATTTCTTATGGAAAAATTTCTTAAGTCTTTGGATATGGAAGTATGGAATATTACTATTAAAATACCCTCAAGTACTTTAAATAAAAATGAAATGTTTTTAAATGTCAAATCAATGAATACTCTATATTGTGCATTGCATCAAAATATTTTCAAACTAATTTATACACTTCCTACTGCTTATGAAGTTTGGAAATTTCTTGAGAATACTTATAGTCTTCCTTCTACAGATGATGAACAAGAGGAATTCCTTATGGATCAAAAAAAAGAAATCGACGAGGAATTCCTTATGGATCCAAGAGAAGAAATCGACGAGGAATTCTTTATGGATCTAAGAGAAGAAATCGATGAGGACTCATGCTTGGAGGAAGAAAAATACAACGTCACAATGTTGGACTCATTTGTTGGCAACACATCAATCAAAAGAGAAGACGGAAACTATAGCAAGGTAAGAAAATCTAAATCTTCTCTTTTTGTAACAAATTCTATTTCTACATCTCGTATGCTTAAAATTGCAAAACGTAAAATTTTAAAGTTAAAAATTGCTAATTCCAAATTACGGTTAGAAAATAAATCTTTAAAAGCAAACGATAACGTAGAATCAAATATTGATGTGATAAATTCTCTTTCATGCTCTTTAGTTACAATTCCTACTCCTTGTTTTGATTGCAATTTACTTAAAGAAAAATTCAAGGAAATTGAAAAAGGGCTCTTAGTTTCTAAAGAACATAATGAAAAATTGATAGTTGAAGATGATGCTTTAACTTGTAAGTTAATACAATTAAAATCTTTTGTTGAAAAATTTCAAATGTCATGTAATGAATTACATCATAAGATTTTGAATAACAAGGATAAATTAACTTACAAAATTATTTCTAAAAAGGACCATTTTCACACATTAAATCAAAAGGAGTTTAGTTTCAAAAAAAATTATGATCCTCATAAAATTCTTAAGAGTCACTATTATAAGTCTCAATATATTTTCAATCATGACTCAAATTTAAAAACTCCTTTTCATGAAAATCAAACTATAAAATATTATCCTTCATATTATAAGAGTATGTCTATAAGAAAGAGTGGAAACGAAAATCATCAAAATAATAATCAATCATTTAAAACATATTGTAACCCACTCTTTCAACAATCATTTCTAAAGAAAGACAATCACTCTTATAAACTTTCAAAGAATCAATATAATAAAATTCATGATGATTATCAACATCAAACTACTTTGAAAAATAATTTGAATAAACATAAATCTCAAATGAATTATTTTTCAAACAAATATAATCATATAAAGATGTCACATAATCATAATATGAATTTGAAATATAAACAACCAAAGTATGAATGGAGGCCCAAAATTAAAAACGAAACACTAACTCCACTTGTAAAGGCCCATTCATCACTATCTCTCCAAAAGCCTACACGATGTATTTGGGTACCCAAAGGAACCATCCCACTTGGTCCCCTTTGGATACCTAAATCTCTTATTAATTAGTATCCAATCATTTGCATGAAGTAGAAACAATTAAAAATGAAATATCAATACTCTACTTCATGATATGCTTATTGTCTCTTTTTCTTTTGTTTATTTTATATTTTTTTTAAAACAAACATGCTATGATCACTTTATATATCATGAAATATGACTTTCATATATTAAGCCTAATGTTTATTAAATCAAATTTGAATCAAAATTGAACATTAAGTCATATATTTTTTAAAGTGATCTATCTCTCATCTTTGATTGTTCTTTATCCTTTTAAATCCTTTACCCTTAATTGTCTTGAATTATCATTAGAAATTGAATTTTGAAATTATTATCAAGACTATTGAAACTATTTTAAAAAAAATTGGATTTAAATGGTTTATTAAAGGGCTTAAAACTAAAAATTAAAATGCGCAACATTTTTTTTATTCTATATTTGTTTGCTGCATATGATAGCCCTTATAATGAAGAACATTATCTAGAAAAAAACAAAAATTCATCTAAACGCATGCTTAATCTTTCAAAAAGCGAGTTTTTTGATCAAAACTTGAAATAGCCATATCTTTTGATCCGCTCGCCTGATTTTCGCGTTTAATATATTTTCGAAAAGAGCACAAAAATCTCCATCCAACGGCAAACTAGGCTTGCTCATTTGAGTTCTTTTGGTGCTGTCAACTTGCCCAATTTCAACTCCATTTTAAAAGCTATCTTAGTTTGCTTGATTTGGAAATTTCTGTGTTTATGGATTTTTCATCACATGATATCCTATGTATAATTGTTTCATATATTAATTTAGATATTATGTGTGATGTGTGTCACCATTGTTTGCATGTAATTTAGACCTTAGAATCATCTTATATCATTAAGATCAAATCAAAAGTTTAATCATTTCATTATAGGTCTAAAGAAAATTAATTTGTAAACTTCTCATATTACATGCAACATTATCTCCATTAATTCTATGTAATAACATTGCATTCAAACGTATCATCCTAGCATCGCCTTTAGTTTATGCTTAAATCTATATGTTAGGTATAATATTTACAATGTTATTCAAATTTCATGATAGCTATGTGATTTTGAAATTATAATAGAATACCAAAATTCCAACAAACACATAGTTTATGGATTAATCATTAGTATATATATCATGAAACTATATATCATCATGCAAAACCAAAGATCAATAAATCTATTTATCCAATACAATTTTATTATAAATTTCAAAACGTTATATATGTGATCTTTGTCTTTGGCATGATTGGATGATCATCATTTCTAGGCTTAAAAATCAAACATGCTTATTCAAAGAAGATCACTATATCACTATATCACAAGTCTAGAAAAATTAGAATTTACATACATCATGATGATCTAAGATATATTCTATGCCAATTTGTCTATAATCATAAATCATAATTCATGTTCTTTCAAGACATATCTCAAATTGATAATAGGAATTATGAATCTTATGATAAAAATTATGAATAATATTTTCTTTACATTATTTGATGTATTGATTTGCTTTGCTAGTGATTGCATGTATCTCTCATATTTGTTGACTCTAGAATCAACTTTGTAATGAAAGTATAAATCAAACTAAATCATCACTCCATTCTAAATCTATAATTTGCAATTCTATTTTGAAATACATGCAATATTAATATTAATCTTATGACATGACATTTAACCCAAAACTCATCATACTAGCATTGTCACTTATTGAATATTAGTAATTGTGCTAGTTATCTCATTTCGTCATCTCATAAAAAGTAGAAAAACTATGCGGATTTATATAACTCATCACATTAAACAAAACCCATAGTTTATAAATCAACCATAGTTTAAAAGCTTAGGTTGTCCAAAGATTATTCACCTTTGACTTCATATCTCACAATAGCGGGGGCGTAGGGTTGTATGCATTAGAGACCTAACCTCTAAGTCATGTCTTGTCCTTAACCGGGGAGGGTTCCAGTGGGGCCTTGCGAGGCACTGGGGGGAAAGAGTGCTAGGTTGAGTGTTCTCTAGTGTGTGCATATGGGACTAACACCCCAACCTACGGCATGCGTGCAGCTCCTCATGCCCATCCGTCACTTAGTACGGGGCTAGGGTGTAGACATTTAGTCGGGGTAGCCTTTAATCTTAGGACATACTTATATTACTCGCTGCATGAACATTTTTATTCACTTATTACTTAAATCATGCATATTTTGGGTTGTTTAATAAAAAATGTCCTCTTGTGTTTGCATAATTTATCTTTTTGAACTTAAATGTTTTTGTAAAACACATGAATTTGAAAAAGCCAAAGTTTCATGCTAATTTGATCCACCTAGAGATCTCCAAAAATTCTGAAATTACAGCATGGAACTACTCTAAGGACACTTAATCAATATCAAAAATAAAAAATTTAAAATTCCTAAGAAATCGTGTACTGTTTGCCGCGCTATCACTAGCGTCGGCGCTAGCGTAGGTGTCTGATTTTTCTGGGTTTTAAAATTTCTAAAAATCATTAAAAATATTTTAGTCTATATGTACTACTTTGTTTTTGTATTTCATACATTTGATATTTTTATTTTATTCACATTATGGAAAAAAATTCAAAATTCAAAAATATGTTTTTTTTTCTTATTTGTGTTTTTATCCATATTTTGAAAAATCAACTACAAAAGTTCAAACTTCAAAAAAATACAAAAATATGTTTTTGATTATTTGTGTTTTTATTCATATTATGAAAAATCTACTACAAAAATTCAAAATTCAAAAATTACAAAAATATGTTCTTGTGATTTTCTGTTTTCTTTTTCTCATTAAAAATGATAAAACAACAAAAAAAATTGTATAATCTTTATTGCTAATATCAAGCATGTATGAATTCTATTATTTAGAATTATTTACAATGTTAAATCATATTCTTTCAAATTACTATGAACATTGTTTTGCTTATCATGCTTTGATATATCAATTTAAAGTGCATCAATTGTATTGCAAAATGTGTAGAACCAAGCTTAGCATGCCTCTAAGTATGAGTAAATGTTTTATGATTGATAATGATACATTTCACTCACTTATTTTTGGTAATCAACATGTGTGTCTAAATCTAAAAATGCTTGCTTGTGTATTGTATTTGTGCAATGAATTAAAACTTGCATAAGTTTATTGCCTACACTACATTTGGATTGCACTTATGAAATTTAGAAAAGTGGTTAAGTTAAAAATTTTGGTTTGCAAAACAAGTGTATTCGGAGAATGTTGTCTCACAAATGTGAACAAAAAATTATATATATGTAGATAAATATAACTCCACCAAGCACTACTTGAACCTCCTGATAAGTCTTCATAAGCATTGTGAGGTTGAGCACCTTGGAAAGAATAGTAAAGTTACTTGTGCAAACCTTGGTTATTACACCGCTTTGTTAAAAATTATGTGCATTAAAAGTGTGTGAAAGTAATTTACTTATGTTTTATTGTGCATTTTACTTTACATATGTCTTGTATTTTGGTGATTTAAATCAATTGTTAACATTGCCCAAAATACACTTATGTGCACATCATTATCTTTCATAACACTTCTACTCATGAGTATTGGATTCTAATGCTTTATTTATACTACTCTTTATATAAAAATGCACTAGATAACCTAGCATGATCTCTACAATGTTTTGGTATTTCTTGAACTTAGAATTAAGTAACATTGTAGATTAATCTCTCTTTGATTTGTTCATTTCATGCTTGGTATTTTTATGAAAAGCTTTGAGATTTCAAAAAGGTTACAACATCTTTACATTTTGAACATAAACTCATATTTTATAATTATGATCTTCATGCTTACACAAAGATGTTTTCTATAATCTTCCGCTTACTTACAACTCTTATCTTTATATTTGAAATCTCTTATATATGCTATAATTAAACTCTTTATCATTCTTTATATTTCGAAAAGCTCGATCATAATATATAAATGCCTCCTTACTACCCTCACCCCACCTTCTTTTGATAATACCAAAAGGGGGAGATTAATTGAAGAAATCTATATATGAGAAATATAGATAAATAAGGGAGACTAATTCATGAAATCTATCATTTAGGGGGAGTAACACATAAATTGCATTTATGTAGGGGGAGCATTAAGATAGGGGGAGTATGCACATTATCATGCATATCATTTACTATAGTTGCACTTTTATCTTGCTTATCTTATCTATAAACACTATTGTTGATTTCTTGCTTAGAGGATTTGTTATTATCAAAAGGGGGAGATTGTTGGACATGTGTGTCACATCCCTTTGTTTGAGAATAACAAATCCCATATTGTATTTGATATTGCTTGTTGTGTATTTATAGTGTGCAGGAACTATAGGTGCAATACTCCACAGGTAAAAAGCAGCCTGGAGCAATCTTTTGAAAGGAGCAGCGCTACCGCCAGCGCTACCGCTACCGCCAGCGCTATCTCCTGCTACCGCCAGCGCTATCGCTACCGCCAGGCGCTATCTCGAGTTCGTGCCCAGCGACGGTTTCGCAACCGCTATCGCTACCGCTACCGCCAGCGCTATCTCCAGCTACCGCCAGCGCTATCGCTACCGCCGGGCGCTATCTCAAGTTCGTGCACAGCGCCACGCCGCCGACGGTTGCGCAACCGCTCCACACGAACGCTACCGCAGGCGCTAGCCACTACCGCAGGCGCTAGCTCCAAGTTCTATAAATTGGAGCTTTGCTTCTCGTTTTGGCAAGAGATCCTAGAGAGGTTGCTTGTGCCACAACTCCAGTGCTGTTATGCTGCCGAAGATGGATCTCCCACAAAAAGCTTAAGGAGAATTCTGGAGGAGGACTACGTCACGCTACATCCGAAGGACGATCGCTTCTACCTCGCTTATGCTACAGCAATCCTTCATCCTCGACTCCAGAGATCTCATATAGGGAGTTTTATTATTGTTTTTCATTATTTCCATTCCATACTTCTTTGTAACCGTTTAGTTAATTCGCCTTGTGTTGGCGACTAGGTCTGGGTAGGACTTAGGGGGAATTTTGCCTTGTGTTGGCGACTAGGTCTAGGTGATTAGATCTAGGGGGTGCTCGAGGCCATATCCGGGGAAGGATTGGCTAGAGCGGCTTGAGGCCATATCCGGGGAAGGATAGGCTAAAGCCAACCGGTTTGTGGGGATATAAGTCGGTATAGAAAAGGAAAAGAAATTTACTTTTGTATGCCTCCGATTTCTAGCGATATTGAAATCAAATTTTGTAAACACCTTTTTCATATAAATACAATCATGTCTTTATTTGTGTTTACTTGATTTCTCTCATTTGTCGTTATCTTTAATATATTGGTTACAAAGTTTTTCAATTCAAATTACTTTAACTAAATTGTTTATTTCAATCTCTTAATCATAAAACAATTTAGTACTTATTTCTAAAAATGAAAATTATGATATTCTCACAAATTAGCTAAATTGTTATTTTGCCTTTCTCATATTATAAAACAATTTAGTAATTTCCATAAAATTATAAAAAGATTTTTTATTCCCTTATTCACCCCCCCTCTAAGGGCGCCGTAGGATCCAACACCCCAGACTGTCCTTCCCTATATGGCAGTTCTCTCGGCGTCCGGCAGCAGCGTAGGATGGAGACTATCGGGATTGTGTGTCCCTTGGACCCCTCCCCCCCGACTGCCCTTCCCTACCTAGAAGTTCTCTCAGCGTCCCGTAGGCGAGTATGACAGCAACCCTCGGGATTGTCAGGAAAAGTCGGAGCTTTAAGAGGTTGTCGAACCCTCCACAAAATCATGCGCAACTCAACTGACAGCAAGCTTTTAGCACGGCGAATATCCATATAGGCGAGCATCTCCTATGCGAATATCTAGCGGCGAGTATCCATATGGGTGAGCATATCCTATGTGAATACCAAGCAACGAGGATCCCATAAGCGAGTAAGGTAAGATAGTCGACAGATACAAATCTCTTCCAAAGTCGCTTGAATCAAAAAGGTAAACGAGTATAAATGAGCGAGCCTATGAGCCTAGCGATATCGTCGTAATAGCACAAGACAAACGAAGATTATCAGCCATCAAGAATAATTATAATTATTTCTATCAAAAAATGTTATCTACCAAAAGATTGCAAACTCGACTGTGCGAGAAACGTCAAAAATGCTCAAAAATACATATGTTCACTTAGAATCGGGAGCGTAATCAGAAGAGTTTGACTGGTCGTCCTCCTCATCATCTTGGACTTCATCCTCGCTCGCATCTAGAATATCCGAAAGAAGCCCTTCCGTCGCCAGCTTCTCGGCTCCTGGTACCAGCATGCCTGCAACATGAAGCTTCGCGAAGACCAAGTCGCCGGTGGCGAGGGCTATCTCCCGCCGAAGCGATGACAGCTCCTGCGAAGATTGGAATGTCCCCTCCACGCAGTGAGAAGGTCCAGCCTTCGAGGATGGCTGGGCGGGCATCCTCGACTCCAACTCAGCAATGCAGACTTGCGCCGCCTCCAGCGAGGTCTGGCTAGACCGCAAGTCGCTCTCCAACTTGGAGATCGTCTCGGCCGCGACCAGCTACTCTTCCTACAGAGGCGATAAAGGTAAGGTTACAAAAGCAGGATAAAAAGACAGTGCACAAATTAGAACTCTGGTGAACTACCAAGATCACCTCGTAGCCTCTACTCATTTCGGCTTTATCCTCGGCCACTCTGGCCCATTTCACGGCCTCGGCCTCGCGCTTCTCCGCCTCCACTGTGAGCTTCTGAGAAAGCGCGAGATCCTGTTCCGCGCCTAGGAGGTTCCGGGCGGTCTGATGAGCAAGCTCTGCGGCCCGCAACATCGCGCGCGACCCCTGATCGGCAAGGAAGCGAGGAGTAGCACTTTGAAGCACCTTCACGTCATCTCACCCGTAAAGGCCGAATGTGACACAGAAGGCGTCATCGTTGGGAACCTCGTCCTCGCTCCAGGAAGGCAGGCGAGAACTCAGGGAGACCTCGCTCTGGTCCCTGCTCCAGGAAATGAGCGGCTCGCCATCTAGTCCCCGATTCAGCGAGCCTTGTCCGAAGTTGGGGTGATTCTCGGGGACGCTGTCCTCCTCCTCGCGCGCGTTCTCCGCTGCCACCCTTCGGGAGACTACCTTCCTCTTCCTTTTCTTCGCCGCTGGAGGTTCATGTTCATTCGGCCAGCCCACCTCCATAAGAATCTCGGCTGGATCGCCGAGCTCAAGAGGGATTCCTGAAAGAGGGGAACCCTCCCCGCCTTCCTTTTCCTCTCCCTGTCGCGCCGTTGCCGAAGGAGATGGAGGAGGTGGGGTCTGCCACCCTACAGGCAAAGGCACCGACGGTAGGTGGCGACAACCTAGAAGATAAATGTTAGAGAATGATAAAGAATTGATCAAACCAACTCGGGTCATAACAATGTTACCCTCGCCAGGCTCCTCATAGGCGAGTTGGTCGACGTTCTTCCGCCAAAAGATGACGTCGAACTTTTTGTCCTTCATCGCCAGGAAGAGGTCCGCATACCCACCGCGAAGCAGAGGGGTGGCGAACGCTGCCGCCGGTCTCGGTTGCGGCCGAACAGGTATTTGCGAGAAGTCGCCAGATACGAAGATGAACTTCTCGTTCCACCGATGAACCTTGTTCAAGGTTCCCGATACCTTGCAGTGATGGCTGCCGAAGTAGATGACCCCTTCCTTGATCACAGCCATGTAGAACACCTTCCGGAAGACATCGAGATCGAAGGCGATCTTCTCAGACCGCAGAAAGCATAAGTAGCCGATGATGATGGCTACACCATTCGTGTTGATCTGCGCGGGGACCCACCCGTAGTACCTCAAGATCTGGCAGAACTAAGGCCAGAGCGGAAGGCGCAACCCAACCTCGAAATGGGAGAGGGAAAATGCGAGCTTCACATCCGAGAAGGTGTTAATCCGCTCTCCGGAGGCCGGAAGACAAGCGCGGAATCCCTGTGCGAGGTAGTGGTGAACGAACCTCTCCAGATTGTCCGGGCGAGTAACGGACTTCTTGAACTTCTTCATAATGAAGTTCTGGGAATAGCTCAGGCGGCGAGCTTCGACATCCACAGAAGGCGTCATCGAGAAGGAAAGAATCTTGCCGAAATAGTTGGATACTCGAGGTGTTTCGGGAAAGCGTATCGACTTCGGACCCCACCCCCCTATTTATAGAAAACGCAAGGTGGGGTTGCGACTTAACTACGTCCGAGATACCTACCTACTCGCTCGATACAAAGTCGCGTACCACCAATATAAGCGACAATCAGAGTGACCTTCTCGCGGAGAAGAGCGACAATCAACAATTAACATAAAAACCCCGCAGAAGATGGAAACAACACAAGCGCGACTAACCATAAAGTTCGAAATTACAGAAAATTTGAGGTTATTACAAATAGAGTTCGAATAATGTTCATAGATAGGGTACAAGAGGAAGATGAAATTTCTAAGTCACAGAAGGATCACCGCGTCTGTCCAAGGTCGCGCCATGTCGCCCGGAGAAGCCCAGCTGGCGAGCGAAAGCCATCTGCTCCCTAGCCCTCGCCATGAGTTCCTCGCTAAGACAAATATGCTCCTCCATGCGAGTAAGGGTCCCGAGGGACCCCATACTCGCTCGGATGCCGCGAATGTCCGCCTTCAGTAAGTCCTGGTGATGCTCCACATCCGCCATTCGCCGCTCCAACTCGTTGATAAGGTAATGCTTTCCTTCCGAAGTCTCCAGCCGATGGTCGAACCCTTCGATATTCGCGACGTGCCCCTCCAGCTGAGATATGGGCCTATGTACCTCGTATGCCATTAGCCGTTCGACTTTCATCTCAAGGTTGAGATAGGCAGAGGCCATTTCGTCCTATACTCGCGAGTAGGAAGGCCTAGTGCCTCGATGAAGGCCGACCCCGGAGATATCGCCCGAGCTGGAAAAAGGGTGCATTAGTAAAAGAAAATCAAGAATATAGTTCGACATATCATTATACCTGCTCGCGCTGGTGCTTCCCTCTGTTGATGACGAGGAGAAGGCGATCGCCGAGGAACATCCCGACGAGGAGGTGGGGCTATTCTGCGAGGAGACGGCAATCGCGGAGGGGTAGGCCGCCGCCGAGGAAGAGGAGAACGGCGTGGTGAAGGCGAGCGACGAGGAGAGATACGTCGGCCCCCTGAACGTCCGCCCCGACCATTCCCTCCACCTGAGTGATGAGGCTGAGGTACCACGCCGTGCCGTCGAGGAGGAGGATCAGCAGACAGATCTTGGGGCGCTGCCCCACGAACACCGGACCTCGCCGATGGCGAAGGTTGGGTATGAGGAGTTCCGGACGAGGAAACCGGCTGCGAAATGGTAACCCGGGAGTTCTTCAAGGTTACCCGCCCTAAACGGATACCCCCGCCTTCCGCGCGCTCCGATAAAGGGGGCTATTGGCGAGCAGGTTCCTTCTACGGGATAACCCCTGCGAGAATGACCGGGGCAGGCAGTAAGTGTTCGACACTCACGCGTTCCTCCACCAGAGGCGTATGCCAACTCGACTCCGCTGGCATCTCACCTACAAAAAAGCGTCAGCATCAACGAAAAGGTAGTGTCACAATTTCAGTAAAGAGGCGATAATCACCTTCTCGGAGAGGGTCGGGATGGGCACTTAGACGCTCGTCCTCGGCGTCCGGTCGGAGGACGTCATCCCCCAAACCTTCATTGTTCGACCGGGTTGGGGTCGACTCAGGTAAGGAGGTCGCGACTTCAGTGCGAGTGACCTCCTCGCTCAACAGCTTGGAATGAGGATCGGTAGGCTCCCTCTTCCTCTTGCGCGCTTCAGAGCTCTTCGACTTCTTCATCAACTTCCTTAGCAACTCGGCCTTCGCGAACATCTCCTCGACAGTCAACATCTCGCCAGGTATTAAAAAGTGGCGTGCCAGGGAAGGACCATCCCCCCTATTTATAGATTTCAAAGGACCCCCTGGCTTCCGAATAAGATAGATACTTGCCAGAAGCAGCTCGTTGAATACGGGTTGGATGATTCTTTCCGAGCACCTTCGTTACTCGCAAAGAGCGGGGATTGTGTATAACCCCTATTCTTCGAGGGTGGGCCCATTCAAAGCCACGTAGGCAGAAGTCAGAGTCAATGGTCAACACGAAGATATCGAATAGCGTACCAGGACTATGTAACCCCGGGGTACGAGTAGGGCCTTGCTCACCCCCAACTGGCGAGACGGAGTACGCCCCCGAAGTTATCCAGACAGACGAGCGAGAAGGTAATATGCTTAGACATACTCGCCTATAGACGACTTTCATCAACCAACTCACCAGCCTGCGACGAGATCCTTACCTACTCGCTCGCTTAAGCCTTTGTTCAACCATCTCAAAAGGGGGTCAGGGACAGTCTCTTGCACCTCTCCCTCAAGATTTGTCTTTAAGTAGACCCCCAGGGGTACCAGGAAGGGCACTTGTAAAAAACCAGAACTTCATCGTCCTTATAGGCGAGAATCCTCCCTAGCCAGTGCCTTCCTAGTACCAAGCTCGACCATTCGTTGGTTGTGGAGTAGAAGACTCCTTTGAGCTTCTGGGTACGTGGTGTGACCTCCCTGCCGCAACACCTGGGGTCCTGTTGTTGTTGTTGCTCTTCTAGTTCTTCGTCATTGCCAGTCAAGCCTTCTCGTTGGACTGCTGGGCAAGTAACCTCCGGCTGCATTGGTCAGAATCTTGGAGTCAGGATTTTCTTAGCTTCAACAATTACCATTTCTAATTTTTGACGTATGCTGAGTTCTATGTGTCTAGTGATTATTCTTCTTAATATCTTATGCTGAGAATCTGTTTAAGCGCATTCTAACGATCCGAGTCCCAACTAACGAACGCAGAGATTCTAGTGTCTCACGGACATAGACTCACATCTTCTGAATTTCTAAATGGAGAAACGTCTCCCTGCATTTGAGGCTCATAGTGTCTACTACGAGCCAAGAGTAAGATAATGCGCCTCTATCTGTCACGATGGAGAGAGTCTCAATCATGCCTCCTAATAAACTCTTCCATTAACTGTTGAATTTCAAATTTATTCATCTGACTGTCGTGTGTTGTATTTTATGCTAGAGGAATGCCTTGAATATATATATTAGGAATTTATGTTTGTTTGCACGTTTAACAAAATACACACTTGCATGTATTATACAAATTTACTAATTTCGGGCAGGTTTAGTGTTCCTTAATCACGTTATACATTTAAGTCTTGATATACGTACTTGTAAGATACTAAAATATATCCTCCTACTATACGAGGAAACAATTTGAGCATATGATTATCTGGTATGTCTAACCAAAAAGAATAGAATTTCTTACAGTTGCGCTGCGACGCTCGTACACAAGGCGCGACGACATTGCTATCCAGGTTACTTTGAAGAGCACGCCGAACTTGCTTCTGATTTGACACGAGTTCTCCAAACCCACATTCCCCCGCGTAACCTAAGGAGGAAAAGCGTTAAACATTTGATCACCGCTCCCCATAATTTCAAGGATATTAGTTCATGATGCGGGAAGAGGGCTTTCTACTCAACTAACAGCGGTGGATTATAATTTCTGAAACCGAGGCGGCTACGACTAAATCTGAAACTTCCAAAGGGAGTTTGAAAATACCTGAACAAGAACGTGCCGGAGGAAAGGCGATCAAGACCAACAACCTCGGCCTCGACTAGGGTTGTTTGGGAAGGCGAGAAGAACACATAAACCCCCAAAATCTGAGGATGAGGAACGAGAAATTAAGGTTCCAATTTCTGAAATTGAAAACAGGAAGCATAGAAATCAAGGGGAAGAAGGACCTTTGAGCCGCTATCCAGAAGACATGGCGATTTAGGAAATGGGAGGGGCTCCAGTCGACAAAAAATAGGGCACGGGAAAAGCACGACAGTGCTTTCTGTCGTCGACGATTGCTGAAGACGGAGGAAGGGTCGTCTACACCCTTGGCGGTGGCGATTAGAGACGCGACTGGCGCTGGCCTCCGCCGTCGATGGGGGAGAGGGCGTCGTCGACTGCAAAGAGCGCGGGAGGGAGCCGCGATTTCGATACCCGACTGAGGGAGAAGAGTTATGCGATACGTGGAGGGGTGCGGGCTTTTAATCTGAGCGACAAAAATGCGTGAGGGAGGGTGTGGTTATGAAATGAACCGATCGAACTCACCATAATTACAAAGATGCTCTTCCTCAAGACATTTCAAATTCGAACATACGCACACCAGAAGACCTATAAATTGCGCCGTAACAATTCCAAATAATTTATTATTATTATTAGTATTATTTTACTTATTAACTCGCAACAATTTACTATACTCAACTATACCTCGATGACGCTTGCTCGATCAAAATTGCTCGCGATCAGACCTTGAAATTTAAATATTCTTCGCATTAATATGCGGGTGTTACATACCACGTCTATAAAGAGGGGAGGGTTGAAAGCGCTTTAGGAAGGCTGTCCGAGGAAGACTACAACAATAAGCAACTCAAAATTGTTGTTCTAGTAATCTGAACAGCAACCCAGATGTTGGGGTGGTTGAATGGGGGAGGAGGCTCGGCAAGAGTCCCAGGATGAATTCCTCGACTGGATCAACAGCTTGGCACAGCAGGGGAATATTTTCCTGTAGTAGGGAGGGGCGGCAGGGAGTGGGGATAGCTTGATTGAGGCTCCACGTGAACACGCAGGGAGGGTAAAGAAATAATGGGGTTTCGATTGTGGAAAAGGGGAAATAATGGACTGAATATTAGGGAGATTTGAGTGGTTCCACGTGAGGTAAGGAGGAGGGAAAATATGGGAATTGCCGGTTGTTATGAATGGGGTGAATGAGAAAGGGAAGTGTCTTGATTTTAGGAGTTAATGCTAAAATCTAGGAGAGTGGAAGTAATGGGGGGTATGAGTGGTTATGAGGTAATTATGGTGGTTATGAGTGGTGGTGGTGGAGGATAGTGGCTGGGGGTGGCCAGAGGTGGTGATGGTGGTGGTGGTGGTTGTCGGAGATGTTTTATGGCGATCGCCAAAAACTCTAAAAGATGAAAATGGGTATGGGAGTTACAGGAGGACCACCGGAGGTGGCCGGAGACGACTCCGGTGATCTCCAAAGATGATTTATGGGGTATGTGACTGTTTTAGTGATGGAGAAAAGGAGGTGGAAGGTGGCTCCACGACAATGGAGTGGGGAAGGTTGGGGGTGGTAGTTCCCTGTGTTGGTGGAGGAGGAATGGGGTTGAATGGAGGTTTGTAGATGGCTGGGAAGAGGCTTTGGGAGAGGGGGTTTGCTGGCTGTTTTTGGAAGGAGGGATGTAATCGTCTGCTGCACTTGTGGGCCGACTGTTTCACTGGATAAGAGGGAGGCTGTCGTTTCAAGGGCATAGGAGGGGGTTGGTTGATGTTACATGTGGTGGTGGGTAGGGGGACTTGGCAGTGGCTTGTGGAGGAGGAAGGGGAAGGAGACACCTTGAGCCGGCTGCTTCAAGGATGGGGGACTAAGGATTGGCCGGCCGGCCGGGCTTCACACCCGAAGTCGGCTTCGGCACCGAAATGATCAAGGATTTGGCTTCTATACTCCAATATTCAATCCCTAAGTGATAGTCATCACCCTCTATTTATAGTTTTCTAGGGAGCAATGAACAACTATGATTGGCCGACGCTCTAACTCAAAAAATATTAAAATACAACTCGAAATAAAAATACAACAAGAGACAAAAATACTATGATTGGCGAGCCGCTCAAAATGAGCAGTCCCGGTCGTCACTATGTCCGAGATCGTCGTGAGTAGACCCGAACGAGTCGGGCGGGCTGCTCCCCATCAGAGTGCTTCATAACCATAGTGTTGCATTGTAGCTATTCCATGCATTTCTTAACGTGAGTGAGAAATACAATAGATTGCTTGCATATTCTTAGATTCAGTAGCCAATGCTTCATAGGAGTATTTATAGTTTTTAGCTCTATATTTGCTTGTCTGTAAAGAACATAAAAACATACAAAATAAGATGAATTTTAACAAATAACACAAATAGAAGTAATCAGATGGACCAACCTCGTCCAGATTACATACTTTAAGAAGTTTTGTCATCATTTCGGAACATGAATTACGCTTATTACGCTCTTGGGTGGAAGTAGTGTTAGGAGTCTTTGAATTCCTACGACCATTTACACTACTAGAACATAGATTTTGTCTCAAATTTTTGATGAGATTTATGCTGCGGGTCATAAAGTTGAGTTATTGTTAATTCTAACACTATTGTTTTGTGTAATTCCATTGATTTACAATTAAGGAATCCCCATATTATGGCATGTATTTTCTTTTCAAAAAAAGGTGGCGTCTTTAGCAAAAATGTGCGAGTAGCCAAAAATACGGCCTTCAAGAATTCCCAAACATATTCATAAATCATAGTGAGCTATAGTTTATATGAGTTCACTTAAATAAATATAAATTTAAGGAGGGGGAGAATACAAGGGGAAGCTGATCTCTAACAACATGCAAGGGGGAGCTGATCTCGGCCGTCAATGTAGAGGCTTGGTCTTAGGAGAACTCACTCCCGAGGCACTGTCCCACCACCCGACTTGGGTTTTTACGAGAGTCGAGTCCGAGGCCTGTTCCCCAACTGATCGTGGAGACTAGTTTTACCTACTTTGAAAAAATCATGCTGGAAGGAAAAACGAACTCTCGCGGCCCATGTTTCAGGGGGCGAGGAATTTTTATTCAAATGGAATAAACACAAGGAGGGGGAGAATAAACCTTCTCGCTCAGGGATAGAACCTCTTCAGGTCATCGCCGCTCCAGGTATTCCCAAGCAATTCCCCTTCATGATTCTGCAGGTGGTATCCGTCAGTCTCGAATGCTTCCTGAACGATGAAAGGTCCCTCCTAGTTCAGGTTGAGCTTCTCGACAACAACTGATCTCCATGTTGAGCTTTTATGTACTTCTGAGCAGTTCCTCTTCTCATAGAGGTGAGTAGTTAGAGATATCTTTGCTAGTATGAGTCGTTGAAGAGATTAAAGGAATAACATAGCTGCATTGTTGCTAAAGCGATGACCTCGCAAGCATGACCAACTTAGAACTCTCATGGAATGTCGGTTGTTGGAGAAGATCATCGTGAGCAAGAGCTTATGGAATACCAGCTTGAAGATGTCACGAGTAGGCATTCTTGTGAAAAGTAAGCCCTTGATAAAGATCAACGCGAGTAGGAGATCGCGAAATACATGAGAACACCTTGTAAGCATGAAGATCCTCGCGAGTAGGAGCTCGCGGAATAGGAGAGCACCTTGTAAGCATGAAGATCATCGCGAGTAGGAGCTCGCGGAATAGGAGAGCACCTTGTAAGCATGAAGATCCTCACGAGTAGGAGCTCGTGGTACAGTTTATATGCTTGCTCATGGTAGTGAATTCATCATGAATACCCCTGCTTGTTAGTCCCACAAAAGTACTCGTGGGCTTTACCAAAGCACCCATAAGCATATAGATGTATGGAAATCACTGCTATTGAAAAAAGGGATAACTACGGCGGGGAAGTGTCCCATTTGGCATAAGAACCTCCTGTGCAGAGGTTTCGGGGGCGGACGGGGGTCAAGGGGGCAGCGCCCCATGCGGGGTCGGGGGCAGTGCCCCTGGAAATTTTTTATTTTCCATACTCGCCTGACCTTGAAATCGCCTCTCAGAAACTCGCCATCCTGAATTCGCCTCCCTTGAACTAGGCACCAGATTGTCACGAGTATAGATCTCGCCTATGGGCGAGTATAGATCTCGCCTATGGGCGAGTAAAGAAGAATCTTGCTCGCCTGCATGAAATCGCCTCATTTGATATTGCTCGCCTATGGGCGAGTAAGGAAGGAGCTCGCCTTTGCCGAGTATCGAAGGAGCTTACCTATGGGGCGAGTATCAAAGTCGCCTGCATGAACTCACCTGCGTGAACTCGCCTATGGACGAGTAAGGAAGGAGCTCGCCCTACTCGTGAGAAGTCACCATACTCGCGATTTGTCGTCTTCGGCCTCTAGCTCGCCATCTTGAGCCATGATGTCTTCTTGCTAGACTTTCCCCCTCTGACTACGATCCACGCTCACCGCACCAAAGTGTTGAAGTCAGAAAAATCTCGACTCCAAAATTCGGATCAATGCAGCCGGAGGTTATTGATCCTGCGATCAAACTCCACGGCTCGGATAGCTAAAATAGGAGAGAGAAAATGACTATAAGCACACCCCAAGTGCTCCAGCAGGGAGGTCCCACCACATACCCGGAAGTTTGGGAAAAACTTCCCCTCCGCAACCAAAAGCTGGGCGAGGTACTAGGTGAGCATGGACTTGACGAGTATCCAGCTTGGGAGGACCTCGACCACTTCCAAAAGTGCCATTTTAGTACCCTTGGGGGTCTATTTATAGAGAAATCCTAAGGGGGGATCCAGACGAGTATACTGCCTCTGCTCGCGAGTTACAAGGGCTACTCGGTCATACTCGCGAGGTACTCGCCCAAGCTCGCCTTTGCTCGCCCCATGCTCGCCCCCATGCTCATGGCGAGGTCTGCAAATAATTATTTTCTTAGACATTTCTGATCTCGACGAATTACGGGTTATACAATAATCTTTAAAACCCTAATTGAAGGGGACGAGCAGAGCCACGATCCAAAATTTTGGCTAGTTTAATTCTTCGATCCGATCTTGAGCCAAGTTGACAGCGACAGTGCATTGTCTTTTTAGTACACAGGATAGGCTCATGCATGATTACTTGTATTATTAAAATTAGCCTTAACATGCATTTAATTAGCATTTTCAATGAAGACCAACATCATCATCATACATAAAACTTACAAAATATGTAATTGTGCAAATAATTTTATCTATAAAATTCATGAAAATGAAACTTCGGCAAGCTGGATGTGGTTAATGTAAAATAAAGAAAGTGAGACAATGAAAATCTTCATAATCGAACAAATGCTATGTTATAACAGAAGCTTCAACAAGCTCTACATCAGCATTGATAACCATTTACTCTGAAGAGCACACAGACTTGAACACAATCAAGAAATCCTAATAGCATGCTTAGTCTTACAAAGCAGACCATTTCGTTATATGACAGATAATTTTACGCGTAGTCAATAATCTTCCGACTCCGATCATTAGCTAAAACCTAGCAACCCGCAATGTCAATCCTCAATAACATTTATGACATTCATTATCTATTTTAATAAAGACGATGACATGCTCACTTCAGCAAAAAAATAATTGATGATTAGTGAGTATAAAACTTACTAATTTATATTAGAAATTATTACACAAACTTTCCCCCAAAGTTAGCATAATTACAAAGACCTCCTCTATAAATTTACATTTCATAACATCAATGTACAAAAATACCCCATTGCAGTAAATTTCCTTGGGAGATCTTTTTGTACATGAATGTTATGAAATGCAAATTTACAGAGATTTTTATAATTTCAAAAGTAAGAGCGCAACCTGTAATTTAACAAATTTAAAGGAGAGGTCTATAAATGAATGAAAAATAAACCAACCCTTACTATACAGATAACAGTCTCTTCACCATACTATACAGATATATTCTTTGCAACAAGAACAAAAATTCAAGTATTGAATAGACCCAATACACAACTTTCAATGAATTTTTATGCTAACCATAGACTTAGCAGGTAACTACTTAAAACCCCCATAAATGGTCATTAATGCTACGACAATTGAGGCCGATATGTTGTCTTCCTGGTCTCTCTCTTCCTCGTCCATATGACGGCATAGGCTGTATCGACAACTAAACCTCCGAATCCTGGAATGTGAAAATCGAAGATTGTATTAATTTAACCTCCAATTAATCTAATAACAATTGCAGTTACCATAGCAATGGAAGAAGATCCAAAATAAATTTATGAAAGAAACAAACAAATTTTTTTATATCCCAGCAATGAATCTAAGGGTCCAATTTTGGAATTCTATGGCATACCATAACAGATTGCATGCTTTGGAATCTGCTATTAATGTTCCAAAAGGAAATGGTTGGCCTTCTTCCACCTTCCATTGCTGATTCTTCCATCAGAAACACATTTCGCTTGTTCAATACACATCATAGAATACAGATCTACAACTAGGTTATGATTTTCTTTCATTAAGTCAATAAATTATACATATTTATATATATGACTAATTATATTATCATAATGACTAAATATGAAATAAAATGCTTGCGTACTAACCGGATCACTAGACATAAAAAGTCTGTAGGGAGGGCCCCATGAATATCACTCAGCTGTTTCTAAAGAGCAACACGCTGAGATTATGATAATATATCGCACGTTAGCTTCGTAATTATTCCTATATATATATGCACCACGACCGCGACAGTATATTCATTGGTTGCGAAAGGGCTATGCCCGTCCGCCCACTGCGTGACTGCATATGTTTGTCAATGGGCTCCGCCCGTTGTTGGATTACATGACATTGAAAAGGAGAATTATTACTAAATAAAAGAACGTGGAATCTTCACTAAACAATTAAAAACCAACCTTTAAACAAAGAATTTAAGAAGTAGAAATAAGTACATAATCAAAATCATACAATCAATATATAATAAATCCAGTTTTCCTCCAATAACGGTCCTTATCGTTATAATTGGCATGCATAGTAGAAAGAAAATTTAATATTATACTGTTTTATACCTTGCAATCAAAGCTTGCGTGGCTCCCAGAAACCTCCAAACACCTTAAACGTAGGGATGTCACAAATTTGAGCTGTAAAGAAAAGAAGATTACTATCAAACCATGACAGAATGATAGAGAGCATAAAAGGATTAATTTTTATTCATCTCTTAAAGGGATATAAGTAGGTAAAGGGAGTGAACCCGAGATACAATTTGGAGATGTGAGACTAAAGAGCATATAAATGGATTTTACATAATGAGTTTTACATAGTGGGTTTGAAGGGGACGATCCTTAGAGTGAAAACCCCAGAGAAAAATGATGTCCATCCATAGAACAAGTTAAACAGGACTTAACTTTAAGCAGTAGCAATTACATGCATACCTTGAGCTGTAATGGAGATAAAATTTAAGAAATTCACCAAATAAATAACATAGTTATGGCACAAGTATGAAAGTTCACGGTAATTATTGAATATTTCATACCTTGTTGAGGTGGGGAAAAAATGCAAAAGTGAAGCAGGAAGGATCAAAGGATATTGGTATGCAAAAGTGAAGTTGCAAAGATTAATAATATAAAGTGACTTGAAAATTATTGTCCAAATAAGAGACATAAACCCGTGGATGATCATAAGTGAACACCACCTCACGAAAGCATATGTTGAGTAACCTCAGGGTAATGATTAATTCATTGCACCAATACAAATGGTTATAAAAATAAAATAATAAGCACAAAAAGACCCCCCCCCCCCCCCCCCCCATGGACCTTTTTTGTGCATGGATGCTATGAAATGTAAACTTACAGAAGAGGTTTCTTGTAATTTCAAAAGTAAGAGGGCTGCAACCTGTAATTATGCTAACTTCCAGGGGAAGTTTTGGTAATAATTCCCATATATATTTAAAGTAGGGATAGATCCATGAAATGATAGATGATTTCGAAAAGCTTCGAAGTTTTCAAATCAAGAGAAAGCTCAGATGGTTTCCAAAAAATTAATGAAAGAAAGAGATCTCTTATCCCCAATCTTGGGTGCTTCAAATCCAATAGCTTGCATTGGTTGACACGTACAAAATCTCCCCTAGGCCACCCTCAATGCCTTTTATCATTATTATACACATGGATCTATATTCATCATTGCCTTTCTCAAAAAAAAAAGAGAAGAAATGAATAGCATCAAACAAATTTTAAAATAGAAATTAATAGAATAGTTTAGTGCGCGCATAAGTTCTCTGACAAATAGAAAAAGGCTCGGATGTTTCCAAAAAAACTTCATAGAACATAGAGAAGTCTCATCCTTGAGCTTCAATCTTCGGATACAATAATGATTGCACGGGTTGCCTGATTTAAATTCCACTCTTAGGTCGTCCTCAATGCTTTTACCAGTTTTATACACATAAATTGTCCATATATCATCATCGCCTTTCTAAAAGAAAAAAAAAATTAATAGCACGCAAAACCAATTTGAAAATAAAATAGCTCTATACTCAGGAAAAAAATTAGAGACCACTAAGTGGGTGAGGGGAGCAGGAGACAGAGGGGGAAGGGAGAGAGAGAGAAAGAGAGAGTTTAATGTTGACAACCATCCATCATTATGTGCAATATGGAATCCCACAGATTATTCCTCATAGTTTTCATCCTGGGGAGAAGTGTCAGATAGATACAACAAAAACAACAGCACTCAAACCTTTATCCCACCATAGTGGGGTCGACTATATGGATCCTTTGTTTCCATTGCAACACTATCTTTAGTCATAATCTCACTAATGCCTAAGTGCATCATGTCTTTACTTATAGTTTCATTCCAAGTTTTTTGGTCTATCACTCCCCCATTTAACATGCCTAGTGGCTAAACTCTCACATCGCCTAACATGTGCCTCTAATGGTCTCCTTTGTACGTGTCTGAACCATCTTAATCGAGCTTCTCGCATCTTCTCTACAATTTGTGTCGCTTCCGTCTTATCCCTGATACATTCACAACACAACACATAATTACTAAAAGCTTCGTACATCAATTTGTGCGTGTGTGTATAGCATAGCCAAGAGTTTTTTTTTTGCATGCATGTTATGAAATGTAAACTCAAAGGGGAAGTCTTTGTAATTTCAAAAGATAGAGGGGTGCAACATGTAATTTCACAAACTCATAAGGGAGGTTTGAGTAATATATATATATAGAGAGAGATAGATAGATAGATAGAGAGAGAGAGAGAGCATGATCCATCATTCCTATAATAATGAATTCCTTGTGCTAATAGCAATGTGGAAAGGGTTCAAATCAAAATCTAATATATTTGATCTAATATGTTTGGTCTTGGAAATCAACAACGGTGCACATGTCACTTAGGGTTTATTTGTTTTGGCGGTGAGAGTTGGAGCGGTAGGAATGAGAGCGTTGACAATGGAGCGGTGGAAATGGAAGGGGTGACTGCCTTCTCAAAAAAGGTCAAAATTGGAGTTTTGGAGCAGTGGTGGTGGGAATTGGAGGGTTACCAAACAATTTTTTGGCGTTACTGTTTTCCCCCCAATGGAGATGGAGCAAAAATGCACAAACAAACAAAGCCTTAAGAATCCAAGTTTGAGCCATCCTCAACGCTCATATTCAGTGTGTTGTGGCATGCCTATCCATAATTCTTCATGGCCTCTCTTGAAAGAAACACGAAAGAAATTACAGCCCAGCAGAGCTTAATTTATAACACAACACATCATTACTAAAAGTTTCGTACATCAATGTGTGTGTGTGTGTGTATCATAGCCAGGAGGTCTTTTTTTGCATGCATGTTATGAAATGTAAACTCGAGAGGGATGTCTTTGTAATTTCAAGAGATAGAGAGGTGCAACATGTAATTTAGAGGTGCAACATGTAATTTTGCAAACTCATAAGGGAGGTTTGAGTAATATATATAGGAGCAATGTTATAAGCACACCGATATTTAGAGCAATGTTATAAGCACACCGATATTTAGAGCATTGTTATAGGCACACCGATATTTAGAGCAATGTTATAGGCACCCCGATATTTAGAGCAATGTTATAGGCACATCGATATTTAGGGCGATGTTATAAGCACACCGATATTTAGAGCGATGTTATAAGCACACCGATATTTAGAGCGATGTTATAAGCACACTGATATTTAGAGCGATGTTATAAGCACACCGATATTTGCAATCTACTCATCATCCCTATATTTAAAGAGAGAGAGAGAGAGAGAGAGAGAGAGAGAGAGAGAGAGAGAGAGAGAGAGAGAGAGAGAGGGAGGAAGATGTGAGAAATTACTTGAAAACTTCCTTGTCGCAAACTTAGGCTGATGTATGGGTCCATTTGGGGAGTGTACCGGCGAGGAGGAAGTGGAGGAGCAGGAGAAATATGATTGCGTTCAGGCATTATAAATCAAGTTTCAACCTATGCAGAGAAACAGAGAAAATAACATCTAAAAAGCTTCTTCTTCTCTTTTTTTCCATTTTGAGGGGTAGTAACAGAAGGAACTTTCAGGTGCGCTCTCTAATCTTCGGCCTTCAAATCCCAATAATGGTCGCATGGGTTGCGTGAGAATCCAAGGACTCAGACCATCCTCATGCATTTGCTAGTTAAGGGAACTATTTGAAGCAAATGAAAATTAAAGGACCTATTTGAAACTAGGCAAAAAGTGAAGGGACCAATTTGAATATTTTGACTTTAATTTATAAGGACAATAATTTAACATAAGAAAAATTATTAATGATGAAAAACGTGAAAATATGAAAAATTAAAATGCATAATTAAATTGAAGTAGCAGAGGAAATATTGAAAACAAAAAATAGTAAACCCATCCTTAATAGGTAGAAAAGATAAAAAATGCTTAATATAAAGAATAAAAATATAAATACATAAAAATATTAAGAATAACATTCGGAAAAAGAAAATGCAATCCGATCTAACAGCTGAAAATTAAAGATGACGCATTCTCGGAACTTCTCATGCAATTACCAAGAAAATTAAAGAGGATTCAAATCTAAATTCCACACAAGTTCTCTGTCAAATAGAAAAAGGCTCGGATGTTTCAAAAAAAACATCATAGAACAGAGAAGTCTCATCCTTGAGCTAATCTTCGGATCCATTAATAATTGCACGGGTTGCCTGATTTAAATTTTACTATTAGGCCGTCCTCAATGCTTTTATCAGTTGTATACACATGAATTGTCCATATATCATCATCGCCTTTCCCAAAGAAAACAAAAAAAAAAGAAATTAATAGCATGCAAAACCAATTTAAAAATAGAATAGCCTTACACTCATGAATAAAAGGAGATATACAAAACTGTGTCAATTACAGAGAAATTAAATTAATAAGTCATACCATGAAACTATGGGAACGAGTAATAGAAAGAAGAGTAAGATGAGAGACTAGTATCTTGGAGAACCAATTTGAACTCATACCAGGGCGGTCGGCCATGGAAGCAATACATCTCTTGAGGAGACACATTGACAACTATCGGAAAAGAAAACAAGATTTGCCTATGTTGTTTATCGACCTTGAGAAGTCTTATGATAGGGTTCCAAGAGAGGTCTTATGGAGAGTCTTAGACAAGAAAGGTGTAAATGTATCATACATTGACATAATCAAAGATATGTACACAAATTCAGTGACGAGGGTGAGGATATCTGGAGGACTAACACAGGAATCCCCTATCACTGTTGGCTTACATCAAGGGTCGGCTTTAACCCCTATCTCTTTACCCTTATCATAGATGAGCTCACCATACATATCCAACAAGCAATAAATGTTCCAACATTCCTATAATAATGAATTCCTTGTGTTAATAATAATGTAGAAAGGCTCAGATGGTTTCCAAATTCTTCCATGAAGAGGTAAAACTCTCATTCATTGATATCCAGCCATTCAAATTTCAACAATGATAGTATGGGTTGCCTAATAAGAATCCAAGCACCGGGCCATCCTCAATACTATTACCATTGCACATGGCTTATCCATGAATCGTCATTGCCTTTCTCAAAAGAAAAAAACAATTAATAGCACCTAAAGCTTTGACAATAAATCAGAAACACCACTTGGTTATCATCACACCGGGCCATCCACAATTACAAGCAAATAATTGACATTTGGCCCTTTAAAAACAAGGTAAAGAAGGATATTTGATATTCCGTAATTCTTCATCTACTCAGTAATAAAATATTCAACTCCAACTTATTTCAAAATAAGACCGTCCGGAATAACGATATAATTGTAAACAGTACGAGAAAGAAATCTATAATGATGAAAGAAAAGCATCATGAAATTTCATCCGGATATGTATCTGATCTTAAGGATCAAGCTATCCTATATAGGTTTTTCGCAGAATTTATTCTGCTACTAAAAGTGCTATTCAAATACTATGGTGTGGAAAATAATTGTGCCTCACCTTGATCTTCTCTGAAGTTTGAAGCCGAAGATGACATACCGTAGTCCATTTTTGGATACCGTTGTTAGGTAATTCCCTACCAATTTGATTGAAAATATTATGATTGTCAAACATGGAAAGCAACCATGTAAACTAAAAGTGAGCAAGAATGAATTGTTTTGACATGTGGATAATATTGCAATTAAATTGTACTATAATTATTGATACTATATTACTAATGTAATGATATATATGCCACATTGTGAACGAGTTTGAGACAAAAATAATGTGTGACCATGGTGCAATAATGGACTGTACATGTATTTACCAAAGAAAAGTTCTTCCACAGCACGAAGCTTCTGTGATGTGCAACCATTCCTTCCATCTCATATGCTTTCCTCCCTTGCATAAGAATCTGTATTCATCCACCATAAGGGAGAGACCAGAGGGAAACTTAAACTAGAGCATGGAAAACAATAGGGAAACAAAAGATTAGGATATCACAACTCATAATTAAAGATACATTTAAGGTTTATTTAGGACGGTTGTGGCAAAAGAAATCAGTGATGAGATTAGAGCTTTCAAGAACCTTTGGTAAGAAAAGCTGCAAACTTTTTGAAGAATCTTCGTTTTTAGTACATATTTATCAATTTGGAAGAACAATTGTGCGCTCACAATATTATCTTATTTATCTTACAGACATTTAATGGGACTCATTCATAAAATTGCTCAAAGAAGATAAAGATAAAATAGAGGCGGCTAGAGAGAGAGACTCGGGTCATCCTCAATAAGATTGGTAGACCAAGTAATTTATGGGCCAGTTTGGCATGGATGTGGCGGCAGTGAACACGGTGGTCACGACTATAGTTTGTGAACATCCAACCTCACCCGAGGAACCACGTTCATGCTTAAGTACATAATGAGGTTTTTGCGGCGGAAGTTGAATTGGCATGTCAAACATATATAAAAAGGCAGTGGTGTTATTGTTTGAATGCACCATAGCAAAAACGCTGCACCAAACAGATGCAAGGTGCTTCCAAATAAGAGAGTTAGAACATCACAAAACTCAATAAGATTCAACAACAAAATGGTAACATGTGCGTTTACAATTGTTTAGATAACTTGTACAATGACCCATTTAGAGCTCATTTCATCCTTAGGGATTAGTGCTACATCTTAGGATGGAGTTTAGACACTCATTTCTATATGTACAAATACTTGCATTGTATAAGGTCCTTAATTATGAGAAATTAATAAAATATTATTTTTCTCTCTTCTATGGTATATTTCTACATGGTATCAGAGGGAGAAGCATCCTGATTTTTTTTAATTGAGCTCACGCTCTCACTTCTGGCTTGAGCCCGCGCTCGCCCTTCCCATTTTTTGCGAACTCTGCAAACTTCCGCTTGAGTCCGCTGCTCTGGTGGCCTTCTGCTCCCACAGCGTGTTTCCTCCGCCATTCCTGCACCTTTTATAAGTTGTTTCTGCTGCCTGCTGAGACCCGCCTCTGCTCTTGCACCCCCCAACCTATGCGGCCTCTTGCTTTGAGCTCGCAGAGACCGCTCATCCTCGGCACAAGCAGCCTCTTGCCGAGCTCGCTGAAAACTAGCGTTACTGTACCGTGCGGCCTCTTGTCGAGCTCTCCAGCTCCTCCTGTGACCGCCGCACATCAGAGACCTCCCCTGAAGCTCGTTAGACCGCCTGCGTTCGAGCTTGCTAAGACCTGCGATATCTACCTCAGAGCCCGCCAACACCATTTTTTTTGTGGCCTCCTCTGGTGAGGCCGCATCGCCTTCCTCCAGCGGCTTCTCCTTCTGAGACATGCGTGCCCGCTGTGCCTAAACACCCCCACATTGTAGCCTCCTATGCTGAGCCCGCACTTTCTTCCTCTTGCGCACTCTTCTTTCGAGTCGTGCGTGCTCGTTGTGCCTGCAAACCCCCCACGCTGCGATCTCTCCATTTGAGCTAGGCGTGACCCCCCTCCAATTTGTGGCTTCTTTCCACGTTGTGATATCTTTAGCTCCTCTGCGGTTTCTTTCCTGTGCTCGCCCCACATCTTGCTGCCTTCCCCTAGCCCTCACGGTTTCTCCTCTGCTCATTGCCGATCATTGATTTGAATGATGCTTCGCCCCTTCCGGACCGTGCCGCGACTGCTCTCCTTGAAGTTTGGGACGAGCTCTGGATTACCATTATCTGTAACGACCCAAAACTTAAGCGAATCAAAAGTTAAATAAAAGATAATTAAAATAATTGAATAATTTTCTGATGATGAAAATAACTAAAATTAGTGTCGATTCAACGTAAATTTGAGTTCGAGGTTTTATGAAGTTTGGCGGTTGTATTATGGGACTGGATTATTTGTTTAAGAAATTCTCTTGGTTCAGGAGGTCCTAGGGCATACTCTCATGCTAGCATTCAAGCTCGGACTGTAAGAGGGACTCTCATGATGGAAATCACCCGGGACCCCCCAGTGTCTTTTGAAGATCTGATCGATCGGGGCGGGAAGCAGATTGAGAGTGAGGCAACAAATTTGGAGTTTGTGGCCAAGCTGGCCAGGTTGGAGGGAGGAAGTGAGAAGGGGGTAGCTGGAAGCAGCAGGCAAGAGGCCAAGAAGAAGGAAGAGCCGAGGAGGCAAGAAGGAAAAGGATCTAGAGAGGGTCGGGATCACCGAAACCAAGAGAGAAGATTCCAAGTCCCGCCCAATAGGTCGCGTGGAGGACAGCAGGAGGAGGCTACCCAGGGAGACAGGGGAGGAGGTTCTTTCCCGAGCGTCGGCCCCCACAACTCCCCCGAAAGGAGACTAGGGCAGCGGAGGCAGAACCAGACACCTCCCCGAGAAGCAAATGTAATCAGAGGAGGAAGGGGGCGTGGTCGAGGAGGAAGACAACAACAACCTTGAAGGGAAGAGGAGCGCATGATGATGCCTTACTGTGATTTCCACCAGGTGGAAGGTCATGCAACAGCGTGTCCTGAATTCTTAGAGTTAAGAAGAGGAGCAGGAGGAGGAGCCCGGGAGGGGCAGCAGGAACAAGGAGGAGGATAGGCGATGAGGAACGGGGGGGGGGGGGGGGGGGAGGAGCCCCCGCACCGAGAAGGTGTGAAGACCGAGGGGATCTCGGAGCTCATGGAGGAATAGACGTCAACCACAGGGGAGTGGGGATGGAGGCAACTCGGAAGGGGAGTCTCCATGCAGTTTATCGTCGGAGCGTGGCCTCGACTCCCAGAACCCACCACTAATGAGGGAGATCACCTTCTCGGAGGACATGCTAGGGAATGAGAACCCCTTCCATGACGCGGTGGTGATCAAGGTCGCGGTAGCAAACTAAATGGTCTCCCACATCCTCATGGACAACGGGAGCTCCGTCAATGTGGTCTTCAAGAAGGCCTTCAACGCGATGAAGGTGGAGGAGAAGAAGGTTACCGCGACGGAGGGGCCACTCCGGGGAGAGAAAGGAGGTGGAAGGATGGGTGGAGCTAGTCGTGACGCTGGGGGGAACAACCAAGTGCAGCAGATTCGTCATTGTAGACCCCCCAACAGCTACAACACCATTTTTGGTAGACCCCTCATCATCGCCTACAGAAGTGTGCCCTCATCCTACCACCAGTGCTTGAAGTACAACCAAGGAGGGTTGCAGATCAAGATCTGAAGCCACCCCAGGGTGGCGAGGCAGTGTTATCTCAACGTTGTTAACACCAACAGCTGGAAGAAGGAGGCCGAGAAAGTCGATTAGACGATGGAGGAGATGACAAGGCTAGAAGCAGCCGAGGAGGTGGAGGAAAGAGAGATCTGATCTGAAGGCGGGAGGCCAGGGAAGGTAAAGATCAACAGGGAGATGAAGAAAGAAGGAAGAGGGCATCTTTGCTTGGAGCGTCGCGGACATGTCGGGCATTGACGCGGATGTCGCTTGCCATCACCTCAACTAGGACAAGGGAGTCCATCCCATCGAGCAGAAGAAGAGGGCAACAACCACTACCTTGGCCGTACCCATCAGAGAGGAGGTGAAGTTGTTGGATGCAGGGTTTGTGTCGGAGATCCAGCATCCAGGCTGGGTCTCCAATGTTGTAATGGTGAATAAGGGAGAGGGAAAGTGGAGAATGTGTATTGATTTTTTCAATCCTTAAAAAAGTTTGTCCTAAAGATTGTTATCATTTACCTCGGATCGATGCGCTAGTAGAATCAGCTGTCGGTTTCCCTGTCATGACTTTTTTAGACACCTTCTCTGGGTACACCATTAAATCCGCATGCACTCCCCCCTCCCCCGATATAAAAATGTATCATTCATCACCAACGACGGCTGGTACTGTTACAAGATGATGCCCTTCGGGCTCAAAAACGCAGGTGCCACTTACCAAAGGATGATGGATAGGGTGTTCAAAGAGCAGAAAGAGCGAAATCTGGAGGTATACGTTGACGACCTCATGGTAAAAAGCAAGAGTATGGAGGAGCATCTTCGGGACTTGGCGGAGACTTTCTCCACACTCTAAAAGTTCAAAATGAGGCTGAACCCGACAGTGCGTTTTCGGGGCAGGGAAGGGGAAGTTCCTTGGTCATCTCTTGACCCCGGCTGGAGTGGAGCCGCATCCCGATAAGGTTAAGGCAATCATGGAGATGGAAGCACTTAGGAACGTAAAAGTTCAGCGCCTGACGAGTAGGTTGGCAGGGCTGAGTAGGTTCCTCTCCAGAGCTGGAGATAAATGCTCGCCCTTCTTAAAACGCTCCGAGACAATAAGAAGTTTGAATGGTCGGCAGAGTGTCAGGAAGCCTTCGAGAGCATGAAGCTCCAGCTCATGCGGGCACCCTTGTTGCAAGGGCCCAGGGAGAGGGAAGATCTCTTCCTTTACGTCGGGGTAGGAGCCGAGGCAGTGAGTTCCGTCCTGGTCCGCGAGGAAGGATAAAAGTAACTCCCGATCTATTACGTGAGTAGGGACTTGCGGAAGGCGGAGCTGCGGTATCCCATCCTGGAGAGGCTGACGTTTGCCTTGATCATTTCCGCCAGGAAGCTCCGACCCTATTTCCAGACTCACTCAATCAGGGTGGTGACTGATCACCCCCTTTGCAACGTCCAAGGAGTAGAACATTCAGGAAGGTTGGTCAAGTGGTCGGTAGAGCTTAGCGAGTTTGACGTCACCTATGTCCTTGGCTAGCCATGAAAGCCCAAGCTGTGACAGATTTCTTGGAGGACAACACCGTGGAGGTGAATGAGGAAGAAGCACCCCAACGGGTGGCTTGGGAGATGTTTGTGGACGGAGCGTCGAGAAAAAACTCCTGTGGGGGGAGGAATCGTCCTGATCAGCCCTCGGAGTACCAGGATAGAGAAAGTAATTAATATTCACTTCCCAGTCACCAACAACCATGCGGACTATGAGGTCGTGATCGCAGGGCTCCGCCTAGCCCGAGAGCTGGGGATTCAGGACATCCGAGTTCACTCTGATTTTATGGTGGTCGCCTCCCAGGTTCGAGGAGATTTCGAGGCAAGAGAGCGGGTACTGCAATGCTATCTGGTGAAGGTAAAAGATTTGGTGGGCACGTTCCGATCTTTCTCCATACAACATGTTCCGAGGGAGGAGAACGCTCAAGCGGACCGGCTGGCCAAATACGGCCCCAGGGTTGGGGGTACGGTCACGGGACTATTCCGACCCTCCATCGAGGAGGGAGAGATGATGGACATCGACCATCCCTCCTCCTAGATAGATCTCTTTGTAGCTTTCTTAACCACGAGCGAATTACCCACGGAGGTTCAGGATAAAAGGCGGTTCAGGTATTAGTCGGACTATTATTTACTGAACGACGGAGTGCTCTACAGGAAGACCATGTTCGGTCCTTTGGCGAGATGCCTCTCCGAGAGATAAGTCCCGCAGATCCTAGAGGATATCCATTCGGGCGAGTGTGGGAGTCACTCGAGAAGCCGAACCTTAGAAAAGAGAGTGTTGAGAACGGGGTACTTCTGGCCCACCAATAGGAAGGATGCGGTAGAGTTCGCAAGAAAGTGCCAAAAATGTCAGCTCTACGAACCGCTCCAGTTGCAGCCAACCCAGCGTCTCCGATCAATCACCACCCCCTGGCCATTCGCCATCTGGGGAATGGACCTCGTAGAATCGTTCCCCCAAGCAAGCGGGCAGAGAAAGTTTCTCCTAGTGATGATCGACTACTTCTCCAAGTGGATGGAGGTGAAGGCTTTAGCGAAGACAACTTCCCAGGTAGTGAAAAATTTCATTTGGGGGGAAATCATATGTAGGCACGGCCTATCCCTCGCCATCATCACAGACAATGGTCCGCAGTTCGGCAGCCTGGAGCTCACGAACTTCTGCAACCAGCTAGGCATTGACCTACGTTTTGCTTCGGTTCACCACCCCAGGAGCAACGGTCAGGTGAGGCGGCCAACAAAGTTATCGTCAATTTGCTGAAGAAGATGGTGGAGAACCTGAAAAGAAACTGGGTGGAGCAGTTCCCCTCAGTCCTTTGGGCTTTGAGGACTAGCCCCACCGCAGCCACCGACGAAACAACCTTCAAGCTGTATCACGACTCAGAGGCCCTGATTCCGGTGGAGTTCGAGGTCAGGAGTCCCCGAGTGGTGGCAGCAGAAGACGGGGATGAAAAGTGGAGACTAGAAAATGAGGATGCACCTCTACTCTCGCTCGACTTTGTGGAGGAGCTCTACGATCAGGCAACGATCCGCCAAGAGGAGGTCAAACGGAGGATGGCGAAATACTTTGACAAACATGTTTGAATCAAACAATTCGAAAAAGGGGACTTGGTCCTCAAGAAAGTCGACGCCGCAGGGAGATCCGCGGCAGTCGGCAAGCTCCATCGCAGTTGGGAGGGCCCCATCATGATCTATGAGGTTTTGAAGACGGGCGGGTACCGTCTGCAAAATGTCGAGGGGGAATGCCTTGGAAGCATTTGGATCGGGGATGATCTGAAGCGTTTCCACTCCTAGTTGAAATGTAATCTTTTTTGTGTATTCGTTCTAAATGAATTAATAACACCCCTCGTTGCACATGTATAATATTGGAACATCCAAACGACAGGTACCAAGAGACAGGGTCCCTGAATGTCCTCGAGTGTGTTGTTGTCGTAGACCAGGCCCTTGCACAAGCTCCTCTCCTGCATGTCGGCTACTTGCCCCCTCAAATGAAGTTCAAGTCCCCGAGTGTGTTGTTGCCGTAGATCGAGCCCTTGCACGAGCTCCTCTCCTGGATGTCGGCTACTTGCCCCCTCGAGTGAAGTTCAAGTCCTCGAGTGTGTTGTTGTCGTAGACCGGGCCCGTGCACGAGCTCTTTGTTGGATCGATAAGCGCCCTTAGAGGGGGGTGAATAAGGGAATAATTTTTTTTTATACGTTTAAGATATTTACTAAATTGTTTAAAAATAAATGAGAGTGAAATAACCATTTAGCTGAAAATAATTTGCAATATAGGAATTAACGCCAAATGAAAGAAATCAAGTAAACACAAATAGAGACATGATTGTATTATATAAAAAAGGTGTTTACATAAATTTGATTTCAATATCGCTAGAAATCGGAAGTGTACAAATACAAATACCTTTTCCTTTTCTATACCAACTTGTATCCCCACGAACCGGTTGACTTTAGCCTATCCTTCCCCGGATATGGCCTCAAGCCGCTCTAGCCAATCCTTCCCCGCATATGACCTTGAACACCCCCTAGATCTAATCACCTAGACCTAGTCGCCAACACACGCGGCGAATTCCCCCTAAGCCACACAAGGACCTAGTCGCCAACATAAGACGATTTACCTATAAAGATTCACAATAAAGAAATAACACAAATAAAACCTCCCTCTATGAGATTTTCTGGAGTTTATGATGAAGGACCGTTGTAGCATAAGAGAGGTTGATGTGATCGTTCTTCGGATGCAGCGTGACGTAATCCTCCTCCAGAATTCTCCTTAAGCTTTTTGTGGGAGATCCATCTTCGGCAGCATAACAACAATGGAAATTTGGCACTAGTATTCTCTCTGGGATGTAATGCCAAAACGAGAGAGAAAGCTTCAATTTATAGAGCTTGGCGTTAGCGCCTGCGGTAGCTCCCAGCGCTTGCGGTAGCGATCGTGTAGAGGCGGTTACAAAACCGTCGCGGCGTGGTGTTGTGGCACGAGCTGAAGCTAGCGCCATGTGGTAGCGCTAACGCCTGTGGTATCGGTAGTGCTCCATTCAGAGAATTTGACTCCAACCTGCTTTCTACCTGTGGAGTATTGCACCTACAGTACCTGCACACTATAAACACACAACAAGCAAGATCCAATACAATATGAGATTTGTTATTCTCAAACAAAGGGTTGTGACACATATGTCCAACAATCTCCCCCTTTTGATAATAACAAATCCTCTTAGCAAGAAAATCAACAATGTTTATAGTATATGATAAGCGAGATAATAATGCACTCCAGTTCTCAAGCAGAGGAGCAGCGTGAAAGAGCGACCACGACGAGCGGCGAGACCGAAGGGAGAGGTGTGATACCACGTGTGGCGGGATCAAAGGCCGAGAGCGCGGAGAGATCATGCGGTGAGATCAAAGACACAGAGTGAGAGTGGTGCGATCATTCTTAAGCAGAGGAGTTGTGAAATCACTCCAGTTCGCGAAATCACTTCAGGTCTCTTTAGATGTATTATGTATTATGTATATTCTGGTGGTAGACCCTCTTAGGCTCACCTCTTGGTGTTGGGAACCCCTCTTGTGTATATATATAAATATATATATATATGTATCCTTAAGTGTGCATAATATACAGATTCATTCATCCTATCATGGTATCAGAGGCTTAGGGTTTTCCCGCAGATCGCTGTTTTTTTCGTCATCCGCTGCCAATCCCGTCGAGCGCCTTGCCGATCGATCCAGTCGAGCGCTCGTCGCCGATCCCATCGAGCTTCTCCGATCGATCGATCGATCTCCTCTTTCCAAGCAGTCTGGGGCACCTATAAAAAAAGGCGGTCGGCAGGCTTAAATCGATGGGAGGGGAGCAGGAAACGTGCGATGACTCGGGATACTAGGTATGAGTACTCAATTGGTGCGGGGAGAAGTCAATCGTTCAGAGTCCTCTGATTGGAATCGTGTACCTCTGATGCCATGTAAAATTTATGAGTACAAGGAAAACGAATTTATTTCTCTTTATTAATACAAGGGTTTATGCATACATATATAGGAAAGATGAGTGAAATCTCAACACCAAACCAAGGTGTGAGATTAAACTAAACATGCCAACAACAGGCTTTTGCAGGGGCTTTGTACATAGGCTAAGGCAATATTTCTACAGCTTTCAAGATGATGACAACATGAATGTTTAATATTGGAGGATGATAACACGGGATGAATTAAGGCTCCGTTTAGCGCGGTTTTTTTGCTCCGGTGAGTTTGGACAAAAATGTCACCGCCATAAAATGTATGTTTGAAATGACAACAGTTGTGACCGCCATCAAAAAGGAGTACTAGTTTTGATATAAAAAGGATGAAATTCCTTAGGTGAGGTCGGGCGTTCACGAACGACGGTTGATAACCACCGCATTCTTGACTGTCGCCACCGCGCCAAACGGAGTCTAAATCTTACACTTCATCAAAAGAACAAGTGAACTACTAATCCATAGAAGTATGCAAGAAATATATTGGCTGTGAATAGTAAACTTACCAAATAGGAATAGAAGAGTCCCTCTTCAGACGATATGCATGGAAGACGGGACCAACACTCCTCCAAGGTGATCTCCTTCATGCTTGAAATCTTTCTTAGGGACAATGCTATAGTTGTAAATATAAAACTTTACTTTTAGAACGTTATATTTGAAAAATTCAGAAAAAGATGCATAAATCATAGATTCAAGCAAGCACACCTGAATATATATATTTCAATCCAGTGAACTTTGAGCAGCAATAGGTACATGAACTATGATATTAAATGGACCGGTGATGTTTCATCCCACAATCAATGCTCAGTCCATCAAAAGAAATTTCAAGCAAACAAACATCAAAACAGACAAAATGCTTTGAGAGGGGAGAGGGAGGAAGAAGGCCCAGGTGGTTTGAAAGAATCAAAGAGAGAGATAAGTAGAAGTGTAGAATTAGGGCGCTCATTTTATTAACACATACATACACGTATATATACCTTTGCAACGTATCTAAACGCACACCACACCTCTTAATACACGCCAACACTCCTCAAGGTGGGTGAAAGATATTTACTAAACCCATCTTGTCAGAATTTCTAATCATATCCTTCGAGCTAAGAGCTTTGGTCAAACAATCTGCGGTCTGATCATTGTTCGCAATATAACTGAGCTCCAGTAGCCCGCTGTCCAGCTTCTCTTTTATGAAGAACCTATCGATCTCGATATGTTTGGTTCTATCATGTTGAACTGGATTGTTTGCAATACTGATAGTTGTCTGGCTGTCACACCACAGCTTCATCTTATCTCCTCGATCCACTTTCAGCTCCATCAACATTCCCTTTAGCCACAGAAGTCCAGCAACCCCCACTGCCATAGCTCGATATTCTGCCTCTGCTGTCGATCTGGCCACCACTGATTGCTTCTTTCTCCTCCAGGAGACCAAGTTGCCTCCTACAAACATGCAATAGCCTGAGGTGGATCTCATGTCGTCTATACAGCTTGGCCAATCAGATTCACAATAACCCTCAACCTTCATGTGCCCGTTCCTTCTGAATAACAACCCTTTTCCAGGGGCAGTTTTCAAGTATCTAAGGATCTGGTACACAATATCCATGTGACCCTTCTTAGGGTCATGCATATAACGGCTCACCACACTCACGGCAAAGGAGATGCTCGGACGTGTGTGGCACAAGTAAATTAGCTTCCCAACTAGTTTCTGGTACATCTCTCGTTTGACTGGTTCAACTGCCTCAGCATCCAGTTTACACTTCTAATCGATCGGTGTTGCAGCAGGCCTGCACCCCAACATCCCTGTCTCTGTAAGGAGATCCAAGGCATACCTCCTTTGGGACAGAGCAATTCCCTTAGCACCATAGGCAATCTCAATCCCAAGGAAATACCTTAGCAAGCCCAAATACTTTACCTCGAACTCTTTGCCCAATGCCTTCTTGAGGCGGACGATCTCCTGCTTATCGTCCCCTGTGATGATCATGTCATCCACATACACCGCAAGTATAGTAATGTGGTGACCTTCATTTTCCCTGAAGAACACTGTGTGATCAGCATTGATCTGTCGGTATCCCATCTCAATCATGGTCTTCCTAAATCGGTCAAACCACGCACGGGGAGACTACTTCAAGCCATAGAGAGACTTCTTCAGTCTACAGACTTTGCCTTCCGTCTCAGCTGTGCCAAACCCCGGTGGTATCTTCATGTACACCTCCTACGCTAGCTCTTTATGAAGAAACGCATTCTTCACATCTAGTTGATGCAACCTCCATCCACCATTTGCTGCCAAGCTTATCAGAGTTCGGGCAGTGCTCATCTTAGCCACGGGTGCAAACGTCTCGTCGTGATCGATGTCATAGGTCTGGCTATACCACTTTGCAACCAATCGAGCCTTATAGCGCTCGACAAGACCATCCGGGTTCTGCTTCAAAGTGAAAACCCATTTGCACCCGACAACCCTCTTGTTCTTTGGTAGGTGTGTCAGCTCCCAGGTTTTGTTCTTCTCAAGAGCTCTCATCTCCTCCTTCATTGCTGCTTGCCATTTTGGATCAGTTTTGGCTGCTTGCCATTTTGGATCAGTTTTGGCTGCCTGCCAATTGTTAGGTACAATAATACTATCCAAAGAGGCAATGAATGCTCCATAAGAAGAAGAGATATTATCGTAGGAGACAAAAGAAGCAAGGTCCCAACCGTATCTGTCCGGAGGATTGCCCGCATTGCTGCGAATAGTCCGTCAGACCGTGGTAGTAGGAGATGGAGGGGTAGAGAGAATGATCTCACCAGAAAGTGACTGTGATTGTGGAGGTGCTCCAGGAGTAGAGACTAGCATAGACGAGAGACTAGGCACTGGCATTCTAGGCACGGGTACTGGTTCTGCGAGATGTACGGGTATTGGTTCCGCAGTCTGTTTCCCTCTCCTATGATATGTAAGCAGTTCCCCCTGAGCCGTAGGCCTCACGCCTCTCACTTCCTCCTTCCGCTCTTCATTACTCCCATGCTCCTCCACTGGTCCTTCATGTCATACTTCCAGATCTGTCACAAAACTCTCCCCCTCTCGCCTTATACTTTCGGACTTTGTTAATTCTGGTGTGAGTTGGGTCTCCTCTTATTGGTAGTACTGCTCCAGCTTTCTGATGTGGACATCCAACACACGTACCCCTTTTGAGTACCAGAGTAGCCCACAAAGATACACTTGAGTGCCTTCGCATCAAGTTTTCCAACCCTCAGTCTGTTGTCCTTCACAAAGCACACATAGCCGAAAACCTTTAATGGAAGCATCCCTCCATTATGTCCTTGCAACCTTTGACACGGGGATTTCCACCCGAGAATGCGTGATGGCATTCTGTTGATCAATTGAGTTGCTGTTAACACAGCATACCCCCATAAGCTTTGAGGGACCTTCATGTGAAGCATCATACTCCTTGCCACCTCCATCAGATGCCTGTTTTTTCTCTCCGCCACGCCATTCTGTGCAGGTGTGTATGCACATGTTGTCTGATGCAATATCCCATGGACTGATAGGTACTCAGCCAATGCCCGATTAGTGTACCATGTTCCATTGTCCGACCTTAATACCTTTATCATTGTGTCGTACTGTGTTTGGATATGCTTATGAAAGTCCCGAAAACATGTAAAAACCTCACTCTTATTTTTCATCAGATATAACCAAGTGACACGCGAGACGCAATCAATAAATGTCACAAAATATCTATAGTCATTCAAGAAACTTACGACACAAGGCCCCCAAACGTCAGAATGTATAACATCAAAAAAGGAAGAGTTTATACGTCCCGTGCTAACATAAGAGCTTCTAGTAAGCTTGCCTAAATCACATGCATCACATGCACCACATACAAGTTTATGTTGATTTGCTTTTTGAAACAATAAAGGAAATAGTCTGGCTAACATGCCAAAAGAAGAATGCCCTAGACGTTGATGATGTAGAAGAAGCATATCCTTCACACTCATCTTCGTTCTTCCTACTTCCGTCTCCCAAGCCATAGATATAAGAGTTGCATCCAATCCTTCCCAATCCAAGTAATAGCCCGTCATGCCAAGTCCCTGTCCCAAGTATCCGCCTCGTCCCTTTCTCCTGGAAGGTCACCTTGGGAATATCAAAATAAACGACACATTTTAGCGGAAGGATTATGAAACTAATGTATAGAAAGCTAACTAGAAAAGAAGGAGCATGCAAGACATTGGATAGTTTTACCGAACCTGTGCAATTGACCGTACCCTTACCGACCACTGATTGAAACGTCTCATCTGCCGTCTAAATGTTATCAGCAGTAGCTAGGCGAGTGTAGGAGGAGAACTCACCCGCATCTCCTGTCACGTGTCATGAAGCACCGGAGTAAACGATCCAATCCGATGTCCTGGAAGGGTGGGCATACATAGCTAAGGTTGATGCCCCCCAGTTCCACTCTTGTTTCTTTCACCAGCTTGTTTTTTCTTGAGACCCTTCATCATGCTCAGCATGCTTAGTAGAGTCTGCTCCTCGGTGTAAATAACACCAGCCTTTTCATCACATCCACTAATGCCAAGATTCACACGATATCTACCTCTGCCACCACGTCCCTGGCCACGTCCACGACCACGTCCACGACCACCACCACTCAAATCCCCCTCCTTGGGTGGTCTGGGGCAAGCATACAACAGATGGCATGTCTCCCCGCAGTTGTAGCACTGTCGTGTCTCTTCTCGTGGTCTTTGAATACCCGAGCCAGTAGCCGTTAGTGCTGACTTTACGGCAACGGATTCTCCCGTCCCTGCATGGAGTTTGAACCGGGTCTCTTCCTGGATCATGACCGAGATGGCCTCTGACAGAGTAGGAATCTTCGTACCCGACAGAAGTAAGGCTCTCCTCTGACCGAACCGTTCATTTAACCCCTTCAGGACTTCATGGTCCTCTCCTCTGCGATGCTCTTGGAAGCCCTACACTGTGGATCACTGCAACGCATACCACCGGAGGCATGGTCGTAGTCCACCCATAGTCGTTCTAACTCAGATGCGTATTCCTGTACAATCTTCTCACCTTGAACCGTGTCATCGATTTCTCCCTTCACCTGGAAGACCCTAAGAGTGTTCCCCACTCCATCATATGTACTTCGCAGCCTGTCCTAAACCTCCATGACTGTCTCCAGGCCATCAACCGTGGAAGCAATCGATGGGACAGCCGAGCTGAGAAGCCACATAAACACGGTCATGTGAGTTGATTCCCACTCATCTCCTGCAGCTGGGTTTTCTGGCTTCTTCAATTCCCCTGTCAAGAAGCCTCCAACCTTCCGTGTCGTTAGGGTCTTCCTCACGCGGCGTGACAAACCCAGATAGGTGGTCGGTCCTTCGAGCTTCAGGTCAACCGGTGGAAGGTCCAACTTCACCGGTCGGGGTGATGAACCCAACAACTTCAACAAGGTAGCCACCTCAGCCGGGTCTAACTTCTTGAGGATCTCCTCCATTCTTTCTTCGTCGTCACTAACTAGTACACACCAATCCAGCCTCTGGTGAGTTCGTCGGGAGTCTTCTACAATTCGTCGAGAGGGATGGCAGCAATTCGCCGAGACTGCTACAAGTCGTTAAGAAGTACCGGGAATTCGTCGAGAGTCATCGATATCCGTCGATACCACTTTCAGGAATTCGTCGAGATGTACAGGAATTCGTCGATACCACAGGAATTTGTCGATACCAAATTCGTCGGATGATACCAAAAACTAGGGAAGATACTTCTGTGCTTCTGTGCTTCTGTGCTGCCGCAGAGTCGTCGATATCCTCCTCCAAATGTCGTTGACGAGACTCAAAAGCAAGATCCAGTGACGAATCTCCAGCGGCGGACTCCAGCGACGAAGCTCCAGCGGCGGACTCCAACGACGGATCGTCGATGAATCTCCAGTGAGACAAATCTCCCCAGTCACGAACTCCCGCAATATCGTGCGGCGACGAGGCTTCCGGCGACGAGACCGATCAGAGCGGCGAAGCGAAATCGCGACTTTCACCCCCCCCCCGGGGGCCTCTGATACCATGTAGAATTAGGGCCCTCATTTTATTAACACATACATACACATATATATACCTTTACAACGTATCTAAAAGCACACCACATCTAAACGCACACCACACCTCTTAATACACGCCAACAAGAAGAAACTCTCATCTCGAGTCTTTAATGTTAGGCCTTCAAAGCACAATAATGATTGCATTTAACATCATTAGCACAAGGCCTATTCCCGATCCATTATCATCCATCTTGATAATGGATGAAGGAAGCATGGTTATGTGCACATAAATCAAAATGGATTCTTTGGTCTGCCCTCTCTGATGTCTTTGGCTTTGATTTGAGGGCATGATTCCGCAGCAAACGTGACAGTATAGGGGGCCACTATTTCAGTGGTAATCTGTGAGCAGCCACTTTGTGCATTTATTGTCAAAGGTTCGGTCTTTCTCCTTTGAGAGAAGCCACTTTGTGCATAGGGCCAAAGGTTAGGTCTGTTTCCAATCTTTCCCCGCCCATACCCCCAATGATTGGGGACTATATGGGTTCTGTTGTTGTTGTTGTTGTATCATCCATCTTGAAGGATAAAAAGAGAAGAAACCTCAAAACAACGAAACTTGAGGACTTCAAACCCAATAAGGAGGGAGAGATGTATGCATAGAGAGGAGGGAGAAATCAGTGTGAATGAAATGATAGATGAATTCCAAATGCTTCAAAGATTTTTGGACCAGCAGCGAAAGGCTCAGATGGTTTTCAAAGAAATTCATTAAAGAGATAAAAGTCTCACGGTGAGCTTGGGGACTTGAACCCAATAATGATCGTATGGGTTGCCTGAAAAAAATTCACCTTGGCAATCCACAGTACCTTTTATCGTTACTATTAACCTTAGCAATCCACAATGCATTTCTCAAAGAAAAAAAGGGAAACGAATAGCATGTGGAACTAAATTCAAAATATAGTTTTATGCACACCAAAATAAGTGTGGAGACCATAATGCGGAGGGGGATAGAGAGAGAAGGAAAGAGGCTCAGAATGTTCATAGAACCCGTAATAGAATAAGAGGGAGAAAGAAGATGAAAAACTCTCATCCCATATCACCGTTCTTGGAACTGAAAATTTACTTCATGGGTTGCTTACGCATCCAAGTCAATCCATTCACGACACTTTTACAAATATTTAGTGCATGGGGCTGCCATGATTCATCATTGCCTCAAAAAAAAATAAGTTCAAGTTGGGCAGTCATTATAAGTGTATTTATGTAGAGAGAGGGATGAGATTTTTTTTTATCTCCAATGAAGTTTTATGGAAACCAACACCAACACAACCACCACCACCATAAACAGCAACAACAAAAACACCACCGCCGCCACCACCAACACCACACCACCAACAATAACAATAAGTAAAAAATTACTACAAAAGAACTTAGCAGACAACATATTCACCTCTTCTAAGGGATTATGGGTTTGTAAAAACTGAGTGTGGGCACGATACTTAGGCTTCGTTTGGTTCGGCTTATTTGCTCCGGTGAGTTTGGACAAAAACGTCATTGTCATACCAAACATTTTATGCTTATAACTAGTTTCTTTTTTTGATAATGGTAGTAACATTTGTCATACCAAACATACATTCTATGACAATGACGATTTTGTCCAAACTCACCGGAGCAAATAAGCCGATCCAAACGAAGCCTTAGGCTCCGTTTGGCACAGCGGTGCCGGTCGTGAAAGTAGTGGTTATGAACCGTCGTTCATGAACGCCCGACCTCACCTAAAGAACTTCATTCACTTTTATGTTCAAAACTAGTTTTCTTTACTTGGTAGCTATCATAACTGTTATGCCAAACATACATTATATGGTGATAGCGTTTTTGTCTAAACCCCACGGAGCAAAAACGCCCCGCCAAATAGTCTTAAACTGTTAAATGTCAAGTAACCCCCTCACCAGGTGGTGAGGATAAGTGTGGCTAAACCTAAGCCCGGCTGGTTCCCTTGAAGATATAAAGCATGGTCGGATTGCTGATGAGAGGTGATCGCATATGAAGACGTGCTGAACCCTAAGGTTCGTTTCTCCTCTTCATCTTAACATGGTATCAGAGGGATTCTTCCCGTCGACCTGAAGGCTCGTCGTGCCGATCTCGTCGATCGTTCCTGCTGCCGTTTCCGCCGTCGACTCGTGCCGCGATCCCTTGGCGTGCCGATCCCGTCGATCTGGGCTCTGAAGTTCTGGAAGACCATCGACGATCTGCTCGATCTCGCCAACGCCGATCTCTTCGATCTTCCTCGACGACGACGATCTCCTCGATCTTCCTCGACGACGATGATCGTTCTGGAGCCTCGCCCTGCTGCCGTGGTTCTGTCCTGCTGACGACGACCTCCATGCTGCCGTGGTTCTGCCCTGCTGACGTCGATCTCCCTTTGTTCTGCTGCTGCTGCCGCTGCCGTGACCTGAAGGTCCTGCTCCTGCCGTGGTTCTGACATGAAGGTCCTCCTGCTTCTGCTGCTGGTATTCCGTCTGCTTCCTGAGGGTCCTTCGACTTGTGTGCCCGTATGGATGACAACTTGAAAAGTGCAAATGCCTCTGAAGGGGCCGTTAACCAACCCAGACACTACAGTGGAGGGAGTTCTAACATGGACTTCAGTCAAGGTGTTACTCACATTAAACTCAATGGAAGGAATTACCTTCTATGGCTCAGTCTATGAGGATTTTCATTGGGAGCCGTCGAAGACTGGGTTTTCTCACAGGATCCAAGCCGGCTCCCAACAAGACCGATCCCAAATACGAGGAATGGGAAGGTGAGAATCTCACAGTGATTAATTGGCTTGTCAATTCTATGGAACCCAAGATTGCAAGCCACTTTCTATTCTGTGAAACTGCAAAAGAAATGTTGGAACAGATCGAACGAAATTACTCAAAAAAGGACTTAGCGATAATATATCAACTCCAAACTGAACAGATCCACATGGCTGGAATGGGGGACTTCGAAGAATATTATGGCAAGTTGACCCATAAGTGGGCTGAAATTGATCAGTATTCTGCTATTCAGACTATTGAAGACTACAAGACTGAACTCATGCAACGGAGGGTATTTGAGATGCTCTCTGGTCTCCCTCCTGAACTTGAATTCCAGAGGGTTCAGATGTTGGGCCGTGATTCTGTGCCTGATCTAGAGACTGTGGCTCACTATATTAAGGGAGAAGCTAGTCGTATAAACTCCCTTCGTTCAGGTACTCATGTGGGTCATGAGGTGTCCGCCCTTGCTGCTGAACAGAAGAAATGGCATCCTAGAAATATGAGGCAAGAAGACAAGAGTAAAATGAAGTGCCCTCACTGTGGGAAGAAAGGCCATGGGAAAGAGAAATGTTGGGATCTTCACCCTCATTTAATCCCTCTAGGATGGATTCGGGGTTCTGATGGGAAATATGTGAGGCCTCCTACTGCTATGTATGGCCACCTTGATAATTCTGGGTATCTTCAGGCAGAAAACGAGAGTTTGATTAGAGAACTCAAGGCTCTGAAATCCAACTCTGCTGGTGATTTGGCAGGTACAGCCGCTCATGTTCGCTCTACTACTGTGTCCTCTAAAGAACTATCCACCCCTTGGATTATTGACTCGGGGGCTTCCGATCACATGACCGGATCTTCTATGGGAGTCTCCTCTATTTTTCCTACCTCTGGCAGTGTGAAACTCGCTGATGGATCCTCGGCATCTGTGACTGGTAAAGGGGTTATTCATCTTTCTCCCTCTGTCTCTCTCAAGTCTGTGATTATTGTTCCCTCATTTTCTACAAATCTCTTGTCTGTTAGCAGTTTAACTAAACAACTTAACTGCTCTATCACCTTTTTCTCCTCTCATTGTGTGTTTCAGGATCTGGCGAGTGGGAAGACGATTGGTGGTGGACATGAGTCAGGTGAAGTGTATGTCATGGACAACTGTCAGGCTCTTAGTTCTCAGAAAATTACCGACCAGGATCAGTTGAGGCTGTGGCACAAGAGATTTGGGCATGCTAGTTTGAAGACCTTGAAAGCTATTTTTCCGCATTTGCTTAATGTTAAAACTGTTACTTTTGATTGTCAGTCTTGTGAATTTTCAAAGCATTGTAGGACCAACTATGCTCCTAGTTTGAGTCGAAGTTTGAAATGTTTTGATTTGATACATTCCGATGTCTGGACATCTCCTATTTGTTCTTTGAATGGTTTTCAATATTTTGTTTCTTTTATTGATGATCACTCACGCTTTACCTGGGTGTACCTCATGAAAAAGAAGGATGAAGTCTCAAAAATATTTCAGTTGTTCTATCATTATGTGCAGACTCAATTTGGAACTGGAATTAAAATTCTTAGGAGTGACAATGGAGGCGAATATACGTGCAGTGACCTTCAGCTATTTCTGAGAGATCATGGGATTATTTTCCAATCTTTCTGTCTGGGGACTCCTCAACAGAATGGGGTTGCCGAAAGGAAGAATCGTCATATCTTGGAGACCACTTGATGCTTGTTGCAAGAGATGTTCGTCCCTAAGGGACTATGGGATGAAGGAGTTCTCACATCCGTCTATCTTATTAATAGGATGGCTACCGGTACTTTGGGAGGAAAGTACCCCCTACAGATTCTCTGCCCAAATATGCCTCTATTCAACCTTCCTCCTAAGGTGTTTGGGTGCGTCGCCTTTGTCCACATCGTGGGGCCTCATAAGGACAAATTAGGGCCACAATCAATAAAATGTGTCTTTGTGGGATATACTGCCAACCAAAAGGGATATAAGTGTTATTCTCCTACTCTCCGGAGAAGGTTTATATCAAAAGATGTTACTTTTTTCGAGAACACTCCTTATTATTCCAATGAGGGCAAACTCATCACGTTTCAAAAGGAACGTAAAGAAGAAAGTGACATGTTGCCACCTCTTCCTGTTCTTGTTGATATGGCTGCTCCAGAAAGTGTTGATATTCCTGTTATAAAGGAAACCCCAACGAGTGATCTTCGAGTTTACAGAAGAAAAGGGGATCTTCAAGTATATCAAAGAAGGAAAAACATCAAGACTGGACAAGACTGTCACACTCATGCTCCACCACCTACCACCACTCCGCCAGATCCAAGCTACAACACCACTTCAGAGATCCCTTCTGCTCTTCAAATTCAGAGTGGTCGTACTAGATATCCTATGGATAAGTATGTTGGGTATCACTCTATCTCTCACTCATTACAAGTTTATCTTGCTTCTGTTTCCTCTATTCCTATTCCTAACAGTTTTTTAGAGGCTAGCTCAAATTTCCACTGGGTAAAGGCTATGGAGGAGGAGATGAATGCTCTCCAACGTCAAAAGACTTTGGAAATTGTTCCTATTCCTCATGGGCGCCATCTAGTCGGATGCAAATGGATTTATACTACTAAATTTCTTCAAGACGGAACTCTTGATAGGTACAAAGCGAGATTGGTAGCTAAAGGTTTTACTCAGGTTGATGGTGTAGACTTCCAAGAGACCTTTGCTCCAGTTGCTAAATTGAACTCAGTCAGAATACTCCTATCTATTGCTGCTCATAAGTCTTGGACTCTACATCAACTCGATGTTAAAAATGCTTTCCTACATGGTGAATTGGAGGAAGAAATCTATATGACTCCACCTCCTGGTATGGATGTTCCTAAAGGACATGTGTGTCGCCTCAAGAAAGCACTATATGGCCTCAAACAGTCTCCACGTGCCTGGTTTGCCAAGCTAAGTGATAAACTTGTTCATCTGAATTTCAATCGCTGTACTTCAGATCATTCTGTCTTTGTCTACAAAGGGGAGGAATGCACTACTATTCTCGTAGTCTATGTGGATGATATCATTATTACAGGAACGGATGACCTCCACATTACTCGGGTTAAGGAGGAATTAGCGTCCGCTTTTGAAATAAAGGATTTGGGTCTCCTTCGGTACTTTCTTGGAATTGAGATTGCGCGTTCTGCCGGGAAGATTATGATCTCCCAGCGGAAATATGTCTTGGACCTTCTCAATGATGTTGGATATTTGGGAGTCAAACTTGTGGATAGTCCTGTGGACCCTAGTTATGACATTCATAAGGAGACCTCTCCAGATCTTGAGAGGAAGTCTGATTTTCAACGAATTGTGGGGAAATTGATTTATTTGACAATCAGCAGACCTGATATCTCCTTCGCTGTTGGATTGGTTAGTCAATTCATGCACAACCCTAAAGTTCATCACTATCAAGCTGTTCTGCGGATTCTCAAGTATTTAAAAAAGGACCCTGGAAAAAGCATTATCTATCAAAATCATGGCCATCTTAAGGTCCACGGGTACTGTGATGCTGATAGGGCAGGCTCTTCCGTGGACAGAAGATCTACTAGTGGATATACCATCTTTGTTGGTGGCAACCTTATTTCCTGGAGAAGTAAAAAACAAAATGTTGTGGCTCGTTCCTCCACTGAAGCAGAGTACCGTGTCATTGTTGTTACTGCGTGTGAACTGGTTTGGGTTAAATCTATCTTGGGGGAAATGAGATTTCCTGTCATTGAGGCTATGCAACTTCATTGTGATAATCAAGCTGCAATTCATATATCTAACAATCCTGTCTTTCACGAGAGAACAAAGCATATTGAAATTGATTGTCATTTTGTGCGGGACAAAATTCAGGATCAAACTGTGACTATGGTGTTTGTGCCCTCTGAAGATCAACTGGCTGACATGCTCACTAAAGCGGTCTCTGGCAAATCCCTTCATTCCTACTCTCTTAAGCTCGGAATGTTGGATGCTTATGGGGTTAGCTTGAGGGGGGGTGTTAAATGTCAAGTAACCCCCTCACCAGGTGTTGAGGATAAGTGTGGCTAAACCTAAGCCCGGCTGGTTCCCTTGAAGATATAAAGCATGGTCGGATTGCTGATGAGAGGTGATCGCATATGAAGACGTGTTGAACCCTAAGGTTCGTTTCTCCTCTTCATCTTAACATAAACTTCTAGGTGTAAGGAGGTGCATGAATAAACTAAATCAAAGGCGCCTTTTCGGAGTAAGTGATTGATAAAATAAAGTAACTTGAAAAATATTGGCCAAATAAGAGACATAAACCTATGGATGATCAAGTGAGGTAATGAACTCCAATGGAGTATTTTTTGTGCACGAAACTTACAGGGGAGTTTTTTTGTAATTTCAAAAGTAAGAGGGCTGCAACCTGTAGTTATGCTAACTTCCAGGTGAAGATTTGGTAAGTAGGGAGAGATATATGAAATGATAGATGATTTTGAAATGCTTCACAGATTTCAAATCAACAGAGAAAGAAGGCTCAGATGGTTTCCAAAGAATTTCATGAAAGAGAGAGAACTCTTATCCCCAAGCTTGGGTACAAGGTACTTCAAATCCAATAGTTTGCATGGGTTGCCTGGTAAAAATTCACTCCTAGGCCATCCTCAATGCCTTTTATCATTATTATACACATGGAGAATCCATAATTCATCATCACCTTTCTAAAAGAAAAGGAGAAGAAAAAATGAATAGCATGTTGATCTAATTTAAAAATAGAATAGTTTTTTTCGCGCCAAAAAGAGTGTGGAGATAGATGTGTATGAATAACAATGACAAAATAAACTTCCACCACCTGATCTTTGTCCTTCAATATGTAGTAAGTGTATAACAATAATAACAGGCGAAGGATAACTTCTCTCTCCCGTAATGCCTCTAAACCAAAGATAAAAGCAGAAACTTCAAGCATATTTTATCACAAATGTTTGGCGTTGGAAATCAATAACAGTGGCACATGTGACCTAAGAATCCAAGCTCATTCCATCCTCGACACGTTATCAAATATGTAGTGTGTTGCGAACTGCCTCTCCATGATCATTAGTGAAAACAAACAAAATTACAGAGCTTAGTTCATACCACAACACGTTATTACTAAAACATTGTAGATCACTGCGGACATATATATATATAGAGAGAGAGAAACATACACACAAAACCCTGAAAATTTACTCCAAGGGGGGTATTTTTGTGCATGGATGTTATGAAATGTAAACTTACAGGGGAGATTTTTATAATTTCAAAAGTAAGAGAGGTGCAACTTGTAATTATGTTAACTTCCAGAAGAAGTTTTGGTAATAATTCCCATAATATATATATATATATAGAGAGAGAGAGAGAGAGAGAAAGGAGGGAGAAATCTATGAAATGATAGATGATTTCGAAATGCTTCAGAGATTTCAGATCAAGAGAGAAAGACTCAGATGGTTCCAAGGAACTTCATGAAAGAGAGAGAACTCTTATCCCCGAGCTTGGGTACTTCGAATCCAATAGATTGCATGGGTTTCCTGGTAAAAATTCACCCCTAGGCCATCCTCAATGCCTTTTATCATTTTTTTTACACATGGACAATCCATAATTCGCCATCGCCATTCTCAAAGAAAAAAAAGTAAATTAATAGCATGCTGAACTAATTTCAAAATGGAATAGTATTATGCACACCAGAAAAAGTGTGGAGACAATTAGGGGAGTGGGGTTTGAAGGAGGGGGAGGGAAGAGAGAAAGCGAGATGTGAATGAAATAGTGAACACCCATCCTTCATTATGTGTAATTTGGAATTTTTCATATAATGTCTGTCTAACAAATAAGGCTCAGATGGGTACATATTCATACAAAAATGAGAAAATAAACTTGAACTCCAGATCATTGTCCATCAATCTTTTATAATAATTGTAGGAAAAGCTGGAGCTTGTATGTATTACTTGTGTACCCAAATACAAGGAGAGAATACATATTTATAGGAGAGAAGAGATGAGAGAAAATCCTAGACACAATGTGAGACTAAAGGAGAGAGAGAGAGAAATAAATACATAATAAATACAATAATGGGCCTAACTATGGGCCTTTGATATGGGCTTTTCTAACACTCCGCCGCAAGCTGGAGCGTACAAATCGTAGGCGCCAAGCTTGGATAAGCACTGATGATAGAGAGTACTGGACAGTGCCTTTGTGAGGACATCCGCAACCTGTTCAGTACCCGGAACATGCTTCAATACAATCTTCTTCATCTGGACTTTCTCTCGAATGAAGTGGCAGTCTACCTCAATATGTTTCGTTCTCTCATGAAAGACAGGATTCTTGGCTATGTGTATTGCAGCTTGACTGTCACAGAGAAGGAGAGCAGGTGAGGGAAGCTTCATACCAAGATCCGTGAGAAGGCTTTCAAGCCACGTTAGTTCTGATACTACCGATGTCATTGCCCGATATTCTGCTTCAGCTGAAGATCTTGCAACCACTACTTGTTTCTTGCTCCGCCAGGTGATCAAGTGTCCTCCAAAGTAAGTGCAAAAACCACTTGTTGATCGCCGATCATCTATGGAACCAACATAGTCAGCATCTGAATATGCGACTAGGTTTGGAGTTGAAGATGAGGTTTTGTACACAAGGCCTTGACCAGGAGCTGTCTTAAGGTATCGGAGAATTCGTTCAACAGCCTGCAAGTGAGAACTCCGAGGAGCATGCATGTATCGGCTGACAATACCTACAGCAAATGATATATCTGGTCTTGTTACGGTGAGGTAGGTTAATTTTCCGACCAGACGGCGATAATACTCCGGATTTTGCAGCAGATGATCAGTGTCAGATGCCTGAGCAGATATCCTGTGATTGACATCCATTGGAGTGTTGACTGGCTTGCATCCAGAGTAACCCCATCGTGGAGAAGGTCGAGGCAATATTTTCGCTGAGAGAGGACGAGACCATCAGATCGTCTGGCGACTTCTAAACCCAGGAAGTAGTTGAGATTTCCTAGATCTTTTGTCTGAAAGGCCGTGCTGAGATGTTGTTTGACCTTCTGTATCCCGTTGACGTCATCTCCAGAAATGACGATGTCATCCACATAGACTAGCAGAATGACTGTTCCAGTTGGCTGATGGCGAATGAACAGAGAGGAATCTGCCGAGCTCTGTTTGAAACCAAGTACCCGAAGTTCCTTACTGAACTTGTTGAACCAGTTTCGCGGGGATTGTTTGAGACCATACAGTGATTGCAACAGTCGGCATACCAATGACTCCCCCGTGGTCTCAAACCCGGGAGGTTGTTCCATGTACACCGTCTCCTGTAGATCGCCATTGAGGAACGCATTTTTGATGTCCAATTGATAGAGTGGCCATCGTCGATGTACAGCAACCGAGATGAGCACGCGAACGGTGTTCAGTTTCGCCACTGGAGAGAAGGTTTCCTCATAGTCAATGCCATGTTGTTGAGTGTATCCACGAGCGACCAAGCGAGCTTTCAACCGATCAATAGTGCCATTGGGAGCATGTTTGATAACAAAGACCCATTTACAACCAACTGGTTTCTGACCCGGGGGGCGGGGTACCAGAGTCCAGGTTTTGTTTGCCCAGAGAGCTGTCATTTCTTCTTCCATGGCAGCGCGCCAGCCAGGGTGTTGGAGAGCTTCCTGCACTGAGTTAGGAATAGCCACATTAGACAAAGAAGTAGCAAGAGTTTGAAGTGGAGGAGAGAGACGATGCAGGGATACGTAGCTCGCCATTGGATGAGCGGTGGACTCTGTTACCGGATCAGCAGGACTTGGACCACCAGAGGATGAGGACAACTGCGCAGGGGCAACGAGGCGGGAGTTGCGACGGGAATAGACCTGGATAAGAGGTGGCCGGCAAGGAGGCGGAGTAGGGAGTGGTTGTGGTAGAGGTATTGGAGGAGGCGTGTTAACCGGGAGGATGGGTCGCATGACAGGTTGTGGGAGAGTGGGTGATGGAGAATGTGTTGCTGGATCTGGGAAGAATGGCGGGTCTTCCCGGAAGGTTACGTCAGCGGACACCGAAATTTTCCGAGTAAGAGGAGAATAACAGACGTAGCCTTTCTGTGTATGGGAGTAGCCAACAAATATTTGCTTAGTTGCTCTGGGATCTAGTTTATCGGTAGATGGTCCCATGGAGTGAACGTAACACGTGCACCCGAAGATTCGAGGTGTGAGAGGGAATGCATGAGTAGAGTGGGGAAAAGAAGACTGAACGGACTGGCATCGTTGAGTACGGAGGAGGGAAGACGGTTTATAAGGAAGCAGGCGGTAGAGACCGCAAAGTGCCAATAGATCTTAGGAACGTTCATGTGAATCATGATTGAGCGGGCCATATTAAGAAGATGTCGGTTCTTTCGTTCGGCAACACCGTTTTGTTGAGGGGTGTAGGCACATGAGGTCTGATGAATAATCCCGAATTCAGAGCATAAACTCGAAAACTCATTGCCAGTGTATTCTCGAGCGTTATCGGTGCGGAGTGTTTTGACGGTGGTGAAGTGATTGCGGGTTTCAAGGATAAATGCCTTAAACACCCGAGATAATTCAGAGCGTTCGCGAAGTAAGTATAGTCATGTTGTGCGTGAGTAATCATCAATAAAAGTAATGAAATAACGGAATCCAGAAATACTACTAATTTTATAGGGACCCCAGATATCGGAGTGAATAAGATCAAAAGGAGCGGAGCTCCGAGTACAATTTGCAGGAAAGGATGAACGCGGCTGTTTGCCGAAAATACATGATTCACATTGAAAAGCAGGAAGAGATACGTCGGGGAGTGCCTTCTTGAGGATTGGGAGGGGAGCATGGCCAAGCCGCTGATGCCAGTCAGCAGAAGAGACAGAGGAGAGGATGGTGGGTGAATCGTCGAGAAGGTAGAGCCCGTTGCGTAGCTGCACTTTACCAATGGTAGTCCCCGTTCGTCGATCCTGTATCAAAAAAGAAGATCGTGAAAAAGTTACTGAGCAATCCAAATCAGTAGTGAGACGGCTAACAGAGAGTAAGTTAAACGGGGAGTCCGGAACATGGAGTGCCGAGCGGAGAGAAATGGATGGGCTGAGAGATAGGTCATCTGAGCCAGACACAGAGACAGTCGCTCCATTGGCCACAGTGATACACTTCGGATGAGGAGCATCTGAATACGTTGGTGGCTGAAGAGAGGTGATATGATGAGTGGCACCCGAATCCACTATCCAGCGAGGACTAGTGGAGAGACAAACGATACCTGGGCTGGAGACAGAGGCGACCGAGGCAGGTGGAGTCATCATCCCTTGGAGTTGCTGAAACTGTAGGCGGAGAGCCTCAAGATCGGCACGAGAGGCCGAGGAGCTATCTTCAACAACTGCAGCAGTCGGTCGTGGAGGAGGAGGTTTGCCAGTTTTCCGAAAGCAAGTGGACTCATAATGGCCATCACGACCACAGAACGAGCACTTCGGCCGTCCTCGTCCACCACGGCCCCTTCCCCGGTAGGCCGACCGACCTCCTCGGCTAGAAGGAGGAGGAAAGGAAGGAGCTGGGACATTCTGGAGAAGAGCCGGTGAGGAAGGAGCAAGAGCCTCCGGAGGTTGTGATACTTTGAGTAGCATGGAGCAGACAGCCGATAAGGAGGGAGTGGGAGTCGAGGCCAATACTTGTGCTCGAATACTCAAGAGGTGTGGAGGAACACGGGCCATGAGCAGAGCAATGCAGACGGCCTCCCGTTGCGCGCGCTGAGTGGCAAGATCAGGGGTGGGCGGCTGGTGTTGAAGCCATGCTTCGGAGAGAGACTTGACCCGAGCGACAACAGAGGTAATGGATGGTCCACTGGTGTCCAGAGCCTGAAGGTCAGAGATAATGTCGAAGAGACTTTGAAGGCTGTCCTTGCCGGAGTATAACGAGTGGAGCTCGTCCCATATCCCTTTGGCCGTGGGCAGGTACATGACCATTTCATATGGTTGGCCCTCCAAAGAGTTAAGGATCCAGGTCTGGACCCGTCCATCATTTTTGAGCCACTCAGGAGTAGTAGGAGTCGGGGGGTCATCGGTCAAATGAGCCAGAAGTCCCTTGGCCTGGAGGACCCGGCGGATTGAGTGACCCCAAGGAATGAAGTTATTCTTCCCGGAGAGGGAGAGAGTGGTAATCCGCAACTCATCACGGAGCTCACTAGAAGGGTGCTGGTGGACGGTCTCAGTAGGCAAGGGCGAGGAACTCTCAGACGAGCCCATTGTAGCAGTTTGACGGCGGACTGGCGGACAGGGAAGATCAGTCCGCGCGAGAAGACGAAGTGGGCTGGCGGTCTGAGGAGAGCAGTCCGCACGATCAGGAGAGGAGGCCGCCGCGGATAAGAAAGAGACCGGAGCGAGAAGAGAAACAAGGAGACCGGAGCGGTCAAGAGAGAAGGCCGTCGCGGATAGGAGAAGCAGCGCAGAGATCGCTGTGAAGAGTGTGACTTGCGGGTAGAGATAACGACAAAGCACAGACCGCAGCGGCCAGAGATAGAGGTCGCTGCGAGAAGGGTGAGTAGAGATAACGGGCAGACCGCAGCGGTCAGAGATAGAAGGCGTTGTGAGAAGGGGAACCGCGACTATGAGGTAGTCGCCGCGACCAGGAGAGATCGCGAGAACAAAAAGGTCCGCGGATAGCGAACACGGCAAGAAGCAGATTCGCGAATAGGAGAAGGTCGCTGCGACCAGGAGAGATCGCGAGGGAAGTTCAGTGGGTAGAGAACACCGCAAAGAGATCACAGTCCGCCGCGAGAAGAAAGACAGAGCGCGCGAGTGATCGCAGCGGGAAGAGACAGTGACCGCGGAGGTCGCGCGGGCAGGGAGATGAGTGGGCCCCACACTTGTCAGACTGGAAAGCCTATAAAAAGGAGGGGCGGGGCTTGGAGGGAAGGTGGAAGCCACGAGAGAGGTAAGCCACAGAGGAAAGGCGGTTAGGAAAAAAGGAGACCGCAGAGGACAGTGCGGACAGAAAGGAGACTGGCCGCGCGGTCAGAATGGAAGAGCTCGTGAGCGAGCTGGCGGTCTGGAAGGATAGACCGGGAAGCTCGCAGACGGTCAGAGAAATAGAGGCCGCAGATTTCGGATCGTTCGCTCTGATACCATGTAGGAAAAGCTGGAGCTTGTATGTATTACTTGTGTACCCAAATACAAGGAGAGAATACATATTTATAGGAGAGAAGAGAGGAGAGAAAATCCTATACACAATGTGGGACTAAAGGAGAGAGAGAGAAATAAATACATAATAAATACAATAATGGGCCTAACTATGGGCCTTTGATATGGGTTTTTCTAACAATAATAATAAAAATAATAATTACCCAAATCTCTCATGTTAGCTTGCATAAATACAGGTTGACCCCCTCTATCTTTTGAAACTACAAAAACATACCCTGAATTTCAATTTAATCCAGGAGGGTATCATTGTGCATGCATGTCATAAAATGTAAAAACTCAGAGGAAAATTTTAATTCACACATAACACACACACACAAGCAAAATAGGCCATGTATAGTAAGTAAAACACAGAAGGTAGAAATAAAAAGAGGGAAAGAAAAATAATGTATGGATAACCACAATTACTTAGGAGAGAGAGGGAGAGGAACAGAGAGAGGGGGAAATAGATGCTCAAAATGTTCATAGAACCTGTAATAAATAGAGGGACAGAATGAAAAAAAACTCTCATCCCCTTTCACAAGCCTTGGACTGAAAATTGGCTGCATGGGTTGCTTAAGCATCAGAGCTCAAGCCATCCTAGAAGCTTTTACAAATATTCAGCGCATGGGCTGCCCATGATTCCTCATTGCCTCAGAAAAATTAAGTTCAAGCCGGAGTAGCATTATATATGTACGTGTGTATATATAGTTATGGAGGGATTGGGCTTTTTAATCTTCTGTGAAAGTTTTATGAAAACCACCACCACCATCACGACCACCACCAACACAACCACCACCAACACAATCACCACCCTACTAACAATAATAATAAGGAAGAATTTTTAACAGAAGAAGTTAAGGCAGACAACACACTCACCTCTTCATAGTCGGTGTAAGGAAGAGCAAAAAGGACGAAGAAGAGAGAGAGCGCCAACCATCATCCCCATAACCACAAGCCTTCAGTTTTGCATCTTCGAAACGATAAGGGCTTTTGTCTTAGTGAAAACAGAATGTGGGCACAAATTCTGTAACATCTTGAATACGATGAGAGCAGGGAGTGCCTTTGATGTAATAAAGCCCAGAGAAAGACAACTCCAGACATATTTGGGATGCAGAGATTCTTGATGTGAAAACACACACACTAATATCAATATTATGGCAGCTCAAATACGCTGCACTAAATGACTTATGAACAAAAGCCCAAAATACACACAACAAGGATGAATAAAAACAACAGATGCTACAAAGAAAAACATGATACAATATAGGCCTTTTTTATTTCTCGCTATCATTTACCTTATCAAACAATTTTTGAAGAAATATATTGGAACTCATAGGCACATAGATTGGAAGAGTAACAGAAGAGGGATAATGCAAGGTGTATTTCTTATGTTGCAGATAAGAATCAGCAATATGCTCTTTTAGCTAGAAGACTTCTAGAAATGGGCAACTCGTCAATGCCCAAAAAAAGGCATGCATAGTATTTTATAAAGAATGAGCGCCTTATCAAAGGTGCCGGGTTCGAGACCTGGCATCAACAACGCACTGTGCTGAAAAATAGGCCAGAGAGGCGTTGGGGTGCTTGGGCTGCAGCCCGGTAACGGTCCGGCTAGGGTCCCGCTGGATCTCTCAGTAGTGAGTCGGGACCGGGCTGTTACAAAAAAAAATGCACTTTTTATTGTAACAGCCCGGGCCCGACTCACTACTGAGAGATCCAGCGGGACCCTAGCCGGACCGTTACCGGGCTGCAGCCCAAGCACCCCAACGCCTCTCTGGCCTGTTTTTCAGCACAGTGCGTTGTTGATGCCAGGTCTCGAACCCGGCACCCTTGATAAGGCGCTCATTCTACAGCCCTCATCACCAACTGAGCTGGGTCCCGCTGGATCTCTCAGTAGTGAGTCGGGCCCGGGCTGTTACAATCAGCTCAATTGGTGATGAGGAGTGGTTTGAAAACTCCTTATCAAGGAGGTTGCGGGTTCAAGACCCGGCCTCAACAATGCGCCGTTGCTGAGAAATAGTGGCGCGGAGAGGCTTTGGGGTGCTTGGGCTGCAGCCCGGTAGCGGTCTGGCTAAGTCCCGCTGGATCTCGTGTTAACGAGTCGGGCCTGGGTCGTTACAAAAAAAAGTGCACTTTTTATTGTAACAGCCCGGGCCCGACTCACTACTGAGAGATCCAGCGGGACCCTAGCCGGACCGTTACCGGGCTGCAGCCCAAGCACCCCAACACCTCTCTGGCCTGTTTTTCAGCACAGTGCGTTGTTGATGCCAGGTCTCGAACCCGGCACCCTTGATAAGGGGCTCATTCTACAGCCCCCGGTAACGGTCCGGCTAGGGTCCCGCTGGATCTCTCAGTAGTGAGTCGGGCCCGGGCTGTTACCCCCGGCATCCTTGATAAGGCGCTCATTCTACAGCCCTCATCACCAACTGAGCTGCAGCTCAGTTGGTGATGAGGGCTGTAGAATGAGCGCCTTATCAAGGGTGCCGGGTTCGAGACCTGGCATCAACAACGCACTGTGCTGAAAAACAGGCCAGAGAGGCGTTGGGGTGCTTGGGCTGCAGCCCGGTAACGGTCCGGCTAGGGTCCCACTGGATCTCTCAGTAGTGAGTCGGGCCCGGGCTGTTACAATAATGAGCCTAAGACTGAATATTTTTATACAGTACCACTTAACTAAATGAATTGAAAATAAATACATTTAAAAGAATATTAGTCGTTACTTGTATTGTTAATATTTCTTTCAATGCAAGTTGATAATGACAGTTGTATATTTAAATTTCCTCGCTTAGTCTTTTATCTAAAGACTAACCCTTTCTATTCTAAAAAATTTTAGGATCTAAACGTAAAGCAGGATAAAGTGGAACTTTATTGACTATGGTTTAAACGAATAGCAAATAGTTTTGAAGTGACCACTGATCCTAAGGAAAGATGTCAAAGCTTGAAGTGTTCTACTTGTTCAAGGAACTTATAATATAGCTCTTAAAAATAAGATGTACTAGACTTATATATATTTTGTTTTGGACATGTAAAAATATGTAAATGATGTGGAATAAGAATTTCTTTTCTGTACTTTTCTTACAATACTTATCTGTGGCATGTGAAATCATTGTGCACCCTAAATGCTTATTATAAATGAAATGTTTACCGTTACTCTGTGGCGGTTGCGGGACGTTACAGAAAATGGTATCAGAGCCAGGTTTCGTAAGAGCGTTATGCCGTAAATTGTATTGTATAAATGTACAAAATATAAAATGTCATATATCTTGTTTTACATGTCCATAAATTGGAAGCTAATGAATTCCTGCCCCTCAGGAACACGAGTTTACTAGTTGGAGGGCTCGAGCAGAGCCAGAGATATCCGCTGAAAGTGAGACAGGCCAAAGAATAAATCTCCAGGTTGTGGATATGGCACGGGCAATGGCAGAAGCAATCCGGCTAGCAAGGGATACTCCCACAGTATTACCTTTTGTGGACCCTCTGAATCACCCACCACAACGTCAGGTAGACGTTTCACTTAAGCAGTTTCTGGAGTTAAAGCCCCCCACCTTCAGAGGAGGCTTAACTCATAGAAACATAAGACTGGATACTGATGATATAAGCTATTTTTAAAGTCATGCATTGTTCAGGGCAAGAAAGATTGATCTAGTGACGTTCTTATTTGAGGGAGAAGCAAAAAGTTGGTGGAAAGCAGTGATGAGAGGAAAGTTTGCCACCAGGGGAATTACTGAAATCTCTTGGCAGGAATTTGTAGAAGAATTCACGAACTGGTTCGTGCCCGCATCCGAGAAGGGATTATTGCAAGAGAGATTCCTTCGTCTTGTATAGGGTAATCGCAATGTACTTCAGTATAAAGCGGAATTTTCAAACTTAGCATTTTATACGGGATCCCTAGCTCCAACAGAAGCAGAGCGGTGTCGCCGTTTCCAGCAAGGACTCAGAGATAATATTCGTACATATCGGGTACCCTTTGAGCTTACAAATTACAGTAGTCTTGTTGCGAAGGCTCGCTTAACTGAAATTGAAATGGAGAAAACTCAGAAAAGAAGGGAGTTTATGAATAAGAGACCAATAGAAGGGTCAAGTAAGGAATCTTCAGGTAGATCAGGTGGATCGTCATGGAAGAAGAAAAAGTGGTCGCAACCTTCCCCTTCAACTTCAACGGGTAGTGTGACCCAGTCATCTGCAACTAAATGTAAAAAATGTGGAAAAGTGCATAAAGGACAATGCTTATTTGGCACTGGTATTTGTTACATTTGTCGTCAGCCAGGACATCGACAAAATGAATGTCCAAAGAGGCAAGCAAAGGAAGGAAGTTTCAAGGGAGCCCCCAGACTACAACCTCAACGAGTATATCAAATGGGAACCATTAAGGAAGGTGAATAAGTTGCCTCTACTTCAGCACCAGTGGAGCCTAGCTGTGAAGAACAACATATACAGCCTCGTGTATTAAATCTGGGGCAACAAGAAGCTAAGGCTGATGACACTGTCATCACAGGTATGATTTATGCATACAAGCAATTACTGAAGGTTTTATTTGATACTGGGGCAAGTCATTCTTCTGTTTCAACACGTATCTTGAATACCTTACAAGTGCAACCATATTCAACAAATAATATCCATGTAATAATCCCCAACAATCATATAATGACTACACAAATGCGAGCTCGAATGCAAATTCAAATCGATGAAAAAGTTCTGGAAGTAGATTTGGCAGTTTTACCAATTACTGAATATGATATTATTTTGGGTATGGACTGGTTATCGAGATATGAAGTTGTGATTAATTGCAAGACGAAAGAGCTTACAATTAGGTGCCCAGATCAAAGCTTAGTATCATTTAAAGGGTTAACAGAAGTATCAAAAACATTGATCTCAGCCATGAAGGCTTTGAAGACGATCCGTAAGGGATGCGAAGCAATGTTAATTATGATAAAAAAGACAAAAGAAGAAAAGAAAGATATTACCACGGTGCCAGTGGTTCGAGAATTTCTTGGAGTATTTCCCGATGAATTACCAGGAGTGCCTCCAATCAAAGAAGTGGAATTTGAAATTTCTCTTATTGAATGAGCAGCCCAAGTAGCAAAAGCACCGTATCGTATGGCTCCAAAGGAATTAGCCGAGCTGAAATCTCAGTTACAAGAATTATTAGATAAAAACTTTATTCGTCCCAGTTCATCTCCCTGGGGAGCTCCTGTTTTATTTGTGAAAAAGAAGGATGGAACACTTCGTCTTTGCATTGATTATAGAGAGTTGAATAAATTGACAGTAAGAAATAAGTATCCTCTTCCTCGCATCGATGATTTATTTGATCAGCCAGTATACATGACTGTATTCTCAAAAATTGATCTGAGGTCGGGTTATCATCAATTGAAAGTGAAAGAAGAAGATGTACTTAAAAAGGCTTTCAGTACCCGATATGGAGACTTTGAATTCGTAGTTATGTCATTTGGATTGACAAACGCCCCTGCAACGTTTATGGATTTAATTAATCGGGTATTTAAAGAATATCTCGACAAGTGTGTTATTGTTTTTATTGACAACATCTTGATCTATTCCAAAACTGAAGAGGAACATGCACAACATTTGAGATTGGCCTTGCAAATATTAGAAGATCATCAATTATATGTTAAATTTTCTAAGTGTGCATTTTGGTTACGAGAAGTATCCTTTTTAGGACATGTTATTAATGAACAAGGATTAGATGTGGACCCCAGCAAGATTGAAGCTATCATCTAATGGCCACGTCCTACGACCGTAACAGAAGTGAGAAGCTTCCTTGGATTGGCTAGGTATTATAGAAAATTTTGAGGAATTTTTCTAAAATCGCATTACCATTAAGTCAATTGACGAGGAAAAATATATCCTTCCTTTGGAATGAGAATTGTCAGCTTGCTTTTTAAGAATTAAAAGAAAGGTTGACAACTGCCCCTATTTTGGTAATGCCTTCAGGATCATAAGGGTTTCAGATATACAGTGATGCTTCTTATAAAGGTCTTGGGTGTGTTCTAATGCAGCATGAGAAAGTTATTGCTTATGCCTCCAGACAGTTGAATGATGCGGAGAAAAATTATCCAATTCATGATTTAGAATTGGCAGCAGTAGTGTTCACATTGAAAATATGGAGACACTATTTGTATGGAGTCCGATGTGAAATTTTTACTGATCATAAAAACTTGAAGTATATCTTTACACAGAAAGAGTTAAACCTTCGGCAAAGGCATTGGTTAGAATTCATTAAAGACTACGAGATTGATATTCACTATCACCCAGGTAAGGATAATACTGTTGCTGATGCTTTAAGCAGAAAGAGTATGGTCACCTTGTCGGCAATAAATCAGTATAACCAGAGGTTGATTCAAGAATTACAGAGGATGGAAATATCTCTTGTGTCTACTTCAGAAGATAAGCAGTCTCAATTATTTCAAATGCAAATTCAATATCCGATTAAAGAAAGAACGTTGAAGGTAATATCTTAGGATCCATTCTTTGAGCCTTTATTGGAAAAAGTAAAGAATGGAGAATCAAAGAATTTTTCAGAAAAAGAAGGATTATTATTCTTGAATGATAGGTTTTGCATTCCAAATGCGAACAATTTAAGAAATGACATTTTATTTGAAGTGCATAATACACCATATTCTATTCATCATGATCGTACAAAAATGTACCAAGATTTAAAACAAGATTTTTGGTGGTCAGGGATGAAGAAGGATGTAATTACATACATTGCTAAATGTCATACCTGCCAAGGAGTGAAAGCAGAGCATATGAAACCTGGAGGTTATTTGAAATCATTGTCTATTCCAGAATGGAAGTGGGACGACATTGCAATGGACTTTGTGTGGGGTTTACCTCGAAGCAAGCAAGGAAATAATGGTATATGGGTGATTATTGATCGATTGACAAAGAGTGCACACTTCATTGCAGCAAAGCAAGTCGGACCTACTGAAAAATTATTAGACGATTCTATTGATGTTATTGTTAAATTTCATGGAATACCTCGAACAATTGTCTCAGACAGAGATGGTCGATTTACATCGGATACTTGGAAATTTGTGCATAAACGTTTGAGAACAAAATTGTTGTACAACACCGCCTTTCATCCGCAAACAGATGGTCAATTAGAACGTACTATCCAGTTATTAGAAGATCTTTTGAGAATGATTGTCTTGGACTTAAACGGATCATGGGGAAAATATTTATCATTGGCTGAATTTTCCTATAATAACAGCTATCAATCGACAATTCAAATGACTCATTTTGAAGCCTTGTATGGTAGAAAAAGTCGAACTCCTCTTAGTTGGGCAGAAGATGGTGAAAGGAAAATATACAATAGAGAAAGAATAGACAAAATGCAAGAGAAAATCTTATTTATTCAAAAGAGAATGAAAATTGCGCAAGACCGTCAACAGAAGTACTATAATGCACGACATCGGCGGGTAGAATTTAATGTTGGCAACCAAGTATGCATGAAAATTAAACCATTCAAAGGCATCTCGCGACTGCGGAAGATTGGGAAATTAAGTCCACGATACGTAGGACCTTTTCCTATTATTGAACGTATTGGAGAAATGGCTTACAGATTGGAACTGTCAATTGAACTGCAAAATACCCATGACATTTTTCAAGTGTCGTCACTGCGAAGATATATTGTCGATCCAAATAAGATGATCTCCGCTACGGATGTATATATTGAACCTGGTCTATGAAGCCCAACGAAACCCTACCAAATACTTGAATGGCAGACCAAGCGATTGCGGAACAAAGATGTAATTTTGTAAAGGTCTGGTGGAAGGGTCATCCAAAAAGTGAAGCCACGTGGGAGCGAGAAGATCTATTGTGGGACTTATTTCCAACTTTTTAAAGGTACGTCATTTTCGAGGACGAAATTTTTTATAAGAGGGGATGTAATTGTAACACCCAAATCTCAAATGAATGAAATCTTATATAGAATTATGTGTGAGAATAATAAAGTAAAAAAAGCCGTAAAATTGTTCAATCCATCATTTAGTGTATACAGATTAATTACGATGTAAGCGTTAAAATTGATGAAATTGGTGTGCGAATAAAGGACATTGATGAAATTGGCAATTGGTGTGCCCATAGAGAAAATTTATGTGTTAAGAGAGTTAAAGAAGAAAATTGAGTTTTTTTAAAGCAATTGAACCAAAAATAAAACCCAATTTAGGCTTGGGCGGTGGTCTTGAGCGGTGGCGTGAGAGGGTGGACCGGCTCCTTGCGATAAAAAGTAAAACCTAGCCTATTCTCTCGGCAGAATTCACGCACCGTGCGTTTCCAGGGTTGCCTCTCTCGCCCAGCTCCCGCCTCTCGCTGATTGCCCTCTTTCCCCCTCCCTCCTCCGATTTCTCTTCCTCTCTATAGAGAAGAGGTTGGATCGACCCTCTAATACTTGATACTAACCCCTCTGCTCGGTGGTGGCCGGTTTGAAACCCTAGATTTCAACTAAAGAAGGATTTGGGCATCCTCTATAGCAAAGCCCTAATTTCTCTTTTCCTTCCTCACTGTAAGTCATTCTTCTCCTCCTTCCGTTCTCTTTTATGAATTTAGGGAGTAAATTAGTTTGATTTTGAGGAAAAATATTTCAATTTTATTGAAGAACTTATGGTGGCATGAAAATTTTGTTTTTCTTGGAGGAGTGTGAAGAGCCAACCGTACGTTATATGTGAATTTCATTTTCTCTATGTATTAAAGGATGTAAACGTCACCTATGAAATTGTTGGGCTATTGCATAATGAAATTCTGAGTTGGTAAAATAACATGTAGCCTTATGGTGAAACCCTTTTTTAAGTCTATATTCAATTTGTGGCTATTAACTGATGTTGTTGTGATGGATCTTTAATTTCAGAATTTTTATAAGTGTCATTTTAAGGAATGAATGTGTAGTACAAGTAGAGTTTATATGCTGAAAATTAATAGGGCTGAGTTTGGGAATTTTATTAAGGTGTTGAATTGGAATTGCAATCATTAATTCAAAAATTGAATCATGGATTTTTATGCATGTACATTTTGGCTATCCTACGTGTAAAATAATTGGGCTTCTCATGAAGAGATCAATTAGAAATGATGGAGTTTTGATTCTAACCTTATTGGAATTTGTAGGAATTGTGTTTTGGTTATTAGAACATGTTGTGAAACACATGCAAATTGCTTGAAATGCATGTCTAATGAATGAAATTGCTGTTTTTGCATAGGGTAATTACAATTTCAGATATGCCCCTCATGAATCATGATCATTTGTGGATTGCCTTATATTCTATAGTTGATGTACTTCATATTAATGTCAATGATAGTTTCCCTGAAATTGAAGATCTTATATACTTTTGAATACAAAGTAAGAAGAGAATTAGTTGTAGAATTACATGGTTGACCTTTTGATATTGTTAAGGCTTATAATTAAGGATAATGGAAGAAGTAAGATTGATTTAATGTGATAATATGATTCAAGTTGAGGTTTAAGGAGACGATTTAATTTGAGAGTTTAAACACATCCCACATCTAATACCTTCTTAAAAGCCTTCATCACCCTTTAATTCCACTCCATAAAGAATCAAAGAAGCATATTCAATTGATATTTATTTACAGATACAAAGAAGAATGACGTCACCCGATAGACATGAGGATGATCCAAGGAAGGACAAAGGAAAAGAGAAACTCAATGTGAGGGTTTATTTTTTTAATTATGTTCTACTTTCTCATAGTTTCATCAATTAACTTATCTTCGATATAATGTTATTTTTATATGGAAAATTTAAGAACATAAATAGCAATTACTATAACAACATAACACATTGAAACCGTCGATGAAAAAGTTAAGAGTATCTGTAGACTGTTATAAATCCAGTTGTACCGTAAAGGTCTTAAGCGAGTTGTGCGCACTGGATTAAATATTCGGGTCAACTTAGTTGGGTCTTAATAGGCCTTATGCGAGTTGTGCGCACTAAGTTCGACCTAGAATAATGGGCCTAAGACTGAATATTTATATACAGTACCACTTAACTAAATGAATTGAAAATAAATACATTTAAAAGAATATTAGCCGTTACTTGTATTGTAAATATTTCTTTCAATGCAAGTTGATAATGACAGTTGTATATTTAAATTTCCTCGCTTAGTCTTTTATCTAAAGACTAACCCTTTCCATTCTAAAAATTTTTAAGATCTAAACGTAAAGCAGGATAAAGTGGAACTTTATCGACTATGGTTTAAATGAATAGCAAGCAATTTTGAAGTGACCACTGATCCTAAGGAAAGATGTCAAAGCATGAAGTGCTCCACTTGTTAAAGGAACTTATAATATAGCTCTTAAAAATAAGATGTACTAGACTTATATATATGTTGTTTTGGACATGTAAATATGTAAATGATGTGGAATAAGAATTTCTTTTCTGTACTTTTCTTACAATACTTATTTGTGGCATGTGAAATCGTTGTTCACCCTAAATGCTTATTATAAATGAAATGTTTACCGTTACTCTGTGGCGGTTGCGGGCCGTTACATTCTCATCTCTACAACTCTCATTTTTTGCTCATCTATACAACTCTCATTTTTTGCTCATCTCTGCAATTCACTGCCTAACACTCAGAACCATAGAGAGCATCGCTGGTCTACTAGTCAAATGAATACAATTTCATTAAAAAAGTAAATCAAAATACACTTGTATCCTCTGATCATTCAACCTTGGAACTTTAACCATCATCATCAGCAACATAACAGTAATAATAAGAAGCAGCAACAGGCAAATTCCCCCCTCCTATAAATGCTTCTATAACAAACAAAAAGCAGATTCTTCAAGCAAAAAAGATCATGGCTCCGTTTGGCACAGTGTTTTTGCTCCAGTGAGTTTGGACAAAAAAACCACCGTCATAGAATGTATGTTTAGGCATGACAACGGATATAACCTCCATCAAGAAAAGAAAACTAGATTTGAACATAAAAATGAACGTAGTTCCTTAGGTGAGGTCAGGTGTTCACAGACAACAGTTCATAACCAGCACGTTCACGACCGCTACCGCCGTGTCAAACGAAGAAGAATCCAAGCTCGAGCCATCCCCAATGCTGATATTCAGTGTGTTGTGGCATGCCTATCCATAATTCTTTGTTGCCTATCTTGAAAGAAACACAAGAAATTACAAAACCAACAAAGCTTAATTCACAACATATCCATCCTTTTTAAACTAACGATCACAAATATTTAAAGTACTCATTGCGAGAAATATCTTGGTCATCCAACTTAATGACGGAGTCATCCTTCCTTCTTGCACTACTAAATATAAGCTTCATATACTCCGTCCATTTTGAATAAGTATTGCTTGTTGGATATGTTTGTTGAGCTCATCAAAGACAAGTGTAAGGAGATAAGGGCTTAAAGCTAACCTTTGATGTAAGTCAACAGTGATAGAGAATTCTTGTGTTAATCCTCCAGATGTCCTCACTCTCGTCACTGAATTTGTATACATATTTTTGATTACATCAATGTATGATACATTTACACATTTCTTCTCCAAGACTTTCCATAAGACCTCTCTTGGAACCCTATCTTAAGCCTTCTCAAGACATGTACACAAATTCAGTGACGGATAATAATGATATAACAATAATAAGCATTGAGGACAAGCGAGGGATAACTTCAATCTGTAGTATAATAATAATAACAAGCGCAAGATAACTTCTCTCTCCCACAATGCCTCTAATCCAAATGCAATTTTGGAACTTCTCTCTCACACATCCTAAAGCATCATTTTTTGGGAATTTCACAAAATGTCACATTCTTGGAAATTCCTCATCCAATTGCCAAATAAATTAAAGAGGATTCAAATCTAAATTCCACACAAGTTCTCTTTCAAATAGAAAAAGGCTCGGATGTTTCCAAAAAAATCTTCATAGAACAACGAGAAGTCTCATCCTTGAGCTTCAATCTTCAGATCTAACATTGATTGCACGGATTGCCTGATTTAAATTACACGCTTAGGCCGTCCTCAATGATTTTATCAGTTTTATACACATGAATTGTCCATATATCGTCATCGCCTTTCCCAAAGAAAACAAAAAAAAATGAAATTAATAGCATGCAAAACCAATTTGAAAATAGAATAGCTCTGTACTCATGAATAAAATTTTGTAGACCACTAACTGGGAGAGGGGAGATGGAGAGAGAGAGGGGGGAGAGAGTTTAATGTGGACAACCATCCATCATATGGAATCCCAGAGAGATTATTCCTCATAATTTTCGTCCAGGAGAAAAGTGTCAGATGGATACAAATTCATAAAAAAGCAAAACAAAATAAACTTTTATCCACTGATCATTTAAACTTGTATCCTCATGGCTCTGCATTTTCAAAGGATCAGAGTGAAATTTTAACATCTAGTAAGAGAGAGATGCGCAGGTTGTTCTTAGAACTAGTAAAAAGAAGAGAAGAAATTTGATCTAATATGTCTGGTCTTGGAAATCAACAACTGTGCACAAGTCACTTAGGGTCTGTTTGTTTCGGCGGTGAGAGTTGGAGCGGTAGGAATGAGAGCGTTGGCAATGGAGCGGAGGAAATGGAAGAGGGTAACTGTGATCTCAAAAAATGTCAAAATGGAGTTTTGGAGCACAGTGGGGATGAGAATTGGAGGGTTACCAAAAAAAAATTTGGCATTGGTATTTTGACGGATGATGTGGATAATAAAGAGGGATGGAAAAAATACTTTTATCAACTCTATATTGAAGTAAAAGACAATGAATTGAACTTGAAAGAGTTAAGTAACTCGGAGGAGTATAGGAACATAACGTTTTATGGTAAAATTCAAGTATCTGAGTATGGAAATGTCTAGGGAATGAAGGAATTTTGTGGTTTACATATTTTTTCAATAAGATACTGAAGTCAAAGAGAATGTCAGACCAATGGAGAGAAAGTATCTTGGTATCTTTATATAAGAACAAGTGAGACATACAAAATTGTGTTAATTACAGATAAATTAAATTAATGAGTCATACCATGAAACAATGGGAACAAGTAATAGAAAGAAGAGTAAGATGAGAGACTAACATCTCAGAGAATCAATTTGGATTCATGTCAGGGAGGTCGACCATGGAAGCTATACATCTCTTGAGGAGACTCATTGACAACTATCGAGAAAGAAAACAAGATTAGCATATTTTGTTTATCGATCTTGAGAAGGCTTATGGTAGAGTTCCAAGAGAGATCTTATGGAGAGTCTTAGAAAAGAAAGGTGTAAATGTAGCATACATTGACATAATCAAAGAAATGTATACAAATTCAGTGACAAGGGTGAGGACATCTGGAGGATTAACACAAGAATTCCCTATCACTGTTGGCTTACATCAAGGTTCAGCTTTAAGCCCTTACCTCTTTACCCTTATCTTAGATGAGCTCACCAGACATATCCAACAAGCAATACCTTGGTGTTTATTGTTTGCGGATGATATCATTTTGGTCGATGAGACGCGCGGGGGTGTAAACGCAAAATTTGAATCTTGACGAGACACTTTAGAAAAGAAGGGTTTTAGGTTGAGCAGGGCAAAGACGGAGTATATGAAGCTTAAATTTAGCAGTGCAAGAAGAACGGATGACTTAGTTATTAAGTGGTAGACCAAAAAAGATTTGGAATAAAACTATAAGGAAAGACATGATGTACTTAGGCATTAGTGAGATTATGACTAAAGATGGGGTGCAATGGCAACAAAGGATCCATATAGCCGACCCCAATATAGTGGGATAAAGGCATGAAGGTTGTTGTTGGTGGTGGTGGTGTTTCCCCCAAATGGAGATGGAGCAAAATGCCCAAACAAATAGAGCCTTAAGAATCCAAGCTCTAGCCATCCTCAATACTCATATTCACTGTGTTGTGGCATGCCTATCCATAATTCTTCATTGCCTCTCTTGAAAGAAACACAAGAAATAACAACCCAACAGAGCTTAATTTATAACACCACGTCATTACTAAAAGCTTTGTACATCAACGTGGGTGTGTGTAGCATAGCCAGGAGGTATTTTTGCATGCATGTTATGAAATGTAAACTCAAGAGGGATTTTGTAATTTTGCAAACTCTTACGGGAGTGAGAGAGGGAGAGAGATGTGAGCAATTACTTGAAAACTTCCTTGTCGCAAACTTAGGCTGATGTATGGGTCCATTTGGGGAGTGTACCGGCGAGGAGGAACTGGAGGAGCAGGAGAAATATGATTGCGTTCAGGCATTATAAATCAATTTACAACCTATCTAGAGAAACAGAGAAAATAGCAACTAGAAAGCTTCTTCTCCTTCTTCTGTTTTTTTTTTCTTTTTGAGGGGTAGTAACAGAAGGAACTCTCAGGCGCGATCTCTAATCTTCGACCTTCACATCCCAATAATGGTCGCAAGGGTTGCCTGAAAATCCAAGGACTCAGACCATCCTCATGCATTTGCTAGTTAAGGGAACTATTTGAAGCAAATGAAAATTGAAGGGCCTATTTAAAACTAGGCCAAAAGTGAAGTGACCAATTTGGATATTTTGCATATAACAATAATTTTACATAAGAAGAAATATTATTAATGATGAAAAAATTATTAAATATGAAAAATTAAAATGCATAAATAAATTAAAGTAGCAGAGGAAATATTGAAAACAAAAAATAGTCAAACCTATCCTTAATAGGTAGAAAAGATAATAAATATTGAATATAAATACATAAAATATTAAGAGTAATGTTCAGAAAAAGAAAATGCAATCCGATCTAACAGGTTCTCTAAATATAGTATGCACAAATATATATAACAGATGAAGCATTCTTGGAACTTCTCATGCAATTACCAAGAAAATTAAAGAGGATTCAAATCTAAATTCCACACAAGTTCTCTGTCAAATAGAAAAAGGCTCGGATGTTCCCAAAATACTTCATAGAACAGAGAGAAGACTCATCCTTGAGCTTCAATCTTCGGATCTAACAATGATTGCACGGGTTGCCAGATTTAAATTCAACTCTTAGGCCGTCCTAGATGATTTTATCAGTTTTATACACATGAATTGTCCATATATCGTCATCACCTTTCTCAAAGAAAAGAAAAGAAAAGGAAATCCTCAAAGAAAAAAAAAACTAATAGCATGCAAAACCAAATTGAAAATAGAATAGCTCTATGCTCAGAAATTTTTTTGTAGAACACTAAGTGGGGGAGGGGAGCCGGAGAGAGACAGAGGGGGGAGGGGGGAGAGAGTTTGTAACAACCCTACTTTTCATTTAAGTATATAATTTATTTGTCTAGCCGCAGCCCAAGCCCCCCCCCCCCCCCCCCCCCGGTTTAAATCCCGCAAACCGCAAGCGCTCGGTCTAGGTTTTCCTGAATCCTGCTCAAGCCCCGTCTCCCGCTCCTCCCGATTCCGCCTCCTGCACGCTCAACCGCTCCCGATACTCCCTCATGTGGCCGACAACCACCTCCCCTAGGGCTGACGCCTCCTCCCTCCGGCGCCTGCTCCTGCAGTGTCCGACACCGCCTCCTCTTGCTTCCTCGTCGCCTCTTTCTTCTGCTCTGGCCGTTCCTCCAAGAGGTGCCGACAACTCCCTCCTCTTCAAGTGTCGGCAGCCCCTCCTCCCCTTCTTCCTTGAGGCCGTCAGCCTTGTCTCCCCCCTCCAGCAGCGGGGATAGGCCTCCAGTAGTTTTTGCAACCCTCCGACAGCCTTAAATCAACCTCTTCGTCGTCTTGGCCGAGAATTTGCGAGAGGGATGCCTAGGGTTCGCTCGATTCTCCGTCTACACGGATTTAGACCCCGGATATGACTTCCTTTGGGTAAGATTCCTCCTCCTTCGCCTCTATTCCGATTTGCCCTCATTTGCGTATTTTTTTTGCGATTCAAGATTTTTGCTTGATTTATAACCGTCCAATTTCTAGGTTTTTCCTGCTCCCCGGCGTCGTTCGTCGCTCCAATGGGCGGGATCTCTTGAGGACCCTTCCGATTTAGGATTTTCTCCTAGCCTAAAGCGCCGCCAAATCTCCGATTCCCGCGTTGTAATTCCTTCTCCCCTCACTTTCGAGGGAGGTAATTTTCCTAAACATCGTTATTTAAATTCCGCGTCGTAGAATGCATGCGTTAGCGTAATAATTTACGCTGCATTGCTTTTGTTGTGTTTGATCAGGTTTGGATTATGATTTCTGTTTTTGCTTGCGCCGCTTCGCCGCCGCCGTCAGATTTAGCCTCATTTAAGGCAAGTAGAGATCCCTCTCTCTTGCAAACATTGAATTTTATTTAGCCTGACCTGTTCTTATTATTTTATGTTTCACCTTTGAATACACGTTTCATCAAATAAGTTTAGTTTTTGATTGCTTGATTTGTCTTGATAGTAGTCTGAGGCCGATCTGCGTCAAGCTTCAGGTTTTGTGTTTATGTTTCATTTCTTTTACTGTCGGATATTTCTGTTATGTAGTAATTACGATCAGTCATTTTCTCCTGTTTCATGGACAACTGCTAGGCTAAATCATAAAATGTACTAGAATTTGACATGATTTGCATGTTCATTTATCTAAATTGTCATTGGATTTCGATCTGCATCAGGACTTGTATTATAAGTTGTTTTTGCAAAATGCATGTGCACCTGTTTCAAACTATCATATTTTAAAGTTCCGCAATAAATCAATCTATTTTACTTAAAAGTAACTATTTTAAAATTATTTGTAGTACTTCTGCTTCCGCCTTAGCAGACATGTATTTCTTTTCGCCCATGCCTGTGGCATCACGACCCGCCTCGAAGCGCACTCTGACTTTTGTCGAGACGGGGCGTGACAGTTGGTATCAGAGCTAGGAATGTTTCTAAAGATAAAGTATTTTGCAATTATCAAATAATTTAAATATAATCTTATAAATATTTATACACGCTTCATTACTTCACGCACCTTATTATTATCTGTTGTTCGCGGCTGAAACACGCACACACTCACTCATAAGCATAAGTAGTATGCACACGAATGTTAAGGGAGTATGGGCAAACTTAACATTTTTGTGCATATGAATTTCCACTAAGGATATTCACCGCTTGCGAATATTAAATTGTATGGGCGGTTTAATATTTTCAAGTGTGTTGGCATTAGAATCATAATATGCATGACATGTTAAGTGATATAAGCGCTTAACGTGACATGTGCATCCATTCATTGCATTCATATCATAAATTATTGCACAAGTGTGAAGCCAAGAACAACAATAATGATTGCACACGCATGGATTTACTATTTGCTTGACATCGCACATGACTTCAATTTTGCAATTGCATGATCATTACCTAGAGTTTTCCAATGAAAATGCTGTAATTATTACATGAATTATGAAACCGACGGTATGGACTGTATTAAAATCCCTAGTTCGAGTCCCCCGGTATTCGTAATCAGTGCTTCCTGTTCAGCTTGTCTATATATCTCATCTGACTCTCCAGTATCCCCTTCTAGTTAGCTCTTAAGCGTCAACATTGCAAGCAAGTTACCCCTTCGTGCAAAGATTTTTCGCTCCCGAATTCTTGAGTCTTATCTCTCAATTTCGAGCTAAGTGACGCAATTCCTGTGTTCACTGAATCCAATCTTTCGTATCTGGCCATACCCGCAGCCCGCTAAGATCGTAGAGTATCAAGTACGCAAGCTTCGAAAGAAAAAATCATTCTGATGATAACTGTGTTTTGAATGCATGAAAAATCTGAATAATTCTCTTGAGAACTTGAATCTGATATGCGAAGCAAGTATCTGCAAATTTTCTCTTGATCTTGGTAAGTCTCCGCGCTTGTTTTCCTTTCTGTTTCAGCATATTCATAGTTAGCTTTCATATCTTTATCTGCAAACCTTGTTGGAATAAATGGCATCTGAATCTTCGCCATGAGAAGTCTCATTCCGCAAATTCTCAAAAAGTTTCGGGACGAAACTTCCTAAGTAGGGGAGATTGTAACAACCATACTTTTCATTTAAGTATATAATTGATTTTTCTAGCCGCAGCCCAAGCCCCCCCCCCCCCCCCCCCCCGTTTAAATCCCGCAAACCGCAAGCGCTCGGTTTAGGTTTTCCTGAATCCCGCTCCAGCCCCGTCTCCCGCTCCTCCCGATTTCGCCTCTTGCACGCTCAGCCGCTCTCGATACTCCCTCATGTGGCCGGCAACCACCTCCTCTAGGGCTAACGCCTCCTCCCTTCGGCGCCTCCTCCTCTTGCAGTGGCCGACGCCGCCTCCTCTTGCTTCCTCATCGCCTCTTTCTTCTGCTCTGGTCGTTCCTCCAAGAGGTGCCGACAACTTTCTCCTCTTCAAGTGTCGGCAGCCCCTCCTCCCCTTCTTCCTTGAGGCCGTCAGCCTTGTCTCCCCCCTCCAGCAGCGGGGATAGGCCTCCAGTAGTTTTTGCAACCCTCTGGCAGCCTTAAATCCTCCTCTTCGTCGTCTTGGCCGAGAATTTGCAAGAGGGATGCCTAGGGTTCGCTCGATTCTCCCTCTACTCGGATTTAGAGCCCGGATATGACTTCCTTTGGGTAAGATTCCTCCTCCTTCGCCTCTATTCTGATTTGCCCTAATTTGCGTATTTTTTTGCGATTCAAGATTTTTGCTTGATTTATAACCGTCCAATTTCTAGGTTTTTCCTGCTCCCCGGCGCCGTTCGTCGCTCCAATGGGCGGGATCTCTTGATGACCCTTCCGATTTAGGATTTTCTCCTAGCCTAAAGCGCCGCCAAATCTCTGGTTCCCGCGTTGTAATTCCTTCTCCCCTCACTTTCGAGGGAGGTAATTTTCCTAAACCCTCGTTATTTAAATTCCGCATCGTAGAATGCATGTGTTAGCGTAATAATTTATGCTGCATTGCTTTCGTTGTGCTTGATCAGGTTCGGATTATGATTTCTATTTTTGTTTGCGCCGCTTTACCGCCGCCATCAAATTTAGCCTCATTTAAGGCAAGTAGAAATCCCTCTCTTGCAAACATTGAATTTTATTTAGCCTGGCCTGTTCATATTATTTTATGTTTCACCTTTGAATGCACGTTTCATTAAATAAGTTTAGTTTTTGATTGCTTGATTTGTCTTGATAGTAGTCTGAGGCCGATCTGCGTCAAGCTTCAGGTTTTGTGTTTATGTTTCATTTCTTTTACTGTCGGATATTTCTGTTATATAGTAATTACGATCAGCCATTTTCTCCTGTTTCATGGACAACTGCTAGGCTAAATCATATATGTACTAGAATTTGACATGATTTGCATGTTCATTTCTCTGAATTGTCATTGCATTTCGATCTGAATCAGGACTTGTATTATAAGTTGTTTTTGCAAAATGCATGTGCACCTGCTTCAAACTATCATATTTTAAAGCTTCCGCAATAAATCAATCTATTTTACTTAAAAATAACTATTTTAAACTATTTATAGTACTTCAGCTTCCGCCTTAGCAGACATGGATTTCTTTTCGCCCATACCTGTGGCATCACGACCCGCCCCAAAGCGCACTCTGACTTTTGTCGAGACGGGGCATGACAGAGTTTAATGTGAACAACCATCCATCATATGTGCAATACGGAATCCCACAGATTATTCCTCATAATTTTCGTCTAGGGCAGATTATGAACGCGTTGAGCGTTGATTATGAACCGTCGTTCATGAACGCCCGACCTCACCTAAGGAACTTCAACCACTTTTAAGCTCAAAACTAGTTTTCGTTTCTTGATGGCGGTCATAACCGTTGTCATGCCAAACATACATTCTATGACGGTAACGTTTTTATTCAAACTCACCAGAGCAAAAACGCCGCACCAAACAGAGGCCAAGTGGGGGGAGTGAAGCAGGAAAGAGAGGAAGAAGAGAGAGAGAGTTAAAGTGAACAACCATCCATCATTATGAGCAATACGGTATCCCGGAGATTATTTCTCAAAATCTTCAGCCATGGGAGAAGTGTCAGATGGATAAAAATTCATAAAAAACCAAAACAAAATAAACTTCTATCGACTGATCATTTAAACTTGTATCCTCATGGCTCTGCATTTTCAAAGGATCAGAGTGAAATTTTAACATCTAGTAAGAGAGAGATGCTCAGGTTGTTCTTAGAACTAGTAAAAAAAGAGAAGAAATTTCATCTAATATGTTTGGTCTTGGAAATCAACAATGGTGCACAAGTCACTTAGGGTCTGTTTGTTTCAACGGTGAGAGTTGGAGCGGTAAGAATGAGAGCGTTGGCAATGAAGTAGTAGAAATGGAAGGGGGTAATTGTAGTCTCATAAAAAGTCAAAATGGAGTTTTGGAGCGCAGTGGCACTAGGAGTTGGAGGGTTACCAAACAATTTTTTTGGCGTTGGTGTCCCCACCACCCAACGTGAAGGGGAGCCTTGGCGCACCGGTTGAGGTGTTGCCGTGTGACCGGGAGGTCACGGGTTCGAGTCCTGGAAGCAGCCTCTTGCAAAAATGCAAGGTAAGGTTTGCCTACATTTCACCCTTGTGGTGGGACCCTTCCCCGGACCCTCGCGCAGCGGGATGCTTTGTGCACTGGGGTGCCCTTTTTTGGTGTTTCCCCCCAACGCCAAAAAAAAAAGACTTGTTAAACGGGGGAGGGGTAGACCAAAAAAGACTTGGAATGAAACTACAAGGAAAGATATGATGTACTTAGGTATTAATGAGGCTATGATTAAAGATAGGGCGCAATGGCGACAAAGGATCCATATAGCCGACCCCACTATGGTGGGATAAAGGCTTGAGTGTTGTTGTTGTTGGTGGTGGTGTTTCCCCCCAACGCCAAAATGCAAGGTAAGGTTTGCCTGCATTTCACCCTTGTGGTGGGACCCTTCCCCGGACCCTCGCTGCGTGGGGATGCTTTGTGCACCGGGCTGCCCTTTGGTGTTTTCCCCCAACGGAGATGGAGCAAAAACGCCAAAACAAACAGAGCCTTAAGAATCCAAGCTCGAGTCATCCTCAGTGCTCATATTCAGTGTGTGCCTATCATAATTCTTCATTGCCTCTCTTGAAAGAAACAGAAAAGAAATTACAACCCAGCAGACTAATTCATAACACAACACATCTTTACTATAAGCTTTGTACATCAATGTGTGTATGTATATAGCATAGCCAGGAGGTATTTTTTTGCATGCATGTTATGAAATGTAAACTCAGAAGGGATGTCATTGATATTTCAAAAGATAGAGAGGTGCAATATGTAATTTTGCAAACTCATAAGGGAGGTTTGAGTAATATATATATAGGAATAATTACCAAAACTTCCCCTGAAAGTTAGCAACATTACAGGTATTACCCCTCTTATTTTTGAAATTACAATAACCTACCCTAAAGTTTACATTTCAAAACATCCATGTACAAAAATACCCCCTCGGAGTAATTTTTCAGGTGGGGCTTTTTGTGCATGGATGTTATGAAATGTACTCTTCCAAGAGAGGTTTTTGTAATTTCAAAAGAGGGGTGCAACTGGTAATTTAGCAAACTTAGATAGGAAGTCCCGATAAATTTCCCTATATATATACACACACACACACACATAATTTTTAGAGAGAAAACCAGTTTTCTCTCTAAGCTCAGAAAACCGCAATCATAGCCGTCCCATCTCATCGGATATGTATTCAAGATTGCAGTACGATGGGCTCGGACGGCTATGATTGCGGTTTAATGAGCTTAGGGAGAAAACTGGTTTTCTCTCTAAAATTATATATATATAAAGAGAGAGAGAGAGAGAGAGAGAGAGAGAGAGAGAGAGAGAGAGAGAGAGAGATCATGATCCATCATTCCTATAATAATGAATTTTTTCCAGAAAACTGAATTCCACCCACTTTTTGTAAACACCTGTGTTCTTGAAGAAGTGAAAAACAGACTGCAGTTGCCCGTGGACATAGCCCATTTTGAGGTGAACCACATAAATTTGTGTCTTGTGTTGTTGATTTTTAATTTAATTTTTTCATTCTACTCTCGTTTTCGTAACAAAAAGGGTTCAAATCAAAATTTGATATAGGATTTCTTCCCCCACAAAGAAACGCTCTGGTTTCCAAATTCTTCCGTGAAGAGGTATAACTCTCATTCATTGATATCCAGCCATTCCAATTTCAACCATGATAGTATGGGTTGCCTAATGAGAATCCAAGCACTTGGCCATCCTCAATACCATTACCATTGCACCTTAAGCATTGACAATAAATCAGAAACACAACTTAGGTTTTCTTCCTCATCCAAACTCCAATACTGGGAAACAATTGGCATTTGGCACTTTACAAAAAAGGTAAAGAAGGATACTTGATATTTTGTGATTGTTCATCAACTCAGTAAAAAAACTTAACTCCAAGTTATTTCAAAATAAGACAGCACGGAATATCGATATTATAGTAAACAGTAAGAAAAAGAAATATATGCCAATAAAAGGAAAGCATCAAAATTTAATATAGGATTTCTTCCGCACCAAGAAAGGCTCCGATAGTTTCCATAATCTTCAATGAAGAGATACAACTCCCATTCATAGAGCTCCGGCCATTCCAATTTCCCAGCTATGATGGCGCTGGTTGCCTGATGTAAATTCACGCATCAGGCCATCCACAATGCAATTACCATTGGGCATGGTCTATCCATGATTCGTCATTGCCTTTCTCAAAAGGCAACATTCCGAACTCCCAACAAAACAAGTAATGCTACACTTCTCAGGAAGTTGCCTAGACCCCTGATCAAGGAAAAAAATTTAGGTGCGTTTCTCTTACCTAAGATCACAGTGCTCGCGCGCATCAAACCGTTGGTTCTCCGTAATTGATCGAAATACTGTCGTATTTGTCAATTAAAAATATTGTCAGTATTCCACGAAAACAGCTCCGTTGTAGGATGCCTGATCATAAGATAGCCTAGTAAGCAATAGATGGAAAGCCTTGTTTCTCAGTTTAACAGAAGGAACTCTCAAGAGCGATATTTGCAATCTACTCATCATCGCCCATATTTACAGGATGCTATAAGCACACCGATATTTAGAGCAATGTTATAAGCACACCGATATTTAGAGCAATGTTATAAGCACTTAGAGCAATGATATAACCACACCGATATTTAGAGCAATGATATAACCACACCATGTGCTCTGAATGTCAAAGTGCTTCACCAATGCTCATAAATCTGAATGAAGCATGGTTATGTGCACATAAATCAAAATGGATTCATGGGTCTGCCCTCTCTGATGTCTTTGGCTTTGATTTGAGGGCATGATTCCGCAGCAAACACGACGGTATATGGGGCCACTATTTTAGTGGTACTCTGTGAGCAGCCACTTTGTGCATTTATTGTCAAAGGTCAGGTCTTTCTCCTCTGAGAGAAGCCACTTTGTGCATAGTGCCAAAGGTTAGGTATGTTTCCAATCTTCCCCCGCCCATATCCCCAATGATTGGAGACTATATGGGTTCTGTAGTTGTTGTTGATAACCACACCGATATTTAGAGCAATGCTATAACCACACCGATATTTAGAGCAATGTTATAAGCACACTGATATTTAGAGCAATGTTATAAGCACACTAATATTTAGAGCAATGTTATTAGCACACCGATATTTGCAATCTACTCATCATCCCCAAATTTAAAGGTGTAAGAAAGAGCCAAAGCTTGTATATTCCTTTCTGTGTGTCTAATACAATGTATGAATACATATATATAGGAGGGAGAAAGAGAGAGGAAATCCTTATACATGATGTGGGACTAAAGAGAAGAGAGAGAGAAACAAGAAAAGAGGCTCCAATATGGGCCTTTACATGGGCTTTTCTAACACTCCCCCGCAAGCTGGAGCGTACAAGTCGTAGGCACCCAGCTTGGACAGGAATTGATAGAATAAGATACTTGATAGGGCCTTGGTGAGAATATCAACAACTTGGTCAGTACCCGGAACGTGCCTTACTGAACTTATCAAACCATGCCCGGGGGGATTGTTTGAGACCATAAATGGATTTCTTAAGGTGACATACGCGGGACTCCCCCGTGGTCTCAAACTCGGGAGGTTGTTGCATGTATACTTTTTCTTGTAGGTCACCATTTAGAAACGCATTCTTGATATCCAGCTGATGGATAGGCCATTGGTGATGCACAACCACGGAGAGAAGGCCATAAACTGTGTTGAGCTTGGCCACCGGAGGGAACGTTTCCTCATAATCGAGACCTTGTTGTTGAGTAAAGCCCCGAGCCACCAGGCGGGCTTTAAGACGGTCAATTGTCCCGTTAGGAGCATGTTTGATGACAAAGACCCATTTGCAACCAACTCCCATGTCTGGTTAGCCCAGAGAGCTGTCATTTCGTCGTCCATGGCTGTCCGCCAGCCTGGATGTTGGAGAGCCTCCTGCATAGAGTTAGGTATAGAAATAGAGGATAATGAAGTAGCGAATGTTTGAAGTTGTGGGGAGAGGCGATGTAAGGATACATAATTCGCCAAGGGATGAGCGGTGGAGGCCGGTGCCGGATCAGCAGAGCGCAAAGTGTCAGAGGTCGAAGCCGACTGCATTGGGGCAACGGAGCGAGGAGGGCGAGAGTGTAAACACAGAGAAGAGGTGGTTTCGGGAGAGCGGGAGCAGGTTCAGGAAGGAGTAGTGGTAGAGGGGTGGTAACTGGGATGACAGGTCGTGGGAAGGATGGTGGTGGAAGAGGTGTGGTTATTTCGGAGAAGAAAGGTTGGTCTTCCTGGAAGGTAACATCTGCAGAAACAGACACTTTTCAGGTAGTAGGAGAATAGCAAACATAGCCTTTCTGAGTACGAGAATAGCCAACGAATATGTGTTTGGCTGCTCGGGGATCCAACTTGTCCTTGGACGGGCCAAGTAGGTGAACGTAGCAGGTACAACCAAATATCCGGGGTGTGAGAGAGAATGCCGGAGTGGAAGGGAAAACGAGGCTAAACGGAGTAACATTTTGGAGGACGGAGGAAGGGAGACGGTTAATGAGATAACATGCTGTGGACAGAGCGAAGTTCCAATAGGTTTTGGGTACCTGCATCTGGATCATGAGAGATCGAGCAACATCGAGGAGATGTCTATTTTTCCGTCCAGCTACGCCGTTTTGTTGTGGAGTATAGGCACATGATGTCTAGTGAATTATCCCAAATTCCGACCAAAGATTAGCAAATTCGTGACTCGTATATTCACGAGCATTATCTGTCCGGAGTGTTTTTATATTTGTGAAAAACTGCGTGCGAATCTCAAGGACGAAAACCTGAAACACACAAGGAAGCTCAGAACGATCACGAAGTAAATATAACCAAGTAGTGCGAGAATAATCATCAATAAAAGTGATAAAATATCGATACCCAGAAATACTAGTGATTTTGTACGGGCCCCAAACATCGGAATGTACTAAAACAAAAGGAGCAGAGCTCCGAGTACAATGAGGTGGAAAGGAGGAACGATGTTGTTTGCCTAGAATACATGATTCACACTTAAAAGCAGAAAGGGAGATATCGGGGAGAGCCTTCTGAAGGACTGGAAGAGGGGCATGCCCAAGACGCCGATGCCAATCAACGGAGGAGACTGAGGAGAGGATGGTAGGAGAAACATCAAGGAGGTAGAGCCCGTTTTGCAGTCGTCCCTTACCAATGATATTCTGCGTCCGTAGATCCTGCATCAGAAAAGAGGAAGAGGTGAATGTTACTGAGCAATTTAAATCGGTAGTAAGACGACTAACAAAGAGTAAATTAAACGGGGAACGCGAAACATGAAGAGCCGAGCGTAGAGAGAGAGAAGAATTGAGAGGGATATCGGCAGAGCCGGAGACGGGAACAGTGTCGCCATTGGCTACTGTGATGTACTTAGGATGAGGAGCATCCAAATAGTGATGTGGTGGTAGCGAGGTAATATGGTGGGTAGCACCTGAATCCACTATCCAGCACGGACTAGTGGAGAGACAAGCGATACCTTCATTGGAGATGGAGGCGACGGAGGCAGGTGGGTGGCTAAGCATTCCTTGAAGTTGCTGGAGCTGGAGGCGAACTGCATCAAGATCAGCACGAGTGGCAGAGGGATTGTCAGCGGCAATATGAACAGTTGGATGAGGAGGACGACCATGCTTGCGGTAGCAGGTCGCCTCAAGATGGCCATCCTTTCCGCAGAACGTACACTTAGGATGTGGTTGGCCTCCGCTACCCCCGCCCCGGGAGCCTGTCCGTCCTCCACAAGTAGTGGGCGGGAGAGGTAATAATGATGCAGACGAGTGCTGGAGAAGGACCGGTGAGGGAGGTCCAATAGTATCCGGAGGTGGTGAGACTTTAAGCAACATGGAGCACACATCTGATAATGACGGGGTTGTGGCCGATGAGAGGATCTGTGCCCGAATACTCTGAAGGTGAAGCGGGACACGCGCCATCATCATGGCAATACACACAACCTCTTTTTGAGCCCGCTGAGCTGCTAGATCCGTAGTAGAGGGTTGATGTTGTATCCAAGCTTCTGCGGGAGTCTTGGCCCGAGCAACAAAGGAGGTTAAGTCAGCCCCCCGCCAGTGTCAAGGTTTTGAAGCTCGGTAATTATGTCATACAAGTGTTGAAGGCTATCCTTGCCGGAGTATAAGGAATGGAGTTCCTCCCACATTGCCATGGCCGTCTCGTGATACATGGTCATGCGGTAAGGTTCGACATCCAGTGAGTTGAGAAGCCATGTCTGAACCCGTCCATCGTTACGCAACCAGTCATCAGTAGAAACAGAAGGGGGGTCCCTAGTGAGATGAGACAAAAGTCCCTTGGACTGAAGAACACGTCGGACAGAGTACACCCACTCGACGAAGTTTTTCTTCCCAATCAGGGAGATGGTGGTGATTCTTAGTTCGTCGCGCAGTTCAGGGTTGGGAAGTAAGCTGGCTGCAGGAGAGGTAGTTGTCTGTCCTTCTAGATGCACGGTCTGATCACTGGAGGATCCCATTTCAAAGAGGTCGGCAAGGCTGAGAGGATCTCTGCGAAAGAGGAGCTCGCTGCTGGAGACCGCTTGAGGGAGATCGCAGCTGGAGGTCGCTGGAGGGCAGGCTGCGGGGAGGAGCTCGCTTGATGGAGATCGCTACAGGAGATCGCTGGAGGGAAGACTGCAGGGAGGAGATCGCACGACCTCAAGGAGCTCGACAGTCCTATGGAGGCGAGCTCGACAGTGAACAGGAGACCGGTCGATGAGACCGCAGGAGAGGGAGAGGGAGATCGGTCGATGAGGCCGATTGGGAGTAGGAGAGGGAGAACGGTCGATGAGACCGCAGGAGGAGCTCGCTGCGAGGAGATCGCTGGAGGGAAGACTGCAAGGAGGAGGTCGCACGACCTCAAGGAGCTCGACAGTCCAATGGAGGCGAGCTCGACAGTGAACCTGCGAACAGGAGACCGGTCGATGAGACCGCAGGAGACGGAGAGGGAGATCGGTCGATGAGGCCAATTGGGAGGAGCAGGAGAGGGAGAACGGTAGACCGCGGCGAGGAGATCGTTGCGAGGAGGAGCATGGGAGACCGCGGCGAGGAGATCGTTGGGAGGAGGAGCTCGGGAGATGCGGGTCGCACGTGTCAGGGAGGAGAAGGCTATAAGCAAGCCAAAGATGGGAGGAAGCTGGAAGAAGCAGAGCTGGTAGCAGGGGGAGCGGTCTCAGAAAATGAGACCGCGAGAGCTCGTCAAGGGGGGGGGGTCAAAAAAAAGGAGACCGCAATTTTTGGACCGATGGCTCTGATACCATGTAAGAAAGAGCCAAAGCTTGTATATTCCTTTCTGTGTGTCTAATACAATTTATGAATACATATATATAGGAGGGAGAAAGAGAGAGGAAATCCTTATGCATGATGTGGGACAAAAGAGAAGAGAGAGAGAAACAAGAAAAGAGGCTCCAATATAGGCCTTTACATGGGCTTTTCTAACAAAAGGATATTAGAAAAAAGGAACTCTAAAAAGCGATCTCTAATCTTCGGCCTTCGAATCCCAGAAATGGTCACATGGGTTGCCTGAGAATCCAAAGACTCAGACCATCCTCACGCATTTGCCAGTTTTCAGTGCGTGGCCATCAATGATCTAAGAGATGCCAAGAGAAACCTAAAGTAGAAGGAACTTATTTCTCACACAGCAGCAACATTCCCACCTCCTCTGTAGAGAAGGATAGAGAGAGCTAGAGAGAAAGAGAGCGTGCGGGAGTGAGAGAAGGAGGGAGATGCGAGCAATTACTTGAAAACTTCCTTGTCACAAACATAGGCTGATGCATGGGTCCATTTTGAAATATGATTGCGTTCAAGGCATTATAAACCAAGTTACAACCTATCAAGAGAAACAGAGAAAATAGCAACAACTAGAAAACTTCTTCTTCTTCTCCTTCTTCTTCTTCTTCTTCTTCTGTTTTTTCCTTTTTGAGGGGTAGTAACAGAAGGAACTCTCAGGTGCAATCTCTAATCTTCGACTTTCAAATCCCAATAATGGCCGGATGGGTTGCCTAAAAATCCAAGGACTCAGACCATCCTCGTGCATTTGCCAGTTAAGGGAACTATTTGAAGCAAATGAAAATTGAATGGCCTATTTAAAACTAGGCCAAAAGTGAAGGGACCAATTTGGATATTTTGCCTATAAGGACAATAATTTTACATAAGAAATATTATTAATTATGAAAAAATTATCAAATATGAAAAATTAAAATGCATAAATAAATTAAAGTAGCAGAAGAAATATTGGAAACAAAAAATAGTCAAACCTATCCTTAATAGGTAGAAAAGATATAAAATACTGAATATAAATACATAAAATATTAAGAGTAATGTTCGGAAAAAGAAAATGCAATCCGATCTAACAGGTTCTCTAAATATAGTATACACAAATATATAGAACAGATGAAGCATTCTAGGAACTTCTCATGCAATTACCAAGAAAATTAAAGAGGATTCAAATCTAAATTCCACACAAGTTCTCTGTCAAATAGAAAAAGGCTCGGGTATTTCCAAAAAAACTTCATAGAACAGAGAGAAGTCTCATCCTTGATCTTCAATCTTCGGATCTAACAATGATTGCACGGGTTGCCTGATTTAAATTCAACTCTTAGGCCGTCCTCGATGCTTTTATCAGACTTATACACATGAATTGTCCATATGTCGTCATCGCCTTTCTCAAAGAAAAGGAAATCCTCAAAGAAAACAAAAAAAAACTAATAGCTTGCAAAACCAAATTGAAAATAGAATAGCTCTATGCACAGAAAAAATTTTTTGGAGAACACTAAGTGGGAGAGCGGAGCAGGAGAGAAACAGAGGGGGGGGGGAGGGGGAGAGAGAGAGTTTAATGTGAACAACCATCCATCATATGTGCAATACGGAATCCCATAGATTATTCCTCATAATTTTCGTCTAGGACAGATTATGAAAGCGTTGAGCGTTGATTATGAACCGTCGTTCATGAACGCCCGACCTCACCTAAGGAACTTCAACCACTTTTAAGCTCAAAACTAGTTTTCTTTTCTTGATGGCGGTCATAACCGTTGTCATGCCAAACATACATTCTATGACGGTAACGTTTTTATTCAAACTCACCGGAGCCAAGTGGGGGGAGTGAAGCAGGAAAGAGATAGAGGAAGAGAGAGAGAGAGAGTTAAAGTGAACAACCATCCATCATTATGAGCAATATGGAATCCCAGAGATTATTTCTCAAAATCTTCAGCCATGCGAGAGTGTCAGATGGATACAAATTCATAAAAAAGCAAAACAAAATAAACTTCTATCGACTGATCATTTAAACTTGTATCATCATGGCTCTGCATTTTCAAAGAATCAGAGTGAAATTTTAACATCTAGTAAGAGAGAGATGCGCAGGTTGTTCTTAGAACTAGTAAAAAGAAGAGGAGAAGAAATTTCATCTAATATGTTTGGTCTTGAAAATCAACAATGGTGCACAAGTCACTTAGGGTCTGTTTGTTTCAGCGGTGAGAGTTGGTGCGGTAGGAATGAGAGCGTTGGCAATGAAGTAGTAGAAATGGAAGGGGGTAACAGTAGTCTCAAAAAAAGTCAAAATGGAGTTTTGGAGCACAGTGACAGTAGGAGTTGGAGGGTTACCAAACAATTTTTTGGGTGTTGGTGTTTCCCCCCAACGCCAAAATGCAAGGTAAGGTTTGCCTGCATTTCACCCTTGTGGTGGGACCCTTCCCCGGACCCTCGCTGCGTGGGGATGCTTTGTGCACCGGGCTGCCCTTTGGTGTTTCCCCCCAATGGAGATGGAGCAAAAACGACCAAACAAGCAGAGACTTAAGAATCCAAGTTCGAGCCATCCTCAATGCTCATATTCAGTGTGAGCCTATCGTAATTCTTTATTGCCAACAGAAAAGAAATTACAACCCAGCAGAGCCTAATTCATAGTACAACACATCATTACCATAAGCTGTACATCAATGTGTTATGTGTGTATGTATATAGCATAGCCAGGAGATATTTTTTTGCATGCATGTTATGAAATGTAAACTCAAAAGGGATGTCATTGAAATTTCAAAAGATAGAGAGGTGCAATATGTAATTTTGTAAACTCATAATGGAGGTTTGAGTAATATATATATATAGGAATAATTACCAAAACTTCCCCTGAAAGTTAGCATAATTACAAGTTGCACCCCTCTTATTTTTGAAATTACAATAACCTCCCCTGATGTTTACATTTCAAAACATCCATGTACAAAAATACCCCCTCGGAGTATGTACTCTTCCAAGAGAGGTTTTTGTAGATTCAAAAGAGGGGTGCAACTGGTAATTTAGCAAACTTAGATAGGAAGTCCCAATAAATTGCCATCCTCTATGCATTCAACACACTAGCACAGGATCCTCTCCATTTCAACAGTCCAGATCTATTTATGGCTGATCCGACGAGTTCACTAATCTGATCTTATTTTATTTGGCAACATCTAGAAAGCATTATAAATCAAGTGGAGGAGAAGGCGAAATATGATTACGTGCAGGCATTATAAATCAAGTTTCAACCCATCCAGAGCAACAGAGAAAATAGCAACATCTACAAAGCTTCTTCTTTTCCTTTTTAAGGGATAGTAACAGAAGGAACTCTCAAGCGCGATCTCTAATCTTCGGCCTTCAGATATCAATAATGGTTGCATGGGTTGCCTGAGAATCCGAAGTCTCTGACCATCCTCACGCATTTGCCATTTTCTTGAATGAGGCCATCAATGATTTAAAAGGAGAGTTGATATTAGCAGTCCGGAACTGGCTATTCGCAGTCCATCGCTATTCTTAGTCCATAAATTTTATTGTAGTCCAAAATTATATTTGCACCTCACTCCCATCCTGAATAAGCGAAACACTTTGCTGAATTATTAAGCAATAGAAGCCTAGAGAAACATCTTAAAGACTCTAAAACATTTAAATACCTAGCAGGAAAACAAGTTAAATGACATGCATAGAGGAATTAACTCTAAACCAAGTTAAATGGCATGCAAACCCTCCTCTAACCAGAAAACTGACTACTTTTTTGGGAATTTCGCTGGATAATTTTCTTCTTTTTTGAAGAAGCTGAATCTAAGAGGGGGAAAGACGACGCGACCGATAGAACTACGGCTAGTGTTTAGGCAACGAGAGAAAAGAGATGGAGAGGAGGTTATTCAATGGGGTCCGATTAGCGAGAATTGAACTAGGCCATCCTCAATACCATTACCATTACCAATGCACCTTAAGCATTGACAATAAATCAGAAACACAACTTAGGTTTTCTTCCTCATCCAAACTCCAATACTGGGAAATAATTGGCATTTGGCCCTTTAAAAAAAAGGTAAAGGATATTTGATATTTTGTGATTGTTAATCAACTCAGTAAAAAAAAATTAACTCCAAGTTATTTCAAAATAAGAGAGCACGGAATATCAATATTATAGTAAACAGTAAGAAAAAGAAATATATGTCAATAAAACGAAAGCATCAAAATTTAATATAGGATTTCTTCCGCACAAAGAAAGGCTCCGATAGTTTCCATAATATTCAATGATGAGATAAAACTCCCATTCGTAGAGCTACGGCCATTCCAATTTCCCAACTATGATGGCGCCGGTTGCCTGAGGCAAATCCACGCGTCAAGCCATCCTCAATGCCATTACCATTGGGCATGGTCTATCCATGATTCGTCATCGCCTTTCTCAAAAGGCAACATTCCGAACTCCCAACAAAACAAGTAATGCTACACTTCTCACGAAGTTGCCTAGACCCCTGATCGAGGAAAAAAATTTAGGTGTGTTTCTCTCACCTAAGATCGCAGTGCTCACGCGCATCAAACCGCTGGTTCTCCATGATTGATCAAACTACCGTCGTATTTATCAATTAAAAATACTACCAGTATTCCGCAAAAACAGCTTCGTAGTATTTAATCTCCCACCTAAAACTAGGTGGGAGAACGCACATATACATTTCTCCTGATCGAGAGGATATAGAAAGAGAGATAATGTGAATGAAATAAAAAAAGGGCAGCCCGGTGCACAAAGCATCCCCGTGCAGCGAGGGTCCAGGGAAGTGTCCCACCACAAGGGAGTAATGTAGGCAAACCTTACCCAGCATTTTTTGCAAGAGGCTGCTTCTAGGACTCGAACCCGTGACCTCAAGGTCACCCGGCAACACCTTAACAATGCACCAAATTTAATAATAATAATAATATATAATGGATGGACGGAGAGGGAAGCAAATGGACAGAAAAAGAATCAGGGTAGAGAACTAAAGGCTCAGTTGACTTCCAGCGTCCTTCCTACAATAGTAGTTGAACGGGTTGCTTGAGAAGCATCTTCCCATGCCATCCTCAATATCAACTACATAGTAGGAAAAATTCCATCTTCATTTCATTTCAGGCTATCATTCATCATCGCCTAGATAATGTGGATGAAATGATGCAATAAAATCAATCATTGCCTGAAGTAGAGAATTAATTCAAAGGATTTAAAAAAAAATCAAGCTAGCTAAAATTCAGATAACTATCATTTTCACTCATCAATAAAAGAAATTTCAAGCTAGCCAAATGCTTCTCAAATTCAGTAAATCCCTGCTAGTCTTTCTTTTTAATTGGTTTCAGAACCATAAGATAGCCTAGTAAACAGTAGATGGTGTTGGAATAATGATTCAATTCTATTCATTAGGAGGAGAACACCATACATATAGAAGACTACAATGCTAATAGCACACCAGGAGAAATAAAAAAGAAAAATAAAACATTAAATATGCTAACACTCCCCCTCAAGTTGGGTGAGTGATGTTAATCATGCCCAACTTGTTCAATCCTTTGGTGAGAATGTCCGCGAGTTGCCCGTTGGAAGGCACAAAAGGAGTACATATGATTCCTTTTTCAATCTTCTCCTGGATAAAGTGTCTATCCACCTCGATGTGTTTTGTCCGATCATGTTGAACAGGATTGTGTGCAATACTGATGGCTGACTTATTGTCACAATACAAACGGATAGGTCCGTCTTCAACTAGACCAAGGTCGCTCATTAAGGCCCGAAGCCATAAGCCTTCACATACTCCATGAGCCATAGCTCTGAACTCAGCCTCAGCACTAGATCGTGCCACAACCTGTTGTTTTTTGCTCCTCCAAGTAACAAGGTTGCCACCAACAAGAGAGCAATATCCAGAGGTGGATCGCCTATCATCCACTGACCCGGCCCAATCCGCATCAGTATAGACCTCAATCTTTAGGTTGGAACTCGGGGAAAACAGGATTCCCCTTCCAAATGAAGATTTGAGGTACCTAAGAATTCTAAGAGCAGCATCCATGTGTCGGGTCTTTGGAGCATGCATGTACTGACTCACAACACTCACCGCATAAGAGATATCCGGACGAGTATGAGATAGATAAATCAGCCTCCCCACTAGCCTTTGGAACCCCGAGATATCTTCAATCTCCACCCCATCATCACGCCCCAGTCGATGATTTGCCTCAATCGGAGTATCAGCCGGTCTGCATCCGCTCATCCCCATCTTCTCAAGAAGATCTAACGTGTATTTCTGCTGAGAGAGAAAGACCCCCTGCTTAGATCTGGCAACTTCGATTCCCAAGAAATACTTGAGTTTTCCCAGGTCCTTGACCTCAAACTCTCTGGCAAGCTTCTGTTTCAGATTTTGAATTTCCTCATGATCATCACCAGTTATGACAATGTCGTCAACATACACAATGAGAATAGTAACTTTCCCACACCTATGTTTGATAAACAATGTATGGTCTGCGTTGCTCTGGGAATAGCCAAACGACACCATCGCCTTGTGGAACCGGCCAAACCAAGCTCTTGGGGACTGCTTCAGTCCGTATAGAGCCCTCAACAATCTACATACTTTTCCTGCAGCACCAGCTGGAGAGAGACCCGGAGGAATAGACATATAGACCTCCTCCTCCAAGTCACCATGGAGGAAGGCATTCTTCACATCAAGTTGCAGAAGGTCCCAATTTTTGCAAACAGCAACAAATACCAATACCCTGATGGTATTCATCTTAGCAACCGGGGCAAACGTCTCCTGATAATCAATGCCGTGAGTTTGGGTATAACCCCTTGCAACCAACCTTGCCTTGCACCTCTCAACAATCCCTTGTGGGTTTTGTTTCACCGAGAACACCCACTTGCACCCAACCGGTTTTTTTCCCATGGGGAAGAGGGACAAGATCCCATGTATGGTTCTTCTCCAGAGCCTTCATTTCCTCAACCATTGCCTCTCGCCACATAGGAACCTCAAGAGCCTGTTGCCATGACACAGGTATGGAAGCAGTAGCTAGAGAGGAGATAAAAGCCTTGTAGGAGGTAGACAAAGAGTCATAAGATACATAATTAGCAAGAGGATGGCGGGTACAAGACTGGATACCTTTTCGGAGGGCAATCGGGAGATCAGAAGGCGAAGGCCCTGAGTCAGGATCCACTGACTGTTCTGGTAACATAGCAGAGTCACGCGTGCTTATCCACTTTATACGCCGAGTATATACCTGCAAGGTCGGGGGTGAAGGAGGCGTAGAAGAAGGTGGAGATATCGGGAGGGAGGCCACCTCCACTGGAATAGGACTCACTTCCACTGGTAGAGTCTCCCCCTGAAGTGAGGGATAAGGCGGAGGTATGGGCAACGAAAGAGAGGGAACACCCGAGGGTGTAGAAGCCGACAGAGGGTAATAGGACTCAGATTCACGGAAGGTGACATCCATGCTGACAAACACCTTCTTGGTCGGAGGGTGAAAACACTTGTACCCCTTTTGCATAGAAGAGTAACCAATAAAGACGCACTTTATGGCACGAGGATCAAGTTTGGAGGGTCGAGGATGATGGATGTGAACAAAGCAAACACACCCAAATACCTTGGGAGAAAGGCGAGTAGGAGACACAGAAAGCGTATCCAGAGGAGTACGGTTTCCGAGGATACGTGTGGGCATACGATTAATGAGATACGCAGCAGTGAGGACGGCATCTCCCCAATAAAATTTTGGAAGATGCATGGTGGACAACAGACAACGAGCAACCTCCAACAGATGGCGATTTTTCCGCTCAGCAACGCCATTTTGAGTTGGGGAATATGCACAGGTAGTCTGATGTATGATGCCATGATCCGCAAGGTAGCGTTCAAACTGTGAATCAACATATTCACGGCCATTGTCACTGCGAAGGATTTGAATTTTGGACTGAAATTGGGTAGAGATCATGACATGGAATTGTCGAAAGACAGAGAAAACGTCACTTTTGTGGCGAAGTAAATATAACCAAGTAGTACGGGAAAAACAGTCAATAAAGGTAACAAACCACGTACAACCAGAAATAGAAGGATGCAAGCATGGACCCCATATATCAGTATGAATAACAGCAAATGGACTAGAACTAGGCAACGAAGCATGCGTAAATGAAGTACGATGATGTTTGTTGACACTACAGACATCACACACAAAAGACTCAAAAATAGCAGTAGACAGTGCTGAAAATAACAACTTCATAACAGAAAGAGAGGGGTGCCCCAGGCGACAGTGTCAGGAGTACAACGGATGAACAGTGCTGGAATGAAGAGCACGAGCAGGTGGAGCAGCGCCAGAGTCAAGCACATAGAGACCATTCACCATGTTACCAGAGCCAATCACCTTCCCCGTTGTCAGGTCCTGAAACACACAAGAAGACGGAAAAAAGGTCACAGAGCAGTGCATGGAGTTGGTCAAATGACTAACTGAAAGTAGATTACGAGTAAAAGCAGGCACGTGAAGAGCAGAAGACAAGGTGAGAGATGAGCAGGGGATGGTACCCTTGCCAGCAATGGAGGAGAGGGAACCATCAGCAATGCTCACCTTATCACGCCCAGAAAGCGGAGTATAGGAAACAAAACCTGTAGAGGACCCGGTCATATGATCCGTGGCCCCAGAGTCAATCACCCAGTGGGTGGAAGGAGAAACAGCAGAATGGGCACCTGGCAGTCCTGTATGAGCGTAGGAGGAAGAGGCAGAAGGCTCTGTAGAAAGACCATGCATCAAGCGTCGAAGAGCTTGCATCTCATCCGCAGTAAAACCAGCAGGGGTGGCAGAGGCATCAGGACCAGAGTAGCCAGGGGAAATATCGGCAGTAGCATCAGTAAGATGGGCCGCACGCGGAGCAACATGACGACCCGAGGAGCGACCAGGACCACGACCTCCTCGAGGTGGAGCACCCCCTCTTGGGGTAGGGAACCCATGAAGCCTGAAGCAGGTATCCCGGGTGTGACGGCTCTTGCCACAATAATCACATAGGAGATGATCCTTATCAGAATTCCTCAACTTGGGATCGCGGGATGGACGAGTACCAAGAAGAGAGGGAATGGTAGCAGCCAGAGCAGAATTCTCTGGCACAGGATCCGGGAGAAGGGTCAGACGACGATCGAACTCCTGCTGCACGATGTTGTAGACTTCAGAAAGAGAAGGGATCTGTGGTCGCCCGAGAATCTGAACACTGATCTGATCGAAGTCACGATGCAATCCATGAAGAAACTCAAATTTGCGATTGCGGTCATCCCTGGCCCGAACCATCGCCTCATCAGTAGGATTAACAAAGACAAGAGGATCAAAATGATCATACTCTTGATAAAGCTGTGTGAACTCCAAGTAGTACGCTGAAGGAGAACGGTCACCCTGCCGGAGTAAGCTGATCCGACGACGCAACTGAAATATCTGAGCAGCATTGCATGCGCGGAAATATCTGAGCAGCAATAGCAACTGTGTCAATATCTTCGAATGACTTAAAGCCATAACCCATAATATCCCACAATTTAGTCTCTCCTTTATTGTATTTTCATCTCTTCTGGAAAGAAGACCAATATTGCTATGGATATTTATTAAGTCTTCGACATGTTGCAGTGCCATTCGGTTTCTTTCATTGAATGGATAAAGAAGTACTCCAATTTTTCTTCGTGCATGAAGAAGACGGTGGTTGTACTAGAAGCTTCAAGGCTATGGTTTGAAGTGAAGGGGCCAGAGAACCATGATTAATCTACCAAGTCTTCAGATCCAAAAGATAACGATTTTAAATTGAATTATAGTCATTGAAATCTCCCGATTTGTCAATAAATTATGCATACTCCTTGACAACCATATTACGCTCCATCTTAATTGGAAAGTACTTTTTCAAACATTTGGACCTCTCTTTGCTAACTTCCGGATCTTTATGAGGGGCAATTCTAGTTCGAACCTCGGCTAGCCATTGTTCACTATAATATCTACTAAAAATAATAAAAAATAATTTAGTTGGAAAACAACAAAGCCACGATAATGTAAATTTATAATTAAAAAATACTTACTTTGAATTTAATGAATGTGCGAAGCAATGAATCGGAGTGTTCTTGTTCCAATTATCCACACGAATAGCATGCACTACCTCAAAAAATGGATACATCTTCCTCTCTTTCTCTCTCAGGTGCATAAATAGTTGCCTTCACATTTTCAATTATTTGTGTCCCACATATTATATATGAAATGATGACATGGCTTATCGGTGTCCCAAAATTGAATCATATCATATATAAGAGCCGTGAAAGAAAGAATGTAGTCAATAGAAAGAGAGTTGCGAGCAATGGACTCTTGCATCGAGTTGGTGAGCCAAGACATGACCAAGGAGTTCTCGGACTCCCACTGCGGCCACTCAGGAGAAGTCCTATCCAGTTCCGTCATATGGCCGGAGACATAGCCAAAGAGGCGCCGACTCTTGAGCGTCAGGGTAATAGAGCGGGACCATGAGAGGTAATTGGATTCATCAAGTCGGATAGTAGTGATCTGTGAGGTATTGTGATCCGTGGTTCCACGGTAGAAAACCGACGAAGGAGGACCACCAGAGAGAGGAGCCGGAGTATCACCGGTGGAGAGGGAGGCCGGAGTAACACCGGTGGAGAGAGAGGGAGAAGCCGCTCCGCTAGACCCCATGACTCAGAAAAAAATCTGAGAAGAAGAGCAAACCGGAATAGAAATCCGGATAAGGAGAAAGCCCAAGAAATTAGGGCATCAAGAGACAAGGAGATCCATCCATCCAAATAGCACGAGGGCAGGTGGCGCCGGAAACCATCTCAAGAGCAATGCTCCGGCGCCATTAGAAGAGAGCGGAGGAAGAGGAGCGGGAGTGCTGGCGGAGCGGAGACGCGGAGTTGGAGCGCTGTCGGCTGGAGCTGTCGGCTGGGAGCGGAGACGCGGTCGCTGGGAGCGGAGGCGCTGTCGGCTGGGAGCGGAGACGCGGTCGCTGGGAGCGGAGGCGCTGTCGGCTGGGAGCGGAGACGCGGTCATTGTCGAAAGGGAAGACGCGGGCGTCCGACGGGAGGCTAGCGTGCGCGAAGACGAGCGAGCGAGCGAACAGCGGGAGCGATGGGAGGATTAGGTCACGGGAACCTCTGATACCATGTTGGAATAATGATTCAATTCTATTCATTAGGAGGAGAACACCATACATATAGAGGACTACAATGCTAATAGCACACCAGGAGAAATAAAAAAGAAAAATAAAACATTAAATATGCTAACAGATGGAAAGCCTTGTTTCTCAGTTTGACAATTCTTCCCCAGCTCTGCCATCAAGACTCAGTTTGAAGTTCTCACTTCTCACTACACTTCTATATGTTGGAATTCATAATTGCATTATTTTAAAACTCTCAAAAAACTGAAACATCACCGAAAAAACTGACACTAAGGCTCCTTTTGGCGCGGCAGTGGCGGTCATGACCGCAGTGGTTATGAAACATCATTCGTGAATACCCGACCTCACTTAAGGAACTTCATCCACTTTTATGGTGAGAACCAGTTCTCTTTTCTTGTGGCGGTCATAATCATTGTTATGTCAAACATACATTCTATGACGGCAGCATTTTTGTTCAAACAAAGAGAGAGAGGCAAGTAGAAAAACTCTATGATCCGCCTTGGAATCAAAGCTCAACAAATACTGCATCGGTTCTCTTGGAATCAAAGCTTCGAGGCCATCCTCTATGCATTCAACTTCACTAGCACAAGATTTAGAATCAGGATCCTCTCCATTTCAAAGGTGCGGATCTATTTATGGCTGATCCGACGAGTTCACTAATCTGATCCTATTTTATTTGGCAACATCTAGAAAGCATTATAAATCAAGTGGAGGAGAAGGCGAAATATGATTACGTTCAGGCATTATAAATCAAGTTTCAACCCATCCAGAGCAACAGAGAAAATAGCAACATCTACAAAGCTTCTTCTTCTTCTTCTTTTCCTTTTTAAGGGATAGTAACAGAAGGAACTCTCAAGCGCGATTTCTAATCTTCAGCCTTCAGATATCAATAATGGTCGCATGGGTTGCCTGAGAATCCGAAGTCTCAGACCATCCTCACACATTTGCCATTTTCTTGTATGAGGCCATCAATGATTTAAAAGGAGAGTTCATATAAGCGGTCCGGAACTGACAATTCGCAGTCCATCACTATTCTTAGTCCATAAATTTTATTGTAGTCCAAAATTATATTTGCACCCCATTCCCAGGAAAACAAGTTAAATGGCATGCATAGAGGAATTAACTCTAAACCAAGTTAAATGGCATGCAAACCTTCCTCTAACCAGAAAACTGACTACTTTGGGGGGATTTTGGCTCGATAATTTTCTTCTTTTTTTGAAGAAGGTGAATCTAAGAGGGGGAAAGACGTCGTGGCTGCTAGAACTACGGCAAGTGTTTAGGCAACGAGAGGAGAGAGATGGAGAGGAGGTTATTCGATGGGGTCCGATTAGCAAGAATTGGACTGCGAATATAATGAGGATTTTTACAATTTTTTGGGTGCAAATAGCGAGAATTGGATTGCTAATATCAACTCTCTTAAAAAAATGATGCCAAGAGAAACCTAAAGCAGAAGGAACTTATTTCTCACACAGCAGCAACATTCCCAACTCCTCTGTAGGGAAGGATAGAGAGAGATAGAGCTAGAGAGAGAAAGGGGGAGAGAGAGAGAGGGAGATGCGAGAAATTACTTGAAAACTTCCTTGTCGCAAACTTAGGCAAGAGAAACCTAAAGCAGAAGGAACTTATTTCCCACACAGCAGCAACATTCCCAACTTCTCTGTAGGGAAGGATAGAGAGAGATAGAGCTAGAGAGAGAAAGGGGGAGAGAGAGAAAGGGAGGGAGATGTGAGAAATTACTTGAAAACTCCCTTGTCGCAAACTTAGGCAAGAGAAACCTAAAGCAGAAGGAACTTATTTTTCATACAGCAGCAACATTCCCAACTCCTCTGTAGGGAAGGATAGAGAGAGATAGAGCTAGAGAGAGAAAAGGGGAGAGAGAAAGAGGAGGGAGATGTGAGAAATTACCTGAAAACTTCCTTGTCGCAAACTTAGGCTTGTAACGGCGAGGAGGAAGTGGAGGAGCCGGAGAAATGGACAAATTTCAGAAATAGCTCCCTTATAAACCTAAAGTATAGGAATAACCCCCTTCTATTAAGAAAAATTTTTAGGTGAGTTACTCTCACCTAAGATCATGGTGAGAGGAGCACATCTCAGCCATTGATAGCTCTAAATACTGCTATATTTATGAATAATATTGCTGTATTTATGAATAATAAATAATGTCAGTATTTTCCCTACCGTCGGATCTAAGATCATACGGCTGTATTTACCCCCCACCTAGAACTAGGTGAGAGAACGCACCTAAGTATTTCTCTTCTATTAATCCTTCCCAAAGTAGTCCCTTTTGACTATTTTGGCTGACAAAATCCGAAAGTGTCGGTTGTTGGCTGTTTAATTAGGTACAAATTTCCGAAATAATCTCTTACAAATTTCCGGAAAACTGTTGGTTGTTTAATTAGGTAATAATTCATTGCATTTAATTATGAATTTAACTAAGAAATCAGACATTTTGACATACGCATTTTAATTACGCATTTTTAAAAGATGTAGCAACCCAGGATAACAATTTAGGAGCAAAATTAAAAGTGCAGTTTTACAAAATAAACACATGTCAAAACAAAATGGCTAAAAAAAGTCCTCCAAAACGTCTTCAAATAGGTAGTGATTTATTCCTTGCCACAGCTAGCGCATTCCTCCAAAGCGCCCGAAAAAAATTAAAACAAAACATTGTTACAAATATTGAAGTAGATGAAAAAATTTTGTAGACAAATAAATTCTAACCTTTTATTTTCTGGATTTGTGGGACAAGTTGCTAGATTGTGTCCCAAAAACAAATACCACATCTTTTATTATTGCGATCAGTGTGTTCATCCATTGTATTATGATGTCGACGAGTTTGAGGGCGTCCAGTCCTTCGTATTAAAGTAGGTGGTTGGAGCTCAATAATACCTCGTGTTGTGTCTAATGGTTGCCACCCAGTAATATCTGGAATACCATGGAAACTTCCACCAAGTAATATGCGATAAACCCAAATACGATCAACCAAAATTGCTCGTTCAAATGTCTTTGACTCTGTTTTGAGTTTCAAAAATATTTTCATCATTATCAAGCGAATCGTCACTGTTGTTATCATCTACATCATTTAGATCAATTTCTAACTCTTGATGCTCATACATTTCGCACTCATCAAGTTCAAATTCAGCACCATCAAACATGATTATAACACGTCAAAAACACTGAATAAAAAAGACAATATTCATTAATATCTAATTACTAATTAAAGGCATTTATTTTAATAAAATATTTATTAACAACTAATTATAAAAAACAATTACTAAAACGAAATAATTATAACAAAAATACTAGGTAAAGATATGCAAACCTTAGATAAAGATCCGCGAGACTTGTTTTTATGATTAACTATGATGTAAGATGATTTCTTTTATAGGCTCTCAAATATGTCAAAAAAATACTAGAACCAATGTGGGACTAAAGGTAACAAAAGGCAATTGTTTCATTAAATGACTAAACCCAAAATTAAATGACTAAACGTTTAATTAATGAGGTTTTATTCTTTAAAGCATGTGTCAGCCGACACTTTCTGATTTTGTCAGCCAAAATAGTCAAAAGGGGCTACTTTGGGAAGGATTAATAGAAGGGGGTTATTCTTATATTTTAGGTTTATAAGGGGGCTATTTCAGAAAATTGTCCCAAGAGAAATATGATTGTGTTCGCCATCTCAAGAAAAGAGAAGGTCTTAAGTCGTCGTCGTCTTCCTACTTTTTCTTTGGTTTGATTCCGATACGAACACATCCATTTATCTTCTCCTCCCCAAAAGCTTCGTCGGATACCCGCTTGGCGACCTTGACTTGAATGGCGAGATGGTCTTTCCCGGGGATTTGCGTAAAAATAATCTCTAGCGTTGATTTGAGTCAAGATACCCGTCGTACCCAAATTGGTCTTGTTCGAAGCGCCTTTACTTAAAAATATATTCTCAATTAATAAGGAGATTGTTATCCGCACTACAGTTTTGGCTATCCACACTCTTTTGTTATGAGTTATTACGTGTCTTTTGAAAATACACCTTGTACATGCATTTTTAGGAAAAGTGTTCAACACGAAAGTTGTAGAAAAAAGAGTGCGGATAGCCAAAACTGTAGTGCGGATAGCCAAAACTATAGTGCGGATAACAATCGCCTTATGCACGCCCAAGACGTATTGCCTCCCCGATTGAAACATGTGCACACACAAGACGTATTGTCGCCTTGATTGAAACATGTGTAACTATAGCAATTTTTTGGAAATACGCCTTGTACATGCATTTTTAGGAAAAGTGTTCAACACGAAAATTGTAGATCTCGACGAGATCTACAACTTTCATGTTGAACACTTTTCCTAAAAATGCATGTACAAGGCGTATTTCCAAAAGGCACGTAATAACTCATACAAAAAGAGTGTGGATAGCCAAAACTGTAGTTTCATGCCTGGATCCCACTAGACATGTTAAACGGTAAGATGAAGAGTGCGAACTAGAGGCTCAGGTGACTTCCGGCGTCCTTCCAACAATAATAGTTGCACGGGTTACTTGAGCAGCATCTTCCCAGGCCATCCTCAATGCCAACTACATAGTAGGAAAAATTCCATCTTCATTTCATTTCAGGCTATCATTCATCATCGCCTAGATAATGTGAATGAAACGATGCAAGAAAATAAATCAATGCCTGAAATAGAGAATTAATTAAAAGGATTTTTTAAGAAAATTCAAGCTAGCTAAAATTCAGATAACTATCATTTTAACTCATCAACAACAACAACAACAGAACCCATATAGTCCCCAATCATTGGGGGTATGGGCGGGGGAAGATTGGAAACAGACCTAACCTTTGGCACTATGCACAAAGTGGCTTCTCTCAGAGGAGAAAGACCTAACCTTTGACAATAAATGCACAAAGTGGCTGCTCACAGAGTACAACTAATAGGGCCCCCTATACCGTCGCGTTTGCTGCGAATCATGCCCTCAAATAAGAGCCAAAGACATCAGAGAGGGCAGACCCAAGAATCCATTTTGATTTATGTGCACATAACCATGCTTCCTTCATTCAGCTTCCAGAGCATTAGTGAAGCACAATATCATTTTAACTCATCAATAAAAGAAATTTCAAGCTAGCCAAATGCTTCTCAAATTCAGTAAATCACTGCTAGTCTTTCTTTTTATTGGTTTCAAAACCATATAGCCTAAGAGGCAGTAGATGGAAAGCCTTGTTTCTCAGTTTGACAATTCATCTGCAAACAATAAACAATATCAACTTCAAACAATAAACAATATCATCTGCAAACAATAAACAATATCAACTGCAAACAATAAACGCCAAGGTATTGCTTGTTGGTTATGTCCAGTGAGCTCATCTAAGACAAGTGTAAAGAGATAAGGGCATAAAGTTGACCCTTGATGTAAGGCAATACAACAACAACAACAGAACCCAAATAGTCCCCAATCATTGGGGGTATGGGCGGGGGAAGATTGAAAACAGACCTAACCTTTGGCACTATGCACAAAGTGGCTTCTCTCAGAGGAGAAAGACCTAACCTTTGACAATAAATGCACAAAGTGGCTGCTCACAAGAGTACCACTGAAATAGTGGCCCCATATACCGTCGTGTTTGCTGCAGAATCATGCCCTCAAATCAAAGCCAAAGACATCAGAGAGGGCAGACCCAAGAATCCATTTTGATTTATGTGCACATAACCATGCTTCCTTCATTCAGCATCCAGAGCACTGGTGAGTGATAGAAAATTCTTGTGTTAATCATCCAGATGTCTTCACTCTGGTCACTAAATTTGTATACATATTTTTGATTACGTCAATGTATAATACATTTACACATTTCTTTTCCAAGACTCTCCATAAGACCTCTCTTGGAACCCTATCATAAGCTTTCTCAAGACATGCATACAAATTCAGTGACGGATAATAATAATATAACAATAATAAGCATTGAGGACAAGCGAAGGATAACTTCATAGAAAAGGCTCGGATGTTTCCAAAAAAAACTTCATAGAACAGCGAGAAGTCTCATCCTTGAGCTTCAATCTTCGGCTCTAACAATGATTGCACGAGATGCCTGATTTAAATCCCACTCTTAGGCCATCCTCAATGCTTTAATCAGTTTTACACACATGAATTGTCCATATATCGTCATCGCCTTCCCCAAAGAAAAAAAAGAAATTAATAGCATGCAAAACCAATTTAAAAATAGAATAGCCCTATACTCATGAATAAAATTTTGGAGACCACTAAGTGGGAGAGGGGAGCTGGAGAGAGAGAGTTTAATGTGGATAACCATCCATCATATGGAATCCCAAAGAGATTTTTCCTCATAATTTTAGCCCAGGAGAGAAGTGTCGGATGGATACAAATTCATAAAAAAGTGAAACAAAATAAACTCGTATCCAGTGATCATTTAAACTTATATCCTCATGGGTCTGCATTTTCAAAGGACCAGAGTGAAAGTTTAACATCTAGTAAGAGAGAGATGTCCAGGTTGTTCTTAGAACTAGTAAAAAGAAGAGAAGAAATTTGATCTAATATGTTTGGTCTTGGAAATCAACAACGGTGCACATGTCACTTAGGGTTTATTTGTTTTGGCGGTGAGAGTTGGAGCGGTAGGAATGAGAGCGTTGACAATGGAGCGGTGGAAATGGAAGGGGTGACTGCCTTCTCAAAAAAGGTCAAAATTGGAGTTTTGGAGCAGTGGTGGTGGGAATTGGAGGGTTACCAAACAATTTTTTGGCGTTACTGTTTTCCCCCCAATGGAGATGGAGCAAAAATGCACAAACAAACAAAGCCTTAAGAATCCAAGTTTGAGCCATCCTCAACGCTCATATTCAGTGTGTTGTGGCATGCCTATCCATAATTCTTCATGGCCTCTCTTGAAAGAAACACGAAAGAAATTACAGCCCAGCAGAGCTTAATTTATAACACAACACATCATTACTAAAAGTTTCGTACATCAATGTGTGTGTGTGTGTGTGTGTATATCATAGCCAGGAGGTCTTTTTTTGCATGCATGTTATGAAATGTAAACTCGAGAGGGATGTCTTTGTAATTTCAAGAGATAGAGAGGTGCAACATGTAATTTAGAGGTGCAACATGTAATTTAGAGGTGCAACATGTAATTTTGCAAACTCATAAGGGAGGTTTGAGTAATATATATAGGAGCAATGTTATAAGCACACCGATATTTAGAGCAATGTTATAGGCACACCGATATTTAGAGCATTGTTATAGGCACACCGATATTTAGAGCAATGTTATAGGCACCCCGATATTTAGAGCAATGTTATAGGCACACCGATATTTAGGGCGATGTTATAAGCACACCGATATTTAGAGCGATGTTATAAGCACACCGATATTTAGAGCGATGTTATAAGCACACTGATATTTAGAGCGATGTTATAAGCACACCAATATTTGCAATCTACTCATCATCCCTATATTTAAAGAGAGAGAGAGAGAGAGAGAGAGAGAGAGAGAGGGAGGAAGATGTGAGAAATTACTTGAAAACTTCCTTGTCGCAAACTTAGGCTGATGTATGGGTCCATTTGGGGAGTGTACCGGCGAGGAGGAAGTGGAGGAGCAGGAGAAATATGATTGCGTTCAGGCATTATAAATCAAGTTTCAACCTATGCAGAGAAACAGAGAAAATAACATCTAAAAAGCTTCTTCTTCTCTTTTTTTCCATTTTGAGGGGTAGTAACAGAAGGAACTTTCAGGTGCGCTCTCTAATCTTCGGCCTTCAAATCCCAATAATGGTCGCATGGGTTGCGTGAGAATCCAAGGACTCAGACCATCCTCATGCATTTGCTAGTTAAGGGAACTATTTGAAGCAAATGAAAATTAAAGGACCTATTTGAAACTAGGCAAAAAGTGAAGGGACCAATTTGAATATTTTGACTTTAATTTATAAGGACAATAATTTAACATAAGAAAAATTATTAATGATGAAAAACGTGAAAATATGAAAAATTAAAATGCATAATTAAATTGAAGTAGCAGAGGAAATATTGAAAACAAAAAATAGTAAACCCATCCTTAATAGGTAGAAAAGATAAAAAATGCTTAATATAAAGAATAAAAATATAAATACATAAAAATATTAAGAATAACATTCGGAAAAAGAAAATGCAATCCGATCTAACAGCTGAAAATTAAAGATGACGCATTCTCGGAACTTCTCATGCAATTACCAAGAAAATTAAAGAGGATTCAAATCTAAATTCCACACAAGTTCTCTGTCAAATAGAAAAAGGCTCGGATGTTTCAAAAAAAACATCATAGAACAGAGAAGTCTCATCCTTGAGCTAATCTTCGGATCCATTAATAATTGCACGGGTTGCCTGATTTAAATTTTACTATTAGGCCGTCCTCAATGCTTTTATCAGTTGTATACACATGAATTGTCCATATATCATCATCGCCTTTCCCAAAGAAAACAAAAAAAAAGAAATTAATAGCATGCAAAACCAATTTAAAAATAGAATAGCCTTACACTCATGAATAAAAGGAGATATACAAAACTGTGTCAATTACAGAGAAATTAAATTAATAAGTCATACCATGAAACTATGGGAACGAGTAATAGAAAGAAGAGTAAGATGAGAGACTAGTATCTTGGAGAACCAATTTGAACTCATACCAGGGCGGTCGGCCATGGAAGCAATACATCTCTTGAGGAGACACATTGACAACTATCGGAAAAGAAAACAAGATTTGCCTATGTTGTTTATCGACCTTGAGAAGTCTTATGATAGGGTTCCAAGAGAGGTCTTATGGAGAGTCTTAGACAAGAAAGGTGTAAATGTATCATACATTGACATAATCAAAGATATGTACACAAATTCAGTGACGAGGGTGAGGATATCTGGAGGACTAACACAGGAATCCCCTATCACTGTTGGCTTACATCAAGGGTCGGCTTTAACCCCTATCTCTTTACCCTTATCATAGATGAGCTCACCATACATATCCAACAAGCAATAAATGTTCCAACATTCCTATAATAATGAATTCCTTGTGTTAATAATAATGTAGAAAGGCTCAGATGGTTTCCAAATTCTTCCATGAAGAGGTAAAACTCTCATTCATTGATATCCAGCCATTCAAATTTCAACAATGATAGTATGGGTTGCCTAATAAGAATCCAAGCACCGGGCCATCCTCAATACTATTACCATTGCACATGGCTTATCCATGAATCGTCATTGCCTTTCTCAAAAGAAAAAAACAATTAATAGCACCTAAAGCTTTGACAATAAATCAGAAACACCACTTGGTTATCATCACACCGGGCCATCCTCAATTACATGCAAATAATTGACAATTGGCCTTTTAAAAAAAGGTAAAGAAAGATATTTGATATTTTGTGATTCTTCATCTACTCAGTAAAAAAAATTCAACTCCAACTTATTTCAAAAAAAGACAGCACGGAATTAATAACGATATAATAGTAAACATTAAGAGAAAGAAATATATGCTGATGAAAGAAAAGCATCATGAAAGTCACATATAATCAAATACTATGGTGTGCAAAATAATTGTGCCTGAACTTGTTCTTCCACAGTACGAATCTTCTGTGATATGCAACCTTTCCTTCCATCTCATAAGTTTTTCTCCCTTGCATAAGAAAGAAGCCACAAGCATTGTTTCCTTTCTGCATTCATCCACCATAAGGGAGAGATCCTGAAGGAAACTTAAACATAGAGCATGGGCTACAATAGGGAAACAAATTTAGATTAGGATATCACAACTCATAATTAAAGATACATTTAGGGTCTATTTAGGATGGTTGTGGCAACGGAAAGCAGTGATGGGAAACAATTGATGAGATTAGAGCTTTTGAGAACTGCAAACTGTTTGGAGAATCTCCATCTTTAGTACTATTCAGACTAGAGTTACATATTTATCAATTTGGAAGAACAATTGTGTGCTTACAATATTATCTTAGAGACATTTAATGGGACTCGTTCAGAAAATCGTTCAAAGAAGAGAAAGGTAAAATTGAGAGGAGGCTAGAGAGAGAAAGAGACAAGGGTCATCCTCAATAAGATTGGTGGACCAATTAATTTGTTTGACATGGATGTGGCTGCAGTGAACGCGGTGGTCCTGAACTATAGTTTGTGAACATCCAACCTCACCGTGGAACCACGTTCATGCTTAAGTTTAAAAAGAGATTTTTTGCATTGGCATGTCAAACGTATATAAAAAGGCAGTGGTGTTCTTGTCCGAACGCACCAGAGTAAAAATGTTGCACCAAACAATTGCAAGGTGCTTCGAAATAAGAGAGTTAGAACATCACAAAACTCAATAAGATTCAACAACAAAATGACAACATCTACGTTTACAACAGTCTTTGAAATAATATAAGTGGGACAGGGCACAACAGAAAAATTAACAGAGAGCATACAAGAATTTTTTTAACTGTTTAAGAGAGAATTCTATTTGTTTGCTTTCAAGAGCATAACAGAAGTACAGAACAATTAATATTGCAAGAGCATAATAGAAAAAATCTAACAAAAGAAGAATTTAATATTACTCTTCATCAAAAGAATAAGACTGATATAGGTGAAGTAAAAAAATTGGAATGATGTAGAAATAAGGTTATAAAAATAAACAAGGTGTAAAGTTTAGTACCAAGAAAGAGAATAAGTGAACTACTAAAAAGGGCAGCCCAGTGCATAAGGCATCCCCACGCGGCGAGGGTCCAAGGAAGGGTCCCACCAGAAGGGTGAAATGTAGGCAAGCCTTGCCCTGCATTTTTGCAAGAGGGCGCATTCAGAACTCGAACCCAGGACCTATGGGGGAAACGATGGGACAACCTCTGCTCCAAGGTGATCTCCATCGTGCTTGAAATCTTTCGTAGGATCAATACACATTTCAATCCAATTTTAAGCAATTAAAACGTTATATGCATAAACCTAAAGCTCTACTTGGGACTGATGTGATGTTCGAGTGATAGTAGTACGAAATTGAGGTAGTAAACAAAGTGGTTATGTTTTTGCCAACATCAGGGGAGTGTTTCTGACCCAAATTAAAGTTTTGGGGCGGATCTTCTCAGGACCACAACACCTGACCGTACCTGGATGAATGTGATGACATTTTGGCCCAAAATGATATTTTGAAAAAACGACGTTCACAATTTCTACCACCCAAAAGTTACTTTGAATGTTCGCCACTGTGTTCATAACCGACGAATCAGTTAGCAATTCCATATTGCCTTTGAATCTCCATCCCCTTCGAAAAACATAGATACTGAGCCCCCAACGCTGCGATACTCTTTTTCTAATGTAATTTGGTTGCAATATTTAGCATCATCTTCTAAGAGAAGTGAGAAGAAGAGGCCCATGTTATTTTTAGGGCCAGTCAAAGAAGAATGGGGAGAAAGAGAAGAAACCCACACTTTGGAACACAATAACGGTGGCATGGGTTGCCCAACCTTCAAAGCTCAGGCCATCCTCGGGGCTTTTGAATTAAATTCAGTGCTCAGCATATCAATAACTCATCACATAGCCTAAAATTTCAAGCAAATGGAACTTATTTAATAGCAAAACAACACAACAATACAAAATGCTTCCTAAGAAATGGAGACGGAGGGAGGAAGAGGGAGATAAGTAGAAGAATCAATTTAAGGGGGAGATAAGTAGAAGAAAGTCTCATCTCAAATCTCTGTTGTCAAGCCTTCAATGTAAGGAGGAGATAAGCAGTAGAAAGTTTCATCTCAAATCTCTGTTGTCCAACCTTCATTGCCTAATAATGATTGCATTTAACAGCACTAGCACAAGGACTATTAATGATCCATCATCGCCCATCTTGAAGGATAAAAAGAGAAACCTCAAGCCAACTAAACTTCTCATGATCCATCATCGCCCATCCTGTACACATGTTAACAATGTAAACTTAGAGGAGAGGGCTTCATAATTTTAAAAAGTAGATGGGAGGCCTCTGTAATTATGCAGGTGCAATATGGAATTCCTCATTGAGCATTCCTCCTGTAATTTCTGTCTAACAAAGAGGAGTCGGATGGATACAAATTCATAAGAGATTATAAATTAAACTAGCATCCCCAAATCTTTGAAATTTGATCTTCTATAATTATAAAAATAAAAATAATAAGCAAAGAGAAATTTCCCTTTCTCATAATGCATCTAAGCCAAACACAAGTCAATAATTTCAGGAATATCCGAATATCTAATCTCAGATGTTTCGATTTGGAAACATGTAACCTAAGAATCCAAGATCAGGCCATCATCAATGCTTTAACAAAAAATCAGAGCGTTGTGTGCCTTTCCATGATTCTTCATTGCCTCCCTTGAAAGGAAAACAAAAGAAATTACTAATCTTAGTTCATAACACAGCATATGATTACTAATCTTAGTCTGCAGGTTTCCCAACTATGATGACGTGGGTTGCCTGATGCGAATCCATGGTGGAAATGGTCCAAATCAATCCCATAACAATTGATCAATAACTCCCGCCGCTCGCTAACCCGAGCGCTATACTCCGCCCATCGCTCATTTTTTCCTTGTGCACGGGTGTTTGCGAGCGGCGGGGAGAGCACATTTTTTATTGTATGCAAGAGATTTTGCCTATATAAGAGCACATTTTTTTAAAATTAAAGAAAAAACACATAAATTAAAGAAATTGGAAATTTTGTAATAAAGAGGGGGTAAAATCGGAAAGTTGAATGTTTCACCAAAGTGTTTTTTGTCCTTTTAATATAGTATAGATATATAATATGACGGATCATGATCAATCACTCCCATAATAATTGATTCCTTGTGTTAATACCATGGTGGAAATGGTCCAAATCAAAATTTAATATAGGATTTCTTCAATGAAGAGATAAAACTCGCATTCGTAGAGCTTCGTCCATTCCAATTTCCCAAATATGATGGCGTGGGCTGCCTGATGTGAATCCATGCATCAGGCCATCCTCAATTCCATTACTATTGGGCATGGCCTATCCATGATTCATCATCGCCTTTCTCAAAAGGAAACATTCGGTACTCACCACAAAACAAGTTATATGCTACACTTCTCAAAAGTTGTCTAGACCCCTTATGGAGAGGATATAGCAAGAGAGAGATAAAGTGAATGAAATGATGCAAGAAAATCAATCATTACCTGAAACAGAATAAATTAAAAGGATTGAAAAAAACAAATTTCAAGCTAGCTGAAATTTAGATAACTATCATTCTAACTCAGCAATAAAAGAATTTTATGCCGGCAATGAATCACTCCTATTTTAACTTCGTTGCAGTTACCATATATATATATACATATACATACAACTTACAAGTGAGAGACACGGGACTCCGCCCCTAAGGCCAACTGCGACAGTACCCCGATCGCGACAGGCATGGGGCGTAAAATAAACAAATTATCAATTAGGCCCATTTTGAGGCCAAAATACTATTGGGTTTATTTTTAGTTGTTTATTATTATGGCACACGGATTGATGAGGTGTCACAATCCTCCCATCTTGTATCACACGGATTGATGAGGTGTCACAATCCTACCATCCTGTATTCTCTATATATTGCCCCAATTGGGGCCTAATAATATATGACATGATCTTCTCCCATTTAATTTGGTATCAGAGCTAGGTTCCGATCTCGCCTCCTGCCAGACCCTTCTTCCCGATTCCGCCGGTTTGACCTCTATCGACGGGATGTGAGGACTCGTCTTCCCGATCACCACGACGACGACGACCCGATCTCGCCTCCTGCATCTCATCCCGACCTCGCCTCCTGCGCCCGACGACGACGCCGCCTCCTGCGCTCGACGACGACGCCGCCTCCTGCGCCCGACGACGACGCCGCCTTCTGCGCCCGACGCCGACTCCGCCTGCCTTCTGTTCCGCGGCTGCTATGATGTGCCGCTACTTCCAGGACTGATGCTTCGCCTCTTACCGCCTGCCTTCCTTCTGCTGCTGGTGCTTCGTCTCTTCCAGGGCTGAACGCCTTCCGCGGCTGCTATGATGTGCCGCTGCTTCTTCTTGGTCGGACCTTTGTGATGGGATCTCCTCCTTCCATTTAAGGATTTCCTTTATCTTGATTTCATTCCATGGATTCCACGAATGATGGCTTTGCTCGTCGCATCACCACCACACTTCTTAATGAGAAGAATTTTATTGCTTGGTCCAACTCCGTGCGTGTCTATCTCGCCGGACATGACAAGCTTGATTGGCTTGAACCTAATGGGGTTCCCAAGCCTGCCGAGAAAGACGACAAAGCTCTCCGTCAATGGCGCACGGAAAACTTCAAGATTCTTGGGTGGCTTCAATGCTCCATGGAGCCCCGCATTTATGAGCAGTTTATGCGCTTCGAATCTGTTCCGTCTCTTTGGGCCGCTCTGTCTCGCACCTATGGGCACACACGTGTTGATACGCGGATTTACTCCGTCTTCCAGGAGATTTCGACTGCTCGTCAGGGTGACCGGTCTGTGCATGAGTACTTCACTTTTCTCTCTGGGAGATTCCAGGAGCTTTCCGATCTCGAGCCACTGAGTGCCTTTCCTCATTCCGAGGATATGCTTATTGCCAAGCGGAGACAGGAGAAGCGAGAGACCTATCAATTTCTGATGGGGTTACGCCCTGAGTTTGAGCAGATTCGGGTTCAGATTGTCAGCATGAACCCGCTTCCAGATATTTTAGATGCTTACTCCATGGTTGAGGAGCATGAGCGTCGTGCTCGCCTGACTGCTCCTTCTGTTCCAGCGCTTACTTCTCCACCAGACCAGATGGCCCTTGCTTCGGGTCGTACTCCTTCTGTGCGAGGGGGGCGTTCTTCTACCCATAGGGGCCGCGGAGGTGGCCGAGGGAGCCCGTTTGCCTCTATTCAGTGTCAGCACTGCCTCCGGACCGGTCATGAGAAGTCCAGATGTTGGCTGCTTTTTCCTCACCTACGCCAGCAGTCTTCCGCTCCCGCTCCTCGGGCCGCTGCCGCCACTACATCTGACTCTGGGACTCCTTCAGCTGACTGGAGCCAGCTTATGGCTCAGGTTCAGGAGCTTCAGTCACAGCTTCAGCACTATGCTCTGTCACCTCAGCCACAGACCACCTCTGATCCTGGACCCTCGTCATCGACTTCAGCCGCTGCATCAGGTACTCCGACGGCCTTTCATGTCACTAGTAAGGGATCTGCCTCTCCCTGGGTGATAGACACTGGGGCCACTGATCATATGACGGGTGAGCCACACTTGTTCTCCTCTCTTGTCTCTCCGACTGACCATCAGCAAGTTCGCCTCGCCGATGGCTCTGTGACCCCGATTCTTCACCAGGGCACAGTCTCTCTTTCTCCTTCTTTTTCCTTGGATTCTGTACTCCATGTTCCCAAACTAGCCTTAAATCTTCTTTCTGTTAGTCGATTGACTCGTGCTTTACATTGCTCGGTAACTTTTGATCCTTCTGGTTGTGTTTTTCAGGACCTGACCACGAGGAAGACTTTTGGCTCCGGCCGTGAGCGCGACGGGCTTTATCTGCTGGATCTCCCACCTCCTGCACCATCGTCTCCGCCATCCAGTTTTGCCACTACTACCACCACCACTCCTGCTATTTGGCATGCCCGGCTGGGACATGCGAGTCCTAAAATTGTATCTTCTATTTTTCCAGATGTCTCATTTGAGCACTTTTTTCAGTGTGATGTTTGTCAGCTAAGTAAACACACACGCACTTCATACCCTACTTCTGTTTCCCGTACTTCTGCACCTTTTGATATTATTCATTCTGATGTTTGGGGTCCTGCCCCGGTCGTTTCTTATGATGGTTTTAGATATTTTGTCTCCTTTATCGATGATTTTACCCGTTGTTGTTGGGTCTATCTGATGCGTGCTAAGTCTGAGGTGTTTGACATATATACACGGTTCTCGAGTATGATTCGCACCCAGTTTTCATCCCCTATTCGGATCCTCCGATCTGATAATGGAGGGGAATACACCTCTTCCTTGTTTACTGCCTTCCTTGCTAGCCAAGGAACTCTCCACCAATTCTCCTGTCCCTATACTCCGGAGCAGAATGGAGTAGCGGAACGCAAGAATCGTCATCTCCTAAATGTGACCCGTTGCCTCCTTCGTGGGGCTCATGCTCCCAAAACCTTCTGGAGTGCTGCCCTTCTTACAGGGACTTTCCTAGTCAACCGTCTCCCCTGCCAACCTCTGGCTGGTCGTGTCCCCTTGAGTCTCCTTTCCCCCAGCCGCCCGTTGTTCCCTATTCCTCTCCGCGTCTTCGGGTGTGTGTGCTTTGTTCAGGATCGCCGTCCGACTCGGACGAAACTGGATGACAAAGCCATCCGTTGTTTATTTTTGGGCTATTCCTCCTCTTCAAAGGGGTATAGATGTTATGATCCCTCTTCTCGTCGGACCTTCCATACTATGGATGTCACTTTCTTTGAGGATGTTCCCTTCTATTGTGACTCTCCTACCTCTACTCCTTCCTCTCCTCCACCATTCTCATCTCCAGTTCCCCTGCTCTCCGAGCCAGACTCTGCTCCTCTACAGATATATACTCGTGGCCCCCGTGGGCCTTCCCATGTTCACCCTATTCTTCGTGATCCACTGATCGAGCCCAGCTCACCGGACTCGGTGCCACTTCCTCTGGCAGGTGATGTTTCTTGCTCTTCCGACTTACCTATTGCTATTCGCAAGGGTAAGCGTTCATGTGTTACTGATCATCCTGTGGCTAGTTTTGTGTCCTACCAGCGCCTTTCACAGGGGTACCGAGCTTTCCTCACCGCCACTGACCAGATCAGAATTCCGAGTTCGACGACTGAGGCTTTTCAGCACCCTGAGTGGGTGGCAGCCATGGAAGCTGAGATGTCCGCTTTACAGAAGGCTGGCACCTGGCGGTTAGTTCATCTTCCCACCGGCAAGAAGACTGTTGGTTGTCGCTGGGTGTTCACCGTCAAGTATAATGCTGACGGATCTTTGGATCGTTACAAAGCTCGCCTTGTTGCAAAAGGCTTTACTCAGACTCCAGAGGATTACGGGGTGATATTTGCTCCTGTGGCCAAGCTTTCTACAGTTCGTCTCCTTATTTCCCTCGCTGCCTGCCACGGGTGGCCTCTTCATCAGCTGGACGTGAAGAATGCCTTCCTCAATGGCGACCTCGTTGAGGAGATTTACATGGATCCGCCACCTGGTTACAGGCTTCAGGGGGAGTATTTGGGTCGTGTTTGCCTCTTGAAAAAATCCTTGTATGGGCTGAAACAGTCCCCTCGAGCCTGGTTTGAGCGGTTCGGTACAGTTGTTCTTCAGAGTGGCTTCACCAGATGTCATGCCGACCATACCTGCTTTGTTCGGACCTCTGCTGATGGTCGTAGGGTCATTATTTTAGTCTATGTGGATGACATCATCCTTACCGGTGACGACAGCTCAGGGATAATCCAGATCAAGGGGGAACTTCAAAAGGCTTTTGAGGTCAAAGATTTGGGGCCTCTGAAGTACTTTCTTGGGATTGAGGTTGCCAGATCTCACCAGGGGATCTCTTTGTCTCAGCGGAAGTATACACTCGACCTTCTGAGTGATACTGGCCTTCTTGGGTGCTCTCCAGTCTCTACACCCATGGACCCGAACCACCGATTACACGCTGAATCTGGCGAACCTCTCCCTGATCCGAGCAGATACCAGCGTCTTGTTGGAAGACTTATCTACCTGACCAATACTCGCCCCGACATTAGCTTTGCTGTGAGTATGGTCAGCCAGTTCATGCATGCCCCCCGGACTTCTCACATGGATGCTGCTTTTCGGATCCTTCACTACTTGAAGGGATCACCTGGCCTCGGGCTCTTCTACCGTTCATCTCCATCCTCCGATCTTACCTGCTACACGGATTCTGACTACGCTGGCTCCCTGACTGATCGACGTTCCACTTCGGGGATGTGCACTTTCTATGCTGGCAATCTTATTTCCTGGAAGAGCAAGAAGCAGAGCGTTGTTTCTCGCTCCTCTGCTGAGGCTGAGTACAGGGCTATGGCCCATGGCGCCACCGAGCTTCTCTGGATGCGGACTCTCTTGACCGAGCTTGGTTTTCCTCCTTCTAGTTCCTCGACACTGGTTTGTGACAACCAGTCTGCTCTCATGCTAGCATCTGACTCAGTTCTGCACGAGAGGACTAAGCATATTGAGGTGGATATTCACTTTCTCAGGGAGCATATCCGTTCAGGGACTCTTGCAGCGTCCTATGTCCCGTCTGCCGACCAGATTGCTGATGCCTTCACCAAAGCTGTTGGGCCTTCCCGGCTCCTTTCTACACATGGCAAGCTGGGCTTGCTTGATATCTTCGCACCAGCTTGAGGGGGAGTATTGGGTTTATTTTTAGTTGTTTATTATTATGGCACACGGATTGATGAGGTGTCACAATCCTCCCATCTTGTATCACACGGATTGATGAGGTGTCACAATCCTACCATCCTGTATTCTCTATATATTGCCCCAATTGGGGCCTAATAATATATGACATGATCTTCTCCCATTTAATTAATACAACCACAAATTCAATCTCCACCGTTGGATCGCGACAATCTGGGCTGCAAATAGTCATATTCAATTTTAACTGGCCTGCGAATAGTCGTATAAAACTTTCCTGAATCCCCCCCTCCCGATCAAATCCCGATCTCACGCCTCCCCCCTTTGCCGTTCGCCGCCGCCGCCACCGAAGCCACCGCCGGCCTGACCGGATCCCACCGGCGAGGTCGTCGGACCCCGGCGAACCTGCACGTCGCCCAGCGTGTGAAGCCACGCCACCCCCAAGATGACGTCGATACCGTCGAGGATAAATGTGTAGAAGTCAGCGGTGACCGAGCAATCACCCACCCGAAGCGACACGCCGGGGGAGCAACAACCTAACGTCGGTCGGCGGCGCCCATCGCCCAGGCAGACCGTAAAATCCGGAGACGGGACAGAAGGAAGCTGAAACTGTTGCACCAACTGTGCTGAGAGAAAGTTGTGGCTCGCACCACTGTCCACCATGACAATGATGGGGCGATCACATAGCATGTCCGAGAGCTTCATGATCTGGGGACCGGAAATTCCCCCCACCGAAAAACAAGGGAGCTCCAGACGGTGGAAGGTGTTTGTGGTGGTGTCCCCGGTCCCGTCCTCTTCCGAAAGCTCGAGGGATTTTGAAAATCCGCCGCGGTAATCTCCGGGTCGAAGTGGCCGAAGATGGCGTGGAACTCCTTCACGGTGCACTCATGGGTCGAGGAGTAGGGTTGGTGGCATCGAAAACAGAGTCCCTTGCTACGACACTCATTGTAATCATTGTTGGAGATCCGTTGAGGGGAGGGGGTCGGCCATGGCGGTTGCAACCATGTGGCGGCCGCGTCAGTGGGACTGGAGCAGGTGGTCGCCATGGTGGCCGAGGCGCGGGGTGGTCGCCATGGTATTACTAACTTCTCTTCTTTTGAATACTTTTACTAATTTGTGTGGCAGAGCGAGAGTGTCATGGGTGGAGGATGATAGTGATATGATTGAGTGATCGAATGGAGAGGTGGGTGAAGGATCGTATTCTGCTAAGGTGGGTAAATGATTGGGTGAATGAGCGGGTGCACGATTACTCGCCGCAGGGGCTACCAAAGCATCAAATCTGTCATTAAAATTTCTACTTATCCTTCTTCCTCTCATTATCTAACTCCTTATTTTCCTCCTTCTCCACCCTCTTCTACTCCTCCCTCATCTGCTCCATATTTCCCTCCATTCTCCTATCATCATTCCCCCTCTTCCTCTTTCGCCTCTCTCCATATCCTCCTACTACCACTTCACTCTTTTCTTACTCGTCTTCTCCTTTCATTTTCTTATTTTCTTCTCTTCCCTCGAAGTATGACTCAACTTCTTCTTCATCTTCTCCAAGCAAAATCTTCTCCTTTTTCAGTAGGGGAGCCACCAAACGCACTCCTCACCTGCACATAAGATAACAACTTATGATTAAACATAAAAACATTAATGAACTGAACAAATATAATAATAAAACTTACAAGGTTTGGCTTATGAAACTTGACACGTAAATTAGTACATAATTTTGCACTCTAAGTTAGCTTAGAAGACCAACGTTGAACTCTTGGTCTTGCTAAATCGTCTTGTGCCGCTTTCAAAGAAGTGTGTTCGAAGAACCACACTTACAAACAAATATTATTATGAGTTTATAATAAGTGAACACAACACTTCAAGAAAGCATATGTTGAGTGGTGTCGGGAAAGTGATTAGCTCACTACACCAATACAAATGGTTATAAAAAATGAAAAAAAGTTGGCACAAAAAGACACCTCAAGAAAGCATAGGGGTAGTGATTAGTTCATTGCACCAATAAAACTGGTTATAAAAACAACAATAATAAGAACAAAAGACATCCCCCCTCACCCCACAACCAAAAAAAAAACTCTAATGGGCCATTTTTTGCATGGGTGTTATGAAATGTAAACTTACAGACGAGGTTTTTGTAATTTCAAAAGTAAGAGGGCTGAACCTGTAATTATGCTAACATCCAGGGGAAGTTTTGGTAATAATTCCCATATATATATATATATTGAAAGTTGGGAGAGATCTATGAAATGATAGATGATTTCGAAATGCTCAGATGGTTTCCAAAAAACTTCATGAAAGAAAGAGATCTCTTCTCCCCGAGCATGGATACTTCGAATCCAATAGCTTGCATGGGTTGCCAAGTAAAAAATCTCCCCTCCTAGGCCATCCTCAAAGCCTTTTATCATTATTATACGCACGCACAATCCACAATTCATCATTGCCTTTCTCAAAAAAAAAGAGAAGAAGAAATGAATAGCGTCAAACTAATTTTAAAATAAAAATTTATAGAATAGTTTTGTGCGCGCATAAGTTCTCTGACAAATAGAAAAAGGCTCGGATGTTTCCAAAAAAACTTCATAGAACAGAGAGAAGTCTCATCCTTGAGCTTCAATCTTTGGATACAGTAATGATTGCACGGGTTGCCTGATTTAAATTCCACTCTTAGGCCGTTCTCAATGCTTTTATCAGTTTTATGCACATGAGTAGTCCATATATCGTCATCGCCTTTCTCAAAGAAAAAAAAAAGAAATTAATAGCACACAAAACCAATTTGAAAATAAAATAACTCTATACTCAGGAAAAAATTTGGAGACCACTAAGTGGGTGAGGGGAGCAGGAGAGAGGGGGGGGGGGGGGGGGGGGGGGGGGGGGGGAAGAGAGAGAGAAAGAGAGTTTAATGTAGACAACCATCCATCATTATGTGCAATATGGAATCCCACAGATTATTACTCAAAATTTTCATCCTGGGGAGAACTGTCAGATAGATACAACAAAAACAACAACACTCAAACCTTTATCCCACCATAGTGGGGTTGGCTATATGGATCCTTTGTTGCCATTACACACTATCTTTAGTCATAATCTCACTAATGCCTAAGTACATCATGTCTTTACTTATAGTTTCATTCCAAGTTTTTTGGTCTACCACTCCCCCGTTTAACATGCCTAGTGGCTAAACTCTCACAACACCTAACAGGTGCCTCTAATGATTTCCTTTGTACGTGTCTAAGCCATCTTAATAGAGCTTCTCGCATCTTCTCTACAATTAGTGTCACTCCCGTCTTATCCCTGATACATTCATTCCTAATTTTATCTGGTCTCATGTGTCCACACATCCACCTAAGCATTCACATCTCCGCAACTCCCATTTTTTGCTCATGTACACAATTCACTGCCCAACACTCAGAGCCGTCGAGCATCGTTGGTCTAATTTCCGGATGGATACAAATTCATAAAAAAGAAAAACAAAATAAACTTGTATCCTCTGATCATTTAGCCTTGGAACTTTAACCATCATCAGCATAATAGTAATAAAAAGAAGAAGAAGAAGCAACAGCAAAATTTCCCCCTCGTAGAATGCTTCTAAACCAAACACGAAGCAGATTCTTCAAGCAAAACAAATTATGGCTCCGTTTGGCGCAGCGTTTTTGCTCCGGAGAGTTTGGACAAACGCCACCACCATAGAATGTATGTTTGGCATGACAACAGTTATAACCGCTGTCAAGAAAAGAAAACTAGTTTTGAACATAAAAATGAAAAAAGTTAAATTAGGTGAGGTCAGGAGTTCACAAACGACAGCTGAAAACCACCGCGTTCACGACCGCTACCGCCCTGTCAAACGGAGAAGAATCCAAGCTCGAGCCTTCCTCAATGTTGATATTCAGCGTGATGTGGCATGCCTATCCATAATTCTTCGTTGCCTCTCTTGAAAGAAACACAAGAAATTACAAACCCAAAAGAGCTTAATTCACAACACAACACATCATTACTAAAAGCTTCCTACATCAATGTGTGTGTGTATCATAGCGAGGAGGTATTTTTTTTGCATGCATGTTATGAAAAGTAAACTCAAAGGGGAGGTCTTTGTAATTTCAAAAGATAGAGGGGTGGAACATGTAATTTTGAAACTCAAGGGTGGTTTGAGTAATATATATAGAGAGAGAGGGTGTGATCATGATCCATCATTCCTATAATAATGAAATCCTTGTGCTAATAGCAATGCGGAAAGGGTTCAAATAAAAATTTAATATAGGATTTCTGCCCCCACAAAGAAAGGCTCAGATGCTTTCCAAAATCTTCCATGAAGACGTATAACTCTCATTCATTGATATCCAGCCATTCCAATTTCAACAATGATAGTATGGGTTGCCTAATAAGAATCCAAGCACCGGGCCATCCTCAATACTATTACCATTGCACATGGCTTATCCATGAATCGTCATAGCCTTTCTCAAAAGGAAAAAAATTAATAGCACCCAAAGCTTTGACAATAAATCAGAAAAACTACTTGGTTATCATCGCACCGGGCCATCCTGAATTACTAGCAAATAATTAATATTTGGCCCTTTAAAAATAAGGTAAAGAAGGATATTTGATATTTTGTGATTCTTCATCTACTCAGTAAGAAACAATTTAACACCAACTTATTTCAAAATAAGACAGCACGGAATAAGGATATAATAGTAAACAGTAAGAGAAAGAAATCTATGCTGATGAAAGGAAAGCATCAAGAAATCACATATAATCAATTTCATGAAATTTCATCCTGACATGTATCTGATCTTAAGGATCAGGCTATCCTATATAGTGCTTGTAAAAGTGCTATTCAAATACTATGGTGTGCAAATTAATTGTGCCTGACCTTGTACATCTCTGAAGTATGAAGGGGAAGATGACATACAGTAGTCCATTGTAGGACACGCAGCTGTTAGATAATTCCCTACCAATTTGATTGAAAATAGTATGATTGTCAATCATGGAAAGCAACCATGTAAACTATAAGTGAGCAAGAATGACTTGTTTTGACATACGTGGTTAATATTGCAATTAAATTGTACTATAATTATTGATACTAAATTACTAATGTAATGATATATATGCGACCTTGTGAATGAGTTAGGGGCAAAGATAATGTGTGAGTGTGGTGCAATAATGGACTGTATATGTACTTACCAAAGATAAGTTCTTCCACAGTACGAAGCTTCTGTGATATGCAACGTTTCCTTTCATCTCATATACTTACCTCCCTTGTTTCCTTTCTGCATTCATCCACCATAAGGGAGAGATCCAGAAGAAAAAGTAAACATAGAGCATGAGCTTCAATAGGGAAACAAATTTAGATTAGGATATCGCAACTCTTAATTAAAGATACATTTAGAGTCTATTTAGGACAGCTGCGGTAACAAAAAGCAGTGATCGGAAACCAGTAATGAGTTTAGAGCTTTCAAGAACCTTTGGTAAGAAAAGCTACAAATTGTTTGGAGAATATCCATTTTAGTACTGCTCAGACTAGAGTTACATATTTATCAATTTGGAAGAACAATTGTGTGCTTACAATATTATCTTAGAGACATTTAATGGGACTGGTTCATAAAATCGTTCAAAGAAGAAAAAGATAGAATAGAGAGGAGGCTAGAGAGAGGGTCATCCTCAATAAGATTGGTAGACCAATTAATTTGTTTGACATGGATGTGGCAGCAGTGAACGCGGTGGTCATGAACTATAGTTTATGCTTAAGTTTAAAATGAGGTTTTTTCCGACGGCAGTTGCATTGGCATGTCAAACATACATATGAAGGCAGTGGTGTTCTTATCTGAACGCACCAGAGTAAAAAAAGCTGCACCTAACAGATGCAAGGTGCTTCGAAATAAGATAGTTAGAACATCACAAAACTCGATAAGATTCAACAACAAAATGACAACATGTACGTTTACAACAATCTTTAAAATAATATAAGTGGGACGGGGCATAACAGAGAAATTAACAGAGCATAAAAGAAAAATTTTAACTGTTTAAGAGAGAAATTCTACTTGTTTGCTTTCAAGAGCATAACAGAAAAATTAATATTGCAAGAGCATAATAGAAAAAATCTAGCTAACAAAAGAAGAATTTAATATTACTCTTCATCAAGAGAATAAGACTGATATAGGTGAAGTAAATAATCGGAATGATGTAGAAATAAGATTATAAAAATAAATGTGTAAAGTTTAATACCAAAAAAAAAGAATAAGTGAACTACTAAAAAGGGCAGTCAGGTGCACAAAGCATCCCTGTGTAGCGAGGGTCCAGGGAAGGGTCCCAGAAATGTAGGCAAACCTTACCCTGCATTTTTGCAAGAGGGTGCTTTCAGGACTTGAACCCACCCAGGACCTATGGGGGAAACGATGGGACAACCTCTACTCCAAGGTGATCCCCGTCGTGCTTGAAATCTTTCGTAGGGTCAATACACATATCAATCCATTTTTAAGCAGTTTAAACGTTATATGTATAACCTAAAGCTCTATTTGGGACTGATGTGATGTTTGAGTGATAGTAATACAAAATTGTGGTAGTAAACAAAGGGGTTATGATAGAGAGAGAGGAAGAGGGAGAGAGAGATAAAGAAAGAGAGATCACGACCAATCATTCGTATAATAATGGATTCCAATTTTCCAACAATGATTGCACGGGTTGCCTTATAAGAATCAACCCACCAAGCCATCCTCAATGCCATTACAATTGAGTATGGCCTATCCATGATTCATCACAGCCATTCTTAAAAGGAAACAACCAGAACTTATCTTAGAAAAAGTAATGCCACGCTACCCAAAAATCACCTAATGATGCTTAAAATCTGCATAGCAGAATTGTTGCGAGTAAGGAGAAAAGGAAGGGTAGATTCCGAATAGAATGTCCTTTCTCATTCTTCTTTGACACCTACTCTTTTTCAAGAGAACAAGCACGAACAGGAGGAAGATTACGCGACATCCCCCATTGTTGATTGATCAAGTCAAGTCAACCCACCTATGATGGGATTCAGGAATTCCCAAGCTATTTCAGGAGCATTTCATCTAAAGTAAGAGAAAGAAGTTGAGTATGTCATTGGCTTTCTTTATTTACTAGTACCGGGGCGAAGGTAGTGTATCGAGGTTGATTGCTTAGATCAAGGAGACAATTCTTTATGGCATAATCCGACAAGCGACTGAACGACATTCTCCTAGGGAATTCCCTGTCTCAGGTCCAATTTCTATTTACTTTATGCTTTATTTTTCTACTCAGGCTACATAGCCTTCTAAAGGAAATGCCATGAGGCTTAGCTGAACTATGTGGCTTTGGCCCGGTTCAAAGAAAGAAATGGGTAACTTAGCGAAAGACCTTTGATCAAACTGCATCGGATATTCTCACTCGAGCGGAAACAATGTAATTAGCTGAAATTCACTATTTTTTTTTGAAAGGCTCACAGAGCTGAACGAACACTCTAGTATGTATTCTAACTAAAGAACAGAGCTGCTGAAGATGATTCTTGTCCCCATGTTATGAAATGTAAACCTAGATGAGACGATTTCGTAAGTTTCAAAGATAGAGGAGCACAAGCTGTAATTTTACGTGGGAGACCCCAATAAATGACCCTAGAATTATTATATATGGTGGATCCTGGGGTAAAATTTCAGTAGACTTGCGTATAGATTTAACAATAAAAGTAGAATACATAATCAAAGAAATGATATAAATCAAACCTATGTTTGAAGAATCAAACACTGAAGTTGTAGCCGTCTTTGTTGAACGCATAGTCGTTGATAGGGTTCCCCTAAAATCCAAGTAATCAAGTAGGAGTTCATGACCCGCGACCCCGGGCGGCTCGCCAAAACGGTTCGCCTTGACTGCGCGGGGTCTCGCCTTGACCAGAAGAGCAGCATGCAAGCCCAGTGGCAGGCACCCACGCGCACCCTTCCGAAGCATGCGCCCCTAGGCGCGCGCGGGCAGTGCGCCCCTGCGCGTGAACTTCATGAAGAGGGAGAAATCGTATCCCCGAGCTTGGGCACTTCTGTTGGTGTTTCCATGGTGATCTGGAAGTGATCAAGCATCTAGTCTCACTGCCAACGCGATATGAGCCTATGGGGTCACACACAAGAGTGTTTGGAGAAGTTGGAGGGAGAATTGTGTTGGCCTTGCTCATAATGGATATGAGTGAAGGACCAATCCTACGACTTATTGGAGTTGGGTCGAGTCAATTGAATGCTCCACAGGTATTGTGAATATTGTATGGAGCGTGTTGGCAAGTCTTCGAGACGAGTCGTCGAGAATGTCTCGACGACCCTTACCTCAGTTCATCGAATGAATGAATCCATGTCGGCTCGACGAATCCATGTTGAATCGACGAATTAAAGGTTTATTCGACGAATCCTTGATTGACTCGACGAATCCGACAAACTCATTCACTCGGCGAATTGAGTTGTACTCGACGAATTTATGATTACTCGACGAAATCATGATTTGACGAACTTATGATTACTCGACGAACTCGGCAAAATCATGACTCGACGAATTTCTGATTACTCGACGAAATCATAATCACCCGACGAATTATGTTTGCTTCAGTTCTGGTCGTGGGTGTGCGGATAGCTTCTCTCTTTCGCCTGGGTATAAATAGAATACGATTCTATTACCTAATTGATCGTTCCTTCTTTTGCGATTGGAAGAGAGGCGGAAGAGTTCCGCAAGCAGGCCGTCGGAAGAGTTTCGAAGGGTCTCGATTCCGCCACCGCCGCCGCCGCCTCTCCCTGTCATCGGACCTAGCAGTTCGTGGGAGACGTAGAGGACTCTTCTTCTCCGACCTAGTTCTTGTTCGACAAGAAGCTAGGGTTCTCCTTCGCTCGTGTGGACTTCCGTAGAGACGCCGATCCATTTCAGCGCTTGGGACTCAACGACTGTTTTCGGATTTCAGTTGTGGAGCACCTCGGTTGAGTATTGACTCAATCCCTTTCAGGTATTGCAATGTGTTGCTTTCCATATTTCTTGATTCATGAAATCGCAAGATCCGTAACTCTTTTGGGTTCTTGTTTTGTTATTTCTTCCGCTGCGCATATTTGATATGTTATTATCATCTCGAAATGGTATATAGAAAACCCAACAACTTCAAATCAAATAGCTTGCATGGGTTGCCTGGTAAAAATTCACCCCTAGGTCCTCCTCAATGCCTTTTATCATTTTTATACCATTATCCGTCATCGCCTTTCTCAAAGAAAAAAAGAGAAATTAATAGCATGCTGAACTAATTTCAAAATGGAATAGTATTATCCACACTAGAAAAAGAGTGGGGACCATTAGGGGAGTGGGGTTTGAAGGAGGGGGAGGAAGAGAGAAAGCCATATGTGAATGAAATAGTGAACAGCCATCCACCAGTATGTGCAATATGAAATTCCTCATATAATATCTGTCTAACAAATAAGGGTCAGATGGGTACATATTCATTATTCATAAAAAAATGAGATAAAATAAACTTGAATCCCCAGACCATTGGCCATCAATCTTTTATAATAATTAATAATAGCAGTAATAAGCAAACGGAAACTTCCCTCCCTCATAATGCCTCTAAACCAAACACAAGCAGAATCTTTGAGCATATCCAGAGTCTACTTGGGTGGTTGTGACGGTTGGAGATGGAGCAGTTAGAGATGAAGATAAAACAGTGTATTTGATTGGAGCTCCCTCCCCGTGGTTGGAATCGGGCATAAAAGTGCATTTGGGGGATCGGCGGTCTCAAATGGAGGCTTTGAAATGGGTAAAAAATAGGGTTTCCGTTTTCTAAGAAACATACAACAACAACACTCAAACCTTTATCCCACCATAGTGGGGTCGGCTATGTGGATCCTTTGTCGTCATTGCGCCCTATCTATAATCATAGTCTCACTGATGCTTAAGTACATCATGTCTTTCCTTATAGTTTCATTCCAAGTCTTTTTTGGTCTACCCCTCCTCCGTATAACATGTCTCGTGGATAAACTTTCACAACGCCTAACAACTGTCTGAACAATTTTAATCGAGCTTCTCACATCTTCTCTACAATTAGTGTCTCTCCCATCTTATCCTTGATACATTCATTCCTAATTTTATCCAGTCTCATGTGTCCACACAGCCACCTAAGCATTCTCATCTCCGCAACTCCCATTTTTTGCTCATGTACACAATTCATTGCCCAACACTCAGAATCGTAGAACATCGTTGGTCTAATTGTAGTACGGTAAAACTTGCCTTGAAGTTTTAATGGAACTTTACGATCACATAAGATCACAGACGCGCCTCTCCACTTCAACCAACCTGCTTGGATTCTATGTATCACATCTTTATCTACACCTCCATCTTTTTGAACTATCGATCTTAGATATTTAAAGCACTCACTGCGAGAAATATGGAATCCACAAAGGATCTTAGTGAAATTTTAGATTCTGCATTTTCAAAGGATCAGAGTGAAATTTTAACATCTAGTAAGAGAGAGACGCTCAAGATGTTCTTAGAACTAGTAAAAAGAAGAGGGGATGAAATTTGATCTAATACGTTTGGTCTTCGAAATCAACAACAATTGCACATGGCTTATCCATGCTCGAGCCATCCTCAATGTTGATATTCAGTGTGTTGTGGCATGCCTATCCACAATTCTTCATTGCCTCTCTTGAAAGAAACACAAGAAATTACAACCCAACAGAGCTTAATTCATAACACAACACATCATTGCTAAAAGCTGCATACATCAATTGTGTTTGTATATAGCATAGCCAGGAGGATTTTTTTGCATGAATGTTCAACGGGGAGGGTCTTTGTAATTTCAAAAGATAGAGGGGTGCAACATGTAATTTTGCAAACTCATAAAGGAGGTTTGAGTAAATAATATATATATAGAGAGAGAGAGAGATAGAGAGAGAGAGAGAGCATTATCCATCATTCCTATAATAATGAATTTGATGCGGAACGGAGACGCGGACCCACGGCAAAGGACGAGTTTTGGGCCAGTTCGGTGCTGATTGGCCACCTACCATATATGGCGTCTCTGGATCGATGATCCGACTCTGCGGATGCGTTCCGAATTTTCTTTATATGTTTTTTTCATATATAACTTTTGTAGTTTCAGTCAGTATTTAGTGTAATTGTGCACCTGACACTCTCAGCCAATCATAGTCGTTGATGTCAGGGTGCCCAAATATTCATTTATTATAAATATGAGTAGGGGGTTGCCATTTGGTTTATTGCAGATTTTGGAGAAGAAGAATTCCTGGAATCCGGCGATCCACTAGCAGTGACGAATCTGTGAGGCCTTACGTGACGACTCCTGGGTTTGTTCTTGTATCCATTTGCATCCTCCTCTTGTCGCTGACCTTTGTTTATTTCAAAATCCCACACAAAACCATCAGCCAACCTATTGAAAACCCTTTGTTTTTCTCCTTTTGATATCCACGCATCAACCCCCACTGAAAACCCTCCGCCAAATTTCCGCATCCCACGCTCCAGCCCTCCACAAATCCATAGATTTCCTCCAGGAAGCCCACGTCCAGCCCCTCTAAACCAGTCCTTGAATCCAACCCTAAAACCTCTCAGCCAAGGCCCTCCAAGCAAAACTCCAACCTCTCCCATCCGATTCACATCCTGTTACAATCCTGCAGTCCAAATAGCTTTGAGATCCATCCATCCCCACCATACGAGCCTTGATTCCAGCCTTCATACAACGTTCCTTTTCGCCGGGCAGCCACCAACCACCGCGAGTCAGCAGATCTATATTGCACGGCAACCTCCCCTTACTTCGTGAGTGTTATTTCATTGTTGTATGAATTTTTTTCTTCAATATTAATATATGGTATTGTGATCTTCATGCATGCTTGGATGTCTTGAATTGTGGGTGTTTGCTTTGGATTACTCTCATGATTTGCAAAATCTATTCGCCGTACGTTTTCCTTTTGGCCCTCCACGCGGAGGCAAGCCAAACCATGCTTTGCCTAAAAGAATCATTTTGCTTTTACTAAAATTATATGCGTGCGGTTTAATTATTTATTGCTTGGAGTTAATTTCTCCGTCGGGTCTTGCATGTGTTACTTATAGTTAAGGGCAATAAAATTATCTCCCCGCACCTCACTTAGGATTATATTTTAGTCGCGCACCCACGTAGTCTACCCTACATCAGAATTCCTTGTGCTAATAGCAATGTGGAAAGGGTTCAATCAAAATTTAATATAGGATTTCTCCCCCCACAAAGAAAGGCTCGGATGTTCTCCAAAATCATCAATGAAGAAGTATAACTCCCATTCATTGATATACAGCCATTCCAATTTCAGCGATGTTAGTATGGGTTGCCTATGAGAATCCCAGCACCGGGGCATCCTCAATACCATTACCACTGGAAATGGCTTATCCATGAATCGTCATTGCCTTTCTCAAAAGAAAAATATATATAATTTCTCTCAAAACAAATATTAATTGCACCTTAAGCTTTGACAATAAATCAGAAACACCACTTTGGTTATCTTCCTCATCCAAACTCCATTACTTGAAAATAATTGACATTTGGCCCTTTAAAATAAGGTAAAGAAGGATATCTGATATTTCATGATTCTTCATCTACTCAGTAAGAAAAATATAACTCCGACTTATTTCAAAATAAGACAGCACGGAATAACGATATAGTAGTAAACAGTAAGAGAAAGAAATCTATGCCAATGAAAGGATAGCATCATAAAGCCATAAAGGTCACCTATAATCAATTTCAAGAAATTTCCTCCTGCCATGTACCTGATCTTAAGGATCAGGTATCCTATATAGGTTTTTCGCAGACATAATTCTGCTTGTAATAGTGCTATTCAAATACTATGGTGTGCAAAATAATTGTGCCTGACCTTATACTTCTCTGAAGTTTGAAGGCGAAGATGACATACAGTAGCCCATTGTTGGACACGCAGTTGTTAGGTACTTCCCTGACAATCTGATTGCAAACAATGTGATTGTTAAACATGGAAAGCAACCATGTAAACTATAAGTGAGCAAGAATGCATTGTTATGGCATGTGGTTAATATTGCAATTAAATTGTACTATATTTATTGATACTAATGTAATGATACTTCACAAAAAAAAACTAATAGAGATGAGAAAGAAAGCACAATGCTGACATAATAATCTCTCTTCTGAGAGAGAGAGATATGCGACCTTGTGAATGAGTTTGGGGCAAAAACAATGTGTGAGCGTGGTGCAATAATGGACAGTACATGTATTCACCAAAGAGAAGTTTGCCACAGTACTAAGATTCTGTGATATGCAACCTTTCTTTCAATCTCATATGTTTTCCTCCCTTGCATAAGAAAGAAGCCACATGCATTGTTTCCTGTCTGCATTCATCCACCATAAGGAAGAGATCCAGAAGGAAACTTAAACATAGAGCAAGGGCTACAATAGGGAAACAAATTTAGATTAGGATATCGCAACTCCTAATTAAAGATACATTTACGGTCTATTTAGGACGGTTGTGGCAACAGAAAGCAGTGATGGGAAACCAACTATGAGATTAGATCTGTTGAGAACCTTTGGTAAGAAACCAGAGCGAAAACGCCGCACCAAACAGACGCAAGGTGCTTCGAAATAAGAGGGTTGGAACATCACAAAAATTCAATAAGATTCAACAACAACATGACAATATGTACGTTTACAACAATCTTTTAAATAATATAAGTGAGACAGGGCATAACAGAAAAATTAACAGAGAGCATAACAAAAAATTTAACTGTTTAAGAGAGAAATTTACTTGTTTGCTTTCAAAAGCATAACAGAGAAATTAATATTGAAAAAGCAGAACTGAAAAAGCTAACTAACAAAAGAAGAATTTAATACTATTCTTCATAAAAACAATAAGACTGATATAGGTGAAGTAAAAAAATCAGAATGAAGTAGAAATAAGGTTACAAAAATAAATAAATAAAAAAGGTGTAAAGTTTAACACCAAGAAAGTGAATAAGTGAACTACTAATCCATACAAATATGCAAGAAATATGTTGACTACTGGTATTAAACTTACCAAATGGAGGAAAAGAGTTACTCATGGATGACTATATGGGGGAAAAGATGGGACAACCTCCACACCAAGGAGATCTCCGTCATGCTTGAAATCTTTCGTAGGGCATCATGTGTGTAAATCTAAAGCTCTATTTGGGACTGATGTGATATTCGAGTGATAGTAGTATGAAATTATTGTAGTAAACAAAGTGGTTATGATTTTGCTAACATCCAAGGAGTGTTTCTGAAAAGTTCTGGGGTGGAGCTGCTCACGACCACAATACCTGACCGTACCAGGATGAATGTGATGACATTTCGGCCCAAAATGACATTTTGGAAAAAATGGCGTTCACAACTTCAACCACACGAAAGTTAATTTGAATTTTCGCAACCTTGTGCATAATAGAAGGAAATTTTAATATTAGACTGTTTTATACCTTGCAATCAAAGCTTGTGTGACTCCCAGAAACCTCCAAACACCCAAAACATAGAGATGTACACAAATTTGAGCTGTAAAGAAAGGGAGAAGATTACTATCACAACAAAAGATTCCATCTCTTCATTAGAGCGGAAGCGCACGTACAAATTTGATATTTGCATGTGATTTCAATTAAAGAAATAATTTGTAAACGTAGTAACAGTAGAAATTGGTGCACAATTTCCTTCACTTTTTTGAGCACAATGCACATATTGGATAAATAGAAATAGATCTGCAATCAGAGAACTACTGAAACCAGTTTATGTTTGATGAAGCCGTAGATGAGGAGCAAATGACTTGTTCAAACCTCTGCAAAGAGGGAAGTTACAGTCAAAACGGCATACATATAAGTCAATGAGCACAATGTGATGTCTGAAGGGGACGATCCTTACAGTGAAAACCGAAAACCGCAGAGAAAATTATGACCATCCATATACAAAATAAATAGGATTTGACTTCAAGTAAAGCACTAACAATTACATGCACAGGTTAAGCTGTAATGGAGATAAAATTTAAGAAATTCACCAAATAAATTACATAGTTATGGCACGTAAGAAAGTTCACGGTAATTATTGAATATTCCATACCTTGTTGAGACGGGTAAAAATAATGCAAAAGTGAAGCACGAAGAATCATAGGAAATTGGTATGCAAAAGTGAAGTTGCAAGGATTAATAATATAAAGTAAAGTGACTTGAAAATTATTGGCCAAATAAGAGACATAAACCTATGGATGATCATAAGTGAACACAACACCTCAAAGCATATGTTGAGTGGCGTCAGGGAAGTGAATAGCTCAGTGCACCAATACAAATGGTTATACAAAATAAAAACAATAATCAGCACAAAAAGACACCTCAAGAAAGCAGCGTCGTGGAGGTGAGTAGCTCCCTGCACCGATACAAATGGTTATAAAAAACTAAAAAAAACAATAATCAGCATATATATTTTTGTGCATAAATGTTATGAAATGTAAACTTAAAGGGGAGGTTTTTTGTAATTTCAAAAGTAAGAGGGCTGCAACCTGTAACTTCCAAGGGAAATTTTGGTAATAATCCTCATATATATATTGAAAGTAGGGATAGATCAATGAAATGATAGATGATTTCCAAATACTTCGAAGATTTCAAATCAAGAGAAAGGCTCAGATGGTTTCCAAAAAAACTTCATGAAAAAGAGGGATCTCTTATCCCCGAGCTTGGGTACTTGGAATCCAATAGCTTGCATGGGTTGCCTGGTAAAAAATCTCCCCTAGGCCATCCTCAATGCCTTTTATCATTATTATGCACATGGACAATCCATAATTCATCATCGCCTTTCTCAAAGAAACAGAAAATAAATGAATAGCATGTTGAACTAATTTCAAAATAGAATGGTTTTGTGCACTCCAAAAAGAGTGTGGAGACAGATTGGCATGAATAACAATGATAAACTAAACTTGCATCCCCTGATCTTTGGCCGTTGATCAGAGTGTGGAGACAGATTGATTTTGATTTAAAATGGACGTCCAGGATGAAGCAGATGGTGCACACCATTACACCATAAGGAAATATCTTTATATAATAGCTTGCTCGGATTCTTAGGTCACATGTGCCACCGTTATTGATTTCCAATGCCAAACATTTGAGATAAGATATGCTTGAAGTTTCGGCTTTTGTCTTTGTTTTAGAGGCATTATGGGAGAGAGAAGTTATCCTCCGCTAGCTATTTTTTTATTATACTACAGATTGAAGGCCAACGATCAAGGGATGCAAGTTTAGTTTATCATTGTTATTCATGCCAATCTGTCTCCACACTCTTTTTGGAGTGCACAAAACTATTCTATTTTGAAATTAGTTCAACATGCTATTCATTTTTTGTCCTCTTTTAGTTTGAGAAAGGCAATGATGAATTATGGATTGTCCATGTGTATAATAATGATAAAAGGTATTGAGGATGCCTAGGGGAGATTTTTTACCAGGCAACCCATGCAAGCTATTGGATTCCAAGTACCCAAGCTCGGGGATAAGAGATCTCTCTCTTTCATGAAGTTTTTTGAAAACCAGCCTTTCTCTTGATTTGAAATCTTTGAAGCATTTCGAAATCTTTTAGCATTTTATGGATCTCTCCCTATTTTCAATATATATATATATGGAGAGAGAGAGAGAGAGAGAGAGAGAGAGAGAGAGAGAGAGACATAAACAAAAAAGACCCCTCCTGAAAATTTACTCCAATAAGGTATTTTTGTGCATGGATGTTATGAAATGTAACTTACTGGGGAGGTTTTTGCAATTTCAAAAGTAAGAGGGGTGCCACTGTAATTATGCTAACTTCAGGGGAAGTTTTGGTAATATTTCCAATATATATATAGAGAGAGAAAGAGAGAGAAAGGAGGAGGAGATCTATGAAATGATAGATGATTTCAAAATGCTTCAACGATTTTGGATCAAGAGAGAGGCTCAAATGGTTTCCAAAGAACTTCATGAAAGAGAGAGAACTCTTACCCCGAGCTTGGATACTTCAAATCCAATAGATTGCATGGGTTGACCGGTAAAAATTCACCTGTAGGCCACATCCTCAATGCCTTTAATCATTATTATACACATGGACAATCCATAATTCACATCACCCTTCTCAAAGAAAAAGAGAAGAAATGAATATCATGTCAACTAATTTTAAAATAGAATAGTTTTATGCGCACCAAAAAAAGTGGAGACAATGTGTAAGAAAACAACGATAAAATAAACTAGCATCCCAGATCTTTGGCCTTCAATCGGTAGTATAATAATAATAATAACAATAACAAGCGAAGGATAACTTCTCTCTCCCATTATGCCTCTAAACCAAATGCAATCTTGGAACTTCTCTCTCCCATGCTATAAAGAATAAAAAAATAAATACATTAAAATATTAAGAGCAACGTTAGGAAAAAGAAAGTGCAATCCAATCCAAGAGGTTCTCCAAATATATAGTATATATATGCTCTAATACAATTACTCTTTAAGATTTTCTAGTTTTATCACACATCCTACAACATCATTTTTTTTTTTTGGAATTCCACAAAATGCCGCATTCTTGGAACTTCCTCATGCAATTACCCAAAAAAATAAAGAGGATTCAAATCTAAATTCCACAAGTTCTCTGTCAAATAAAAAAAAGGGGCAATGTTATAAACAGTCCTATAACCGCTAAACACAATCCATTGATATTCGCAGTCCAATGAATTTAAGTGTTTTTATGACTGCGAATAGCAGTTTTAAGTGTCTTCGGATCCGATAATGATTGCACGGGTTGCCTGATTTAAATATCATGCTTAGGCCGTCCTCAATGCTTTTAGCAGTTTTATACGCATGAATTGTCCATATATCGTCATCGCCATTCTCAAAGAAACAAAAAAAAAAGAAATTAATTGCATGCAAAACCAATTTGAAAATAGAATAGCTCTATACTCAGGAAAAAATTTTTGGAGACCACTAAGTGGGTGAGGGGAGCAGGAGAGAGAGAGAGAGAGAGAGAGAGAGAGAGAGAGAGAGAGAGAGTTTAATGTGGACAACCATCCATCATATGGAATCCCAAAGATTACTCATAATTTTAGTCCAGGAGAGGTGTCAGATGGATACAAATTCATAAAAAAGCAAAACAAAATAAATTTGTATCCACAGATCATTTAAACTTGTATTCTCATGGCTCTGCATTTTCAAAGGATCGGAGTGAAATTTAAAAATCTAGTAAGAGAGATATGCTCAGGTTGTTCTTAGAACTAGTACAAAGAAGAGGAGAATAAATTTGATCTAATATGTTTGGACTTGGAAATCAATGGTGCACATGTCACTTAAGCTCTGTTTGTTTCGTCGGTGAGAGTTGGAACGGCAAGAATGGGAGCGTTGGCAATGGAGCGGTGGAAATGGAAGGGGGTGATTGCGGTCTCAAAAAAATAAAAAATGGTGGGAATTGGAAGGTTACTAAACAATTTTTTTTGGAGTTAGTGTCCTCCTACCAATGGAGATGGAGCAAAAACACCCAAACAAACAGAGCCTTAAGAATCCAAGCTCGAGCCATCCTCAATGCTCATATTCAGTGTGTTGTGGCAAGCCTATCCATAATTCTTCATTGCCTCTCTTGAAAGAAACACAAAATAAATTACAACCCAACAGAGCTTAATGTATAACACCACATCATTACTAAAAGCATAGCCAGGAGGTTTTTTTTTTGCATTCATGTTATGAAATGTAAACTCAAGAGAGATGTCTTTGTAATTTTGAAAGATAGAGAGGTGCAACATGTAATTTTGCAAACTCATAAGGGAGATTTGAGTAATTTATATATATATAGGAATAATTAACAAAACTTTCCCTGAAAGTTAACATAATTACAGGTTGCACCCCTCTTACTATTGAAATAACAATAACCACCCTGAAGTTTACACTTCAAAACATCCATGCACAAAAAGCCCCTCAGAGTAAATTTTCAGGTGGGTCTTTTTGTGCTTGGATGTTATGAATTGTACTCTTACAGGGAAGAGGTTTTTGTAATTTCAAAAGTAAGAGAGGCGCAACCGGTAATTTAGTAAACTTAGAGGTGTATCCTTTGATCATTCAACCTTGGAACTTTAACCATCATCATCAGCGTAACAGTAATAATAAGAAGCAGCAGCAGCAGCAGCAGCAAAAATTCCCCCCTCCTATAATGCTTCTAAACCAAACACAAAGCAGATTCTTCAAGCAAAAAAGATTATGGCTCTGTTTGGCACAGCGTTTTTGCTCCGGTGAGTTTGGACAAAAACGCCACCTCAAGAAATATGGATACAAATATTTAAAGCACTCACAGCAAGAAATATCATGGTCACCCAACTTAACGACGGAGTCATCCGTCCTTGCACTTTGCACTAATAAATTTAAGCTTCATATACTCTGTCTTTGTCCTGCTCAACCTAAAATCCTTCTTTTCAAAAGTGTCTCGTCGATCAAAACAATATCATTTGCAAACAATAAACACCAAGGTATTGTTTGTTGGATATGTCCGGTTAGCTCAACTAAGACAAGTGTAAAGAGATATGGGCTTAAAGCCGACCATAGATGTAAGCCAACAGCGATAGGAAATTCTTGTGTTAATCCTCCAGAAGTCCAAACTTTCGTCACTGAATTTGTATACATATTTTTGATTGCATCAAAGTATGATACATTTACACATTTCTTTTCCAAGACTCTCCATAAGACCTCTCTTGGAACCCTATCATAAACATTCTCAAGACATGTACACAAATTCAGTGACAGTAATAATAATATAACAATAGTAAGCATTGAGGACAAGTGAAGGATAACTTCAATCTGTAGTATAATATTAATAATAATAATAACTGATGTGCACCCGTAAAGATGATACGTGATGTGGTCTCACAAAATGTTCAGGCAGTGCGCTAATGAACATCACTCGCCTCATTTGGTGGAGGAAATGGGGTTGACCAAGATAAACCTCACTATCCCCGTAACCACCCATCATGGGGGGCAAATAGTAAAAATCCCCCCATCATTGTAAATAGTAAAAATCCCTCATCATGTGGTGCAAATAGTAAAATCCCCCATCATTGGGTGCAAATAGTAAAAATCTCCAATCATGTGGTGCAAATAGTAAAAATCCCCCATCATGGGGGTGCAAATAGTAAAATCCCACATCATATGGTGCAAATAATAAAATCCTCCAACATATGGGTGTAAATAGTAAAATCCTCTAACATGATGGTGCAAATAGTAAAATCCTTCAATACGGTCTGCGTATAGCAAATAATATGGTTATGGTGTGCGCATAACCATATCCGTCATATGAATACATATCACCGCAAAACTATACAAATTGGTGTGCGCGTAGCTATATTCATGATAAGTGTGCGTATAACACATAAATTGGTTATGGTGTGCGGGTAGTCGCATAACCACCATAACCACCCTAACCAACCATTTAATTACGAAAGTGCCACCCTCAAAAACTATAAATAGAACCTCAAGGCTTCTCTTTTTTCCATCTTCTCCTCCTCCATCTCTCCCCTCTTTTGAGACTTTCTCTCTCTCCGACCGAGAAAATCCTCCTGCGGATTTTCTCTCTCCTCCTTCCATGCGCGCTCGCAAGCGCGCCTCCTCCTTGCGGGCTCGCAAGCGTGCCTCCTCCTTGCGGGCTCGCAAGCGCGCCTCCTCCTTGCGGGCTCGCAAGCGCGCCTCCTCCTTGCGGGCTCGCAAGCGCGCCTCCTCCTTGCGGGCTCGCAAGCGCGCGTCCTCCTTGCGGGCTCGCAAGCGCGCGTCCTCCTTGCGCGCTCGCAAGCGCGCGTCCTCCTTGCGCGCTCGCAAGCGCGCCTCCTCCTTGCGGGCTCGCAAGCGCGCCTCCTCCTTGCGGGCTCGCAAGCGCGCCTCCTCCTTGCGGGCTCGCAAGCGCGCCTCCTCCTTGCGGGCTCGCAAGCGCGCCTCCTCCTTGCGGGCTCGCAAGCGCGCCTCCTCCTTGCGGGCTCGCAAGCGCGCGTCCTCCTTGCGCGCTCGCAAGCGCGCGTCCTCCTTGCGCGCTCGCAAGCGCCTGTACTCCTTGCGCGCTCGCAAGCGCGCGTCCTCCTTGCGCGCTAGCAAGCGCGCGTCCTCCTTGCGCGATCGCAATCGCGCCTCCTCCGTGAGCGCTCACAAGCGCGCCTCCGTGCGGTCTGCTCCAAGCGTGCCTCTGTACGCTACGCTCCAAGCGCGCCTCCGTGCGCTTCGCTCCAAGCGCGCCTTCGTGCGCTCCACTTCAAGCCCGCCTTCGTGCGCTCAAGAACAAGCACGCCTTTGTGCGCTTAAGAACAAACATGTCAGCCACCGTCAAGACCAGCACTCCAAACTCCTCTCGCGCAGCAGGAGACAAGTCACAGAGACAAAGACACACAGAGCGCATCGATCCAACCTTCGAGCAGCATTCAAAGCCTCAAAAGCACTTAGAGCGCAGCATTTCCCTCTGCAGCAGGAGGAAGACTTAGCTCCGTGAGCGGTGGCCTGTCACCCTCCGAACACATCTCTCTCTCTCTCTCTCTCAACAATTGTAACGAGAGGCGGCATGTCGCCCTCAAGTTCTTCAAAAAAGCTTTGTACAACCAACAAATAGTGGAAGTTTTGGTCGGCACCAGGCCCGACCGCGTGGTTTTTCACCCAGTTGACGGGTTTTCCACGTTAAAAAATTTGTTTTGTCAGCTTTCCCTTTTCTGTGACTGTGTGCACGCTCGAACGCTCCCGGGCTAAGACGGTTCAATTTAGTCTGATCTACCGGAGCCTTGAGTGGACCGCAACAGTTTGGCGTCGTCTGTGGGAACGGAGTTCCCCCAAAGCTTGAAAAAGATTCTGAAGACAGTACCCACTGCACAACGGTACTCGTGACTAGAGATCATGGCAGGAAAAGCCTTCCGCACAAGTGAAGAATCAATCCCCGGGGGGCAGGATGGTCTAGCTCCCCTCCACTCGCTTATCAGCAAACCCGAAGGAGAACTCACCAGTACGAGTGTCCAAGACCGCAGGGCCCATCCTAAAGGAGGACCTGAAGCTCAGTATCACCGCGACCTCCCTGAAGCAGCATACTGTGAGCCCGTAGACGTAAGGCTCACGCGTGAAGAAGTTCGTGACATAATTTTCGAAGAGCGCGAATGAGCAAGGTAGCGTGCCGCTTTGGCCCCTCGCCCTCTCCATCGTCGCTCACCGTTCGCACCAGAGGTTCTGGCACATCCAATTCCCATTGGATTCAAGCTCCCAAAGATTGAGACGTACAACGGAGCGGGCGACCCATCGGAGCACGTCAGGCACTTCGCAATCATGATGCAACTCTGTAATGCACCAGATCCATTGTTGTGCCAGGCATTCCCGGCGACTTTGAAAGGACAGGCTCGCACCTGGTTCCTATCCTTGAAGGAGGGAGAAATCAAGGATTTCGCAGAGCTGACTCAACAATTCACGAACCAGTTCATCCCTAGCCGCAGGATAGTCAAAGATCCTTCCCACCTGTCCGGGATCCGTCAAGGCGAAAGGGAAACCCTTAAAGATTTCTTCCGTCGTTTCACCACTGAGGCACGACAAATCCCTGGGATAAGACCGGAGCTCCTGCGAGGTTTTCTCCTCGGAGGGCTCCGCCCTGGTGGCTTCCACCCCGCACTGATGCGGGAAACCATGCCCAGCTATCCCGATCTCGTTCGACGGATCGACGCCCAGATCGTCGTCGACGAAGCAATTGAAGCACATCAACAACAGTTTGATAGAGGCGTGAAAAGGAAAAGGGAGCAAGAGGCTACATCAGTCCTCAGGAGGAATAATGAATGTCATGGCAATTCACGACCTCGGCAGCACCAAAGAAACACGTCCCTCAATACCTCCAGAACCAACATATTTTACGCAATCAAAGGCAACGAAGCGCTCCGCAAGCCCAGACCTCTCGCTAAAAACACGGGAGACCAGACAAAATATTGTGAGTTCCACCGTGGACAAGGACATGACACAGAAAACTGCTTCAAGCTTAAGGATGAAATCGAGCGACTCATCCAACAAGGCCTACTGAGAAAATTCCTACGAGGCTAGGCATCGATTCAGCCAGCAGGAGATCAGCAAACGCCTCACCAAGAAGTACTGGGAGGCAACCCTTAAGTCAGTCATCCGGGAGAATGCTTCACACCTATTAGAAGGGCTCTACCCGCGCCACTGAAATATTCTACCAACTTTGTTTCTATAAGAACTTTCTGTAAATTGCCACTATAACTAATAGATTTCAAAGTTGATCATTTCAGGCATGTCATCCCACACGCTATCGAAATTACGTATTCACTTCGCCCAAAGGAAATGACGTCTATTTGAATGAACAGCATCTGCCTTCGGGCAGTGCGCTAATGAACAGCACCTGCCTCCGGGCAGTGCGCTAATGAACACACCTGCTTCCGGGCAGTGCGCTAATGAACAGCACCTGCCTCCGGGCAGTGCGCTAATGAACAGCACCTGCCTCCGGGCAGTGCGCTAATGAACAGCACCTGCCTCCGGGCAGTGCGCTAATGAACAGCACCTGTCTCCGGGCAGTGCGCTAATGAACAGCACCTGCCTCCGGGCAGTGCGCTAATGAACAGCATCTACCTCCAGGCAGTGCGCTAATGAACAGCACCTGCCTCCGGGCAGTGCGCTAATGAACAGCAACTGCCTCCGGGCAGTGCGCTAATGAACAGCAACTGCCTCCGGGCAGTGCGCTAATGAACAGCAACTGCCTCCGGGCAGTGCCCTAATGAACAGCAACTGCCTCCGGGCAGCGCGCTCACATCAATCTCTCACTGTCGTCGATTGAAGGTTCGCCCTTCTCCACCACAGTAAGGTCCCGACGTCGTAAGTGTTTGCCCCTCCTATGTTCGTACACGGTTTGAATACATACGCGCTTCACCGACCAAACCTATCTTCTATTATGTAAAAAGCAGCGAGCTCAGACTCGCGCAAACTTTATCTTTTACTATATAAAAAGTCGTGAGCTCAGACTCGCGCAAAGCTATCGTCTACTATGTAAAAAGTCGCGAGCTCAGACTCGCGCAAATCTATCTTCTACTATATAAAAAGCCGCGAGCTCAGACTCGCACAAACATATCTTCTACTATGTAAAAAGCTGCGAGCTCAGACTCGCGCAAATCTATCTTCTACTATGCAAAAAGCCGCGAGCTCAGACTCGCGTAAACTTATCTTCTATTATGTAAAAAGTCGTGAGCTCAGACTCGCGCAAACTTATCTTTTATTATGTGAAAAACTGCACACTCATCCTTCAACAGCAATTCCTACCCAAGGCGCCACGAAGATAGCAATGATCGAAGCTGCCACAGAAAAATTAAAACCTCCGAACTCCTCCGCACAGTAATTCGGACTCCGAAGGTTTGGGGGGTTTATGATGTGCACCCGTAAAGATGATACGTGATGTGGTCTCAAAAAACGTTCAGGCTGTGCATTCGGGCAGTGCGCTAATGAACATCACTCGCCTCATTTGGTGGAGGAAATGGGGTTGACCAAGATAAACCTCACTATCCCCGTAACCACCCATCATGGGGGGCAAATAGTAAAAATCCCCCATCATAGGGTGTAAATAGTAAAAATCCCTCATCATGTGGTGCAAATAGTAAAATCCCCCCATCATGGGGTGCAAATAGTAAAAATCTCCAATCATGTGGTGTAAATAGTAAAAAAACCCCATCATGGGGGTGCAAATAGTAAAATCCCACAGCATATGGTGCAAATAGTAAAATCCCCCATCATGGGGTGCAAATAATAAAATCCTCCAACATATGGGTGTAAATAGTAAAATCCTCTAACATGATGGTGCAAATAGTAAAATCCTTCAATACGGTCTGCGTATAGCAAATAATATGGTTATGGTGTGCGCATAACCATATCCGTCATATGAATACATATCACCGCAAAACTATACAAACTGGTGTGCGCGTAGCTATATTCATGATAAGTGTGCGTATAACACATAAATTGGTTATGGTGTGCGGGTAGTCGCATAACCACCATAACCACCCTAACCACCCATTTAATTACGAAAGTGTCACCCTCAAAAACTATAAATAGAACCTCAAGGCTTCTCTTTTTTCCATCTTCTCCTCCTCCATCTCTCCCCTCTTTTGAGACTTTCTCTCTCTCCGACCGAGAAAATCCTCCTACGGATTTTCTCTCTCCTCCTTCCATGCGCGCGCAAGCGCGCCTCCTCCTTGCGGGCTCGCAAGCGCGCCTCCTCCTTGCGGGCTCGCAAGCGCGCCTCCTCATTGCAGGCTCGCAAGCGCGCCTCCTCCTTGCGGGCTCGCAAGCGCGCCTCCTCCTTGCGCGCTCGCAAGCGCGAGTCCTCCTTGCGCGCTCGCAAGCGCCCGTTCTCCTTGCGCGCTCGCAAGCGCGCCTCCTCCTTGCGCGCTCGCAAGCGCGCGTCCTCCTTGCGCGCTCGCAAGCGCGCATCCTCCTTGCGCGATCGCAAGCGCGCGTCCTCCTTGCGCGCTCACAAGCACGCCTCCGTGCGCTCCGCTCCAAGCGTGCCTCCGTGCGCTCCGCTCCAAGCGCGCCTCCGTGCGCTTCGCTCCAAGTGCACCTTCGTGCGCTCCACTTCAAGCCCGCCTTCGTGCGCTCAAGAACAAGCACGCCTCTGTGCGCTTAAGAACAAACATGTCAGCCACCGTCAAGACCAGCACTCCAAACTCCTCTCGCGCAGCAGGAGACAAGTCATAGAGACAAAGACACACAGAGCGCATCGATCCAACCTTCGAGCAGCATTCAAAGCCTCAAAAGCACTTAGAGCGCAGCATTTCCCTCTGCAGCAGGCGGAAGACTTAGCTCCGTGAGCGGTGGCCTGTCACCCTCCGAACACATCTCTCTCTCTCTCTCAACAATTGTAACGAGAGGCGGCCTGTCGCCCTCGAGTTCTTCAAAAAAGCTCTGTACAACCAACAAATAGTGGAAGTTTTGGTCGGCACCAGGCCCGACCGCGTGGTTTTTTACCCAGTTGACGGGTTTTCCACGTTAAAAAATTTGTCTTGCCAGCTTTCCCTTTTCTGTGACTGTGCACGCTCGAACGCTCCCGGGCTAAGACGGTTCAATTTAGTCTGATCTACCGGAGCCTTGAGTGGACCGCAACAATAACAATAATAGCAAGCGAAAGATAACTTCTCTCTCCCATAATGCCTCAAAACCAAATGCAATCTTGGAACTTCTCTCTCCCATGGTATAAAGAATAAATAAATACATTAAATATTAAGAGCAACATTCGGAAAAAAAAAATGCAATCACTCTTTAAGATTTTCTAGTTTTATCACACATCCTAAAGCATCATTGTTTGGGAATTCCACAAGATGTCGCATCCTTGGAACTTCCTCATGCAATTAATAAAAAAATTAAAGAGGATTCAAATCTAAATTCCGCACAAGTTCTATGTCAAATAGAAAAAGGCTCAGATGTTTCAAAAAAAACTTCATAGAACAGAGAGAAGTCTCATCCTTGAGCTTCAATCTTCAGATCCAAAAATGATTGCACGGGTTGCCTGATTTTAATTTCACTCTTGGGCCGTCCTCAATGCTTTTATCAGTTTTATACAAATAGATTGTCCATATATCGTCATCGCCTTTCCCAAAGAAAACAATCAAAAATGAAATTAACAGCATGCAAAACCAATTTGAAAATAGAGTGATGTTATAAGCACGCCGATATTTAGAGCGATGTAATAAGCACGCCGATATTGGCAATCAACTCATCATCCCCATATTTAAAGGATATTAGCAGAAGGAACTCTCAGAAGCGATCTCTAATCTTCGGCCTTCAAATCCAAAAATGGTCGCATGGATTGCCTCAGGCCATCCTCACGCATTTGCCAGTTTTCAGTGAGCGTTCATCAATGATCTAGAAGATGCCAAGAGAAACCTAAAGCAGAAGGAACTTATTTCTCACACAGCAGCAACATTCCCAACTCCTCTGTAGAGAAGGATAGAGAGAGCTAGAGAGAAAGAGAGAGCGTGGGAGAGAGAGGGAGATGTGAGAAGTTACTTGAAAACTTCCTTGTCGCAAACTTAGGCTGATGTATGGGTCCATTTGGGGAGACTACCGGCGAGGAGGAAGTGGCGGAGCAGGAGAAATATGATTGCGTTCAGGCATTATAATCAAGTTTCAACCTGTGCAGAGAAACAGAGAAAATAACAACATCTAGAAAGCTTCTTCTTCTTCTCCTTCCTCTCTTTTTTCCATTTTTGAGGGGTAGTAACAGAAGGACTCAGACCATCCTAATCTTCGGCCTCCAAATCCCAATAATGGTCGCATGGGTTGACTGAGAATCCAAGGACTCAGCCCATCCTCATGCATTTGCCGGTTAAGGGAACTATTTGAATCAAATGATTCACTATAGTTACGATCGGGACGACAATACGCCTTGTACATGCATTTTTAGGAAAAGTGTTCAACACGAAAGTTGTAGATCTCGACGAGATCTACAATTTTCGTGTTGAACACTTTTCCTAAAAATGCATGTAAAAAGCGTATTTTCAAAAGGCGCGTAATAACTCATAGAAATTGGTTTGCCAATAGCCAATTCTGGTTTGCCTTTAACACCACCCAATATGACCTTGAAACTAGGCCAAAAGTGAAGGGACCAATTTGAATATTTTGCCTTTAATTTATAAGGACAATAATTTAACATAAGAAAAATTATTAATGATGAAACAATTATAAAATATGAAAAATTAAAATGCATAATTACATTAAAGTAGGAGAGGAAATATTGAAAACAAAAAATAGTAAACCCATTCTTAATAGGTAGAAAAGATAAAAAAAATACTTAATATAAAGAATAAAATTATAAATAAATAAAATTATTAAGAGTAATGTTCGGAAAAAGAAAAATAAATGCAATCCGATCTAACAGGTTCTCTAAATATAGCATACACATATATACATAACAGATGACGCATTCTTAGAACTTCTCATGCAATTACCAAGAAAATTAAAGAGGATTCAAATCTAAATTCCACACAAATTCTCTGTCAAATAGAAAAAGGCTCGGGTGTTTCCAAAATAACTCTTAGAACAAACAGAAGTCTCATCCTTGAGCTTAAATCTTCGGATCCAATAATGATTGCACGGGTTGCCTGATTTAAATTCCACTCTTAGGCCATCCTCGATGCTTTTATCAGTTTTATCATGAATTGTCCATATATCGTCATCGCCTTTCTCAAAGAAAAGAAAAAGAAATTAATAGCACGCAAAACCAATTTGAAAATAGAATAGCTCTATGCTCAGAAAATTTTTTTGGAGAGCACTAAGTGGGGGAGCGGAGCAGGAGAGAGACAGAGGGGGGAGGGGAAAGAGAGAGAGTTTAATGTGACCAACCATCCATCATTATGTGCAATATGGAATCCCGCAGATTATTCCTCATAATTTTCGTCTACGACAGATCGTGAACACGCCGGTTATGAACCGTCGTTCGTGAACGCCCGACCTCACCTAAGAATCTTCAACCACTTAAGTTCAAAACTAGTTTTCTTTTCTTGATGGCGGCCATAACATTTGCCATGTCAAACATAATTCTACGACGGTAGCGTTTTTATTCAAACTCACCGGAGCAAAAACGCCGCACCAAACGGAGGCTAAGTGAGGGAGGGAAGCAAGAAAGAAGCAGAGGGGGAAGGGGGGAGAGAGATCTACAACTTTCATGTTGAACACTTTTCCTAAAAATGAATATACAAGACGTATTTCCAAAAGGCGCGTAATAACTTGTACAAATTGAGTGCGGATAGCCAAAACTGCAGTGCTCATAGCAGCACCCATAATTATATTTGCACACCGCCAAGCTATTGGCACACCAAAATCAAATTTACTTTTTTTCAAGGGCCTTCTTTGGAATGTTTTTCTTTGTAGAAGGGGAAAAGATAATGGAGAAAACTTTCCAGATCCATCACCTTTTGGCCCGGTAGAATCTGAGCTAACTAAGGATGAAGAACGGAAGTAAAACCCGCGTTAAATCCACTTCACTGCAAGAAAAAACCCTAATACCCTAAACAGAGAAGAACATCTAACTAACAAGTAGAGAAAAAAGTCTCCTTTTACTTCGATTCCAAAACCAGGATCATGAAAGATCGCTGAAATTTCAGCCCAATTGTATCATTAAATCCTCGTCACAGACTGATTAGCTATCTAAGCAACCGAAACTGGAAGACCTCCTCATTCCCTCCAACCTGACTCTCTCTCTCTCCCTCTCTCTGTAAAGAGAAGCTTGAAAAAGTAAATTAGTAGGGTGGTAGCACTTGGAGCAGAAAGGCAGAGATGTATTCATGCACCAGATATTTCCTTCTAAGCCCAGGAATGAATGCCCACATTATCATCTGAGTTAACACCTACAGAAGAAGACGGGGGAGAAGCGTGTATCTCATCGGCCCTCTCTACCGATCTCTGCTTAGCTTTTCTATGTTTTTATATACAAAAGAAACGTTCAAGACTTCATGGGTCCCTATGAATATGCATTTTCTTCTGAGAGTAAAAGATCATATAGCAACATCTAGAGAGCTACTTCTTCTTTTCTTTTCTTTTCTTTTCTTTTCAAATCCCAACATGGGTTGCCTGAGAATCCAAAATCTCAGACCATCCTCACGCATTTGCCAGCTTTCAGTAAGTAGCCATCAATGATCTAAAAGATGCAAAGAGAAACCTAAAGCAGAAGGAACTTATTTCTCACACAGCAGCAACATTCCCAACTCCTTTGTAGAGAAGGATAGAGAGAGAGCGGGCGAGAGAGAGGGGGGAGGGAGGGAGATGTGAGAAATTACTTGAAAACTTTCTTGTCGCAAACTTAGGCTGATGTATGGGTCAGCTTGGGGAGTGTACCGGCGAGGAGGAAATGGAGGAGCAGGAGAAATATTATTGCGTTCGCCGTCTTAAAAGCAAAGAGCAGGTCTTAAGTCGTCGTCTTCCTGCTTTTCTCTGGTCTGATTCTGAAGCCTGATTCTGATACGAACACAACCATTTCTCTTCTCCTCACGAAAACCTTCGCCGGATACCGCTTGGCGATCTTGAACGGCGAGATGCCCTTCTTGGGGATTTGCGTAAACATCAATCTCTACCGTTGATTTGAGTTAGGATACCTGTCCCGCCGTGCCCAAGCGGCTGGCTCTATTATTCAGGAGAAATTTTTTTGAGTTGCCCTGCTTCTCTCTTTGTTCAACAACAAAAAATATTTGTAATTATAGTTAGAGATTTTCATTTTAAAAACAAATTTAAATTATTAATAGTTGTTATATGGACCCGTAGATTTATAAGTGCTCTAGGGTGTGTACAATCCCGATATTCGTCAGGCAAGGATGGGCGCTTTGAGAGGTCAACATTGTGAAGAAAGTAGTAAGGGGAACAAGCCAGACGAGTCCTCGCAAGAGTCGGGCGGGCAAGATAAGCCCTCGCCGACTGTTCGCTGGTAGGCTGGCGAGATGGGTATTCGTCGTGCATACGCGAGAGGGGCTGGCGAGTCAGCCGCACGCGGGTCGCTTACAGCAGTTCTGGGTTCGACGAAAGGCGTCCGGCGAAATCAAGCGCGCTCGGCGAAATCTGTTCTGCGTTCGACGAACTCGCTTCTCAGTTCGACGAACGTCAAGTTCAACCAGATAAGTTATCTCAGCGGTTGGGCTGGGGGGCCAATCGTCTCGGCGGCCCAGTCTCATCCCAGCGGATCCGCTGAGGAAGGCAGTCGTCTTGGGGGGACCAGGGTGAGCTTGCAGGAAGGCGCGCGAGACCAGGTCTCAGTGGATATTTGACAGAAGGGTCCCAGGCGAGGTCTTAACGACGCGCTCGCCAGGGGGGGGGGATGTCGCGGAAGAGATCTTCGAGAAGGCAGCGAGAGCTCTCGCGAGCAATGTGTTGGAGTTTCTGAGGTGATCTCAAAGCAATCAACAGTTAGTCTTGCTGCCAACGCAATATGAGCCTATAGGGTCGCACATAAAAGCGTTTGGAGAAATTGGAAAAAGGATTGTGTTGGCCTTACTCATATTGGATATGAGTGGAGGACCAATCATGTGACTGCTTGGAATTAAGTTGAGAATGTCTCAACAGGAAATCGTTTAAAGGGTTTAAACGAATGGGTATTTACTTGTCAAATTCGGCTAAAGGGTTTAACCGAACTGCGTCAAATTCGGCTAAAAGGTTTAACCGAATTAGCTTGATTCGACTAATCAAATTCGGCTAAAGTGTTTAGCCGAAATTGTAACAGATTCGACTAAAGGGTTTAGCCGAATCATGTCAGTTCGACGAAATGGTTTCGACGAAATGATATAGCCGAATTTATATAGACGAATTCGTCGAAATGGTTTCGCTGAATCTGAGTCGAATTCGGTTATATTGTTTAGTCGAATTCGGCGAATGTAAATCTGGACAGAAATATTCTGTTTTTCCCTCTGGTCTGCGGATAGCCTGATTTATGCGTTTTAGTATAAAAGGGCATGCGATTTTAGGCTTACGTGAGACTTAATCTTTTCGTGATTTTAGACGAGAAGCCGACCGGAACTGTTCTCCGCGAGGGCATCTCGATCTTCCCGTCCGCCGATCGTCTTCCGTCGCCGCTAGTCGCCGTCGTCGGTCGCCGCCTAAGGGTGTGCACAGAAAATCGACCAAACCAACCCGAACCGACCCAAACCGAACCGAATTTGGACCGAACCAATCAGTTCGGTTCGGTTTCGGTTTGGGGGGCTCAAAACCGAGCTTATTCGGTTCGGTTTCGATTTATAGGGTCGATAAACGGAAAAAAACCGAACCGATTATAAGTTTAGACTTGGAGTTTGTCCCGTCGTATTAAAACATGAGGTTGTGAGCATTGAGTTTGAAGTTGAACCCGAAATAACGAGACCATGTAATATCACTTATCTTATCATAAGTTTGTAACAATTACCCGAGCGTGAACGAGTAAATTAAATGTGTTGTACTTATTGATTTTTATTTTAAACTAATACTTGAACTTAATGTATTAATTGTACAAGTTAATTTAAATGTTATTGTGTTTTTTCAATTTTCCTTCAATGTTGATGAACTGCTTTCTAGATTTACTATTAGAAAATCACTTGGACAAACATTAAAATTTATTTTGGGGGATAATAAGTTTTAGGTTTACCGAAAAACCGAACCGATGTTAAAAAACCGAACCAAACCGAACCGAACCGATCCATTTCGGTTCGGTTTCAGTTTCGGGTGTGTAAAAACCGAGCCTATTCGGTTCGGTTTCGGTTTTATCTAAAACCGAACCGAACTGCTTGCAGGCCTATCGCCGCCTCCTCTGGATCGGACCTAGCAGTCCGTGGGGACGTTGAGAGCTTCCTTCTCCGACCTAGTTCTTGTACGACAAGAATCTAGGGTTCTCCTTTTGCTTGTGTGGACTTCTATAGAGGGATCGATCCATTTCGATTCTTAAAGAACTCAAAGGCAGATTTTTGGATTTCTCTTTGGAGCACCTTGGTTGAGTATTGACTCAATCCCGCGAAGGTATATTGCATTTTGCTTTCCTAATCTTTTGATTCATGAGATCCACAAGATCCTTACTCTTTGGGTTGTTCTAGTTTCTCCGCTGCGCACATTTGATGTGTTCATGTCATTATGATTGGCATTTATAAAAACCCAACACAATGTTCTCGCAAACCCCTTGCCCGTAGGTTGACAGGGAAGGATTACCTTTTTACCCCCGATGGTATGCCATTAGCCTCCCCAAACAGCGGAGTTTGGTTGTTAGCAGACCAATTTTGGGGTGCGGATAGTAAAATCAAGAGGCAGAGTCCTGTTATTTGCAGGCCGGTTCAGAAAATCTATAAATAAGACCCAAATGGCACCTTTGGAGAGGACTTCTCTTTTTGGAGCTTCTCTCTCCTCGGGCTTTCCTTGGTAGGCATTTTCAGAGCTCTCCAAGGTGCCCGAGTTTCAGCATTGGCTTGGGAGGGGAAGCGCTCAAAAGATCTTCCGGGTGTGTGGTTGGTCTTCCTTGCTGAGTCTAAGGGTCCGTTTCTAGTTTCGAGGCTTCAGTCTGTTCCTCCAAGGGATTAGTAAGTTCCAGCTGCCCCCAACTTGTTGGGGGCCCTGAGCTCCACAGAGACTATTTACTGGTTTCAACATTTTTGGTGCGGTGAGCGCGGAGTGCAACTGGTTCAAGAAAATCTCAAGGAGGAAGCATGACAAGAGAGGACGAGCAGGACGCGAGACCTGGAGGATCGCCACTCCCAGGAGCGCCAACGACGGTGGAAATGCTGGCTGACCTTAGGCGAGATCTTCTTGGATCTTTTCAGAGCGTTCTCGTTGCGGCGCTCGGTGGTCTCGCGACCCCAGCGACCCAGGTGGCTCCTCCGCCCGGGGTTGGCGAGAATGCCCCAGCTCCGCGAGCCGGAAGGGAGGCGGCAACCCAGAGTGCCGGGCGAGATCTCTCCGGGCGAGATCTCTCCGGGTGAGAACTTTTCCCCAGTCCGGAGAGAGCGAGAGGGGACCCGACAAGGGTCGTCCAAGCAGAGGGGGTCCCGGCCAATGGGGCCCCAGTGAGTGGCCCTTTGGCGAGCCCGAGGTCGGCAGGAGCAGGGTCGCCAGGGGAGTTCGCAGGGAGAGTGGAGCAGGTCCATAGGGTGAGCGAGGGAAGCCCTTTTTGCGAGTTGGTGCTCTCGGCACCACTCCCCGAAGGATTCAGAGAGCTGGCCATGACACTATATACCGGCAAGGACGACCCCGTTCAGCACTTGCAATGGTTCGGGGATATGGTCTCGATCAGACCTATGTCGGACGTCTTCAAGTGCCGACTTTTTGCTACCACCTTGAAGGAAAAGGCGAGGGACTGGTTCCACCAGCTGCCCTCGGGGTCTATTTATGCCTTCGAGGACTTGCGCCGAGGTTTTCTCTTGCGCTTCTCCACCTCGAAGAAAAGGAAGAAGGATCCCGAGTCACTCTTTACCATCAAGCAGAAGTCCGGGGAGTCGTTAGCTCAATACCTGGAGCGGTTCAGGGAGGAGGTTCTCCTCGTCCAGGAGGTGCCAGGGTACACCCTCCAGCTTGCCTTCACCTTGGGGCTGCGGGAGGGTTTCTTCAAGATGGATCTCAAGAGAAGGGTTCCCCTATCGTATGAGGAGTTGATGGAGAGAGCTGTGGAGGAAGTGGACGGGGAGGCGGCAAACCCCGAGTTCACGAAGAGGTTAGCACGGCTGAGCGAGCCAGAAGGCAGGCAGGTAGAGCCGAGAAGGAGAGAAGAAGTGAGGGCCCCGGAGTTGGGATGGAGGCAGCAAGGTGGGGGAATGCGGGATCCAAGAAGGGGGTTCCCCCATGGAGGTGGTAACTTCCCCGGAGGGCAGGGAAGGCCGCATCAGTTGGGGCGGAGGCAAGGTCCTAGGCCACCTCCTCCCCCACCTCAGCAAGCAATGGAGATAGGAGGGGGGAGAAGAGGAAGAGGAAGAGGGACAGGAGCTGGAGGAGTCGGGCCCCGAAGAAGGAACAGAGGAGTAGGAGGTGAGGAGAGTGGGGTGGCGCTGCCGTACTATGACTTCCACCAGGAGGAAGGTCACGCAACAGTCACCTGACCGGAGTTCTTAGAAGCAAGGAATGCAAGGGTCCCAGCACCGCAGCCACAGCAGCGACCGATGAGGATAGAGGAGATTCCACCCCAAGAGGGTGAAGATGAAAGGTGCGAAGACCGGGCCGATTTGGGGTCCCGAGCGGGGATCGGGGTGATCCATGGGGGGGGGGGGGGGGGGGGGGGGGGGTAGGGATTGAGGCAACCCGGAAGGCGAGCCTCCATACTATCTATCGTCGTAGCGTGGCTTCAACATCCCTGGCTCCGCCCCTAGCGGAGAAGATTTCATTCACCCAGAAGGACATGTCGGGTTATGAAGACCCGTTCTGCGATGCGCTGGTCATCCGGACGGCGATCGAGAACTTCACCGTTTCCCGAATCCTTGTGGACAACGGGAGCTCAGTCAACGTCATCTTTAAGAAGACGTTCAACGGGATGGGGGTGGAGGCGCGAAGGGTATTGGCCTCGGATGGTCCGTTGTTCGGATTCTCCGGGGAAAGGAAGGAGGTAGAAGGAGGAGTAGGACTCCATGTGGTTTTGGGAGTCCAGGAACTGTCGTTTCGTGATAGTGGATGCCCCTAGCAGCTACAGTGCCATCTTCGGACGACCTCTTATCAGTCCGTTCCGGTGTGTCCCCTCCACGTTCCACCAGTGCCTTAAATTCAATGATGGAGGAGTCCAAGTCCGGATCAGGGGAGACCCCAAGGTGGCGAGGCAGTGCAATGTGACTGCCGTCAACACCATCTCTTGGATGGAAGAAGCGGAGGAGTAGGATAAGGTGATGGAAGAGGTGGCCGAGGCCGAGAAGGAGGAGAAGTTGGAAAGAAGGGTGTGTGAAGGAGTAGTTCATGCCCGGAAAGGGGTCGTTGAGGGACCCAGGGCGGAGGAGGGGAAAGAGGGAGAGAAAGAAGAGGAGGCCCCAGGAGGAGGGGCGGAAGAGCTGATGGTGGTGGGAGAGGAAGAGATGGGGGAAGGAGCCCGAGCGCTCGCTTGTGGCGGAGAGAAGGACAGTGCCTGGGGAGAACAATCCAGGTTGGAGGCAGTGGAGGAAGTGGTGGAGGTGGAAGTCACCACCAAGGCTGGAACAATCGAGAAGATAAAGATCAGTGGGGAGCTCAGCCCCGAGGACCAGAGGAAGATCTCGGCTTGCGTCCAAGACAATGTGGATGTCTTCGCATGGAGTGTTGTGGAGATGTCGGGGATCGATGCGGATGTGGCGTGTCATCGCCTCAACCTCGATCCCGACACTCGCCCCATTCGCCAGAAGAAGAGATCCATCGCGGACAAGCTGGAGGTTCCTATACGGGAGGAGGTGAGCAAGCTCATCAAGGCCGGTTTTGTATCGGAGATCCAGTATCCAGACTGGGTCTCCAATGTGGTGATGGTAAAGAAGGGGGATGGTAAGTGGCGTATGTGTGTTGATTTCTCTTTGCTTAATAAATCTTGCCCCAAGGATTGCTACCCCCTGCCTTGAATCGACGCGCTGGTTGACTCAGCCGTTGGTTTCTCTGTGATGTCTTTTTTAGATGCTTTTTCAGGTTATCACCAAATTCGCATGCACCCTCCCGACATCAAAATGTATCCTTCATCACCGGGGATGGATGTTATTGTTACAAGATGATGCCGTTCGGTTTAAAGAACGCAGGGGCAACATACCAACGAATGATGGATACAGTGTTTCGCGAACAGAAAGGCCGGAACTTGGAGGTCTACGTGGATGACCTGATGATCAAAAGTCGGGACATCGAATCCCACCTCAGGGATCTCGAGGAAACCTTTGGGACTTTAAGAAAGTTCAAGATGAAGCTTAACCCCTTGAAGTGTGTCTTCGGGGCGAGCCGAGGGAAATTCTTAGGTCACTTACTCACCCCGCTCGGTGTGGAGCCTAATCCAGACAAAGTAAGGGAGATCCTCGAGTTGGGGTCCCCAAGGAATGCGAAGGAGGTTCAACGTCTAACTGGGAAACTAGCCGGGTTAAGTAGGTTCCTTTCCAAGGCAGGAGAAAAATGTTCTTCCTTTTTCAGGGTGTTGAGGGGTAACCAGAAATTGAGTGGACCCCCGAGTGCGAGAAAGCTTTTCAGGCACTAAAGGAACAACTGACTCAGGCCCCCATACTGCAAGGGCTAAGGAAAGGGGAGGACCTATGCCTGTATTTAGGGATAGGGTCGGAAGCGGTCAGCTCAGTGCTGGTCCGGGAAGAAGGGAAGAAACAACTCCCCATCTACTATGTTAGCAGGGTATTGAGGAAGGTCGAGCTCAGATATCCAATCCTGGAGAAGTTAGCATTTGCGTTGGTGGTGTCGGCTAGGAAGCTCCGGCCCTACTTCCAAGCACACTCAATCAGAGTGGTGACCGACCATCCCCTTCGCGGCATCATGGAGGGGGTAGAGCACTCCGGAAGATTAGCTAAGTGGTCGGTGGAGTTGAGCGAGTTTAATATCTCCTACGTGCCCAGGGTATCCATAAAGGCACAAGCAGTGACGGATTTCATGGCTGACTATGTGACCGAATTGGAAGAGTCTGAATTGCCCCACCCGATGGCCTGGAAAATGTTGGTTGATGGCGCATCAGGAAAGCACTCCTTCGGGGGAGGGGTGGTATTGGTGAGTCCGCAGGGCACCAGGATAGAGCAGGCGATCAACATTCACTTCCCCCTCACCAACAACCAGGATGAGTATGAGGCCGTGATAGCAGGCCTCTGCCTAGCTCAGGAGTTGGGAGTGCAGGACTTGGAGGTCTCGACGGACTCCATGGTAGTGGCTTGCTAGATCAAGGGGGAGTTCGAGGTCAAGGAGCCAACTCTCCAGCAATACCTGGAGAAGGTCAAGGAGGTCGTCGGGCAGTTTCACACTTTTTCCATCAAGCAACGTCCCAAGAGAGGAGAACACCCGGGCAGACCTCCTGGCCATGTTTGGCCCCCGGGCAGGGGGGACAGTATCGGAACTCTTCCGGCCTTCTATCGAGGAGGGAGAGCTGATGAAGGTGGAACAACGGGTGTCATGGATGGACCCCTTCATCGCTTACCAGACGACAGGGAAGTTCCCCGAGGAGGGAGTAGGCAAACGGCGGCTCAGGTACAAATCAGCATATTACTCCTTGCATGCAGGGCCGCTATATCGCAAGACTCTCTTGGGACTCCTAGCTCATTGTGTCTCGGAGGAGGAAGCCCCGAGGGTCCTGGAAGAGATTCACTCCGTGGAGTGCGGCATGTAAGACCCCCCCTCCCCAGACCTAAACCGGGTTCAGGGAGGGGGGATCTTACGGCCCAAAGAGGGTCACTAGTGCTTCCCGGATGGCAACGACCCACCCTCTCAAGCACTGAGTGGTCTCCTTGTCAGGCACGAGAATCACAACATCACATCAGAACGCACAACGAAAGCAATCGAAAACGAACAAAACCAGCATACTGCTCATATTTACATATTTAAAAGGGGGCCGAAGCCTATTGTTTACAACCACTGCCTCGGGGGCTACATCGACTATAGCAAAAGACCCTAGGCTAGTCCTATACTCTAGGACTCACATCTCGGAAGATAGGGGGAGAGGCTGGAGTGTCCGATCGAGCCATCTCTAAGGTTGGTAACTCATCCTGCTGTGCGGGGGCTTCGCGTTGTCCCATCTCCTATGATTGGTTATAAGAAATAACCGTTAGTCACAGAGCTAAGTAGAAAACACCTCCCCTCCCCGGATCCATATCCAGGGGGCGGGCTAAAGGACAGAAATAAATAGCCGAAGCAAAGAAGAGGGTTAGCAGCAGTTAATCATATATATATATACACATATATATCTATAAATAGGGCCTCCCGCCCTACTATCCATAATCACGCAGTATAGTAAATACACAATACTATCTCGCGCATACTCGCACTCAGGTATTCAAACCTGTACACACACAAAAGACCCTGTGTCGACACAGTTTAGACCTCTTTATTTCAAGCAGGGGAGCTAACCCAGCGGGCCTCACCGATGTGGCCGTCAGTGACAGTGGCCAGTCTTGCCACTTCTGAGTGTAGTCGTACTGTATCACTCAGGCCCTCCTGTATAACTTGGTGTACTAACTGGATGTGAGCGACATCCGGCGAACCAATTTTTAGGCCGACCAGCGGAGGCAAAACTGCAGGTTCGGAGTGGTGATAACCTGCTGTGCACATCTCCCTGTCGTCATGAGTCGTCAACCCACCCGCACCGGTACGAACGGTCTGCGGGCGTGACCGACCCGCCACTTCCAAACAATCTTCAACTGCTTTAAATACAGAATAAGCGCCTTAAGACGCGTGGCAACTTACTCGACCGGTCACACGACCTCTGACCGGGAGGCTCAGCGGTATGAGGGCTCCTTACTTGGGGCTAACCTGGGAGGAGGGGCTCAACTCTGGGTTTTCCCCAACTAAGGCCTCGCAGAAGGGAGGATAAGCACCGCTTGCTAGCGTAGGACCGAAGTTAGCGCTGAATTAGAAAGTGCAATATAAACAGTAAAATAGGCCGGAAGCAGGGGCCATAATATCAGGACCAGTGCGAGACTGGAGAAATGAAAGTACTGAAAGCAGTAAATCAGGACCATTGCGAGACTGGAGAAATGAAAGTACTGAAAGCAGTAAATAAGGACCAGTGCGAGACTGGAGGAATGAAAGTACTGAAAACAGTAAATTAAGACCAGTGCGAGACTGGAGAAATGAAAGTACTGAAAGCAGTAAATAAGGACCAGTGCGAGACTGGAGAAATGAAAGTACTGAAAGCAGTAAATAAGTAAAGGGTTAGTAGTCCAATCACTCCATAAGAGGAGGCTTCAACGTCGACTCCGTTCTTAGGAGGAGGTTTTGCTTTCTCCCCGTTCATAGGGGTTCTACTCCATTCCCAGGAGTTTATTTACGTTCCATGAGATTTTTAGTATTTTTCCTTGTTATTATCTCGGCGTTATTACTGCATTGCGGCGTCGCACCGCGATTTCTTCCCGAGTTTTGCGTCGATATTCTTAACTTAGTCGATTCCTTAGATCGATGCGTGTAATCTTTATTATGCGTTTCAAAAATTATGCGTCGAGAGGACGCCAATTTATTCCGATGAATTTCGTCCCCTTTCGGGCATTTATTTTGCTTGTAAAAGCTTTTAAAGGACCAAATGAAAAGCTTACCACTTTAAATTTTGATAGTATATACAAAATGCCCTAAATTAGAGTCTATAATTTTTAGTGATTTTTCCCAACTCATTTGGCCTTTAATTTTCTCAAAATAAACCTTTGATAGGGTTTTAAAAATAGCAAATGACTTCCTAAAAATCCTAAAAAATTACAGCGGGTGCCCCTTAGGGTGGGGCACATTTTTTATTCAGGAAGTTTTTTCTGAAAAGGCCCCATTCGCCCTTAGGAAAATAAAGTAGGGGAGAGGCTTTTGGTGTGCCAATAGCAAAAGCAAGGAAGGCTGGGGGAGCCGCACCTGGCGCCCTCCTTGGGTCCCCACAGCGGATCCACAACGGATCCACTGCGGGGGGCGCACAATTGGAGGCAGGGAGCGGGAATCCAGAAAACGGGAGCCGCCCGATCTCTTGGGGGAGATAGTGCGGCTCCCGTCTATTAGACGGGAGGCAGCCGTCGCCGCCGCCTGTAGCGGCCGGCTGGGGCCGGCGCCGCCCCCGGTCGATGCGTCGGGGGCCGGCGACCACTCTGGTGGTGGTCCAGCGGCCTGGCGCCGCCGGCCACTGCCGGAAAGGGGGTAAGAAGGGGGCGGGAGACGGTGGCGTGGCCTGCATGCGCCATGCATGCTCGCCACGCCGCCGCCTCCACGGGGAGAGCCTCCCCTGCCACCCCTGTCTGGGGCGCCGGGGAGGGGGCCATCCTCCGGCGGTGGTCCGGCGGCCTGGCGCAGGCGGTCGCCGCCGGAGGAGTCTCTTTTACCCGTTCAGGAAAAGGAGGAGGGAGGGGAGAGGGCGGGTGCCGCCAGAGGCGCATTCTCCGGCGGCCCTGCCGCCTCCCCTCACCGGGGCAGAGGCCCCCGAGGGGACACCTACTCCCCCCCCCCCCCCCCCCCCCCGGCACCACCACCGCGCTGGGGTGGGGGTGTCCACGGCCAGCCTCCACCCGAGCCTAGGCATGGCTCGGGTGGTGCTGGCGGCGCTCCGGCAACTGGAGGGGGTGGCAGGGGGGATATCAGAGGAGTGGGAAGGGGGAGGGTAGGGCGTCTACCTGTGGGGGAGGTGGAGCTAGGGAGGTGGAGGGTCGGCTGGCCATTGGAGGAGGAGTCGCGACGGCTTGGTTTGGTTGGGCAGGGCTCCGGCAGGGGGCTGGCTGGCAGGGGAGAAGGAGGAGGAGGAGGCTGAGAGGGGGGAGGGGGTGTTGGCACTCAGGGAGGGTGCTGAGCCCCTCCTTATATAGGGGAGAGGGAGGTCTTCCCTCTCCCTCCCTTTAGCCCACGTGGGCTAAAGGGAGGGATGTGTGGGGGGAGATATTTTCTCCCCCCCCCCTTCCCTTCTCTCTCTTGCCCCTTTGCCCCAAATAGGGGGCTGCCTATCCATGGGCAGCCCCCTCCCTTGGGGGAGGGGCTTCTCTCCCCCCTCTTTCTTTTCTTTTCTCAACTGATTTCAAGCTTGGGGGGGGGGGGGGGGGGGGTTGACCGAGGTCAACTTATGGCGGGGTCCTTCATGGTCCCGGGATCCATCAAGATTTGTCGGGGCCGATGCTGAGTTTGTGTGCTTCACATTTCGTGCGCTGCACTGAGGTGGTCTGCATAGTACTAAAATGTCATACTCTCCATACGACCTCGGATCGAGGCGCAACGAATTCCGTTGCGCTTGTATCGTTCATACGAGTCTAATGGAACTGACAGAAGTCAATTCGGGGTTCGTATGGCCAATATTCATAATTATGAGGTAGGGGTGCGCTACGACACTTAACATGGTCGTTTTCTCCAAATGACCTCGGATCGAGGCGCAACGAATTCCGTTGCGCTTATATTGGTCATACGAGTCTAACGGGACTGACGGAAGTCAGATCGGAGTATGTTTGGCCACTATCCCACTATAGTGTGGTAGCGGCGCACAACGATACTCAAAATGGTCGTTTTCTCTAAACGACCTCGGATCGAGGGGCAACGAATTCCGTTGCGCTTGTATCGTTCATACGAGTCTGATGGAACTGACAGAAGTCAATTCAGAGTATGTTTGGCCACTATCCCACTATAGTGTGGTAGCGGCGCACAACGATACTCAAAATGGGCATTTTCTCTAAACGACCTCAGATTGAGGTGCAATGAATTCCGTTGCACTCGTATTGGTCATACGAGTCTAGCGGATCTGACAGAAGTCAATTCGGGGTTTGTAGCACATAATCCCTCATCGGGTTATGTCTACTATACTGACCTACTTTTATTGAGCTTACTAGGGCCTAGTGACCTAATAAAAGTCGGGATGTTACAATCTAATAAAAATAAAGGGATTTTCGTCCCCGAAAATTGCTTAAATAGGGGTTAGGGAGGCATACCTGGGGAAACAGTGTCGGGTATCTTTCTCGGACGAGAGCTTCTGGTTCCCAGGTGAATTCCTCGCGTCCCCCGTTTGACCATAATATCTTGACCATCGTGATGGTTTTGTTCCGTAATTCCTTGAGCTTGGAATCTACTATCTTTACTGGTTCAAGTTGAATAGATCGGTCAGATTGCACTGACGTTGGCGGCACGAGAAGATATTGCTCTGGTTGGCGAAGTACACGCCTTAGTGAAGAGACGTGAAATACGTCGTGGAGGTTTCCCAGTTCAACTGGCAGAGCTAGCCTACAAGCCACCGGGCCAACTCTTTCTATGACTTGATATGGGCCCAGATAGCGGGGATCTAGCTTTTTCTGCTTCTTTATTCGGGATATCCCATGCATAGGCTTAATTTTTAAGAAAACCATGTCTCCTACTTTGAACTCCACGAGGCGATGACGCTCATCGTAATATTTGGCTTGTCGGCTCTGTGCCTCCAGCATACGTTCTCGAATTAACCTTATTGCGGCGGTGTTATCATCTATGTAGGTGACTCCTACAGCTTCGGGGTCTTCATCTTGTGCACATGATAGTGGTGTTCGACAACGTCTTCCGTATAGGGCTTCGTACAGTGCCATCTTGATGCTCGCCTGGAAGCTGTTATTGTACGAGATTTCTACTAAAGGTAGTAATTGTTCCCAAGGCTCATTGTGTTCTACTATGCACAACCGGAGGAGGTCTTCCATCGTCCGATTTGTCCTTTCTGTTTGCCCGTCGGTCTGGGGGTGGAAGGCGGTGCTAAAAGCTAATCTGGTTCCCAGATAAGCTTGCACTCTCCTCCATTCTTTTGATGTGAAGCGCCCGTCGCGGTCAGAGACGATTGATTTGGGTACCCCATGAAATCAGACCACTTGTTCTATAAATAGTCGGGCTAATATATCGACACCGTCGCCTTGCCGGTTCGGGATAAAACGAGCTATCTTGGTGAGGTGATCTACTACGACCCATATGGAGTCGTTCCCCGCACGAGATCGGGGTAAGCCATGGACGAAGTCCATGGATATATCTTCGAACTTCTATTCTGGTATGGGCAGATGTTGTAGTAAACCTCCTGGGCTACGACATTCTGCCTTGACCATTTGACAGATCTGGCAGTGCGCTACATAATTGGTAACGTCCTTCTTCATTCCTGGCCAGTACAATGTCCTTCACAGGTCTGTATACATTTTTACTACCCCGGGTGTATTGAATACCTTGTCTGGTGTGCCTCGCGGAGTATTTCTTCCCGGATTCCCTCTACAGCGGGGATGAATATGCGGTGTATGTACTGTAGGATGCCATCATACAAATTGTAGTCTTCTTGTGCACCGTGTTGCAAGGCCTGAATGATCGGGGCTGCTTCTACGTCGATCTTCTGTGCCTCTCGTGTTCTGTCCCTGATGTCGCACTGTATCTCCATCCAGTAAAGCTGGGCCTGGTATTCCATCGGGTTTCTTCGAGTGATGAGAATAATATCTAATTCTGCAAAGGATTCGACTAATTCCTCCGGTATCATCTCTAGCCAACTCCCGGTCCTCGGAGGTTGTCGACTTAGGGCATCTGCAACCTTATTGGCTTTGTCGGGGTGGTACTGAAGGGCAAAGTCGTAATCGCACAGAAACTCCAACCATCGGCGCTGACGGGGACTTAGATCTTTTTGGGTGAATACATATTTGAGGCTTTTATGATCGGAGAAGATCTCGCATCGTACTCCGTAGAGGTAGTGCCTCCAAACTTTTAATGCGAAAACTACCGCACCCAGTTCTAGATCATTGGTGGCGTAGTTTAGTTTGTGAGGCTTTAGCTGACGTGAGGCATAGGCGATTACCTTGCCGTGTTGCATTAGCACGGCTCCCAATCCCTTTAGTGAGGCATCGGCGTAGATCTGGAAGCCCTCAGTACCTGAGGGGAGTGTCAGAATCGGGGCCGATATCAGTCGGTTCTTTAGCTCTATGAACGCTGCTTCGCATTCGGGAGACCACTGGAACGTCACGTCCTTTTTGGTGAGGGAGGTAAGTGGTAACGCAATCTTAGAGAATCCTTCTACGAACTTACGGTAGTAGCCGGCGAGGCCAAGGAAACTCCTGATGTCTGCTGCTGACTTAAGTGGCGGCCAGTCTCGCACTGCTTGTACCTTGGCTTGGTCCACCGCTACCCCGTTCTTGTTAACTGTGTGTCCAAGAAAGCCGACTTCTTCCATCCAGAACTCACATTTGCTAAACTTCGCAAAGAGCGAGTGCTCCCTTAGCTTGAGCAGAACCATTTGGAGATGCCTGGAATGATCAGTTTTGTTCTTCGAGTAGATGAGTATATCGTCTATAAAGACTATCACGAAGTGATCTAGGAAGGTTTTAAACTGTAACATCCCCAATCCTTCTAGACCCATTGGAAATGTTAGGGCATAGGGGTGAGGTGAGTGGCCACAAGGACCTTAGGCTAGGTAGAAATTGCTAAGTGCACACCAAAGCTCAAAAGCTAACCTAACCCTAAGCCCCTCAACTAGGTCAATTGACCCTCAATTGTCCAAATTGACCTCACTTATGATGCCCTAACCACTAAGAAAGACCATTACCTTGAGAATTGCACTTGGGTGGGACCCAATAACATGAAATTGACTAAAGTCAACAATAGGTCAACATTAACCAAACTAAGTCGATTAGGGTTCAATTGACTCTACATGTTCAAATTGACCTTACCACCACACTCTAAACACTTTAAGGAACTCATTGGACCTAAAAGCCCCATCACTTGGTCAACCAATTGACCAATTTGACCAAAGTCAACTCTAGCTTAATTTAGGTCAAAATCACCCCCTTTGATTAAATTGAACCAATTGGAGCCCCACCATGGACCAACTAATGTTGGGTGATGTTAAGGGACCCATGACCCCCCAAGTGGGGTCAACCCACTCACCTTGGTTGACCAAAGTCAACCATGGTCAACATAGCCAATTAATGGTGAAATTCCAAGCCTAAATTGAGTGGAACCCCAACACCCATCAATTAACCATCTTTCATGGACCTAGGTCATGCCATCATCAACCTTGGACTGAACCCAAAGCTTAGGCTTGATTAACAAAATAAGAGGGGGGACAAAAAGTGGTTCAAAAAGCAAAAGCAAAAGCAAAAGAAAAAGCTAACACCCCCTCCTCTACACTCCTCCTCCAATCAGCCTAGGGGTCTCCCCTGATTACTGTGGGTCTGGGCTTGACCCAGGTGGAAGCAAGGGGCCAGCTGGTGCAGGAGGGTGGCAGCCATGAGAGGACCGAGGAGGCCTAAGTTCAAAACAACATGTAGAGGCCTCCCCACTTCAATTCAACCACACCACTAGCTTCAGGAGGTCGAGAGCAGTCGAGAACGGCACCTGGAGCAGAGCTTTAACTGGAGAATCAAGATCGGGAGCGGGGTCGCCGGAGCAAGGAAAATCCACGGCCAACCGTCGCCGGAGCCGCAGCCACGCACCAATAGTGGTTCGTTTCTCCTCCCCTCCCCCATGCTAGCTTCTCATCACAAAATGCTGAAGGATCGGGATCAATTGAGCCCGGATCCACCTCCGAAATCCATGGATTTCGGATCAAAATGAGACACCCAGGATCGCTGAAAAACGCCCCCTCCGGCCGCCATGTCGCCGGGAGTTGTAGCCCCGACCACCACAAAGGTGGTGGCGGTGGTGGCCGGCCGTGGTGTCCACCAGGTGGCCGGGAAATGGGGGAGTAACTCGGCCCAGCATGGGAGAATCCCAGCCGTTGGCTGAGGAAGAAGACGACGGCGCTGCCGTTAGATCTGCGCCAGGATTCGTGCGGATCTCATATTTTCTATATTTAATTAATTCAATAGTTAGATTTTCTGCCTCTAATATTCAGTCCACTTCAATAATTAATTAAGGCCTCTTAATTGCCGAATTAGAAAAAGTGCCCAACATAAAAGTTGTAGGCCTTGATCTTGACTTTCAGTAGGGCTTAAGTTCAGGTCATTTGGTGACCTACAGCTCCCTTGGGAGCTGTTTTACTAGCACTGGTCCTACACTAGATCAGTCCACTAAATTAATTACCTAGGTCAAACCCTTCAAGCTTTGGAGCTGTGCTTTTAACCATGGGTTGGTATACCCTAGGGGCACCCCCTGCCAAAGGGACAGCCCTTGGTGGACACTTTTACCTAGGGTTTTTGTGGTAGTTTGAATATTTAAATTAAGTTGATTTTTGGAGCATATGATGTCCAGATGACACCAAACTTTGGTGGCATGCTCTTTTGTACATGAGTAGTGCCTACCTAAAATTTCACTCCATTTGGAGTTGATTTGATATGGAAAATGGGAAACCGTAAAGAGGGCCTTTAAGGGTCAAATTAGGGTTTAGGTCATTTTGAGGAGTTGAGTGTGTTAGCCTCCTCCCATCATGATGGCTATGTGGGTATGGATATGCAAATGCATGTGACACACCCTATTTGTCCAATTGGAGCCATTAGGGTGGTGTGACCTAAAACCCTAAGGGAAAACCCTTAAGGGTGCAAGGTGAGATTTGTAAAGGGCATATGACCAAATGTTCTTGCCTTGGCTCAGAACTTTGTAGATATGTTTGTAGGAGCATAAAATGACTTAGTTAATTTAATGAGAATTTTTAGAGGTATTTAAGTATTTTTCTTCCTAATAAATGAAATTGTCACCCTTTCCTTAATAAAATGAAATGCATGGTCATAGGACCTTGTATGGTGTTGAAACTCTATCAGTGGCTGATTAGGGATGAAAATGGACTATAGTAATTTTGTTATGATTTATTAAAGTATTATTCCTTGTGTAGGAAATTTTGAGTACTTGCTAGCTTAAGGAAATTTAATTTTGAAAAATGTCAAATCATGGGGAAAAATTGTGAAACTTGGTTATCTGTCATTTAATGCTATTATCATGATAATTATTTGGAAGCTTGTAGAATTATATTTCATGTACCTCATGTAGAAATTGGATTTTACAACCCTTGGGTATTAAATCATTTTAAAATATCAAATCATAGGGCAATGTTATGATACTTGGAAATCTGACATTTTATGTTAATTTATGCCCATGATAATTGTTTGGAAGCTTGTAGAATTGCATTTCTTGTACCTCATGTAGAAATTGGAATTTACACCACTTGAGTATTAAATCCTTTTAAAATGTCAAATCATGGGGCCTTGTCATGATACTTGGTGATCTGCAATTTTAGGTTAATATATGTCCATGACCATTGTTTGGAAGCTTGTAGATTTGTAATTCATGTACTTCTTGTAGAAAATGGGATTTACATCACTTAGGCATCAAATCATTTTAAAATGTCAAATCATATGTTAATGACACAACCCTTTGGCAAAGGACTTTAGATCCCCATCTGGACACTTGGTAAATTTTGTAGAATTTTCAGATGTGAAATACTATTTTTCCTAATTATAGTGGCAATTTGATAATTATACAACAATGATGATTTAGTAGGCCAAATCACACCCTAGGGTCATGGGACTCAGTGAACCACCTTGATATGGGATATTACCTTACTGATAATTTTCATGTAGCATGAGGAATCATTTTGAGGGTAGTTCATGTGTAATCTGATTTAAGGCCTTAACTACTTTAAATTATATTAAATACCAATTTAATATGGAAAATTATGAAAATTGGATCATACCTTATTAAAGTCAGTTGGAGCCTAGGATAATTATTAGAGACCTTGGTGATGAGTTTTTAGAAGGATTCCCTTATGGGGTTGATGGATAGTTCAATTTAGTGGTCTGCGTTTAGTAAAAACAGAATTTTGAGTTTTAGACAATTCAGACCCCTAAGTAGTGATTAGAAGTTATATCCAATCAGTAATTGAGTTATAGCACACCATTATTCAAGGAGGGTCAATCCTAGGGTTGGTTGTGAGGTTGAGTTAGGGTTAGAGTATGAGGTGGGGAGGCACGTCCATCCCGTTTGGGTGGGACGGGAGATGAGCTAAGTCACTTTAACTATATGAAATGATGAGAGGTGAACCAAACGTTAATCACCAACTAAAGTAATTGTCTTGAGGAGGATAGTGGGGTTGAGCCCATTGATCCGTAGTACCGTTAGGGGCCCCTTGCGGAGTACACCGTGGAAAGTCCAAGATTCACCCTAAATATAACACTAACTAAATTTGTAGTCAAGAGTAGCCTAAGTAGGTCTGCAAACTGGTATGGATCTCCTCCGGGAAGGAGATGGGTTGGATCAACTTGTGGGTTAGTCCCTGAGCCCGAAGCTCGGGTGGACATGTTAAACACCTGTTTCTTATGCAATTAGTGGCGAGTCTTCGGTACTAGGCCAGTCGTGTCACCGACGGCAGTACATTGACTCAGGTGAGGGTGAGGTTTAGAGGGCCGGTAAGTTTGAGTACCGCGGTCTGGAGGACAATCCCTAATAACCCACCCCGACCTTAAAGTCTGGTGGATTCCAGCAAGAGTATGCAGGAGCTCCGTTGTTGTCTTCTTAGCGTTGAGGCGTACATGAGGTCTAGGCTTGGTAGTGACCATACCCGCCTAGGATGTGTAGTGCCCGATCCACTACCACCGTGAGCCACGACGGTCGGTACCCGAAAGGTTGGCTTCCTTTCAAACAAATTGGGAACTATAAAGGTCTGTGCGCATGGAGTCGTGTGGGTGAGTTATATTGCATGGCTGCATAATTCACATCATAAACATAGCATAACATAACGCACATCTGCATACCCCATCATATAAATTAGTATGGGCTCTTTTATATGATGGGTTACCTGGACATCTTAACTTATATATCGTATGTGCGTTCATATAAGTTAAGGTACGAATCTGTGATGGTAGATTAGTTTTACTTACTGCATCACATTTTCTTACTATTACTGCTTTATTTCATGCTCTACTTTACTGTCATTTATATGCACTATACTGCTAGCTAGTTTTACTACTTTACCTATACCTGCTAGATTAGTGCCATGTCACCTCTTCTTGTTTACACCTTGTTGTCCTCCGCTTCTTCCTCCCGCTCGGTTCCTAGGAGTCGTGGAGGGAGGCGAGGACAAAGCGACTTAGTCTTTATGACTAACGGTCGGTGTGACCGCAGGAGTCCGAGGAGACGGGGTTGTCCCGCGCGCAGCAGGACGAGATGGCAAGACCTGAGCAGCAGATGCAGCGTACTACCACGACGCCACAGGTTGATGACTAGATAGTTAGACTTCCGCATTTTGAGAGTTTTGTTGTAGTTTCCACATGTTGTAGAGAGAGAGAGAGTACACTATATTGGATATGTATTGGGCTTAAGCCCTTTTTGCTTGTACTTCTTTTTGGACTTTCTGTTTTTCATTATATATGATGCTGTGATATTGTGGACATGCCTTCATTCTGTATTCCCTTTTATGGCATATTTTACTTATGATCGTATAGCCGGCAGAGTTGGTGCTGAGTGGTGTTAGCCAACCCTGGTGTTGGTGACACCGCAAGGCAGCGATTCTAGGCGAATATCCACCTCAACCGTGCGATACGGGAGAGGTTCGAGTTTTCAAGTACCCGAGCAGGTTTTGGAAAAAGAGATCTTACAAATGGTATCACTGAACGAACGATCATAAGAGACCAGTCCACAACATACTGGGTCACCCCGCTCGAGTGTAGTTTGCGGACAAACTATGCAACGGAAGTTGTGGTGTGCCCATGTATGAAATCACATAAAACAGTCCATTAAGCAGCAAGTTAAGTCAAATTTTGACTTACTGAGACAATTTAGTGACGCATCCCAGTCTAAAGAGCGACCTCGGGTCTAGATTTGGTTGAAGGTTAAGGATACCCAACGTAGCTAAGAGAAGAAGTTAGTATAAGTCTTGACGTTGAGACTTTCACGCTAAAGATTAAACTTTACTACCAAGTGGTAGGACCATCTCGAGGAGATCGGGTGTCTGTAGTCTTCTTTTAGAGTAATAGAAGACCCATAAGCATAACTTATAACATTGAGAGCCTAAGTCTTATCATATCAATATGTCTCAGGGTGGAACACCAAGTCAGAGATTATATGCCCTAAAGTTTATGTACGTATGTAAGATGAATATACCGTAGAAGTATTGAAGAGAATTAGCCCAAATTGGTAGGGGCTTATCCTTTTGTTTATTGGGCCAATAAAATACCGACTTGGATTGCCCCTAGACTTTATTTAGAAAATGTTGTGACATTTGCGTAGTAAGCTTGAGGTTTGGAGTATTCGATGATACTCAGGTAATGACGAGACCGTATTCATACACTTTTGGTCTGTAGACCAACCCTCCTTAGAAGTTTGAGACCCTTGGAGAATTACTTCACCTTAAATAGCGGGGATTGTTTATACCAAGTTGTGACTGCTGTAGTTTTACTGGCAAGTTATGCGACTAGTGCACTTCAAGCGTGAGTGTGTACTCATCTTATTGCTCCAAGGCTGAATCTAGGACGACAAAAGTGATCAACTTGTTAATCATTTGGTTATACGTAAAGAGTTGTCCAGTATATGAGCATAAGACTCTCGGAATCAAGAAAGTCAGGTTAAAAATTTAGGGAATTTCACTAACTTCCTGATCCAAGCAATGTCGTCTTGTATTTTATAAGGACGTTTGGTCATCAAGCTCTTACCGGTCACAAGGGAAGGATGACATAAGCAGCAAATTCAGTGCAGGACCAAGTAAGATTTAGATTGGATAGAAGTAAGACTGAGCTATAAGTTCTCATGACCATAAGAAATAATCAGTTTATCATAACAAACTTGCTAGTGTGTTGTTGTAAATACACCTTCTTAACCTTGAGACATTGATTTGTAGAGTTACCAGAATCAATTAATAAACATTGACGTCCGATCAAATGCCTCGTTTTAATCAAGTACTGAAAATAAGAAGAATACCAAGTTTAGTAGCTTGGGATAAATGTGTCACATCGTGAAATTTTGAGGATTGGAATCAAGTTTTCGCAAGTAAAATTATAACTAGAGTTGCTTACACTTCAGGGCTCTCAAAGGTAATTTTCAGATAGTTTTTTTAATTAAAATTCAAGCCCTCTCCTTGGTGAAAATTTTGTTAAGATCTTTTTACTCTTAGAGTTGGTTTATGCACAACCAGAGAGCTTAGGAATGTGACTCTTTGGATCTTGTAATATGATGGTATAAACTACTTAGGGCTAAGATGGAGAATCTTACTATGTTCGGATCTCAGGAAAAATGGCAACGACCATCATGTACTAAAATGTTGAGGATTAGAGAATTAAAATAAACGGTTAGTTGTTGTTTCTATCAACTCCCTCTTGAAATTATTAAGATTACTTAATGAGATTTATCGATGTAACTTTGGACGACATAACTAAGAGAAGGGTCGTTATGATGAATCCTTTAATTCATAATTTATAGCTTAAGTGAGATGAGACTACTTGGCTTTGAAAGTTAAGCCCACTCGATATTGGGAATCTAAAGTGAAATTTGACGAATGATATATTGAAGATATATAATTTACGTATGATCCTCCGATCTTAAGAGCCGGAACTTACAATTTCTCCCAAAACATTATAATCCCAGTTAGAAAGATTCAAGAATAAGGGAGACAGGTTTGATTTCCAGATATAATTGGTGAAACTTCTTGAGGATTAATGGGTTTTAATGAGACACCCTTCATGTTGAAATCAATTTGTGTCAATTCATGTCATGATAAAAAGGGTTTTACCCTCGTGAGTTATGCACCAAATGGATATGGAAAGTTGATGGGAGTCATTTCACGAACATCATTTTAAACTGCAGACGTTATGTTCCTCAAGGAAAGAATGGAGGTTATTTGCATTTATTTAACGGGAGGAAGCGTTAACCTCATGTAACGTTCATAGGACATAAGAGACTCTGGCCCAAGTGTAATCAAGTTTATGTTATTAGTTTGTAGCTGATAAACCTGGCCTTGTATCCGCGGAGTCGAAAACGGTTTATCAGGAGAGACCCCATATGTCAAGGGATAAGGTCTCTTGGTGTAGGTGGTGGTGAACACCTACGTATAAGGGAATCATATAGTGAAGAATCAGAATAGACAATGTCGGTTGGCTAAATGACCACGTCCTGGCCAATCGGTTTTTGAGCAGAATATTTATGTAATCATGGTTCGTGAATATAACCTTATGAAGTTAAGTTGAACTAGAAGAACTTCGGTGCCATCTAGCGCAGCATGATAGTATAAATTAACTATGTAGGGCCTTATGTATTACAGATAGATCCTCCTCCAGGGGGTGTAGTAATTTTGTTAACACCCACACCTGGTTAGCTTGTTTTGATTTTGTAGTGTATATTTCCTATTTATTACCGGGATGGAGCAAGTAGAACCCGCGTTGTGATTAATGGCACGATGGTCTGAGCGGCGGGTTAAACATTCAATTAACCCCTAGTGGGAATATTGCCGACAATCTTAGCGAGGAATGGTAGAAGTGCCATGATAAGTCTTGGTAAAGAATGTTGCTTCAGTTTAAGTTCTCTTATAGTAGAGGTCCGAGTTCTTCCGTGGAAGGAGGTTCTGATGTCTGATTATTACAGTTCAATCATGGGCAAGAGGAGCACAGCTGGGTGCCCTTGGACTTTATGCAACAACGTTTCCCGGAACTCATCACCTCGGGTACAATTTAAACATCTTTGAAATCCTTTACTCATATAAGTACTTGCAACCCGTAGACCCGAACCTAAATTTCGAGGACGAAATATTTCTTTTGTTTATTGGGATTTGTAACATCCCCAATCCTTCTAGACCCATTGGAAATGTTAGGGCATAGGGGTGAGGTGAGTGGCCACAAGGACCTTAGGCTAGGGTAGAAATTGCTAAGTGCCACTAGCTTCAGGAGAATCAAGAGCAGTCGAGGCCTCCCCACTTCAATTCAACCACACCACTAGCTTCAAGAGGTCGAGAGCAGTCGAGAACGGCACCTGGAGCAGAGCTTTAGCTGGAGAATCAAGATCGGGAGTGGGGTCGCCGGAGCAAGGAAAATCCATGGCCAACCGTCGCCAGAGCCGCCGCCACGCACCAATAGTGGTTCGTTTCTCCTCCCCTCCCCCATGCTAGCTTCTCATCACAAAATGCTGAAGGATCGGGCTCAACTGAGCCCGGATCCACCTCCGAAATCCATGGATTTCGGCTCAAAATGAGACATCCAGGATCGCCGGAAAACGCCCCCTCCGGCCGCCATGTCGCCGGGAGTTGTAGCCACGACCACCACGAAGGTGGTGGCGGTGGTGGCCGGCCGTGGTGGCCACCAGGTGGCCGGGAAATGGGGGAGTAACTCGGCCCAGCACGGGAGAATCCCAGCCGTTGGCTGAGGAAGAAGACGACGGCGCTGCCGTTAGATCTGCGCCAGGATTCGTGCAGATCTCATATTTTCTATATTTAATTAATTCAATAGTTAGATTTTCTGCCTCTAATATTTAGTCCACTTCAATAATTAATTAAGGCCTCTTAATGGCCGAATTAGAAAAAGTGCCCAACATAAAAGTTGTAGGCCTTGATCTTGACTTTCAGTAGGGCTTAAGTTCAGGTCATTTGGCGACCTACAGCTCCCTTGGGAGCTGTTTTACTAGGACTGGTCCTACACTAGGTCAGTCCACTAAATTAATTACCTAGGTCAAAACCTTCAAGCTTTGGAGCTGTGCTTTTAACCATGGGTTGGTATACCCTAGGGGCACCCCCTGCTAAAGGGACAGCCCTTGGTGGACACTTTTACCTAGGGTTTTTGTGGTAGTTTGAATATTTAAATTAAGTTGATTTTTGGAGCATATGATGTCCAGATGACACCAAACTTTGGTGGCATGCTCTTTTGTACATGAGTAGTGCCTACCTAAAATTTCACTCCATTTGGAGTTGATTTGATATGGAAAATGGGAAACCTTAAAGAGGGCCTTTAAGGGTCAAATTAGGGTTTAGGTCATTTTGAGGAGTTGAGTGTGTTAGCCTCCTCCCATCATGATGGCTATGTGGGTATGGATATGCAAATGCATGTGACACACCCTATTTGTCCAATTGGAGCCATTAGGGTGGTGTGACCTAAAACCCTAAGGGTAAACCCTTAAGGGTGGAAGGTGAGATTTGTGAAGGGCATATGACCAAATGTTCTTGCCTTGGCTCAGAACTTTGTAGATATGTTTGTAGGAGCATAAAATGACTTAGTTAATTTAATGAGAATTTTTAGAGGTATTTAAGTATTTTTCTTCCTAATAAATGAAATTGCCACCCTTTCCTTAATAAAATGAAATTCATGGTCATAGGACCTTGTATGGTGCTGAAACTCTATCAGTGGCTGATTAGGGATAAAAATGGACTATAATAATTTTGTTATGATTTATTGAAGTATTATTCCTTGTGTAGGAAATTTTGAGTACTTGCTAGCTTAAGGGAATTTAATTTTGAAAAATGTCAAATCATGGGGAAAAATTGTGAAACTTGGTTATCTGTCATTTAATGCTATTATAAGCCCATGATAATTATTTGGAAGCTTGTAGAATTATATTTCATGTATCTCATGTAGAAATTGGATTTTACAACCCTTGGGTATTAAATCATTTTAAAATATCAGATCATGGGGCAATGTTATGATACTTGGAAATCTGACATTTTATGTTAATTTATGGCCATGATAATTGTTTGGAAGCTTGTAGAATTGTATTTCTTGTACCTCATGTAGAAATTGGAATTTACACCACTTGAGTATTAAATCCTTTTAAAATGTCAAATCATGGGGCCTTGTCATGATACTTGGTGATCTGCAATTTTAGGTTAATATATGTCCATGACCATTGTTTGGAAGCTTGTAGATTTGTAATTCATGTACTTCTTGTAGAAAATGGGATTTACATCACTTAGGCATCAACTCATTTTAAAATTTCAAATCATATGTTAATGACACAACCCTTTGGCAGAGGACTTTAGATCCCCATCTGGACACTTGGTAAATTTTGTAGAATTTTTCAGATGTGAAATACTATTTTTCCTAATTATAGTGGCAATTTGATAATTATACAACAATGATGATTTAGTAGGCCAAATCACACCCTAGGGTCATGGGACTCAGTGAACCACCTTGATCTGGGATATTACCTTACTGATAATTTTCATGTAGCATGAGGAATCATTTTGAGGGTAGTTCATGTGTAATCTGATTTAAGGCCTTAACTACTTTAAATTATATTAAATACCAATTTAATATGGAAAATTATGAAAATTGGATCATACCTTATTAAGGTCAGTTGGAGCCTAGGATAATTATTAAAGACCTTGGTGATGAGTTTTTAGAAGGATTCCCTTATGGGGTTGATGGATAGTTCAATTTAGTGGTCTGCGTTTAGTAAAAACAGAATTTTGAGTTTTAGACAATTCAGACCCCTAAGTAGTGATTAGAAGTTATATCCAATCAGTAATTGAGTTATAGCACACCATGATTCAAGGAGGGTCAATCCTAGGGTTGGTTGTGAGGTTGAGTTAGGGTTAGAGTATGAGGTGGGGAGGCACGTCCATCCCGTTTGGGTGGTACGGGAGATGATGTTGGGATCATTGCCTACAATGTCTTAGATTTGGAGAAGTCCATTCCTAAGTCAAAGATATATCTAAGAATGTATTTGATATTCTCTCTAGAATCAATGTGCAGGAGATCAGGTCAGGCAAAATGCTCATGGAATCCATCCAAGTTCACAAGCGTCGAGACATCATACATCGCTCGACGCTTGTGACCCAGAAGCGTTGACTAATGTCCATTGCTCAAATAGACAAGGTCGCCGCTGAAGTTCTGAGACCAAGTTTGGAAGCGTCGAGCCAAGTTATATCACTCGACGCCGTGGAAAGAGAAGTGTCGACTAAACTTCAGTTAGCTCAGCGCAAACAAGAAGAGTCGAGATATGAAGGATTAGTTAAGAAGCGTCGAGCCTCTGTATGTTGCTCGACTTCTACAGATAAAAAGCGTCGACTTACTGTTGATTGCTCATCACCTAAGAAGGAGGAGTCGAGAGCTTCAGTCTAAGGAGTATGCGTCAAGTGTCTACATATCGCTCGACGCCTAATGGAAAAAGCATCGACAGAGATGCTCAGTGCTCAACGCCTCTTCTATAAATACTCTGAACTGAGGAATATCTTCTACAGCTAGCTGAGCCTTTATTTCTTCAGAAGACATTGAAGACCGTTGAAGACTTAACGTCATGCTGACGTGGAGGAGCGTAACAGACGTTGCAGATGGTGGGCTATAAATAGAAGGCATGACCTATGGGTTAAGCAGTTAAATTAGTTTTTCCTATCTTTCGAAAGCCATTATCGTCTCCATCAGTTTGAGGGAAAGTTTGAGAAAGATTCTGGAGAAGTCATCTTCCCTTTCAGAACCAATCTAACTTGAAGATTTCATTCAGCAATCTGGTGCTGATACATCTTTCTGAAAGTAGAAGATCAAGAAGGAAGAATCTGTCTTCCTAAGAAGAAGAACAGCCATCACAGCCTGTCGAATCAAGAAGATCATCTGTTGCTGCTGTTCTATTGAAGTTTTCTGTCTGATCATTCAAGCAGTTCAAGAAGACTCAACAATCTGAAGAATCTGAGTCTAAGTATTTGTTATTCTCTTTATAAATTCCTGTAGGATCTGAGTTGTCAGATCTGAGTGTAGGATCTGTCAAGGATCTGAGTTGTAAGATCAGGTGTGATCTGAGTTGTAGGATTCATGGGTGAATCTGAGCTGTAGGCCTAGTTATAAAGGCTAAGGTAGGATCTGTGAGATCTGAGTTTGTAAGATCTGCTGAGATCTGAGAGAGTAAGATCTGTGAGATCTGAGACTGTAAGATCTGTTGTGATCTGAGCTGTAAGACCTGTTTGTGTTCTGAGATCTGGAGGAGCTATAAACCCTATCTAGCACACTGCTAGAAGGGGAGAAGGGGGAAAGTGGATTACCCAAGATAAGGGGGACCACTATAAAAATCTGTGTCTTTTCTGTGTGTGTTCTTATTCTTGAAAGCTCTGATCAGTTTTATTTTGGTTATCATCAAGAACTGCAATAGTTTTTAAATAACCTATTCACCCCCCTCTAGGTGATTAGCTACCCTTAATTAAAGTCTTTCAAGTGGTATCAGAGCTAGGTTGTTCAAGAAAAGGTTTAACAGCCTGAACAAGATCTTCTAAGGGTAGATTTCTGAAGTCGTGATGGCTAATACAGAAGGAAGCAAAGAATTCACATCTATGAAGCTTCCAATTTGCAGAAAAGAAAACTTTGGGATTTGGAAAGAAAGGGTCAGACTTTTCATGGAAGCATCTGATCCTAGGATTTACATAACTGTTCTAGAGGGACCTTTTGTTCCTATGAAAGTTTCATTTATAGATGGAAGTATAAAGACTCCTAAAACCTATTCAGAGATGACCAAAGATGAAGTGATTCTGGCCTCCATGGATAAGAGAGCTCAGAACATCATTGTTAGTGCTATTGAGGATTCAACTTTCCAAAACTTAGTCCATTGCAAAACTGCCAAAGAAATGTGGGAATCTCTCATTGTCTATATGGAAGGGACTGAAGAAGTCAGAGATGACAGGAAGTCACTTCTAAATCGGCAATATGAAGCCTTCAGACAAGACAAGAAAGACTCAATAACAGTCTGCTATGAAAAATTCTTCAAAATTGTAAATGGTCTAAAAACTTATGGAAGAACTTTCACAGATTACGAGCTGAATGATAAATTCTTAAGCTCACTGAACAAAGAATGGGATATCAAGATCTGTGCAATCAGAGAAATGGGAAATCTGGGAAACATTCAGCCATAGAATTTATATGGGAAACTCTTGACCCATGAACTTCATCTGAATACCAGAAAAGCTGAGGAAGGACACAGCATGGAAAATCCTATTGCTCTGAAAGCAGAAAGCTCCAAGAAAAGCAAAGAAAGAATGTCATTATCCCCCAGGATTCCATCTGAATCAGAAGAATCAGAAACCAGTAATTCTGATTCTGAAATATCAGATGGTGAATTGGCACTCTTTACCAAACAACTAAAAAGAATGTTGAGAAGAAAACAACACTGGAAAACTAGACCCTCTCAGTTATCCAGATCTAAGAAGCACTCCAATTCTTCAGAGGGATTCAAACAAGACTCCAAGAAGGACATGTACAACTCTAAACATAATAAAATTAATTCAGAAGAAATTGTGTGTTTTGGTTGCAGGAAATCAGGACACATGATTGCTGATTGTCCTTCAAAGAGAAAGAAAAACAAGAAATCTGATGAAAGGAGGCACAAATCTGACAAGAGACATGAGAAGAGTCTAATAGCCAAGAAGGGCAAAGTCACTCTTAGTGACAGTGAATCTCAGTCATCAGACTCAGATAGTGAGGAGGCACTCATAGCTCTAATGGCTGCCAATGAAAATGAAGACAGTCTAAATCATAGATCTATGATAAGAGCCCCACTATCAAGATCTGATAGTGAAGAGGATGAGGAAGAAAATGCAGGACTCATGGCATTGAGTGATCAAGAAGATCAGGAGACAACTACTAATATAAAGGTACTTGATAAAACTCCTATATCTGATTCTGATTCTGAACCTGAAATAGATTCATTCTCTTCTGATGAAAATGACTCACAATCGAAACTTCATGTAGATGAAATTATTGAAAAATATCAATTACTTCTCAAAGCACTTAAGAAGAGCAAAAGGCACAATAAAAGGTTACAAAAAGAAATATCTGAATTAAAGCAAACTGATTCTCAAAACTCTGAGACAGCTGAGAGGCTGAATCAGACAAGCAAAGAACTTAGCAAACTAAAAGTCATGTCTATTATTCACATACAGACTTTGTGCACCAAGGAAAAGTTAATAAAAGAACTTGAAGCAAAACTCCTAGCAGAAAGGAAACTTGTAGCAAAGTTCTCAAAACCACAAACTATTCTTCCTTAAACATAAGTGGAAGTGTGTGCAGGAGGGTCCATGCCATGCTTGTCAAATGGGTAAGCAGACCAAGTCTTCCTTCAAACCAATTGGTGAGAAGGATTCCATTAGATGTCTATACCTACTTCACATGGATCTATTTGGACCAATGTCAATCCATAACTTAGGAGGAAAGTCATACACCCTTGTAATAGTTGATGATTATTCCAGATACACTTGGGTATTCTTCCTTAAACATAAGTCAGACACTTTAGAAATATTTATCAGTTTTGTTAGGCAAATCACCAATGAAATAGGAAATTCTGTAGCCAAAATTAGATGTGATCATGAGACTAAATTTCAGTCAGGTGCAATGACCAAATTCTGTGAGAATCTAAGCATTTCTCAAGAGTTCTCATCTCCTAGAACTCCCCAACAAAATGAGGTTGCTGAGAGAAGAAATAGAACCCTTATTGAAGCTAGCAGGAGTATGCTGAGTGATTCTTCTCTTCCTGAGTATTTCTGGGCTGAAGCTGTAAACACAGCATGCCATGTGTAGAATAGGGCTCTTATAAACAAAAGACTGGATAAGACCCCATATGAGTTGTTGAAAGGTAGAAAACCCACCTTAGTCTATTTTAAAATATTTGGTAGTAAATGCTTTGTATTAAATAATGGAAAGCACCATCTCACTAAATTTGCTGAAAAAGCACATGAGGCAATTTTTGTTGGGTATAGCTCTCAAAGTAGAGCCTATAGAATTTTCAACAAAAAGTCTAATAGGATAGAAGAATCTATACATGTTGTATTTGATGAAACCAACCTTATTTATAAGGATCTGGGAAGTTTATCTAGCTGTGCAGGTTCTACACAGAAATTGAAGGAGATGAATATCAATGAACAGCACAATGGGGATACTGAGGAATCTAATGAGACTATAATTGTAACTAGAGAGGATGAATCTCTAGCAGAAGACAATTATGAAGAACCTATTGCTGTTGAAGAACCACCACATCCAGAACCTCTAGAAGAATATACTCAAACAGATGCACCAGAATCTCAAAGGGAAAATGAAAGGTGGAGGAATGCAACCAAACATCTGAAGGATCATCCAAAAGAACAGATCATAGGAAATCCAAATGATGGTGTGCAAACTAGAAGAGGAAACTCAATACATGAGGCTTTGCATCATAGCTTTCTATCCAAAATAGAGCCTAAGAAGTTTGATGAAGCCAATAAGGACACTTCATGGATATCTGCCATGCAAGAAGAGCTAAATCAATTCGAAAGGTGCAAAGTCTGGATATTGGTTCCAAGACCAAAGAAACACAAAGTCATAGGGACCAAATGGGTATTCAGGAATAAGCTGGATGAAAATGGTGTGATCATCAAAAACAAAGCAAGGTTGGTTGCCCAAGGATATAGATAGGAGGAAGGCCTAGATTTTGATCAAGTGTTTGCACCTGTGGCAAGATTGGAGGCAATCAAATTATTCCTGGCATTTGCAGCACACACTGGATTCATAGTCTATCAAATGGATGTAAAGTCAGCATTCCTTAATGGAACAATATTGGAGGAAGTATATGTTGAACAACCCCTAGGTTTTATTGACTCTACTCATCCAAGTCATGTCTATCTATTATTAAAAGCATTGTATGGTCTGAAACATGCACCTAGAGCCTGGTATGAGACATTATCTAGATTTCTTATTGAGAACAAATTCTCAAGAGGAAAGATAGACAAGACATTGTTTCTTAGGATAGTTAAAGGTCACATTATTCTAGTACAAATATATGTAGATGATATAATATTTGGCTCTACTAATAATAACCTTTGCAAAAGGTTTGCAAACCTTATGCAAGGGAAATTTGAAATGAGCAGCATGGGTGAGCTTAAATACTTTTTAGGTCTCCAAGTGAAACAGTCTGAGGAAGGAATTTTCATTTCTCAGACCAAGTACACAAAAGAGATTATCAAGAAGTTTGGAATGGAAAATTCCACTGTCATGAAAACACCTATGGCAGCAAATATGTCACTGGACAAGGATGAAAAAGGGAAACCTATTGATGAAACCTTGTACAGAGGCATCATTGGCTCATTGCTCTACCTAACTGCTAGTTGGCCAGACATTATGTTCTCAACATGTGTGTGTGCTAGATATCAGTGAACCCTAAAGAATCTCACTACACTGCTGTCAAAAGAATCCTGAGATATCTGAAGGGCACTCTTAATCTTGGCCTTTGGTATCCTAGAAGCAATGACTTTGAACTAATTGGCTTTTCAGATGCTGATTTTGTAGGATGCAAAGAGGACAGAAAAAGTACATCAGGCACATGCCAATTCCTTGGCAAAAGACTGATATCTTGGAGTAGCAGGAAGCAGACCAGTGTGGCTATTTCTACAGCAGAATCTGAGTACATCTCAGCTGGAAACTGCTGTGCTCAGCTACTATGGATTCAACACCAACTCCAAGACTATAAAGTTCAGCTAAGAGTTTTGGGGCCCCTTGCGGAGTACACCGTGGAAAGTCCAAGATTCACCCTAAATATAACACTAACTAAATTTGTAGGCAAGAGTAGCCTAAGTAGGTCTGCAAACTGGTATGGATCTCCTCCGGGAAGGAGATGGGTTGGATCAACTTGTGGGTTAGTCCCTGAGCCGGAAGCTCGGGTGGACATGTTAAACACCTGTTTCTTATGCAATTAGTGGCGAGTCTTCGGTACTAGGCCAGTCGTGTCACCGACGGCAGTACATTGACTCAGGTGAGGGTGAGGTTTAGAGGGCCGGTAAGTTTGAGTACCGCGGTCTGGAGGACAATCCCTAATAACCCACCCCGACCTTAAAGTCTGGTGGATTCCAGCAAAAGTACGCAGGAGCTCCGCTGTTGTGTTCTTAGCGTTGAGGCGTACATGAGGTCTAGGCTTGGTAGTGACCATACCCGCCTAGGATGTGGAGTGCCCGATCCACTGCCACCGTGAGCCACGACGGTCGGTACCCGAAAGGTTGGCTTCCTTTCAAACAAATTGGGAACTATAAAGGTCTGTGCGCATGGAGTCGTGTGGGTGAGTTGCATTGCATGGCCGCATAATTCACATGATAAACATAGCATAACATAACGCACATCTGCATACCCCATCATATAAATTAGTATGGGCTCTTTTATATGATGGGTTACCTGGACATCTTAACTTATATGTCGTATGGGCGTTCATATAAGTTAAGGTACGAATCTGTGATGGTAGATTAGTTTTACTTACTACATCGCATTTTCTTACTATTACTGCTTTATTGCATGCTCTACTTTATTGTCATTTATATGCACTATACTGCTAGCTAGTTTTACTGCTTTACCTATACCTGCTAGATTAGTGCCATGTCACCTCTTCTTGTTTACCCCTTGTTGTCCTCCGCTTCTTCCTCCCGCTCGGTTCCTAGGAGTCGTGGAGGGAGGCGAGGACAAAGCGACTTAGTCTTTATGACTAACGGTTAGTGTGACCGCAGGAGTCCGAGGAGACGGGGTTGTCCCGCGCGCAGCAGGATGAGATGGCAGGACCTGAGCAGCGGATGCAGCGTACTACCACGACGCCACAGGTTGATGACTAGATAGTTAGACTTCCGCATTTTGAGAGTTTTGTTGTAGTTTCCGCATGTTGTAAAGAGAGAGAGAGAGAGTACACTATATTGGATATGTATTGGGCTTAAGCCCTTTTTGCTTGTACTTCTCTTTGGACTTTCTGTTTTTCATTATATATGATGCTGTGATATTGTGGACATGCCTTCATTCTGCATTCCCTTTTATGGCATATTTTACTTATGATCGTATAGCCGACAGAGTTGGTGCTGAGTGGTGTTAGCCAACCCGGGTGTTGGTGACACCGCAAGGCAGGGATTCTGGGTGAAGATCCACCTCAACCGTGCGATACGGGAGAGGTTCGAGTTTTCAAGTACCCGAGCGGGTTTTGGAAAAAGAGATCTTACATAAACACCGTATTCATTAAAGCCATTGAAAGTGGAGGTCAGATCTTAAATTACTCTAGGGGGGGTGAATAGAGTATTAAAAATTTTAATACGTTTTATAGCGGAAATTAAACTACTGTTTAAGTATATGTGTATTTAGTGTGAGTTATAGAAAACTACAAAATTAATAAAGGACACACAGCAGAAGCACACAAAGATAATCAAGCACAGAAGACACAAGGAGCTATAGTAGTTGCCCAATAAATCTGGGTATGTCTACTCTTCTACCACCTTTGGTAGGAATCAACTAGGAGGGTTGATAAGGTGCCCAGGCACCAAGGGATTTTTGATAAGGTGTCCACACACCAATACGCTTTTGATAAGGTGCTTAAAAACCACACTAGGATTTTTTGATAAGGTGTCTTGCCACCACTGGGTAAACTTTTGAAGGTAGTATTAACCCTGTACAGAATGAGATAAAAAGGTATAGAGTGTTCTTCTCTGTCAATGATCTGAGAGAAGACAAAAGGTGTTGAAGCAGAAAGCTCCCCCTGTCTGATGAGAGTTGATGACAGCTTTGTGGACAGAGCTTTCTCAAATAGAAGTCTTTGTAGCAGATGATCTTGATGAAAAAGAATGCTAAAAAAAGAATAGTGTATTTGCTTCTTCTTCTTCTGAAAGACTTCTTCTATCCTCCTTGTTCTGTGATCACCGGAGAGAGAAAGTGATAGTGAAGTTTTTCTTTCTTTCTCTCACAAAAGACGACTATCTCAGTTCTTGCTATTCTGTATTATTTCTTCTGATAACTGTATGTATATATTTTCAAATTCAAATCTTCTGTCTCTTTAAGGAATGTCTTCTTCTGACTTAAATCCTTCTTGGAACCAGGTAGTCACCAAAAATGATTTTGGCAGGTCCTTTTAATTCCTTTTGTCGAGAAATATGCCTTTGGCATTAAATGTCAATGGCTATTCTTCTTCTTGGAATAGAAGGAATATAAGGATATAATAAATGAGAAAGATATCCTTACTTGGCTGCCTGAATACGTCCAAGGAGAAATAAATATATCGGTTATTTTGCTGATTTGAGTTCAGAGAACTGACATCCACTGAGAATATAAGTCTGAACGTCAGAAAGCAATTTGTCGAGCGCTGACTAGAATTTGTCGACCGCCGCTAGTCATTTGTCGAGCGCTGGCTTAGAATTTGTCGACCGCTGCTAGTCATTTGTCGAGCGCTGGCTCAGAATATGTCGACCGCTGCTAGTCATTTGTCGAGCGCTGGCTCAGAATATGTCGACCGCTGGAACTGTAAATTTCTTCAGTCTGCTGGAAGCAATTTGTCGAACGAATCTGGTCATTCGTCGAACACCACTCACCATGTGTTGAGCTAGAATTTTCCTAAGTTCTGCTAATCTAATCAGCCAAAAACTTGACCCTAAGGCTATACATTAGGGTCAATACAGATCCTAATCAACATATAGTGATCCTAGCCCAAATTAGTAATAGGGTTGTTCCAACAATCTCCCCCTATTTGGGTTAGGATACTATTTGACAAATAATTAAATAGATACAGCAGAAAGTATAAACAACAGAGCAACAATGAAATGAAATATATCTGATAGATTAAAATAGATCATCAGATAAGATAAAAAAAAATGCTCTGAGTTTAGAAACCTTACATTCATAACCAAGCAATTTATTTAAGACTTTTTGTCCTGAGAAGGTGGCTTGAATATGATTTTCCTGTTTGGGTCTTCTGATTTCTTTTTGCTGATAAACAAATCTTGAGCTCCAATAATTTTCTGTTCTTTGACATGAGGGATAAATGTTTCTGGGTGCATATCAATATATTCCTCAGCATTGAATGCTTTAACTGTTTTGTATTTTTCAAGTTTTTTTCTTCTGTATTCTGACATGGTTGAGAAACCTGAGAAGTCTTTGCCTTTTGCTATAGCCTTTTTAATCTGTGCATAGGCAATTGTTTCTCTCAGTCTTGCCATCTGACAGATTTTCTCTTCTTCTGGATCTGTAAAGTAATAAATATCTTCTGAATCATTTTTGTCTTGAGTGGCCTTTTGAGGTACTCTATCTCTGTGAAGAGAACCATCAGATATGTGAAGTTTGTATTCTGAAGATATTTGAGAAGAGGAAAATGTTTGACTTTCTTGAAGGATAGGTGCTGATCTCTTAGAGAAAGGAGCACTGGTTGATCTAGAGGCTTGAGGACCACTAGAACTACCAGGTCTCCCAGAATGTTGAGAGCTTGGCTTCTGAGAGGAAGATGAAACACCTGATAATCCTGTTGCACCAGCTGCTGGAGGAGGAGGAGGAGGATGATTGTGCTTGACTGGTTTGTCAAGGATGTAGCAGTCTTCTTGAATTTCTTCCTCCAGTTGTTCTCATTTCTGGAGAGCTTCATCCAATGAGGAGTTTTCTCATCAAGAGGAACATTATACAAAATGTACAGAGGAATGCCATTATTTGGATTTGGGGGCTTGAGAGCAGCCTTTGACTTGGCTGTTCTTTTCTTTCTTTTCTTTGAAAGTGTATCATCAGAATCACTATTGTCATCATCATCATTAGAGTCAGAAGATGAGATTGGCGTATTGTATAAATCATCAATTCTCTTGATTGCTTCACGAGCCTTTAATCTTTCTTCTTCAGCTTTGTCAAACTCTGCATATGCTTCTTTCCAGATTTCATCAAAGCTTGGCATTGGTTCTTCATTCCATACAGGATTTGGAGGTGAAGAAGTAATTTGTGAGGCTGTTGTATCATCAAGAAATTCTGCAAGATCATCTTCATATTCTGCAGAGTGATCCTTTATTTGAATGTCTTGAACAGTGAATGAAGGAATAGAGGAGATGTAATTTTGTATGATATCAGAATGAGAATGAGTCTTCTGAGGAAGGCATATTAGAGCCTTTGATAGGTCCTCTATGTATACCTTTGGTGACACCCTTGAAGTATATGTGACATCAAATTTTGATAATAAGCTATATAGATCACAGGATGGATGAATGCATATATTATTTATTTCTTCTATAACTTGTGTAGCTGAATCAATTATATTTGTATCAAAAATTGTAACTTCTGTATCTTCTTCTGGAGTTTCTTCTGTTTCTGGAGCTTCTTCATTGGACATCTCCCCCTGCCTAGCTTCAGGGCAGCCTGAATCTAGGCCCCTAGAAGAAGGGACAGTAGTGGTGGAGGGAAGAGAAGCTATTTTAGCAGATAAAGTAGAAAGTGCATGAAGAACTGGAGCAAGTTTTGCATCCAGGAGCTGGCTTATTTTAGGAAGGATAAGATCAAAAACTTGATCAGCAATAGAGGAGAGGTTGAGGGATGTATAATCTGGTGGATGACTAGAGGATGGTTGTGAAGTGGATGGAGATGATATTGGAGGAATGATACTGCTGATGTTGGTGGTATGTGTGGGAATTTCTAGATGGATTGGACTAGGAGAATGAATAGGTGAATGATATTCATTATGTATTGGAGAGGGAGGTGTGGTAGGTAGTGGTTCTGAAGATAGAGGAGGAGGTGTAGCATCACTGATATGGGCAGTTGAGAGTGGAATATCATTGATGGGTGTTATTGTAGTTGAAGGAGGGGATGAAGAATGAGAATGTGCAGGAGAAAGTTGAGCAGGTGGAGAGAGAGTATGAGAGGAAGGAGGAACTGAGGAAGGATCTTCTAGAAGGGTAGAGGGAGTGACTTGATCAGTCCTTGTGTCCTCAGAAGCTTTCCTTTTTCTGGAGGCCTCAACTCCTGTATTCTTCTTGGGAATTACTCTATCCCATTTAGCAAAGAGAGTTGAGGTCAGCCTCTTGCTGGCATTTATTGTTGCTTTTGGTGACACCAGAAGCTCTGGATGCCTTTCCTGCAGAAAAATCCCTAAAATTCTTCCAAAGCATACATTGTCTTTAGAGTTTTTCTTTTTAATCAATTCAAAAAGAATTGATCCCCAGTTGACTTTCTTCTTCTCCATTAAGGCCACCATTAACAGGAATTGGTGCCTACTGATATAGTCATGCCCAGAAGTCTTGCTCAGCAAGACTTTTCCAACAATATCTGCTAAGAACTTGTAGTCCTAAGACAAGTTCATTTTCAGAAGGTGGCTAGGGTTTCCAGTCAAATGCCCCATTTTGACTAAAGCTTCATCAAATTCATTTGAGCTTATGTCTAATTCATCTTCACCATTTTCAAAACCAAAGATTTCAGACAGGATGGTGGGAGAGAGAGAGACATGATGACCTGAGATTGTTCCCGACAAGCTTTCATCGACTGGTTTTGCAGTGTAAGCCCATTCTTTTATCTCTGCAACAGCTATCTTCTGCCTGGTGCTTAGAAGCTTCCTTAGTTGTTGTTCATCCAGCGTTTGAAGAATATCCTTGAAGATTTGGTCTGACTGTGCAAACGAGTCCATATCAATGTCGAAACCTGCGTCAAACTTCATTAGGTGCAGAAAGGCCTGAGGAATCGCCATTGTTCCTGCAAAGAAAGTTGAAGATCAAGTGCAGAGGGGAACTGGAGGGAAAGACGATTTCTGTAGGCGCAAAGCTTAGAATAAGATAAAATAAGGCTTATATAGAAGGGTTGAAGAATGAGGGCGCATTCGTAAACCACAGTTCGACAAAACCTAATAAAATTAGAAGTCGAAAAGGCTTTATTTCTTTGTCTGAAAGCGTTCGACGAGAGCATCTTTTTCGTCGACCGTCGTTCGACAAAAGAGATTGCCTTAACTGACTCTACCTTTAAGAGGTTTCAGAGACCACCGTTCGACAAATGATTCAAATTTGTCGTTCTTCTTTCGACAAATTTGTGAGAAAAATAGAAATACTTAATTTTTAGCAGATTGAATCTCCATCTATCATTCCTAGTTGATTTATAAAGAAGATGTGCTTCTTTTCATCCAAGGGCTTGGTGAAAATGTCAACTCTTTGCAAATCAGTAGAAATGAATTGTAGGCAAATTTTGTTTTTATCCACATTGTCCCTGAGGAAGTGGTGCCTAATTTCTATGTGTTTAGTCCTACTATGGAGAACTGGATTTTGTGCTATAGATATTGCACTAGTGTTGTCACAAAATATAACTGAATTATTTAAGTTGACACCATAGTCTAGGAGCTGATTTTGTATCCACAATATCTGTGAGCAGCAGCTACCAGCAGCTAAGTATTCAGCTTCAACTGTTGATGTAGACACAGATGTTTGTTTCTTACAAAACCAAGATACAAGCCTATCACCAAGATACTGACAAGTTCCTGATGTGCTTTTCCTATCTACCCTGCATCCAGCATAATCTGAGTCTGAGAATCCAGTTAATTCAAATTCAGATATTGTTGGATACCAAAGTCCCAGATTAGGGCAACCCTTTATATATCTTAAAATTCTTTTTACAAAAGTAAGATGAGATTCTTTAGGATCAACTTGAAACCTAGCACAAATGCATGTAGCAAATATTATGTCTGGCCTACTGGCTGTTAAATAGAGTAGAGAGCCAACAATTGCCCTATACAGTTTCTGATCAACAGGTTTCCCTGATTCATCAGTATTAATAACAACATTAGAGGCCATGGGTGTTTTCATAGTAGAAGAGTCAGACATTCCAAATCTTTTCACTAATTCCTTAGCATACTTAGATTGAGAGATGAAGATTCCTGATGGGGTTTGCTTCACTTGAAGACCAATGAAGTAGGATAATTCACCCATACTACTCATTTCAAATCTTGATTGCATTAGATTGGAAAATCTTTTGCACAAATTTGAATCAGTAGATCCAAAGATAATGTCATCCACATATATTTGAACTAGTAGAGATTGATTTTTATGTACTTTGTAAAATTATGTTTTGTCTACCATGCCTCTACAGAAATTGTTTTCCAAGAGAATGTTAGCTAAAGTCTCATACTATGCTCTGAGAGCTTGTTTGAGACCATAAAGAGCTTTATTAAGTTTGAATACATAGGAGGAATGAGTTGGAGAGATGAAACCTGGTGGTTGTTCCACATAGACTTCTTCTTTGATGTTTCCATTGAGAAAAGCACTTTTCACATCCATTTGATATACCTTAAACTTCTTGAATGCAGCAAAGGCCAAGAAAATCCTTATAGCTTCAAGCCTTGCAACAGGGGCAAATGTCTGATCATAATCTATGCCTTCTTCCTGTGAATATCCTTGAGCTACCAATCTTGCTTTATTTCTCACAATATTTCCTTGATCATCAAGCTTGTTCCTGAAGACCCACTTGGTGCCAATAACTGGATGGCCTCTTGGTCTTGGAACCAAATCCCAAACCTTGTTTCTTTCAAACTGGTTGAGTTCCTCTTGCATTGCAAGAATCCAATTTGAATCTTGTTCTGCATCTTTTATGGTTTGAGGTTCAACTTGTGATAGAAAGCATGTATGTATCTAATTTTGGTGTAGTTGATGCCTTGTTTGAACACCTGCTGTGATATCACCAATCACTTGTGAAATTGGATGATCTCTGACTATGATGTGGTCAGCAGTTGGAGTTGGTTCAGCAGTAGTATCTTCATTGGGAATTTGTTCAGCTATTACATCCTGTGGAGGATGTTCTGTTGTAGCTTGATTCATGTAATCAACAAGATCTGGATGATCCTCTTCTTCACTATCTTCAAGAGTTTGAGGTAATGGATGCAGTGAATCTCCTGTCTGTAGATTTAGCTCTTTAAGCTCTTCACATAGAGCTGGTACCTGCAAAGTGTTCTTGGTAGAAGAGTTCTTCTCCTTGTAAAACATGTTAGTTTCATCAAAGGAAACATGCATAGACTCTTCTATTTTAAGAGAGGATTTGTTAAATACCCTATATGCTTTACTAGCTATTGAATATCCTAAGAAGATTCCTTCTTCAGATTTTGGTTCAAATTTCTTAAGATATTTCTTATCATTGTTATGAACAAAACATCTACATCCAAAAGTTCTAAAATAATCAACTTTGGGTTTCTTCCCTTTAAGCAATTCATTGGGAGTTTTACCCTTAAGTTTGTGTATCAAACTTCTATTCAGAACATAATTTGCTGTGCTGACAGCCTCAGCCCAAAAGGATAGGGGCAAGTTAGCATCTGCAAGTAATGTTCTTGCTGATTCAATTAGAGTTCTATTCTTCCTTTCAACTACCCCATTTTGTTGAGGAGTTCTAGGAGCTGAGAAGCAATGCCTGATACCTTCCATCTCACAGAATTCTTGCATGAGAAGAGACTCAAACTCAGTGCCATGATCACTTCTGATCAATGCAACTACAGTAGAGTACTCAATCTGTATGCTCTTAAGAAAGTCTGTAAGAACTTTAAAGTTATCTGACTTTTCTCTCAAAAAGAACACCGAAGTGAATCTAGAGAAGACATCCACAATAACTAGAGTGTAAGACTCCCCCCTAAGCTCTTTATTGCAATAGGTCCAAAAAGGTCCATATGTAGCAAGTATAAGATTCTAGGTGAATCACTTTTAGATAATGATTTAAAGCTATTTTTGGTTTGCTTACCTAATTGACATGCCCTACAAAGACCTTCTTTCTTATATGATCATGATGGTAAGCCTCTAACAAGATTATCCTTAGCTAATTTAGCAATGGTCCTAAGGTTTACATGTCCTAATCTTTTATACCATAATTCACTAGATTTGCTTAACTTATTAAATAAACAAATTTCTGATTTAGATGAGTTGAAGTTTACTAAATATATATTTCTTTGTCTAATTCCTGATAGAACAATAACATTATCAGATGATTTAATGATGCATTCTGATTTATTAAATGTTACCTGATAACCTTCATCACATAACTGACTTATGCTGATGAGGTTGTGCTTTAGACCCTTGACATAGGTTACTTCCTTGAATGTCACTGTTCCAATTTTAATTTGACCATAGCCTTTGGTTTGTCCACAGTTGGAGTCTCCAAAGATCACCTTGGGTCCAAGTTTTGCCTTGTAGTTGTTCAGGTTGGCCTTGTTCCCTGTCATATGCTTTGAGCATCCACTATCCAAGTACCATTTTTGATTTAATCTTGGATGGCTGTGTACCTGCAAAGACAAAAACATAAACTAGTTGTTTTTGACCCAGACTACCTTGGGTCCTTTTATGTTACCACAAAATTCAGAGATAAATGTCATTTCAGGCTGATCCTTGTAGCCTTGTGGATGATATCTCCTTGGAGGTATAGTCCACTCAGTAAAAGGATTTTTAGTATATTTAGGATTAGAATTCTTAGAGTTTTCTGTATAGTGCTTGTTCGAGGAATTTGAATAAATTCGTCGATTATTATTCATTTTATAACTATACTGAAAATCTGTTCTCAGTTTTCGTCGAGCGTCGTTCGACAAATTTGAATCCTTTTGTCGAGTGTCGTTCGACGAATTCTTCTGAATTCTTTTATCCTTAACAAGCTTGCTTGAAATGTCTTTATTTCTTTCTGCAGCTTCTTTGCTTTTAGCAGAAATGAATTTTATGGGTGTGGAGAGGATGTTTCTCTTAATCAGAGATGGCTCTCTTGATGAGGCACCCAAGCCCAGTTTGCTATTATTAAATCTAGCATTGACAGTGCTTGTGATGTCCATCAGCTTGATACTTCTCCCATTGAGGGATTCTTCAAACTTTTTGGCTTCAGATAACTTACTCTCAAGAGTAGTAATGTGTTCTCTGGAGGCAGCCAAATCTTTCTTAAGATTTCCATTCTCTTCACTTATATTGTTCATTTCAACTAACTTAGTTCTGAGAGAGATTATTTCTTTCTCAGATTTTATTAAGTCTTGGCAAAGAGTTTTGAAATCATCTTTGAATTCAATAGAAGTGAAATCAAAGTCAGATAATACCTGATCAATATCATCTTCTGTTTCTGATTCTTATTTCTCTTCATCAGAATTGTTAGTTGAGGCATTGATTGCCATCATGCAAAAACTTTTTTCTTCTTCATCATCACTGGAGCTGGATGATGATGCTGATTGTGACTCATTGTCTGAGTCATAAATAGCCATTAAGCATTGGCTGTCTTCTTTTGTTTCTTCTTCATCAGAGGAGCAAGATGAAGATTCTGATTCAGATTCTGTTTCACTCCAGGATGTTGCTACAAACCCTCTTCCCTTCTTCTTGTGAGAGTGGGAGGAAGATTTGCTGGAGCCCTTCTTTTCTTCCTTTTCTTTTCTTCTTTCCTTCTTGTCCTTCTTGTGTTGAATCTCTGGACATTTAGGAGCAATGTGTCCTGGTTTCCTGCAGCCAAAACATATGATTTCATTAGAATGATTTTTGTCATACCTTGGCTTGTCATGACTTCTGGATAGCTGTTTTCTAAAGTCTTTCTTAGCCATCTTATAGAATCTTTTGGCTAACAGACTCATAAACTCCTCTTTGTCAGGAGCTTTTCCTTTATCTTCTGCATCCTTGAAGGCTATGCTTCTTTCCTTCTTGGGTGCTGGGGATGAAGTGGATTCTTCAGTTTCCCTAGTTTTGATGAGCTGCTCATAAGATTTGAGCTTGCCCAACAGAGCTTCAGTGGTTATCTCATTAAGACTTCTGGCTTCTTTGATTGGCCAGATTCTGGAGTCCCATGTGCTGGGAAAGCACATAAGAATTTTGTCATTGATCTCTGTGAGTGAGATCACTTTGTCTAGAGACTTCAGCTCATTTATTATGAGGCTGAGTCTATTGTACATATCAGCTACATTTTCTGATTCTCCCTTCTTGAAGTTCTCATATTGAGAGATCAGATGAGATCTTCTATCTTTTCTTTCATCTGCTGACCCTACCACCATGTTGTTGAGAGATTCCCAGATTTCTTTTGCTGAGGTGCACTCAACTACTTTCTGGAATATGTCATCTGACATAGTTAGGGCCAGAATGTTCATGGCCTTTGCATCTGCATTTCTCTGCTTCTTTTGAGCCTCAGTCCACTCAGGAGGTGGAACAGCAGTGTTGTCTGTTGTTGCAGCAGTACTAGCTGATGTTGTAGGTGCTAGAGGTCCTGTAAGAATAACATTAAAAATCTCCTCATCAATGGAGTTCATATAAAGCCTAATCCTTGCTTTCCATAGTGCAAACTTATTGAGATTGCATATAGGAGGTCTTGTGTTGGAATACTCCTTGTTTTGTGCCATGAGTTTTAAATAAGATAAAATTCTAGAGAATGAAACTCTTAGAAAAATTAAGATCTGGTTGATCTTTGTGATTCAGGTGTTAGCCTGTAAAGAATCAACCTACCTCTGATACCAATTGAAAGTGGAGGTCAGATCTTAAATTACTCTAGGGGGGATGAATAGAGTATTAAAATTTTTAATACGTTTTATAGCGGAAATTAAACTACTGTTTAAGTATATGTGTATTTAGTGTGAGTTATAGAAAACTACAAAATTAATAAAGGACACACAGCACAAGCACACAGAGATAATCAAGCACAGAAGACACAAGGAGCTATAGTAGTTTCCCAATAAATCTGGGTACGTCCACTCTTCTACCACCTTTGGTAGGAATCAACTAGGAGGGTTGATAAGGTGCCCAGGAACCAAGGGATTTTTGATAAGGTGTCCACACACCAATAAGCTTTTGATAAGGTGCTTAAAAACCACACTAGGATTTTTTGATAAGGTGTCTTGCCACCACTGGGTAAACTTTTGAAGGGAGTATTAATCCTGTACAGAATGAGATAAAAAGGTATAGAGTGTTCTTCTCTGTCAATGATCTGAGAGAAGACAAAAGGTGTTGAAGCAGAAAGCTCCCCCTGTCTGATGAGAGTTGATGACAACTTTGTGGACAGAGCTTTCTCAAATAGAAGTCTTTGTAGCAGATGATCTTGATGAAGAAGAATGCTAAAAAAAGAATAGTGTATTTGCTTCTTCTTCTTCTTCTGAAAGACTTCTTCTATCCTCCTTGTTCTGTGATCACCGGAGAGAGAAAGTAATAGTGAAAGTGAAGTTTTTCTTTCTTTCTCTCACAAAAGACGACTATCTCAGTTCTTGCTATTCTGTATTATTTCTTCTGATAACTGTATGTATATATTTTCAAATTCAAATCTTCTGTCTCTTTAAGGAATGTCTTCTTCTGACTTAAATCCTTCTTGGAACCAGGTAGCCACCAAAAACGATTTTGGCAGGTCCTTTTAATTCCTTTTGTCGAGAAAGATGCCTTTGGCATTAAATGTCAATGGCTATTCTTCTTCTTGGAATAGAAGGAATATAAGGATATAATAAATGAGAAAGATATCCTTACTTGGCTGCCTGAATACGTCCAAGGAGAAATAAATATATCCGTTATTTTGCTGATTTGAGTTTAGAGAACTAACATCCACTGAGAATATAAGTCTGAACGTCAAAAAGCAATTTGTCGAGCGCTGACTAGAATTTGTCGATCGCCGCTAGTCATTTGTCGAGCGCTGGCTTAGAATTTGTCGACCGCTGCTAGTCATTTGTCGAGCGCTTGCTCAGAATTTGTCGACCGCTGCTAGTCATTTGTCGAGCGCTGGCTCAGAATATGTCGACCGCTGGAACTGTAAATTTCTTCAGTCTGCTGGAAGCAATTTGTCGAACGAATCTGGTCATTCGTCGAACACCACTCACCATGTGTTGAGCTAGAATTTTCCTAAGTTCTGCTAATCTAATCAGCCTAAAACTTGACCCTAAGGCTATACATTGAGGTCAATATAGATCCTAATCAACATATAGTGATCCTAGCCCAAATTAGTAATAGGGTTGTTCCAACAATGAAGGCGGACGGGGCATTGGTCAATCCAAACGGCATTACCATGAATTCGTAAAGTCCATAGCGGGAGCTGAAAGCGGTCTTGGGAATGTCTTCTTCTCGTACTCTGAGCTGATAATAGCAAGATCTTAAATCCATCTTGGAAAAGACGGACGTGCCTTATAATTGATCGAACAATTCATCTATTCGGGGCACGGGATAGGTATTCCGGACAGTGAGTTTATTCAGTTCCCTGTAGTCAATACAGAGACGCAGGGATCCATCTTTCTTTTTAATGAATAGCACTGAGTCTCCCCAGGGTGAGGTACTTGGGCGGACGAAACCTGCGTCAACTAGCTCTTGTAGTTGGATCTTGAGCTCGGCTAGTTCCCTCGGGGCCATTCAGTATGGAGCTCGGGATATGGGTCGGGCTCCATGAGTAAGTTCAATTTGAAAGTCCACTTCCCGTTGCGGTGGCAACCCAGGAAGGGATTCTGGAAAGATGTCTGGGAAGTCCCTAATTACGGGCACTCTAGCGAGTACTTGCGTCTTGTCCTCCATCTCGAAGTAGATTAGGTAAACCTCGTCCTTTCGCCGGACTACTTTGACTGTTTGCGCGGACGTTAAGATAATGTGGGTGATGGAGGGTATACCTGCTAGTGTGATAAATTACCCATTCGGGTTCTGGAGGTGGATTTCTCGAGTCGAACAATTGATTTGGGCGCTGTGCTCGGCCAACCAATCCATTCCTAAAATGATGTCGAATCCGTTTATCGCCAAAACGGTTGTGTTGACTTCGAATTCTATGTCTCCTAGCATTGCTTGGAAGGAACACTTTTCTGTGGACGTCATATCTGATCCATCCGGAAGTCGTATTCGTATTGACATCCCGGATGATCGTACAATGTTTCCCTTGTCAGCGATGAAGTTCTGTGCGATGAAGGAATGCGTGGCACCGGTATCGAACAGCGTTTTAGCGGGATGACCTTCTACCAAAAGTAGACCTGATAATATGTATATACTATGATCATAAACTTTTTACAGATATACAGGAGTAGAGACTATACAAAAGGTCACAACATATATATATATATGATTATAACATGCTCCTAGGATATCGTAACTACTGAAAGTAGATACCTATCACTACATCTGGTGCAGGACCTGATAACTTCCCAAAAGGAAGTTAATTCACTACTTATTTTATTCTAATTTTCATTAAAAAGAGGAAAATAATCCTCAATTATAGAAAATATGTTTAAATATCTTATTAATCAATATTGGACTGATTTCGGTCATTTTCCATGGTTTTCTATCTAAGATTGGTCAAAGGAATCAAGTTGGGGAAGCAATGGATCATTTATTGCTGATGCAGAAAATAGGTTGCAACGCCAAAAATTAGCAGGTTGCAACGTGGCGACGAAATTCAGATTTTGAATTTTAAAAAGAGGCGCATACGTGTATTTCCAAAGGAGCCATCCCTTCAGATTTGGAATGGAAGTTAAGAGCACGAAATTACTGGAGAAAAGGGGATTATTCTTGGGGAGAAAGGAGAGGGAAAAGAAAAAGGAGAACTTGGAGGTCTTCTTCCTCTTGGAGAATTTCGGCTAGGGCTTGGAGAAGGGGACTCGAACCAGCACTAAGGAGATAGATCTGAACCTAAAAACGTTCCTACATCGTTTTGATTTCCGGAATCATGTCTAGTAAGATCTACTTTGATTTGTGGTTTCTCTCTTCCTTCATGAACTAAATTCTTAAGTCTTGCATGTGTGAAGTACCTTAGTTGTGATGATGACTTGATTTTTATTTATAATTTGTGAATGTGTTGATGTTGATCTTTATTAAATTTATGATCTATTCTTGGGATTTTGGTTTAAGTTTCATCTTTAAAGTGCTTGACAAAAATTCGAGAGATAAGTCGGGCTAGATGAACGTTTGTTTTGCACGGCGATATTCGAGAGAGGAGTTAGTGTAGTTTTAACCAAACTTCCGTATTTATACTTCATCGCGAGATTCGAGAGAGGAGCGTTGAAAGTGTATCATAAATCTTAATATAATTCCAAGAGAGAGAGAGAGAGATCTCCTCTTGAATTAGCAACCGTGATTCTAGTACTTTATGTTATTCTAATTTCATCTAAGTTGGAGACGACTAGAGGATTTGGGATAAACGGATAATGGAGATCGAGAGATAAAGTTATCTAATTTAGAATCGTTGCAAGAGAATCATTAATACTTCATGAATTATCACTTTTATGGGTTGTCATCATAGCAAGGGAAAATCACATGTGAGACTATCTTTCCAAGTGAAGTAAAAGTATTTTAAGTAACCATAATTAGAGTTGTAATTGTTGATTTTGAATTACTAAGTTTTCTTTACCAATCATTACTACTTGCTTGAATTTAGAGAAAATGCAGAATTAATATTTGTGAGCGCTAAGTTAAGCACTTACTCGTGGGAACGATCACTTTCTCATCATTTTATTACTTGTACGGCACGTGCACTTGCGTATTTATATACACCTTTCACGGGCGTATCAAGTTTTTGGCGCCGTTGCCGGGGAAGCGCGCTAATTTAGTGTTTTATTTCTCACAATATTTGTGAAACCTTAGTACTTAGAGATCAAGCATTTGTTTGTTCGTGTTATTTGTTTTAATTTATTTGTCTATTTGAGTATTGTTCGGTGTATGCCCAGATGTAGGCAAGTAGAATTATTGCCGTTGAATTCTGAAATTGAGCGTACCTGTAGACGAAACAGGAGAGACTTTAGGACCGTTAACATTATTCATCCTGCGATGAATGATCCTGAGCCAAATAATGCTAATAATAATGATGGTCAGGTTGATCAAAATGCTCAACCGCCAGCACCACCACGTATGACTTGTCACGAGTATAACACACCTCTAAGGGGAGGTTTGCACTTCAGCATTGCTCGACCAGCAATTGCTGCTAACAATTTTAAAATGGACCCACTAATTATGCAACAAGTGCAAAACAATAAGTTTGGGGGTCTAGGTCATGAAGATGCAAATTCCCACTTACGAACCTTCTTAGCAATTTGCGATATGTTTAAGTTCAATGGAGCATCGGAAGATGCAATCCTGTTGAGAGCATTTCCGTTCTCCTTAGAGGGTAGAGCTAAGGATTGGTTAGACTCGTTACCACATGAGTGTATCACCACATGGGACGAACTAGTCGATAGGTTCCTGAACAAATATTTTCCACCCTCTAAGACTGCAAAACTAAAAAGGGATATTACAAAATTTTTACAAGGTAACGGGGAAACTCTTTACGATGCATGAGAGCGTTTTAAAGAGCTGTTGAGAAAATGTCCTCATCATGGGTTGCACCAACACTAGCAGGTGTCCACATTTTACAATGGGCTGCAAACTGCAACCATGATTTTAGTCGATGGAGCCGCTGGGGGCTCATTAATGAAGAAGCATCCTGAAGACGCGTATGCTATTTTAGAAGACTTAACATCCAATAATTATCAAGCATATGAGAGGCAAACTAATAGTAATCCAGCGGGAGTCCATCAGGTGGACCAAATCACTTCTTTGGCCGCTCAGATGGCGTCGCAGTTCAATTTAATTAACAAAAGATTAGATTCACTCTCAACCCCTAGAACTAGTGCCCCGCTCACAGTTGAACAACTAAATCAAATAACTGAAGAAGCAAATTATGTGGGAGGGCAACCAAGACAAATTCCGCCAGGATTTGCCAATCATTATCACCCCGAGTGGCGAAATCATCCAAATTTTTCCTGGAAGAATAATCAAGGGATGAGTCAACCACAAGGTTTTAATCAAAATATGAATCAACTACCTATCAATAACAACTCTCAACCCCAACAAGTAAACCAAAGAAAGATGACTGATGAGTTTATCTTAGGCATGTTCCAAAAGTATGACTCAAAAATGGTAGGAATAGAATCATCTTTAAGATCACTAGAAATTACTATGGGTCAACTTGCAAATTCATTAAGTCAAAGGCCCATTGGAACTCTACCTTCTGATACCACACCCAATCCAGCAAAAGATAATCATAATAATCATTGCAAAGCTATTGCACTAAGGAGTGGTGTAGAGATCCCAAGTGGGGAGGGGTTGCTTGAGAAAGTTAGGGAAGAAGAGACGAGTAAGAAGCCAAGTGAGTTGAGCATATTAGAGAAGGACGAGTTGGGTGAGAAAAATAAGGTGGGAGAGAAACAAAAAGAGAAACTAAATCAAAAGAAAGAAGTAGTCTATCCACCACCCCCATTTCCGGCTAGACTTGTTAAATCCAAACTTGACACACAATTCCAAAAGTTTATGGAGATTTTCAAAAAGTTAACTATAAATATCCCATTTGCTGAGGCTCTTGAGCAAATGCCAAGTTATGCCAAGTTTATGAAGGATATCTTGGCAAAGAAAAGAAAGTTTGTTGATAAAGAGATAGTGACGTTGACTGAGGAGTGTAGTGCTATATTGCAGAAGAAGTTGCCACCCAAGCTTAAGGACCCCGGTAGCTTCACAATTCCTTGTTCTATCGGTTTAAACTTTGTTGGGAGAGCTCTATGTGACCTTGGGGCGAGCATCAACCTGATGCCATTATCTATCTATAAGAAGTTTGGTTTAGGGGAGATCACACCTACATCTCTGACTCTACAGTTGGCCGATAGGTCTCTAGCATTTCCCAAGGGAATTGTAGAGGACGTGTTGGTTAAAGTGGATAAATTCATCTTCCCCGCCGATTTTGTGGTACTTGATATGGATGAGGACAAGGATGTCCCCATCATTCTTGGTAGACCATTCTTGGCCACCGGACGAACACTCATTGACGTCCAAAAGGGTGAGCTTACGATGAGAGTTAATGATGAGAATGTGACATTCAACATCCTCAAGGCTATGAAATTTCCGGATGATAAGGAGGAGTGTTTCTCTATTGAGGAAGTGAATGCACCTACACGTATGATGTATGATGAGAATGATTGGGAGCGTAAAATCCTGAATGTGTTAACAAATGAAGAAATAGAAGAGGACCCAGACTTAACGGAAACTGTAGAAGCTTTAAGTATTTATGATCATATACCAAATGCTAATATGTTTGAGTTAATAAGTAGACCAAGTGAGTCTAAGGTCATGAAGCCTTCTATCTTAGAGCCACCTACACTTGAATTGAAACCGCTACCCGAAAACTTAAAGTATGTTTTTCTAGGTAAGGATAACACACTACCGATTATTATTGATGCATCTTTAGTTAAGGAAAATGAAGAGAAATTGCTTGAGGTTCTTCGTGAGTATAAAGGAGCAATGGGTTGGACCATTGCAGATATTAGAGGGATAAGTCCCTCAATTTGTATGCACAAAATTCTTTTGGAAGAAGAAGCAAAAGAGTCAGTTGAACACCAACGAAGACTTAGCCCACCAATGAAAGAAGTGGTCAAGAAGGAGATAATCAAATGGTTGGATGCGGGTATTATTTATCCTATCTCCGACAGCCGGTGGGTAAGTCCTGTTCAATGTGTGCCAAAGAAGGGGGGCATTACGGTAGTTAAGAATGAGAGCAACGAGTTGATCCCCACTAGAACGGTAACTGGATGGCGGATTTGTATGGATTATCGAAAGTTGAATAAAGCGACTAGGAAAGATCATTTCCCACTTCCATTCCTCGATCAGGTTCTTGATAGGTTAGCAGGAAATGAGTATTTCTGTTTCTTAGATGGTTACTCGGGGTATAATCAAATCATGGTAGCTCCCGAGGATCAGGATAAGACTACCTTCACCTGTTCTTTTGGGACATTTGCATTTAGGAAAATGCCCTTTGGATTGTGTAACGATCCTGGCACATTCCAGCGCTGCATGATCGCTATTTTTACTGATCTGATTGATGAGGGGATCGAGATCTTTATGGATGATTTTTTAGTATTTGGGAGATCATTTGATGAATCTCTGAAAGTGTTGAAGAAAGCTTTGGATAAGTGCATTCAAACCAATTTGATCCTAAATTGGGAAAAATGTCACTTTATGGTCAAAGAAGGAATTGTTTTAGGACACAAGGTGTCAAAGAAGGGATTGGAAGTAGATCGTGCAAAGACAGAGGTTATAGAGAAATTGCCTCCACCAACTAATGTTAAGGGAGTGCGAAGTTTTTTAGGACACGTCGGCTTCTACCGTCGTTTCATTAAGGATCTTTCTAAAATCTCTAAGCCACTAAGTCATTTATTAGAAAAAGATTCACATTTTAACTTTGATGAGGAATGTCTAGCCGCCTTTCATTCTTTGAAGCAAAGTCTGATTTCTTTACCCATTATTATTTCACCCGATTGGTCTTTACCATTCACCATTATGTGCGATGCTAGCAACTTTGCTGTGGGCGCGGTTTTAGGACAAGTGCGTGACAAGGTCTTTCACACAATCTACTATGCTAGCAAGACGTTGATTGATGCACAAGTAAACTACACAACTACCGAGAAGGAGTTATTAGCAGTCGTTTTCGCTTTTGACAAATTTCGATCCTACTTGGTAGCTTCTAAGGTGATTGTTTATACGGACCATGCAGCGATTCGATTTTTAATGGAGAAAAAAGACGCTAAACCTAGACTGATTAGGTGGGTTCTCCTCTTGCAAGAGTTCGACTTAGAGATTAAGGATCGTAAGGGAGCGGAGAATCCGGTAGCGGACCACCTATCACATCTGGAGTATGAGTGTGAGAAAGATGTGGACATAGAGATTAGAGAGAATTTTCCTGATGAGAGGTTGCTGGCAATATCTGAGGCGAGTATGTCATGGTATGCAGACATTGTGAACTACATAGTGAGCAATGTATTTCCCCCAGACATGGACTATCAACGAAGAAAAAGGTTTCTCCACCAGGTGAAATCTTACATCTGGGATGATCCGTATCTATTTAAGATTTGTGCTGACCAAGTGATCCGCAGATGCATCCCCGAGGTAGAAGTACAAGGTATCCTAGCGAAATGTCATGCTTCACCTTATGGTGGACACTTTATGGGGGAGAGATCAGCAATAAAAGTCTTAGAGGCTGGTTTCTATTGGCCAACACTATTTAAGGACGCTCATAGATTCGCAAAATGTTGTGATAGATGTCAAAGAACGGGAAACATCAATCGAGGGGATAGCATGCCAATGACTAATATTCTAGAAGTGGAGATCTTCGATGTGTGGGGAATAGATTTCATGGGCCCATTTGTAAACTCAAATGGAAATCTTTATATACTTTTAGCTGTGGATTACGTCTCGAAGTGGATAGAAGCTATAGCCACACCGAAGAATGATGCTAAGGTTGTACTAAAATTTCTTAAGGCTAATATTTTTTCCAGATTCGGTACACCCAGAGCCATAATAAGTGACGGTGGGGCACATTTTTGTAATACTCAATTTAAATCGCTCTTAAAAAAATATGGAGTCACACACAAAGTCGCCCTTGCGTACCATCCTCAAACAAATGGTTTAGCTGAAGTTTCTAATAGAGAGATAAAATCAATCCTAGAAAAATGGTAAGCGCAACTCGTAAGGATTGGTCACAAAAACTAAACGAGGCATTATGGGCATATAGGACGGCATTTAAAACCTCGATAGGCCTAACCCCATATAAAATGATCTATGACAAATCATGCCATCTTCCAGTCGAATTGGAGCACAAAGCATATTGGGAAATAAAAAGGTTGAATTTCGATCTCCAAGAAGCGGGCAAGAACAGACTTTTTCACTTGAACGAATTGGAGGAAATCAGATCTAATGCGTATGAAAATGCTAGGTTGTACAAGGAAAGGACGAAGAAATGGCATGATTTGAGGTTGCGAAGAAAGGAGTTCAAAAAAGGGCAACTCGTCCTCCTGTATAACTCACGACTGAGATTATTCCCGGGAAAATTAAAGTCACGGTGGTCTGGACCTTTTCGGGTGGAGGAGGTACATCCGTTTGGAGTAATCACGATTTGTAATGAGAAAGACGAATCCAAGTTTAAAGTAAATGGACAAAGGTTGAAAGAGTATTATGAAGGTAGTGACTAGCGCGAGGCGATGGTATTAACTTTCAGATGAAAATGCAATAGGGAAGGCGTCCGACCGAGACATTTTAAACGAGGCGCTAGGTGGAAGGCAATCCATCATCTCCGTTATTTTCTATCGTTTTTAGTTAAGATTGTTTGTTTTATTTCTTCTTTTTCAATTTGAGGAAAATTGGTAATGGAAGAGAAAAAAATCTGTACCGGAAATCAAAATAAAAAAATGGTATGAGAATGCAATGTGGATCGTGGTAGTAAATAATTTTAGAAAGAAATTTTCCAGAATTTAGGTTGCAACGCAAAAATTTTGCGCGTTACAACATGCTAGGCTCGGTGGTAGCTTTAAATTCTGGCAGATTGAATTCCGCGTTGCAACGCAAAAATTTTGCACGTTACAACAGGCTAGCCTCGGGGGTAGCTTTAATTATAGCAGTTGGATTCCGCGTTGCAACGCAGGGAAATCGCGCGTTGCAACCGGCTAGCCTCGGTGGGAGCAATTGAAATGAAAAGGCGGCCGGTTCAGTTGAACCGGTCGATTGTCTCAGTTAAACGTGAACGACGGGCGCCGGTCCAGTTGAACCGGCCACCAAATGCTGCACTATGATAAAACCCCAGCCCCGATTTTTCATTTAGGGCACGTGAACACTGCGCGACGGAGGGGTTTGGCGGAAGCGAGCACTGCACAGCGGAGTAGCGACGTCGCGAGCGGCTATCTCGACGATCGACGGCGTACCGGCGTCAACTTCCTCCACCAACCTCGAGGGCTGCACTTGTTCTCTCACTCCAGCGTCTCGATTACGAATCATTAGGTAACAACCGGCGCACCTAAAGCTTCCGATTCCGATTCCGATTTTTCTACGCTTTTTGCTCTGTTGTTTGCTATTCTTTGTATCTTGTATTTATTTCCGTTATTCTCTAGTGGGTGAAGAAATGTCATCTAAAGGAAAGGTGAAGAAGGGGAATGGGAAAATCGTGGCTCACAAGGGTGACTCAAAGTTTGTACACAATGAGGCGAAAAATTTCTGTGAAACACTCCAATCCATACCATTTATCCATGAAAGAGGTTTCAAAATGGAGTTCAGAGGATGGAGAATTGCTTATGAATACCTAATCCACCAATTAGGTTGGGAGAGTTTGTGCCACCCACGAGGAGAGGCAGTTTATCAGTGGGTTTATGAGTTCTATGCTAACGCTAGGTTCACTGAGGGAGACAATATTTTAGTTCGAGGCCGCATGATCAACTTTTCCCCAAAGGCTATCAATGACATGTTCGACTTGCACAATAATGAGATTAATCCGTATGAAGTAGTGCAGCCCATGACCACACTGGAAGAAATAGCTGCAGTAGTTTGTTATGGTAAGAAGCCGGATTGGGTATTGAAGTCAAAGAAGGCATTGAGGTCTCAATGTTTATCTCGTGAAGCGAAAGTGTGGCTACTATTTATTAATGCAGGTATCTTGCCAACAAGGCACGCAAATGTTGTATCCTTTGAACGTATTTCCCTCATCTATGGTATCTTAAAGGGAATAAAATTTAATGTTGGCCAATTAGTGCATGATAGCATCCGGAAGAAAGTAGGAGAAGAAAAAGCAAAACACCTATGGTTCCCCACATTGATTACCGAGCTATGTAAGAGTGCAGGTGTTGAGGTAAGGGGAAGTGATGCAGTTGCACAGGTGGGACATCATATAACGGTGACGGTGATCGAGAAGAACATTAAGGTCGCGGATGAGTCTCCGAAAAAGCAAAATGAAATAATGAAATCAGTTCTTCACGGGCAATACACAAGACCACCTCCCGGATCCCCGGAGTCGATCACTCTGAATGAAGGCAACCCAGATCAGGCCAGCATTCTATTTATGCAGGATATGGAGTACGTGAAGACGTATCAACGGCTTGAGCATTGTTATTTTGATGACCGACATGATTACGTTTGTACTGTGCTTGCTCAACTCATGCACAAGGCTAAACTTCCCATGCCGGTCCCAAGTTATCCTTACGCCAATAACTTTGACAAGAGGGGCTATCTCATGACTAAAGGTCGGGAAAGGTTGGATACTGCCTATGCTGAGGATGACAGTGATGATGCCGTGTCTCCTACTGACGATGACGAAGAGCCTGACGAGGAGAATGAGCCCGAGGAGGATGAGCCCCAGGAGGATGAACCCGAGGAGGATGAGGACGAGATGGAGGAAGATGAAAGCGAGTAGGCGGTAGCTGATTAGTTTTAATTTGACTGGAAGGGAACATTTTGTTTCATTTTGAATGATTTTTGTTTAATTTTGTTTGTGGACAATACTTCGTTAACACTCCTGCTACAATATTGCGTGTTTTATATTCCCTGTTTACATTATAACATGCATCCCCTTAACTTTGTTGATCAAAGTGATTGGCTACTACATGTTGACTCAGTCAAGTGTCCGGGGCTAATGTTAAATACTGTCCATACAATGCTCCTTTATTATGATTATGCTTGTGTTTGGTTCTGTGATGTTCTTTGCAGATTTACAAGCCCAGTTATACTGGATTGGGCATAAGTCGGACGACGAACTTATGGACTATGACTTCTTTGGGAGCTTGTTATGGAACACGCAGAAAGATATGAGGGGAGTATTTGCTTTCACATTGTTCTTCCTTCTAGTATCGTTAAATTGCCATTTATTTTTCTCCTCTACTTTTTCATTAATATAGTTGCTAGAGACTAACAATGGTTTAAGTGTGGGGGTGGGTAGAGTTCAACCCCTACTGCTTGGATAAGGACTTATTTATTTATATATGCGAACTCAATAACTCCGTCTTTGTTTTTGCAATTTAACCTATAGGACATTCTTGTTATCGAATGATAATCGAGTGGTATGGCCGGTTAATCAAACGATTTCAGTCACAGAATTTGAAATTAGTGAGAATTTTTTTGGTAAAGCGCTCTTAAGTCTGATTTAAGCACAATTTTCCTTGAAAGATTTTACTTCAAAACCTAGCTTTTGATATGGCTTTCTAAAATATTATGGGAATAAGTAAGTAAGAACTGAGTTAGCGATGTTGGCTGAAGCATGAGTTTATGTAGTTAAACTATTTTGACCCTCCACTACAATCTTTGTGCTTGAACTCTTTTCATGTTGATACGTATTATTCCACGCTTACATTCTCAATATTCTTACTAGTTATGTCTTAGTATATTAGCCATTTTATGGTTGTTTAAATTCAAAAAAAAAAGGTTGAGATTCATAGTGATATGGGCCTAAGTATATGTATACATACCTGGAATGATCCCTACTATGCTAGTCAATTAAAAATATATATATATATATATAAATGCATCATAGTGATATGTGGCCTAGGTATGTACACTTATACTTGGAATGATCCCTACTATGAATATAAAAAAAGTGAAAATGTCAATAAACCCCATGATTTGGTGAATTATTAAGATTACGAACTAAGGGAATGTCTTTCTGCTATCAACATCATCCTTGAACGCTTATCCAAGTCAATTCTACTCTCATTTGAACTATAGATCTTTGTGTAGGCTCAATCAATAATTTATCTATTCTTATCCTTCCCTATGTTGCGGAGATCCAATGTTAAAAGATGTTTAGGAGTAACTAATTTTAAGGAAAAGCACACACAACACTTATGACATTATTTGAGCTTTACCTTTCATTCGAGCTAATGGATTTGTGAATGATTGAATTCATATTGATTTATTGGCTTATCAGTTGAGTAAAGCGGATTTCATTAATATGCCTTAGTTAATTTGTTGTTATGGATGTGTGATTATCTGAGTTTGCACAATTTCATCAGTTCTTTATTCAAGTTTTGAATTGATTATTTTGTTGCTAGGGACTAGCAACTGACTAAGTGTGGTGGGGTGATAACTTCCCGAAAGGAAGTTAATTCACTACTTATTTTATTCTAATTTTCATTAAAAAGAGGAAAATAATCCCCAATTATAGAAAATATGTTTAAATATCTTATTAATCAATATTGGACTGATTTCGGTCATTTTCCATGGTTTTCTATCTAAGATTGGTCAAAGGAATCAAGTTGGGGAAGCAATGGATCATTTATTGCTGATGCAGAAAATAGGTTGCAACGCCAAAAATTAGCAGGTTGCAACGTGGCGACGAAAGTCAGATTTTGAATTTTAAAAAGAGGCGCATACGTGTATTTCCAAAGGAGCCATCCCTTCAGATTTGGAATGGAAGTTAAGAGCACGAAATTACTGGAGAAAAGGGGATTATTCTTGGGGAGAAAGGAGAGGGAAAAGAAAAAGGAGAACTTGGAGGTCTTCTTCCTCTTGGAGAATTTCGGCTAGGGCTTGGAGAAGGGGACTCGAACCAGCACTAAGGAGATAGATCTGAACCTAAAAACGTTCCTACATCGTTTTGATTTCCAGAATCATGTCTAGTAAGATCTACTTTGATTTGTGGTTTCTCTCTTCCTTCATGAACTATATTCTTAAGTCTTGCATGTGTGAAGTACCTTAGTTGTGATGATGACTTGATTTTCATTTATAATTTGTGAATGTGTTGATGTTGATCTTTATTAAATTTATGATCTATTCTTGGAATTTTGGTTTAAGTTTCATCTTTAAAGTGCTTGACAAAAATTCGAGAGATGAGTCGGGCTAGATGAACGTTTGTTTTGCACGGCGATATTCGAGAGAGGAGTTGTGTAGTTTTTAACCAAACTTCTATATTTATACTTCATCGCGAGATTCGAGAGAGGAGCGTTGAAAGTGTATCATAAATCTTAATATAATTCCAAGAGAGAGAGAGAGATCTCCTCTTGAATTAGCAACCGTGATTCTAGTACTTTATGTTATTCTAATTTCATCTAAGTTGGAGACGACTAGAGGATTTGGGATAAACGGATAATGGAGATCGAGAGTGTACAACCCGATGTTCGCCAGGAAAGGGGTTCCAAGTTCGCACGACCAGGCGAGCCAGCCGGCCGAAGGAGTTCGCCAGGCGACCGAGGGCGAGCCCAGGTGGGGGCGAGCCCAGGCGACCGAGGGCGAGCCCAGGTGGGGGCGAGCCCAGGTGGGGGCGAGCCCGGGAAGAGGCCAGCCAGCCAGCCGAAGGAGTTCGCTAGGCAGGCCCGGGCCCTTGGGGTGCGAATAGCCATTTCTGGGGTACAGTTAGCCATTTTGGCGAGCTCGACCCGCTAAGGAGTGGTTCAGCGGGCGAGCCATAGAGACAGGCGAGCCAGCCAGCCGAAGGAGTTCGCTAGGCAGGCCCGGGCCCTTGGGGTGCGAATAGCCATTTCTGGGGTACAGTTAGCCATTTTGGCGAGCTCGACCCGCTAAGGAGTGGTTCAGCGGGCGAGCCATAGAGACAGGCGAGCCGGCCAGCCGAAGGAGTTCGCTAGGCAGGTCCGGGCCCTTGGGGTGCGAATAGCCATTTCTGGGGTACAGTTAGCCATTTTGGCGAGCTCGACCCGCTAAGGAGTGGTTCAGCGGGCGAGCCATAGAGACAGGCGAGCCGGCCAGCCGAAGGAGTTCGCCAGGCGACCGAGGGCGAGCACAGGTGGGGGCGAGCCCGGGAAGAGGCGAGCCAGCCAGCCGAAGGAGCTCGCTAGGTGGCCTTGGCGAACCTCATGTTCGCTGAACAGGTCGAGGGTCTCAGGTTCGCTGGTAATTGGGATGGTCTTTTACCAGAAAACCCCTGGTGGTCTGCGGTTAGCCCCTCCGGACAGCGGAGTTTGGCTGTTAGCAGACCAATTTGGGGTGCGGATAGTAAGAACGGACAGCGGGAGTTGGCTATTGACAGACCACAAAACCAAAATCTATAAATAGACCTTGAAGGGCACCTTGGAAGAAGGCGGTTCATTATCTTTGAGCTCTTCTCTCCCTAGGTCGCTTTGGTTTGGGCTCTCTAGCTCTCCAAGGTGCCCGAGTCTTAGCTTTGGCTTGGGAGGGGAAGCACTCAACGATCTTCCGGGTTAGTGGAGGTACCTCCTCGCTGAGACTAGGGTCTTTGTTCTTTGCTCGAATTGTCGGCCTTAACTCTCCCGAGGGACCGGTAAGGGCTAGCTGCCCCTCATTTCGGTGAGGGCCCCGAGCTCCACAAGAGACCGAGAAATCGGTTTCAACATTTTGGTGCGGTGAGCGTGGAGCGTGGCTGGTTCAAGAAAGTCCCAGAGAAGAGTTATGGCGGGAGACGAAGAGCAGTGCGAGGAGTTCGGCGAGACCCCTCAGGAAGCGATGGCTAGGATGTTCGCGGATTTCAGAAAGGAGGTGCTCGACACCTTGGGGTTCACGGTCACGGCTCTGCGAAGTGAGTTTGCGACCCCGGCACCTCAGGCGACCACCCCCCCAACAACAGCCGGCGAGAGGGCACCAGGAGGAAGGGCTGGAAAAGAAGTTACCGTTGAACCAGGACATGACAGGGAAGGACGAGTGTTGTTCGCTAGTCCGGCGAGCCCGGTGTTGGCGAGCTCCGTGCCGGCGAGTTCGGTGCCGACAAGCTCCGCCCCAGCAAGCGCAGCGCAGGCGAGCGCGCGCCAGGAGGACACGACGACAGTCGGGGTGGTTCAGGCGAGCGTCGCCCTCGCGAGTGCGATCCCAAGCTTGGCGAGCGAGCTAGGTCCGCGAGCCGAGCGAGAAAAGATGGCAGGAGGGGGAAGTCCCTTCTGCGAGTTGGTGTTGTCTGCACCCATTCCAGCGGGATTCGGAGAATGGGATAGAGTGTACTACAATGGCAGAGATGACCCAGTTCAGCATCTGCAGTCTTTCGAGGACTCGGTCTTCATCAGGCCGATGTCCGATGCCTTCAAGTGTCGGCTCTTCGCCGTCACTCTCAAGGAGAAGGCCAGGGACTGGTTTCATTCACTTCCGGCAGGCTCTATCTACGCGTTCGAGTGTTGGATCTTACGGCGCCCTTAGAGGGGGGGTGAATAAGGGAATAAAATTCTTTCTATAATTTTCAAGATAATTACTAAATTGTTTTATAATGAAGGAGATTGAAATAAACAATTTAGATTTAGAATTGAAAACTTAGAACACAATATAATAGAGATTACGCCAAATGATACAAATCAAGTAAACACAAAAGAGACATGATTATATATATGAAAAAGTATTTACATAAATTTGATTTCTATATCGCTAGAAATCGGAGGCGTACAAATGTAAATTTCTTTTTGTTTACCAATCCTTCTCCCAAGGATCGGAAGGCTATCACTTGTCTCTCCCTAGACCAAGCCCAAGCCTATCCTCTAGATCTTCCCAAGATCTAGACGTAGCACACAAGGCCACGATTTCCCACCAAGCCACGCAAGGACTTGGACGCTCCGCACAAGGAAGCGATTTTCCCCTAAGCCACGCAAGGACTTAGACGCTCCGCACAAGGAAGCGATTTTCCCTACCAATACAAAGTAAAATGTATATAAATGAAAATACAAGATAAAATAAGAACTCCCTAGAAATTCAGATCTCTGAAAGGAAGGTTGAAGCCTCGAGATGATCCTTGATGTAGAAGCGCGTCCGATCTCGTCTTCAATTTCAAACCTTCTCAGCATAAATGGGAGTTCATGAGGTTCTGGAGCTCTCTGGATGGAATGCACTCAGGAAGGGACTTAGAATCTTTTGTAGTTGAAATGCACGAACACAAGGTGTCAATTTATAAAAATCGCTGTCGGAATTTCCGACAGTGACTGTCGGAATTTTCCGACAGCGCTAAACTGCCGCTGGAGTGCCGTCGTGGGTGGAGTCGTGGGCAGTTGGTGTAACCGTCGAGCTGTCGCCTGGGCGACATCGATGTCGGATTTCCGACATCTCAAAACTGCTTTTCGTCGTGCTGCCGTGGGGGAAAGTAGTTGTAACTTCTCTGCTGTCGCATGGGCGACATTGACTGTCGCCTGGGCGACATTGACTGTCGCCTGGGCGACAGTGACTGTCGCCTGGGCGACATCTCCTCTTCATTTTTGCCATCCGAAACTTCTCCAGACTGTAGATTGAGTCGTTCTCATCTCCGAAATGGGGTGGCACATTCCGTAACTCTTCCTGGATTGAAAGTTATGGCCATTTTAAGATCAGCACACAAAACTCATCCAACCTGAGACTTGTCGTTCTCGGATCATGCCCATGAACGAGGACTTGTCACCTCATTGAACCTATACAACCTGGCCACTATAAACACACAAAAGACTAGATCAAATACAACACGTATTTGTTATTCTCAAACCAAGAGATGCGGAAAGCAAGCTCCAACAATCTCCCCCTTTTGATAATAACAAATACCCATATGAGAAATTAGTGAGTTTATAGATAAGTGCGATAAAAGATACGCATGAATAAAAGATTTACTGCGTGACAGATTTTACTCCCCCTAAATATATATGTCACTAGATTTCTCATTTTATTCTCCCCCTTTTGTTATTACCAAAAGTGGGTTGTCATGATCGAGCAATAGACGCTTTCCATGAAAACTTTTTAATATACTCCCCCTAAATTGTATTCTCCCCCTAAATGTATGCTCCCCCTAAATGTTATAATTAATTACAATGGTGCATTATTTAATTATTCTCCCCTTAATCTTCTAGATTTCTTGAATTAATCTCCCCATTTTGGTATTATCAAAAGAAGGTGGGGTGAGGGTAGTAAGGAGGCATTTAAATAACAAAGCATGATCGAGCTTTTAAATATATGAAATGATAAAGAGTTGAAGCATATTATATAAAAGAGATTTCAAATAAAAAGATAAGAGTTGTAAGCAAGCGGAAGATTATAAGAAACATCCTTTTTGTAAGCATGAAAAGCATAAGTAAAAATATGAGTTTTAGTTCAAAATTGAAAGATGTTTTAACCTTTTTGAAATCTCAAAGTTTTTCATAAAGATACCAAGCATGAAATGAACATATTAAAGAGAGATTATACTACAATGTTACTTAATTTTAAGTTCAAGAGATACCAAAACATTGTAGAGATCATGATAGGTTATCTAGTGCATTTTTATATAAAGAGTAGTATAGATAAAGCATTAGAATCCAATACTTATAAGAAGAAGTGTTATGAAAGATAATGATGTGCACATAAGTGTATTTTGGGCAATGTTAACAATTGATTTAAATCATCAAAATACAAGACATATGTAAAGTAAAGTGCACAATAAAACATAAGTAAATTACTTTCACATACTTTTAATGCACATAATTTAATTTTTTTTAACAAAGTGGTGTAATAACTAAGGTTTGCACAAGCCACTTTACTATTCTTTCCAAGGTGCTCAACCTCACAATGCTTATGAAGACTTATCAGGAGGTTCAAGTAGTGCTTGGTGGAGTTATATTTGTCTACATATATATATATATATATTTTGTTCACATTTGTGAGACAACATTCTCCGAATACACTTGTTTTGCAAACCCAACTTTTTTTTAACTTTTAACCACTTTTCTAAATTTCATAAGTGCAATTCAAATGTAGTGTAGGTAAAAAACTTATGCAAGTTTTAATTCATTGTACAAATACAATACACAAGCAAGCATTTTAGATTTAGACACACATGTTGATTACCAAAATAAGTGAGTGAAATATATCATTATCAATCATAAAACATTTACTCATACTTAGAGGCGTGCTAAGCTTGGTTCTACACATTTTTCAATACAATTGATGCACTTAAATAGATATATCAAAGCATGATAATCAAAACAATGTTCATAGAAATTTCAAGAAATAAATTTTAACATTGTAAATAATTCTAAATAATAGAATTCATACATGCTTGATATTGGCAATAAAGATCATACAGTTTTTTTTTAAATCAAATAAAAACAGAAAATCACAAAAACATATTTTTGAATTTTTGTAGTAGATTTTTCATAATAAAAAAAAATAACAAAAACATATTTTTGTATATTTTTTTAATTTTGAACTTTTGTAGTTGATTTTTCATAATATGATTAAAAACACAAATAGCAAAAAAAATTTTGTATTTTTGAATTTTGATCTTTTGTAGTTGATTTTTCATAATATAAATAAAACAAAAATAACAAAAGTCAGAAACACAACAAATAAGTAGAAAATATGAACCAACATATTTTTATGGATTTTCAGAAATTTTAAAAATCAGAAAATTCCAACACCCACGCTAGCGCCGGCGCTAGCGCTAGCGCTGGAAACAGTACTCGATTTTTTGAGAATTTTAAAAATCTGATTTTTTATTTTGATTAAGTGTCCTTAGAGTAGTTCCATGCTGAAATTTCAGAATTTTCAGAGATGTCTTGATTGCTCAAATTTGCATAAAACTTTAGCTTTTTCAAATACATGTGTTTTACAAAAACATTTAAGCTCAAAAAGATAAATTATGCAAACACATGAGGACATTTTTATTAAACAACCCAAAATATGCATGATTTAAGTGATAAGTAAATAAAATGTTCATGCAGTACGTAATATAGGTATGTCCTAAGATTAGAAACTACCCCGACTAAATGTCTACACCCTAGCCCCGTACTAAGTGACGGATGGGCATGAGGAGTTGCACGCATGCCGTAGGTTGGGGTGTTAGTCTCATATGCACACACTAGAGAACACTCAACCTAGCACTCTTTCCCCCCAGTGCATCGCAAGGCCCCACTGGAACCCTCCCTGGTTAAGGACAAGACATGACTTAGAGGTTAAGTCTCTAATGCATACAACCCTACGCCCCCGCTATTGTGAGATATAAAGTCATAGGTGAAATAATCTTTTGGACAACCTATGCTTTTAAATCTAAGGGTTGATATATAAACTATGGGTTTTGTTTAATGTGATGAGTTATATAAATCCGCATTGCTTTTCTTTTTATGAGATGATGAAATAAGATAACTAGCACAATTACTAATATTCAATAAGTGACAATGCTAGTATGATGAGTTTTGGGTTTCATGTCATGTTATAAGATTAATATTAATACTGCATGTATTTCAAAATAGAATTTCAAATTATAGATCTAGAATGGAGTGATGATTTAGTTTGATTTATACTTTCATTACAAAGTTGATTCTAGAGTCTACAAATATGAGAGATACATGCAATCACTAGCAAAGCAAATCAATACATCAAATAATGTAAAGAAAACATTATTCATAATTTTTATCATAAGATTCATAATTCCTATTATCGATTTGAGATATGTCTTGATAGAACATGAATTATGATTTATGATTATAGACAAATTGGCATAGAATATATCTCAGATCATCATGATGTATGTAAATTCTAATTCTTCTAGACTTGTGATATAGTGATATAGTGATCTTCTTTGAATAAGCATGTTTGATTTTTAAGCCTAGAAATGATGATCATGTAAACATATTAAAGACAAAGATCACATATAGAATGTTTTGAAATTTATAATAAAATTTGCATTCAATAATTGAATCTATTGATCTTTGGTTTTGCATGATAATATATGATTTATGATATAATATTCATATATATATTCTAATGATTAATCCATAAACTATGTGTTTGTTGGAATTTTAATATTCTATATAATTTCAAATCACATAGTTATCATGAAAGTTGAATAACATTGTAAGTATTCTACCCAGCATAAATATATAAGCATAGACCAAGAAGCAATGCTAGGATGATGAGTTTGAATGCAATGTTATTACATAGGATTAATGGAGATTATGTTGCATGAAATATGAGAAGTTTTTCAAATTAATTTTCTTTAGACCTAGAATGAAATGATTAAACTTTTGATTTGATCTTAATGATACAAGATGATTCTAAGGTCTAAGTTACATGCAAACATAGGTGACACACATCACACACATAATATAAAATATGAAACAATTATTCTAAGGATAGCGTGTGATGAAAAAATTCATAAACACAGAAATTTCCAAATCAAGCAAACTAAGATAGCTTTTAAAAACTGAGTTGTAATTGGGAAAGTTGACATCACCAAGAGAACTCAAATGAACAAGCCTAGATTGCCATTGGATGGAGATTTTTGTGCTCTTTCCAAAAATATATTAAACGCAAAAATCAGGCGAGCGGATCAAACGATATGGATGTTTGAAGTTTTGATCGTAAACTCGCATTTTTAAAAGATTTAAACATGCGTTTAGATGAATTTTTGTTTTTAATTTTTCTAGATAATATTCTTCATTATAAGGGCTATCATATGCAGCAAATAAAATAGAAGATTATCATAACATTGCACAATTTAATTTTTAGCTTAAGCCCTTTAATAAACCATTTAAATCCATTTAAAAAAAAATAATTTCATTAGTCTAAAAAAAATTTCAATATTCAAATGATAATGTTAATTCAAGACATAGATGGATAAAGGATTTAAAAAGGATAAAGAACAATCAAAGATGAGATATAGATCACTTTGAAAAATATATGACTTAATGTTATATGTTAGGCTTAAAATGTAAAAGTCATATTTCATAATATATCTAAGTGACCTTAGCGTGTTGGCTCAACAATAAGAAAAACAAATAAAAGAAAAAGCAATTAAGCATATCATGAAGTAGAGTAATGATATTTCATATTTAATTTATTTCTACTTCATGCAATACGATAATTCTAATGAATAAGAGATTTAGGTATCCAAAGGGGACCAAGTGGGATGGTTCCTTTGGGTACCCAAATACATCGAGTAGGCTTTTGGAGAGAAAGTGATGAATGGGCCTTTACAAGTGGAGTTAGTGTTTCGTTTTTAATTTTGGGCCTCCATTCATACTTTGGTTGTTTTTCTTTTAAATTCATATTATGATTATATGACATCTTTACATGATTATATTTGTTTGAAAAATAATTCATTTGTGATTTATGTTTATTCAAATTATTTTTCAAAATAGATTGATGATGATAATCATAATGAATTTTATTATATGGATTCATTGAAATTTTATAAGAGTGATTGTCTTTCTTTAGAAGTGATTGTTGAAAGAGTGGGTTACAATATGTTTTAAAAGATTGATTATCATTTTGATGATTTTCATTTCCACTCTTTCTTTTAGACATACTCTTATAATATGAAGAATAATATTTTATATTTTGATTTTCATGAAAATGAGTTGTTAAATTTGAGTCATGATTGAAAATATATTGAGACTTATAATAGTGACTCTTAAGAATTTTATGAGGATCATAATTCTTTTTTAAACCAAACTCCTTTTGATTTAATGTGTGAAAATGATCCTTTTTAGAAATGATTTTGTAAGTTAATTTATCCTTGTTATTCAAAATCTTATGATGAAATTTATTAGGTGACATTTGAAATTTTTCAACAAAAGATTTTAATTGTTTTAACTTACAAGTTAAAGCATCATTTTCAACTATCAATTTTTCATTATGTTCTTTTGAAACTAAGAGCCCATTTTCAATTTCCTTGAATTTTTCCTTAAATAAATTGCAATCAAAACAAGGAGTAGGAATTGTAACTAAAGAGCATGAAATAGAATTTAACACATCAATATTTGATTCTACGTTATCGTTTGCTTTTAAAGATTTATTTTCTAAACGTAATTTTGAATTAGCAATTTTTAACTTTAAAATTTTGCGTTTAGCAATTTTAAGCATACGAGATGTAGAAATAGAATTTTTTACAAAAAGAGAAGATTTAGATTTTCTTACCTTGCAATAGTTTCCGTCTTCTCTTTTGCTTGATGTGTTGCCATCAACTGAGTCCAATATTGTGACGTTGTCTTCTTCATCTTCCTCTTCCAAACAAGAGTGTCCATCATCCTTTCCGCTTGATGGGCATTCTATGGATCCATCCTTTGTGTAGCTTTCTTGAATATTTGCATAGGCTTGCATATTTTCCGGTTCTTGTGAATGTTTCGTACCTGTAGAAGGAGAATCATAAGTTCTTTCAAGAAAACTCCAAATTTCATATGCGGTAGGTAAAGTATAAATAAGTTTGAAAATATTTTGGTCTAACGCACAAAATATACTATTCATAGATTTTGCATTTAAAATAATTTCGTTTCTAGTTAGTACGCTAGATGGCTTTTTAATAGTAATATTCCAAACTTTTTCATCTAAGGCCTTAAGAAAATTTTTCATTAATATTTTCCACCCTTTAAATTTTTTGCCCATAAATAAAGGTGGTGATAATATTTTTTCATTTATATTAAAATTTTCCCCACTAGTAGAAGCGAGATCATGATCAAGAGACGCCATTAGTCCCGGTTGTTAAGCCGATTTGGAATAACCTCCCTCTGATACCAATTGTTGGATCTTACGGCGCCCTTAGAGGGGGGGGGGGGGGTGAATAAGGGAATAAAATTCTTTCTATAATTTTCAAGATAATTACTAAATTGTTTTATAATGAAGGAGATTGAAATAAACAATTTAGATTTAGAATTGAAAACTTAGAACACAATATAATAGAGATTACGCCAAATGATACAAATCAAGTAAACACAAAAGAGACATGATTATATATATGAAAAAGTGTTTACATAAATTTGATTTCTATATCGCTAGAAATCGGAGGCGTACAAATGTAAATTTCTTTTTGTTTACCAATCCTTCTCCCAAGGATCGGAAGGCTATCACTTGTCTCTCCCTAGACCAAGCCCAAGCCTATCCTCTAGATCTTCCCAAGATCTAGACGTAGCACACAAGGCCACGATTTCCCACCAAGCCACGCAAGGACTTGGACGCTCCGCACAAGGAAGCGATTTTCCCCTAAGCCACGCAAGGACTTAGACGCTCCGCACAAGGAAGCGATTTTCCCTACCAATACAAAGTAAAATGTATATAAATGAAAATACAAGATAAAATAAGAACTCCCTAGAAATTCAGATCTCTGAAAGGAAGGTTGAAGCCTCGAGATGATCCTTGATGTAGAAGCGCGTCCGATCTCGTCTTCAATTTCAAACCTTCTCAGCATAAATGGGAGTTCATGAGGTTCTGGAGCTCTCTGGATGGAATGCACTCAGGAAGGGACTTAGAATCTTTTGTAGTTGAAATGCACGAACACAAGGTGTCAATTTATAGACAATCGCTGTCAGAATTTCCGACAGTGACTGTCGGAATTTTCCGACAGCGCTAAACTGCCGCTGGAGTGCCGTCGTGGGTGGAGTCGTGGGCAGTTGGTGTAACCGTCGAGCTGTCGCCTGGGCGACATCGATGTCAGATTTCCGACATCTCAAAAATGCTTTTCGTCGTGCTGCCGTGGGGGAAAGTAGTTGTAACTTCTCTGCTGTCGCATGGGCGACATTGACTGTCGCCTGGGCGACATTGACTATCGCCTGGGCGACAGTGACTGTCGCCTGGGCGACATCTCCTCTTCATTTTTGCCATCCGAAACTTCTCCAGACTGTAGATTGAGTCGTTCTCATCTCCGAAATGGGGTGGCACATTCCGTAACTCTTCCTGGATTGAAAGTTATGGCCATTTTAAGATCACCACACAAAACTCATCCAACCTGAGACTTGTCGTTCTCGGATCATGCCCATGAACGAGGACTTGTCTCCTCATTGAACCTATACAACCTGACCACTATAAACACACAAAAGACTAGATCAAATACAACACGGTATTTGTTATTCTCAAACCAAGAGATGCGGAAAGCAAGCTCCAACATCGAGGACCTGCGCCGAAGTTTTTTGTTGAGATTTTCAACTTCAAAAAGGAGGAAGAAGGATACTGATTCCCTCTTCGCGGTGAAACAGGAGTCCAGGGAGGCGTTGGCTCAGTATGCGGATCGGTTCCAGGAGGAAGTGCAGCTCACTCAGGAGGTGCTTGTGTTTGCACTTCAACTCGCCTTCACGGTCGGGTTGAAGGAAAGTTTCTTCCAGATGGCGTTGAAGAGGAAGGCCCCCGTCTCCTATGAGGAGCTGATGGAGAGGGTGGCGGAGGAAGTAGCAAGCGAAGAAGCCAACCCAGAGCTCACCAAGAGGCTAGCAAAGCTCAGTGAGCCGGAGATGAGGCAGCAAGAGGTCAGAAGAAGGGAAGAGCCCCGGGCCCCGGAGGGAGGATGGAGGCCGCAAGGCGGAGGAATGCAGGGGCAGGGAAGGGGTTACGGCCCAGGAAGGGGTAACCGTTTCGAAGGTCAATGGAGACCCCCCCAGTTGGGGTGGAGGCAGGGCCCGATGCAGTTACCTCCCCCGCCTCAACAAGCCATGGCAATTGGCCGAGGAAGAGGAAGGGGAAGGGGAGGAGAAGCGGAAACGGCGGCCGCTAGGAGAAGAAGGAATAGGGTGGCAGAGACCGATGCAAGGGAAGTGGCGGTGCCATATTGCATCTTCCACGACGTGGAAGGCCACTCAACGGACACCTGTCCGGAGTTCCTGGAGGTGAAGAGGGGCAGAGCGCCCGCGCCACCACAGCAGCAGCCATTAAGGATCGTGGAGGTGGAACCTCGAGAGGAGGAGGAGGAAAGGTGTGAGGATAGAGCAGATCTGGGGAATAGAGGAGGGATCGGAGTGATCCATGGGGGGGTAGGGGTGGAGGCAACCCGCAAGGCTAGTCTCCATACCATCTACCACCGGAGCGTAGCGTCAACATCCACCGCTCCACCCCCCGCCGAAAAAATTATTTTCACCCAGAAGGACATGCCGAGCTACGAGGACCCGTTCTGCGACGCGCTGGTCATCCAGACGGCGATCGAGAACTTCACCGTCTCCCGAATCCTAGTGGACAACGGGAGTTCGGTCAATGTCATCTTCAAGAAGGCATTCGACAAGATGGAGGTGGAACCCAGAAGGGTGTTGGCCTCAGATGGCCCTCTGTTCGGATTTTTGGGGGAAAGGAAGGAAGTAGAAGGAGGAGTAGGGCTCCATGTGACCCTGGGTGGGCAGTCCCGGAACTGTCGTTTTGTCATAGTGGACTCCCCGAGCAGTTACAGCGCCATCTTCGGACGGCCACTCATCAGCGCGTTCCACTGCGTCCCTTCCACTTTTCATCAGTGCCTCAAGTTCAACGATGGAGGGGTCCAGGTGCGGATCAGGGGGGATCCCAAGGTGGCAAGACAGTGCTACGTGACGGCTGTCAACACCATCTCCTGGATGGGAGAAGCTGAGGAGTGGGATAAGATGATGGAGGAGGCGGCCGAAGTCGGAGGTTTGGAGGTAGCCGAAGAGAAGGAGGGAGATGAAGTTCATGCCCAGGAAGGGGTAGCTGAGGTACCCCGGGCGGAAGGAAAGGAAGAAGAGGAGAAGGCCCAGGAGGGAAGGGCGGAAGAGCTGATGGTGGTAGAGAAGGAAGTCGAGGAAGAGGCCCAGGCTCCCGCTTGTGCCGAAGAGGAAAGGGCTTGGGGAGAGCAGTCCCGGTTGGAGGCTGTGGACGAGGTCGTGGAGCTCGAGGTCACCGCCCGGCTGGGGGTGGTGGAAAAAGTCCGGGTCAACGGAGAACTCAGCCCAGGAGATCAAGCGGAGATTCTGGCTTGCGTACAAAAGAACGTAGACGTCTTCGCTTGGAGCGCCGCGGAAATACCTGGGATCGACGCGGATGTGGCGTGCCATCGCCTCAACCTCGACCCCGGTGCCCGCCCCATCCGTCAGAAGAGGAGGGCCGTCACAGACAAGCTAGAAGGACCCATCCGCGAAGAGGTGGGCAAACTCCTGCATGCCGGGTTTGTATCGGAGATCCAGTATCCAGGCTGGGTCTCCAACGTCGTTATGGTAAAGAAGGGAGGAGGTAAGTGGCGTATGTGTATCGACTTTTCGCTCCTTAATAAATCATGCCCGAAAGATTGCTACCCCCTGCCCAGGATCGACGCGCTGGTTGACTCAGCCGTTGGTTTTTCTGTAATGTCTTTCTTAGATGCTTTTTCAGGTTACCATCAAATCCGCATGCATCCCCCGGACATCAAGGATGTTTCCTTCATCACGGGGGATGGATGTTATTGCTACAAGATGATGCCCTTCGGGCTCAAGAACGCAGGGGCTACGTACCAAAGGATGATGGATAGGGTCTTCCGCGAGCAGAAAGGGAGAAATTTAGAAGTCTATGTCGACGACCTCATGGTTAAGAGCCGAGACCTCGAGACTCACCTCCGCAACCTCGAAGAGACATTTGGGACCCTGCAGCGGTACAAGATGAAGCTCAATCCCTTGAAGTGTGTCTTCGGGGCGAGCCGAGGGAAGTTCCTGAGCCATTTGCTCACCCCCACAGGAGTGGAGCCCAACCCAGACAAAGTTAATGCGGTGATGGAGTTGGAGTCGCCGAGAAATCCGAAGGAGGTTTAGAGCCTTACAGGGAAATTGGCTGGGCTCAGCAGATTCCTCTCCAAGGCGGGAGAAAAATGTGCACCTTTTTTCAAAGTACTGCGGGGAAACAAGAAGTTTGAATGGACCCCGGAATGCGAGAAGGCCTTCCAGGCTCTGAAAGAACAGCTCACCCAAACCCCTCTGCTCCAGGGGCCGAGGCCGGGGGAAGACCTATCTCTATACCTAGGGGTAGGATCCGAAGCAGTAAGTTCCGTGCTGATCCGGGAGGAGGGGAAGAAACAGTTCCCAATCTACTATGTCAGCCGAGTGCTGAAGAAGGCGGAACTCCGGTACCCAATCCTAGAAAAGTTAGCCTTCACATTGGTGGTGTCGGCCCGGAGGCTCCGGCCTTACTTTCAAGCTCATTCAATTACAGTAGTGACGGACCATCCGCTCCGCAAAATCATGGAAGGGGTGGAGCACTTAGGAAGGTTGGCGAAGTGGTCCGTAGAGTTAAGCGAATTCAATATCACGTTCGTACCCAGGACATCCATCAGGGCTCAAGCGGTGGCAGACTTCACGGCCGACTACGCAGCCGAAGTGGGGGAGCACGAGCCACCTCCCCCAAAAGCATGGAAGATGTTGGTGGACGGAGCGTCGGGAAAATACTCCTATGGAGGGGGAATAGTCCTGGTGAGTCCTCAGGGGACTCGGATTGAACAAGCCTTAAACATCCATTTCCCGATCACCAACAACCAGGCTGAGTACGAAGCAGTGATAGCGGGCCTTCGGCTGGCCCGGGAACTGGGTGTGCAGGACGTGGAGGTCTCCACGGACTCCATGGTGGTAGCATGCCAGATCAAAGGAGAGTTTGAAGCAAAGGATCCAACCCTCCTACTATACCGGGAAAAGGTTAAGGGGGTCATCGGGAAGTTCCGCACCTTCTCGATCAAGCACGTGCCGAGGGAGGAGAGCACCCAGGCGGACCTCCTAGCCAAGTTTGGTCCCCGAGCGGGGGGGACGACTTCGGAACTCTTCCGGCCCTCCATCGAGGAGGGAGAATTGATGGAAGTGGATCAGCAAGCCTCATGGATGGATCCGTTCATCACCTTCCTATCCTCCGGGCAGTTCCCTGGAGAGGATGTGGACAAGAGACGCTTCAGGTATAAGTCCGCCTATTACTCTTTGCATGCAGGGGGGCTATATAGAAAGACCCTCTCGGGACTCCTGGCCCGTTGTGTCTCCGAAAAGGAGGTCCCGAGAGTGCTGGAAGAAATCCACTCCGGGGAGTGCGGCAGTCACTCCGGGAGTCGGACCCTGGAAGGGAGAGTATTGAGGCAAGGCTACTTCTGGCCCACTCTCAGCAAAGACGCGGCTGAGTTCGCAAGGAAATGTCCAAAATGCCAGCTTTATGCTCCGCTCCAGCTCCTCCCAGCCCAAAGACTCCGGACCATCACGGCTCCCTGGCCCTTCGCCATATGGGGGCTGGACCTGGTCGGTCCCTTCCCCCAAGCCAGCGGCCAGAGGAAGTTCCTGCTGGTCATGATCGACTACTTCTCCAAGTGGGTAGAAGTGAAAGCACTCGCTAAGGTAACCTCTCAGGTTGTAAGGAATTTTGTGTGGGGGGGGATAATTTGCAGGCATGGACTCCCTCTAGCTATAGTGACGGACAACGGGCCGCAGTTTGCTAGTGAAGAGTTTGTCGGTTTCTGCACCCAGCTCGGCATCGATCTCAGGTTCGCATCGGTCCACCACCCGAGGAGCAATGGGCAGGTGGAGGCGGCAAACAAAATAATCGTCAACCTACTAAAAAAGAAAGTGGAGAACCTTCGAGGAAACTGGGTGGAACAGCTACCCTCCGTCCTCTAGGCAATAAGGACTACTCCGAATACCGCCACCGGGGAGACTCCATTCAAGCTCTCTCACGGGTCTGAGGCTATCCTCCCCATAGAGTTTGAGGTGAAGACCCCCCGGGTGATCGCCGCAAGCGAGGGGGATGAAGGGTGGCTAGAGGGCAACAACGCAGAGCAGAGGCTGTCTTTGGACCTGGTGGAAGAACTCCGAGACTTGGCCACCATCAGACAGGAAGAGGTCAAACGGCGAATGGCTCGATATTTCGACAAACATATCCGGATCAAGCACTTTCAGAAAGGGGATCTAGTCCTGAAGAAGGTCGATGCGGCCGGCAGAGGGGCCACAGTGGGTAAGCTTAACCCCAACTGGGAAGGCCCATATATTGTGAGCGAGGTGCTCAAGTCGGGAGGGTATCACCTCCAGGATGTGGAAGGGGTACCTCTCGACCGAGCTCGGAGTGGGGATGACTTGAAACGATTCTACCCTTGAACGCTTTGTCATGTTATTTAATAAATGGCTTACTCTTCTTTTTTCGTATATAATGCTTATAACTACTGCTGTACTGAGGCCGCAGCAGGTTGGACATATTGGTGCTGGAATGCCCCAGATCGATTCCGCTCCCGGGCTCTCACCTAGACGGGGGGTTCTGGTTGATCTCTGGAGAGGCTGGCAAGGTTGGACATATTGGTGCTGGAATGCCCCAGATCGATTCCGCTCCCGGGCTCTCACCTAGACGGGGGGTTCTGGTTGATCTCTGGAGAGGCTGGCAAGGTTGGACATATTGGTGCTGGAATGCCCCAGATCGATTCCGCTCCCGGGCTCTCACCTAGACGGGGGGTTCTGGTTGATCTCTGGAGAGGCTGGCAAGGTTGGACATATTGGTGCTGGAATGCCCCAGATCGATTCCGCTCCCGGGCTCTCACCTAGACGGGGGGTTCTGATTGATCTCTGGAGAGGCTGGCAAGGTTGGACATATTGGTGCTGGAATGCCCCAGATCGATTCCGCTCCCGGGCTCTCACCTAGACGGGGGGTTCTGGTTGATCTCTGGAGAGGCTGGCAAGGTTGGACATATCGGTGCTGGAATACCCCAGATCGATTCCGCTCCCGGGCTCTCACCTAGACGGGGGGTTCTGGTTGATCTCTGGAGAGGCTGGCAAGGTTGGACATATTGGTGCTGGAATGCCCCAGATCGATTCTGCTCCCGGGCTCTCACCTAGACGGGGGGTTCTGGTTGATCTCTGGAGAGGCTGGCAAGGTTGGACATATTGGTGCTGGAATGCCCCAGATCGATTCCGCTCCCGGGCTCTCACCTAGACGGGGGGTTCTGGTTGATCTCTGGAGAGGCTGGCAAGGTTGGACATATTGGTGCTGGAATGCCCCAGATCGATTCCGCTCCCGGGCTCTCACCTAGACGGGGGGTTCTGGTTGATCTCTGGAGAGGCTGGCAAGGTTGGACATATCGGTGCTGGAATACCCCAGATCGATTCCGCTCCCGGGCTCTCACCTAGACGGGGGATTCTGGTTGATCTCGGGAAAGGCTGGTAATAAGGGTCAAGGGCTAAGATAACAGATTGAAGTGGTAGAGACACTAGAGTCAGGGGGTTTTTGGTTCGCAGAATGCCAATGCCTCAGCTCGCCAAGGTCGAGTTCGCCGGGCAATACCCGCGGGCGATGACAGCTCGGGCTCGCGAGACCCGTAAGAAGAGAGCCCCGGCGAAGGCGAGCCCAGACACCCGCATTCACGGGCCTTCCGGAAGCACTGCCGCTTAACTTGTCATGAGCAGAAGAAAGATCAAATGCGAGAGAAAGAACAAAGAGACGCGAGCATGCACATAAACACCAACGAAAAAATTATAATTAGCATTACTCAAGATTTTTCTATGTTCGGCGGCGATCTCGCCAGCCCAAAAAGAATAATATACATTCGAGAGGAGAAGCTAAAGGGGTTCATTCTGGGGGGCCCTCGCCGTTCTTGCGGGCCCCCAACCACGACGCCAAGTCGAAGAGGTCCGGGCAGACATCTTCGGCTGTGAACTCCATCGCGTCTTCCGCGAGTAAACTCGCGTTTTTAAGGGTCGTGAAGACGAGATTGGCGACCTCCTACGCATCTCGCCGCCTCTGTTCCTCGCCTTCGGCAGCCCTCTGTTGAGAACCGGCTCGCCCAGGAGAAGGGGGTAGCACGCTGCGGACCAGCTCGTCCACCCGGGTCTTCAGCATAGTATTCTCCAACTCCAGCTCACCGTTGCGAGCGAGAAGCTTGGTTGCTACGTCGGCATCCTGAGCGTCAAATGAGTTAAGAGAAGGCTAGAGGTCGCAAATGGCAAAGAAAAGAGACCCAAGGGTCACTTACCATCTTGCCCTGCATCCCGGCGAGAAGGCTTTCCGTCACCTCCTCCCTCTCCTTAAGGCCCTTGATCTCTTTGCGAGCTCTCTTAAGCTCCTCCCGGTACGCGCGGATATCCCTATCCGCCTGCAGATAGCGGCGCCCCGCCATATGCGCGAGTTCTGTCGAGCGGAACTGGGCTCGCATTTCTTCATAGACCAGTTGTCGTGGCCCCATATCTTTATAAGCAGCGGCGTCCTCGCGGCCATATAAGCCGAAGGAGATAGAGAACGCCTCCTCCCCGGCCTTACCGAGCTCCACCCAGGAGGGGTGAAGGGTGGAGCAGGAAATCCGGTTGGCATTGGGGTCCCAAGCGAGCAGGGGTTCGCCGAGGATGTCAGAAACTTTCTCGCCCAGACCGAAGTTCCTGTGGCCTTTGGGTTGGGGGGTCACGGAAGAACTCCCAGCACCCTGGTCCGCCGGGGGGTCAGGCTTTTTCGCAGGGGAAGGAGGCGAGTCGTCGGTCTCGCTTAGATAGACGACCGCGCTCCTATCCTTGGTAGCGAGGGTTTTTCCCTTCAATTTCTTGAGGGAGGACCGCGAACCCGGCTGACTCGCAGAAGGGGGCCGCTTCTTGCCGGACCCGACGGCAGGAAGATCGCGGCAAGCCTCTGCCGTCGCGGTCGCGAGAGTGTCCGCCGTGAGAGTGACGCCTTGTGCGTGCGGGGGATTAACAGGGATCTCGCGCTCGCCTGTAAAGTAAGAGCGTTATACAACGAAGAAAGGAAAGGAGAGTGGGGCGAGAGCGAGCCCTACCTTCCCCTTGAGGAACGGCGAGTAGCGAGTCGACATTGCGCCGCAGATAGGCGACTTCAAAGTTCTTGCCAGAGAGGTATTGGAGAAGTTTGGCGTCGGCACCACTCAGCGAGCTCGGAGGGCGGTAAGTGGCGTCATCCCGCTGGAGGGGGGCGAAGTGGAGATTGCCGAAAGGTCCCTTCACCAGGAGAAACTTCTGGGTCCAATAGTGACTCTTGTTCACCGTCTCGCAGACGGTGACGTGCTGACTCGCGAAATATGTGGTCCCGTCTCGGAAGGCGCGGAAGGAAAATACCTTGCGGAAAACGAGGAGGCTGAACTCGATCCTCTCCTCCCGCAGGTAACTGGCGAACGCGACAATATCCGCGATCGCATTTGGGGTCAACTGGCTCGGTAACACCCCGTAATACCGCAGCACCTACAAAGAACAATGAGGGAGTTGCGATAGCGGGCACGAAGCAGCGAGAAGGCTAGGCGAAGTACCTGACGAATTTCGGGCCACAAAGGGAGTCGCAACCCATTCTCGAAGTGCGCGATGGGGATCGCGAGCTCGTCAGCCTCGGTCTCGTTCAATGTAGATCTCTCGCTCGGACAGCGAGCCGAATAACCCTCCGGGAGATAGCGGTCCACAGCGTGTTTATACTCCTTGGCCGTGATGTTCGCGCAGTAGAACTCGTGGGCTTGAAACGCTGAGGCGCACTTTGACCGCCCCTCGCTCTCGCCATCCGCTCCCATTTGCTGATTCGTTCGCATCGAGTCAGGAAGAGGCGACTTACAAGCAGCGAACGCGAGCACGATCTTGCGAGAACGGAGATGAGCGTAGACGCGAGAGGACTGGGGAAATAAATGCGACGGGTAGGAAAGTGAATCCGAACTATTTATAGGAAATTCATTTGGGCACGGGAATCGAAGCGTCGGGAGTGCGGATAGCTAAAATAAAGTAGGTTTCTGCTCAAAGGGACTGCGGTCTTGCGAGCCAGGGCTCGCCGCTGCGCGATAATTGAGTCCCGCCCAAGGCCGGCCCGCGAAGAAAAGGGGTCCGGGCATGGCGTTGCATAGAAGCTCGCAAGCGCTCCGCGAGGGCGATCATATCAAAAACAGCGAACGTACTGAATAAAACACATGCACACCACAGAAATAAAGAAAAAAAAGTATTAATTAAAAAGGAAAAACGATAAAAGGCGAGTCGCGACGGACTCGCGAGTATTACCACACCAGATATTGTTCAACAGACGTCATGAAAGAAATAAAAGCAAAAGGATAGTAGAATTAAACCCGCGACAGCCTCAAGGGTAAGGAAGCCATTTCCAGCGACCCCGCCCCCGCTTCCCCGCACGCGGCGACACTCTCGGATAATGGTATTCGCGAAGCGCTTTAAACTCGCGCAGGATTAGGTGTGCTTGATCCTCGCCCCGCGAGATGTGCACGCCGGGCGAGGTAACATCGGCGCGAGTCACCGGCTCCGCCTCGGCGATCAAGCGCACATTCGCATCTTCCAACACGGCGAATCTCTCGTCAAAGGCAGCCCGGTCCGCGTCATACCGCTCCTCCAACTCGCGTAACATCATGCCGTGCTTCTGAAGCACCTCGGACACCCGACTCTTCATTCGCACAGGGTCGCCAGGGTCACCCAAGAAGTCTTCAATCTGGCTAGGCGAAGGCGGTGGTGACATCTCCATCCTCCCGTGCTCTGACTCAGGGGTGGCTCCTGAGATTTCAGCGAAGGAAGAGTTAGTAGGATCAGGGGACGAGCAAGAGGTGAGAGGAGCTCGCGAAAGCATGCTAACTTGGCGAGGAGGGGGACTCGTGACGGGGCTTGCGCGAAGACTCCGGCCGACCCTGGAAGTTTTCGCGGAACCCTGGGACGTGGGGTTTCCCCAAACCAGGAGGGTACACCACTCTCTCCGCGACTTGGGCGCCGTCGAGAAGCGAGCCGCCTGGACTCTGCCTGCCCATCAGACCGAAGCCAGGGGTCGCCACGTTAACCTTAGGCGGGATCGGCGAGTGCACCGGGGTGGAGACTTTCTCCTTGGAACTCGGCGGTGGGGTATCTGCATAGGCCACAAACGTGTAGATATCACACGGACTTAAGCGGAGATAAAGGAGGATACGCATGACTTACGGGGTTGCGAGGCCGGCGCCTGCTGAGTCGAAGTCCCGGTCCCAGCATCTAGCGATCCCAACCTTGTGGGGGACGGAGGGTGAGAGGAGGTCAGCGTGTGGCCCGCCATACGTTCCTCGGGTGGAGGGTTCTGCGAGAGGAAAAGGAGTAAGTGGGTAGTCGATGCAAAAGGTCTAGACGAAGAATACCCGTTGTGCGAGCCCGGTATCCGGCGGCAGGGGCGAGGCAGGAGGCGACGACACGTCCTCCCCCTGCGACCTCCGAACCGTCTTGGCCTTCTTAGGCTGTGGGGAAGGAGATGTGGCCAAGTTGAACATCCAGGCGTTGCGCTCGGCGACCTGGGCCTTCGCCATCTCTCTTGAAGCCTTCAGTCGATCTCGCACGCTCAACTTGGAGGACATTCTGAGAAGTCGTTTTCTATGAGGAAGATGGGGAAGAAAAAGCTTGATCACTAGCCACGACGGACGGTATTTATAGTTTTGGGCGTGGGACCCACCATAAGATTCCCGCCACGTTAGCCGAATCGGCGAACACCAGGGTTGGATGTTTCTTCGCGAACTCAAGACAACCTCGCGAAGAGCGGGGATTGTGTACAACCCCGATGTTCGCTAGGAAAGGGGTTCCAAGTTCGCACGACCAGGCGAGCCAGCCGACCGAAGGAGTTCGCCAGGCGACCGAGGGCGAGCCCAGGTGGGGGCGAGCCCAGGCGACCGAGGGTGAGCCCAGGTGGGGGCGAGCCCGGGAAGAGGCGAGCCAGCCAGCCGAAGGAGTTCGCTAGGCAGGCCCGGGCCCTTGGGGTGCGAATAGCCATTTCTGGGGTACAGTTAGCCATTTTGGCGAGCTCGACCCGCTAAGGAGTGGTTCAGCGGGCGAGCCATAGAGACAGGCGAGCCAGCCAGCCGAAGGAGTTCGCTAGGCAGGCCCGGGCCCTTGGGGTGCGAATAGCCATTTCTGGGGTACAGTTAGCCATTTTGGCGAGCTCGACCCGCTAAGGAGTGGTTCAGCGGGCGAGCCATAGAGACAGGCGAGCCGGCCAGCCGAAGGAGTTCGCTAGGCAGGCCCGGGCCCTTGGGGTGCGAATAGCCATTTCTGGGGTACAGTTAGCCATTTTGGCGAGCTCGACCCGCTAAGGAGTGGTTCAGCGGGCGAGCCATAGAGACAGGCGGGCCGGCCAGCCGAAGGAGTTCGCCAGGCGACCGAGGGCGAGCACAGGTGGGGGCGAGCCCGGGAAGAGGCGAGCCAGCCAGCCGAAGGAGCTCGCTAGGTGGCCTTGGCGAACCTCATGTTCGCTGAACAGGTCGAGGGTCTCAGGTTCGCTGGTAATTGGGATGGTCTTTTACCAGAAAACCCCTGGTGGTCTGCGGTTAGCCCCTACGGACAGCGGAGTTTGGCTGTTAGCAGACCAATTTGGGGTGCGGATAGTAAGAACGGACAGCGGGAGTTGGCTATTGACAGACCACAAAACCAAAATCTATAAATAGACCTTGAAGGACACCTTGGAAGAAGGCGGTTCATTATCTTTGAGCTCTTCTCTCCGTAGGTCGCTTTGGTTTGGGCTCTCTAGCTCTCCAAGGTGCCCGAGTCTTAGCTTTGGCTTGGGAGGGGAAGCGCTCAACGATCTTCCGGGTTAGTGGAGGGACCTCCTCGCTGAGACTAGGGTCTTTGTTCTTTGCTCGAATTGTCGGCCTTACCTCTCCCGAGGGACCGGTAAGGGCTAGCTGCCCCTCATTTCGGTGAGGGCCCCGAGCTCCACAAGAGACCGAGAAATCGGTTTCAACAGAGAGATAAAGTTATCCAATTTAGAATCGTTGCAAGAGAATCATTAATACTTCATGAATTATCACTTTTATGGGTTGTCATCATAGCAAGGGAAAATCACATGTGAGACTATCTTTCCAAGTGAAGTAAAAGTATTTTAAGTAACCGTAATTAGAGTTGTAATTGTTGCTTTTGAATTACTAAGTTTTCTCTACCAATCATTACTACTTGCTTGAATTTAGAGAAAAGGCAGAATTAATATTTGTGAGCGCTAAGTTAAGCACTTCCTCGTGGGAACGATAACTTTCTCATCATTTTATTACTTGTACGACACGTGCACTTGCGTATTTATATACACCTTTCACGGGCGTATCAGGACCGTTCTGGAGATCTAATGCGTATGCCTCGAGCGGTGCTGCTCCGCCTTGCCTAGCTGGCTCCCTCCTGCCTGCGGGACGTCCTCTGCGTCCACCTCGTCCTCTCTCCGCAGCTCTCTGTACTGCTCCTAAACCGGGTCTCCTTGTAGCCTGAGGGCAAAAAGCTCGTATGTGCCCGGGCTGCTGACATAGGTAGCAGTTCCCTGCAAAGGGGACATCTCCTCATGCGGCTGGGACGGCCTGAGGTGCTGGGGATGGCGGTGCTGGTCGGGGCTGGGCTGCCTGCCCATATGGCTGGTGGCGCTGTCTCCTACCCTGGTCCTGTCTGCGAGGACCTACTCCTCTCTCTCGGCCCTGAGTCCGGGGAACACCCACGTGTCCCCTCCGCTGCTGGGCCACCATCCTCTGATCTAACTCTAAAGATGCGGCGTGCGAGGCAATCGTGTGGAAGTATGCCTGAGAAATCAAGATCAGAGCCTGACGGAGATCGTCTCGTAGTCCTCGGTAAAATCTAGTCGCTCTATCCCTGTCCGTAACTGCTAAAGTCCCGGCAAAGCGGGCCAAATGAATGAACTCTCGTTGGTACTCTGGTACCGTCCTCTCCCCTTGCCGGATCTGTAAGAAACGCTCCTGAAGTGAGACCCTGTCTGCGTCCGAGATGAAGTGCTCTAGGAAGGCCTCTGAGAATTCCCCCCAGAGGATTGTGCTGAGTGGTCGCCCTCTAAACGTGGAGTGGCTGGCTGCTCTCCACCAATCTCGGGCATAGCCCTCTAGCATGGTCACTACCAAGGACACTGGGGCTATGGCGGGGCACATCATCCCGACTAAGAATTCCTCTACCCTCTCCACCCACTCTTCGGCCTGAATGACTGACTCGGTACCTCGGAAGGTGGGGGGCCTTAGCCCCCGAAATGTCGTCAGAAGATCGGTGGGTACGGTGGCCTGCTGGGGTGGCCGTAGGGTGGCCGTCTGAAAAGCGGCTAACAAAACTATCAGAGTCTGTCCTAGCTCTGTATCCCCAAACGGAACTGCGGCTGGAGTGGCCGGGGTTGGTGGTGGAGTGGTAGGGTGGTACTGATCCCTAGAGGAGGACCTTCCGTTACTCGACTCCGGTATCTGGAGAAGTAACAAATGAACATCAGTACTTGCAAAAATAAGGGAATTTTGCAGGACTGAAACGAAAAGAAAGCGGAAAGCGTGCGGGTGTACTACCTTGCAGTCTCGAATCCTTAACCTTAAACCTAAAGGGTCCACCAGGCTTCCGCTGTCTGGTTCGTCCCGAACCAAGAAATGGAACCGGGGAAGGGAGGATCGAAGGACTGCCCCATGTGGTCGGATCATGGTCGCTCTGATCCATTTGTAAGACCCCCCTCCCCAGACCTGAACCGGGTTCAGGGAGGGGGGATCTTACGGCCCAAAGAGGGCCACTAGTGTTTCCCGGATGGCAACGACCCACCCTCTCAAGCACTGAGTGGTCTCCTTGTCAGGCACGAGAATCACAACATCACATCGGAACGCACAGCGGAAGCAATCGAAAACGAACAAAACCAACATACTGCTTATATTTACATATTTAAAAGGGGGCTGAAGCCTATTGTTTACAACCACTGCCTCGGGGGCTACATCGACTATAGCAAAAGGCCATAGGCTAGTCCTATACTCTAGGACTCACGTCTCGGAAGATAGGGGGAGAGGCTGGAGTGTCCGATCGATCCATCTCTAAGACTGGTAACTCATCCTGCGGTGCGGGGGCTTCGTGCTGTCCCATCTCCTGTGATTGGTTATAAGAAATAACCGTTAGTCACATAGCTAAGTAGAAAACACCTCCCCTCCCCGGATCCATATCCAGGGGGCGGGCTAAAGGACAGAAATAAATAGCCGAAGCAAAGAAGAGGGTTAACAACAGTTAATCATATATATATACACATATATATCTATAAATAGGGCCTCCCGCCCTACTATCCATAATCACGCAGTATAGTAAATACACAACACTATCACGCGCATACTCGCACTCAGGTATTCAAACCTGTACACACACAAAAGACCCTGTGTCGACACAGTTTAGACCGCTTTATTTCAAGCAGGGGAGCTAACCCCGCGGGCCTCACCGATGTGGCCGTCGGTGACAGTGGCCAGTCTTGCCACTTCTGAGTGTAGTCGTACCGTATCACTCAGTCCCTCCTGTACAACTTGGTGTACTAACTGGATGTGAGCGACATCCAGCGAACTGATTTTTAGGCCGACCAGCGGAGGCAAAAATGCAGGTTCGGAGTGGTGATAACTTGCTGTGCACATCTCCCTGTCGCCATGAGTCGTCAACCCTCCCGCACCGGTACGAACGATCTGCGGGCGTGACCGACCCGCCACTTCCAAACAATCTTCAACTGCTTTAAATACAGAATAAGCGCTTTAAGATGCGTGACAACTTACTCGACCGGTCACACGACCTCTGACCGGGAGGCTCAGCGGTATGAGGGCTCCTTACTTGGGGCTAACCTGGGAGGAGGGGATCAACTCCGGGTTTTCCCCAACTAAGGCCTCGCAGAAGGGAGGATAAGCACCGCTTGCTAGCGTAGGACCGAAGTTAGCGCTGAATTAGAAAGTGCTAATATAAGCAGTAAAATAGGCCGGAAGCAGGGGGCCATAATATCAGGACCAGTGCGAGACTGGAGAAATGAAAGTACTGAAACCAGTAAATCAGGACCAGTGCGAGATTGGAGAAATGAAAGTACTGAAAGCAGTAAATAAGAACCAGTGCGAGACTGGACGAATGAAAGTACTGAAAACAGTAAATCAGGACCAGTGCGAGACTAGAGAAATAAAAGTACTGAAAGCAGTAAATAAGGACCAGTGCGAGACTGGAGAAATGAAAGTACTGAAAGCAGTAAATAAGTAAAGGGTTAGTAGTCCAATCAATCCATAAGAGGAGGCTTCAACGTCGACTCCGTTCTTAGGAGGAGGTTTTGCTTTCTCCCCGTTCATAGGGGTTCTACTCCATTCCCAAGAGTTTATTTACGTTCCATGAGATTTTTAGTATTTTTCCTTGCCGTGGATTCGTTCTTTTATTATTATCTCGACGTTATTACTGCATTGCGGCGTCGCACCGCGATTTCGTCCCGAGTTTTGCGTCGATATTCTTAACTTAGTCGATTCCTTAGATCGATGCGCGTAATCTTTATTATGCGTTTAAAAAATTATGCGTCGAGAGGACGCCGATTTATTCCGATGAATTTCGTCCCCTTTCGGGCGTTTATTTTGCTTGTAAAAGCTTTTAAAGGACCAAATGAAAAGCTTACCACTTTAAATTTTGATAGTATATACAAAGTGCCCTAAATTAGAGCCTATAATGTTTGGTGATTTTTCCCAACTTATTTGGCCTTTAATTTTCTCAAAATAAACTTTTGATAGGGTTTTAAAAATAGCAAATGACTTCCTAAAAATCCTAAAAAATTACAGGGGGTGCCCCTTAGGGTGGGACACATTTTTCATTCAAGAAGTTTTTTCTGAAAAGGCCCCATTCGCCCTTAGGAAAATAAAGTAGGGGAGAGGCTTTTGGTGTGCCAATAGCAAAAGAAAGGAAGGCTGGGGGCGCCGCACCTGGCGCCCTCCTTGGGTCCCCACAGCGGATCCACAGCGGATCCGCTGTGGGGGGCGCACAATTGGAGGCAGGGAGCGGGAATCCAGAAAACGGGAGCCGCCCGATCTCTTGGGGGAGATCGTGCGACTCCCGTCTATTAGATGGGAGGCAGCCGCTGCCGCCTCCGGCAGCGGCCGGCTGGGGCCGGCGCCGCCCCCGGTCGATGCGCCGGGGGCCGGCGACCACTCCGGTGGTGGTCCGGTGGCCTGGCGCCTTCGGCCACTGCCGGAAAGGGGGTAAGAAGGGGGTGGGAGACGGTGGCGTGGCCTGCATGCGCCATGCATGCTCGCCGCGCCGCCGCCTCCACGTGGAGAGCCTCCCCTGCCACCCCTGTCTGGGCGCCGGGGAGGGGGCAATCCTTCGGCGGTGGTCCGACGGCCTGGCGCCGGTGGTCGCCGCCGGAGGAGTCTCTTTTACCCGTTCAGGAAAAGGAGGAGGGAGGGGAGAGGGCGGGTGCCGCCAGAGGCGCGTTCTCCGGCGGCCCTGCCGCCTCCCCTCACCGGGGCAGAGGCCCCCGAGGAGACACCTACTCCCCCCCCGGCACCACCACCGCGCTGGGGTGGGGGTGTCCACGGCCAGCCTCCACCCGAGCCTAAGCATGGCTCGGGTGGTGCTGGCGGCGCTCTGGCAACTGGAGGGGGTGGCATGGGGGCTATCAGAGGAGTGGGAAGGGGGAGGGTATAGCGTCTACCTGTGGGGGAGGTGGAGATCGGGAGGTGGAGGGTCGGCTGGCCATGGGAGGAGGAGTGGCGGCGGCTTGGTTTGGCTGGGCAGGGCTCTGACAGGGGGCTGGCTGGCATGGGAGAAGGAGGAGGAGGAGGCTGAGAGGGGGGGGGGGGGTGGTTGGCACTCAGGGAGGGGGCTGAGCCCCTCCTTATATAGGGGAGAGGGAGGTATTCCCTCTCCCTCCCTTTAGCCCACGTGGGCTAAAGGGAGGGATGGGTGGGGGGAGATATTTTCTCCCCCCCCCCCTTCCCTTCTCTCTCCTGCCCCTTTGCCCCAAATAGGGGGCTGCCTATCCATGGGCAGCCCCCTCCCTTGGGGGAGAGGCTTCTTCCCCCCCCCCCCCCCCTCTTTCTTTTCTTTTCTCAACAGATTTCAAGCTTGGGGGGGGGGGGGGGGTTGACCGAGGTCAACTTAGGGCAGGGTCCTTCATGGTCCCGGGGTCCATCAAGATTTGTCGGGGCCGATGCTAAGTTTGTGTGCTTCACATTTCGTGCGTTGCACTGAGGTGGTCTACATAGTACTAAAATGGCATACTCTCCATACGACCTCGGATCGATGCGCAACGAATTCTGTTGCGCTTGTATCGTTCATACGAGTCTAATGGAACTGACAGAAGTCAATTCGGGGTTCGTATGACCACTATTCATAATTATGAGTTAGGGGTGCGCTACGACACTTAAAATGGTCGTTTTCTCCAAACGACCTCGGATCGAGGTGCAACGAATTTCGTTGCGCTTGTATTGGTCATACGAGTCTAACAGGACTGACGAAAGTCAAATCGGAGTATGTTTGGCCACTATCCCACAATAGCGTGGTAACGGCGCACAACGATACTCAAAATGGTCGTTTTCTCTAAACGACCTCGGATCGAGGCGCAACGAATTCCGTTGCGCTTGTATCATTCATACGAGTCTGATGGAACTAACAGAAGTCAATTCGGAGTATGTTTGGCCACTATCCCACTATAGTGTGGTAGCGGCGCACAATGATACTCAAAATGGTCGTTTTCTCTAAACGACCTCATATTGAGGTGCAATGAATTCCGTTGCACTCGTATTGGTCATACGAGTCTAGCGGATCTGACAGAAGTCAATTCGGGGTTGGTAGCACATAACCCCTCATCGGGTTATTTCTACTATACGGGCCTACTTTTATTGGGCTCACTAGGCCCTAGTGACCCAATAAAAGTCGGGATGTTACACGACAGTCACTCGGGGGGGGGGGGGGGGGGGGGGCAGGATCCTGGAGGGAAGAGTACTAAGGCAAGGTTAGTTCTGGCCCACCCTCAGCAAAGACGCGGCGGAATTTTCTAAGTGGTGCTCCAAGTGCCAGCTCTACGCCCCCCTCCAGCTCCTCCCAGCTCAGAGGCTCCAGACCATCACGGCCCCCTGGCCCTTTGCGATATGGGGGTTAGACCTGGTGGGACCTTTCCCCCAGGAAAGCGGCCAAAGGAGGTTCCTACTAGTGATGATAGACTATTTCTAAATGGATCGAGGTGAAGGCGCTCGCTAAGGTAACATCCCAGGTAGTAATAAACTTTGTTTGGGGTGAAATAATTTGTAGACATGGGCTCCCTCTAGCCATAGTCACAGACAACGGGCCGCAGTTTGCCAGCGAGGAGTTTGTAAACTTCTGCGCCCAGCTAGGTATTGACCTTCGGTTCACGTCAGTCCATCACCCTAGGAGTAACGGGCAGGTGGAAGCGGCAAACAAGATCATCGTCAACCTGCTCAAGAAGAAAGTGGAGAATCTCAAGGGGGAATTGGGTGGAACAGCTACTTTCGGTCCTCTGGGCCATGAGGACTACTCCAAGCACGACCACATGGGAGACTCCCTTCAAGCTGTCCCATGGGTCCGAGGCCATCATCCCGATAGAATTCGAAGTAAGGACCCCCAGGGTGGTCGCCGCAGGCGAAGGGGATGAAGAATGACTAGTGGCAAACGACGCGGGACAAAGGTTGTCCCTGGACCTGGTAGAAGAACTCCGAGACCTCGCTACTATTCGGCAGGAGGAAATCAAATGACGAATGGCTCGGTACTTTGACAAGCACATTCGGGTAAAGCGCTTCCAGAAAGGAGACCTGGTCTTGAAGAAGGTCAATGCAGCCGGGAGAGGGGCCGCGATGGGTAAGCTTAATCCAAATTGGGAGGGGCCATACATTGTAGGTGAAGTACTCAAGTCGGGGGGGGTACCACCTCCGGGATGTGGAAGGGGTATCCCTCGACCTAGCCAGAAGTGGAGATGACTTGAAGCGATTTTATCCTTAAAAAGTTTTATCATTTCACCTGTTAAATGTCTCATTTTCCGTACGTTGTTCATAGCTATCTGGCAAGGTTGACAAATTCTTTATGCTGGATTGCCCCGGATGATTCCGCTGCCGGGCTCTCGCTAGCCGGTGGGTTAGGTTGATCTCGCGGAGAGGCTGGCAAGGTTGACAAGTTCTTTATGCTGGATTGCCCCAGATGATTCCGCTGCCGGGCTCTCGCTAGCCGGTGGGTCAGGTTGAACTCGCGGAGAGGCTGACAAGGTTGACAAGTTCTTTAGGCTGGATTGCCCCGGATGATTCCGCTGTCGGGCTCTCGCTAGCCAGTGGGTCAGGTTGATCTCGCGGAGAGGCTGGCAAGGTTGACAAGTTCTTTATGCTGGATTGCCCCGGATGATTCCGCTGTCGGGCTCTTGCTAGCCGGTGGGTCAGGTTGATCTCGCGGAGAGGATGACAAGGTTGACAAGTTCTTTATGCTAGATTGCCCAGGATAATTCAGCTGCCGGGCTCTCGCTAGCCGGTGGGTCAGGTTGATCTCGCGGAGAGGCTGACAAGATTGACAAGTTCTTTATGCTGGATTGCCCCGGATGATTCCGCTGCCAGGCTCTCGCTAGCCGGTGGGTCAGGTTGATCTCGCGGAGAGGCTGGCAATGTTGACAAGTTCTTTATGCTGGATTGCCCCGGATGATTCCGCTGCCGGGCTCTCGCTAGCCGGTGGGTCAGGTTGATCTCGCGGAGAGGCTGGCGAGGTTGACAAGTTCTTTATGCAGGCAGGGGGCAGGTCTCCGACTGGCAGATCTTTAGTATTGACCAGGGCCTTCTCGCTCAACGAAAGGAAAACATCTGGCACGACGAAAGGGGGTGGGGGCGAGAACCCTACCTGTGTAATCTCGACGGTTAGTGCTCGGCAGGCGAGTACTCGCTAAGGTCAAGTGGGGCCAGGGGTCCCGCAAGGGGTATCGCTCGCAAAGACTAAAAAGGGTTAAGAAAAGGACAACCCCTCGCGAGTTCGGGACGAAAGGGTAGTCCGAAGAGCCCACAATACAAGGGTAAATAATGAAAAGCGAAGGCATTCGAAAACGGGTTCTATACCGGAGCTGTCCAATTAAGTAGTGCGCGAGAATGAATATCGCGAAAACACTAAAGAACATGCGAGAACAAGACGTAAGTATAGAAAAGACAGGCAAAAAGAATGAACACAGTATAATGACAAAAATCTGCATTTATACATCACTGGTCAGTTACAAGGTGCGTCGATCTCGCCAACCAAAAATTTGACAAAAAAGCAAAATGAAAATAAAAATACAAGGCTTCAGGGGTCGCTCGTTGACTCTCCCTCAATGTCGCTACTCTTAACCAGCGAGAGCGGGATAAAGAGCTCAGGGACGATGTCCTCAAGGGTCAGGTCGGCCGCGTTGGCGGACATCAGGCCGGCCCCCTTCATCGATTGGAAGATGTAGCGCGCCGACTGGGTAGACTCCTCGCGGATCTCCTCGTTTCGAGCTCGCCTCTCTTCCTTCAGGCGGCGAGGAAAGGGGGGAACGCACGCGCGGGTTAACTCGCAGTTGTGGGCCTTTAGCCCAGCGATCTCGCTCTCCAACTTAAGGATGGGGGCTTCAGACCTCCCGGCAGTCTCGGTGTCCTACACAAAGAAAATAAAAGAAGTTTTAGAAAGGAAAAGCGTGGAAGGGAGAGAAGTGGCGAGGTCCAGGGGACTCACCACACCACCTTCGGCGGCGAGCAGCTTCTCCTTGAGTTGCGCATTCTCGGCGGAGAGCCCCTGGTAGGCTTTTGCGAGCTCCACGTTTTGGCGCTCGAGCTGCAGGCATCGCCTCCCCGTCATGTGGGCAAGCTCCAAGGACCGCAGCTGAGACCTCGCGCTCTCATAGGCGAGAGTCCTCGCGGTCTCGTCCTTGTAGGCCCCGGCATCCTCGCGCCCATAGAGGGCGAAGGAGAAGTCGAAGGCATGGCCGCTGACGGTTGTCTTCTCCACCCATGAGGGGAGGATGGTGGAGATGTCGGCTTTGTTAACCTCCGGCCTCCAGCACACCAGGAGCTCGCCGGAGTCGTCTTTGCATTTCTGGCCGAGGCCGAAGTTCCAGTGGTTAACTGGAATGGGCGGGTCGGAGGTCCGGGCGGCCTCCTCACTCTGCTCATTGATCTCCCTCTCCTCAGAAAGGACGGCGAGGTCAATCTCGCCGAGGGGAACCTCGGCGTGCTCCTTTCCCTTCGCGGAGGGGAGCGAATCCCGGTTCTTCTTGGTCTTCTTCTTTGGCGGAGACTTGGGGGGTGGGTCCCGGCTGCTGTTGGACCCCGATCTCTTGCGAGAGGACGGCGGAGGCGGGGTGGTGGTCTCGCGGCAAACCTCCGCTCCCATGGTAGCGAGGGCGAGAGTGGAGGAAGGTTTCCTGCTGCTCGAGTAGGGGGGGTTGTTGGGCAGATCTCGCTCCCCTGGAATGAAGAAAGTTAAGATACGGCAAAAATTTGAAAAGGGGCAGGTTAGCGAGCAGGATTATTACCTTCCCCGGGAAGAACATGAAGCAGTGTGTCGGGGTTCCGGCGAAGATGGATCACCTCAAAGTTCTTCTTGCAGAAGAACTGGTACAGGGCAGCATCGTGGCCGCCGAGAGTTGGCGGCCGGTAAGTGGTCTCGCCGTGCTGAATCGGCGAGAAGGGGACATTGCCGAAGTTCCCCTTCACGAAGAGGAACTTTTGGGCCCAGTAGTGGGCCTTGTTCACGGTCTCGACGACCTTAGGACCCGAGCCCACAAAGTAGGTGGTGCCGTCTTTGTATGCTCGGAAGGAGAACAGCTTCCGGAAGACCGGCAGGCTGAACTCAATGCGCTCCTCGCACATGTAGCAGGCGAAGGCCATGATGACCGCCATGGCGTTGGGGGTGAGCTGACCTGGAATGACGCCATAATGCTTGAGCACCTGGCGAGCAATAGAAAGCGAGGTCAATACACTGCGAGCGAGATTGATTCAACAGAAGGAGAGAGTAAGCGAGATTAATCGGTACCTGGCGGACTTCAGGCCATAGAGGCAGGTGCAGGCCCACCGCAAAATGGGCCGTCGAGATGGCTAGCTCGTCGGCAAGGAGGGTGTTGATCGCTTCGTCCTCGCGAGGGCGACGAGACGAGAACGCGGGGTGGGGGGGTGGGGGGGACGAAGTCGGCGACTGCAGTGAAGTACTCTTCCTCGGTCAGGTTGCCGTTGAAGAAAGAATGATCGGCGAAAGCCCATGCACACTTCCGCCGACCCTCAGCCTCGGCAGCATCAGAAACCATCTTGAAAACCTGCAAAAGAAGGAGCACGAGGGAGAGACGGCGAGATCTCTCGAGCAAGGGAAGAAGAAGGGTTGACGATAAACGCAGTAGGTGGCTCTCAATTATGAGACCCTAATTATAGCAAAACTAAAAAGGCGAGAAGAAGTCCAAGCGCCGTTGGGTGCGGTTAGCAAAACATCACCGCATGATCGCGTGCGAAAAATGCGTTGCTTTCAAAAATAACGTGCGGGCGAGATCTTCTTGCGAAGTCAGTATGAATAAATAATTGGCGAGAACAGAATAGCCTACAGCAGAAATACAATAAGAAAAAGGCATAGCTATAAGAATCGCGAGCGAGGACTCATAAATAACTGTCAATAACTACTACCAAGCGAGAATTCAAAAATATAAGCATCGAATAGTCGCGGTGAAAGAAATCGTTGTCTACCTAAATCACCTAGAGGGGGTGAATATGTGATCTCTACTGCGATTGCGGAATAAAAATTTTGCACATACACAAAAAAAAAATCACAGCACAGAGACACAAGATTTATAGAGGTTCCCCAAGGGTGGGTACTCCTCTCTCCCGCTCCGCCTATCTAGCACTTCGGGCTAGCGTTGGCAACTTCACCAAAACTTGGATTTATCAACAAATCCTACACTCGGAGACAACGACTCCTACAAACTCGGAGAACAACCTCTCCTACAAACTCAGAGTAAACAACTCCTACAACTCGGAGTAAACAACTCCTACAAAATAACTCGGAGTAAAAACTCCTACAGAAATTAAATAAAGTTTAAAACGAAACTTCTCTTGAATCTCAATAGAGATTAACTTCAGATCTGGAAAGACTGAATCTTCTTCTTCCTTTAGAGTGAAAGCTTGGATCTTCAAAGATTAGGAAGAATGAAGAATCGGCAAACCTGATCTGAGTAGGCCCTTTGATTAAATTAAAAAGATCTTCAATATTGAGAGCAGCAACTTGATCAAAGGCCTTCTTATCTGAGAAATCTCTAGCAGCACTGAAGAACGAATCTTGAGCGGCGCAGAAGTTAGATCTCAGAAAACTTTTTCAGCAAGAGAGGAAGAAAACGGCTGCTTCTTCTTTTTCAATCGGGTTCTTTTTTCTTCTTCTTGGTTTGCCCTAAAAATAAAAGATTATTTATAGGAAGACCTCCAACGGCTCGGGCGACAAGCAAGGAGGGATCGCCACGTGTACTGTACATGGCGGCCAACCCTAATTTTCGAAAACGAAACTGAAATTTGAAATCCGTCTGTCCGTCATTCGTCGAGACTTCACGTGAACATTTGACGAATTGACTTGGCCATTGAAAATACTGATCAAAGCTTGAAAACTGTCTTCTGTTTTCATTCGTCGGAATTCGTCGGGAGTTCTCGAGAACATTCGACGAATTGACTTAGCCGCACATTTTCCTTCACAAGTCTGCCTTTTTGACTTCTGTCTGCGTTCGTCGATATTCGTCGGGAGTTCATGAGAACATTCGACGAATAAACTTAGCCACAGAAATTTCTTCTTCAAACTAGAAATTTGGCTTCTGTCTGGATTCGTCGAGATTCGTCGGGACTTCACGAGACATCTCGACGAATTGACTCAACAAAAATTTCTTTTCTTCTGAAAACCCGCTCCACTCCTCAAACTTGAAAACCTTCAGTTATGAGTATATGAAGTACACCCCAATAGAGAGATTACACATGGACCAACACTTTGTTCTACACAATGAGGGATTACATTGTCTAGAACTGTGTTTGGTGATCCATTGCAACCTGACTTTGGTGTGCACTTAGCAATTTAGAATCTGCAAACACATAACTAGAGAACAACATCAAATACAAACTCAATTCAACTTAGTTCAAAGGAACACTTCTTCAAATCAAGGTAATTGTGGCTACAATACCCAACAATCTCCCCCTATTTGAAGAAGTCAGAACCTATGTACTGAGTTGAATTGCACTTAAATAAATATATATCAAATAGATAAGGAGAGTTAAAAACTTAGCTTTTTCAACTTTCTCTCCCTTTCAACTTTCCCTTTCAACTTTGCCAATTCTAACTTTGCCAATTCCTCCCAACTTCAAATTCTATTGCAATTTCAACTTCTCTCCCCCTTTCTGACTACTTCAGATAGGGAAGAAAAAGCATGAGAGCTCAAAGCTCCCTCTCAGCAACTGCATAGGAGTACACATTTGGGAGTATATGTAGAATCAGCTCCCCCTCAATCTTTTCTCCCCCTTAGTCTTATCTCCCCCTTAGAATTTCAGTGTCTGGACTGATTTCCTAAGCTTTTCAGCAACCTTACTATATTTCTTCTATGTTCTGGTCATGTACCATGAACATCCACTTGTCCAAATGCCTGATTAGAGTTTTGGTTGGCCTTTGGACATACCTGCAAACACAGATTAATTTCCCTTAGGAACCCAAAAGAATTTGGGTCCTAGGTTTCTGGTTAGATCAACACCACTCGGAGTGTTAACATTGCAAGGGGTCATTCTTATATTGTTAACTCATGGAGTTCTTGGCACACTATGATTGAACCAACAATCTATGGCAAAATGACCAATTTTGCCACAACACCAGCATTCAAATCTATTGTATCTCCTCTTTGTGTTCTGCTGAGCCTTTTGATCGGGTGGCTTTGCAGGAGGAGCAACCTTGGAGGTAGAAGCTTCGTTGGTGCAACATACACAATTCTTAGGCACAATAGGCTTGACCTGCGGTGCCTTCTTAGCATTTGATCCATGAACGAATGGTCCATGATGCTTCAATTGAACTTCCTCATAAGGAGCCTTGAGGGAGATAGAACCAAAGTTTCTGGGTCTGGTCCACACTGAGTTCACCTTGGCAGGCTCAACATGGGTTGGTCTGCTGAAGTGACCATAAATGCTCTCGAGATCATATGTGTTCGTAGGAAAAATCACCTTCTTGAAAGTTGGAGCACACTGTGGACCCTTACTCTTTGCTTTAGCAGCTCTTCTTTTGGCTGACTTACTTAGACTCTTTTCAGCAACATGGCCCAAACCACTACTACCAGAACCAGTAGTGAAAGTGTCTATGATAGGCAAAACTGTCTTGGGCTTAGAGAAGTTCATTGTGATCTTCTTTTCATCCTCAAGCTGTTTCGTCAAATCATTGATAATTTCACTCTTCTGAATGCCTGCTGAAGTGGCCTCCGAGAGTGCAATCTTCAAGGATAAGATTTCTTCCCTGAGTAGGTTAGATTCTTCAATCTCCTTTCTCAGGTTTGATTCTTGATCCTTTAGGGATTGAATCTCCTTTGATTGAGTTTTAACAAGCTTTCGACACTTATTAAACCCCTTCAACATTTCCTCATACTTAGCAGTCAACTCAGAATCCTCTTCTGAATAGTAGTTTTCATTAGCATCAGATGCCGTTTCTGAACATGAAAGAGGTGTAGAAGATAATACCTGACCGGTGAAAGGAACAATATCTTTGTCATCATCTGACATGGCCATTAGACTGTAGAAGCAGTCTTCTATGAGACCTTTTCCTCTATATTGACCAAATTGGTCTTCTGTATCAGGTTGAGCCATCAATCCAAAGAATGCATCTTCATCTGAGTTAGACTCATTTGAGTCACTATCACTCAGAGTCTTGGACTTCTTGGCAACAAAACTCTTCTCCTCTTTCTTCTTTCCTTTGAAGGACTTCTTTTCTTCTTTTCTTGAAGATTCCTTCTTCTTGTGTGGGCAATCAGCTATCATGTGCCCTGACTTCTTACAACAATAACAAACGGGTTCAGTATAATGGTGTTTGTTCGGTATAGAACCATACCTGCCATTTCTGTCACGGTGTGATCTCCTGTGATCTCTTGAGGAAGATGAGCCTTTTCTCATTTGTCTCCTCTTGCTAAGCAACTTCTTGAATTGCTTGGAGAGGAGGGAGAACTCTCCTTCAGATAGTTCTGAGTCTGCAGAACTGCTTTCAGCTTTATCCTCAGAGGACTCATCCCTCACAGGGGACAGAGCCCTGCTTCTCCGGGAGCTTTCAGCCTTTAGAGCAATGGTATTCTCCTTGCCAGAGCTCCTACTGCTTTCCTCTTCTGACTTCCTGATATTCAACTTCAGCTCATGGGAAAGCAGCTTCCCATACAGAATATGTGGCTCCGTAGTAGTCAACTTACCATATTCTCTGATAGCTATCACCTTGGGGTCCCATTCCTTAGACAGGTATCTAAGGAATTTATCATTTAGTTCACCCATGGTGAATTCCCTTCCATAGTTTCTCAAACCATTTACAATCTTGAAGAATTTCTCGTAGGTGTCAGAAATTGTGTCTTTGCCTTGTTGCTTGAAGGCTTCATATTCTTGATTTAGCAATGATCTTCGATCATCCTTCACTTCTTCTGTTCCTTCCATAAGGACCACTATGGAATCCCACATCTCCTTGGCAAACTTGCAGTGTATAAGATTTTGTAGCATTGAATCGTCCACTGCACCAGCAATAATGTTCTTTGCCTTTTTGTCTAGAGTGACAAGTGCAATTTCATCCTTTGTCATGTCCATCACTTTCTTTGGCACTTATTTGGTGGCATCAATGGTAGAAGCAACCATGGTAATATAGGGACCTTCCTTAACTATCTGGGAGATTCGGGGATCATATATTTGCTTCCATGTAGAAGATAACTCTTTCTTTCCACATGGGAAAATTCTCCTTAGTGCAAACTGGGAGCTTGGAGGAAAACCTTTCCATGTCTCTGTCCAGAGATAGAGATCTTGACAACGTAGAAGGGTCTTTAATCTACATGTTAACCTCTTAAAGATAACCTATCTCTGATACCAATTGAAAGAAATCGTTGTCTACCTAAATCACCTAGAGGGGGGTGAATAGGTGATCTCTACTGCGATTGCGGAATAAAAATTTTGCACATACACAAAAAAAAAATCACAGCACAGAGACACAAGATTTATAGAGGTTCCCCAAGGGTGGGTACTCCTCTCTCCCTCTCCGCCTATCTAGCACTTCGGGCTAGCGTCGACAACTTCACCAAAACTCAGATTTATCAACAAATCCTACACTCGGAGACAACGACTCCTACAAACTCGGAGAACAACCTCTCCTACAAACTCAGAGTAAACAACTCCTACAACTCGGAGTAAACAACTCCTACAAAATAACTCGGAGTAAAAACTCATACAGAAATTAAATAAAGTTTAAAACAAAACTTCTCTTGAATCTCAATAGAGATTAACTTTAGATCTGGAAAGACTGAATCTTCTTCTTCCTTTAGAGTGAAAGCTTGGATCTTCAAAGATTAGGAAGAATGAAGAATCGGCAAACCTGATCTGAGTAGGCCCTTTGATTAAATCGAAAAGATCTTCAATATTGAGAGCAGCAACTTGATCAAAGGCCTTCTTATCTGAGAAATCTCTAGCAGCACTGAAGAACGAATCTTGAGCGGCGCAGAAGTTAGATCTCAGAAAACATGTTCAGCAAGAGAGGAAGAAAACAGCTTCTTCTTCTTTTTCAATCGGGTTCTTTTTTCTTCTTCTTGGTTTGCCCTAAAAATAAAGGATTATTTATAGGAAGACCTCCAACGGTTCGGGCGACAAACAAGGAGGGATCGCCACGTGTACTGTACACGACGGCCAACCCTAATTTTCGAAAACGAAACTGAAATTTGAAATTCGTCTGTCCATCATTCGTCGAGACTTCACGTGAACATTCGACGAATTGACTTGGCCATTGAAAATACTGATCAAAGCTTGAAAACTGTCTTCTGTTTTCATTCGTCGGAATTCGTCGGGAGTTCTCGAGAACATTCGACGAATTGACTTAGCCGCACATTTTCCTTCACAAGTCTGTCTTTTTGACTTCTGTCTGCGTTCGTCGATATTCGTCGGGAGTTCATGAGAACATTCGACGAATAGACTTAGCCGCAGAAATTTCTTCTTCATACTAGAAATTTGGCTTCTGTCTGGATTCGTCGAGATTCGTCGGGACTTCACGAGACATCTTGACGAATTGACTCAGCAAAAATTTCTTTTCTTCTGAAACCTGCTCCATTCCTCAAACTTGAAAACCTTCAGTTATGAGTATATGAAGTACACCCCAATAGAGAGATTACACATGGACCAACACTTTGTTCTACACAATGAGGGATTACATTGTCTAGAACTGTGTTTGGTGATCCATTGCAACCTGACTTTGGTGTGCACTTAGCAATTTAAAACCTGCAAACACATAACTAGAGAACAACATCAAATACAACTCAATTCAACTTAGTTCAAAGGAACACTTCTTCAAATCAAGGTAATTTTGGCTACAATACCCAACACGCGGGGTTGTCCGTTATAAGAAAAAACAATAATCAGGAAGAGTTCGCAGAAAGGAGGCGGGTTCGCGAGACTAATGGGGCAACCATTTCCATCTGCCGCCACCTCGCGATCCGGTCCACGGCAGTACCCTGGAGTTATAATAATCCTGGGCCGCCCGGCCCTCCTTATCCATCAGGTAGGCGTAGTCCCTCATCCTCGCAATGTGCACCTCCGGTGGTGTGACAGTCTCGTCGTAGTCACGAGGCAACGCGGCTCGGAGTCTCGCGCACTCATCCATCAGGGCGGCATGCCTCTCCTCGGCAGCCTCTCTATCTCGTCTCGCCTGAAGGTTGAGGTCAAGTAACATCCGACCTTGCTTCTGAAATAATTCGGCGGTTCGTTGCTTCATCGCCTCGGGATCTCGCGGATCACCCAAGAAGTCCTCCATCTGCTCTGGGAGGGGGGGACATCCCTTCGTCCCCGAAGTCAGAGTCGGTGTGCGGGGTCTCAGAGTGCTCTGCGAGAGGGAATGCGTAGTTTTAGCAAGTGGAGGAAATCTACATACACCGCGAGGGTCCAGAAATCCTTACCCGGAGGAGGGCGAGAGGGCCCAGGGCGAGAAGATCCGGGCCGACCCTCAAAGACATTGCCGTTGTGGGGCAAAAGAGATTTGCCTAAGCCAGGAGGGTATGCCGCACTATTGATTGGGAGAATCTTCGGCGGTCTTGAGCCGCCAGAGTCCTCGCTCGCCAGGAGGTTGAACCCCGGCATCTTTAGGGTTGCGTCAGGCAGGACCAGTGACAGAGGCCGCGAGTCTTGATGAGGCGGGGTCTTCTGGGGCGAGACTGCGAAGTGCAAGAAGCCAGGAGCCATTAGTCGACAAAATGAGTGCAAGCGAGCGAGAATAGCGGCGTACCTGCCACCTTTTTGCAGAGGGATCTGTGCTCGCTGGCGGAACGTTGCGAGACCCAGCTTCAGGCTCGCCATCACCATTGTTGGTGGCGCGATCCTGCGATCAAGCGAGATTAAGAGAGGTTAATTTATGAGCTTGGCTAGTTACGACTCCTACCTTCTCGGGGAAGCGGTTGTCTGGGGATGATTCCGGTGGCGCTGACTCGTTCCCGGTTCGGCGAACCGTTTTCGCCTTCTTAGTTGTCGGCACCGGAGCGGGAGGTGGACGGTTCGCCCATGCAGGGACTTTGCCCATAGAAGACTGCTCGCCGGTCTTGGAGGCCTGTATGCGAGTCTCCATTTCCTTGGAAAGCGGCATCTTTCAAACAGCTATAGTTAGAGGGAAAAGAGAAAAGAAGAAGAAAATGATGGTGCGCGCCACTGTGGCTCGGGGCGATATTTATAGACCTCAGGTGGGCCCTACCAAAGATTCCTGACAGATCATCAAGAAGTCGGCAAATATCAGGGGTTGAATGTTTCTTCGCGAGACTAGATAGCCTCACGAAGAGCGGGGATTGTGTACAACCCCGATATTCGCCAGGCAAGGGTGGGCGCTTTGAGAGGTCAACATTGTGAAGAAAGTAGTAAGGGGAACAAGCCAGACGAGTCCTCGCAAGAGTCGGGCGGGCAAGATAATCCCTCGCCGACTGTTCGCTGGTAGGCTGGCGAGATGGGTATTCGTCGTGCATACATGAGAGGGGCTAGCGAGTCAGCCGCTCACGGGTCGCTTACAACAGTTCTGGGTTCGACGAAAGGCGTCCGGCGAAATCAAGCGCGCTCGGCGAAATCTATTCTGCGTTCGACGAACTCGCTTCTCAGTTCGACGAACGTCAAGTTCAACCAGATAAGTTATCTCAGCGGTTTGGTTGGGGGGGCCTATCATCTCGGCGGCCCAGTCTCATCCCAGGGGATCCGCTGAGGAAGGCAGTCATCTCGGGGAGACCAGGGTGAGCTCGCAGGAAGGCGCGCGAGACCAGGTCTCAGTGGATATTGACAGAAGGGTCCCAGGCGAGGTCTTAACGACGCACTCGCCAGGGGGGATGTCGCGGAAGAGATCCGCGAGAAGGCAGCGAGAGCTCTCGCGAGCAATGTTCTCGCAAACCCCTTGCCCGTAGGTTGACAGGGAAGGATTACCTTTTTACCCCCGGTGGTCTGCCATTAGCTTCCCCAAATTGCGGAGTTTGGCTGTTAGCAGACCAATTTTGGGGTGCGGATAGTAAAATCAAGAGGCAGAGTCCTGCTATTTGCAGGCCGGTTCAGAAAATCTATAAATAAGACCCAAAGGGCACCTTTGGAGAGGACTTTTCTTTTTGGAGCTTCTCTCTCCTCAGGCTTTCCTTGGTAGGCATTTTCAGAGCTCTCCATGGTGCCCGGGCTTCAGCATTGGCTTGGGAGGGGAAGTGCTCAAAAGATCTTTCGGGTGTGTGGTGGATCCTCCTTGCTGAGTTTAAGGGTCCGTGTCTAGTTCCGAGGCTTCAGTCTGTTCCTCCAAGGGATTAGTAAGTTCCAGCTGCCCCCAACTTGTTGGGGGCCCCGAGCTCCACAGAGATCATTTACTGCTTTTAACAGGGTGCTTTTAGAAGAGTCATCACTAAGGATTAGTGGAGCTAGTGGGGTCAAAGTCCAAGCCATGATCATGAGAGTGGAGGAATCCGCCGGCGCGCAGCTCACACTTTATCCGTGTCTGGCGCGGTCAAGGCCGCACCCCATTACTGGGGTGCGATTAGTACTTTTGGTGAAAGCTTATGAACAAGATGTTGAATGAGATGCGGTGACTAATTAACGTCTTTCTTAACTAACAGGTTGGGTTGTCGATGCTTGTGTGCAAGGCAAAGTCCACCCCGCCATGGAGGTGCTTTTGGTGGAAGCTTATGACGACCTCCTCTTGTTGCTCGTCATGCTCTGCCTGTCTTGGATGGGGGGATCCGTCCGACTCAAGCTCCTCCCATGCTTGTTTATCTCCTCGGATCCTCTGTTCGCGGGTTTCGTGTCATCCAGTTAATAACTGGGATATCTCGGTGAAGTTGTGAATGGTTCCCTCAGGTAGGACCCGATACCAGTTGAGAGCGCATGCGCGCAGTGTTTATGTGAAGATCTTGCAGCTAATTTGGTCAGGAAGCCCGAACGTTTTCATCGCGGCCAGGAAGCAGTAAACATGTTCGTACGGGTTTTCTGTTCCGTGGAACTCTCTATAGCGTGGGAGCTTAAGCCAGTAGTGGAACTCTCTATAACGTGGAACTCTCTGTTCCGTGGAACTCTCTATTATTACTGGGGTGCGCGCGGCAGCTAACCTTTCTTAATTTCTTAGATTACAGGTCTTGTTTGTCGCGTTCATCGTCGTCTTTGAAGCTGCCCGAACCGCCCAATTTGCCCGAACTGCCCGAAGGGCGAAACGGTCATTTACGAAAAAATAACGATTCGTGTGCTCTAAATCGACCACCGTGATTCGCCGTCAGATGGTTACGGTGGTTACAACGACGAAATTACTGGGCTACCCCTGCCCAAGGCTATGAAAGGAGCTCAGAGCCTTCATTTCAAGACATCTTGCCTTCTACACCCGAGAGATCTCTGTTGAAGATTTCCTCTGAGTTCTCCTTCGGCACTTGAAGATCTCCTTCGAGTGCTTCGAGATTTCCTCCACTTTTGAAGACAATCTTCTTAAGCAATTTGGGAATCCTCCGGATCCAGAAAAGCGACTAAGTCATCTCACTTTTGTTCTAAAAAAAAGAGGCACTCAGCTTTTCGAGAGGTGGTATGTCACCCTCATAGCTCTCTCTCTCTCCACCATTGTAACGACCAGCGGCCTGTCGCGCTCGAGTTCTTAGTTTCTAATTGTAATCCCCCAACAGATAGTAGAATTTGGCCGGCACTGCTCCGGCCTCGTGGTTTTTCACTATTTCCGGGTTTTCCACGTTAAAAGTCCTCGTGTTAATTATCGATTCATTTATTAACTGTTTGTGCTCTCGGTTCGCTCTCGAACTAAGATGGTTCAATTCGACCGGTCTACCAAGAGCATCGAGTGATTCGCAACAAGTTAATTATTTTCGTATTAATTAGAAAATTATGAGATTAATTACCAAAAGTTTATATTAACACCGATTATTCTATAAATAATATAATAAAATAATTTTTGAAAAATATGACCGATTTTAAAATTGACCATATTTATTAGATTCAGGTCTATTTTTAAATCTCAGTCAGAAAGGCCCAAGATTTCTACACGTGGTAGAGAAAAAAAACGTGAAAACCTTCTCCAAAGGTGAAATCATGCATGATCTCCGTGGAGATCACACTTGATCTCCGTGGAGATCTGATGTGATCTCCAGGAAGATCAAGAGTGATCTCCAGGGAGATCACTTTACTGCATGCGTAATCATTTGTGAACTGCGATCACGCGTGATCTCCGCAAAAGTGATCTCCACAAAGATCTCTCTATTGCACTCGAGATCACGTGTTGCGGCCTCCACATATTTTCCCGTCATGTGTTTGCATCGTGAGGCTTCCAAACACAAATTTCAGAAGGGAGTCTAGATTGAATAATTACGTTTGATTTCGATACGAAAACACACATTGATCTTCTTTTTCCCAAAAGCTTCGTCGGAGACCGCTTGGCGATATGGTCTCGTGAGATTTGCGTAAAATTTAATTGCAAACATTGATATTAGGATATCCGTCGTAAACAAGCGGTTGGTTTTATTCTCAACAACGGGTCTGTTTTATATCCTGTCTAGGATGTAATTATATATCTTTTAAAAAACTCTTTTTTTTTTGTGACGCCTCTAACAAAAAATGCGGAGATTATTAAAGACATTGTATTTTTTGTTATCCGCACACCAAATAGTAGCTCTTAGTTTTATTCTAAAATTTGTCTCCTAAAATTACTACCCACACATATTCTAAACCACACAATTGTAGCATGCTATCCGCACCCTCTTCGCATTGATGCCATTGGGCCTCCCTTGTCGTCCGCCTCCAACAACGTCGCGCGCCTCCCTTGCAGAACCGATCATTTCAATGTTTTCTTTCCAGAGACTACTCTAGGTTCGAAAGTGGCACCAAAGATGAAGGAGAGGGATCCGCCGACAGCAACTCACTGGGTTCAACTTTGCGCAGATCAATGCGGGATCATAAAAGGATATGAGGGTTATTTACTAGGGGAGCGGATCGAGAGGAGCGATTTGGGGGGAATTTAGTACCGATGGGGTCAAACCCATTAAATAGGAGGTCCCCGCATATGGAAGGTCCAACAAACAAGAAAACGCAATATTCGTTAAATCCTCCCCGCAAGGAAAGTTCCGCCCCGAACGCACGATCAGCGCACCGGATCTCGCAAGCAGGTCGCGATCCACACGCGGCCCCTAACGCTCGCGGCCGGCCACGCAAGGGCCAGCCGTCACGGCCAAGGTGCGACCGCCCTAGGCCGCGGCCGCCTAAGGCGATGCCGCCCAAGGCAGCGCCGGCCTTGGGCGCGGCCACCCAAGGCCGTTGCCCCGGCATAGGGCCCGGTCGCCCTAGGTCGCGGGCGCCTAGGGTGCCGTCGCTCAAGGCCGCCGCCCCGACCTAGGGCCCGGTCACCCTAGGTCGCGGATGCCTAAGGCGTCACCGCCCAAGGCCGCGCCGGCCTTGGGCGAGGCCGCCCCTAGGTCGCCGCCGCCTAGCGCGCCGCCGCCCTAGGCGTCCGCCTAGCGCGCCGTCGCCCAAGGCTCCCCCGGCCTTGGGCGAGGCCGCCCTAGGATGCAACTGCCTAGGGCGCCGCCGCCCAAGGTCGCGTCGGCCCTGGGCAAGGCCGCCCTAGGCCGGGCCGACCGCCCAAAGATGAAGGAGAGGGATCCACCGGCGGCAACTCACTGAGTTCATCTTTGCGCTGATCAATGCGGGATGATAAAAGGATATGAGGGTTATTTACTAGGGGAGCGGATCGAGAGGAGCGATTTGGGGGATTTTAGTACTGATGGGGTCAAGCCCATTAAATAGGAGGTCCCCGAATATGGAATGTCCAACAAACAAGGAAACACAATATTCGTTGAATCCTCCCCGCAAGAAAAGTTCCGCCCCGCACGCACGATCGGCGCACCGGATCTTGCAAGCAGGTCGTGATCCCCACGCGGCCCTTAACGCTCGCGGCCGATCACGCAAGGGTCGGCCGTCACGGCCAAGGTGCAACCGCCCTAGGCCGCTACCGCCTAGGGCGCCGCAGCCCAAGGCTGCGCCGGCCTTGGGCGCGGCCACCCAAGGCCACCGCCCCGGCCTAGGGCCCTGTCGCCCTAGGTCGCGGCTGTAAGACCCCCCTTCCCCAAAACTGAACCCAGTTCTGGGAGGGTGGGATCTTACTGCCAAAGGACGGCCACTTAGCGCTTCCCGGGTGGCAATGACCCACCCTCTCAAGCACCGAGTGGACGCCTTGTCAGGCACAAGAATCACAGCAACACATCAGAATCACATAGCGGAAACAATAGAACAGGAAAACTAAGCACACAGCTTATATTTACATAAAGTGAAAAGGGCCGAAGCCTATTGTTTAGTACATCTGCCTCGGGGGCTACACATGACTATAACAAAATGCTCTAAAGTTAGTCCTATACTCTAGGACTCACGTCGCGGAAGACAGGGAGGCGAGGCTGGAGTATCCGATCGGGCCATCTCTAAGGCCGGTAACTCATCCTGCGGCGCGGGGGCTTCGCGCTGTCCCATCTCCTGTGATTGGTTATAAGAATAACCATTAGTCACATAGCTAAGTAGAAAACACATTCCCTCCCCGGATCCATATCCTGGGGGTGGGCTAAAGTACATGAATAAATAGCCGAAGCAATGTAAATGGTTAGCAGCAGGCAAACGTATATACGTATATATATATATCTATAGGGCCTACCAACCATAATATCCACGAGGTGACATAGACGCGCAGTACGTAATAAAAGCAATATTATCTTGCGCACACTCGCACCCAGGTATTCAAACCTGCATACACAAAAAGGGACCCTGTGTCGACACAGTTTGGACCGCTTCGCTTCAAGCATGGTTGCGAACCCCGCGGGCCTCACCGATGTGGCCGTCGGTGACAGTGGCCAGTCCTGCCACTTCTGAGTGTAGCCGTACCGTATCACTCAGGCCCTCCCGTACAACTTGGTGTACTAACTGGATGTGAGCGACATCCCGCGATTCCGAGATTTAGGCCGACCAGCGGAGGCAAAACTGCGGGTTCGTAGTAGTGATAACCCTCAATGCACATCTCCCTGTCGCCATGAGTCGTCAACCCTCCCGCACCGGTACGAACGGTCTGCGGGCGTGATTGACCCGCCATTTTAACAAACAATCTTCAAACAACTTAACCAGAGAGTAAGCACTTTAAGTCTTGATGCGACATTCTTAACTCGACCGGTCACTCGATTTTTGACCGGGAGTCTTGGCGGCATGAGGGCTCCTTATTTGGGACTAACTCGGGAAGAGGGACTCAACTCTGGGTTTTCCCCTACTAAGGCCTCGCATAAAGGAGGAGAAGCACCGCTTTCCAGCGTAGGACAGGGGTTAACACTAAAATATATAAAGTGCACATAAGCAGTAAGAAAGGCCGGAAGCAGGGACCGAAATATCAGGACCAGTACGAGACTGGAGAATTGAAAGTACAGAAAGCAGTAAATAAAGGACCAGTGTGAGACTGGATAATTGAAGGTACAGAAAACAGTAAATAAAGGACCAGTGCGAGACTGGATAATTGAAGGTATAGAAAGCAGTAAATAAAGGACCAGTGCGAGACTGGATTACTGGAAATGAACGAACAGAAATATAAGTAAGGGGACCAGTGCGAGACTGGATTTAAACAGTAAGCATAAGTAGGGGGACCAGTGCGAGACTGGATTTAAACAGAAAGCATAAGTAGGGGGACCAGTGCGAGACTGGATTTAAACAGAAAGCATAAGTAGGGGGGACCAGTGCGAGACTGTATTTAAACAGAAAGCATAAGTACAGGGACCAGTGCGAGACTGGATTTAAAGAATAAATAAAAGGGTTAGTAATCCAATCCTTCCATAACAGGAGGCTTCAATGTCGACTCCGTTCTTAGGAGGGAGTTCCGTTCAATCCCCGTTCATAGGGGTCTTTTCTCCGTTCATAGGAGCTTTCTTATATTTTATGAGATTCCTTAATTTCGTGTGCCTTGGGTTCACATTTTTTTAAATATCTTGACGTTATTGAATTTACAGCGTCGCCTCGCGACTGCGACCCAAATTCCGCATCGATACTTTTAATTTAGTCGATTCCTTAGATCGATACGCATAATTTTACCACGTGACTAAAATATGCGTCATGAGTCCGCCCATTTATCCCAATTAAGTTCGCTCACTTTCGGGCGTTTATTTTGCTCGTAAAAGACTTTTAAAGGACCAAAAGAGAAGATCACACTTTCAAACTTTTATAGTAATTGTAAAATACCCTAAATTAGAGCCTATAATTGCAAAATACCATAAAAGACTTTTAAAGGACGAAGCTTGGACCCGGGGGGGCAAACCCACATTGGAGCAAGGCAGCATACTCTCTCTCTCTCTCTCTCTCTCACCGCCATCATTGTAACGAGACGTGGTCTGTCGCACTCGCTCTATCCAGAACGAATCTGTAGAGGAACTCAAAGTATATTGAAGGTTAGGCCGGCACAGCTCCGTCCGCGTCATCAGCTCTTGGACTCGGTCTTCTCAGGAGACCCATTTATCTGTATGCACGTTAGGGCGCTAGCGGGCTAAGGCGGTCAAATTGACCGATCTACCAGAGGCCCCGAGCGATCTGCAACAGATTGCGCCATCTGTGGGAAGGAGTTCCCCGTAATCAGCAGGAGGAGCAGAAGCCAATCAGGGACATGGCAGGAAAAGGCACTCAAACGGCCCGAGAATCGGCTCGCAGGGAACCAAACAGCATTCTACCGTCTCAATACAATGCGTCGGTGCAGCGCGAGGATGCCACACTCCCTAGCGACGCACCCGCAGGAGGAGACGCCCTCGGGGTAGACATCCAGGCCAAAATGCTCGCCCTACTCAGGCGCATTGCCGACAGAAACCTCGCACAAGAGAACGTGCTGCCACCCGATGACCGCGACCAGGGTCCTGGGGTGCGAGAGGCGGAGTCAGAGTCGTTAAGACGAGCAAGCCTGGAGCACCCGACTCGCCCAGTTAGGGCAGACGAGGTCGTCCTCCCACCACTCCAAGTCAGGGGGGCAGCAAGGGAGGAACTAAGAGAACTATTAGTAGAGGAGTATGGGCCACTGGGCCGCGCTAACGCGTCGCCCGGACCGAGGATCTTCGCCGCTAGCAGCCGAGGTACTGACATATCCTATCCCGCCAGGGTTCAAGCTCCCGCACATCGAGACATACGATGGGATAGAGGACCCTCTGGAACATATGAATCACTTCGCAACAATCCTCCATCTCTACCGCGCGCCCGACCAACTGCTCTGTCAAGTTTTCCCCGCCATGCTGAAGGGCCAGGCACGAACCTGGTACCATTCCCTCCGGGAAGGAAGCTTCCCTCAGCTCACTCGGACGTTCTTAGATTAGTTCATTGCCAATCGACGCGTTGTGAAGGACCTTTCCCACCTTTCCAGGATCCGACAGGGCGAGGGGGAAACCTTGAAGGAATTCTTCTGACGCTTCACCTTAGAGGCCAGGCAGATCCCGAGGGTGGATCCAGAGCTCCTCCACTGAGTCTTCCTGGGCGGACTCCGCCCTGGAGGATTCTACTCAGCTCTGATGCGGGAAACAGTCCCAAGTTACCCCGACCTAGTGCACCGAGTGGAGGCACAAATAGCGGCTAACGAAGCAATCGATGCTCACAAAAGGCAGTTTGAAGAAGGAGGGAAGAGGAAGCGAGAAGAGTTAGCGCCCAAGCACCGGGAAGAGTGCGGGGAGAGCGAGCACCGGAAGGACCGCCGCGGGAACCGGCACCGCTAGTGGCATAACGAGTACTCACCGCTCAACACCTAAGGGTGCCAACGTGCGTTACACCATCCAGAATGATCTAGAGCTAAGAAGACCCTGGGAAGGGAGACGGAAGGAAGTACTGCGAATTCCGCAGGGGCACTGTGTAACATCCCTACTTTTATTGGGTCACTAGACCCTAGTGGACCCAATAAAAGTAACCCCAAAAGATAGAAAGTGACCGGATTGTGGGATATTGTGCTAAAAAACTCCAAATTGACTTCCGTCAGTTCCGTTAGACCCGTATAATCAATACGAGTGCAATGGAACTCGTTCTGTTCCAATCTAAGGTCCCTTAGAGAAAATGACCATTTTCAGTACCGTTGTGTGTCACAACAAAGTCGTTGGGGTACAATGACCATACACACTCAAAATTGACTTCTGTCAGTTCCGTTAGACTCGTATAGTCAATACGAGTGCAATGAAACTTGTTCCGTTCCAATCCAAGGCCGTTTAGAGAAAACAACCATTTTGAGTATCATTGTGCATCACAATAAAGTCGTTGGGGGTATAGTGACCATACATACTCCAAATTGACTTTCGTCAATTCCGTTAGACTCGTATAATTAATACGAGTGCAATGGAACTCATTTCATTCCAATCCGATGTCATTTAGAGAAAACAACCATTTTGAGTATCGTAGTGCGTCACAACAAAGTCGTTGGGGTACAGTGACCATACATACTCCGAATTGACTTTTGTCAGTTCCGTTGGACTCGTACAGACAATACAAGTGCAACAAGACTCGTTGCATTCCAATTGGAGCTCATATGAGAAATATGTCCGTTTTAGGTTTTGTAGACTTCCACAACATACTTTTCAAAATATTAAACGAACGAACTCAGAATCAGTCTCAGTGGACTCCCAAGGTTAAAACGAGACCAACAAAGTTCGTTGTAACCAATTACGATGTCGAAAAGTCAACCCACGATCAAATCAAACTTTATGACACACCGAAAAGCGTGTATGCACCCAAGTTGATTAAATACTCCAGCATTGACCATCCACCCGACGAGTTGGACCCACTTGAACCTTGACCTACATAGGGGACCCACCCTAGGGTTGACCTTGGTCAAACCCCCACAATTTTCCTTGTTTTTGGGGTTTCTCTCCAAGAAAGGGCCTCACCACCCACCACCAAAGGGGTGCTACCCCTACCCTTATTCTCATGAGTGGCCAGGTGGCCTTGAGGGAGTGGAGGGAGGGGGAAGAAATATATTCCCCCACTTCCCCCCTCTCTTTAGTCCCACATTGGGGAGAAGGGAAGGGAGGTCCCCCTCCCTCCCTATAAAGGCAACACCTCTCCCCCTCTCTGAACTCACACACCCCCATCCATACCCCCCTATGCCGGAGCTACCTCGCCGGGAAACACCACCCAGGCCACCACCCCACCACCCTCCAATGGCCCACCTCCCAAGCACCTCCTGAGCCCCCACCTCTTCAGGTGGAACGTCTTCCCCTCCCCCTTCCCCACTCCTCCGGCGAGATGTATGCCGCACCCGTCGCCGGAGCACTGCCAACATCACCCGCGCCATCTCCATGCTCGGGTGGTGGCCCGACCGCGTAAGCCTCACCCCAGTGCCGGTGGTGGCGCTGGGGGAGCAGTGCCCCACCCAAGGACCCTTGCCCCGGTGAAGAGAGGCGACAGGGCCGCCGGAGGCAAGCCCTACCCCCAGCGACCTGACCGGGGGCATTAGGAGGCTCACTGGGAGGGAGGGGTGGCGCGGAAACGGCCAAGATGGCCCATGCAGGCCGCGCCACCCGTGTAAGACCCCCCCCCCTCCCCAAACTGAACCGGGTTCAGGGAGGGGGGATCTTACTGCCCAAGGATGACCACTTAGCGCTTTCGGGTGGCAACGTCCCACCCTCTTAAGCACCGAGCGGTCTCCTTGTCAGCCACAAGAATCACAACATCACATCAGATCGCATAGCGGAAGCAATCGAGAGACAGAAAATCAAGCACACAACTTATATTTACATATTTAAACGGGGCCGAAGCCAAATGTTTACAAACACTGCCTCCGGGGCTATATCGACTATAATAAAAGACACTAGTCTAGTCCTATATGTTGGAACATGGTCTTCCGCATCACCTAGGTTTGAGAATAACAAAACCTATGTGTATTTGATCTTGTGTGTTTAAGTGTGCAGGATAACAAAGTCCACATGACTCAAGGATTACATAAGAAGGTTGCCCCCAAAGTTGAGCCATCAAATCCAAATCTTCCACTAGCGCTGCCGGTAGCACTAGCGCAGGCGCTAGCTGTCGTTCGACGAACTGTTAGCGGCTAAGTCTATTCGTCGAATGTTCTCATGAACTCCCGACGAATATCGACGAACGCAGACAGAAGTCAAAAAGGCAGACTTGTGAAGGAAATTGTGCGGCTAAGTCAATTCGTCGAATGTTCTCGAGAACTCCCGACGAATTCCGACGAATGAAAACAGAAGACAGTACTCCCACTAGCGCCGGCGATAGCACTTACCGCCTGGCGCTAGCGATGATAGCACAATTCCGGGAGCACATATGGAAGGAGATAACACCTGACGGTAGCCGATAGCGCAGGCGGTAGCGACGCACACAGTTTGCAAGGAGGAATTGTTTCCTCGGATTGAAGATTCTGCCGCGCAAAACATGTCCTAATTTGGGATAGCGCCAGCGGTAGCGATAGCGCAGGCGCTAGCGCTAAGTCTATAAAAAGGACATCTTGGCTCCGACTTCCAAAAGCCTCTTGAGATCCAGAATTCCAGAGCTTCGTGCCACAACATAGAGAGGAAGGTTCAGAGAGATACTCCCACAAATCCATAAAGGCTTAAGGAGATCCGTGGAGAAGATTTCAACACGCGTCATCATCGTGACGAAAGACCGCATCGACTACGATCATACTCTGCGTCTTCGTCTACTTCTCCAAGAGATCCACATTGAGGGAGTTTTTATATTATTGTCTTTTCATTTCATATTTTTTCTGTAATTGTTTAGTAAATTCGCCTCGTGTTGGCGACTAGGTCTGGGTAGGACTTAGGACTGAAATTCGCCTCGTGTTGGCGACTAGGTCTCGGGTGTAGGTCTAGGGGGTGTTCGAGGCCATATCCGGGGAATGGTTGGCTAGAGCGGCTTGAGGCCGTATCCGGGGAAGGATCGGCTAAAGCCAACCGGTTTGTGGGGATACGAGTCGGTATAGAAAACAAAAAGAGTCTTTCCATTAGCTTTGATTTCTAGCTTCCACAAGAGATCAAGTTTTGTAATCATGCTTCTCAAGTTAATAAAATCATGTCTTTACTTTTACTTCACTTGATATGTCTTGATCTTCTTTAGTTTAATAATCAAAGCTTTTCTAAAATATTCAAAATATATTATAAGTTTTTAAAACCCTTATTCACCCCCCTCTAAGGGCGCCTACCGATCCAACAAGTGGTATCAGAGGCAGGTTATTCCAAATTGGCTTAACAACCGGGAATAATGGCGTCTCATGATCTCGCTTCTACTAGTGGGGTAAATTTTTATGAAGAAGAAAAATCTCTTAAACCACCGTTATTTGAAGGAAGAAATTATAAAAGATGGAAAATAGTAATGGAAAATTTTCTTAAACGGTTAGATGAAAAAGTTTGGAATATTACTATCAAAAAACCACATAGCGTATTAAATAAGAACGAAATGGTTTTAAATGCAAAATCTATGAATAGTCTATTTTGTGCGTTAGATCATAATATTTCCAAACTCATTTATACTTTTCCTACTGCATACGAGATGTGGAATTTTCTTGAAATAACTTATGATTCTCCTTCTGCAGGTATGGAACAATTACAAGAACCGGAGAATATGCAAGCCTGCACAGGTATTCAAGAAAGCTCCATGATGCGATGATTTGGCAAGTGCACCGGTCGCGCAAGTAATAATAATGGGGAAAATCCCCGAGTGTCGGTCTCTTGAGGAACACAGTAAGGTGGAGTTAGGTTTCGAGGAAGGACTTGAGATTGAAGTCCTTAAATCGGATGGAATGCGGGGGAGTTGGGTTGGCTTTTGGAAAATAAAATAAAAGCTATCAACTACTCCTATGCAATGCCGCTATGCAATGCTTCGCTTGGCGGGATGGAGACTATGCAGGCCTTGAGCGCGCTGCGTCGAAAGGGCGGATGGACGAGTAGGCAAGCGGAATCGAACTGTGCAGGCCTTGAGCGCACTGCTTCGTTAGGCGGGATGGAATACGGGCCGCGATGCCACGCTTCGGTAGGCGGATGGACGAGTAGGCTAGCGGAGTGAGGGTCGCAAGCACCTCTTCGACAAGCACGCCACTAGCAATTGCTAGTGCGGCACACGAACGTGACGGCGGAATGGAAATGGACGGCGGCGCACCTCAAGCAACTCAAATAGATAAATTACACAATCACATAGACATGAAATATATATGTAAATATAACTAATTCAAGTGCCACTTCATCATAATAATGAGATCTAAAACATATACACATCAATAAGAGAAGAATAAGGCAAGAAATCGACCGAATCCGAAGTCTCGTTGTAGATTCACGGTTGGAATCGCCGGGTTGTCAATCCGCGTCCAAGCTCGGTCCGCAACTACGTCCGGGGTAGAGAGAGCTGTCACGACTCTCCAATGGACCCGTCTTCTTCGTGTCACGATCCGGTAGAGGTTGCAAACTTCCTCTTGCTCGATGGAGATGGCGGCTAGATCTCTCTTTGAAGCTCTTGGATGAAGGAGGAGGCCGAGAGGAAACTCCGGCTCAAGATTGGCGTGAAGAACAAGCCCGGAGCACCTCCAGATGGTGGGCGGCGGTGGAGGGGCGAAGTCGGACGAAACTGGAGCAGAAACGGCGGAAAACAGCGAGCTCCCCGACCTAAATCGCGAGCAGCGGAATTTATAGGCGCTGGAATTAAACAGTGCGCACGGTCATTGGCGCACGACCAGTGGTCGTGCGCACTAGAATCCTGTGATCGTGCGCCTGTCTGGGTGGAACCTGCAAGACACGAAATTTATAAAATAAAATGTTCGCACGACCAGTGGCGCACGACCGGTGGTCGTGCGCACCATCGTCGGTGGTCGTGCGCAATAGATGAAACAGAACTCATAAAATTACTGTTAAGTGCGCACAAATAGTGGCGCACGACCGGTGGTCGTGCGCACTGGAGTTGATGGTCGTGCGCACTACAGCAAACAGAACTCGGAAATTAAATGGTAAGTGCGCACGAGCAGTGTCGCACGATCGGTGGTCGTGCGCACTGGCATTGATGGTCGTGCGCACTGCACCAAACAGAACTCATGAAAAAGGTGTTAAGTGCACACGATCAGTGGCGCACGACCAGTGGTCGTGCGCAATAGAACCGGTGATCGTGCGCAGTGTTCCTGTGCAGAATTGCACCGGGAACACCTGCACGACTCCTATTCCAGCGTATACCACTAATCTAGCCGCTGAAAGTGGGACTTAACAGCGCAAGAAAACTAATAACAAAGATAGATACGAAATTACACCAGAATGGGCCTAGAAGTGCACCTAGCATAAACTGATCAATATGAACTATAACCGGGCTAAAGTGCGGTGAAATGACTAAATAAATGGCCCAGATGAGTCCATAAAAGTGTATATGATCAGGACTCATCACTCCACACATGACGGATCCATGAAGTGCACATCAAATGGAAAAGTAGAAGTACTATCTTCGGAAGAGGAGTGCCAAAAAGATTTAAAAGAAACCATATGTTCAAATCATGCCTCTCCCGAAAGCAATGTAAGGAAATCAAATCCCATCTTTTGTACTTCCATTTATACTTTACAATTGCTACAAATTACAAAGCGCAAACTTAAGAAATTAAAAAATGCAAATTGCAAATTGCGCTTAGAAAATAAAAATTTAAAAGCAAAAGTTAAAGTAGTATCAAAATCTGATTTATCTAGCTTTACTCATGTCACTTCAATTGAAAATACAAAACCCTGTCATGATTGCAATAATATTAAAGAAAAATTTAAGGAACTTGAAAAAGAAATTATTTTTATAAAAGAACAAAATGAAAAATTATATTTAGAAAATTCATCTTTGATAAATGATTGTGCTAAGTGTAAAGAATATAAAATTGAAATTAAAAAGATGGATGAAACATTTGATGAATATAGAAACAATTATCAAGATCATATAGATTCAATTGTTTCAACTCTTAAAAATAGCACAATCGCTTATAATAAAGCTAGACATAATTTAAAGATTAAAAATGATGAATTAAAATCAAAAATCAACTTGCTTATGAAAATTGTAAATACAAATTCACAATATCAAACTATATCTAAAAACAAGTTGAAAATGAATATGAACATCCTAACTAAGTCTAATAATGGGAGCAAAAATCACAAAGTGTTTGTAAATCAAAATCAAAATCATCATTATTTACAAAATCATGTTTCTCCCAACCTAAAATTAAATGCAAACAAATTTCCTTCAAATTATAAATTCAAAAACCTTTTTGATCCAAATGTTCAAGTAAATGATTATGGAAATTTAAAAACTAAAAATAATGTTAAACCAAGATTTGAATGGAGACCCAAAGTTAAAGATGAAACACAAACTCCACTCAAAAGGGCTCATTCACTTCCATCTCCTCAAAAGCAAACACGATGTATTTGGGTACCCAAAGGAACCGTCACACCCGGTCCTCTTTGGATACCTAAATCTCTTATTCATTAGGTATCATCAATTGCATGAAGTAGAATCCTTTCAAAATGAAATATACAAAGTTCTACTTCATGATATGCTTTCATGTCTTTTATTTTTTTGTTCTCTTATTTCTTTTGAACTATCATGTCATGGTCATCCTATACAGTATTAAAAATATGACTTTATCTCCTAAAAGCTTAATATGTTTATAAAATCAAATTGATCAAAATTCAAAATCATATTTTATTTTGATGACCTATCTTTTATTCTCATATTCATTATCTATAAATATCTTTCATATAAATCAAATTCTAAATTTGCTATAAGATATTTTAAAATTAAATCAAGTCATTAGGCTATTAAGCATTTTAGCTTTCACCAACAAGTGGTTTAAAGAAATAACATAATCTACAAGAAAACTCAAGATCTAAATAAAAGCTCAACTTTCAATATGGTTGTCATTGTTCACAACAAAATTTTATATTGTGTTCACTCCTTGATGTCAAACTTGATCTAAACCATCACTATTGTTCACCTATCAAAAATCACATATATATATATATTCAAAATTCTTAATTAAAGGAAAATCACTAAAATGTATTGAAAGAATTTATCTTCATAATGAATATTGAATTCACAAACACCACTATGATCTATTGATGTCCTTTGCTAAAATTCTCTAACATCATAAGTCATATCAAAAGTCTTCTAAAAATAATTATTTCTATCACACTTATGTGAATTATAATTGATATATTAACTAATGACAATTGATATTATAATGTTTGGTGTGTATTGTGATTTATTTCTAGCTTAGACATTTGAATCATTTTGATATCAAATCAAATAGAATTGTCACTCCATTCTAGCTCTCTAAGTTGAAACACAATCAAAACCTTGGTATAACATTAATCTCAAACTTATCATACCAACATTGTCGCCTAAAGAATATTTGTGTCTATGTTAGGCTTTATAAGTTTACCAAGATATACATGCTGGGTATTCTCATCTAGGGCTTATCTATGATATTCTTATGCATGAATATTATCTTTAATCACTAAAATCATGCATATTTAATTTGTTCATTCATGTCCAATCATGCTTACATTTCCTATCATTTTCAAACTACATTGGTAAATATAAGCCTTAAAAATATTAAAATGGAGATATAATGAAATATACCACTTGCAAAGTTTATTTGGAAAAGTCATATACAAAATCGCTAATTTTTCATGCAATTTGGACTATCTAGACATCTCCTAAAATTCTGAAATTTCAGCATGAAACTACTATTATGACACTTAATCAAGATCAACAATTACAAATTTCAAAATCATAAAAAATCGGGTACTGTTTTCGGCGCTAGCGCTAACGCCGGCGCTAGTGCATCTATGTGTTTTTCAGTATTTTTAAAATTTTTGAAAAATCCCTAAAAATATATTAATCTATTTGTACTATTCATTACTGCATTTTTGCTTTTATTACATTTTTGAAAAATCAAATACAAAAATATAAAAGCCAAATTACAAAAAAATATGTTTTGCCTTTTTGGTTTTTGTTATTTGTTTAAATTCTATTTCAGAAGCAAAATCAATTACAAAAATATAAAACAAAAAAAAAATTATATCAAAAATTATTATTTTGAACTTAACTTTTTACTTGTATCTTGCGAAAGGGTGATTTGGGCTATCATCCCATCATATCACCTAGTACCGGGCGAACCTCTCACAAGGTAGTCCTCGGGAAGTCCAAGATCAATTTTTTAAGTTCAAACTTTAAATAAAAATTATTCTTCAAAAATATCAAAAATATTGTATGGACTTCATTGAAAATCAAGCATGATTTAACACATCATTTAGAACTTCTATAATGTTGCAATTTATGTTTTCAAACTCTTTGAACATTGTTTTCATCATGCTTTGATATATCTATTACTATGTGCATCAATTATATTGAAAGTGGTGTAGAACTAAGCTTAGCATGCCTCTAAGTATGAGTAAATGTTTTATGTTTGATAATGCTCTTTATTCACTCACTTATTTTGGCATTGTCTACATTTGTGTTTAATCTAAGAATGCTTGTGTATGTTTTGTATTAGTACAATGAATTAAAATTGCACAAGTATCTTACCTACACTCCTTTATTTGCACTTTTAAAAATTAAGAAAAGTGGTTACCTTTCTCAATAATTATATTGGTTTGCAAAACAAGTGTATTCGGAGAACTTTGTACAAAACAAAATTATAAAATAAAGTGACAAAGATAACTCCACCAAGCACTACTTGAACCTCCTGATAAGTCTTAATAAGCGTTGTGAGGTTGAGCACCTTGGAAAGAATAGTAAAGTATCTTGTGCAAACCATAACTTTCTTTCAAAATAAAAACCACTTATTCTTGTGTACACCGGATCACAATAAAAATCAATCTTGAAAAATAAAACTATGTGATCCCCCAAGCACTACTTTGCACCCTGATAAGTCTTAATAAGCATTGTGTGTGCAAAGCACCTTGGTTGTTGTACATTTTTTTTGTGCATTGAAGTATGTGGAAGTAAAATTATTTGTGTTTTATTGTGCTCTTTACTTTACATATTTCTTGTATTTTTGATTAAAACATTTGTTTACTCTATTCAAAATACACTTATGTGCACATCATTATCTTCCATAACACTTCTTCTCATGAGTATTGGAACCTAATGCAAATTCTATACTACTCTTTACTTATGAAATGCACTAGATAACCTAGCATGCTTTCTACAATGTTTGGTATGTTTTGAAATTATGAATTAAAATAACATTGTAGTAATCTTTTTGATACCATTATTTCATGCTTGGTTACATTATTAATGATTTTAATTGAAAAATGATTTACAAAAACATCTTCTTTTTGAAATTTAACTCATATATCTTTTTATGGATCATCATTGATTATAATAAGATGTTTCTTGTATTTCTATAAGTCTTCCGCTTCATCACCATATGATTGTTTTACCTTGCACTTTCACGCTTATTTAAAGTCTTTCATTTTGTATGCATCATCACTTGAATCTTCAAATTCCTTTCTTGCAACAAGTGGTAGACTTGCTTGGTAAACTCTATATTGGTTGCTTTTAACATGGATTTTTCTTTGCTATAAAACTCTGATTTATTAATGGATTTCAAAATAGCTATGTGAATGGTTTCATAAATTCAAATAAAAATATAAATCCATAGGCTATTTTATTAGATTTAAAACGCTTATATGTTTCCAATAATTATTATTATCCATGACTTCATCTCTCACCATAGCGGGGGCGTAGGGTTGTAGACATTAGATAACCTTTATCTCTAGTCATGTCTTGTCCTTAACCGGGGAGGGTTCCAGTGGGGCCTTGCGAGGCACTGTGGGGAAAAAGTGCTGGGTTGAGTTGTATCTAGTGTTTGCATATGGGACTAACACCCCAACCTACGACATGTATGCAGCTCCTCATGCCCATCCGTCACTTAGTACGGGGCTAGGGTTTAGACATATTGTCTGGGTAGTTTAGTTACTTGGAAATCATTACAATTTGTTTATACTACAAACTCTGATTTATGAAAATGTTGTAATACTCAAACTCTGATCTATTTAAATGAAAGGTATTCTAAAACTCCTTATCATTTCCTTCTCTACAAGCTCGATCATGCTCTTATCTAATTATCAACTTTTAAGTGGTGTCTCCTTACCCGCTTTTGTTAATAACAAAAGGGGGAGAACTAACATGATAAATATTAATCTGCTATCAAACTATAATGCTTAATTAAGATGATAGCTTACATATTAGGAGTGCATTCACTTAGGGGGAGCATGTATTTAAGGGGAGCAATTCTAAATGCTAAAATTGTTCATTATCCTAAGTCATCACTCTCACACACACACACAAGTATGTTTCTTCATGCTTATATATATTAATGCTCTGATTTATCATTAATGGTTTTGTTATTATCAAAAGGGGGAGTTTGTTGGAACATGGTCTTCCGCATCTCCTAGGTTTGAGAATAACAAAACCTATGTGTATTTGATCTTGTGTGTTTAAGTGTGCAGGATAACAAAGTCCACATGACTCAAGGATTACATAAGAAGGTTGCCCCCAAAGTTGAGCCATCAAATCCAAATCTTCCACTAGCGCTGGCGGTAGCACTAGCGCAGGCGCTAGCTGTCGTTCGATGAACTGTTAGCGGATAAGTCTATTCGTCGAATGTTCTCATGAACTCCCGACGAATATCGATGAACGCAGATAGAAGTCAAAAAGGCAGACTTGAGAAGGAAATTGTGCGGCTAAGTCAATTCGTCGAATGTTCTCAAGAACTCCCGATGAATTCCGACGAATGAAAACAGAAGACAGTACTCCCACTAGCGTCGGCGGTAGCACTTACCGCCTGGCGCTAGCGATGATAGCGCAATTCTGGGAGCACATATGGAAGGAGATAATGTAACACCTCAATTTATTTAAAATTGCTTATGGGGTGCGTTTAGAGGGTTTGGGGTGCGGATAGGGGGTGGTGTGCGGATAGCCATTTGTGCAAGGGCTTTAAATAAAAACCCTAACCTAGCCTCCTCCCCATTTCCCGAGCAGCCCTCTCCACGATCTCCCTCCCTCTCAGATCGCGTGAAACGGCGCAGCCCTCCCGATCTCCCTCCTCTCGTTTCCTCTCTCCCGACGGCAAGGAGCCGAGCTCCTCTCGTGTGGAGAAGTCGCCTGGAGGAACTCCCTCACCCGAGTCCCTATTCTCCCCTTCCCGTCGCCGCCTAGGGCAAGGAGGACCCAGCTCCCCCTTCCTCTCCTTTTCTCCCGTCGACAAGGAGGAGTCGAGCCCCTCTCCTCTCTCTCGTTTTGATGTTGGAAGGAGAAGCCCGAGCCGAGTCTTCTCCTCCTCTCTTTGTCCCGCCGCCGCCGGTTAGGAGAAGGCCGACCCCTTTGGGTTGGGTGTTGCTGTGTGCGTAGCCGTGGTGCTTGAGCTTGGCCGGCGAAGTGTGATGAAGAACTCACGTGGTCATTTCGGAGCTCGGATCGGTGTGCGGAAACCAAATACGTGGTGTTCAACCTATGGTTCAGAAGCGCACTTTAAGGGTAACAATCTCTTCTACCCTCATTTGGACGTGTCCTAGTCCTTTTCCGTGCATCGTTGAGGCCCCTACCCAAAAGGGTGAGGTCGTGGCCTCCGACGGGTCGATTCGTGTTATCCCCGTCAAATCTTGCATACATGTAGAGTCCATGCATAAAATGGGCGTAGGCGCGCTGTGTGAAGCCCATCCGAGACGGTTCGTCCGGATTGGTGATGCTTTTTGATATTATGCATGCCGGGGGAAAACTCCGTGTTGATATCCTGCTTCGTAGGACTAGATGGTGCTACTGCATGCGCAACAACGCCTGGGGGTGTGCCCTGGGGAGCACCCGAAGTTAGAAACAGAAATGGAGTTTATGTTCACTACCGCCGACGTTAGCGTTATCGCCGGGCGGTATCTCCCAGACTTGGTTCTGGTGAATTTGTGCGTTCTGAGGCAGTGGGAGTGCTACTGCATGTGCAGCAATGCCTGGGGGTGTGCCCCGGGAAGCACCCACAGCTAGAAGCCAAAATAGGTTTTCTGTGCGCTATCGCCAGGCGTTAGCATTAACGCCGGCGATAGCTCCCAGACTGAGTTCTGGTGATGTTGTTGTGCCCACCTGTTGAGAGGACCTGAGGCCTGTGTGCCGGACCTGTGAGGGTGTCCTGGTGGATGACTTAGCGGCCCGTAGAGCCGGCTAATTGAGAATACCTGGGCTGAGGGGACTCCATACCCACTCTTCGTGTCGTACAACGAGAGCTGTGAACAACGGGCATTTGGCGAACCTGAAACCGCACCATCGCAGCACCTGATTAGTAAGTCTCGTACAGCATGTCGGGAAGCAATGGGAAAAAGTCTTCAGACTACGGGATGTTCACAATTAAAGTACGGGAGAGTCCTGGTATTCGGGCCACTGACTTTAGCCTCGAAGGGCAAAGCCATCGAGAATGGATGGTGGTGGAAGGCAGAGTGCACCAAAGAGTGCCTGAGAGCACGAGACGTGGAGGTCATTCCCACGATTGTGATTGTTGCATATGTATGAACTGTTGTGGGCTTTGCTAGTTGCACTCTTATATATATATATATGCTGCTGAGGTTGTTTTGCAGGGATGGTTAGAACTGTCACCCCCTCGAAGGGGTGGGGTCGTTATAATTTGGTCAGCTTTAGATGACCGTTGCCCTATTTTGCCACCGTTTTTGGTGGGCTTGTTGTACAGGTGCTGGACCGAGCGGGAACATAGGGGGCTCATAGCGGGCTGAAGCCCTTGTGCTGCTGCGGCCCTTGAAGGCCTTTTGATGTTCTTTTGATTTTCATGTATGGCCGGCCTGCGCGCCGATGTTGGTAAATTGTAAGGCAGTGTCACTAAATTTTGTTGTATAAAACATTTCATTCCAAGTAATAGAAGTGGACATACCCGGGTTCGGGTTTTGTGGTTTATATTTCTTGTCTCTCTCTTTTGCTTCCGCATAGAATGCTCTGAGTTAGGTTCGTTGTTTAGAGTTGAATGATATCCCTTATTGTGACGTTCCCGTTCGTTTTGTTGTATATGGCGTGGGGCCCCGGCCGGACCTTCTGTCATATGCTTCTTAACGGATGGGGGTGTTATAAAATTGGTATCAGCTTCTAGGGTTCCGTATCCTTCTAAGGAATTCGTGGATGAATTCTTTTAAGGGGTGGTGAGCACGTGTGTGCGCTATCATCGAGACATAAAATAAACCCTGTGTGTTGCACTCGTGTAGGGCACTCGAAGTGCAGCGGGACCGTCGCGTCCCCGTGACGTGGTTGAGAGTAGTGGGTCTGCTGAGGCTCCTACACCTCCGTCTGCTGAGATGGTTCGGCTAGTTACAGAAGCTGTTCTAGCTGCGTTGAATGGCCAGCCTGGAAGGCAAGGTCAACCGCCGGTGCAGGAAGTGACCCCAGAGCCACTAAGAGTGGAGCAAGTCCCCGTGAGGCGTGCTGATGAGCAATAGCTGAAGCACTTCCTGGGATTTCGACCTCCCCCGTTTAACGGGGTTGAATCCCCAGCTGAGGCCGAGGACTGGCTGTCGCATATGGAGCGAATTCTGACAGCGACACAGTCGGATGAAGCGCAGAAAGTGACCTTCGCTACTTTCTTGTTGGAAAAGGAAGCCAGACGGTGGTGGGATGAGGTAGAGAGGCGCCAGTTTGCGGGAAGGCGACTGGTTGATGTGCCGATGGAAGAGTTCTCGAGAATATTCCTGGCAAGGTATGTGCCTCCGTCGCAGCAGATCGCGATGGAGAACCAGTTTCTGGCTCTGACGCAGGGTAATAGACTGGTTGATGACTACCTGTACGAGTTCACCTGCCTCGGGCGTTACGCTGGAATTTCTTTCGACGACGAGGGGAGAAGGGTGAACAGGTTCTATGGAGGCTTGCGTAGTGAGTTGCGGTACCTTCTGACAGGATGTTGACGCAGGGTTTCACGACCCTCGTTAGTTCAACCCGAGCGCTTGAGCAGGACATGCTCAGGGAGAAGGGCAAGGTGGCTGTGGTCGAGGCAGTGCCGGAGGGCAAGGTGCCGAGTGTGGCGAAGTTGCGGAGGTTGAATCGCTGGAAGAAGGCTCGATTATTTGGGTCGGCTCCCTCTGCTTCGGGCGCGTCATCTGGATGTGGCCCTCTTATTTGTTTTACTTGTGGCAAGTCTGGCCATTTCTCTCGGGATTGCCGCAGTGGGCTTCCAAGGTCATAGAAGAAGACTGGGCCATCTTATTCTGAGAAGGGGAAGGCGGCTGAGTCCACTGCCTCCCGTATGGCTCCCCCGCAGCCCAGAGTCTTCAGTCTTGGTCAGCATGAGGCTATCAAAGCCAAGGACGTCGTGACAGGTATAATTTAAGATACAGTCTTTACTGTTTTATATACCTATTTTAGTGTTCATGCTAACCTTGTTTGGCGGCGTAGGCTTTATAAATGTTTAGGCGTTCCTGCGAGAGCGCTTTTCGATACTGTAGCTTCACACTCCTTCTTATCGTCGGACTTCGTCCAACGTATTGGTGCGCCGTCGATTGCTTCTGCAGATGGACTGGAGGTCCTACTGCCGAATGGATATTCGATGCATGTGGAGAGGAGTTGCTGCGTGAAGGTTCTAGTTGGAAGCCAGCAGTATGACCTGAAAGCATCGTTACTCCCCCTGGTTGAGTTCGATGTAATCTTCGGCATGGACTGACTGTCGGAACAACGTGCGTGCATCGATTGCACCACCAAGGAGGTGAGGTTTGGGCAGTGTGCCGATCGTGAGACGGTCTTTGCGGGCATGCGTGGATCGAGCAAGATGCTAATGTCTGCTCTCTAGGTGTCCAAGGCAGTGCGACAGGGAGCAGAGTTATTCTTTGCCCTAGTGGAGGCTTCAACGCCGAGGCCCAGCCTAGTGGATGTTCCGGTAGTTTCAGAGTTCCCCGATGTGTTCCCGAGCGAGCTCCCCGGTGCTCCACCGCAGCGAGAGATAGATTTCATGATTGAGTTGGTGCCAGGCGCTAAGCCTGTGGCCCGCTCGCCGTATCGTATGGCTCCGAAGGAGTTGGCGGAGTTGAAGCTGCAGTTGCAGGAGCTGCTTGAGCAGGGCTACATGCGTCTAAGTTCCTCACCTTGGAGTGCACCGGTCCTCTTTGTCAAAAAGAAGGACGGTAGCCTACGGCTTTGCATCGATTATCGGGAGCTGAACAAGCTGACCGAGAAGAACAAGTATCCTCTTCCGAGGATAGACGACTTGTTCGACCAGCTCGTTGGTTCGACAGTATACTCGAAGCTGGACTTGAAGTCCGGTTATTATCAGGTGCGGATCAGGGAGTGCAACATCCCGAAGACTGCCTTCAGTACAAGGTACGGGCAGTATGAGTTCACCGTGATGTCGTTTGGGCTGTCTAATGCGCCTTCGGTGTTTATGGACTTGATTCACCGGACTTTCCGAGAGTACCTCGACCGGTTTGTGGTCGTCTTCCTTGACGACATACTGGTCTACTCTCAGTCTGAGGAGGAGCACGGTGATCACCTGCGAGTAGTCTTGGAGGTTCTGAGGAGGAACCAGCTGTATGCCAAGTTCTCGAAGTGCGAGTTCTGGCTACCTTCCGTGGCGTTCTTAGTCCATGTGGTTAGTGGAGCGGGTGTGGCGGTAGATCCGGTGAAGGTTGCGGCCATCAGGGAGTGGCCTGTCCTTTCTTCTGTAGCGGAGGTCCGTAGCTTTCTCGGGCTGGCCGACTATTACAGGCGCTTCGTGGAGAACTTCTCACGGATCGCGCTGCCTCTTACGACGCTGACACGGAAGATGCAGGAGTTTATTTGGACGCCCGCGTGTGCGCAGGCTTTCGAGGAGTTGAAGCGGCGGCTTACCACGGCTCCGATCTTATGTTTGCCTTGCGGCACGGAAGGCTACGAGATCTACACCGACGCTTCTGGGAGCGGCCTTGGCTGTGTTCTGCAGCAGCATGGCAAGGTTATAGCGTACGGCTCTCGCCAGCTGAAGGTGCACGAGCGGAACTATCCGTTCCACGACTTAGAGTTGGCGGCCGTGATATTTGCCCTGAAGCTTTGGCGGCATTATGTGTATGGCTTGAAGATCGACATCTTCACGGACCATAAGAGCCTGAATTACCTTCTGATGCAGAAGGGGCTGAATATGCGGCAACAGAGGTGGATGGAGTTCCTTGGGGACTACACCTTCGAGATCCACTACACTCCCGGGAAGGGGAATGTTGTCGCAGATGCACTCAGTCGCAGGGCTCCAGCGCAGGCCAACTGGATTCAGATGCATGATGAGCACCTGATACGTGACCTGGAGGCCTTGGGTATTTCTTGCGTGGAGAAGAGGAGCAGTGCCGGTGCCTGTTTGAGTTGGACTGAGGTGCAGTACGACCTCGCAGATAGAGTCCGCCAGGCTTTGGAACTCGATCCGAGTTTAAAGCGCTACGCAGAGGAGGCTGGTGGTGGGCCGGATGCCCAGTTTCAGGTGCGTGACGGGTTGCTGTGGAGAGGCGACCGGTTGTGCGTCCCCAAGGTGGGTGAGCTGCGCGATGAGTTGATGTACGAGGCGCATCGTACCAGGTATTCAGTTCATCCGGGGAGCACGAAGATGTACAAGGACATGAAGGTCCTTTCCTGGTGGCCGGGTATGAAGAGGGACATCGCTCACTACGTGGCCAAGTGCCACACTTGTGCGCTAGTGAAGGCAGAATGTCAGAAGCCCAGTGGCTTTTTGAAGTCATTACCGGTTCCAGAGTGGAAATTCGATGACGTTTCCATGGATTTCGTGCATGGGCTACCGAGATCGCAACGCGGGAATGATGCCACCTGGGTAGTCGTAGACCGGCTGACGAAGGTGGCGCACTTTATCCCCAACCGGAGGGATGACTCGGTGGAGAAGTTGGCGAAGCTGTATGTTGATACAATAGTACGATTGCACGGTGTGCCCCGTAGCATCGTCAGTGATCGAGATGGACGCTTTACTTCGAGCGACTGGAGGCTAGTCAACCGTCTATTGGGTACGAAGCTGCAGTTTAGCACGACCTTTCATCCTCAGACGGATGGCCAAACTGAGCGTACCAATAGGACGATGGAGGACATGCTCCGGATGTGCGTCCTGGATTTCGGCAAGGGGTGGGAAGATCACCTCTTTCTTGTTGAGTTCGCGTACAACAACAGCTACCAGGCGAGTATTCAGATGGCGCCTTTCGAGGCCCTCTATGGCAGGAAGTGCCGCACTCCCTTAGCTTGGGCGGAAACGGGCGAGACGAAGCTCTTCAAGAGGAAAGACGTCGAAGTGGAGACTTCGACGGTGCGTATGATCCGGGAGAGGCTTTTGGTTGCGCAGGATAGGCATGCGAAGTGCTATAATGCGAAGCACCGCGACGTCCAGTTCGCCGTTGGCGATTGGGTATACTTGAAGATAAAGCCTTTCAAAGGAGTGTCGAGGATCCGACGCTTGAAGAAGCTGAGTCCGAGGTATGTAGGGCCATTCGAGATCACCGAGCGCATCGGCCAAGCAGCTTACCGACTTGCTTTGTCGACGGAGCTGAGTGGGCTGCATGATGTCTTCCATATCTCTGTGTTGAGGAAGGCGGTGCGAGAGCCCGAATCTGTGTTGGAGGCCGTTAGTGTGCCCGTGGAGAGTAGCCTAACTACCAAGGTGACTCCGATTTGCATTATTGATGCTGATTTTCGGCAGTTGCAGAGAAAGGCCATCAAAATGGTGAGAGTCTGTTGGGACAATTGTGGCCGCGAGGAGCTCTCTTGGGAGCCAGAAGAGATCATGCGCGAGGAGTACCCTGATTTTTTTGCTCAGGTATGACGAATTTCATTTCGTTGTTTGTGCTTTAAAATTTCGGGACGAAATTTCTTTAAGGGGGAGAGATTTGTAACACCTCAATTTATTTAAAATTGCTTATGGGGTGCGTTTAGAGGGTTTGGGGTGTGGATAGGGGGTGGTGTGCGGATAGCCATTTGTGCAAGGGCTTTAAATAAAAACCCTAACCTAGCCTCCTCCCCATTTCCCGAGCAGCCCTCTCCCCGATCTCCCTCCCTCTCAGATCGCGTGAAACGGCGCAGCCCTCCCGATCTCCCTCCTCTCGTTTCCTCTCTCCCGACGGCAAGGAGCCGAGCTCCTCTCGTGTGGAGAAGTCGCCTGGAGGAACTCCCTCACCCGAGTCCCTCTTCTCCCCTTCCCGTCGCCGCCTAGGGCAAGGAGGTCCCAGCTCCCCCTTCCTCTCCTTTTCTCCCGTCGACAAGGAGGAGTCGAGCCCCTCTCCTCTCTCTCGTTTTGCTGTTGGAAGGAGAAGCCCGAGCCGAGTCTTCTCCTCCTCTCTTTGTCCCGGCCGCCGCCGGTTAGGAGAAGGCCGACCCCTTTGGGTTGGGTGTTGCTGTGTGCGTAGCCGTGGTGCTTGAGCTTGGCCGGCGAAGTGCGAGGAAGAACTCACGTGGTCATTTCGGAGCTCGGACCGGTGTGCGGAAACCAAATCCGTGGTGTTCAACCAATGGTTCAGAAGCGCACTTTAAGGGTAACGATCTCTTCTACCCTCATTTGGACGTGTCCTAGTCCTTTTCCGTGCATCATTGAGGCCCCTACCCAAAAGGGTGAGGTCGTGGCCTCCGACGGGTCGATTCGTGTTATCCCCGTCAAATCTTGCATACATGTAGAGTCCATGCGTAAAATGGGCGTAGGCGCGCTGTGTGAAGCCCATCCGAGACGGTTCGTCCGGATTGGTGATGCTTTTTGATATTATGCGTACCGGGGGAAAACTCCGTGTTGATATCCTGCTTCGTAGGACTAGAGGGTGCCACTGCATGCGCAGCAACGCCTGGTGGTGTGCCCCGGGGAGCACCCGAAGTTAGAAACAGAAATGGAGATTCTGTTCACTACCGCCGACGTTAGCGTTATCGCCGGGCGGTAGCTCCCAGACTTGATTCTCGTGAATTTGTGCGTTTTGAGGCAGTGGGAGTGCTACTACATGTGCAGCAATGCCTGGGGGTGTGCCCCGGGAAGCACCCACAGCTAGAAGCCAAAATAGGGTTTCTGTGCGCTATCGCCAGGCGTTAGCATTAATGCCGGCGATAGCTCCCAGACTGACTTCTGGTGATGTTGTTGTGCCCACCTGTTGAGAGGACCTAAGGCCTGTGTGCCCGACCTGTGAGGGTGTCCTGGTGGATGACTTAGCGGCCCGTAGAGCCGGCTAATTGAGAATACCTGGGCTGAGGGGACGCCATACCCGCTCTTCGTGTTGTACAACGAGAGCTGTGAACAACGGGCATTTGACGAACCTGAAACCGCACCATCGCAACACCTGATTAGTAAGTCTCGTACAACATGTCGGGAAGCAATGAGAAAGAGTCTTCAGACTACGGGATGTTCACAATTAAAGTACGGGAATTCGGGCCACCGACTTTAGCCTCGAAGGGCAAAGCCATCGAAAATGGATGGTGGTGGAAGGCGGAGTACACCAAAGAGTGCCGGAGAGCACGAGACGTGGATGCCATTCCCACGTTTGTGATTGTTGCATATGTATGAACTGTTGTGGGCTTTGCTAGTCGCACTCTTATATATATATATGTTGTTGAGGTTGTTTTGCAGGGATGGTTAGAACTGCCACCCCCTCGAAGGGGTGGGGTCAATATAATTTGGTCAGCTTTAGCTGACCGTTGCCCTGTTTTGCCACCGTTTTTGGTGGGCTTGTTGTACAGGTGCTGGACCGAGCGGGAACATAGGGTGCTCATAGCGGGCTGAAGCCCTTGTGCTGCTGCGGCCCTTGAAGGCCTTTTGATGTTCTTTTGCTTTTTCATTTATGGCCGGCCTGCGCGCCGATGTTGGTAAATTGTAAGGCAGTGTGCCTAAATTTTGTTGTATAAAACATTTCATTCCAAGTAATAGAAGTGGACATACCCGGGTTCGGGTTTTGTGGTTTATATTTCTTGTCTCTCTCTTTTGCTTCCGCATAGAAAGCTCTGAGTTAGGTTCGTTGTTTAGAGTTGAATGATATCCCTTATTGTGATGTTCCCGTTCGTTTTGTTGTATATGGCGCGGGGCCCCGGCGGGACCTTCTGTCATATGCTTCTTAACGGATGGGGGTGTTACAGATAACGCCTGGCGGTAGACGATAGCGCAGGCGGTAGCGACGCTTACAGTTGGCAAGGAGGAATTGTTTCCTCGGATTGAAGATTCTGCCGCGCAAAACATGTCCTAATTTGGGATAGCGCCAGCGGTAGCGATAGCGCAGGCGCTAGCGCTTAGTCAATAAAAAGGACATCTTGGCTCCGACTTCCAAAAGCCTCTTGAGATCCAGAATTCCAGAGCTTCGTGCCACAACATAGAGAGGAAGGTTCAGAGAGATACTCCCACAAATCCATAAAGGCTTAAGGAGATCCGTGGAGAAGATTTCAACACGCGTCATCATCGTGACGAAAGACCGCATCGACTACGATCATACTCTGCGTCTTCGTCTACTTCTCCAAGAGATCCACATTGAGAGAGTTTTTATATTATTGTCTTTTCATTTCATATTTTTTCTGTAATTGTTTAGTAAATTCGCCTCGTGTTGGCGACTAGGTCTGGGTAGGACTTAAGGCTGAAATTCACCTCGTGTTGGCGACTAGGTCTCGGGTGTAGGTCTAGGGGGTGCTCGAGGCCATATCCGGGGAAGGGTTGGCTAGAGCGGCTTGAGGCCGTATCCGGGGAAGGATCGTCTAAAGCCAACCGGTTCGTGGGGATACGAGTCGGTATAAAAAACAAAAAGAGTCTTTCTATTAGCTTTGATTTCTAGCTTCCACAAGAGATCAAGTTTTGTAATCATGCTTCTCAAGTTAATAAAATCATGTCTTTACTTTTACTTCACTTGATATGTCTTGATCTTCTTTAGTTTAATAATCAAAGCTTTTCTAAAATATTCAAAATATATTATAAGTTTTTAAAATCCTTATTCACCCCCCCCCCCCCCTCTAAGGGTGCCTACCGATCCAACATTATACTCTAGGAATCACGTCGCGGAAGACAAGGGGGCGAGGCTGGGGTAATCGAACGGGCCATCTCCAAGGCTGGTAACTCATCCTGAGGTGCGGGGGCTCCGTGCTGTCCCATCTCCTGTGATTGGTTATAAGAAATAACCGTTAGTCACAGAGCTAAGTAGAAAATACATCCCCCCCGGATCCATATCCAGGGGGCGGCTAAAGGACAAAAATAAATAACCGAAGCAAGGAAGAGAGTTAGCAACAGGTATGCATATATATATATAAGGGCTCCTGCCCTATTATCCATAATCGCGCCGAATAGTAAATACACAACACTATCTCGCGCATATACGCACCCAGGTATTCAAACCTGTACACACACAAAAACCCTGTGTCGACACAGTTTAGACCACTTTATTTCAAGCAGGGGAGCTAACCCCGCAGGCCTCACCGATGTGGCCGTCGGTGACAGTGGCCAGTCTTGCCACTTCTGAATGTAGTCGTACCGTATCATTCAGGCCCTCCTGTACAACTTGGTGTACTAATTGGATGTGAGCGACATCCGGCGAACCGATTTTTAGGCCGACCAGCGGAGGAAAAATTGCGGGTTCGGAGTGGAGATAACCCGCTGCGCACATCTCCCTGTCACCATGAGTAGTCAACCCTCCCACACCGGTACGACGGTCTGTGGGCGTGACCGACCCGCCACTTTCAAACAATCTTTAAAACTTAAAGCGAGCGCTTTAAAACTTGACGCGGCACTCTTACTCGACCGGTCACGCAACTTTTGACCGGGAGGCTCAGCGGTATGAGGGCTCCTTATTTGGGGCTAACCTGGGAGGAGGGGCTCAACTCCGAGTTTTCCCCCAACTAAGGCCTCGCAGAAGGGAGGATAAGCACTGCTTGCCAGCGTAGGGCTGCAGTTAGCACCAAAATATGAATAAGTGCAGCAGCAAAAATAGGCCGAAAGCAGATGCCATAATATCAGCAGAAAATTAGGCCGAAAGCAGAGGTCATGCTATTAAGCAGAAAATTAGGCCGAAAGCAGAGGCCATGGTATTAAGCAGAAAATTAGGCCGAAAGCAGAGGTCATGGTATTAACCAGAAAATTAGGCAGAAAGCAAAGGCCATGATATTAAGTAGAAAATTAGGCCGAAAGCAGAGGCCATGATATTAAGCAGAAAATTAGGCCGAAAGCAAAAGCCATGGTATTAAGCAGAAAATTAGGCCGAAAGCAAAGGCCATATTATCAAGACCAGTGCGAGACTGGAGAATTGAAAGTACCGAAAGTAAAGGCAGGGGACCAGTACGAGACTGGATTTAAAGAAAAGTACATAAAGTAAATGCAGGGGACCAGTACGAGACTGAATTTAAATAGAAGTACAGAAAGCAGTAAATAAGTAAATGGTTAGTAGTCCAATCACTCCATAAGAGGAGGCTTCAACGTCGACTCCGTTCATAGGAGGAGGTTCTGCTTTCTCCCCGTTCGTAGGGGTTCTACTCCGTCTCGGGAGTTTATTTACATTTCAGGATATTTTTAGTAATCCCCCCTTTGTCGTGGATTCGTTCTTTTATAATTATTCCGGCATTATTGGAGTGCGGCGTCGCACCGCGATTTCGTCCCGAGTTTTGCGTCGATATTCTTAACTTAGTCGATTCCTTAGATCGATACGCGTAATCTTTATTATGCGTTTAAAAATTATACGTCGAGAGGACGCCGATTTATTTCGACGAGTTTCGCTCCTTTTCGGGCGTTTATTTTGCTTGCAAAATACTTTTGGAGGACCAAAATAAGAGGTCACACCTCCCAATTTTAATAGTAGTTGTAAAACACCCTTACTTAGGGCCTATAATTTTTGGTGATTTTTCCCAACTCATTTGGGCTTTTATTTCCTTAAAATGAACCTTATAAATAGGTTTAAAAATAGTAAAATTATTCCTAAATTGCCCAAAAAAATTCTGGAGGTGCCCCTTAGGGTGGGGCACATTTTCCATTCAGGAATTTTTTTCTGAAACTGCCCCATTTTTCCTCAAAAAAATGGGGAAGGAAAGGAGCAGTTGGGGTGCGGTTAGAGGAAGGGAGAAGGCGCAGGGGTTTTGCACCCTGCGCCCTCCCGCGGCCCCCACAGCGGATCCACGACGGATCTGTTGTGGGAGGCACACAAGTTGAGGCGGGAGGCGGGAAACGAGGAATCAGGTGCCGCCCGATCTCCTAGGGGAGATCGTGCGGCTCCCGATAACCAATCGGGAGGCGTCCGCTGCCGCCGCTGGGCAGCGGCCGGCTGGGGCTGGCGCCGCCCCCGGTCGGAGCGCCGGGGGCCGGCGACCACTCCGGGGGTGGTCCGGCGGCCTGGCGCCGCCGGCCACCGCCGGGAGTGCTGAACGAAGGGGACGGGAGGCGGTGGCGTGGCCTGCATGCACCATGCATGCTTGCCGCGCCGCCATCTCCGCAGGGGGGAGTGCCGGTGCCGCCCCCGGTCGGTGCGCCGGGGGTCGGCGACCACTCCGGTGGTGGTCCGGCGACCTGGCGTCGCCGGACCCCACCGGAAACCTGAGCAGAAGGGGGGGGGGGCGGGGAGGCGTGGTGCAGCCTGCATGGGCCATGCAGGCTCGCTGCGCCGCCGCCTCCTCGTGTAGGGCCCTCCCTGCCGCACCTGGTCGGGGCGCCGGGGAGGGGGCAGACCTCCGGCGGGGGTCCGGCGGCCTGGAGCCGCCGGCCGCCGCCGAGGTGGTGGTATTTCCTTACAGGAAAACAGAGGAGGGGGAGGAGGCTTCGGGCGCCGCCGGGGCTGCGTCCTCCGGCGGCCCGTCCGCCTCCCCTTCGTCGGCGCCAAGGTCCTCGAATGGGGACCTGCTCCCCCAGCACCACCACCTGCGCTGGGGGGGGGGGGGGTTGGCTTCCACGGCCAGCCTCCTCCCCGAGGCTTGCAAGCCTTGGGGTGGTGCTGGCGGCGCTCCGGCGACGGGGAGGGGGGAGGCTTGCCTCCGGGAGGTAAGAAGGAGGAGGGGGAAGGTTCTACCTATGATGGAGGGGGAGCTCGGGAGGTAGAGGGGCGGCCGGCCATGGTGAGGAGGGAGGGTGGCGGCGGTTTGGTTGGGCAGGGCTCCGGCGAGGCGGCTGGCTGGAATAGCTGGCAGGGGGAGAGTCTGAGAGGGGGGGGGGGGGGGGGGGTGTTCTGAAAGGAGAGGCTTGGCCCTCCTTTTATAGGAAGGGGGAGACTCCCCCCTCCTCCCCTCCTTTCTCCACGTGGAGTTAAGGGAGGGTGAGTGGGGGGGGGGAGATATTTTTCTCCCCCTCCCTCCCCTTCTCTCTCCTGCCCCCCCTTGCCCTAATAGGGGGTTGCCTATTCATGGGCAGCCCCCCTTCCCTTGGGGGAGGAGCTTCTCTTTCCTCCCCGCTTTTTTTCTCTTCTTTTTCCAATGTGTTTTAAGCTGGGGGGGGGGGGGGGGGGGGGGGCGGGGGTTGACCGAGGTCAACCTAGGACGGGGTCCTCCATGGTCCCGGGGTCCATTAAGATTTGTCGGGGCTGATGTCGGGTTCGTGCGCTTTATATTTCATGTGTTGCACTAAGGTGGTCTGCATAGTCCTAAAATGACATACTCTTCATATGACCTCGAATCGAGGCGCAACGAATTCCGTTGCGCTTGTATTGTTCATACAAAGCTAACGGAACTGACAGGAGCCAATTCGGGGTTCGTACGGTCACTATTCATAATAATGAGGTAGTGGCGCGTTACGACACCCGAAATGGTCATTTTCTCCAAACGACCTCGGATCGAAGTGCAACGAATTCCGTTGCGCTCGTATTGTTCATACGAGTATAACGGAACTGACATAAGTCAATTCGGGGTTCGTACGGTCACTATTCATAATAATGAGGTAGTGGCGCGCTACGACACCCGAAATGGTCGTTTTATCCAAACGACCTTGGATCGAAATGCAACGAATTCCATTGCGCTCATATTGTTCATACGAGTCTAACGAAACTGACAGAAGTCAATTCGGGGTTCGTACGGTCACTATTCATAATAATGAGGTAGTGGCGCGCTACGACACCCGAAATGGTCGTTTTCTCCAAACGACCTCGGATCGAAGTGCAACGAATTCCGTTGCGCTCGTATTGTTCATACGAGTCTAACGAAACAGACAAAAGTCAATTCGGGGTTCGTACGATCACTATTCATAATAATGAGGTAGTGGCGCGCTACGACACCCGAAATGGTCGTTTTCTCCAAACGACCTCGGATCGAAGTGCAACGAATTCCGTTGCACTCGTATTGTTCATACGAGTCTAACGGAACTAACAGAAGTCAATTCGGGGTTCATTTGGTCACTGTACCCCAATGACTTAGTTGCGGCGCGCAACACCACTTAAAATGGTAGTTTTCTATCGCTCGTGCCTACTTTTATTGGGCTCACTAGGGTCTAGTGGCCCGATAAAAGTTGGGATGTTACAACCCGCTCCCTCCTCCTTGATGAAATTTGGCGATGGCCGGCGGCGCCAGGCCGGCGGACCACCGCCAGATGGTTTACCGGCCCCCGACGAGTCGACCGGGGGCCGCGCCAGCGCATGGAAGCCGCTGCCCGGCGACGGCAGCGACTGCCGCTTCTTATACCACCAGCAAGGGTGGTGGCCGTCCGATCTCCACAATGAGATCAGACTGCCCAGATTACCTTAAACTCCCCCCTGCATGAGTTTATGCGCCCCCACAGCGCATCGGCTCCAGATCCTCTGTGGGGACCAAAGGACAACGCGCCGTCCAACTCCTCCCTCTCCCCCAGAAATTCCTATCCACACCCCAAACCCGATTTTTCTTCCTAATTTTTTTGAGGCAAACCTAGGCTCATAGGGAAAAAACTTTGAACATGAAAAATGTTCATTTCTAAGAGGACTAGCTCCAGTATTTTTTTTTTGAAATTTTAGGAGGTGTTTTGCTATTTTTAAGGGCTTTTGCAAGATTTTATTGAAGAAATTAATTACTCTAACAGCCTTGGAAAATTCTTGAAAAATTATAGGCTCATTTTTAGGACCTCTTGGAGACACTATTAAAGTTTGAGATTTTTATCAACTGATTTGATAATTTTATGAGCCTAATGATTTTTTTGACAAAATAAACCCCCAAAAGGGATGGAAAATATTGGAATAATTTGTGGGCCCTTAATATACTATTTTGAGAATACTATCAAATTACGGGGACATTTGGAGATAAAAAGTGGACTCACTAATTTTTCAAGAAAACAGTGGAGATTTATAATATTGAATTATCAAAAGAATTTGGGAGAAGGAATCGCGACCCGCAATCGCGTCATAATTGTAGGATTATTTTACGAATAAATAACAACACGATGAATAAGAGTGAAAACTCAAGCTCGAAGCGATGATGGGTCTTTTTATGAAACATCGAGCTACGTTTAAAAGTAATTCCCAGACATTGGAATTTGTCTCTTTTTGAGCAGCTAAGAAATACTTGATAAAACGATGTCTAAAAGGCACAATTAAACTCCTTGGTCGACTATAATTAAGAAAGACATAATTGGGAAGAAACTCCTATGAACGGAGGTAGAATAGAACATTCCTCCTAAGTACGGAGATGAGACTGAAGCCTCCTGATTGTGGTGTGACAGACTACTAACCTGTTCATTTATTTTAACTTCTTTGACTCCAGCCTCGTACTGGTCCCGCAATTACTATTTTTATTTATTTTTTTTGATACTCCAGTCTTGTACTGGTCAAGTAATTACTGCTCCTTGCTTAATTCTTTCGCTACTCCAGTCTCGTACTGGTCAAGTAATTACTGCTCTTTGTTTAATTCTTTCGCTACTCCAGCCTCGTACTGACCAATTAATTACTGCTCTTTGTTTAATTCTTTTCGATACTCCAGTCTCGTACTGGTCAAGCAATTACTGCTCTTTGTTTAATTCTTTTCAATACTCCAGTCTCACACTGACAAGTAATTATTGCGCGTTGTTTAATTCTTTTTAAATACTCCAGTCTCGTACTGGTCAAGTAATTACTGCTTTCAGTTGATTCTTTTCAGTACTATTCCAGTCACGTACTGGTATGGTTATTTCGGCTCTTTGCACCCGGCCTTCCTTTCAAGTACTTTAATATTTTGCACCACAACCCTGCAGCTCACTTTGCACCATAATCACCATACTCAACTACTGTAAATTATTATACCTACAGTGCTAACCCAGGTCCTGCTCGAACGAGCGGCCTTTCCTGTTTTGTGAAGTCTTAGTTGGGGATAACCGCGAGTTGAGTATCTCCTCCAGGGTTAACCCCAAATAATGTGCCCTCGCACCCGTTGCGCCTCCCGACCAAAAGACGGATAACCGGTCGAGTCATAAATGTCGCGACAGACCTGAGGTGTATGTACTTTTCCTAAAAATTAGTTGTTTGTACAATGCTTGCGGTAAAGGTGGCAGGTCGATCACGCCCGCACACCGTTCGTACCGGTTTGGGAAGGATGATGACTCATGGCGACAGGGAGATGTGCACCGCGGGTAAACACCACTTCGTACCCGTTGATTTGCCTCCACTAGTCAGCCTAAAAATTGGAATCGCCGGATGTCGCTCACATCCAAGTAGTACACCAAGTTGTATGGGAGGTCCTGGGTGATGCGGTGCGACCACACTCAGAAGTGGCAGAACTGGTTACTTTCACTGACGGACACATCGGTGAAGCCCGCAGGGTTTGCTACCCTGTTGGAAGAAAAGCTGTCTAAACTGTGTCGACACAGGGTTTTGTGAGCGGGTTTTGAACACCCGCGATGTGTGTGCAAATTAGGATTATTTGTGTCATTATGGTTATTAGCTGAGCTCCTCCTTTAAATAACTGTTAGTGTTACTAGGATGCCTGGTTATATACATGTTGCTAACTCTTCTTTCTTCGGCTATTAATTTTAGGGTGCTTAAACTCGTCCCCAGGATAAAGATCCAGGGAAGAGACGTGCTTTCCACTTAGCTCAGTGACTAACGGTTGTTATCATAACCATTCACAGGAGATGGGACAACGCGAAGCCCCCACACCACATGATGGCATACCGGCTCTCGAGATGGCCCATTCGAATACACCAGCCTTACCCCCCATCTTCCGTGATGTGAGTCCTAGGGTATATCACTAAATAAGGAGTGTAAGAGTTGTGGTGGTCATCCTTAGCCCACAGCGTGTAAGACCCCAATTTTTTTTCGCTACAAACCGGGTCTTATGCCCAGAACCGTCGCTTTGCGGTGACACCAACACATGAGAAGATTGTCACAACAAAGCGCCGATCCTGCCGGCAATATCGATCACAAAAAAGAGAAGTATAAATGAAGACAAGTCCACACAGGTGTGTATATATATAAAATAGTAAATAAAGCAAGGTAAAGAACAAGGTAAGCAAGTAACACTACTAGAAAATTGACTTTTAGCCAGGGCAAATTACCGTGGTTAAAAGTCCAAAATCGTGGCAAAAGACTTTTAGCCACGGAGTGTCGTGGCAAATGGGCGTGGGCAATACGAGTGTGGCAAAAAAGTATTTGCCATGCTTTTTTTGTGGCAAATACCATTTTTCTATGACTTTTAGCCACGATTTTACACTTTTAGCCACGATTTTAGACTTTTAGTCACGATAAGTTGACTGTTTGCCACGACAAATGGCTGTGGGCAATACTAGCGTGACTAAAAGTCAATTTTCTAGTAGTGTAAAGACAAGTAAGAATAGAAAAGTAACCATTGATTTATAGGAATGCTCATACAAACCTATAGACCAGGGGATCGTTTAGCAAAGTCTATCATATAAAATGTCCTATAACCAATTTATATGATAGGGGTAGGGGTTGAAATGCAATGCTTATGCTATGACATGCAGAGTTATGCTAGGAATGTTATGATCACACAAGTGCAACTCACACACTTCGACTCTAAGCGCACAAACCTTTAGTTCCCCCTTTTTGGAGCTAGCAAAACTCCCAGGGTACCCCTGTAGTAGCAAACGGAAGCGGTGGGTTGGGCTTCGCCCACCTTTAGGTTGGTGTTGGGAACTGTGCCCTACAATGTTCCTGATTTGCATAAGTGCTCTGTTCAAGATAAAAGCATTGTGTATTTGATGCTATATTTGGTTCATGCTTGCAAAGATCAGACAATATGTCCAGTACTTTAATAGCTTCACTAAGTACAATATCGTCGAAAAGGACTGGGCATATCGTCGAAAATAGTATGCATGTCGTTGAAATGATGCGCAGAGCAAAGCAGAAGGATCATGTCAGTTATCGTCGAGATAACATGCACATGATGATATCGTCATCAACACTACAACACCACACGACGATATCGGGATGCCGAGATGAAGGAAGAAGACTTAAGTACAAGTACAAGACAATGTCGACGACATCGTCGAAAAGAAGCCTTGACATCGAAAAGGCTAAGTAAAACAGATGTCGACAACATCTTAGTAAAGAAGTTGTATCGTTGAAAAGGCAAAGAAAGACTAATATCGACGATATCGTCATAAAGAAGGCTTGACATCGAGAAGTTCAAGGAAGTAGTTATGAATACAGCAGTTGCTGAGGAATAACTTATCGACATGATACAGATAATGTCGTCGATAATACAAGGTAGTGTCGACGACATCGTGAACAATACATCGAGTAGTCAAGATTACGCCGACATCAGTTAGATGACTTCATGTCGTCTTAAGTGCAAGTGCAGAAGGGATGTCTCTTATCGTCGAGATATCCTTTTCTGAAGAAGAAGGAAGAAGACTTGAAGATCTGTCCAAGTCCTAGACAACGACAAGCTTGTCGTCGAGATATTGTCCATGCCGTCGCAACGATGGAAATATCGTCGAGACAGATTCAAAAGTTGCCAGACGCGCAGTCAGCATTTAATGCCGCTGCCTAATTGTCCAATCAGTGCGTGCTCTTAAAGTATGGGCATCTGTCATTAAAGGACATCATAAGGAGACCAATGTACTGCTCCTCCGTCTTATAAAAGGGAATAGTGGATGCCCTAAAAGTACTCTCGAACCCAAGAACGAAAAAGTATCCCGCTCAACATATCAATAAAACAGTAAAAGCTGCAGAGAAAAATCAAGAAGAAGAAGAGAAAGAGAACAAAACTCACATCTTGTGTTCTCTAAGAATCAGTCAATCAGCATCTACTGAAAAGAATCGTTCGAGTTTGAAGAAGGATTGAAGAAGATCTGTGATATCAAGGTTCATATCAGAAGCATCTTCTTCAAGTCAAGAAGTCGATCTCCATCAGGCAAAAGAATCATTATTTACTCTTTCTCTATAAGGCTTGCGGGCCAAAAACTGTAGGATCTATTTACAGATCTGAGTGTCGAGCTTTTGGGCTTGAGAGCTGAGAGTCTTGAGGGCCAGAGCAGTGGACTTACGGGTCTGATCGTGTCGAGCTTGCAGGCTTGAGAACTGTGAGGCTTGAGGGCAAGGGCAGTGGGACTTGCGGGTCCAAGAGGCAAGACTTGCGGGTCTATGCTGTGTAGGGCTTGAGGGCCTGAGTGTCGGGTTTCCGGACCTGATTGCAGTAGGAGCTTGCGGGCCTAGGCTGTAGGACTTGCGGGTCTGAGTTGTAAGGCTTGCGGGCCGGAGACATTGGCAGAGTTTTCCGAGCCTAGCACACTGCTAGGTAGGTCCAGAGGGACAGAGGACTACTCAAGAAACATCGTTTTGAGGAACCTCTATAAATCTTTGTGTATTTTCTGTATTATGCTTCTTATATCATAATCTAACAAACCAGAGAACAAGAACACCAAAGAGAGTCAAAGTAATTTGAAATACCTATTCACCCCCCCCCCCCCCCCCCCCCTCTAGGTGATAAGTCGACACCCCATAACTAATAATTGGTAACAGAGGGAGGTTGTTCAAAGAAAAGCTTAACAACTTGAACAGATCTGCTATTGGGTATCCATTCATCATAGCTATAGAATCAAGACTATCTATTTGTTCTAGGGAGAACTTTGCCCTATGGAAATTAAGAGCTGAGATATTCATGGAGGTTATGGATCCTAGTATGTTTCTAATTGTTCAAGAAGGGCCATATGTCCCCATGACAGCTTCTACTTGCTGTTCTCGCAAGATGGTGCCCAAGAAAACTTCTAAAATGACTGAAGCTGAGATCATCTTGGTCAACTTGGACAAGGAGGCCAAAAACATTCTACCTGGTGCAGTTGATATTTCTATATTCCAGCAACTTGCTCACTGCATAACAGCAAAGGACATGTGGGACATTCTATCAGTCCTTATAGAAGGATCAACAGAAAGAAATGCAGAATCAGTATTGCCTTCCAAGAATCAGAAGGAAGAAAGAAGCAATGTAGCTGAGAAGAAAGTCAAAACCTTGAGTGACAGTGACTCAAGCTGTTCAGACTCAGAAGAGGAAGCTGATTTTGGACTGACTGCCTTATCTGAGTCAGAGGAGGAAATTCAGGATGAAGTCTCTCCTGAATAGGTATGCATAAGGGCTCCTCTATCTGCCATAGATTCAGAATCTAAGACAAGCTCATCAGGAAATGATGACTTGTCCAAGCCATATGATGTCCTTCTAGAGGATCTCAAAAAGATCAAGATGCTTTGCAAGGAGCAAGCTGCAGAGATCTCCTCTCTCCAAGCAAGAAACTCTGACCTCTCAGTAAAGGCCAAAACGCTAACTCTACAGAATGCAGAGTTTTGCCAACTCAAAAAGGACTTCAATGCAAGCTCCAACCTTGACATAATAAGCAAATTTGTGAAAACTGAAGGCATTGATTGACAGTAAGGAGCTGTGCTACTCTCTAACCAAAGAGGTTGTACTTCTAAAGAAGGATAGAGATCAGTTTGGTATCCTGAAATCTACGAATAATAGAGTCAGAAGTGTGGAGGGTAAACTCCTCATTACAAAGAAGCCTGCAACAAGATCCTCCAAACCCAAGATCATTCCTCCCCTGATTAATAGTTGTTGCTTCACTTCAAAAAGAGACCAAGGATACCTTGAGAAAAGAAAATCAGGCAAATCCAGTGAGAAGAAGGTGAACCTGGGAGAGGTAACTTCACCCTCCAACAAGTATAAAGATCAATCTAACCATGGACACCTCAAGCATGGGAGCTCCACAAGAGGAGTAAAGAACATGCCAAAAGCCTCAAAGGTACCTCATGAAAGGATGATCGTGAGGAAACATGAAGTCATTGGGTCTAGAGAGGTGAAGAAATCCTTAATGAAGACTGACTCCAGAGGCAAAATTGTGGATGGAGATAACCAACATCAAATTCCTAATTAGTACAATTTAGTCTCCTTCAAATATCCTTCTGTTCACACACAAAAGACTCATGCTCACACTATCAACAAGAAGAAGAGAACAAAGCTCACATATTGTGTTCTCTAAGAATCAGTCAATCAACATCGACTGAAAAGAATCGTTCGAGTTTGAAGAAGGATTGAAGAAGATTTGTGCTATCAAGGTTCAAATCAGAAGCATCTTCTTCAAGACAAGAAGCCGATCTCCATTAGGCAAAAGAATCTTTAGTTACTTTTTCTCTATAAGGCTTGCGGGCCAAAAACTGTAGGATCTGCTTGCAGATCCGAGTGTCAAGCTTGCGGGCTAGAGAGCTGTGAGGCTTGAGGGCCAGGGCAGTGAACTTGCGGGTCCGATCGTGTCAAGCTTGCGGGCTTGAGAACTGTGAGGCTTGAGGGCCAGGGCAGTGGGACTTGCGGGCCCAAGAGGCAAGACTTGGGGGTCTGTGCTGTGTAGGGCTTGAGGGCCTGAGTGTCGGGTTCGCGGACCTGAGTGCAGTAGGGGCTTGCGGGCCTAGGCTGTAGGACTTGCGGGTCCGGGTTGTAAGGCTTGCGGGTCGGAGACATTGGCAGAGTTTGCCGAGCCTAGCACACTGCTAGGTAGGCGCAGATGGACAGAGGACTACTCAAGACATATCGTCTTGAGGAACCTCTATAAATCTTTGCGTATTTTCTGTGTTATGCTTCTTATTTCATATTCTATCAAACCAGAAAACAAGAACACCAAAGAGGGTCAAAGTAATTTGAAATACCTATTCACCCCCTAGGTGATAAGTTAACACCCCATAACTAATAATTAGTATTAAAGTCAGGTTGTTCAAAAAAAAGCTTAACGACTTGAACAGATCTGCTATTTGGTGTCCATTCATCATAGCTATGGAATCAAGACTAGCTATTTGTTCTAGGGAGAACTTTTCCCCATGGAAAGTAAGAGCTGAGATATTCATGGAGGCTATGGATCCTAGAATGTTTCTTATTGTTCAAAAAGGGCCACATGTCCCCATAACAACTTCTACTTGCTATTCGTATAAGATGGTGCCCAAGAAAACTTCTGAAATGACTGAAGATGAGATTATCTTGGTCAACTTAGACAAGGAAGCCAAAAATATTCTAGCTGGTGCAGTTGATATTTCTATATTCAAGCAACTTGCTCACTGCATAACAACAAAGGAGATGTGTGACTCTCTAACAGTCCTTATGGTAGGATCAAAAGAAGGAAATGCAAAATCAGTGTTGCCTTCCAAGAATCAGGAGGAAGAAAGAAGCAATGTAGCTGAGAAGAAAGTCAAAACCTTGAGTGATAGTGACTCAAGCTATTCAGACTCAGAAGGGGGAGCTGATTTTGGACTGACTGACTTATCTGAGTCAGAGGAGGAAATTCAGGATGATGTCTCTCCTGAACAGGTATGCATAAGGTCTCCTCTATCTGCCACAGATTCGGAATCTGAGACAAGCTCATCAGGAAATGATGAATTGTCCAAGCCATATGATGTCCTTCTAGAGGATCTCAAAAAGATCAAGATGCTCTGCAAGGAGCAAGTTGAAAAGATCTCAATTCTTCAAGCCAGAAATTCTGATCTCTCTGAAAAGGCTTAAAAACTAACTCTACAAAATGCAGAATTTTGCCAATTCAAAAAGGACTTCAATGCAAGCTCCAACCTTGACCTAATAAGCAAATTTGGGAAAACTCTAAAAGCATTAATTGACAGCAGGGAGCTATGTTGTTCCCTAACTATAGAGGTTGTGCTCCTAAAGAAGAATAGAGATCAGTCTAATATCCTAAAATCCAAGGATAATAAAGTCAGGGGTATGGAGGATAAATCCCTTATCAAAAGAAAGCCTGTAGCAAGCTCCTCCAAACCCAAAATCACTCCTCCACTGCTTAAAGGCTCTTGCTCCACTCAAAGAAGAGACCATGGACACCTCAAGGATGAGAGCTCCACAAGGGGAGCAAAGAACATGCCAAAAGCCTCAAAGGTACCTCATGAAAGGATGATCGTGAGGAAACATGAAGTCATTGGGTCTAGATAAGTGAAGAAATCCTTAAAGAAGACTGACTCTAGAAGCAAAATTGTGGATGACAATAACCAACACCACATTCACAATCAGTACAATTCAACCTCCTTCAAATATCCTTCTGTTCACACACAAAGGACTCATGCTCACACCGTCAGCCAGAAAAGGAGATACAACAAGTTTGAATGTTGGTGCTGTGGAAAGACTGACCACTTTGCAATTGATTGTTGGTTCAATCCAACTGCTCCAAGGGTAACAAATGCTAAACTAGCAAATAACTTTGTTCATTATCATTATGCACATCATGGAGCAGTCAGATCCAGTATGCTCTTTAAAGCTAACAATATCCTAGGACCCAAAGCTACTTGGGTACCTAAGGGTCTGTAATCTCATTTTGCAGGTAGTCCAAGAGCCCACCAAAAGCAAATCTGGGCCTTGGACAAGAAGCCTGTTCTGGCCTATATGCTGGAAAAACAAAATTAGTTTACTAATAATCTTATTGCAGATCCTCCTACTGAAAAGCATACAAGATGTCAGTAGGATTACAAGTTGAAAATGACCAAAACACCCCTGGAGAACTCTCAGGGTTGGTGCCAAAGATGCCTCCCAAGAAGGGTTGAAGATTTCCCTAGGCAGACAAGTGTTGGAAAATTGTATCGTAGATACAATAAGTTATCATGAGGACATAGCAGATGTCGCAACGACAAATGGACTAAGCTGGAAGGATGCGTATCCAAGACCAGTCTCGACGACAATCAGCAGTATCGTCGAGATAGAGTCAAAATATTTAACACGATACTAAATCGATCTGTCGGAGCCGTACGATCATTCTCATCGACACATCAACACAATCAAAGGTACGCGCCCCTTCACCTACATCCACTATAAATAGAGTGAATGCATAAACAAAAAAAAATTACGCTATCATTTGCCCTAAGTTATTCCTTCGAGAAACCACCGCTTCGTCTCCGATGTACTGCTCTTCTCTTGTCCTGTATCAATGGATCCCAAGAGAGAAGAAGTGATCTCAGGTTGTGAACTTCAGCGCGGCGACTTCAATTCGTGCTCTGAAGAGATCAAGTTTGGGATATGGTTCTTGGAATCCGCCTGCTTAGAATATCTACTAAGTGAGCCCTCAGTTCTTCTCCACCGAAAACTGGCAGAATTCTTCGCTGAAGCCAGGCTCAACCACTAGGAATCCCATATCAAATCCACCGTGGCCGGTAAGAAAGTTAAGATATCTGCAAAGAGCCTCGGGAAGGCGATGCATCTGCCCAGAATCGAAGGGGGAGAGGAAGAAGAGCTGACCATAGAGAATGTCTCCGCTAGTTACACCTGGTGCGGCCATACTGGGAAGACCTACGGGTCGATTAAGAGAAATGAGTTCAATAAGAAGGGCAAGTTGCTGGCCGACATCGTGGGGAAGGTGTTGTTATGCAAGCCAGGCTCGCATGACCGAATCTCCAAAAAAATGTTCGTTGTAATGGCCCGGATCATTCAATCTAAGAAGACTGACTGGAGTGAGTTTCTCTTCCAGAGAATGAAGAGTACCCTGAAGACTCCATCTTATGGAAGAGTACTATCTCTATTCCTCCTAAATACCCTCAGTGAAGTTCTCCATAGAAGGATGGGAGTGCCATTGCACTACTCCAAAATGCTGGATGCCAAGATGCTCGACAGATGGGATAGGTCCATCCCCAAAGCATCCTCTGAAGCCTCATCCGCTCCAAAGAAGCAGAAGAAGCTAGCCGCCCAAGCCGTCCTCTCCGAAGAAGAAGATTCATCAAGCAGTTCTGATGATAGTTCTCCACCCCAACAAAACCCTGATACATTTGAGGGGAGACATCTACTCAAAGATATATCCCAGCATCAGTACCTGAACCTGCTTCCAAAGAGGTTATTGACAAAGGTAGCAACCCCAACTTGGGGAGTGTTCTAGCTGAGTGGGAGTACCAACTTGGAGGCTCAGCCCAAGATGACACAACAATTGAGGGGGAGGCCCAATTGGGGTACTCGACCCTAGAAGATCAAGAGAATGTGCCCGAGCTGATGGAGGATACAACTCCCTCGACTGGCCGTGAGTTGGCAATTGGGAGTAAGATAATAATAACATCTCAGAGTGAGATCATACCAGAAGTCTTCAAGGGGAAGGACAAAGTAGCAGTTCATATCAGTGATGACTCATCTGAAGGTAATCCTAATGTATCTCCAAAGAAAGGAGGAGCTCAAGAAGAAGAAGATGTTGAGCCATCTTCGGCTCAGGCAGGCCCTCTCTACCATATGATATCGTCTCTTCTCACCGCTCAGTGAAAACAAATGGAAATATTCATTTTAAAGATCGTGGATGGCCTAAAGAATGAGATGAAGGCAGAGATTAAGACAGTGAAGAGAGACATACTTCATCTAAACGCCCAATGCGCTCACTTCTACACTCTAGCAGCTCCCGCCATAGATCATATTGGTGAGGAAATCAACAAGGTGGGCCATCAATCCCATGATGTCTTGAAGAATCAAGTAACCTTCTCAGATAATGTGGATTATGCCTTTGAGAAAATAGAAATAACCGTTCATAATAACAGAGATCAAGTTCTGAATAGGGTCAACGAGAATGCTCATAGATTAGACACACATATGCTGGAAGTCAGGAATAATCTGGATGTCACTGAACAACAACAACAACAACTACACGAACAGATAATATTGGCCCAAGGAACTCTCGAAGAACGTGCGATTGAATAAGTCCTAAAGGGGGGAGAAGGAAATAATAAATGTTAGATCCCATCAAGCGATGTGGATAACAAATCAAGTTAAGCAAACAATACAAAAACCTCCATTTGTGTATGAAGTAGCTGATCAATCAGTAAGTACTGATTCAACAGAATATGGTATTGAATTAGGAGATTCAACAAACTCCAAAAAAAGAAAGAAACTCCAGAGCAACAACTACATGCAGAAAAGGCTAAGGGAGATTGAGCAAGATCCCTAATCAGGAAAGTGGAGTCCAGGATCCAAAAACATTTTAACAGAATCATGGATGCAGTTTGGATATCCTCAGTATGGCCATGAAAGAGTATACAGCTCAGTTGAATGGAACCAACATCTAACACAACTAGAAAAGAGGAAGAACCACAAGTTGGCCTTCCCTCATGGTCTTCCTCCTTCTCCGAAAAATATTCCAAAGCCCATTGATAGTGCATTATTTATAGTTATTTTTATATAGTATTTTAGTAGTAATTAATTAGTTTTTATATAATTTTAGTTTAATATATATCTAATTTGCTTTATTTTATGTTTTCAGGTAATTTGGGGCTGCTAATAGCAAATTCAAGCTCACAACCATGTTCAGGGGAAAGAATGGGACAAGTTTGCAAAAATCTTCAGTACATGCCCTCGGTCACGGCCATGACCAAGGGCGTGACTTCAAGTCACGACCATGACTCAACCCAGCCATCTTCCAGCTGCCTGATCATGCCGCCAGCCCAATTTAGTATTACACGCCCTCGGTCACGGCCATGACCAAGGGCGTGACATCAAGTCACGGCCATGACTCAACCCAGCCATCTTCCAGCTGCCTGATCAGGCCGCCAGCCTAATTTAGTATTACACGCCCTCGGTCACGGCCATGACCAAGGGCGTGCCATCAAGTCACGGCCATGACTCAACCCAGCCATCTTCCAGCTGCCAGAACACGCCGCCACATCATTTCCAGCCTACACGCCCCAGGTCACGGGCATGACTCCATGTCACGGCCATGACCTAGGGGGTGACCCAACGCGCAACTGCCAGAATAACTCCAGATCGCGCCGTTTCCAGACTCGGTCATGTCACGCCCTCTGTCACGGGCGTGACTACATGTCACGGCCATGACCTAGGGGGTGACCATTCCCGCAACTGCCAGAATAACTCCAGATCACGCCGTTTCCTGCCGTTTCCAGATTCGGTCAAGTCACGCCCTAGGTCACGGGGGTGACCGAGGCCGTGACCCGTCGAAATGATTAATTTTGGCGGTTTTTTTCTTCCCCAACGTTCCCGGGCTTTCAAGACGCAATTACGCAGCTTACACGCCCTTGGTCACGGGCGTGACCAAGGGCATGACTCAGCAATTTTCTACCTATAAAAGCCAGCTGCTGCCAAAGTGTTGGGAATCGGATCCTAGCTTAGATTGGGTCATTTTTAGATTAGTTTTTTCAGCATTTTCTTATTGTATTTTCTTTATGCAATTTACTTCTTGTCTTGCACTTCTTAATTCTTAGTTTAGAATTTTATTTCTTGTATGTGTTATTCCTTTTCTTAGAAATTAAATTGTTCTTCTTTTTAAATCATGTTTAACTAATTTTATAGCATTTGATCGGATGATTTCCTAAGTTTTTATATTTCGTAATCTTTTATTCTTAGTTTGGATTTGGAAACTAAGATTTACCGATGATTTGCAATTATTGGTTTCATATTTCTAGTGTATGAAAATCAAGTTTGATCCATATTTTAGTGTATCGAGAGATCCGTAAATACGGTAGATCGCTCATCAGTAAAAAGAATTGTTTGCACTCCTCGAGAGAGGGTGATGAAATTCTTCCGGATTGGAGTCAAATCCAATAGTGGGGCTCACCGCATAAAGCAAGCTTAGGGGTTTCGACTGGCCGAGGGGTCTTAATCGATCAACCTAAGGTTAGGTGGTAGTTCTCTCGAGAGAGGCTCTATCATATTTTGGGAACCTCCACGGTCAAGTTTGTCTAAATCGATTTCTTTCGAATTCTAGATTTATGAAATATTTTACTTTAGAAGGATTCCCGATCAAATGTTTCTCTTTATTTAATTATTTTCAAAACTTCATATTAATTTCGATAAAATAATATTAATTTGCGTGAGTAAAAGTAGTCAACAAACCCGTGGAATACGACACTTGATATTTATTTGTTTTAAATATCCTATGCTATGAACGATATGTGCTCTTGCCTATAGTTCGTAGAATTTGGAGAAAATTATTTATATCCTAAATTTTAGCTATCAAGTTTTTGGCGCCGTTGCCGGGGAATATTTTTGTTGATATTTTGAAAGCGTGAATTTTATTACTTTTATCATTCTCTTTCTCCACCCCCATTTCTCTTTTTGCCTTTTCTTTTAAAATTCACTTTTATTAGGTAACTGTTGTTTATTTTTCTTTTTCAAAAAATATGATGTTATCGCAGTTGGCCGCAAAAGTTGTCGAGCTTCAAAATAAAGTCATTCTCTTGGAAGCCGCACGAATGCGCCAAATTATCTGTCCTTTTTGTGGGGGTCATCATTCTAGTGAGGAATGCTATTTTTCATTTCAACATTTTTCTAATGAAAATCAAATTAATTTTTCTAATGAAAATTATAGTTTTTATAATGAAAATTATAATTTTTATGATGAAAATAATTTTTCTTTAAATAATGCTTTGAGTGAATCTCCTTCTTACTCTGATGTTGATTATTCATGGTGGAAAGGTCACCCGGATAGTTTTCAGTGCGAAGAAAGAAATTCCTTCAATTATGATTTGCTTTCCTCGCCTTTTCCACAGATTTGTTCTTCTTCTGATCTTGAAATTTTTCCGAATGTTATTTCTCCCACTTTAAATGTTTATTCTCAAGATCAAGAAGAACAATTGTACCAAGAATTTCGCAAAGTCATGGAGACACCGGACGAATTAGAAAATGAAAATTTTTCTTCTTCTCCTTCGCCCGCCCTGTCTTCTCTTTTTCATGAAATTATTATTCATGAAGAAATTGTGTCTCATGAATTTTCTCCACTTGGTATTGATTTTTTTGATAATTCGTTTATTTTTGAAAATAAACAACCGGCGCTTAATCATGTATTTTCACAAGAAACTCCTCCTTGTGAAAATTTTTCTGACTCGCTTAATCTTGATTCTTTTTATACTAATAATTTTCTTGTAGATGATGAGCCATTGCAACCAAACATCTTCACCGATCCATTTGCCGCTCATCTCCATCAATCCAAATTACCTAGGGTATGTATAGGTAATTTGGCTTCACAATTTCGCGCTAACGGAGAACAAAAGAATCAGGATTATAGCGGAGGAGTCGCAGGGCAACAGTTTTCGGCATTTTCACCTCAGCGTGAATTAAGGGAGTTGCCTGTGCATTTTCAATTTGAATATCCTTTTAGCTAATCCTTAACGTCTAGCTAAAAGACGTTAAACAAAGCGCTCTTGGGAGGCACCCCTTGCTTATCTTTATATTTTTGCAATTTTTCTTTTATTTTATGCATTTTCTTTTCTTTTTTTTGCCTTTTCATCCTTGTTTATAAACATTGGGGACAATGTTTATCTTTAAGTATGGGGGGGGGGGGTGTGCTCTTCTGTTTATTTTTATTCAAAAAAAAATCAAAAAAAAATTGCGAAAAATGTTAAAAATCATAAAAAAATGTTTCTTTGTTTTCTTTTTCAATTTTGTTTTAAAAATATGAAAAATAAAAAAAAAATTAAACTATTAATCTAATAAAATAAATTTTGTATTATTAAATTTCTCCAAACTTCATTTATGCAAAATTAATTTTAATTATGAGTTGTCTTTATAGGCTTTTTAAGGAGTTTTCTTTTTATGAATTTTTAAATCATATATTTCTCTTCAAAATATGTTAGATTTAAATTTTAGATGAATTTGATTTAATGAGTTTTCATTATTTTGACTTGTTTAGAATATTTCTTAGTTTTACTTTCTCTCTTTAAAATATCATAATTCAATTTTGTAGTAATTGTGTTAAATATCTCTAGATTTTACTTATATTACCTTGAACTCATAGTTTCTTGTAGATTGCTCAAATTATTTTCTATGCTCTTAAAATATATCTTTGGAATTTGTTTAGCCTTTTTCCTACCTTTTTGTTAAACCCATTATTTGGCATAAAAAATTTTGAAAAGATCATATGTCATGGAGTGAGAGGATAAAATTCAGCATTCCTAAACATATGCACCCAAATCAGCAAAAGATTATATGGCATGGAGTTGAGAGGATAAAATTCATCACTCCTAAACATATACATTTGGGATATAAAAAGAAGAAGAAATTAAAAAAAAGATGGAAATGAGAGGATAAAATTCATCATTTCCCATATACAAAGTAACTTTTTCAATGCCAATTTTACCCCATTTAGCCAAGTTCACTTGTTTATCCAAGATATTATTGAGAGAGCATAGTTAATATTTTGTAGTTTTCTAAAAGTTTCTCATGATTGTAAAGTTTCTATAATTTTAATCTTGGAATATTTTGCTTAATTCAATGCAATTTTGTTTATGAAGATTTAGTTAGAGAATTTCAAAACAAAAATTTATTCTACTCATTTCAATATATGAATTATTAATTATTTCTTATAAATCTGAATTTTAATTTCTTAACTTATTTTGACATGAGTTTTATGAGATTTGAAGTGCATAATTAGAAGTAAATCTTTTTGGAAATGCCCTATAAATTCTTCTCATACTTATAAATTAGTTTTTGCTCTGGAATAGCAAAAGCTTAAGTATGAGGGTATTTGATAGTGCATTATTTATAGTTATTTTTATATAGTATTTTAGTAGTAATTAATTAGTTTTTATATAATTTTAGTTTAATATATATCTAATTCGCTTTATTTTATGTTTTCAGGTAATCTGGGGCTGCTAATAGCATATTCAAGCTCACAGCCATGTTCAGGGGAAAGAATGGGACAAGTCTGCAAAAATCTTCAGTACATGCCCTCGGTCACGGCCATGACCAAGGGCGTGACTTCAAGTCACGGCCATGACTCAACCCAGCCATCTTCCAGCTGCCTGATCATGCCGCCAGCCCAATTTAGTATTACACGCCCTCGGTCACGGCCATGACCAAGGGCGTGACATCAAGTCACGGCCATGACTCAACCCAGCCATCTTCCAGCTGCCTGATCAGGCCGCCAGCCTAATTTAGTATTACACGCCCTCGGTCACGACCATGACCAAGGGCGTGCCATTAAGTCACGGCCATGACTCAACCCAGCCATCTTCCAGCTGCCAGAACACGCCGCCACATCATTTCCAGCCTACACGCCCCAGGTCACGGGCATGACTCCATGTCACGGCCATGACCTAGGGGGTGACCCAACGCGCAACTGCCAGAATAACTCCAGATCGCAACGTTTCCAGACTCGGTCATGTCACGCCCTCTGTCACGGGCGTGACTACATGTCACGGCCATGACCTAGGGGGTGACCATTCCCGCAACTGCCAGAATAACTCCAGATCGCGCCGTTTCCCGCCGTTTCCAGATTCGGTCAAGTCACGCCCTAGGTCACGGGGGTGACCGAGGCTGTGACCCGTCGAAATGATTAATTTTGGCGGTTTTTTCTTCCCCAACGTTCCCGGGCTTTCAAGACGCAATTACGCAGCTTACACGCCCTTGGTCACGGGCGTGACCAAGGGCGTGACTCAGCAATTTTCTACCTATAAAAGCCAGCTGCTGCCAAAGTGTTGGGAATCGGATCCTAGCTTAGATTGGGTCATTTTTAGATTAGTTTTTTCAGCATTTTCTTATTGTATTTTCTTTATGCAATTTACTTCTTGTCTTGCACTTCTTAATTCTTAGTTTAGAATTTTATTTCTTGTATGTGTTATTCCTTTTCTTAGAAATTAAATTGTTCTTCTTTTTAAATCATGTTTAACTAATTTTATAGCATTTGATCGGATGATTTCCTAAGTTTTTATATTTCGTAATCTTTTATTCTTAGTTTGGATTTGGAAACTAAGATTTACCGATGATTTGCAATTATTGGTTTCATATTTCTAGTGTATGAAAATCAAGTTTGATCCATATTTTAGTGTATCGAGAGATCCGTAAATACGGTAGATCGCTCATCAGTAAAAAGAATTGTTTGCACTCCTCGAGAGAGGGTGATGAAATTCTTCCGGATTGGAGTCAAATCCAATAGTGGGGCTCACCGCATAAAGCAAGCTTAGGGGTTTCGACTGGCCGAGGGGTCTTAATCGATCAACCTAAGGTTAGGTGGTAGTTCTCTCGAGAGAGGCTCTATCATATTTTGGGAACCTCCACGGTCAAGTTTGTTTAAATCGATTTCTTTCGAATTCTAGATTTATGAAATATTTTACTTTAGAAGGATTCCCGATCAAATGTTTCTCTTTATTTAATTATTTTCAAAACTTCATATTAATTTCGATAAAATAATATTAATTTGCGTGAGTAAAAGTAGTCAACAAACCCGTGGAATACGACACTTGATATTTATTTATTTTAAATATCCTATGCTATGAACGATAGGTGCTCTTGCCTATAGTTCGTAGAATTTGGAGAAAATTATTTATATCCTAAATTTTAGCTATCACCCATACATTTCTATCAGAGGCAAAAGAGGAAAGACAAAGGTGCAAGCAGCAGAAGACCCTGAGGAACATCTTGTCAGGAAATTAAAAAGGGGCAAATGATAATTATTTTTTTTGTTCAAAAACATTTCACCTATTTATATGAATGTTAGTCGAATCTGATTATATTGCCTTATTTTTTTAATTCTTTATGTGTGTGGCATTTATCATTTAGGTGAGTTAGGACTTCTTCAAATAGGAGGAGATTGTTGGGAACTGTGCCCTGCAATGTTCCTGATTTGAAGAAATGCTCAGTTCAAAGATAAAAGCATTGTGTATTTGATGCTATATTTGGTTCATGCTTGCAGAGATCAGACAATATGTCCAGTACTTTAATAACTTCACTAAGTACAATATCATCGAAAACGATTGGACATATCGTCGAAAATAGTATGCATGTCGTTGAAATGATGTGCAGAGCAAATCAGAAGGATCATGTCAGTTATCATCGAGATAACATGAACATGATGATATCGTTGCGACATCAACACTACAACATCACACAATGATATCAGGATGCCAAGATGAAGGAAGAAGACTTAAGTACAAGTACAAGTACAAGACAATGTCGATGACGTCGTTGTAAAGAAGCCTTGACATCGAAAAGGCTAAGTAAAACAGATGTCGACAACATCGTAGTAAAGAAGTCGTATCGTTGAAAAGGCAAAGAAAGACTGATATCGACGATATCGTCGTAAAGAAGGCTTGACGTCGAGAAGGCCAAGGAAGCAGTTATGAAGACAGCAGTTGCTGAGGAATAGCTTATCGACATGATACTAATAATGATACAAGGTGGTGTCAACGACATCGTGAACAAGACATCGAGCAGTCAAGATTATGCTGACATCAGTTAGATGACTTCATGTTGTCTTAAGTGCAAGTGCAGAAGGGATGTCTCTTATCGTCGAGATATCCTTTTCTGAAGAAGAAGGAAGAAGACTTGAAGATTTGTCCAAGTCATTGACAACGACAAGCTCTGTCGTCGAGATATTGTCCATGCCGTCGATGGAAATATCATCGAGACAGATTCAAAACTTGTCATACACGCAGTCAGCATTTAATGCCACCGCCTGATTATCCAATCAGCGCGTGCTTTTAAAGTATGGGTGTCTGTCATTAAAGGACATCATAATGAGACCGTTGGACTGCTCCTCCGTCCTATAAAAGGGAACAATGGATGCCCTAAAAGCACTCTCAAACCCAAGAACAAAAAAGTATCCCGCTCAGCATATCAATAAAACAGTAAAAGCTGCGGAGAAGAATCAAGAAGAAGAAGAGAAAGAGAACAAAACTCACATCTTGTGTTCTCTAAGAATTAGTCAATCAACATCGACAGAAAAGAATCGTTCAAGTTTGAAGAAGGATTGAAGAAGATCTGTGCTATCAAGGTTCATATCAGAAGCATCTTCTTCAAGTCAAGAAGCGGATCTCAATCAGACAAAAGAATCATTATTTACTCTTTCTCTGTAAGGCTTGCGGGCCAAAAACTGTAGGATCTGTTTACAAATCTGAGTGTCGAGATTGCGGGCTTGAGAGCTGTGAGGCTTGAGGGCCAGGGCAGTGGACTTGTGGGTTCGATCGTGTCGAGCTTATGGGCTTGAGATCTGTGAGGCTTGAGGGCCAGGGCAGTGGGACTTGCGGGTCCAAAAGGCAAGACTTGCGGGTCTGTGCTATGTAGGGCTTGAGGGACTGAGTGTCGGGTTTGCGGACCTGAGTGCAGTAGAGGCTTGCGGGCCTAGGATGTAGGACTTACGGGTTTGAGTTGTAAGGCTTACGGGCCGAAGACATTGGCGGAGTTTGCCGAGCCTAGCATACAGTTAGGCAGGCGCAGAGGGACATAAGACTACTCAAGACACATCATCTTGAGGAACCTCTATAAATCTTTGTGTTTTTTGTGTTATGCTTCTTATATCATAATCTAACAAACCAGAGAACAAGAACACCAAAGAGGGTCAAAGTAATTTGAAATACCTATTCACCCCCTCTATGTGATAAGTCGACACCCCATAACTAACAGTTGGTATTCACACTACCTAACTTAGACGTATCGTACGCCTCAACGCAAAACTGTGGAGCGCCTGCGTACTCTTACTGGCTGGACCACCAGACTTTCTTGGCTAAATGCAAATCTACACTTGCCGAGTCAGCGTATCGACGTCGGTGTGAACGACCATCAATACCGAAGACCCACCACCTTTATGCACATGCAATTATAATTACCATCTATCTCCGAGCCATAAGCTCCCTGGGCTAACCTGCTCGTCACCATAACCTTCCAAGCCACCGGCTCGCTGGACCAACCCGTCCGTGCCTAGAACCACCGAGCCTACCACTCGTAAAGCCAAACCAACTAACCACCCGTAGCAACGAGATGTGAGTGAGTGTATTATTAAGTTAATCTTGCATAACAAATTGTTCCTACACTTCAGGTTAATCTTGGACTTCCCGAGGTCTACCCTGTGAGGGGCTCGCAGCGATACTAGAAGGTACGATGGGATGATAGCCCAGACCACCCTTTACAAGACACTTTCTATTATTGATAACTACCCATAACCATACCCCTCTCACCATTGCACTTATTAACCCTAGGTGTAATTTATTCCACTCCAAGGGAATGATGATCTTTTGATAATCCCAAGCACACCCTTGTCTCCTAGCCAACCAAACATCTTACCCCTACCTTCCTTTGGCGACCCCTCTCAAATCCAATCAGTCTGGGTGCACCAACTTCTTTAATTCCCCATGTAAAACCTACATGTTTACCCTTATTCAGTGTTTTCACTATACACAGACCACTTAGACTATATGAGGTGCATGAGAGAGGTACTCTAAATAATCTTCCAAATGATCCAAGATTATTATTGGAGGTGTGTTATGACATTTTATGGCTAACTCCAGAAATTCATAATTTTCCTAATTTATTTAGCATTTATCATAATTTTCCCAAAATCAGGGAACCTATGACTTTGAACACCAAGTATGGTTTTCTGATAAGCTATGACCATAATAAATTTTTTACAACTATATATCATCAAAATAATAGCCACATATGAAATTCATAATTTTCCAGAAAGGTTTTGACTTCTAATTAAAATATTGATTAATCTATCGCATTCAGGGATTTTCAAAGGAAGTACCAAAAATACTCATACAAAAATTTCAAGAAAGTTAATAGATGTCCAAAGTGATCAGAAAAGTTCACTAGTTGAGTTTCATAATTTTCCAGATTTAGTTGACCATATAAATCTTTTATTTAAATAAACAAATCATAGGGCACTTTGTGAAGAGAACCATACAAAAACTCATCCAAAAATTATGCTAAAATTCACAGATTATATTCTTGCCCTAAAAAGTTTTCTGACAAAGTTTCATGATTTTCTAGTGAGTATTAAATCTATAATTAATTATCTTACAACAAGGGCAAATATTGGGGTTATGAATGCAGTACTATATCTATCAATCCAAAATTCATAACAAAAATTATCAGAGAATGATATCACCTATATAAACTTATTGACAAAATTTCATGAGCATCCAAGGTATTATGATTATGTAAACTCTTAATATAAGAAAGTACCCTAATTGGTTCCTAACTAATTCAGAGGGGATAAATGTTTCTAAAAATTCCAGATAAATTATCCAGTGCTTATTTCCACCCCATGAAACTCTCTACCAAGTTCCAAGTCAATCCGACGACATATGACATCAAGTTACCGGGGTTCTAAGGCACATCCACCCCAAACCACCCAAAACAACTTGTGGGGGTATTTTATGTGACATCAAGTTAGTGGTCAAAGTTTCATAACATTTGGATGAGGGTTGATCTCCCAAATCCATCCAATGCACCTTTGTTCTAATATCCCATAGTTTGACCAATTTGGGGTTACTCAATTACTCAACCAAATCAATCCCAAATGTGATGAAATTTTTACCAGAGTCGTGTCATGGCCCTAAGGACCACCCACCATAATTTAGTAGAGTTTGGATGCCATTAGACCATATAATTAATTCATACCTGAATTATTAAATTTTTACAAAAACTATAGAAAAGGTTTCTCTAAAAATTCCCATTTTTGGATATGTTGAGGGTAAGGGTAAATTTAGCCCATGCTCCAAATTTCAAAGCATTTGGATGTCCAAATTAGTGGGGGCACTCAAATCAATCTCCGGTCAACCATATGTACAGGTTGCACCATTTTGAGTGCTGCAGTCAAACTAGTGGGCCAAATCGGCTCAAATTAATTTTTAAATAAACTAGACACAGAGATCTACAACTTTTGTATCTGACCATTTTCCCTAAAACGACCTCTAAGAGGTTCAATTTGTCAGTTTAAAAAATGAGTATTTCCAGGAATAATTATGACGTAAATAATCACAAATTTGGATAAAATAAAATGTAGGGCATCAGTTCATCTTCTCCAATCAGCCAACGGCCACGATTAGCCCATCCTATAGCAACTTGAGAGGTGATTTACTGTCCACCTAGACCCTCTCCCGGTCGGCCAATGCCACCACCACCTCCGTGGAGGTGGCGGCCGACGATGTACGGTGGTTGACCGGCCGGAGGTAGTCGGAATCGGGGATTTGAACAAGAAAGAAAAGCTTGAACACAAGCTTTCGGCCATGCCGATCCAAGACCAATTGGACCCAAATCTAGCGCCCAAAGTGATGAGATCTACCCACTAAGAAATAGATGAGATGAGAGGACCTAAGTGGTGGCTTGTAGCCGTGTCGATCGCCGATCCGCCATGGATGCTTGAGAAGCTTTGGGGGCCATGACAATCTCCTGCTAGAGAGCACGAAATCCTCTTGGAAAGATGGTGGTTTCACTCCCCTCAAACCTCTTAAGATGATAAAGGGCTCAATTGAGGGAGAGGGGGGGGGGGGTTACAAAGTTGAATGTCATTAATCACCATTAATTGTAAATTTTGGCTATGTGAAACTCCCATAAAATTCACCTCCCCTTGGCATGAAATCATCAAAAAAACTCCTCATAACTGATAGAGGGAATGAATCATCATCAATTGGGAGAGAATTAATGGAGGGTCAATTTGCCTTGAATGCCATGAATTCACCTTGAATCTCTTCAAATTGGGGAAAACTCCCAATTTCTCTCTCATAGTCACCCCTCTAGAAATTGGATGGCATTTCATGTAATTTCAATGATGACTAATCATTTGGGTCATTGAAATTGGGCTTAGCCCAAAGTAATTGTGCTTTGGGCTTAATTAACCCAATTTGGACAATATTGACCAAGTGTTGAATTTGGTCAAATTGGTGAAATTAATTAGGCCCGATGAGTCAATGTTGACCCATTGACCTCCCTTAGTGATTAGGGAAACTTGGGGAAAGTCAATTGGTCCAATTCAACCCTAATTGACCCTAAATAGGGTGGTTTGACTTATTTGGGGTTAGGGTTGACTTTGGTCAATTTGACCAATTGGGTTGACCCCAATGTGTCCTTTGTGACCCAAGGGGCTCACTAAAGGGTTAGGGGTGTCATGGTAGGGTTAGGTGATCAACTTGATACCTAGAACTCCAACCCTAGGTTAGGTAACTGGAATTTACTATTTGCAGACCAAGGTGACTTTACCTATTAGCTCGGTTCTTATGGTCCTTTTGGTCTTCCTAGTGCTTTATCATGACCTAGTTATGACAACAATCCTCCAAGGGGTCTAGTTATTTGGGGGATGTTACACAGGGCCGTTCATGTAAACAGTTGGTCACGGCCTTTTGCTTATATATATGTGTGCCTTGTTAGTTTGCCCTATGATTGCTTTCGCTTTGTGTATCTGATGTGATGTGTTGATTCTCTTGACTTACAAGGCGACCACTCAGTGCTTGAGAGGGTGGACCATCGCCACCCAAGAAGCGCTAAGTGAGGTTCTTACACACCGGGCATGCCACCGACGAGTGCCTAAAGCTGAAGTATGAAATCGAGTGGCTCATTCGCTGGGGAGCACTTGGAAGGTTTGTGCAGGACCCGGAGAGGCACCACCCGGACGAGCGCAGAAAGGACCAGCCTCTCGAAGCACTAGGAGGGAGGCCAGTCGTAGAAACGGTCGAAACCATAATGGGGATGCCATTCGCCACCGTGAACTCGATTGCACAAGGTGAATCAGGGCAAGGAGCACCGACCAAGCTGAAGATCAGTTTCAGGGATGAGGATTTAGAAGGATTGTTGTTACCGCACCAAGATCCACTGGTGGTGACCTCAGAGATTGGAGACCCCAGATTTCGCATCAAGCGAATATTGGTCGACAACGAAAGCTCAATAAACGTACTATTCATGCCAACCCTCTTGGGGATGTGCATTCCAAAGGAGGAGCTCCGGCCGGCAGCCGACCCGATCTACGGCTTCGATGTAGGGCTAGTTGGAGTCGAGGGCATGATCACTCTCCCAGTCACCCTTGGAGAGTTCCTGAGATAGGCCACCCACCAGGTGCAGTTTGTGGCAGTGGATATGGAGTCACCATACAACGCATTCTTCGGATTCCCCCTCCAGATCACATTCGGGGCAATCCCTTCAATTCCTCATCTCGCCATGAAGTTCGCCACGCCTACCAGAGTTGGAGTTGTCAGAAGGAACCAAGGGGTAGCCAGGGCATGCTACCTGCATCAGACCAACCACCATCTAGGAGCACCCTTGCAAACAGGAAAGGGGGAATCGAGCAGGCCGAAACGGCCATAAAGAGAGCAGCAACAAAGTGAAGATCACCAGAGCGCCGCACGACGACCATTTATCCTTTATCGTTTTCTCAAACCATTTGCCACTAAAGTCGCGAGCTAGTGCCCGTGCAAGACCGCCACTATAAAGTCACGAGCTAGTTCTCGTGCCATCATTTGCTATAAAGTCGCGGGCTGCACTCGCACATAATTTCTTAAGTATTCCTTGCCATGACAGCTTCAAGCTCAAACCTTGCAGGGGCATCACAGGCAGGACAACCCCCGCATGGCCACTCCACAAGGTCCAGCCCTGGGGAAGGATCGTGGCGTGCACATCCCGAAGTAAGGATGGACTCCTGCCATCACAAACTGCAGCATGGCATCCACGAACACGCAGTGGCATCCTTCGATTTACCCGGGTCTCGCCCAGACATTCAGCGGCGTCCCCCCGATTTACCTAGGTCACGCCCAGATATTCAGTGACATCCCCAGGATAGCACACTCAGTCTCTCCCTGGCGGGCAAAGGTTGCCCCCAAGTCCAGTCGATCGAGCACGGAGCTATCCCAGTCTCGTCCTTCACGACCTCTCGTTGTCAGGGATTGAAGGTCAGCCCTTCTCCACACAGCAAGTCGCAGCACCGTTGGGGCCTGCCCCTCTCACGGTTGCCTCAGTTCGAAGATTCACTATTCACCAGCACAAAATCAATGACATCCCCCAGTAATCCTGGGTCGCGCCATCAGCGACATCCCCCAGAATAGCACCCTCCGTCTCTCCCTGGCGGGCAAAGGTTGCCCCCAAGTCTAGGCGATCGAGCACGGAGCTATACAGGTCTCGTCCTTCACGACCTCTTGATGTCAGGGATCGAATGTCAACCCTTCTCCACACAACAAGTCGAAGCACCGCCAAGGCCTTCCCCCCTCACGGTCGCTTTGGTTCGAAGATTCGCTCTTCACCAGCACAAAATTAACGACACCCCCCAGTAATCCTGGGTCGCGCCATCAATGACACCCCCGGTATACCGGAGTCTCATTCGAGCATTGAGTGACTGAAAGATATGGGTTGTCAATGGTCTACACTGAGAGGGGGGGGGATTAGGTGTTTTCAAAATTTCTTTGCTACTTTAAATTAAATCTATCACAGCACAAAAGCAACACAGAAAACACACAATGATTTATAGTGGTTCCCTGCAAGACAATGTGTCTAGAGGTAGTCCACTGTCCCTCCCACCTATCTATTAGTGTGCTAGACTAGGCAACTTCACCAAAAACTCAGATCTCTTCTCTATACAGCAGATCTTACAACTCAGATCACAAGGATCCTACCTCAGCTCTTCACACAGAAAAGCTCACACCCAGGTTATACAAACCTTACAACAAGTTTCTCGGACTTCACAAGTCTTACCAAGCACTCAGATCTGTACCAAGATCCTACCAAACTCAGGCTCACACAGAACCCTACCAAGCTCAGGCTCACAAGGAACCCTACCAACTCAGATCTGGTACAAGATCCTACAAGCTCAGGTTCACAAAGAACCCTACCAAATAAGAAAGGATTCGTTCTGTTGTAGAAGAGAAGGCTTCAAGATATATGCTTTGAGTACCAGGCTTCTTCTTCTTCAAGCAAATGTAAGTCCAGTGACCTTGTGGATTACTGAACCTTTCTTTTGAAACTTCTTTGATCTTCACAACACATCCAATGAAGTCTTCTTCTCGTTTTCTTTTCTTTCTCTTCTGTAAGTATATCTCAGAATAAGCTTGAGAAAGAATACTAAGTATCCGTATCTTCTGTAGAAGAAAAATCTTTCTTTTATACTCCTCCGCACTTATGCATAAAGGCCCTTATTGATTATTGCATAATTAATTCCTCGTTTGAAAACATCTTGCGGAATTGGAAATTCTTTGTCATTATTACTAACATTTCTTGGAGCTTGCAGAGCATAGAAAAGATAAATATTTTTTTAATTACAGTGTAACAACCATATTCTGCAGAGAATATTTCATTTATGACTCCTTGATTTGTGCGCAAGATAGGCGACGTACGCGTTTCCTGATTATTTATTTCCGAGAGTGTCTGCGCATTAAATGCAGCTCTGCGATCTGTCAAGACGATATTGTTCCTTCAAGACGATATCGTCTTGATCAACAGATATTCTTCACGACGATGTCGTCAATATGTTTTCTACTTCAGTACTTGGCTGGTTATCTCAATAAGATTGATTCTTCTAGACAATATCGCCAAAATACTTCCTTATATGCAATATGTCTCCGATCTTCAGAGTAGTATGCTTCCATTAAGTCGACATACATCCTTCTTCAAGGCTTTATGTAATATCTCAACAATATCGTCGAGATATTCCATTTTCATAAGACTTAGACTTTTCTTCAAGCTGATAGCCTTTCCTAAAAATGATGATGTCTTGATCTTCAAGATGATACGAGGTCTTTAAACTGATGTTTGTCTTCATGATTCTTTCTTCATGACTTAATGAGTCAGGTCATGAATCATCAAGGTTATATCTCTTCTTCACGATGACGTTGTCGAAACATCTAGACTTGGTCTTTCTCTACTATTAGTTCTCTTCAAGACGATATCGTCGAGATATGAACTTAGCTTTCTCCACGACAGGCGTACTTCAAGACGATGTCGTCGTCATCTAAACTTGGCTATATCTACGACAAGCTTTCTTCATCCTTCAAGACGATGTGCTTTTATCAAGACGATATCGTCAAAACTGTTTCGACGATATGATTCTTTTCTCCACGATTCCTCTGCTGAGTCTTGAGACGATATTTTACTTAGTTAATTTTCATTACTTTTGTCGCCTATACACTAGTGATGTATATAGCTTTGATGCTTTCTCAACTGTATGTCCAGTCCTAGATGATTTTAGACTTAGAAAATTTCCTGATATATAATTGATCTTCTGCAGTCATGAATAAACTATAACATCAAATACATAATGCATTTATTTTTGATCTGAGCACTTCTTCAAATCAGGAACATTGCTGACACAGTTCCCAACAGCGACGTCCCCCGGTACGCCCAGGTCTCATCCCTAAACAAGTCACCCTCCAAGATTGCGTGCATAACCTCCACCAACGGGTTCAAAGGGTTCACCATTCTCCTTAGGGACTAAACACGAGCCCGACTGGGCCTCGCCAACCGGCGGAGCAGCATCATACTGCCCAAGCGCGAACGCAACAAGAAAAGCGGGCCACCAACAACATCAAAGGCGCGAAAAAAAGAGCAGAATCCATAAAGGACACAACAAACAAGGAGCACTATCACGAGATAACAAGTCTCATACAAAGCAAATCAAACCAATGAACGAAAAAGTACAAAGATACCAGGCACAACAAGCCTACTTCTCATCGGACTCTGCCAGCTCATCCGCGGAGAGGTCATCAACACCGAGTCCGGAGGTGTCACATCCCCGCTGGCGAACGACCATCCAGAGCGTCTTGGATATCCCAAGGTGGAAAGCCACGTCCCGAATCTCGATGAGCTCCGGCTCAACCTCCCTCGCCCAGACCTACTCATGAATCTCCTCAGACAGCTGGTCGCGATCCACCTGAAAGGCTAAGGAACTCTTATACTCGGCTACGTCAGCCACCTTAATCTCGGAGAGATGCTCCTCGGAAGAAAGCCGCCCAACCTCGGAATCCAAACGGTCCATGTCCCAAAGCGCCTTCTCGGTCAAGGACTTCTGGGACTGGAGTTCGTCCCGGAGGCGCATTAGCACCACCTTACCATCTGCCATCGTCAGGTCCAGCTCTCAAAGACGGGCTTGATCACACTCCCTCTTCTTCGCCAGTGCTGCCAGGGAAGACCCAGACACCTTCATCTTCTCCTGCAGGGAGCTGTACTGATGCTTCAAACCGACATAACAATCATTCCAGGAGAGCGCAATTCGGGCCTGAACTCCAATCTGCAACAAAATAGGAGGTAAGCAAGGCCCGCAACAAAGCAAAGCGCCTGAAGAAAAAGGAGCTCGCTTACCGCATGGTTCATGGCTACAAGAGACGAAGAAACCCTCTTCCCCTTCGACGAGGGCACTGCAGCCGCCCCTCTTCCGGGATCTGGGGGCAAAGGAGCCAATCACCTCAACATCGGGGTCCAGGCACGGGACCCCATCAACTCGTGAACCGCGAGGAGAATTACCTGAACCTTCCTTTTATCTACCCGCCGAAGGGTGCAGGGGGGGGGGGGGGCAGACTCGCCACCATCAGAAAAAACTAGCTTCCTCTTCCGGTCACGCCTCAAAGGAACAACGCCATCACACCCCGGATCGGAGGAAAGTCCGCATAATAACAAGCGCTTCTCATCCACGAACAAGGAGATACTGTACAGCTGAACCGCTAAGTCTTGAGGACGCGAAAAAAATCCAAGAATAGGAAAGAACTCGCGCTCCCGGACTTTCGCTCACTCGCAACCATCCGAGAGGGAACTCCAGAGCTCAGGCCATCCCCGACAATTACGGACAAACCCATAGTCCGTGTTCCCGTGCTGCCTGTCGACCTAATTCTTGAACTGCAACCAGGACATGTTGTTATGAACCTCGACACGGCCGCCGCCATCCGTGCGCACCTCACACTAGTTCTTGAACAGATCCATGGAGAAAACCGAGCCGCGCTCGCGGAAGAATGTTATCATCCCCATCAAGTGCGTCATCGCCAACGGAACAATTTGAGACACCAGAACGCCGCAATGCTTCATGATGGTTGTGACCTCGTCACATGGAGGAAAGTAGACGCCCGCTATCAACGATAACTTGCACAAGGTTGTCCATCCAACCGGAGGACTCTGCACTCGCTGGCGGTCATTAGGCGTCCTGATCTCGATCGCGGAAGAAATATTATATCGCACCCTCCAGGAGGCAACTTGTTCCTCTAGGAGTGTCGACCGCATCCTCATCGGCTTGCCATTCACCACGCGTCTCGGAGCCTGCACAAAAAGAACCAAAAACAAAATGGTTAGACAAGGCATCCATAGTTGCAAAGGGTGCACAGGGCCCGCACGCTCGCCACAACCACGCGCACGCCAAGCACGCGCACAGAACACACTCACACAATATGCACACAACACACACGCGCACGCACAGAACGCACGCAACATGCATACAACACGCATGAACATCGTGCGCACATCGCCCGCGCGCACGGTGCACGCGGACAACGCACGTGCATCACGTGCGCAGCGTGCGCGGACAATGCGTGCACAAATATCACGCATCCTCGTGCGCCCACGCACATCCTCATGCGCACGCACGCCCCGAGCGCACGCAGCACGCACACGTGCCCTCCACGAGTGCGGCAAGCTCACTGACACGTGTTCTGCAGCATGTCCCTTACACCCCTTACACATGTCCTCGATCCGTTCACATACCTTGCTGACCCCCGAAGTGCCGCCTCTATCTCCTTCAACACTGTTCGCCATCCCGAGAAAAAAAGAAGAAAGCTCTCGAGACCCTCTTATTCTGATACTCGGCTCCGAAAGCTTTGTGGGGGCAAATGATGGGGTCAGGCCCATTAAATAGGAGGTCCCCGCATATGGAAGGTCCAACAAACAAGGAAACACAATATTCGTTGAATCCTCCTCGCAATGAAAGTTCTTCCCTGCACGCACGATCGGTATACCGGATCTCGCAAGCAGGCCGTGATCCCCACGCGACCCCTCACGCTCGCGGCCGGCCACACAAGGGCTGCCCGCCTGGCGCCGGCCAAGACCGGCCACCCCGGCCAAGGTGCGGCCGCCTAGGGCGCCACCGCAAAGGGCAGCGCCGGCCCTTGGCGCGGCCACCCAAGGTCGCCGCCCCGGTTTAGGGCCCAATCGCCCTAGACCGCTACCGCCTAGGGCGCCACCGCCCTAGGCCGCTGCCGTCTAGGGTGACTCCGCCCAAGGTCGCTGCCCCGGCCTAGGGCCCGATCACCTCAGACCGCGACCGCCTAGGGTGCCGCCACCCAAGGGCGCGGCCGCCTAGGGCGCCGCCACCCAAGGACACACCGGCCCTGGGAAAGGCTGCCCTAGGCTGGGTCGGCCGCCCTCCATCCCAACCGCCGTCTTGGCCGGTGGTCGCGCGCCGTCTCCTCCTTCCGACTATGTTCGTTTAGGGTTTGGGGGTAGGGCCGTCATTTTCAGGAATTTGGCGATCCGCGTGATAGGATCCGAGTGATCCTATTGGCTGATCCGATAATTAGCGGGTATAATTGTTGAAAATGTTGAAGTGGAAGTTTGTGGAAGTTGGCGGTCTGGGGGGGAGGTCGTGCGGTCTGGCAACCCGCGTGGTCTTGCGGTCTCCCTCTGCGGTCTGACCTCTCTGGTCTTGTCGCAGGTCTTCTCGGTGTGACCGCCATTCTTTCTGCTCCTAGTGCCGAGGTGAGGCCGCGCGGTCTGGTCGTGTGACCGCGTGGCGGTGCAGGTTTCAGCATGGTGAGACCGCGTGGTCTGGTTTGTGTGACCGCGTGGTGCGGGCAGTCCGGTCTGGTGGCTGTCCGGTCTCTTGGTGGTGCGCGTGGACTAAGGTATTCTTAGTCGCGCGGTCTCCGGTTTGTGTTCGCATAGCTGGTACTTTAGCGATCTGCTGGTATATGCGGTCACTGGTGTTTGGTCGACTTGGCGGGCTGTTGTCCTAGTCGGCCTGGTGTGTTCGCGGTCTCTGGAGGAGGTCGGGTGGCGAACACAGTTGGTGAGCGTCATGACCGGGCGAGTTGTCATGATTGTGCGGCTTCTGTTGAAGTCGGCGAGCTCACGACGCAGAGTGATCTTGCTAACCGCGCGGGTTGACCGGTCTTGGTCACGCGGTCAGAAGGCGGTGACTCTATCTCATAGGGTGGTGACTGGATCATGTCTCACGCCTATAAATAGGAGCCACTGTAGCAGCAAAAATAATCGCACCAAGTGTAAGCAGAGCTCGCGGCTTGTTCCTGCGGTATCATTTTCTTGTGACCGGGCGGTTTCCTAATTGAACTTCTTTTGTTCAGCTTCTGTGGATTGTGCGGGCAGCAGTGGTCACCTCTTCTTCTAGGGTGTTCGGGCTGTCACGCGGCTTGCAGTGCGGGTTGCTGGAGTTTGGGAAAATCAGTGGAGGTCGTGGAGTTCTCAGTTGGTGTTGTTCTCGCGGGCAGGCAGTTCGGGCGGTCTCGTGTTCTAGCCGAGCGAACTCGCAAGTCGGGCGGTCAGGCGGTTTCAGTGAATTAGACCGCTGGTTATCTTTCTTCTTTCAGCATTGTATTTTCTCCTGTTTTTTGTGTACTGGCGAAATCATGTCTCGTCATGTATACCTCGCACTGTAATGAAGATTTCTGCTAGCCTCAATAAAGATTGAAGTTGTTTTTCATGTGCTTCTGGTTGTTGGCTTGAACTTTGAGTTATACTATTCCTGCTCACTCCTAGATTTACGGAAAATTTCACATGGTATCAGAGGGAGGTTGGAGTGGATAGAGCAGTGAATTACTCATAGTTGCCATTGCCTTTGTGAAGAAGGAACCAGTGGTAGAGCAATGGAAGCAAGAGGTCTTGGAATTAAGATGCTCAACTCGACTAACTTTAAAAAGTGGAAGTTGTGTATGCATAGTTATCTTCTGGGCGAGGACCTCTGGGAGGTGGTCGGAGGAGATAGCACGGAGGAAGTTGTCCCAGTTGGGGACAATGGTTATGAGGTGAGGAACTGGAGGAGGATTAATGCGAAAGCAGAATTCACTCTGAAGAGGGAAATATCACCTGACCTGTTCGATCACATTTTGGGATGTGGATCAGCTGCGGAGATCTCTGGAGAGCCCTGGATGGGCTGTTTAACAAGAAGAATGTAGCGAGGCTACAGTTTCTGGATAATGAGCTGGCTAGGTCGGCTCAGGGTGATCTTTCTATCTCAACATTCTTTCTGAAGATGAAGAATCTGTGCGTCGAGATCTCAGCACTGGATCCTGATGAGCCAATTTCTGAGGCGAAGCTGAAGAGCCACATCATCCGTGGCTTACGGAAGGAGTATGTGGCCTTTGTGACGTCGGTGCAGGGTTGGGAAAATCAGCCATCTCTGCTGGAGCTGGAGAATCTGCTTGCGTCGCAGGAGAGCCTTGCAAGGAAGATGGCGGGAGTGTCAGTGTCTAGGGGAGATGGCGAGGTTCTCTTCACAGGGAAGAAGAAGAAGTGGGATAAGAAGAAGAAGACCGCTGGAGGCTATGGGCCTTCAACTTCTGGACAACAGGAGAGGGGCTATGCTCCTAAGGATGAAGGGAAGAAGAAGGGATAAGGATCCAAGTGCTTCAGATGCGGGAAGCTGAGGCCAGGAAGAATGAAGAATAAGGATTGTCGGGCGAATCTTCAGCCGTGGCATGCTGCTGTAGGGAAAGAGGAAGCTGAGGCCAGGCAGAATGATGGAGGATGGGGCGGAGCCTTCTCGGCTTCTGTTGGAGCTGCGACTCCTATCAACTATCAGGAGGACTGGATCGTGGACTCAGGGTGTGGTCATCACCTTACCGGGGACGAGTCAAAGCTTACTTCAGCCCAGCCTTATTTAGGTAATGATGCCATCATAACTGCTGATAATACCGTGCATAGTGTCGAGAAGGTTGGGTTGTTTCCTTGGGCAGTGATAGAGGGCCGCTTACATTGAAGAGTGTCTATCATGTGCCTGGAATGAGGAAAAACCTCTTCTCCGTGACCAACGTTGTTGACGCTGGGTATCACGTTCTGTTCGGCCCAACAAAAGTGAAGTTTCTTCGAAACATTGAAGCTGTGAAGGCGGAAGTCGTTCATGTCGGGAGGAGGGCAAAAGACTTGTTCGTTTTATCGACAAGTTCTTATGTTGACAAGATGAGGACGAATGATAGTGCCGTTATATGGCACGAGAGGTTGGGGCATGTAGGGATGGACAAGCTGAAGGCTATGTCGGTGAAAGGTCTGGTCAAGGGCCTGCCTAGTCTATCTTCCAACGGCGACGGTCATGTTTGCGAGGGATGTCAGTTCGGCAAGTCTCATCGACTTCTGTTTGATAAGTCGCAGACAAGGAGTTGTGTGCCGTTGGAGTGCATCCACGGTGACTTGATGGGACCGACTGCTACCCCAATCCTCGGAAGCAGCAAGTATATGCTGGTGTTGATCGACGATTACACCAGATATGTCTAAGTTTATTTCCTGAAGGAGAAGGCGAAGGCGTTTGCCAAGTTCGTGGAGTTCAAGGAGCTTGTGGAGGGTCGGCTAGGCCTGCGGGTTAAGAAGCTGAGTACTGACAACGGGGGGGGGGGGGGGGGGGGGGGGGGAGAGTTCACCTCTGGTGAGTTATCTAGTTTTTGTAGGAAGGCGGGCATCCGGAGGGAGCTTACTTGTGCACATACTCCACAACAAAACGGAGTTGCAGAGCGGAAGATCCGTCATCTGACGGAGACCTGCAAGTGTTGGCTGCATGCCAAGAGTATCCCAAGGTCCTTCTAAGCGGAGGGAATGTCTTGTGCTGCCTACGCCATCAACAGGATGCCTCTTAGTCCATCAACATGTTGACCCCGCATGAGATGATGTTCAAGGAAAAGCCAAGTGTGGCCCACCTTCAGGTGTTTGGTTCTACCTGCTATGTGCACATTCCAGATGCGCTTCAGACAAAGCTAGATGCGAAAGCAAGGAAGCTGGTCTTCGTGGGATATGATGATCAGAAGAAGGGCTGGAAGTGCATGGACCCGGAGACGCGGAGATTTGTTGTATCTCTCGACGTCGTGTTCGACGAGTTGACGTCGTATAAGAGGAGTTATGGTGTTGAGTTACCAGAAAGCAGGGTGGAGGAGCCAGTAAGAGCTGTGGAAAATCTTCAGGTGGAGCTGCCTGTGTCACCAGGTGGTCCATCTACTTCTAGTTCTGGGACGGAGGCTTCTGGATCAGTAAGCAGGGGGAGCGATGCACCGAGTACGTCTGGAAGGGGAGCTAGGGAAGAAGCAACTGAGGATGTTGCGATTCAGGGGAATGAGCTGAGGAGATCGAAGCGAACGATCATTGCCCCTGATCGCTATACAGGAGGAAACATGGTGAGCTTTGTCTCATGTTTCTTTGCTGGTCCCCTGGATGAGCGGGAACCAGTGAGCTTCGAGAAGGCCAAAGGCGTGGAACAGTGGGATTCAGCTATGCAGGAAGAGATGAGTGCTCTTGAGAAGAATGAGACTTGGTCTCTGGTGCCCAAGCCCAAGGGTATCACCCCTGTGACATGCAAGTGGGTCTACAAGCTCAAGAAGAAGGCAGACGGTAGTATCGAGCGATACAAGGCTCGCCTTGTGGCTCGGGGATTCTCGCAGCAATACGGTGATGACTATGAAGAGACATTCAGTCCGGTGGCAAAAATGACTTCAGTTCGGTTTGTGATTGCCTTGGCGGCGTTTTGGGGTTGGGAGATTTGGCAGCTCGATGTAAAGAATGCGTTCTTGTACGACGAGATTGACAAGGACATCTTCATGGTCCAGCCGCCAGGCTTTGTATCTGAAGATTTTCCTGACTATGTCTGCAAGTTGAAGAAGGCCCTGTATGGGTTGAAGCAAGCGCAGAGGGCGTGATATGGAAAGATAGCAGAATATCTCCTATTCTGTGGATTTGGTGCTTCAGACTCTGACTCGAGCTTGTTCGTCAAGAAAAGCGGGGAGCTTCAAGTCATCGCGCTGCTTTACGTCGACGACATGATCGTGACGGGGAATTCAAAGGAGGAGGTAGCAAAGCTTCGGGCTGAGCTATCAATCAGATTTGAGATGAAGGACTTAGGTGAGCTTCACCATTTCCTTGGACTCGAGGTGTAGAGGAAATCAAGTGGAGTGTTGGTGTCCCGGGCTGGATATGCGGAGCGAATCGTGGAGCGATTCGGCATGAAGGAAGGGAGGTGCATCTCTACACCTCTGGAGAAGGCCATGAAACTTCGGAAGGATGAGGGGAGGATTCTGGAAGATCCGCTCGTGTTCCGGGCTCTGGTTGGGAGCTTAATGTACCTGACGATCACTAGGCCGGATATTGCGTATGCGGTTGGCAGGGTGAGTCGTTATATGGCGGAACCACGGATGCCTCATCTTCTAGCGGCCAAGAATATATTGAATTATGTCAAGGCGACTTCAGATATGGGTCTCCTTTACAGGAGGGATGCGGGCTTCGAGGTGTATGGGTAAATGGATGCTGATTATGGGGGAGATTCAGATGATCAGAAGTCGACGTTTGGATTCGTCTTCATGGCGGGCCTTACGGCTATATCATGGTGCAGCAAGAAGCAGGATTCCGTGTCTGTCTCTACCACGGAAGCGAAATACAAGGCTTCGACCTTGGCAGCTCAAGAAGCCATCTGGCTTAGGAGGTTGGTGGGAGACGTCCATAAAGAGGTCTGGGGTCCGACTCTGCTCCGCGACGACAATAAGAGTGCACTCAAACTGGTTACTAATCCAGTTTATCACGCGAGGACCAAGCATATCGAGATCGAGCATCATTTCATTCGTGAGAAGGTGCTGGAGGGGTCTCTTTCAGTCGAGCATGTTCGGAGTCAGGACAACATTGCTTACATTTTCACAAAGGCGCTGGCGAAGGGACCGTTCACTCGGCTAAGGAGTTTACTTGGGCTGTTTTCAACTTCCCACTTCAAGGGGGAGTGTTGAAAATGTTGAAGTGGAAGTTTGTGGAAGTTGGCGGTCTGGGGGGAGGTCGCGCGGTCTGGCAAACCGCGCAATCTTGCGGTCTCCCTCTGCGGTCTGACCTCTCTGGTCTTATCGCAGGTCTTCTCGGTGTGACCGCCATTCTTTCTGCTCCTGGTGCCGAGGTGAGGCCGCGCGGTCTGGTCGTGTGACCGCGTGGCGGTGCAAGTTTCAGCATGGTGAGACCGCGCGGTCTAGTTTGCGTGACCGCGTGGTGCGGGCAGTCCGGTCTGGTGGCTGTCCGGTCTCTTGGTGGTGCGCGTGGACTAAGGTATTCTTAGTCGCACGGTCTCCGGTTTGTGTTCACATAGCTGGTCCTTTGGCGATCTGCTGGTATATGCGGTCACTGGTGTTTGGTCGACTTGGCGGGCTGTTTTCCTAGTTGGCCTGGTGTGTTCGTGGTCTCTGTAGGAGGTCGGGTGGCGAACACAGGTGGTGAGCGTCATGACCGGGCGAGTTGTCATGATTGCACGGCTTCTGTTGAATTCGGCGAGCTCACGGCGCAGAGCAATCTTGCTGATCGCGCGGGTTGACCGATCTTGGTCACGCGGTCAGAAGGCGGTGACTCTATCTCATAGGGTGGTGACTGGATCATGTCTCACGCTTATAAATAGGAGTCACTGTAGCAGCAAAAATAATCGCACCAAGTGTAAGCAGAGCTCGCGGCTTGTTCCTGCGGTCTCATTTTCTTGTGACCGGGCGGTTTCCTGATTGAACTTCTTTTGTGCAGCTTCTGCGGATTGTGCGGGCAGCAGCGGTCACCTCTTCTTCTAGGGTGTTCGGTCGGTCTCGCGGCTTGCAGTGCGGGTTGCTGGAGTTCGGGAGAATCAGTGGAGGTCGCGGAGTTCTCAGTTGGTGTTGTTCTCGCGGGCAGGCAGTTCGGGCGGTCTCGTATTCTAGCCAAGCGAACTCGCAAGTCGGGCGGTCAGGCGGTCTCAGTGAATCACACCGCTGGTTATCTTTCTTCTTTCAGCATTGTATTTTCTCCTGTTTTTTGTGTACTGGCGAAATCATGTCTCGCCATGTATACCTCGCACTGTAATGAAGATTTCTGCTAGCCTCAATAAATATTGAAGTTGTTTTTCATGTGCTTCTGGTTGTTGGCTTGAACTTTGAGTTATACTATTCCTGCTCACTCCTAGATCTACGGAAAATTTCACAATAATTACCGGACCGCTCCTTCAAAAGCCTATAAATACACCCCACTATTCACTCATTGACTCACTTTTGGGGGTGAAGGGAAGTTCCTTTCTCTCTCTCTCTCCCAATCTCTCTCTAGAAATTGGAAGCTTGGAGAACGCTATTGGCAGACCGCTTGGAGGCCTGGAACTCATTGTTGGCAGACCACTTGGAGATCTGGAACTCGTTGTTGGCAGTCCGCTTGGAGGCTTGGAGAACGCTATTGGCAGACCGCTTTGGAGACTTGGAGAACGCTATTGGCAGACCGCTTGGAACTTGCTATTGGCAGACCGCTTGGAGGCCTGGAACTCGCTTTTGGCAGACCACTCGGAGGCTTGAAGAACGCTATCGGCAGACCGCTTTGGAGACTTGGAGAACGCTATTGGCAGACCACTTGGAGGCTTGGAACTTGCTATTGGCAGACCACTTGGAGGCTTGGAGCTTGCTATTGACAGACCGCCTGGAGTCCACTTGGAGCTCGTTATTGGCAGACCAATCAAGGAGCCGAAGGTCCGCAGTGGTACGGACGAAGCTTGGACCCGGGGGGCAAACCCGCATTGGAGCAAGGCAACAAACTCTCTCTCTTACCCCCATCATTGTAACGAGGCGTGACATGTTGCCCTTGCTCTCTCAAGAACGAATTTGTAGAGGAACTCAAAGCATAGTGAAGATTAGGCCAGTACAGCTCCGGTCGCGTGGTTTTTCACCCCGATTGTGGGTTTCCACGTCATCAGCTCTTGGACTCGGTCTTCTCAGGAGACTCATTTATTCGTTTGCACGTTCGGGCGCTAGCGGGCTAAGACGGTCAAATTGCCCGATCTACCGGAGTCCCCGAGCGATCTGCGACAAGTACCTTGGAGAAAAGGAGTAAAACAAAGGTCGGAAAAGGACGGCAGATTCCATGAGGGAAGATGGATTGGTGAATCGGCTACTATTTTAGTGCATTGTCGGTCTCCTCCCTCATTGCCGACCGCATACATGGTTTATCCGACACAGAAAAAGGCGAACTAGCTGGTGGCTCTGTATCCAATATCCTTGCAAGATTTAGTCGAAGATTTTTTTGTTGAGAGTGCTTCATAACCACATTGTTGCATTGTAGCTATTACATGCATTTCTTAATGTTAGTGAGAAATACAATAGATTGCTTGCAAATTCTTGGATTCAGCAGCTACTATTTCATAGGGTGATCCAGAGTCAATCTTCACTTTATATTCAATTGTATGTAAAGAACATGAAAAATAAGGTAAATTTTAACAAATACCCCAAATAGAAGTAATCAGATTGGCCGAAGACTATACTTTTCAATACACGGGATAGACTCAGTCGCAATTGCTCGTATTATTTAAATTAGTCATAACATGTTTTAAATTAGCATTTTCATACATAAAACTTATAAAATAATTATACAACGCCTCTAATCCAACAAATGTATCTTATCTCATCTTCATCATTCAAATTCCATGCACATATAAACCTCACAATTCTTTATGCAAAATGTGTAATTGTGCAAATAATTTTCTTCTATTAAATTCATGAAAATGAAACTGTCTAGCTGAAGATGGTTAATGTAAACTAAGAAAAGTGAGACAATGAAAATCTTCGTAATCGAACAAATGCTATGTTATAACAGAAGCTTCGACAAGCTCTACATCGATATTAATATTCATTTACATTGTGGAGCACAAACTTGAACACAATCAAGAAATCCAAATAACATCTTTAGTCTTACAATGCAGAACATAACATTCCATTGTATGACAAAGCTATAATTTTACATGTACCATTTATGACATTCATTATCTATTTTAAAAGTTTATAATTGATATACTAGAAATTATTGCCAAAACTTCCCGTATAAGTTAGCATAATTACAAGTTGCACCACTCTTACTTTTGAAATTACAAAAACCTCACATGCAATTTCAAAGGGGAAATTTTTGTAATTTTGAAAGAGGAGTGCAACCTATAATTTAACAAACTTATACGAGATGTCTATAAATGACCATGATATATTATCCTTTTTCATCTACACTACTATTTTGGGGGTTGCACACACGCCAAAATGGGCAATTGCAAAATGGGCAATTGCGTCTCCATATAAATAGCCAAAAACTTTCGGTGGGGCTTAGCTCAGTTCCCTCCCCTCTTCCGATTAGGGTTTTGAAAAACTCTCCTGGCGAAACACCTCTCCACATTAACGCTCTTGAAAACTTTTTCTTCCTCCTCGGTCTTGTGGTGTGTCGTCTCCATCCTTGACTGAAAAATGTCGAGAACTTTGAAGAGCAACAGCCGAGCGAAAATGCAACCCTCCTCCGAGATTTTTTCGATACTATGGGCAATGTAAGTTTCTAATCTTAAGTTTAAGTATAGTCATTTTTTGCATGTGTATTTATTGTTTGGATTAAGAAGAACCTTGTGTATTTCCAACTTGGAATATCCAATTCCGACTGGAATTTAATTCTGACTGAAATTTCAATTCCGAATGTAATTTCAATTCCGATTGTAATTTCAATTCCGACTTGATTTGTGTACCTTTTAAGTGTAACACATGCAACATTAATAATTTCAATTCCGACAGCATTCGTGTACCTTTTATTGTAACACATGGAAATATATTATTCTCATGTGCAGAAAGCAACCATTGTTTTTCTGATAGTTCAATCTGAGGAAGAAGCGCACTCAATGTACTGTGACTATGCCCATAATATAGGGTTTAGTGTGCAGAAACAACACATTGTTTATTGGACGCATACCAAGACTATTAAAGTGCGGGTGTACAGTTGCTCAAAAGTTGGTGCAAAGACTTCAAAGCCGCGGAATGATGAACAACACAAGTACCGCAAACTGGATACTCACACAAGATGTTTGGCCTGCATAACCTTCATTATTGATAAATATGAAAAGAATTGGGAGGTCACCAAGTGTGTGGAGGAACATAATCACCCACTTGCATTGGAAAATGACACACATTTGTTGCGGTCTCATCATAGTATATCTAATGCCCAAGCTAACCTTCTTAAGAATATGACCGGAGCGGGCATTAGAACAGTCAACACATATAACTTCTAAGCTGATGAAGTTGGGGGTGTTGAAAATATGGGGTTTAATAAGAGTGATGCATACAATTTTGTTTAGCGAGAAAGAAATACATTAATAAAAAATGGTGACGCAGTAAGTTTGTTGAAAATACTACAACAACGACAGTTAGAGGACAACATGTTCTATTATGATGTTTAAACAATTGAATTGAACATGCTTACAAGTTTCTTAGGAATTGAAGGGCATAATAAGATTGATTATAATTGTTTCGATGACATTATCACATTTGATACAACATATAAATTAAACAAGTATAATTTGACTTGTGCAGTGTTTATTGCAGATAATCATTATTTGCAGAATATTTTTTGTAGTTGGAGCTTTAATAACACAAGAAAAAATTGAATCATTTTGTTGGGTGCTTGAGATTTTTCTTAGGTTTGTTGACGGCAAGCAACCAGCCACTATGTTCACGGATCAAGATCAGGTGATGGTCATTGTCATTGAGAGAATTTTGACTACAACTCGTCTTCGTTTGTATCAATGACATATCTCAAAGAAAGCATCTTCGAAAGTACCCGCCTTCAACATGATATAAAAGTGTAAGGTCCTTTTTTCTACCAATTTATGAGTAAATATGATAGTGAGGAGGAGTTTGATATGTGTTGGAGTGATATGATCACAAGAGAAAAAATGGATGATAACCGATGGTTGCATGATTTATTTATAATAAGAATGAAGTGGTCTACCGCTTTCAACAAAGATAGTCTAGTCCTTGGAATATTGTCCACACAAAGAAGTAAATAGGCAAATAATGTCTTACGTGGATGCTCTAAAGCAATAAGTTCACATGATGCTAGGGAATTTTATTCTATTTTTGAGGAATCATACATAGATGGTGTTGTTGGTGTTAGTTTTCGAGAGGAAACAAGATTCGGTGAAAAGTAGGCCGAAAGCAGGGGCCATAACACTAAGCAGAAATATAGGCCGAAAGCAGAGGCCATAATAATAAGCTGAAAAGTAGGCCGAAAGCAGAGGCCATGGTAATAAACAGAAAAGTAGGCCGAAAGCAGAGGTCATGGTAATAAACAGAAAAGTAGGCCGAAAGCAGAGGCCATGGTAATAAACAGAAAAGTAGGTCGAAAGCAGAAGCCATAATGACAGGACCAGTGCGAGACTGGATTTAAATGAAAGTACAGAAAGTAAGTGCGGGGGACCAGTGCGAGACTGGATTTAAAGGGAAGTACGTAAAGTAAATGCGGGGGACCAGTGCGAGACTGGATTTAAAGGGAAGTACAGAAAGTAAATGCGGGGGACCAGTGCGAGACTGGATTTAAAGGGAAGTACAGAAAGTAAATGCGGGGGACCAGTGCGAGACTGGATTTAAAGGAAAGTACGGAAAGCAGTAACAGCATAAGGAAAGGGTTAGTAGTCCAATCGCTCTTTTATTATTGTCGCGGCGGGGTTAAATTTCGGCGCCGCGCCGCGATTTCGTTCCGATTTTCGCGTCGATATTCCGAGCTTAGTCGATTCCTTGGATATATACGCATAATTTTTAATAGACATTTAAAAATATGCGTCGAGGGGACGCCGATTCATTTTGATGAATTTCGTTCTTTTTGGGCGTTTATTTTCGCTTGTAAAAGCTTTTGGAGGACCAAAATAAGAAACCACACCTCCCAATTTTAATAGTAGTTGTAAAACACCTTTAATTAGAGCCCCTAATTTTTGGTGATTTTTGCGAACTTATTTGGACGTTTATTTTCTCAAAATAAACCCTATAAAGGATTTTAAAAATAGTAAAATTCCTCCTAAAAATCCCAAAAAAATTCAGTAGGTGCCCCTTAGGGTGGGGTACATTTTTTATTTAGAAAACTTCTTCCCAATCTGCCCCATTTTTTCTCAAAAAAATGGGGAAGGGGGAAGGGAGATTGGGGTGCGGTTAGGGAAAGGGAAGGGGGGTGTTGGGGAGCGATTAGGGAAAGGGAGGGGGCGCAGTGGCCTTGTACCCTGCGCCTTCCCGCGGCTCCCACAGCGGATCTGCGGCGGATCCGCTGTGGGAGCACTCAAACTGAGGCGGAAGGCGGGAAACGAGGAGCGGGAGGCCGCCCGATCTCCTGGGGGAGATCGGACGGCTCCCGCCATCCCCGCCAGCAGGCGGCCCCAGCTGCCGCCGAGCAGCGGTCGGAGGGGCCGGCGCCGCCCCCGGTCGGTGCGCCGGGGGACGGCGACTCCTCCGGTGATGGCCCGGCGGCCTGGTGCCGCCGGCCACCGGCGGGGGAGGGCGAAGAAGTAAGCGGGAGGCGGAGGCGCGGCCTGCATGGGCCATGCAGGCCTGCTGCGCCGCTGCCTCCCTGAGAGGGCGCCGGTGCCGCCCCTGGTCGGTGCGCCGGGGGTCGGCGCCCACTCCGGTGGTGGTCCGGCGGCCGGGCGCCGCCGGACCCCGCCGGAAGGAGGATCTGGAGGGGACGGGGAGGCGCGGCGCAGCCAGCCCGAACCATGTCGGCTTGCCGTGCCGCCGCCTCCACGTGCATGGCCCTCCCTGCCGCCCCTGGTCGGGGCGCCGGGGAGGGGGAAATCCTCCGGCGGTGGTCCGGCGGCCTGGAGCAGCCGGCCACCGCCGAGGGAGGGGATTATTCCCCTCCAGGAAAACCAAGCAGAGGGGGGAGGCCACGGGTGCCGCCGGCTGCGTCCTCCGGCGACCCGGCCGCCTCCCCGGTGCCGGCGCCGAGTTCCCCGAGAGGGAACCTACCTCCCCCAGCGCAACCACCGGCGCCGGGGGAGAAGGCTTCCACGGCCGCTCCCTCCCCGAGCCTTGCAAGGCTCGGGGCGGCGGCCGGCGACGCTCTGGCGACGGGGTGAGGGGTGGCCTACTCCGGGAGGTAGGAAGGAGGAGGGGGAGCTTCTACCTGGAGGTGAGGTGGGGCTCGAGAGGTGGAGGGGCGGTGGCCGGCCATGAGGAAGGAGGAGGAGGTGGCGGCTTGGGGTTGGCTTGCTCCGGCAAGGTGGAGGAGGAGGAGGGCTGGGCTGCCGGCAGGGAGAGGCTGAGAGGGAGAGAGTGGGGTGGGGGTTTGAGAGGGGTTGCCCCTCCTTTTATAGGAAAGGGGGGAGCTCCCCCCCCCCCCCCTCCTTTTCCTCCACGTGGGGATAAGGGAGGGGGAGATATTTCTCCCCCTCCCCTCCCTTCTCTCTCTCCTGCCCCCTTTGCCCAAATAGGGCTGCCCATTCATGGGCAACCCTCTTCTTTGGGGGGGCTTTCTCTCCCCCCCCCCCTTTTCCTTTTCATTTCTCAATAAATTTCAGGTCGGGGGGAGGGGGGGGGGGGGGGGGGGGGCGGGGAAGGGGTTTGACCGAGTCAACTTAGGGCGGGGTCCTCATTGGCCCCCGGGGTTCAATAGGAGTTGTCGGGGCCGATGCCGGGTTCATGTGCTTTATATCTCATGCATTGCACTGAGGCGATCTGCATAGTCGTAAAATGGCATACTCCCCATATCGACCGTGAATCGAGGCCCAACGAATTCCGTTGCGCTCGTATTGTTCGCACGAGTTTACCAGAACTGACAGAAGTCCAATCGGGGTTCGTATGGTCACTATTCATAATAATGAGGTAGTGGCGCGCTACGACACCCGAAATGGTCGTTTTCTCCAAACGACCTCGGATCGAAGTGCAATGAATTCCGTTGCGCTTGTATTGTCCATACGAGTCTAACGGAACTGACAAAAGTCCAATCGGGGTTCATATGGTTACTATTCATAATAATGAGGTAGTGGCGCGCTACGACACCCGAAATGGTCATTTTCTCCAAACGACCTCGGATCGAAGTGCAACGAATTTCATTGCGCTTGTATTGTCCATACGAGTCTAACGGAACTGACGGAAGTCCAATCGGGGTTCGTATGGTCACTATTCATAATAATGAGGTAGTGGCGCGCTACGACACCCGAAATGGTTGTTTTCTCCAAACGACCTCGGATCGAAGTGCAACGAATTCCGTTACGCTTGTATTGTCCATACAAGTCTAACGGAACTGACGGAAGTCCAATCGGGGTTTGTTTGGTCACTGTACCCCAATGATTTAGTTGCGGCACGCAACGTTACTTAAGATGGTAGTTTTCTACTGCTCGGGCCTACTTTTATTGGGCTCACTAGGGTCTAGTGGCCCAATAAAAGTTGGGATGTTACAATCCAATAAAAATAAATAGATTTTCGTCCCTGAAAATTGGCTAAAGTAGGGGTTTAAAGGATATACCTGGGGGAAAGAGTGCTGGGTATTTTTCTCGAACGAGCGTTTCTGGTTCCCAAGTAAACTCTTCGCGTCCACAGTTTGACCACAAGATCTTGACCATCGTGATGGTTTTGTTCCGCAGTTCTTTGATCTTGGAGTCCACTATCTTCACTGGTTCGAGTTGGACGGATCGGTCGGATTGTACTGATGTCGGTGACACGGGGAGATGTTGCTCGGGTTGGCGGAGTACGCGTCTCAGCGAGGAGACGTGAAACACGTCGTGGAGGTTTCCCAGCTCGGCTGGCAAAGCTAACCTATAAACCACCGGGCCAACTCTTTCGATGACTTGATATGGGCCTAAGTAGCGGGGGTCCAGCTTTTCTGCTTCTTTATTCGGGATATCCCGTGCATCGGCTTAATTTTCAAGAAAACCATATCTCCCACGTTGAATTCCACCATCCGATGACGCGCATCATAATATTTGGCTTGCCGGCTCTGCGCTTCTAGCATATGTTCCCAGATTAACCTTATTGCGGCAGTGGTATCGTCTATGTAGGTGACCCCTAAGGCTTCGGGGTCCTCATCCTGTGCCCAAGATAGTGGGGTCCGACAGCGTCTTCCGTAGAGGGCTTCGTAAGGTGCCATCTTGATGCTTGCCTGGAAGCTGTTGTTATATGAAAATTCCACCAGAGGTAGTAAATGCTCTCATGGCTCGTTGTGTTCCACTATGCATAATCGGAGAAGATCTTCCATCGTCCGGTTTGTTCTTTCCGTCTGCCCATCGGTCTGGGGGTGGAAGGCAGTGCTAAATGCCAATCTGGTTCCTAGATAAGCTTGCACTCTTCTCCATTCCTTCGATGCAAAGCGCACGTCGCGGTCCGAGACGATCGATTTGGGTATTCCATGAAATCGGACTACCTGCTCAATAAATAGTCGGGCTAATATGTCGACACCGTCGCCTTGCCGGTTCGGGATGAATCGGGCTACCTTGGTGAGGCGGTCTACTACGACCCATATGGAGTCGTTACCTGCATGAGATCGGGGTAAGCCATGGACAAAATCCATGGAAATATCCTCGAACTTCCATTCTGGTATGGGCAGGGGTTGTAGTAGGCCCCCTGGGCTTCGACACTCTGCCTTGACCAGTTGACAGGTCTGGCAGTGCGCAACATAGTTGGTGACGTCCCTCTTCATTCCTGGCCAGTATAAAGTCCTTCGTAGGTCTGTATACATCTTCACTACCCCTGGGTGTATTGAATACCTTGTTTGATGTGCTTCACGGAGTATCTCCTCCCGGATCCCCTCTACAGCGGGAATGAATATGCGGTGTCTGTATTGCAGGATGCCATCGTACAAGTTGTAGTCTTCTTGTGCACCGTGTTGCAAGGCCTGAATGATCGGTGCTGCTTCAACGTCGGTCTTCTGGGCTTCTCGTATTCTATCCCTGATGTCACACTATATCTCCATCCAATAGAGGTGGGCCTGATACTCCATCGGGTTCCTGCGGGTAACGAGGATGACATCCAGTTTTGCCAAAGATTCGACTAATTCCTCCGGTACCATTTCTAACCAACTCCCGGTCCTCGGAGGCTGCCGACTCAGGGCATCTGCAACCTTATTAGCCTTGCCGGGGTGGTACTGAAGGGTGAAGTCGTAATCGCAGAGGAATTCCAACCACCGGCGTTGTCGGAGGTTCAGCTCCTTCTGGGTGAAGACATACTTGAGGCTCTTATGATCGGAGAAAATCTCGCATCGTACCCCGTAGAGGTAGTGTCTCCAAACCTTTAATGCGAAAACTACCGCCCCCAGTTCTAGATCGTGGGTGGCGTAGTTTAGTTCGTGCGGCTTGAGTTGACGTGAAGCGTAGGCAACTACCTTGACATGTTGCATAAGCACGGCTCCCAATCCTTTCAGAGAGGCATCAACATAGATCTGGAAGCCCTCAGTTCCTGAGGGAAGAGTCAGGATCGGGGCCGATATCAGCCGGTTCTTCAGTTCGATGAACGCTGCTTCGCACTCGGGAGACCAATGGAATGTCACATCCTTTTTGGTGAGGGAGGTAAGCGGTAACGCAATCTTGGAGAATCCTTCGACGAACTTACGGTAGTAGCCGGCGAGGCCAAGGAAACTTCGGATGTCTGTCGCTGTCTTAAGTGGCGGCCAATCTCGTACCGCTTGTACTTTGGCTTGATCCACTGCTACCCCGTTCTTGTTAACTGTGTGTCCCAGAAAACCGACTTCTTCCATCCAAAACTCGCATTTGCTAAACTTGGCGAACAGTGAGTGCTCTCTTAGCTTAAGCAGAACCATTTGGAGGTGCCTGGAGTGATCGGTTTTGTTCCTCGAGTAGATGAGGATATCATCTATGAAGACTATTACGAAAAGATCCAGGAAGGGTTTAAATACGGTATTCATTAAAGCCATGAAGGCGGACGGGGCATTGGTTAACCCAAATGGCATTACCATGAACTCGTACAGTCCGTAGCGGGAGCTGAAGGCGGTCTTGGGAATGTCCTCTTCTCGCACTCTGAGTTGATAGTAGCCGGATCTTAAATCCATCTTGGAAAAGACGGACGCGCCTTGCAGCTGATCGAACAATTCATCTATCCGGGGTAGGGGATAGGTATTCTGGACAGTGAGTTTATTCAATTCTCTGTAGTCAATGCAGAGACACAGAGATCCATCATTCTTCTTAACAAACAGTACTGGGGCTCCCCAGGGCGAAGTACTAGGACGTACGAATCCTGCGTCGACTAACTCTTGTAGTTGAATCTTGAGCTCGGCCAGTTCCCTCGGGGCCATCCGGTACGGTGCTCGGGATACTGGTCGGGCTCCTTGAGTAAGTTCGATTCAGAAGTCCACTTCCCGTTGCGGGGGCAACCCGGGAAGGGACTCTGGGAAGATATCTGGGAAGTCCCTGATTACAGGCACTTTAGCGAGTACTTGTGTCGTGTCTTCCATCTCAAAGTAGATTAGGTATACCTCGTCCTTCCGTCGAACTGCCTTGACGGTTTGTGTAGATGTTAAGATAATGCGGGTGACAGAGGGTATACCTGCTAGCGTGATAAATTGCCCATTCGGATTCTGGAGGCGGATTTCTCGAGTTGAACAATTGATTTGGGCGCTGTGCTCGGCCAACCAATCCATCCCCAGAATGATGTCGAATCTGGTTATTGCCAAAACGGTTGCGTTGACTTCGAATTCTATGCCTCCTAGCATTGCCTGGAAGGAACACTTTTCGGTGGAAGTCATATCTGATCCATCCAGGAGTCGTATTCGGATTGACATCCCGGATGATCGCACCGTGTTCTCCTTGTCAGCGATGAAGTTTTATGCAACAAAAGAATGTGTGGCGCTGGTATCGAACAGTGTTTTAGCGGGATGACCTTCTACCAAAAGTAAACCTGATAACATATATATATCATGATCATAAGCTTTTCACAAATATTCAGGAGTAGGGATGACATATACAAAAGTCCCAATATATAAAGCTATAACATCTCCTAGGATATCGTACTATCGGAAGTAGATACCTATCACTACGTCAGGAGTAGGAACGTGCTGAAGATCCAACGCGTATGCCTCGAGCGGTGCTGCTCTGCCCTGCCTAGCCGGCTCCCTCCTGCCTGCGGGACGTCCTCTGCGTCCACCTCGTCCTCTCTCTGCCGCTCTCTGTACTGCTCCTAAACCGGGTCTCCCGGTAGCCTGTGGGCAGAAGGCTCGTATATGCCCAGGCTGCTGGCATAGGTAGCAATTCCCTGCGAAGGGAACATCTCGTCGTGCGGCTGGGAAGACCTGAGGTGCTGGGGCTGGGGGTGCTAGTCGGGGCTGGGGTGCTGGTCGGGGCTGGGGTGCCTGCCTATATGGTTGGTGACGCTGACGCTGTCTCCCGTCTCGGCCCTGCCTGCGAGGACCTACCCCTCTCTCTCGGCCCTGAGTCCGAGGAACACCTACGTGTCCCCTCCGCTGCTGGGCTACCATCCGCTGGTCCATCTCTAGAGCGGTGGCATGTGAGGCGATCGTGTGGAAGGATGTCTGGGAAATCATGATCAGGGCCTGACGGATGTCGTCTCATAATCCCCGGTAAAATCTGGCCGCCCTGTCTTTATCCGTACCTGCTAAGGTCCCGGCGAAGCGGGCCAGGTGGATAAACTCTCTCTGGTAGTCTGGAACCGTCCTATCTCCCTGCCTGATCTGCAGGAACCGCTCCTGGAGTGCCATCCGGTCTGCATCCGAAATGAAATGCTCTAAGAAGGCCTCTGAGAACTCCCCCCAGAAGATCGTGCTGAGTGGTCGTCCTCTGAAGGTAGAGCGGCTAGCGGCCCTCCACCAGTCCCGGGCATAGCCCTCCAGCATGGTCACCACCAGGGATACTGCGGCTACAGCGGGGCACATCATCCCTACTAGAAGCTCCTCTACCCTCTCCACCCACTCCTCGGCCTGGATGGATGACTCGGTACCTCGGAAGGTGAGGGGCCTTAGCCCCCGGAATGTCGTCAGCAGATCGGTGGGTACGGTGGCCTGCTGTGGTGGCCGTAAGGTGGCTGTCTGGAAGGCGGCTAACAGGGCTACCAGGGTCTGTCCGAGCTCTGTCTCTCTGGACGGAACTGTGGATGGAGCGGTCGGGGCTGGTGGTGGAGTGGTAGGGTGGTACTGGTCACGAGAGGAGGACCTTCCGTTACTCGACTCCGGTATCTGGAGAAGTAACAAACGGGTATCAGAATTTGCAAAAATAAGGGAATTTTGCAGGACTGAAAGAAAAGGAAGCGGAAAGCGTGTGAGTGTACTACCGTGCAGTCTCGAATCCTTAACCTTAAACCTAAAGGGTCCACCAGGCTTCCGCTGCGTGGTTCGTCCCGAACCAAGAAACGGAACCGGGGGAAGGGAGGATCGAAAGACTGCCCCATGTGGTCGGATCGTGGTGGCTCTGATCCATTTGTAAGACCCCCCCTCCCCAAACTGAACCTGGTTCAGGGAGGGGGGATCTTACTGCCGAAAGAGGACTACCCAGCGCTTTCCGGGTGGCGACGTCCCACCTTTTCAAGCGCTGAGCGGTCTCTTTGTCAGGCACAAGAATCATCACAACACATCAGAACGCACAGCGGAAGCAATCGAAATAAGAAAAGCTAAGCATGCTGATTATATTACATATTTAAATATGGTCGGGGCCTATCGTTTTACAAAACATTGCCTCGAGGGCTACATAGTCTAAAACAAAAGGGAGCCCTAGGCTAGTCCTTATACTCTCGAACTCACGTCTCTGAAGATAGGAGGAGAGGCTGGGGTAATCGAACGGGCCATCTCCAAGGCTCGTAACTCATCCTGCGGTGTGGGGGCTCCTTGCTGTCCCATCTCCTGTGATTGGTTATAAGAAATAACCGTTAGTCACAGAGCTAAGTAGAAAATACATCCCCTCCCCGGATCCATATCCAGGGGGCGGCTAAAGAATAGAAATGAAATAGCCGAAGCAAGGTAGAGGGTTAGCAGCAGGTAAACATATATACCCCCCGTATATATATATAGGGCTTCCCGCCCTAAGCTCGTAATCGCGCCGTATAGTAAGTACACAGCAATATAACGCGCAGACACGCACACCCAGGTATTCAAACCTGTACGCACACAAAAGACCCTGTGTCGACACAGTTTAGACCGTTTTATTTCAAGCAGGGGAGCTAACCCCGCGGGCCTCACCGATGTGGCCGTCGTTGACAGTGGCCAGTCTTGCCACTTCTGAATGTAGTCGTACCGTATCATTCAGGCCCTCCTGTACAATTTGGTGTACTAACTGGATGTGAGCGACATCCGACGAGCCGATTTGTAGGCCGGCCAGAGGAGGTAAAACTGCAGGCTCGGAGGGTGATAACCCGTTGTGCACATCTCCCTGTCGCCATGAGTCGTCAACCCACCCGCACTGGTATGAACGGTCTGCAAGTGTGACCAACCCGCCACTCCCAAACAATCTTCACCCGCTTTATATAAAACAAGCACATAAGTGTCGTGGCAATTCTACTCGACCGGTCACACAACCTCTGCCCGGGAGGATTAGCGGTATGAGGGCTCCTTGCTTGGGACTAACCTGGGAGGAGGGACTCAACTCCGGGTTTTCCCCAATTAAGGCCTCGCAGAAGGGAGGATAAGCACCACATGGTTGCCATGACAGTTCTGCATTAGCAAATAAATTAGGTCGAAAGCAGGGGCCATAACACTAAGCAGAAATATAGGCCGAAAGCAGAGGCCATAATAATAAGCTGAAAAGTAGGCCGAAAGCAGAGGTCATGGTAATAAACAGAAAAGTAGGCCGAAAGCAGAGGTCATGGTAATAAACAGAAAAGTAGGCCGAAAGCATAGGTCATGGTAATAAACAAAAAAGTAGGCCGAAAGCAGAGGCCATAATGACAGGACCAGTGCGAGACTGGATTTAAATGAAAGTACAGAAAGTAAGTGCGGGGGACCAGTGCGAGACTGGATTTAAAGGGAAGTACAGAAAGTAAATGCGGGGGACCAGTGCGAGACTGGATTTAAAGGGAAGTACAGAAAGTAAATGCGGGGGACCAGTGCGAGACTGGATTTAAAGGGAAGTACAGAAAGTAAATGCGGGGGACCAGTGCGAGACTGGATTTAAAGGAAAGTACGGAAAGCAGTAACAGCATAAGGAAAGGGTTAGTAGTCCAATCGCTCTTTTATTATTGTCGCGGCGGGGTTAAATTTCGGCGCCGCGCCGCGATTTCGTTCCGATTTTCGCGTCGATATTCCGAGCTTAGTCGATTCCTTGGATAGATACGCATAATTTTTAATAGGCATTTAAAAATATGCGTCGAGGGGACGCTGATTCATTTTGATGAATTTCGTTCTTTTTGGGCGTTTATTTTCGCTTGTAAAAGCTTTTGGAGGACCAAAATAAGAAACCACACCTCCCAATTTTAATAGTAGTTGTAAAACATCTTTAATTAGAGCCCCTAATTTTTGGTGATTTTTGCGAACTTATTTGGACGTTTATTTTCTCAAAATAAACCCTATAAAGGATTTTAAAAATAGTAAAATTCCTCCTAAAAATCCCAAAAAAATTCAGTAGGTGCCCCTTAGGGTGGGGCACATTTTTTTATTTAGAAAACTTCTTCCCAATCTGCCCCATTTTTTCTCAAAAAATGGGGAAGGGGGAAGGGAGATTGGGGTGCGGTTAGGGAAAGGGAAGGGGGGTGTTGGGGTGCGATTAGGGAAAGGGAGGGGGCGCAGGGGCCTTGTACCCTGCGCCTTCCCGCGGCTCCCACAGCGGATCTGCGGCGGATCCGCTGTGGGAGCACTCAAACTGAGGCGGAAGGCGGGAAACGAGGAGCGGGAGGCCGCCCGATCTCCTGGGGGAGATCGGACGACTCCCGCCATCCCCGCCAGCAGGCGGCCCCAGCTGCCGCCGGGCAGCGGTCGGAGGGGCCGGCGCCGCCCCCGGTCGGTGCGCCGGGGGCCGGCGACTCCTCCGGTGATGGCCCGGCGGCCTGGTGCCGGCCACCGCCGGGGGAGGGCGAAGAAGTAAGCGGGAGGCGGAGGCGCGGCCTGCATGGGCCATGCAGGCCTGCTGCGCCGCCGCCTCCGCTGAGAGGGCGCCGGTGCCGCCCCTGGTCGGTGCGTCGGGGGGTCGGCGCCCACTCCGGTGGTGGTCCGGCGGCCGGGCGCCGCCGGACCCCGCCAGAAGGAGGATCTGGAGGGGACGGGGAGGCGCGGCGCAGCCGGCCCGAACCATGTCGGCTTGCCGTGCCGCCGCTTCCACGTGCATGGCCCTCCCTGCCGCCCCTGGTCGGGGCGCCGGAGAGGGTGAAATCCTCCGGCGGTGGTCCGGCGGCCTGGAGCAGCCGGCCGCCGCCGGGGGAGGGGATTATTCCCCTCCAGGAAAACCAAGCAGAGGGGGGAGGGGGAGGCCACGGGTGCCGCCAGCTGCGTCCTCCGGCGGCCCGGCCGCCTCCCCGGTGCCGGCGCCGAGTTCCCCGAGAGGGAACCTACCTCCCCCAGCGCCACCACCGGCGCCGGGGGAGAAGGCTTCCACGGTCGCTCCCTCCCCGAGCCTTGCAAGGCTCGGGGCGGCGGCCGGCGACGCTCAGGCGACGGGGGGAGGGGTGGCCTACTCCGGGAGGTAGGAAGGAGGAGGGGGGAGCTTCTACCTGGAGGTGAGGTGGGGCTCGAGAGGTGGAGGGGCGGTGGCCGGCCATGAGGAAGGAGGAGGAGGTGGCGGCTTGGGGTTGGCTTGCTCCGGCAAGGTGGAGGAGGAGGAGGGTTGGGCTGCCGGCAGGGAGAGGCTAAGAGGGAGAGAGTGGGGTGGGGTTTGAGAGGGGCTGCCCCTCCTTTTATAGGAAAGGGGGGGAGCTCCCCTCCCCCCCCCCCCCCCCCCCCCCCCCCCCCCCCCCTCCTTTTCCTCCACGTGGGGATAAGGGAGGGGGAGATATTTCTCCCCCTCCCCTCCCTTCTCTCTCTCCTGCCCCCTTTGCCCAAATAGGGCTGCCCATTCATGGGCAACCCTCTTCTTTGGGGGGGCTTTCTCCCCCCCCCCCCCCCCCCCCCCCCCGTTTCCTTTTCATTTCTCAATAAATTTCAGGTCGGGGGGGGGGGGGGGGGGGGGGGGGGGGGGGGGGGAGGGGTTTGACCGAGTCAACTTAGGGTGGGGTCCTCCTTGGCCCCCGGGGTCCAATAGGAGTTGCCGGGGCCGATGCCGGTTTCATGTGCTTTATATCTCATGCGTTGCACTGAGGCGATCTGCATAGTCGTAAAATGGCATACTCGCCATACGACCTTGAATCGAGGCCCAACGAATTCCATTGCGCTCGTATTGTTCGCACGAGTTTACCAGAACTGACAGAAGTCCAATCGGGGTTCGTATGATCATTATTCATAATAATGAGGTAGTGGCGCGCTACGACACCCGAAATGGTCGTTTTCTCCAAACGACCTCGGATCGAAGTGCAACGAATTCCGTTGCGCTGATATTGTCCATACGAGTCTAACGGAACTGACGGAAGTCCAATCGGGGTTCGTATGGTCACTATTCATAATAATTAGGTAGTGGCGCGCTACGACACCCGAAATGGTCGTTTTCTCCAAACGACCTCGGATCGAAGTGCAACGAATTCCGTTGCGCTTGTATTGTCCATACGAGTCTAACGGAACTGACGGAAGTCCAATCGGGGTTCGTATGGTCACTATTCATAATAATGAGGTAGTGGCGCGCTACGACACCCGAAATGGTCGTTTTCTCCAAACGACCTCGGATCGAAGTGCAACGAATTCCGTTGCGCTTGTATTGTCCATACAAGTCTAACGGAACTGACGGAAGTCCAATCGGGGTTCGTATGGTCACTATTCATAATAATGAGGTAGTGGCGCGCTACGACACTCGAAATGGTCGTTTTCTCCAAACGACCTCGGATCGAAGTGCAACGAATTCCGTTGCGCTTGTATTGTCCATACGAGTCTAACGGAACCGACGGAAGTCCAATCGGGGTTCGTATGGTCACTATTCATAATAATGAGGTAGTGGCGCGCTACGACACCCGAAATGGTCGTTTTCTCCAAACGACCTCGGATCGAAGTGCAACGAATTCCGTTGCGCTTGTATTGTCCATACAAGTCTAACGGAACTGACGGAAGTCCAATCGGGGTTTGTTTGGTCACTGTACCCCAATGATTTAGTTGCGGCACGCAACGTTACTTAAGATGGTAGTTTTCTACTGCTCTGGCCTACTTTTATTGGGCTCACTAGGGTCTAGTGGCCCAATAAAAGTTGGGATGTTACATTAGGAAGGTCTAGATTGGGTCAATTTGGCAAGGTGGAGGCCAATTGACCCTTAATAGACCACTTTGACCAAATTAAGGTTATGGTTGACTTTGGTCAACTTGACCACTTTGGTTGACCCCAATGGGTCCTTGGTGCTCTAAGGGACCCCCTAAAGGGTTAGGTATGCTATGGTGGGGTTAAAGGGTCAAGGTGAGGCCCTAAAGTCTAACCTCAAGCTTGGTAACTGAAAATTGCTATCTGCAGACCATGGTGTTCTTCACCTTCAAGCCTAAGTTCTTATGATCTCTTGTGCTTACTATGATTTTGTTATGACCTAGTCATGACAAAACCATCCTAGGGGTCTAACTGTCTGAGGGATGTTACACAAAAGTATGTCTGGAATGGAGTAGTTTCCGATTAGAATGAGGTAGATTACAACTGAAATAAGTAAAATTCCAACAGAAGCGTACAATGCAGAAATAAATGCCAACATACAATGCAGAGCTAAATGTTCACAGAAGCATACAACTCCAAAATGTCAAAATAATTATGTACAAAATGTCAAAATACAATGCAAAGTACAACATTGTACAAAACTAAATGTTCATAAAAATCATTTTTTATTATGATGCTCCAAAATGCTTGTAAAATCTCCGCAACCACTTCTTTCCTAAACTTTGGCATCTCTTTCTGTCATTCTTTGCAATCTTTCCACAATTTTCTTCTTCTGTATAACAGCTTCCATGCACTTCATTACAAAAATCCCGCAATCAATCTCATTCGACTGTGTTACGAAACTGTATTTATCGATCATCTTCTAATATCTCCCGGGAATGCATCTGATATATCCTCGTATAGGAAAGTTATCTGCACAAAAAAGAACTTAGACGTTATTAATACTGTTTATGTAAAGAGAAAGACTATCAAAGATAAATGAACGTACATACCAGATCTGGAAGAGTGGCGCGATGCATTTGGTTTGACAGTGAATCATTAAACTCCCATCATTTAACCTTCAAACAACCAACCAGCAATACCCAACGACTTACTAGGTCGCAGGGCATTAATATATAATCGGAAGGCTCAAAGGATGAAGGAGTTACATGATCAACCATGCATTTGGAATTGTTCATAGAATGCATCTTCAAAAACTGCATGATGAAGATCATTTAATAAGATAATATTGTTAGTACTTTATTTAAACGATAAAAACTAAACATGATTTACCGCATGGTTTAGAGATACATAGAGAAATGTCTTCATGCTTCTAGGGGCCTTGACTTTATTTGAGTCGAGGGAGGATGCAAAAGCATTTAGATGCGTGTCGATGACCCACCCCTCCCCTAAAAGCTCATCGACTCTCGATCGTGCCAATATAATGTTCACACTTTCTAACATTATATTTCCACTACAATAAGATTAGTAACATATTAGTACGGGTGCACTGACAACAAAAATTTAAGCAAAATTAGTAACATACCGACAGGATATCAGCTCAAAACAAGATCTATCAAATCTTTCAACCGGGGATGAATATCGTCCTTGTCGGGGTATTGATACACTTGCACACCACCTTTTTCCTTGCCTTTTGTCGATGTCGGGATATGCGCCACTTTTTTCTGTTTCGCCGCCCCTTTATATTATGAATGAAACTTCTCTTCTTCTGAGTACTTTTACTAATTTGTGTGGCAGGGACGAGAGTCTCGTGGGGGGGAGGATGATGGTGATATGAGTGAGTGATCGAATGGAGAGGTGGGTGAAGGATCGTATTCCGCTAAGGTGGGTAAATGATTGGGTGAATGAGCGGGTGCACGATTACTCGCCGCAGGGGCTACCAAAGCATCAAATCTGTCATTAAAATTTCTTCTTATCCTTCTTCCTCTCATTATCTAACTCCTTATTTTCCTCCTCCTTCTCCACCCTATTCTACTCCTCCCTCCTCGCACTCTAAGTTAGCTTAGAAGACCACCATTGAACTCTTGGTCTTGCTAAATCGTCTTGTGCCGCTTTCAAAGAAGTGTGTTCGAAGAACCACACCTACAACAAATATTATTATTAGGAGTTTATAATACCATAAAAAATTAAAATATACTTAAGTGATTCTTTCCAGTAATACAATCGAAAGACCTTCCAAGTATCCCAAGTTTGCCTCTGCATTCGTAGTTGCAATCCTACTCAAGGGGCTGAACTTGGAATGGAGGAAGGTGTGGATGGCCTTGGCCAATTATGCTCTTTAAAATCCTCCAACCCCTAAAACTTCTCCAGGCAAATTGGGATTTTCAAATCTTTCAAAGAAAGAAAAAACACAAGTACATATTTAACTATGACATTAACCTTTCGTTGCTCTAGGGTTAGAGAGTTCTCTTCCCTTGCATGCTCGGCTAACTCCCTATTCAAGTCCTTGTGCATGCAGGTTGTAAGAGAGTCTATTCAAATCAAAATCTGTCTCTATTTGTAAGTCTGAGAATAAGGGCTAACTCATTGACTGCTAGTTTGACATAATACTTCCCTAACATGAATGTCTTCTTCTCAGTAAGTACACCTTCAACAAGAAGTATATCAGGAAAATATTTTGTGGAATATTTGGGCTGTTCAACAATGGTAGTATTCCAGAACTTTGCAGCAACCGCCTACATTCTTCAGAGATAACATCTAGTCAGGGACTTGCATGTTCTTTAAAAGTGGAAATTTCACACCTAGAATATAAATAATTGCTTCCTGGCATCTGTAATTTATAAGATTGATGAATTAGAATGAAACTGTAACACAATTGGAACGAAAAAAATTCTAACAGGAATATAAAAATTCCAAATGAATTGAAACTGTAATACAACCGGAATGAAACTGTAATACGACTTGCATAAAAGATATCCAAGTGCATAATTTAAAAATGATTACGACTGGAAGACAATAAAACGTACGTAATGTCGGTGAATAACTCTTTCATCTAGAAAACATAACTATGGAATATTCAGAGACCTTACCGGATTAGGATTTGTAGTATGAAAATCCTGCCCTACAGGAGTCCAATACAATGGTTGGCGCTGGTTCTTTCCAAGTTAACGAGCCTCAATAGTCGCCAAAAACTATGCAGACAAGTTTTGCCTCGCTGTTCCGGCTTCGACAATATCCCTGCCTGCCCCAATTCGCTTTCGACAAAGAGACGAAGAGTTACACATTTTTCGCGAGGGGAGCAAGGGAAATGAGCTGGGCCCACCAAAAGTTTTTGGCTATTTATAAAAGAATCGTGGAATCTTCACTAAACAATTAAAAGAATCGTGGAATCTTCACTAAACTATTAAAAAACAACCTTTAAACAGAGAATTTAAGAAGTACAAATCAGTACATAATCAAAATAATACAATCAATATATAATAAATTGAGTTTTCCTCCAATAACGGTCCTTATCGTTATAATTGGCATGCATAATAGAAAGAAAATGTAATATTATACTGTTTTATACCTTGTCAAAGCTTGCGTGGCTCCCAGAAACCTCCAGACACCCTTAACGTAGGGATGTACACAAATTTGAGCTGTAAAGAAAGGAAGAAAATTACTATCACAACCATGTTAGAATGAAGAGCATAAAAGGATTAATCTTTATTCATCCCTTAAAGGGATATAAATAGGTAAAGGGAGTGAACCCAAGATACAATTTGGAGAAGTGCGACTAAAGAGCATATAAATGGGTTTTACAAAATGAGTTTTACATAGTGGGTTACATGCATACCTTGAGCTGTAATGGAGATAAAATTTAAAAAATTCACCAAATAAATAACATAGTTATGGCACCAGTAAGAAAGTTCAAGGTAATTATTGAATATTTCATACCTTGTTGAAACGGGTAAAAAATGCAAAAGTGAACCTGGAAGGATCAAAGGAAATTGGTATGCAAAAGTGAAGTTGCAAGGATTAATAATATAAAGTGACTTGAAAATTATTGGCCAAATAAGAAACATAAGTGAACACAACACTTCAAGAAAGCATATGTAGAGTAGTGTCAGGGAGTGATTTGCTCACTACACCAATACAAATGGTTATAAAAAATGAAAAAAAAAAAATCGGCACAAAAAGACACCTCAAGAAAGCATAGGGGTAGTGATTAGTTCATTGCACCAATACAACTGGTTATAAAAATAAAACAATAAAAAGAACAAAAGACCTCCCTCCACACCCCAAAAAAAACTCTAATGGGCCATTTTTGTGCATGGATGTTATGAAATGTAAACTTACAGACGAGGTTTTTGTAATTTCAAAAGTAAGAGGGCTGCAACCTGTAATTATGCTAACATCCAGGGGAAGTTTTGGTAATAATTCCCATATATATAGAGAGAGAGAAATAATTACCCAAACCTCCCCTATAAGTTAGCATAATTACTGAGTGCACCCCTCTTAGTTTCGAAATTACAAAAACCTCCCCTTAAGTTTTCATTGCATTACAAAAACTTCCTCTTAAGTTCATTGCATTACATCCATGAACAAAAATACCCCCCTGGACACTGTTCACAGAGGGGGTATTTTTGTGCATGGATGTTATGAAATGAAAACTTCAGGGGAGGTTTTTGTAATGAAATGAAAACTTAAGGGGAGGTTTTTGTAATTTCGAAACTAAGAGGGGTGCTCTCAGTAATTTAGCAAAGTTAGAGGGGAGGTCCCCGTAAATGGCCCAATATAGAAATATATATATATATATATTGAAAGTAGGGAGAGATCTATGAAATGATAGATGATTTCGAAATGCTCAGATGGTTTCCAAAAAACTTCATGAAAGAAAGAGATCTCTTCTCCCCGAGCATGGATACTTCGAATCCAATAGCTTGCATGGGTTGCCAAGTAAAAAATCTCCCCTAGGCCATCCTCAAAGCCTTTTATCATTATTATACGCACGGACAATCCATAATTCATCATTGCCTTTCTAAAAAAAAGAAGAAGAAGAAATGAATAGCGTCAAACTAATTTTAAAATAAAATTTATAGAATAGTTTTGTGCGCACATAAGTTCTCTGACAAATAGAAAAAGGCTCGGATGTTTCCAAAAAACTTCATAGAACAGAGAGAAGTCTCATCCTTGAGCTTCAATCTTCGGATACAATAATGATTGCAAGGGTTGCCTGATATAAATTCCACTCTTAGGCCGTCCTCAATGCTTTTATCAGTTTTATACACATGAATTGTCCATATATCGTCATCGCCTTTCTCAAAGAAAAAAAAAGGAATTAATAGCACGAAAAACCAATTTGAAAATAAAATAGCTCTACTCAGGAAAAAATTTGGAGACCACTAAGTGGGTGAGGGGAGCAGGAGAGAGAGGGGGAAGGGAGAGAGAAAGAGAGAGTTTAATGTTGACAACCATCCATCATTATGTGCAATATGGAATCCCATATATTATTCCTCATAATTTTCATCCTGGGGAGGTGTCAGATAGATACAACAAAAACAACAACACTCAAACCTTTATCCCACCATAGTGGGGTCAGCTACATGGATCCTTTGTTGCCATTGCACACTATCTTTAGTCATAATCTCACTAATGCCCAAGTACATCATGTCATTACTTATAGTTTCAGTCCAAGTTTTTTGGTTTACCACTCCCCCGTTTAACATGCCTAGTGGCTAAACTCTCACAACGCCTAACAGGTGCCTCAAATGATCTCATGTGTACGTGTCTGAACCATCTTAATCGAGCTTCTCGCATCTTCTCTACAATTGGTGTCACTCCCGTCTTATTCTTGATACATCCATTCCGAATTTTATCCAGTCTCATGCGTCCACACATCCACCTAAGCATTCCCATCTTCGCAACTCCCATTTTTTGCTCATGTACACAATTCACTGCCCAACACTCGGAACCGTAGAGCATCGTTGGTCGAATTGCCAGATGGATACAAATTCATAAAAAGCAAAACAAAATAAACTTGTATCCTCTGATCATTTAGCCTTGGAACTTTAACCATCATCAGCATAATAGTAATAAAAAGAAGAAGAAGAAGAAGCAACAGCAAAATCCCCCCCCCCCCCCTCATATAATGCTTCTAAACCAAACACCAAGCAGATTCTACAAGCAAAACAGATTATGGCTCCGTTTGGCGCAGTGTTTTTGCTCCGGTGAGTTTGGACAAAAACGCCACCGCCATAGAATGTATGTTTGGCATGACAACGGTTATAACCGCTGTCAAGAAAAGAAAACTAGTTTTGAACATTAAAATGAAAAAGTTCCATTAGGTGAGGTTGGGCGTTCATGAACTACAATTCATGACCACCGCGTTCCCGACCGCTACCGCCGTGTCAAACAGAGAAGAATCCAAGCTCGAGCCATCCTCAATGTTGATATTCAGCGTGTTGTGGCATGCCTATCCATAATTCTTTGTTGCCTCTCTTGAAAGAAACACAAGAAATTACAAACCCAACAGAGCTTAATTCACAACACAACACATCATTACTAAAAGCCTCCTACATCAATGTGTGTGTGTGTGTATATCATAGCCAGGAGGTATTTTTTTGCATGCATGTTATGAAAAGTAAACTCAAAGGGGAGGTCTTTGTAATTTCAAAAGATAGAGGGGTGGAACATGTAATTTTAAAACTCATAAGGGTGGTTTTGAGTAATATAAATATATATATATATATAAATAATTACCCCAACCTCCCCTATAAGTTAGCATAATTGCTGAGTGCACCCCTCTTAGTTTCGAAATTACAAAAACCTCCCCTTATGTTTTCATTGCCCCATATATATATATATATATACACACACGACGGGCACGGGGCTCCGCCCCTAAGGCCAAGTGCGACAGTACCCGGCCGGCAACAGCGGGCTTCGCCCGCCCCCCCCCCCCCCCCCCCCCCCCGGCGGGCTTCGCCCGCCCCCCGGCGGGCTTCGTGCGGGCGGGCCCGCCCCCGGCAGAACATATACATATGAGTACTCAAAATGACCGCACAAAAATTTTAATTAATATTTTATTATCATTTTTTTCAAAAACATTTATATTTTAACAAAAAATCTTTTTAAAGTTGGTCTAATGATAACCTAGGTCTAATGATAACCTACCATAGTAGGTGTAGGAGGTTTACTAAAAAGCTTTTGGATTTTATGAATTTCCAAAATCATTTTAAAGTTGGTCATTGGAATAAAAGAACGAGGCTATATTCGGCAATTTTGAATGTTGCACCAAAGGCAACTTCTTGTATATAGTAGTTAAAGATATAATATATATATATATAGAGAGAGAGAGAGAGTGATCATGATCCATCATTCCTATAATAATGAATTCCTTGTGCTAATAGCAATGTGGAAAGGGTTCAAATCAAAATTTAATATAGGATTTCTTGCCCCACAAAGAAAGGCTCAGATGCTTTCCAAAATGGCAAAATCTTCAATGAAGAGGTATAACTCTCATTCATTGATATCCAGCCATTCCAATTTCAACAATGATAGTATGGGTTGCCTAATAAGAATCCAAGCACCGGGCCATCCTCAATACTATTACCATTGCACATGGCTTATCCATGAATCGTCATAGCCTTTCTCAAAAGAAAAAAAAATTTAATAGCACCCAAAGCTTTGACAATAAATCAGAAAAACTACTTGGTTATCATCGCACCGGGCCATCCTGAATTACTAGCAAATAATTGATATTTGGCCATTTAAAAATAAGGTAAAGAAGGATATTTGATATTTTGTGATTCACCATCTACTCAGTAAAAAACAATTTAACACCAACTTATTTCAAAATAAGACAGCACAGAATAACGATATAATAGTAAACAGTAAGAGAAAGAAATCTATGCTGATGAAAGGAAAGCATCATGAAAGTCACATATAATCAATTTCATGAAATTTCATCCTGACAAGTATCAGATCTTAAGGATCAGGCTATCCTATATAGGTTTTTCGAAGAATTTATTCTGCTTGTAAAAGTGCTATTCAAATACTATGGTGTGCAAATTAATTGTGCCTGACCTCGTACATCTCTGAAGTTTGAAGGCGAAGATGACATACAGTAGTTTATTGTAGGACACACAGTTGTTAGATAATTCCCTACCAATTTGATTGAAAATAATATGATTGTCAATCATGGAAAGCAACCATGTAAACTATAAGTGAGCAACAATGAATTGTTTTGACGTCCGTGGTTAATACAACAACAACAGAACCCATATAGTCCCCAATCATTGGGGGTATGGGCGGGGGAAGATTGGAAACAGACCTAACCTTTGGCCCTATGCCCAAAGTGGCTTCTCTCAGAGGAGAAAGACCGAACCTTTGACAATAGATGCACAAAGTGGCTGCTCACAGATTACCACTGAAATAGTGGCCCCCTATACCGTCACGTTTGCTGCGGAATCATGCCCTCAAATCAAAGCCAAAGACATCAGAGAGGGCAGACTCAAGAATCCATTTTGATTTATGTGCACATAACCATGCTTCCTTCATTCAGCATCCAGAGCATTGGTCTTGCACAATTTTGACGTCCGTGGTTAATATTGCAATTAAATTGTACTATAATTATTGATACTAAATTACTAATGTAATGATATATATGCGACCTTGTGAATGAGTTTGGGGCAAAGATAATGTGTGAGTGTGGTGCAATAATGGACAGTATATGTACTTGTTGCGGATCGCTCGGGTGCTCTGGTAGACCGGTCGAATTGAACCACCTTAGCTCGGAAGCGAACCTTACGAGCAAACAGTTAATGAGTGAATTAGTAAGTGACACATGGACTTTTAACGTGGAAAACTCAGAAAGGGTGAAAAACCACGCAGCTGGAGCTGTGCCGGCCAACTTCCACTATCTTCTGGGGGGTTACAATTAGAGATTGAGAACTCGAGCGCGACAGGCCGCTGCTCGTTACAATGGTAGAGAGAGATAGAGAACTCCGAGGGTGACAGGCCACATCATTACTAAAACCATAGCCAGGAGATATTTTTTTGCATGCATGTTATGAAATGTAAACTCAAGAGGGATGTCTTTGTAATTTTGAAAGATAGAGAGGCGCAACATGTAATTTTGCAAACTCATAAGGGAGGTTTGAGTAATTTATATATATATATAGGAATAATTAACAAAACTTCCCCTGAAAGTTAACATAATTACAGGTTGCACACCTCACTCATACTATTGAAATAACAATAACCTCCCCTGAAGTTTACACTTCAAAACACAGATTACTCATAATTTTAGTCCAGGAGAGAAGTGTCAGATGGATACAAATTCATAAAAAAGCAAAACAAAATAAATTTGTATCCACAGATCATTTAAACTTGTATTCTCATGGCTCTGCATTTTCAAAGGATCGGAGTGAAATTTAAAAATCTAGTAAGAGAGAGATGCTCAGGTAGTTCTTAGAACTAGTACAAAGAAGAGGAGAATAAATTTGATCTAATATGTTTGGACTTGGAAATCAATGGTGCACATGTCACTTAGGCTCTGTTTGTTTCGTCGGTGAGAGTTGGAGCGGTAAGAATGGGAGCGTTGGCAATGGAGCGGTGGAAATGGAAGGGGGTGATTGCGGTCTCAAAAAAGTAGAAAATGGTGGGAATTGGAGGGTTACTAAACAATTTTTTTGGAGTTAGTGTCCCCCTCCCAATGGAGATGGAGCAAAACGCCCAAACAAGCAGAGCCTTAAGAATCCAAGCTCGAGCCATCCTCAATGCTCATATTCAGTGTGTTGTGGCAAGCCTATCCATAATTCTTCATTGCCTCTCTTGAAAGAAACACAAAATAAATTACAACCCAACAGAGCTTAATTTATAACACCACATCATTACTAAAAGCATAGCCAGGAGGTTTTTTTTTTGCATGCATGTTATGAAATGTAAACTCAAGAGAGATGTCTTTGTAATTTTGAAAGATAGAGAGGTGCAACATGTAATTTTGCAAACTCATAAGGGAGGTTTGAGTAATTTATATATATATATATAGGAATAATTAACAAAACTTCCCCTGAAAGTTAACATAATTACAGGTTGCACCCCTCTTACTATTGAAATAACAATAACCACCCTGAAGTTTACACTTCAAAACATCCATGCACAAAAAGGCCCTCAGAGTAAATTTTCAGGTGGGTCTTTTTGTGCATGGATGTTATGAATTGTGCTCTTACAGGGGAGAGGTTTTTGTAATTTCAAAAGTAAGAGAGGTGCAACCGGTAATTTAGCAAACTTAGAGGTGTATCCTCTGATCATTCAACCTTGGAACTTTAACCATCATCATTAGCGCAACAGTAATAATAAGAAGCAGCAGCAGCAGCAAAGATTCTTAAGAAAAAAAGATTATGGCTCCGTTTGGCACAGCGTTTTTGCTCCGGTGAGTTTGGACAAAAACACCACCGCAAGAAATATCGATACAAATATTTAAAGCACTCACTGCAAAAAATATCATGGTCTTGTTGGATATGTCCGGTTAGCCATCTAAGACAAGTGTAAACAGATATGGGCTTAAAGCCGACCATAGATGTAAGCCAACAGTGATAGAAAATTCTTGTGTTAATCCTCCAGATGTCCTCACTCTCGTCACTGAATTTGTATACATATTTTTGATTACGTCAATGTATACACATTTCTTTTCCAAGACTCTCCATAAGACCTCTCTTGGAACCCTATCATAAGCATTCTCAAGACATGTACACAAATTCAGTGACAGATAATAATATAACAATAGTAAGCATTGAGTACAAGCGAAGGATAACTTCAATCTGTAGTATAATAATAATAACAATAATAACACGCGAAAGATAACTTCTCTCTCCCATAATGCCTCTAAACCAAATGCAATCTTGGAACTTCTCTCTCCCATGGTATAAAGAATAAATAAATAAATACATTAAAATATTAAGAGCAACATTCGGAAACAAAAAATGCAATCACTCTTTAAGATTTTCTAGTTTTATCACACATCCTAAAGCATCATTTTTTTGGAATTCCACAAGATGCCGCATCCTTGAAACTTCCTCATGCAATTAATAAAAAAATTAAAGAGGATTCAAATCTAAATTCCGCACAAGTTCTATGTCAAATAGAAAAAGGCTCAGCTGTTTCAAAAAAACTTCATAGAACAGAGAAGTCTCATCCTTGAGCTTCAATCTTCAGATCCAAAAATGATTGCACGGGTTGCCTGATTTTAATTTCACTCTTAGGCCGTCCTCAATGCTTTTATCAGTTTTATACACATAAATTGTCCATATATCGTCATCGCCTTTCCCAAAGAAAACAAAAAAAAATGAAATTAACAGCATGCAACACCAATTTGAAAATAGAGCGATGTTATAAGCACACCGATATTTAGAGCGATGTAATAAGCACACCGATATTTGCAATCAACTCATCATCCCCATATTTAAAGGATATTAGCAGAAGGAACTCTCAAAAGCGATCTCTAATCTTCGGCCTTCAAATCCCAAAAATGGTCGCATGGGTAGCCTGACAATCCAAGACTCAAACGATCCTCACGCATTTGCCAGTTTTCAGTGCGTGTTCATCAATGATCTAGAAGATGCCAAGAGAAACCCAAAGCAGAAGGAACTTATTTCTAACACAGCAGCAACATTCCCAATTCCTCTGTAGAGAAGGATAAAGAGAGCTAGAGAGAAAGAGAGAGCGCGGGAGAGAGAGAGGGAGATGTGAGAAGTTACTTGAAAACTTCCTTGTCGCAAACTTAGGCTGATGTATGGGTCCATTTGGGGAGTGTACCGGCGAGGAGGAAGTGGAGGAGCAGGAGAAATATGATTGTGTTCAGGCATTATAAATCAAGTTCCAACCTATGCAGAGAAACAGAGAAAATAACAACATCTAGAAAGCTTCTTCTTCTTCTCCTTCACTTTTTTTCATTTTTGAGGGGTAGTAACAGAAGGACTCAGGCCATCCTAATCTTCGGCCTTCAAATCCCAATAATGGTCGCATGGGTTGCCTGAGAATCCAAGGACTCAGCCCATCCTCATGCATTTGCCAGTTAAGGGAACTATTTGTTTATTTGAAGCAAATGAAAATTGAACGACCTATTTCAAACTAGGCCAAAAGTGAAGGGACCAATTTGAATATTTTGCCTTTAATTTATAAGGACAATAATTTAACATAAGAAAAATTATTAATGATGAAAAAATTATAAAATATGAAAAATTAAAATGCATAATTACGTTAAAGTAGCAGAGGAAATATTGAAAACAAAAAATAGTAAACCCATCCTTAATAGGTAGAAAAGATAAAAAAAATACTGAATATAAAGAATAAAAATATAAATAAATAAAATTATTAAGAGTAATGTTCGGAAAAAGAAAATGCCATCCGATCTAACAGGTTCTCAAAATATAGTATACACAAATATATATAACAGATGACGCATTCTTGGAACTTCTCGTGCAATTACCAAGAAAATTAAAGAGGATTCAAATCTAAATTCCACACAAGTTCTGTCAAATAGAAAAAGGCTCGGGTGTTTCCAAAATAACTTCATAGAACAGACAGAAGTCTCGTCCTTGAGCTTAAATCTTCGGATCCAATAATGATTGCACGGGTTGACTGATATAAATTCCACTCTTAGGCCGTCCTCAATGCTTTTATCAGTTTTATACACATGAATTGTCCATATATCGTCATCGCCTTTCTCAAAGAAAAGAAAAAGAAATTCTCAAAGAAAAGAAAAGGAACAACCATCCATCATTATGTGCAATATGGAATCCCAGAGATTATTTTTCATAATCTTCATCCATCATTATGTGTCAGATGGATACAAATTCATAAAAAGCAAAACAAAATAACCTTGTAACCTCACATCATTTAGCCCTGAAATTTTAATCATCATCATCATCATCGGCGGAATAGTAATAATAATAAGCAGCAGCAACAACATTCCCCCCTCATATAATGCTTCTAAACTAAACACAAAGCAGATCCTTCAAGCAAAACAGATTATGGCTCTGTTTGGGGCGACGGTGGCGGTGGAAAAAGCAGTGGTGGGAAACCAGTGGTGACATTAAAGCTTTCTAGAAAGTTGTTTTGAAAAAGTTGTAGACTGTTTGAAAAATCTCCATTTAAGTGTGTTTCAAAAAAGTGTTCTAAGTTGTTTTGTTTGGAAAAACTTCTTAACAATAGTTATTTAGCTTTTTAATAATAAAAATATGTTTTATGCTAATTATTTATCGCATGGATAAGTAAACATTATATAAATCTTAAAAAAGCAGGTTACAAAAGGTCAGCAGGGAGAAGCAAAGATAGTGAATGGGTGAAGAATCGCAAATGGGAGAAGAAAACATTTACAACAGCGAGAAGCAAGAAAGGCAAATCACGAATGGTCGGGGCATGACTTTCGTAAACCCTTGAATAAAAGAGGAAAAGTTGAAAACAGAGAAAGCGGTTTTTAGAAAGCCATGTTGGACCGTCTTCTCAAAAAGCCCCCAAAATACCTTCCCATCATTCCTATAATAATGAAATGTTTCGGAAAACTGAATTCTGCCACTTTTTGTAACCCCGCCTCTGTTCTTGAAGAAGTGAAAACGGACTGCTAACTGCCCATGGAGGCATGGACGTAGCCCATCTTAGGGTGAACCACGCAAATTTGTGTCTTCTGTGTTGTTGATTATTTATTTATTTATTTATTTCATTCTACTCTTGTTTGCAGAAAAGAAAGGGTTCAAATCAAAATCTGATATAGGATTTCTTCCCCCACAAGAAAGGCTCGGATATTTTCCAAAATCTTCCATGAAGAAGTATAACTCTCATTCATTGATATCCAGCCATTCCAATTTCAACAATGATAGTATGGGTTGCCTAATAAGAATCCAAGCACCAAGCCATCCTCAATATTATTAACATTGCACATGGCTTATCCATGAATCGTCATTGCCTTTCTCAAAAGAAAAAAATTAATAGCACCTAAAGCTTTGACAATAAATCAGAAACACCACTTGGTTGTCATCGCACCGGGCCATCCTCAATTACATGCAAATAATTGACATTTGGCCCTTTAAAAACAAGGTAAAGAAGGATATTTGATATTTCGTGATTCTTCATCTACTCAATAAAAATTAATTCAACTCCAACTTATTTCAAAATAAGACAGCACGGAATAACGATATAATAGTAAACAGTAAGAGAAAGAAATCTATGCTGATGAAAGAAAAGCATCATGAAAGTCACATATAATCAATTTCATGAAATTTCATCTTGATATGTATCTGATCTTAAGGATCAGGCTATCCTATATAGGTTTTTCACAGAATTTATTCTGCTTGTAAAAGTGCTATTCAAATACTATGGTGTGCAAAATAATTATGCCTGACCTTGTTCTTCCACGGTATGAAGCTTCTGTGATATGCAACCTTTCCTTCCATCTCATATGCTTTTCTCCCGTGCATAAGAAAGAAGCCACAAGCATTGTTTCCTTTCTGCATTCATCCACCATAAGGGAGAGATCTAGAAGGAAATTTAAACATAGAGCATGGGCTACAATAGGGAAACAAATTTAGATTAGGATATCACAACATATAATTAAAGATACATTTAGGCTCCGTTCGTTTGGACGGAATTGGGCGAATGGAATTGAAATTGAGCTCCCAATTCCAATTCCGCTGTTCGGATGGCCTAATAATTAATGGGAATTGGAATTCCCTTCAATTCTTTTAAGAATCGAGAATAGGTCAAACCCTCTCCCTCCCATTTCCGACATCGCGAGCTCGAACTTGACGATTCCGCGAGCCACCCGACACCTCCTCTTCTTCTCCTGCAGCCGAACAACGGAATTGTGAATTCCAATTCCTGCAGACAGAATTCCAGTGTTAAGCCGAACAACAGAATTAGAATTTACTTCAATTCCAATTCCCACAGAATTGAAATTGATTTCAATTCCAATTCCCAACTCTGAATTCCATCCAAACGAACGGACCTGTTCTATTTAGGATCGTTGTGGCAACAGAAAGCAGTGATGGGAAACCAGTAATGAGATTAGAGCTTTCGAGAACCTTTGGTAAGAAAAGCTGCAAATAGTTTGGAGAATCTCCATTTTTAGTTTTATTCAGACTAGAGTTACATATTTATCAATTTGGAAGAACAATTGTGTGCTTACAATATTATCTTAGAGACATTTAATGAGACTCGTTCATAAAATCCTTCAAAGAAGGAAAAGATAAAATAGAGAGGCTAGAGAGAGAGACTCGGGTCATCCTCAATAAGATTGGTAGACCAATTAATTTAAGGGTCAGTTTGGCATGGATGTGGTGGCAGTGAACGCGGTGGTCATGAACTATAGTTTGTGAACATCCAACCTCACTCGTGGAACAACGTTCATGCTTAAGTTTAAAGTGAATTTTTTTGCGAACAGTTGCATTGGCATGTCAAACATACATAAAAAGGCAGTGGTGTTCTTGTCCGAGCGCACCAGAGTAAAAACGCTGCACCAAACAGATGCAAGGTGCTTCAAAATAAGAGAGTTAGAACATCACAAAACTCAATAAGATTCAATAACAAAATGACAACATGTGCGTTTACAACAATCATTGAAATAATATAAGTGGGACAGGGCATAACAAAAAAATTAACAGAGAGCAGACAATAATTTTTTAAACGGTTTAAGAGAGAAATTCTACTTGTTTGCTTTCAAGAGCATAACAGAAAATTAATATTGCAAGAGCATAATAGAAATAATCTAACTAACACAAGAAGAATTTAATATTACTCTTCATCAAAAGATTAAGACTGATATAGATGAAGTAAATAATCGGAATGATGTAGAAATAAGGTTATAAAAATAAACAAGGTGTAAAGTTTAATACCAAGACAGAGAATAAGTGAACTACTAAAAAGGGCAGCCCGGTGCACAAAGCATCCCTGCGCAGCGAGGGTCCAGGGAAGGGTCCCACCAGAAGGGTGAAATGTAGGCAAACCTTACCCTGCATTTTTGCAAGAAGGCGCTTTCAGGACTAGAACCCATGACCTATGGGGGAAACGATGGGACAACCTCTACTCCAAGGTGATCTCCGTCGTGCTTGAAATCTTTTGTAGGGTCAATACACATTTCAATCCATTTTTAAGCAATTTAAACGTTATATGTATAAACCTAAAGCTCTATTTGGGACTGATATGATGTTTGAGTGATAGTAGTACGAAATTGTGATAGTAAATAAAGTGGTTATGTTTTTGCCAACATCAAGGGGGTGTTTCTGACCCAAATTAAAGTTTTGGGGTGGAGCTGCTCACGACCACAACGCCTGACCGTACCTGGATGAATGTGATGACATTTTGAATAAAAAAACGACTTTCACAATTTCAGCCACCCAAAAGTTACTTTGAATGTTCGCCACTGTGTTCATAACCGCCGAATCAGTTAGCAATTCGATATTGCCTTTGAATCTCCATCCCCTTCGAAAAACATAGATACTGAACACCCAATGCTGCGACACTCTTTTTCTAATGTAATTTGGCTGCAATATTTAGCATCAACTTCTAAGAGAAGAGAGAGGAAGAGGCCCATGTTGTTTTTAGGGCCATTCAAAGAAGAATAGTGAGAAAGAGAAGAAACCCACACTTTGGAACACAATAACGGTGGCATGGGTTGCCCAACCTTCAAACCTCAGGCCATCCACCAGGCTTTTGAATTAAATTCAGTGCTCAGTGTATCAATAACTCATCACATACCTAAATTTTCAAGCAAACGAAACGTATTTAATAGCAAAACAACACAACATTACAAAAAGGCTTTGTAAGAAATGGAGACGGAGGGAGGAAGAGGGCTGAGGTGGCGTCATTTAGAAAAATCATTGTAAGGGGGAGATAAGTAGAAGAAAGTCTCATCTCAAATATCTGTTGTCCAGCCTTCAAGGTAAGGAGGAGATAAGTAGAAGAAAGTCTCATCTCAAATCTCTGTTGTCCAGCCTTCAATGCCTAATAATGATTGCATTTAACATCATTAGCACAAGGACTATTCATGATCCATCATCGCCCATCTTGACTGATAAAAAGAGAAACCTCAAGCCAACAAAACTTCTCATGATCCATCATCGCCCCTCCTGTACGCATGTTAACAATGTAAACTTAGAGGAGAGGGCTTCGTAATTTTAAAAAGTAGATGGTAGGCCTCTGTTATTATGCATTCCTCCTCATTATGTGCAATATGGAATTCCTCGTCGAGCATTCCTCAATTTTTGTCTAACAAAGAAGAGTTGGATGGATACAACTTCATAAGAGATTGTTGGTAATTGGTGTGCGTTTAACCCCAACTGGTGTGCGCCCTCCTCCTTTATGTATTTAGTGATTTAGTCTCACATCTCCGATCATGTATTTGGTTCCCCTTTTGTGTGTATATATAGGGGAGCAATGTAACCAATGTAACAAGCTTAAATATAAGAACAATTACATTTTATTCTTTTTCTACTTGGCATCAGAGCGACGGGGATCGATCCGGTGCAAGCGAGTGCAGCGGGACGAACTCCGGAGGTGATCTCTCTGGCGGATTTGTTCAGCACTAGGGCTGCGGAACCTTCAACGAACGAGACCGCACGGCGCAACAAGGAGAAGGAGCGCGCAGGGAGAAGGATCGTCGGGCACAATTCTTCGTGGGGCAACAAGCACGCAGGGAGAAGGATCATCGGGAGAAGGAGCGCGCTGGGAAGAGAGCTTGGCGCGTGAAATCGGTGCGGAGCGGCATCGTCTCGACGATGGACGCTGGGGCTGTGCGCAGAAGCGAGAACTCGTCGCTGGACGTTGGACGTTGGGACTGTGCGCGGAAGGTACGAACTCTGGATTCTGCTTGGTGCGGCATCGCCTTTCTCAAAGAAAAGAAAAGAAAAAAAAATAATAGCACGCAAAACCAATTTGAAAATAGAATAGCTCTATGCTCAGAAATTTTTTTTGGAGAACACTAAGTGGGGGAGCGGAGCAGGAGAGAGACAAAGGGGGGAGGGGAGAGAGTTTAATGTGAACAACCATCCATCATTATGTGCAATATGGAATCCCACATATTATTCCTCATAATTTTTGCCTAGGACAGATCGTGAACGCGCGGGAGCGGAGCAGGAGAGAGACAAAGGGGGGAGGGGAGAGAGTTTAATGTGAACAACCATCCATCATTATGTGCAATATGGAATCCCAAAGATTATTCCTCATAATTTTTGCCTAGGACAGATCGTGAACGCGCTGGTTATGAACCGTCGTTCGTGAACGCCCGACCTCACCTAAAAAACTTCAACCACTTAAGTTCAAAACTAGTTTTCTTTTCTTGATGGCGGCCATAACCGTTGCCATGCCAAACATAAATTCTATGACGGTGGCGTTTTTATTCAAACTCACCGGAGCAAAAACGCCGCACCAAACAGAGGCTAAGTGGGGGAGGGAAGCAGGAAAGAGACATAGGGGGAAGGGGGGAGAGAGAGAGAAAGTTAAAGTGAACAACCATCCATCATTATGAGCAATATGGAATCCCATAGATTATTTCTCATAATTTTCATCCATGGGAGAAGTGTCAGGTGAATACAAATTCATAAAAAAGTAAAACAAAATAAATTTGTATCCACTGATCATTTAAACTTGTATCCTCATGGCTCTGCCTTTTAAAAGGATCAGAGTGAAATTTAAACATCTAGTAAGAGAGAGCTCAGGTAGTTCTTAGAACTAGTAAAAAGAAGAAAAGAAATTTGATCTAATATGTTTGGTCTTGGAAATCAACAATGGACAAGTCACTTAGGGTTTGTTTGTTTCGGCGGAGAGAGTTGGAGCGGTAGGAATGAGAGAGTTGGCAATGGAGCGGTGGAAATGGAAGGGGGTAACTGCGGTCTAAAAAAAGGTCAAAATGGAGTTTTGGAGCAGTGGCCGTGGGAATTGGAGGGTTACCAAACAATTTTTTTGTCGTTGGTGTTTCCCCCCAATGGAGATGGAGCAAAAACGCCCAAACAAACAGCGCGTTAAGAATCCAAGCTCGAGCCATCCTCAGTGCTCTCATATTCAGTGTGTTGTGGCATGCCTATCACAATTCTTCATTGCCTCTCTTGAAAGAAACAGAAAAGAAATTACAACCCGGCAGAGCCTAATTCATAACACAACACATCATTACTAAAAGCTTTGTACATCAATGTGTGTATGTATATAGCATAGCCAGGAGGTGTTTTTTTTGCATGCATGTTATGAAGTTTACATTTCAAAACATCCATGTACAAAAATACCCCGTCAGAATAAATTTTCAGGTGGGTCTTTTTGTGCATGGATGTTATGAAATGTCCTCCTACAGGGGAGATTTTTGTAATTTTATAAATAAGAGGGGTGCAACCAATAATTTAGCAAACTTAGATGGGAGGTCCGGTAAATTGCCCTACCTACCTATCTCTCTATATATATATATATAAAGAGAGAGAGAGAGAGAGAGAGAGAGATCATGATCCATCATTCCTATAATAATGAAATGTTTCGGAAAACAGAATTCCGCTCACTTTATGTATCCGCCTATGTTCTTGAAGAAGTGAAAATAGACTGTTGCTGCCCGTGGGCATAAGCCCATCTTAAGGCGAACCACGTAAATCTGTGTTTTTTGTGTTGTTGATTTTTTATTTTATTTTTCATTCTACTCTCGTTTCCATAACCGAAAGTGTTCAAATCAAAATTTGATATATGATTTCTCCCCCCACAAAAAAGGCTCAGCTGGTTTCCAAATTCTTCCATGAAGAGGTATAACTCTCATTCATTGAAATCCAGCCATTCCAATTTCAACCATGATAGTATGGGTTGCCAAATAAGAATCCAAGCCAAATAAGAATCCAAGCCAAATAAGAATCCAAGCAACGGGCCATCCTCAATACCATTAACATTGCACATGGCTAATCCATAAATCGTCATTGCCTTTCTCGAAAGAAAAAAAAAATAGAAGTTATCTCATACAAGTACTAATTGCTCCTTAAGCTTTGACTATAAATCAGAAACAGCACTTCCATCCGTTATCTTCCTCATCCAAACTCCATTAAAATAATTGACATTTGGCACTTTAAAAACAAGGTAAAGAAGGTTATTTGATATTTCCTGATTCTTCATCTACTCAGTAAAAAATAATTGAACTACAAATTATTTCAAAATAAGACAGCGCGGAATAATGATAGTAAACAGTAAGAGAATGAAATCTATGCCAATGAAAGGAAAGCATCAAAATTTAATATAGGATTTCTCCCACACAAAGAAAGGCTCGTATGGTTTCCATAAGCTTCAATGAAGAGATAAAACTCTCATTCGTAAAGCTCCGGCCATTCCAATTTCCCAACTATGATGGTGCAGGTTGCCTGATGCGAATCCATGCATCAGGCCATCTTCAATGCCATAACCATTGGGCATGGCCTATCCATGATTCGTTGTCATCGCCTTTCTCAAAAGGAAACATTCGGAACTCACCACAAAACAAGTAATACTACACTTCTCAAAAAGTTTCCTAGATTCCCTGATAGAGGATATAGAAAGAGAGAGATAATGTGAATGAAATGATGCAAGAAAATCAATCATTGCCTGAAATAGAGAATTAATTAAAAGGATTAAAAAAAAAAAAATTTCAAGACACCTAAATTTAGATAACTATCATTTTAACTCATCAATAAAGGAAATTTCAAGCTAGCCAAATGCTTCTCAAATTCAGTAAATCACTGCCAGTTTTTCTTATTGTGGAAAGATTGAGGGGAAGAATGTATTCTACTGATTTCAGAACAATAAGAGAGCCTAATAGGCAGTAGACGGAAATCCTTGTTGCTCAGTTTCACAATTCTTCCCCAGCTCTGCCATCAGGTCTCAGTTTGGAGTTCTCACTACAATTATGTATGTTGCAATTTATAATTGCATTATTATTATTTTATATCCATAAATAGAATATATAGTAGCAATTAAGTGTATGTTGTAAGAGCTGGAGCTTTTTATTGTGGAGCACTTCAAATTAATACTATTATATACCAACTGAATGTCAAGACGGCAAGACGCCATTCTGAAAATTTTAAAACCCTCGAAAAAACAAAACATCGCCCAAAAAACTGACACTAAGGCTCCGTTTAGCGCAGCAATGGCGGTTGTGAACGCGGTGGTTATGAACCGTCGTTTGCAAATGCCCGGCTACTTTGTTGTTCAAAACTTCATCCACTTTTATGTTCAAACTAGTTCTCTTTCTTGGTGGCGGTCAAAACCATTGTCATGCCAAACATACATTCTACGACGGTGGTTTTTTTGTACAAACTCACCGAAGTAAAAACGCCGAGCCAAGAGGAGCCAAAACCACATCACATGGTTTCAGTGTGGTGCAAGTCTTATTTGATCCAAAATGAACCCACGCAACGCAGGATCGGGATCCTTCCATTTGGGACCCCTCCCAAATGGAGGTCAATTTTATGGTGAGGATTGATTCTCACTTCATCTAAAGGTGCATAATTTTTTGATTAAAGGAAAAATATACAAGGATGGGATTAGTTAACACGTCGGATCAGACACAAATTAATCTGGACCGTGAAATGGATATTATCCATTTGAACTCAAATGGAGATGAGGATCCTGAAACAGCAATGCAGGTGTGGCTTGGGCAGATCTTTGAAATTTCAGCCCAATTGTATCATTAAATCCTCATCACAAACCGATTAGCTATCTAAGTAACCGAAACCGAAAGCCCTCCCTCATTCCCTACAACCTGACTCTCTCTCCCTCTCTCTGTAAAGAGAAGCTTGAAAAAGTAAATTAGTAGGGTGGTAGCACTTGGAGTAGAAAGGCGGAGATGTATTCATGCACCAGATATTTCCTTCTAAGCCCAGGAATGAATGCAAACATTATCATCAGAGTTAATGTTAGGTATTTAATATAATATGTCCGCGCATGTCGAGACCGACTCGGAAGGACCCAATGGGTTTCGTGTCACACTAGGGCAAGGCTGTACGCTGGAGATACTATAAATAGTCATTCCAAACTCGATGAGCTATTGTGGACTATCTTGAGCGGAGCCTCAACATTCTCAACATTCCCGTCCGTTCTCTCTCCGGTGTTAGAGATTTTATGCATCTCCGTATAGGAAATTTTCTGTTCGGGGAAGAAGTGTGTATCTCATCGGCCCTCTCTACCGATCTCTGCTTAGCTTTTCAATGTTTTTATATACAAAAGAAACCTTCATGGCTTCATGGGTCCCTATGAGTATGCATTTTCTTCTGAGAGTAACAGAGAATATAGCAACATCTAGAGAGTTTCTTCTTCTATTTTTTTTTCTTTTAAGGGGTATAAACAGAAGGAAATCTCAAGCCCGATCTCTAATCTTCGGCCTTCAAATCCCAACATGGGTTGCCTGAGAATCCAAAGTCTCAGACCATCCTCACGCATTTGCCATTTTTCTGTACGTGGCCGTCAATGATCTAGATGCCAAGAGAAATCTAAAGAAGAAGGGACTTTTATTTCTAACACAGCAGCAACACTCCTAACTCCTCAGTAGATAGAGAAACAGAGAGAGAGAGGGGGGAGAGGGGGAGAGAGAGAGAGGTTGGGGAGGGACGGGCATTATAAATCAAGTTTCAACCCATCCAAAGAAACAGAGAAAATAGCAACATCTAGAAAGCTTCTTCTACTATTTTTACTTTCTTTTTAAGGGATAGTAACAGAAGGAACTCTCAAGAAGGATCTCTAATCTTCGGCCTTCAAATCCCAAAAAACGGTCGCATGGCTTGCCTGAGAATCCAAAAACTCATTTTTTTCTTTTCAGTACGTGGCCATCAATGATCTAAAAAAGATGCTGATGTATGGGTTGAAACATTCCCGACTCCTCTGTAGAGAAGGATAGAAACAACTAGAGGGAGAGAGAGAGAGAGAGACCGGGAGAGAGAGAGAAGGGGAGGGAGGGAGATGTGAGAAATTACTTGAAAACTTCCTTGTCGCAAACTTAGGCTGATGTATGGGTCAGCTTGGGGAGTGTACCGGCGAGGAGGAAGTGGAGGAGCAGGAGAAATATGATCGCATTCGCCGTCTTAAGCAAAGAGCGGGTTTAAGTCGTCGTCTTCCTGCTCTTCTCTGGTCTGATTCTGATACGAACAAACTCATTTCTCTTCTCCTCCCCAAAAGCTTCGCCAGACACCGCTTGGCGATCTTGAATGGCGAGATGGTCTTTCCCGGGGATTTGCGTAAAATTAATCTCTACCGTTGATTTGAGTTAGGATAGCCGCGGTACCCAAGCGGGTGGCTTTTTTTTTGTTGCGTTTTCAACGGCCAAGATATTCAACATTCTTGATCAACGGTTGTGATACGGTCGTATTAACTTTGGAAATACAATCGTATCACAACTGTATGCACGATCTTATCACAACTGTATGCACGACCATATGATACGACCGTATCACAATCGTTGATTTTCATTTTAAAAGATGTTGAATATCTTGGCCGTTCAACGCACCTAATATTAGGTGCGTTCAACGCACCAAATTCGGACCCATATTCTCCAGACTGGCCCTTTTTATGCCTTGTTCAAGAAAATAAATAAATATTTGTAATTATATAGACGAGGTTTGCATTTTAAAAACTAATTTAAATTATTAATAGTTTATTATTCTCTTGTTAATTAGAAAATTATGAGATTAACTATCAAAAATTTATATTAATACGGGGTTATTTTATAAATAATATAATAAAATATTTTTTGAAAAACAGGACAGGCTTTAAAATTGACCGTCATTATTAGATTAGTTCTATTTTTAAATCTCGGTATGAAAACCTCACAATTTTTACACGTGGTAGAGAAAAAAAATGTGAAAACTTCCACTACAGGTGAAATCATGCATGATCTTTGTGGAGATCACACTTAATCTCTGTGGAGATCTCATGTGATCTCTGTGTGATCTTCAGGGAGATCACTGTAACATCCGAAGAGAAAATCCTAGCACACATGTGTGATTACGTAAGCTTTACACATCATTCTCTAGTAAAATATTACTTAATAATATACATGTATGCTAAACAATATTACGCAGTGATTTCATACCCCATGAACGCAAAGAGCCAATTACTAAAATATCTTTTATTATCATAAAACATTTTTTACAAGCAAAGGATTACAATACTTAATTAAACATCATTATAATTTACAACTTGGCACTTAGCCCACAAAACTTTTAACAAAATACACATAGAATTAAAGGGTGAGTATAGCACATACCCAATGAGAAACTTCTTATTCTAACTTATATAATATTTTAGGCTTACGTTTTCATATACATTTCTTCTTAGCTTTTATTTATTGAATCCTTACTTGAAATTAATATAAATCTTAAACATTTCTTAAAGCTTTTATGTTCTTAAAATATTTATTAGATTATTCTTTTTTAATATTTCTTAAAATATTTCTCAAAATTTAGTTCTTGGTGAAATACCTTAGAAGTAAAATCCAAGATTTAATCCTTGCGTTTAAATGAGAGCTTTATTATCTTTAGCATGATTTCTAAACTATAGTAAGACGACCATTACCTCTTTGCTGGGCATCAACTATGTTGGGCAAGAAGCCTCACTTTGTCCTTATGGATTTACTTCTAAGTGCATTCACCGGTAAGCTCACCTTTTTCCTAAACACTCTTATGTTATTAATATTTAGCCTCATTTAAGAGGATATTTGTTGATTTATTATTATGGTGAACATAAAAAGAGCTTTTAAAGGCTCTTTAATAATTTAAATTATTCTAAAACAGCATTTATATTGCGGGTTGCTTTTTATATCTTATGTGTTTGTCCACAATAAAGAGTTTAATGCATTTTTGAGGCTTGGAATACTTCCAAACAACAATAAAAGTTGTTAGTTGGGCTTTAAATGCATGAGTACTTCATCAGATTTTGATTCTTTATTTGTAATTTAACTACCCGTTGTTGGTTGGCTTTTTAAACTGATGTTTACATCATCAAATAAGCTTCTTATATCTTAAGAAATTCTTAAACAGGAAAAAGTTTGCTGGCTGGACTTTAAATGCATGTGTATTTCACAATATTTAGGCCATTTATGTGTTATCTGGTTACAAACAACACTATATATGGTTGGTTGACTCTTATAACTTGTGTATTTTGATATTGAATTTACTAGGTTTTCATGACTTGAAAACTTCTGAACAGCAATAATGTTTGTTGATTACTATTTTATTTTATATATACTTGCTCATACATTTTACTTATTACGCCTCTTGTCTTGAGAAATCTTTCAAATAACAATATATAATGGGTAATGCTAACAACGTAGGACTATAAAATAAAAGATTCTACACATACGGTGGAAATTTCTTATGTTACGCATTTTCATGAAAATGACATATTGATAAGGACGTATAAAATTGTCATATGCATTCTCATTCAAAATTACTAACATATTTCAATTTCCTTTTTATTTATTTCTTTTGTTTTCTCTCTTTAAGCATCAAATCTAAGAAAGACTATATACATGTGTTTAAAATTTTCTTTTTGGAAAACGAAGACAGCTATATAAACCTAAAATTTTCTCATTTCATTTTATTTTCCTAAATTAGAGCAAACAATTCTACATCTTATGTTTATCAAAGGAACAAATAAAAAATCTTGTGTTCTTATACTTCTAAACATTGTGAGAATAAAGTGAGGAGAAACTTTCATATTTTCATTACTCAAGAACTTTGGAACCCTTGGGGTAAATAATTTATCAACTCAAAACAATGGATTCTTTTATGTAGAAGTAAGAAATCACTAGATTTAGGTTTCATATGAGTTCCTACAATATTTAGAAACTAGGGCAAGAAGAGAATCTCATCATTAGCCATAGGACCTTTTCCTTTCCTTGCATAAGTCCTAGAATCCATGAAAGAACTTATGCAGTCCAAAGGAACACCAAAGATTCTAGAACGAAGCTAGGGCAAGAGGGGAACTCACAGTTTTTGGGGGAAAATTTGCTGGACTAAGTGGTGGAGGCTTTAATACAACGTGGAGATGCTTGGAGAAGCTCGATCGCCGCTTATGAGGGTGATCCCAGGCGTCGTCGAGCGAAGAAAGGAGCGGGGAGATGCTTCCACACACTCGTCGGATCGAAGAAGGGGCGTCGGGCGTCCTCCACGCGTGAACCGAAAGGATGTGGAGATTGGTTCGGAGCTAACTGTGGACCGGCTGTATCTTTATAAGGGAGGAGATTTTAAAGATTTTGTTTATATAACAAATCTAATTATGAATATATATTATTTTAAATTTCTTCTCTCTAGCATATATTCCTAATCCTTATATGTAACTCAATTTTTGAAATCTCCTATTAATAAAGTACAAAATTTATTCGTTCATAAATATTTCTTTATTAAACTTAATATCTATACAAAAATTTAGTTACGTACAATTTCTCAATAAGGTAAATTTATCATAATTTATACATGTCATTTTCGTAATAGGTCGGATTCTTGTTTAGTGAATTAGTACTTAAGAACCATAGGACTTGCTCGGTGTGACAACATTTTCAGGATGTCACAAATCTCCCCTCCATATAAAAAATTTCGTCCTCGAAAATTAAGCTTCAAAGTCTTTAAAAAGAGAAGGATAGTCCCTTCTCATAACATCTTCTTTCTCCCAAGTTGCCTCATGTTGAGTTCTACCGTTCCACCAAACTTTAACGTAATTCACTACTCTGTTCTGTAACTGCTTACTTTGTTGATCAATAATGTTCAATGGTTGAGTCGGACTGGACAAATCTGCATCCACCTGTACTTCTAGATTGGTACAATTTTATCTGGATCTGATATAAATTTTCTGAGTGTGGAGACATGAAATACACTATGAAATCCACTCAATTCCTCGGGCAGTGCTAATTTATATGCCACTGGTCCAATTCTTTCTAGAATTTTAAAAGAACCTACGAAACAGGGACTCAATTTGCCCAAGCTTTTTATTCCTGTTGCACCGCGAAACAATTTGATCTTTAAGCAAACTTCATCTCCTACTAAAAACTCTATTTTTCTTTGTTTAGCATCATAATATTTCCTTTGTCTATCTTGTGTTGTTTTGAGCCTTTCTTGAATGATTTTCAAATTCTTGTTAATGTCATCCGCATATGACCTATCCAATAATATTGTATCTTCTCTTTCTCCCCATCGCAAAGGCGTTCTACATCTCCTTCCATAAAGTGCTTCAAACAGAGCCATTTTGATACTTGATTGGAAACTATTGTTATAAGAAAACTCTACCATAGGGAGGTGGTCTTCCCATGATCCTCCAAAGTCGAAGACACACATCCTCAAAAGGTCTTCTAAAGTTTGGATAGTTCTTTCTGATTGACCATCAGTTTGTGGATGGAATGTTGTGCTATAATTCAGTTTAGTACCCAAGAGTTTATAGAGTAGTCTCCATTCTTTAGTAGTGAATCTCACATCTCTATATGACAATTATTTTCGGGACTCCATTAAGTCTAACAATTTCTCGTATGTATTGAGGTGCTGGTACTTCTCCTGAATTAGTGCGTTTATTTGGCAAAAAATGTGCTGATTTTGTGAGTCTGTCGACAATCACCCAGATGGAATCATGTACTTTGCAATTTCTTGGTAGACCGTGACAAAATCCATTGATATGTTGTAATGCCCCAGGTTTTTCTTATAGTTAATTTAAGTAGGGTTATGACAGTAGCGATGGTTTAAATATTAAAGCTACCGTTCGAAGTGTTAATGCGAGAGAGCGTTACCGTTTCGTGAGCATCGTCGTTCGCCAAATTTGTGATAATCGATATATAAATATAAATTTGAGATTTTATAAGCCTAGCATTAGTTAGAAGGTATGTTAATCAATATGTATTAGTTAGTGTAAGCTTATTAATTAATATACCTTAGTTACTATATATATCAGTAATTATACATATAAGTTATAAGTTAATTTATACCTTTTAACAGCTATCAAAGATCGATTAACTGTTGATATAGGATGCTTGGATTTGTAGACCATTATATCAGTGTATAATTATATAAAGGTATATGGTAACTTATATCTATCTTAAATAAGAATTTTCGCTTCTTGCTACAGTGAAGCAGGTCCTCGGTCACGCGATATGAGCTCTGACGGAAATGCCCTTCCACCGCTCATCCAGGGCATCATAACTTCCCGCCGACGTTTCCTCTCTCCTCACTCGCTGCTCTATCTTCTTCCTCGCCTACGACCGCTTACATCTCCGCTCCTCACTCCGACTGCCTTCTCAGAACGCCGGGATCTCTTCTCTCCGTCGGGGTACTCCGCCCTCGCCATATTTCTCACGCAAGTCCTGCTCCGCAGGTAACGTTCATCTTTGAAATATGTCTTGCTTCTGCGTTTTCGTTTTTGCTTCTCTATTTCGTTCTTCGTTTTACGGTTTCGTTTTTTGTTTCCGTTTCTATTTCGTTTTAGGCTTTCCTTCTTCCTTTCCGTTTCTGTTTGGTTATGCGATTTCGTTTTCTTCTGCACGTCTCTATTACCTTTTGCTCTGTTTTTATTCGCTCACAACATTGCCCCTTCTTCTTCTTTATTTCATTCTGTTTCAGTTCTCAACACTGATAGGGAAACAACCCCTTCCCTCTGATTAACTAGCGAGCAACTCCTTCACTTCATCAGCCCGTAAATCAAGGTGAATTTTCCTTCGTTTATTTTGCTCTCCTCGGTCATGGCTGCAATCGTTCAAGGTCTCTCCACCGAATAACCCTATATCCACTTTGTATTATTTCATAATATATCATACGTGGAATATTGAAGTTATACTAATATCATTGCATTTTTTCCTACGCCCTATTTTCCCTGGATTTCACTCTTCCTAAATGATGTTTTATGTTCAAACCATGTTTACGCAATTTTCATGGACAGATTCTTGCCGTCTTCAAACTTACTGATGTTAGTTTGCTAATTACTGATTATTCCATCCACAGCAAGATCAAGCTCTGCTTTCTTTTTTAAAATTTGGTTTTAATTTTTCTTTACATTGAGCAGTTTTTGTGGCATCAAAATATAATGTGCACTGTGTGATAAAACAACCTTACAATTTTTACTGGAGGCATGCTCATAACAGTTCTGATCGTCAACACACATTGTTTTATCTGCTGCCATTACAGTACCTGCTCATTACAGTTCTGATCGTCAACACACATTGTTTTATCTCACGGGCATATTTACTATTTTTACTGTAAGTTGAATGAAACATTCACTGCTTTCATCACTTCTTTCTCTACTTATTGAATAAGAATCTATTATAAAAAAAGTTTTTTTTTCTCTTCTTCTGCTGCTTACTTGCAACTAAATATTTTGTGTAATTTTTATACTTTCATTTGGTTGCGCACAAAATTTCAGCATGTGGTGATGTTCTGTACAACTGTCCACTTCATTACAAAAATAGTCAATTTCGTATTGTAATATATGTCGGGACAACTCTATAATCGCAGAAATTGAGCTTTCTACTGCATTGTCACCCACCTTCGTCTGCATACATGTAAGGTGAAATAGTACATTAGACCATGGTACTGTCGTTTGCGAGGCACAATAGACCATGGTACTGTCGTTTGCGAGGCGCAATAGTTGACTTCGTTGTTGTTGACGCGTGAAAGTTGGCATGCTCATTCGCGATGCGGGGCAACTTTCAGAACCTCCACGTTACAGCTGGGACTGTTTTTTTTATTTACTTCATATAGATTTTATTTCCACTCAAAATGCTTCATTCCCCATCAGAATCCTCTGTTCACACAATTCTCATATAAATTATTCATACACTACGTAGATTTACTTCCATATATGTGAATGCATCATTCTCTCCATACCCCTTTGCTCACTCGAACTACTGCTTATGCTTCTATTTAGATCAAGTTATACACAATGGATTTTGACCCTGCCATAGAAGAGTTGCACGAGCCTGTTCGATCTCATGTTCAAGCTCGAAAAAGAACAAGGACAATAGGTACGATTGCGGAACATTATACATCGATAAGAAATTCACATATGACGGATGCACAACGTGCTGCTCAACGACTTTCGAATCGAGAACGTTCGCGGAGAAGTAGAGCGCAGATGACAGAAGAACAACGTGCAGCTCAACGAGCATATAATCAATCCTATCAAAGAGCCAGGCTAGCTAATATGACAGAAGCGCAACGACAACACCAAAGGGAAATTCGACGTGTTGCTACTCAAAGACGACGCCAGCAATTGCAACCGCACAGTAGGCATTTACAAACTCAAAACTACGCAGTGCAATCTACTATTACACCACCACCTGAGACAACTACGCTTCTACCGACATCCAACCTTGACTGTGCAAACTCAAACATGACATGGGGTAAATATAAAATCCGTTTTATGTACATTGTGATTTGTTTACAAATATTTCTAAATAACATAACCACGCAACTCAGTCGCATGTCAAAAGTGACCAATGCTGAGAATGGTGTTGTGCATAGATATACATTGACAGCCTTACCATCTTATCATGCTCTCATGTTGTGCGCCTACATGAAATGGGAGAACCATCCACACCACATCCAATTACCGCGCCACTATCTCACGTTGCTCTCGCACCAATGCCTTCGCACTCACGTGACTGTGCTACTGCAACCATTCCTCCTACTACAATATCATTGCATCCGAATATTTTGTTGTCAACAAACTCAACCATCGAGCAAAATTCAGCTCAGCTTCCACAACCAAACATGATGCTACCTACGCATGCACAAGGTCTTCGCTTCCTCATACAATACATCCACATATTTACACCTGTTGTTATATATCTTGCAGTTTACTTTATCTGAACAGATGCTTCAACAAACCCTGTTCAGCAACATGAAAGCACAGAAGACGACCACTCTGATCCCGGTGTTATGTTGAGAAACCGTCGCCCTCAAAACCACAACATTGCTCGCATGTCTAACACAAGTTCCCAAATCGTTTATCTGCAACTACAACGTCCTCATTTCTGTGATGATTGTCATGCGAAATTATTTGATGGTGAAACATCAACAATGTGTTGTAGCAATGGAAGGGTAGAGATTGCACCTATACCTGTTCCAGATGACCTTTACAATTTATTCATCAGTGACTCTACTGAAAGTCATCATTCCAAAAGATATATCCGTTCATATAATCATGTATTTTCTTTTACCTCAATGAGTGTTAAATTAGATGAATCATTAGCAGCAGATCAACACGCTGTTTATACATTTCGAGCTCATGGTACAATATATCACAGAATTGGATCTCTTTTGCCTGCTGCTAACACAAGACCTAGATACTTACAACTATAAATATACGATACAGAGCATGAGGTAGATCATCGTTTGCAAGAAAACACCGAGTTGGATCGTATGCTTCTGCAAAAATTAACAAATATTTTGAATGGATGTAACCCGTTTGTATCAATGTTCCGTCTAATAGCTCAATGAGCAGATATTGACAGATGCAGGTTAGTCATACACGAACAACCTGCTTCTGAACGACAATATACGTTGCCAACTGCTTCACAAGTTGCAGCTATAATTGTTAGTGCTGAGGAGTATCTTGAATCAAACGAGCGCAACATAACTATTGAGACGACTGAGGGTGATTTAGTTACTATTCAAGAATATTCTGGTTATTATGATCCACTGCAGTATCCATTACTCCATTCATATGGCACATACGGTTGGTTAGCTGAATATAAAGGACTTACTAATCGTCATGTTAGCTGCTGCGACAATTACTCATACATACTTCAGGTATACTACAAAAAACTTATTACTACGGTGCATATTTACTCCTTCCACTAAATTCATAGTTGACTTCATATATACTCTACTGTAGGACCGTCGGCCAACTTTATCATTGCTGTTGCATGGATGTCGTCTACTACAACAATATATAGTTGATAATTACATTAAGATTGAAACTCAAAAGCTGCGATGGATAAAAAATAATCAAAAAAATATACGTGCTGAAATGTACAGCTGGTTACAAGATTGTGTCAATGCTGGAGAAAATAGTGGCGGTACGTACATCCTCAATCCATATCTTAGCTGTTTTATTTTCAGATTCTGTAATAATCCATACTCTTACAATATGTCATTCTACTGTAGCAAATATTAGTCGTCGCTTTATCTTGCCGTCATCTTTTATTGGGAGCCCTTGCGACATGTACCAGCGTTATCAAGATGCAATGTCCATTGTCCAGCACTATGGTCGACCGGATATATTTTTAACAATGACATGCAATGCTTCATGGCCAGAAATCACAGAGTCACTATATCCAGGACAAACATCGCAAGATTGTCCTGATTTAGTTACTCGAATATTTCATGCGAAATATGAGAAGTTAAAGCGTGATATCTTCCATAAACATGTTCTGGGGAAAACAATTAGTCATGTCCACGTAATTGAGTTCCAAAAAAGAGGCTTGTCGCACGTTCATATGCTGATTATTTTTGATGCGCGTGATAAAATGAATACCCCAGGTGAATATGACAAGATTGTTAGATCCGAGATTTCTCATGTCGAACGTGAGCCCGAATTATACAACGCTGTTGTACGACATATGATTCATGGACCGTGCGCACACGTTAACCCTCATGCCCCATGCATGAAGCATGGTAGCTGCAAAAAGACCGTTTAGGAGTAAGCATGAGTTGTATCAACAAGAGTTATAGCCAAACAACCACAATGCCAAAAACAACAACACAAGAAATCTTATTGAAACAGAACTGCTTTACACTTCGAGGTATACATGGCGAGACATGATTCATAAGAATCACGGAGATGAGAAGAACAAACACACCAAAACTGAAACTGGCGGCCTGCCAAAGCAGAGACCGCACAGACCGCAAAAAGGCTCAGGTCGTCCGGCTTGCTCTGCTGTACTCCCAGACCGCTTGCACAGTCAGACCGCAGAAACACCTTGAGACCACGCGAACAGAAGCAGACAACCTGCACTGCCAGACCGCAATCCCAGACCCCACGAACTGAAGCTTTTATTGAACTGAACAAAGAACTGAAGCTGTCGCCAGACCGCAACTCTGATCGCCTAACCGCTGAAGGTCGCCTGATCGCTGAGCTCGCTGCGAACAGCACAAGAACACAATAAACCAGTTCGCTAACAGACCGCAGACGAACTGTTTACTCAAGTCACCGGAAATCACCAAGGAAGGAGACCGCACCCTGCTGACCGCAAACCTGCGAACACAACAACGGTTAACTCGCATCCAAGTTGAGCGACCTCAAAACTTGAGTCCGCAAGAAACAATCCGGGCTTTTGTTCTTACAATTCTTGTTAGGAATGACGGGCCCTGCACCTCTATTTATAGGCGGAGAGACGGATGTCGTCACCGCACAAACCGGGATACAATAACCGCCCATCAGATCGCGAACGGTCTCACAAGGCAGACCGCGCGAACACAACACTTGGACAAGATTCAGTCCAAGACCGAAGTCAGCAGCAGCCCGCGCACAAGCCGTGCGGACACAGCGACCACCCTTCCTGAGATCGCTTAAGCAGAGACAAACATCTGGCCGACTTGAACCAAGTCGCCAGAACAGCTCAACCAAGCCGCCCGGTCACGGCGGTTAACCAAGAACAGGCCGCCCAGAACAAGACCGGAAGAACTCGCAACAGGTCGCCAGAACCAACGACCAAACCAAGAAGCAAACTGGTCGATCACAGCAGATCGCCAGAACAATAAACAGGGAGAGATCGCAGAACCAAACCGCCAGAGCACCAGCGCAGACCGCGCGGTCTCTGCGGTCTCCAGCCTTCAGACCGGCCGGACTCCTTTCTCCACTTCAACAATTTCAACACTCCCCCTTGAAGTGGGAAGTGGAAACTAGCCCGAGCAACTCCCTTAACCGTGTAAACGGTCCATTCGCCAGCGGCTTTGTGAAGATGTCTGCGACATTGTCCGCACTCCGAACATGCTCGACCATAAGAGATCCTCCCAACACATTTTCACGAATGAAATGGTGCTCAATCTCTATATGTTTGGTCCTCGCGTGACAGACTGGATTGTTAACCAGCTTGAGAGCACTCTCATTGTCCCCGCGTAGCAAGGTGGGACTTCGAACCTCCTGATGAATGTCCTCTACCAACCTCCTGAGCCAAACGGCTTCCTGAGCTGCCAATGCCGAAGCCTTGTACTCCGCTTCCGTGGTAGATACGGACACCGAGTCTTGCTTCTTGCTGCACCAAGAGATAGCTGTGGGACCCGTCATAAAGACATAACCAGACGTTGATCTCCGATCATCCACGTCTCCCCCATAATCAGCATCCATGAAACCATGCAACTCCAAGCTTGACCCTCTCCTATATAGGAGACCCAAATCAGAGGTCGACTTCACATACTTCAAGATGCCTTTTGCCGCCAGAAGATGAGGCTTCCGTGGTTCCGCCATGTACCGACTCACCTTGCCTACTGCATAAGCAATATATGGCCTTGTTATCGTCAAGTAGATCAAGCTCCCAACCAGAGCTCGGAAAACCAACGGTTCAGATAAAACTCTCCCCTCATCCTTCCGAAGCTTATGATGTTGCTCCAGAGGTATAGAGCTGCTCTTCCCTTCCTCCATGCCGAATCGCTGAACAATCTGCTTCGCATAGCCAGCCTGAGAAATGAGCACTCCGCTCTCCCGCCTCTGTACCTCAAGTCCAAGGAAATGGTGGAGCTCCCCCAGATCCTTCATCTCGAATCTGATAGCAAGCTCAGCCCTGAGTCTTGCAACAGCTTCCTTCGAATTCCCGGTGACAATCATGTCATCCACATACAGCAGCACAATCACCCGAAGCACCCCCTCCTTCTTGATGAATAAGCTAGAATCAGAGTCTGAAGCAAAGAATCCGCAGAATAAGAGATACTCTGCAATCTTCTCGTACCACGCTCGAGGCGCTTGCTTCAACCCATACAGGGCCTTCTTCAACTTACAGACGTAGTCCGGAAACTCCTTCGAGATGAAGCCTTGCGGTTGGATCATGAAGATATCCTTGTCAATCTCGCCGTATAAGAAGGCATTCTTCACGTCGAGTTGCCAAATCTCCCAACCACTTGAAGCCGCCAAGGCAATAACAAACCGAACCGAAGTCATCTTTGCCACTGGACTGAACGTCTCATCATAATCTTCTCCGTACTGCTGTGAGAACCCGCGAGCTACAAGGCGAGCCTTGTACCGCTCGATACTGCCGTCAGCTTTCTTCTTGAGCTTGTAGACCCATTTGCATGTCACAGGAGTGGTGCCCTTGGGCTTGGGCACAAGAGACCAGGTCTCATTCTTCTCGAGAGCTGCCATCTCTTCTTGCATAGCAATGTCCCACTCCTTCACGCCTCTGGCCTTCTCAAAGCTCGACGGCTCCCTTTCATCCAAGGGACCAGCAAAGAAACATGAAACAAAGTTCACCATGTTCCCTCCTGTGTACCGATCTGGTGGTTGAATAGTCCTCTTCGACCTCCTAAGAGGTTGCACCTGACTAACCACCTCCTCAGCTGCTTCTTCTGTGCAAGTTCCTCTTCCAGACGAACTTGGAGCATCGCTCCCCCTGCTTCCAGAACCTGAAGCTTCCGCCTCTGAGCTAGACACAGCTGGAGCTCCTGGTGAAACAGGCAACTCCACTTGAAGATCTTCAGCAGCCTTCCCTCTTATATCAACCCTGCTTTCCGGTAGCTCAACTCCTGAACTCCCCTTGTAGGAAGTCACTTCATCGAACACCACATCCCGAGAAACAATTTACCTCTGTGTCTCAGGATCCATGCATCTCCATCCCTTTTTCCGCTCATCATACCCAACAAAGACTAGCTTCCTTGCTTTCGCATCTAGCTTTGCCGAAGAGCATCAGGAATGTGCACATAGCAGGTTGATCCAAACACCCGAAGGTGTGCGACACTCGGCTTCTCCTTGAACATTAGTTCGTGAGGGGTCTTCATGTTGATAGGACTCAGAGGCAATCTGTTGATGACATAAGCTGCACAAGACATTCCCTCCGCCCAGAAGGACTTTGGGATACTCTTAGCATGAAGCCAACATTTGCAAGTTTCCGTCAGATGACAGATCTTCCTCTCGGCAACGCCATTCTGTTATAGAGTATGGGCACGAGTAAGCTCTCTCCTGATGCCATGCTTCCTGCAAAAACTTGAGAACTCACCAGAGGTGAACTCCCCACCATTGTCAGTTCTAAGTTTTTTAACCTGCAGGCCCAACCGGCCTTCAACCAGCTCCTTGAACTCCACAAATTTTGCAAATGCATCCGACTTCTCCTTCAAAAAATACACCCAGACATATCTGGTGTAATCGTCAATCAACACCAACATGAATCTGTTGCCTCCAAGGCTTGGGGTGGAAGTCGGTCCCATCAAATCACCGTGGATGCACTCCAACGACACTTTGCACCTTGTTTGCGATTTGTCAAAAGGAAGTCAATGAGACTTACCAAACTGACATCCTTCGGAGACATGACCATCTCCATAGGAGGACAAGCTAGGCAAGCCATTGACAAGGCCCCTTACCGCCATAGCCTTCAATTTGTCCATACCTACATGCCCCAACCTTTCATGCCAGATGGCAGCGCCATCATTGGTCCTCATCTTATCAACATAGGTACTTGTCGATAAAACGAACAAGTCCTTCACCCGCTTGCCGACATGAATAACATCTCCCTTTATCTCTGGTTGAGTTTTGAGAAACTTCACTTCTGTTGGGCCAAACAAAACGTGATAACCGGTGTCGACCGCATTGGTCACAGAGAAGAGATTTTTCTTCATACCAGGCACGTGATAAACACTCCTCAACGTGAGTGGACCCTTATCACTGCTCAGAGAGACAACACCTTCATGTTCTACTGGATGAATAGAATTATCAGCCGTAATGATAGCATTGTCACCTGAGTAAGGTGCCAAAGAAGAGAACTTTGATCCATCCCTGGTGAGATGATGCCCACACCCTGAATCAACAATCCAGTCCTCATCATAGTTGATGGAAGGCAAGGCCTTAACGGGCATCGCCGTTATATTAGACACAAAGGCTCCTCCCCATCCAACTTCATCAGACTTTGGCATCTCCTTCTCCATTGCATGACCCGGCTGAAGATTCACTCGACAATCTTTCTTGAAGTGCCCGGTCTTATTGCATCTAAAACACCTCGGTCCCTCTCCTTTCTTCTTCCCATCAGACTTAGGGGCATAGCCTCTATCTTGCTGACCTGAAGTGGAGGGTCCATCATGACTCGACTTCTTCTTCTCCCATTTCTTCTTCTTCTTCCTAGAGAACATCACATCACTTTCTCCCCCGGAGATAGAAACCCCCGCCATCTGTCTTGCTAAACTTTCTTGCGAAGCAAGAAGGTTCTCCAGCTCCAACAACGACGGTTGATTTGCCCAACCCTGAACTGAAGTCACAAAGGCAAGATACTCCTTCCGCAACCCGCGTATGATACGCCTCTTCAGTTTTGCCTCAGAGATAGGCTCATCAGGGTCCAACGCAGAAATCTCTGCCGTGAGGTTCTTCATCTTGAGGAAGAAGGTGGAAATAGAAAGATCACCTTGAGAGGCTTTCGCCAACTCATTTTCAAGATACTGTAGCCTCGCTACATTCTTCTTATTGAACAATCCATCCAAGGATGTCCAAATCTCAGCAGCAGACTTACATCCAATGATGTGATCAAATAGTTCCGGTGAGATAGCCCTCTTGAGAGTGAACTTTGCCTTAGCATTCGTCCTCCTCCAAAGTCTCACCTCTGCCATATTATCTCCTGCTAGAAACACCTCTTGTGTGTCTTCTCCACCAACTACCTCCCATAGATCCTCGCCAAGCAAGTAACTCTCCATACATGACTTCCATTTTTTAAAGTTAGTCGATGTGAGGAGTTCAATTCCAAGACCTCTTGCGTATCCACCTTCCATGGCAATCTAAGTGGTCTTTTCTTCACAAAGACGATGACAACTATAGTTGATCACTGCTTATCCACTCCAGAAACCTACCTCTGATACCAAGTTAAAATTTTTGAAAGACCGTTTAGGAGTAAGCAGGAGTTGTATCAACAAGAGTTATAGCCAAACAACCACAATGCCAAAAACAGCAACACAAGAAATCTTATTGAAACAGAACTGCTTTACACTTCGAGGTATACATGGCGAGACATGATTCATAAGAATCACGGAGATGAGAAGAACAAACCCACCAAAACTGAAACTGGCGGTCTGCCAAAGCAGAGACCGCACAGACCGCAAAAAGGCTCAGGTCGTCCGGCTTGCTCTGCTGTACTCCCAGACCGCTTGCACAGTCAGACCGCAGAAACACCTTAAGACGCGCGAACAGAAGCAGACAACCTGCACTGCCAGACCGCAATCCCAGACCGCACGAACTGAAGCTTTTATTGAACTGAACAAAGAACTGAAGCTGTCGCCAGACCGCAACTCTGATCGCCTAACCGCTGAAGGTCGCCTGATCGCTGAGCTCGCTGCGAACAACACAAGAACATAATAAACCAGTTCACTAACAGACTGCAGACGAACTGTTTATTCAAGCCACTAGAAATCACCAAGGAAGGAGACCGCACCCTGCTGACCGCAAACCTGTGAACACAACAACGGTTAACTCGCATCCAAGTCGAGCGACCTCAAAACTTGAGTCCGCAAGAAATAATCCGGGCTTTTGTTCTTACAATTCTTGTTAGTAATGACGGGACCTGCACCCCTATTTATAGGCGGAGAGACGGATGTCGTCACCGCACAAACCGGGATACAATAACCGCCCATCAGATCGCGAACGGTCTCACAAGGCAGACCGCGCGAACACAACACTTGGACAAGATTCAGTCCAAGACCGAAGTCAGCAGCAGCCCGCACACAAGCCGTGCGGACACAGCGACCACCCTTCCTGAAATCGCCTAAGCAGAGACAAACAGCTGACCGACTTGAGCCAAGTCGTCAGAACAGCTCAACCAAGCCGCCCGGTCACGATGGTTAACCAAGAACAGGCCGCCCAGAACAAGACCGGAAGAACTCGCAACAGGTCGCCAGAACCAACGACCAAACCAAGAAGCAAACTGGCCGATCACAGCAGATCGCCAGAACAACAAGCAGGGAGAGATCGTAGAACCAAACCGCCAGAGCACCAGCGCAGACCGCGCGGTCTCTGCAGTCTCCAGCCTTCAGACCGGCAGGACTCCCTTCTCCACTTCAACAATTTTAACAGTTAAAGCGTGATATCTTCCATAAACATGTTATGGGGAAAACAATTAGTCATGTCCACGTAATTGAGTTCCAAAAAAGAGGCTTGCCGCACGTTCATATGCTGATTATTTTTGATGCGCGTGATAAAATGAATACCCCAGATGAATATGACAAGATTGTTAGATCCGAGATTCCTCATGTCGAACGTGAGTCCGAATTATACAACGCTGTTGTACGACATATGATTCATGGACCGTGCGCACACGTTAACCCTCATGCCCCATGCATGAAGCATGGTAGCTGCAAAAAGGGTTACCCGAAAATTTTTGCTGAGCATACTGTTCAAGGAGCAGACTCCTACCCAATCTACAGACGTTGCGATAATGGTCGATCATTTACACTGCAACATGCTCAAGATTTTACTGTGGACAATCGTTGGGTGGTTCCATATAATCCGTGGCTTCTGTTAAAATATGACTGTCATATTAATGTTGAGATTTGCAGTAGTATTAAAAGTATTAAATATTTATATAAATACATTCACAAAGGCCCTGATTCGGTTGCGTTCCAACTTCGTCCTACTGCAGAGCATAATGAAATATCTCAATACGTAAACGGTCGATGGATATGCCCACAGAAAGCATTTTGGAAGATATTCAAATTCAGTATGTATCAAACATATCCTTCGGTTATCCGTTTACAGATTCATTTGCCTGACAAACATCAAGTTCAGTTTCGCTCTACTGACTTACTCAACAATGTTCTAGCGAATGAACGGAACTCTCGCACAATGTTAACTGAATTTTTTAATGTATATGACAGTCAACAAGAAAACATAGTTATCTGTACAACGAATTTCCAAAACATTATACATGGAATTTGACTTCCCGAACATGGACTAAACGAAGGCGCCGCCAAAAGGTTATTGGTCGAATTTACTCTGTGCATCCTTCTGAGGGTGAAAGATTTTATTTGCGCATGCTTCTAAATCATATTCGAGCCCCAAAGTCTTTCGAACATTTGATGACAGTTGGTACGACTATCCATTCAACATTCAAAGAAGCTGCTGAACAATATGGTCTACTTGAACGAGATAACAACCTACATAATTGTATGTGTGAGGCCAGAGAATTTCAGATGCCTTCAGCACTACGCACTTTATTTACTACAATTTTAATGTACTGCAACCCTACAGAAGTTAGAAAATTGTGGAATGACAATTACACTGCATTGACTGAAGATTACGTCTCATCCAGTTCTATTAGTGATTTATATGTGCTGAACAAAATTCTTCATGAAATAGATAATACTCTTCAACAACATAACAAAAGTGTTACACAGATTGATATCCCTCAAATATCTGCAATCTTTGAAAATATTATGAGCTTCTCAGGCTTAATTGAAGATGAACTTTCGATACCTATCTCACACACAGATTTCAACTCTGTTTCATCTTTGAATCCCACGCAAAGTTATGCTTTCCATACTATTATGGAAACTATTCGACAACGACAAGGTGGTGTTTTCTTCATAGATGGCTCTGGCGGCACTGGCAAAATATTTTTATACAAAGCACTACTTGCCTGTCTACGACAAGATGGTCACATTGTACTTGCAACAGCATCATCAGGTATTGCTGCAACTCTTCTTCCTGGTGGAAGTACAACACATTTGAAATTCAAAATTCCAGTTCCTGTTGAACCAGGCTCATTTCTGCAAATTTGGCAAGCAATCTGAGTTTCACAAGCTTTTCCAACAATCTTCCGCTATTTTGTGGGATGAGGCGCCGATGTCACACAAACATGTATTTGAGGCAGTTGATCGATCATTGCGAGATGTTCTAGAAACAAATCGACCTTTTGGTGGTAAAATTGTAATAATGGGAGGTGATTTTCGTCAAGTTCCGCCTGTCGTAATTAATGGAACAAGGTCACAAATTATCAATGCCAACATAGTTAAATCACCTTTGTGGTCAAGTGTAAGATTACTTTCGTTAACTGAAAATATGTGCGCTTTAAATGATAAACATTTCTCTGACTTTTTGCTTCGCATTGGGAATGGTGATGAACCAACATGTGCTGATGTTCAGATCCGTGTTCCTGCTTCAATGCTTATTCCATGGGAAGGCGAACATTCAATCAATGTACTTATAAACACCATATTTTCTGATATAGCACCTCACATGAACACCTCTGAGTACTGGGAAAACAGAGCACTGCTGTCTCCGTTAAATGAAGATGTGGCTCAGTTAAATGAAAAATGCCTCCAACTATTCCCTGGAGATGAAATTACATACTATTCTTTTGATTATGTTAATAATAACAAATGTAATTTATACCCGCAAGAGTTTCTTAATAGCATCTCACCGGGTAATCTGCCGCGCACAAACTATCTTTGAAAAAAGGCGCCCCTGTCATGCTTTTGCGAAATTTAAATCCGCGAATCGGCCTTTGCAATGGTTCACGTCTCATTTGCCGTCATTTCTCAAGAAATGTTATTGAAGCAGAAATACTTACGGGCCAACATAAAGGCAAACCAGTTTTCTTGCCCCGCATTCCACTCAAAAATGCTGAAGATCTAAAGATGCCTTTTGAGCTAACTCGCAAACAATTTCCAGTCCGTTTAAGCTTTGCACTAACAATAAATAAATCTCAAGGACAGATAATCAAGCAAGTTGGCATCTACCTGCCTTCTCCTGTCTTTACTCATGGTCAACTATATGTTGCTTTATCAAGAGGAGTAAGTGCATTAAATACCAAAATATTGGTAAAAAATGGTATTGTACCTGGACATCATGGCACACATACAAAAAATGTTTTCTTCAAAGACTTGCTTTCCAAAGTCAATATCCAGGTTCACTGACTACTCTCCATTACTTCTCCCATATACTTTTTTAACACTCATATTCTTAACTGTTACTATCTTATATTTACTGCACAGTCCCATCAAACGTACTCATCTTCAATTCTTGTGCACATAAATTCATCAGTAAACACAGCATGACAACCGACGTCTACGCCAAACTTCATTGCATAATCATCAAACAACCTACAAAGACACCTGACACTACGTGAGTATTTTAACCACACTTCATTTACAAAAGCTCAAATTATTTCAATTAGCTTCTTCAAATAATGAAATATTTGTTATTTATCAAATATTTAGAATTACTTACTTGCTTCGAACATTGCATTTTGAAATATAATCCTTATTTAACATAGTTTTACATCAACGTGTGCAGACAATGATATCTGGTGAATCAACAAAAGAGTCTCATACACATGATTGTATATATATATATATAAATTACATCTGTCATCATTAACAGAATCAAAAGAATAGTATGTAATTTCATCTCCAGGGAATAGTTGGAGGCATTTTTCATTTAACTGAGCCACATCTTCATTTAACGGAGACAGCAGTGCTCTGTTTTCCCAGTACTCAGAGGTGTTCATGTGAGGTGCTATATCAGAAAATATGGTGTTTATAAGTACATTGATTGAATGTTCGCCTTCCCATGGAATAAGCATTGAAGCAGGAACACGGATCTGATCATCAGCACATGTTGGTTCATCACCATTCCCAACGCGAAGCAAAAAGTCAGAGAAATGTTTATCATTTAAAGCGCGCATATTTTCAGTTAACGAAAAATGCCTCCAACTATTCCCTGGAGATGAAATTACATACTATTCTTTTGATTCTGTTAATGATGACAGATGTAATTTATATATATTTATGCAATCATGTGTATGAGACTCTTTTGTTGATTCACCAGATATCATTGCCTGCACACGTTGATGTAAAACTATGTTAAATAAGGATTATATTTCAAAATGAAATGTTCGAAGCAAGTAAGTAATTCTAAATATTTGATAAATAACAAATATTTCATTATTTGAAGAAGCTAATTGAAATAATTTGAGCAATTGTAAATGAAGTATAGCTAAAATACTCACGTAGTGTCAGGTGTCTTTGTAGGTTGTTTGATGATTATGCAATGAAGTTTGGCGTAGACGTCGGTTGTCATGCTGTGTTTACTGATGAATTTATGTGCACAAGAATTGAAGATGAGTACGTTTGATGGGACTGTGCAGTAAATATAAGATAGTAACAGTTAAGAATATGAGTGTTAAAAAAGTATATGCGAGAAGTAATGGAGAGTAGTCAGTGAACCTGGATATTGACTTTGGAAAGCAAGTCTTTGAAGACAACATTTTTTGTATGCGTGCCATGATGTCCAGGTACAATACCATTTTTTACCAATATTTTGGTATTTAATGCACTTACTCCTCTTGATAAAGCAACATATAGTTGACCATGAGTAAAGACAGGAGAAGACAGGTAGATGCCAACTTGCTTGATTGTCTGTCCTTGAGATTTTTTTATTGTTAGTGCAAAGCTTAAACGGACTGGAAATTGTTTGCGAGTTAGCTCAAAAGGCATCTTTAGATCTTCAACATTTTTGAGTGGAATGCGGGGCAAGAAGACTGGTTTGCCTTTATGTTGGCCCGTAAGTATTTCTGCTTCAATAACATTTCTTGAGAAATGACGACAAATGAGACGTGAACCATTGCAAAGGCCGATTCGCGGATTTAAATTTCGCAAAAGCATGACAGGGGCACCTTTTTTCAAAGATAGTTTGTGCGCCGACAGATTACCCGGTGAGATGCTATTAAGAAACTCTTGCGGGTATAAATTACATCTGTCATCATTAACATAATCAAAAGAATAGTATGTAATTTCATCTCCAGGGAATAGTTGGAGGCATTTTTCATTTAACTGAGCCACATCTTCATTTAACGGAGACATCAGTGCTCTGTTTTCCCAGTACTCAGAGGTGTTCATGTGAGGTGCTATATCAGAAAATATGGTGTTTATAAGTACATTGATTGAATGTTCGCCTTCGCATGGAATAAGCATTGAAGCAGGAACACGGATCTGATCATCAGCACATGTTGGTTCATCACCATTCCCAACGCGAAGCAAAAAGTTAGAGAAATGTTTATCATTTAAAGCGCGCATATTTTCAGTTAACGAAAGTAATCTTACACTTGACCACAAAGGTGATTCAACTATGCTGGCATTGATAATTTGTGACATTGTTCCATTAATTACGACAGGCGGAACTTGGCAAAAATCACCTCCCATTATTACAACTTTACCACCAAAAGGTCGATTTGTTTCTAGAACATCTCGCAATGTTCGATCAACTGCCTCAAATACATGTTTGTGTGACATCGGCGCCTCATCCCACAAAATAGCGTAAGATTGTTGGAAAAGCTTGTGAAACTCAGATTGCTTGCCAAATTTGCAGAATGAGCCTGCTTCAACAGGAACTGGAATTTTGAATTTCAAATGTACTGTACTTCCACCAGGAAGAAGAGTTGCAGCAATACCTGATGACGCTGTTGCAAGTACAATGTGACCATCTTGTCGTAGACGGGCAAGTAGTGCTTTGTATAAAAATGTTTTGCCAGTGCCGACAGGGCCATCTATGAAGAAAACACCACCTTGTCGTTGTCGAATAGTTTCCATAATAGTATGGAATGCATAACTTTGCGTGGGATTCAAAGATGAAACAGAGTTGAAATCTGTGTGTGAGATAGGTATCGAAAGTTCATCTTTAATTAAGCCTGAGAAGCTCATAATATTTTCAAAGATTGCAGATATTTGAGGGATATCAAACTGTGTAACACTTTTGTTATGTTGTTGAAGAGTATAATCTATTTCATGAAGAAGTTTGTTCAGCACATATAAATCACTAATAGAACTGGATGAGACGTAATCTTCAGTCAATGCAGTGTAATTGTCATTCCACAATTTTCTAACTTCTGTAGGGTTGCAGTACATTAAAATTGTAGTAAATAAAGTGCGTAGTGCTGAAGGCATCTGAAATTCTCTGGCCTCACACATACAATTATGTAGGTTGTTATCTCGTTCAAGTAGACCATATTGTTCAGCAGCTTCTTTGAATGTTGAATGGATAGTCGTACCAACTGTCATCAAATGTTCGAAAGACTTTGGGGCTCGAATATGATTTAGAAGCATGCGCAAATAAAATCTTTCACCCTCAGAAGGATGCACAGAGTAAATTCGACCAATAACCTTTTGGCGGCGCCTTCGTTTAGTCCATGTTCGGGAAGTCAAATTCCATGTATAATGTTTTGGAAATTCGTTGTACAGATAACTATGTGTTTCTTGTTGATTGTCATATACATTGAAAAATTCAGTTAACATTGTGCGAGAGTTCCGTTCATTCGCTAGAACATTGTTGAGTAAGTCAGTAGTGCGAAACTGAACTTGATGTTTGTCAGGCAAATGAATCTGTAAACGGATAACCGAAGGATATGTTTGACACATACTGAATTTGAATATCTTCCAAAATGCTTCCTGAGGGCATATCCATCGACCGTTTACGTATTGAGATATTTCATTATGCTCTGCAGTAAGCCGAAGTTGGAACACAACCGAATCAGGGCCTTTGTGAATGTATTTATATAAATATTTAATACTTTTAATACTACTGCAAATCTCAACATTAATATGACAGTCATATTTTAACAGAAGCCACAGATTATATGGAACCACCCAACGATTGTCCACAGTAAAATCTTGAGCATGTTACAGTGTAAATGATCGACCATTATCGCGACGTCTGTAGATTGGGTAGGAGTCTGCTCCTTGAACAGTATGCTCAGCAAAATTTTTCGGGTAACCCTTTTTGCAGCTACCATGCTTCATGCATGGGGCATGAGGGTTAACGTGTGCGCACGGTCCATGAATCATATGTCGTACAACAGCGTTGTATAATTCGGGCTCACGTTCGATATGAGGAATCTCGGATCTAACAATCTTGTCATATTCATCTGGGGTATTCATTTTATCACGCGCATAAAAAATAATCAGCATATGAACGTGCCGCAAGCCTCTTTTTTGGAACTCAATTACGTGGACATGACTAATTGTTTTCCCCAGAACATGTTTATGGAAGATATCACGCTTTAACTTCTCATATTTCACATGAAATATTAGAGTAACTAAATCAGGACGATCTTGCGATGTTTGTCCTGGATATAGTGACTCTGTGATTTCTGGCCATGAAGCATTGCATGTCATTGTTAAAAATATATCCGGTCGACCGTAGTGCTGGACAATGGACATTGCATCTTGATAACGCTGGTACATGTCGCGAGGGCTCCCAATAAAAGATGATGACAAGATAAAGCGACGACCAATATTTGCTACAGTAGAATGACATATTGTAAGAGTATGGATTATTACAGAATCTGAAAATAAAACAGCTAAGATATGGATTGAGGATGTACGTACCGCCACTATTTTCTCCAGCATTGACACAATCTTGTAACCTGCTGTACATTTCAGCACGTATATTTTTTTGATTATTTTTTATCCATCGCAGCTTTTGAGTTTCAATCTTAATGTAATTATCAACTACATATTGTTGTAGTAGACGACATCCATGCAACGACAACGATAAAGTTGGCCGACGGTCCTACAGTAGAGTATATATGAAGTCAACTATGAATTTAGTGGAAGGAGTAAATCTGCACAGTACTAATAAGTTTTTTGTAGTATACCTGAAGTATGTATGAGTAATAGTCGCAGCAGCTAACATGACGATTATTTAGTCCTTTATATTCAGCTAACTAACCGTATGTGCCATATGGATGGAGTAATGGATACTGCAGTGGATCATAATAACCAGAATATTCTTGAATAGTAACTAAATCACCCTCAGTCGTCTCAAAAGTTATGTTGCGCTCGTTTGATTCAAGATACTCCTCAGCACCAACAATTATAGCTGCAACTTGTGAAGCAGTTGGCAACGTATATTGTCGTTCAGAAGCAGGTTGTTCGTGTATGACTAACCTGCATCTATCAATATCTGCTCGTTGAGCTATTAGACGGAACATTGATACAAACGGGTTACATCCATTCAAAATATTTGTTAATTTTTGCAGAAGCGTACGATCCAGCTCGGTGTTTTCTTGCAAACGATGATCTAGCTCATGCTCTGTATCGTATATATATAGTTGTAAGTATCTAGGTCTTTTGTTAGCAGCAGGCAAAAGAGATCCAATTCTGTGATATATTGCACCATGAGCTCGAAATGTATAAACAGCGTGTTGATCTGCTGCTAATGATTCATCTAATTTAACACCCATTGAGGTAAAAGAAAATACATGATTATATGAACGGATATATCTTTTGGAATGACGACTTTCAGTAGAGTCACTGATGAATAAATTGTAAAGGTCATCTGGAACAGGTATAGGTGCAATCTCTACCCTTCCATTGCTACAACACATTGTTGATGTTTCACCATCAAATAATTTCGCATGACAATCATCACAGAAATGAGGATGCTGTAGTTGCAGATAAACGATTTGGGAACTTGTGTTAGACATGCGAGCAATGTTGTGGTTTCGAGGGCGACGGTTTCTCAACATAACACCAGGATCAAAGTGGTCGTCTTCTGTGCTTTCATGTTGCTGAACAGGGTTTGTTGAAGCATCTGTTCAGATAAAGTAAACTGTAAGATATATAACAACAAGTGTAAATATGTGGATGTAGTGTATGAGGAAGCGAAGACCTTGTGCATGCGTAGGTAGCATCATGTTTGGTTGTGGAAGCTGAGCTGAATTTTGCTCGATGGTTGAGTTTGTTGACAACAAAATATTCGGATGCAATGATATTGTAGTAGGAGGAATGGTTGCAGTAGCACAGTCACGTGAGTGCGAAGGCATTGGTGAGAGAGCAACGTGAGATAGTGGCGCGGTAATTGGATGTGGTGTGGATGGTTCTCCCATTTCATGTAGGCGCACAACATGAGAGCATGATAATGATGGTAAGGCTGTCAATGTATATCTATGCACAACACCATTCTCAGCATTGGTCACTTTCGACATGCGACAAAGTTGCGTGGTTATGTTATTTAGAAATATTTGTAAACAAATCACAATGTACATAAAACGGATTTTATATTTACCCCATGTCATGTTTGAGTTTGCACGGTCAAGGTTGGATGTCGGTAGAAGCGTAGTTGTCTCAGGTGGTGGTGTAATAGTAGATTGCACTGCGTAGTTTTGAGTTTGTAAATGCCTACTGTGTGGTTGCAATTGCTGGCGTCGTCTTTGAGTAGCAACACGTCGAATTTCCCTTTGGTGTTGTCGTTGCACTTCTGTCATATTAGCTAGCCTGGCTCTTTGATAGGATTGATTATATGCTCGTTGAGCTGCACGTTGTTCTTCTGTCATCTGCGCTCTTCTTCTCCGCGAACGTTCTCGATTCGAAAGTCGTTGAGCAGCACGTTGTGCATCCGTCATATGTGGATTTCTTATTGATGTATAATGTTCCGCAATCGTACCTATTGTCCTTGTTCTTTTTCGAGCTTGAACATGAGATCGAACAGGCTCGTGCAACTCTTCTATGGCAGGGTCAAAATCCATTGTGTATAACTTGATCTAAATAGAAGCATAAACAGTAGTTCGAGTGAACAGAGGGGTATGGAGAGAATGATGCATTCACATATATGGAAGTAAATCTACGTAGTGTATGAATAATTTATATGAGAATTGTGTGAACAGAGGATTCTGATGGGGAATGAAGCATTTTGAGTGGAAATAAAATCTATATGAAGTAAATAAAAAAAACAGTCCCAGCTGTAACGTGGAGGTTCTGAAAGCTGCCCCGCATCGCGAATGAGCATGCCAACTTTCACGCGTCAACAACAACGAAGTCAACTATTGCGCCTCGCAAACGACAGTACCATGGTCTATTGCGCCTCGCAAAAGACAGTACCATGGTCTAATGTACTATTTCACCTTACATGTATGCAGACGAAGGTGGGTGACAATGCAGTAGAAAGCTCAATTTCTGTGATTATAGAGTTGTCCCGACATATATTACAATACGAAATTGACTATTTTTGTAATGAAGTGGACAGTTGTACAGAACATCACCACATGCTGAAATTTTGTGCGCAACCAAATGAAAGTACAAAAATTACACAAAATATTTAGTTGCAAGTAAGCAGCAGAAGAAGAAGAGAAAAAATGTTATTTTTATAATAGATTCTTATTCAATAAGTAGAGAAAGAAGTGATGAAGGCAGTGAATGTTTCATTCAACTTACAGTAAAAATAGTAAATATGCCCGGGAGATAAAACTCTGTGTGTTGACGATCAGAACTGTAATGAGCAGGTACTGTAATGGCAGCAGATAAAACAATGTGTGTTGACGATCAGGACTGTTATGAGCATGCCTCCAGTAAAAATTGTAAGGTTGTTTTATCACACAGTGCACATTATATTTTGATGCCACAAAAACTGCTCAATGTAAAGAGAAATTAAAACCAAATTTTAAAAAAGAAAGCAGAGCTTGATCTTGCTGTGGATGGAATAATCAGTAATTAGCAAACTAACATCAGTAAGTTTGAAGACGGCAAGAATCTGTCCATGAAAATTGCGTAAACATGGTTTGAACATAAAACATCATTTAGGAAGAGTGAAATCCAGGGAAATTAGGGCGTAGGAAAAAATGCAATGATATTAGTATAACTTCAATATTCCACGTATGATATATTATGAAATAATACAAAGTGGATATAGGGTTATTCGGTGGAGAGACCTTGAACGATTGCAGCCATGACCGAGGAGAGCAAAATAAACGAAGGAAAATTCACCTTGATTTATGGGCTGATGAAAGGAAGGAGTTGCTCGCTAGTTAATCAGAGGGAAGGGGTTGTTTCCCTATCAGTGTTGAGAACTGAAACAGAATGAAATAAAGAAGAAGAAGGGGCAATGTTGTGAGCGAATAAAAACAGAGCAAAAGGTAATAGAGACGTGCAAAAGAAAACGAAATCGCATAACCAAACAGAAACGGAAAGGAAGAAGGAAAGCCTAAAACGAAATAGAAACGAAAATAAAAAACGAAACCGTAAAACGAAGAACGAAATAGAGAAGCAAAAACGAAAACGCAGAAGCAAGACATATTTCAAAGATGAACGTTACCGGCGGAGCAGGACTTGCGTGGGAAATATGGCGAGGGCGGAGTACCCCGACGGAGAGAAGAGATCCCGACATTCTGAGAAGGCAATCGGAGTGAGGAGCGGAGATGTAAGCGGTCGTAGGCGAGGAAGAAGATAGAGCAGCGAGTGAGGAGAGAGGAAACATCGGCGGGAAGTTATGATGCCCTGGATGAGCGGTGGAAGGGCATTTCCGTCAGAGCTCATATCGCGTGACTGAGGACCTGCTTCACTGTAGCAAGAAGTGAAAATTCTTATTTAAGATAGATATATGTGTATATATCTGATAATGGAGATATGTGTATATTTTCCCCCTCCCCCCGATGGTTCCTGTTTTTTTCGAGTGAGAGGAGAGGCGAGCTTAGGGTTTCGCCGGAAGCGATGGGCGTCGGTGGCATAGGCCGTCGGAGGAGGAAGGATCTTCGTTGCCGGGGCTTGTTTCGTCGCCGGAGCAGGGTTGCGGAGGTTCTAGTTGGCTTCGACGGTGGTGGTGAAGTCTCCGTCGAGTGGTGTCGGCTCCCGATTCAGGCAAGAAAACCGCCTCTCCTTCTTCCCCCTTCGTTCCTTGTTTGAGATGATTTAGGATTCTTGATTTTCCAGTTTGGATTTTGATTTGGGGGGGCTGCTGTATGCTATATAATTCCAATTTGGTTGCCTTATAGCTTTTCGTATGGGGGCTGTTATTATATTTGTCTAGATCGGGGGCTGCTCTTGTTTTTATTTTCTTTTTTTCTGTCCAGTAAGGGGTGTTGTATTGTTATTTGGGGGTTGCTGTTATGTTATTGGGGGGGGGGGGGGGGGGGGGGGGGCTGCTGTTATGTTATTTGGGGGCTGCTCTTGCCTTTGTCCATTCAGGGGGGCTGATGTTATGTTTATTTGGGGCTGCTCTTATTTTTTTTATCTAATAAGGGGGGCTGCTGTTATGAATTTAGTTTGGGGACTGTTTCTTATTAGTCTAAATTGAGACGGGGGCTGCTATATTAATGTTTCCTCCTTATGTTGAGGGGGCTGCTAGGTATATAATCCTCTTTTTCTTCTGTTGAGGGGGCTGCTATATAATTATGAACACTCCTTTTCTTGTTGAGAGGGGCTGCTATATCTATGATCCTCCTTCCCTTGTCGAGGGGGCTGCTTTATATCTATGGCTCTATTAGCTACATACATATAGTGCTATTCTTTCTATGTGATATTTAATCGCTTTGGTTATACGGCCCTGGGTATAAGAGATTTCGGTTGTCAAGTTCGGCAATTGTTTAAGCGTTGGCTAAATTACAAAACCACTCATAGTCTCGCACTAGTAGCCTAGCCGATGAGGTCATCTTTTGCTTGTTCCCTTCTCTTTTAAATTCTTTTTTTCCTAGTTTTGCTCCCCTTCCTCTTTAATGATTGTCTCTCCCCCTTTTCTGCAAGTGAAGTTCTGTTTGTGGTCTTCCCCGTGTTCTGATAAATTCTCTCAGAAAAGTCATTTTCTGTGTATTCTCGGAAATCAAGTTTCCTGTGCCTGTTGATTCCTGTTTATACCATAGACTTGTTTAGATGTTCTCTCTGTGTAGTTCCAGAATTTTCTAGCATTTTGTCCAGAATTTCTGTCCAGAACTCCCTGGTTTTCAGTGTAATCTGTCTTTTATTTCTGAGTATTTTAAACCATTTCCGACTTAGTCTTCCATGTAATTTTTGGTGTTACTTTCTCAGTGAAGGGTAATGCTTCCTCTTCACTGTCTTAGCAATCTGGTTGAATGTAAATATTTCCTTTTTAGTGGTTGTGGACTTCAAATAGCGGTCCTTCTCCTGAATGACTTTGTTCTTTTTTTTTGAAGCTTAGTTATGCTAGGCTCTCTTGTTGGTTGTGTCCTTCAAGTATTAGTAGTTCCCTTGGCTTGATGTTGCTGGGTGATTGGAAGTCTTTCATTTCAGTCCTTTCTTCTTCCTTGTTTGCCTAACCTGTTGATTTTAGGTTAGGGGCTGTCGTGTTTCCCTTTTTGGGGTCTTATTGGTGTTCTGGGTCCTTGATTCCTGTTGTCGTCCCCTTGGAATCTGGATAGCTTCTATACCTGTTTAGTTATGCTACCAGGTAGTCTGATAAGACTTCCCTAGGTTTAGAAAAGTTTGCTCGTCCTAAGATCGTGCAATTATTTCTTCTTTTATGAAGTTTCCCTTCGACTTTGACATGAAGTCTTCTCGTCGACTTTGATATAAGTCTTTTCCCGTCAACTTTTCTTAAGTTTTCCTGTCAACTTTTGATAAGTTTTTCTGTCAACTTCATCGCTTATTTTGAATTGTTTCCTCATATATTTTTATGTTCTTTTGTCGGGTGTTCCCGGGTATCTTAAGCGATGTTATCAAGCATTTAAGCCCTGTTGTTGAGACTTTTGATGAAGTTATGCTTTATTCTTTGAGTTGTCCGGCATTTGGTTAGCGATCTGTTATGGTGTCTTGTCGTGCCTTATTCATCGTACTGTTACAGGAAGTTCGTTGGGAGTCAAGTTTGGACTCACCAAGTGTTTTCATATGAATCGTTGAGTAGTGTTTATTTCTTTGTGACCCTATTCTTAGGGTGTTATGGTGCTGATATCTCGGGTTACGTCCCGTGTCTTAATTGAAACTTAATTCAATTATTTAGAACCTTTGTCTTAATCCTTGTGCGGTGGGTAGTTTTTGGGTGGCAGTGGATAAAGGACCACTACCCAGTTTTGGCTTTTTGGGTGGCAGTGGATAGAGTACCACCGCCCGGTTTTGGCTTTTTGGGTGGCAGTGGATAAAGGACCACCACCCGATTTTGGCTTTTTGGGTGGCAGTGGATAGAGTACCACCACCCGATTTTGGGTTTTTGGGTGGCAGTGGATAGAGTACCACCACCCGGTTTTGGCTTTTCGGGTGGCAGTGGATAGAGTACCACCACCCGGGTTTGGCTTTTTGGGTTGGTAGAGGATAAAGGACCGCCACCTGTTTTATTTGAGCTGATCAGTCTCAAGTTCTTATAAGCTTATATATATGCGTATTATGATAGTATGTGTATAACCACCACCTCTGAGCCGCAATGGCGGACACGTGGTTGGATTTGATTGCTTTGGCTACTACCTTCTGGTGCAGGCTTTTCCTCTTACCGAGTGCACTCGTTTGAGCTAGCTCGAGTTGTTGTAAGATTATTGATGTTTATTTGCTTAGTTCTCCCTTCTGCAATCTTTTATTTCTGATTGCTGCTAATCTTGGTTTTCTTGCACCCTTTGGGCAGAGGCATTCTTTTCTTATGAATGTCTCAGGTTCAGGTCTTTAGCTGCCGCAGGAGTTAGAGCGGTGTCGTTCAGTTTTCCTATCGAGGCCCTTCCTCTCTTCTAGGTAAGGGGCAGTTCTTTAGTTGTTGCCCTCTTTTGGGTGTTTTCCTTCTTTTCTATGGGCTCGTGTCAGTTGTTGACGCCCATAGCACTAGTTTTCTTGTGCTAGTTTACTTGCTAGTTGTTTTGCTGTTAATTTCAAGTTGTTTACCTACTTGCTCTCTGGGAAGCTTTATGCTAGGATGCATTAGTTACTTTCTTGGTATAAAAATGTTATTCTTGCATATCATGATTTTAAATAAATGTCATATACTTTGAAGATCGTAGAAAATCTTTTCGTACTATAATAAACATAGATATGTGCATATCATTTCTGGGATGTTGACCTTCATGCTCATGCATGCTAAAATGAACCTATTTTCCGCTGCGTATGTATAATTTTCTACTTGTGGACTAGATGATCCACCGGACCGAGGGACACAGTCTTAAGCAAAAATGTAAAATTCTCTTTTTAATCCAATCACATTTATGTCTTTTATAAAATAATCGTAAGGAGTGTTTGCCTGAGCGTCGGTAGTTGTCCCCTGCTTGACGTGGCATCATAGCGCGTATTTTCCCTTTGCTCTAATAATATTTATTAAATTCGTGGGAGAATGCGGGTTGTGACATATGTCATCCCACTTTCACTTAGGGATGTGTAATGATTGCAATAGTCCACCGTGTCTTTTGTGTTCTACTTTCACAACTTAACATGTATGGCACTTGGCGATGAATTGAATAATATCATTTTGCATATGAGGCCACCAGAAACGTTGTTTCAAGTCTTGATACATTTTTGTACTCTCTGGGTGGATTGAATATCCTGACTGATGTGACTCATGCAAAATTTTCTCCCAAAGTTCCCACACTTCTTGAACACAGACTCGTCCTTTAAAAATGACAAGTCCAACTTCAAAAGTGAAATCTTTTGATTTGCCTTCATTAAAAAGTTTGATCATCTTTGATAAAATGTATCGTCATTAGTTGCTGATTTAATTTGATCTTTAATAGTATACTGTATTTCCATATAGCAACATATAGCTTTGTCTACTTCTTCCACTGAGTTGACTACAACTATTTCGAGTTTCTCAAGTTCAATTATCATTTCCTCTTGTTGGGTAATTATCCAAGAACTTGTAGCTGTATTTTTTTTGCTTAAAGCATCTGCCACGACATTGCCTTTGTCAGGATGATACTGAATATCTAAATCATAATCTTTTATCAACTCTAACCAGCGTTGCTGCCTTAGGTTCAATTCCTTCTGATTAAAAATATATTTAAGACTTTTATGATCAGTAAAGATTTCACATCTTATTCCATAAAGATAGTGCCTCCAGATTTTGAGGCAAAAACTATAGCTACGAGTTCCAAGTCATGAGTAGGGTAATTCTTTTCATAGTCTTTAGTTGTCAAGAGGCATACACTATAACTTTTCCATTCTACATTAAAACACACTCAAGACCTTTTAAAGATGCATCGCTGAAAATTTGGAAACTGTTTGATCCAGAGGGAATTACTAAGACTGGAGCTAATGCAAGCTTCACCTTAAGTTTTGAAAAAGCTTCCTCACATTCTTGACACCAATTAAAACGAACTCCCTTGCGAGTTAATTTAGTCATTGACAATGCTGTCTTAGAAAATCCTTCGACAAATCTTTCGTAATAGCTGGTCAAACCTAGAAAACTTCTTATCATTGTCATGGAGGTAGGCCTCAGCCAATTCTGAATGGCTTCAATCTTTTGTGGGTCTACAGACAGTCCTTCTTTGTTAATAACATGTCCAAGAAAAGACACTTCTTCCAACCAGAACTTACATTTAGCGTATTTAGCATAAAGTTTATGCTGCTTCAGAAGTTGTAAAACTGATCGTAAGTGTGATGCGTGTTCAGTTTTACCTTTTGAATATATTAAAATGTTATCAATAAAAACAATGACATATTTATATAAATATTCTTTGAATACTCAGTTCATAAGGTCCATGAAAATTGCTGGTGCATTTGTTAGACCAAAGGGCATCACAATAAATTCGAAATAACCATACCTTGTACTGAAAGCTGTTTTAGAAATATCTTCCTCCTTGACACCAAGTTGATGATTTCCAGATCTCAAGTCTATCTTGGAAAATATTGAACCTCCTTCTAGTTGGTCAAAAAGCTCATCAATCCTTGGTAGTGGATATTTATTTTTGATTGTCAATTTGTTGAGTTCACGATAGTCGATGCAAAGGCGCATGCTATCATCTTTCTTTTTAACAAACAAGACTGGAGCTCCCCGTGGAGAAGAACTGGGTTGAATAAATTTCTTACCGAGAAGCTCTTATAATTGAATTTTTAATTCTGCTAGTTCTTTAGGAGCCATTCTATATAGAGTTCTAGCAACATGTTGAGCTCCTGGTATAAGGTTAATGGAAAACTCAACTTCTCTTTTTGGAGGAATGCCTGGCAGTTCATCAGGAAAAACTTCTAAATATTCTGAAACGACTGGAACTTCTTCTATTTTAACTTCCGACTTACTTTCTCCTTTGATTAACAGAAGGAAAGAATCTCGCCACTTCTTGATTTGCTTAATTGCCTTCATAGAGGAAATAAGGACATTAGAGACTCTTGTAATTCCTTTGAAAGTACTTTCTTGGCCTTGATGATTTTTGAAAATAACGTCCTTTCATTGACAATGGATGAAAGCATCATTAAGCGACAACCAATCCATTCCTAGGATTATGTCAAATTCCCCTAAGGGTAATATTGCTGCATCGAGGTTTAATTCATGACCTTCTAAAGATAACTTTATTGTACATCTTAGATTTGTTATAGTGACTGTACTATTGGGAATTATCACATTTGTACAACCCTGTATTCGCCGAGTGGATCCCCGGGGCCCAATGTGTCATTAGGCCCAGTATCTTTTAAGAGGCACTGCCCCAGGTAAGGGGGGCGGGTGAGCTATCGGACGGGCTCAAGACCGAGGGGCGCAGCCCCAGATTATTCCGAAGAGGGGGGCGAGCAGGGGAGGCAGGCGGCCTCCAGCTCGCCCAACCCAAGGAGGGTAGAGGGGGAGAGCCGGGGAGGTGGGCGAGCCGGGGAGGCGTGCGGCCTCCCACTCGCCCCGCTCCAGCAAGGGGGCGAGCCGGAGGCAGACGGCCTCCCGGGCTCGCCCTGCTCCAGCAAGGGGGCGAGCCGGAGGTGGGCGGCCTCCCGGGCTCGCCCCGCCCCAGCAAGGGGGTGAGACGGAGGCGGGCAGCCTCCCGGGCTCGCCCCGCCCCAGCAAGGGGGCGAGACGGAGGCGGGCGGCCTCCCGGGCTCGCCTCGCCCCAGCAAGGGGGCGAGCCGGAGGCGGGCGGCCTCCTGGGCTCGCCCAGCCCTAGCAAGGGGGCGAGCTGGAGGCGGGCAGCCTCCCGGGCTCGCCCCGCCCCAGCAAGGGGGCGAGCCGGAGGTGGGCAGCCTCCCAGGCTCGCCCCACCCCAACGAGGTGGCGAGCTGGAGGCGGGCGGCCTCCCGTGCTCGCCCTGCCCCAGCAAGGGGGCGAGCCGGAGGCGGGCGTCCTCCCGGGCTCGCACCGCCCCATCAAGGGGGAGAGCCGGAGGCGGACGACCTATCGGGCTCGCCCTGCCCCAGCAAGGGGGCGCGCCGGAGGCGGGCAGCCTACCGGGCTCACCCCGCCCCAGCAAGGGGGCGAGCCGGAGGTGGGCGGCCTCCCGGGCTCGCCCCGCCCCAACACGGGGGCGCACCGGAGGTGGGCGGCCTCCCGCTCTACCCGCCCCAGCAAGGGGGCGAGTCGTAGGCGGGCGGCCTCCTGGGCTCGCCCCGTCCCAGCAGGGGGCGAGCCGGAGAGGTGGGCGGCCTCCCGGGCTCACCCCGCCTCAGTAAGAGGGCGAGCGAGGGCGGCGGCTTGCCTCCTGCTCGCCCAGCCCCGTAGGGCGGTTTGCGTTTAGCGCCTCGGAATGGCGGGATTTGGTTGTTGGCAGGCCAAACTTGGGGGCATTTTCGTAATCTCGTAGGCCAGGATATAGCTATTGGCAGACCAAGTTCAGAAATCTATAAATAGGACCAAAGGGGCACCATTTGGAGAGACTCCTCTTTTTTGGCTTCTCTCTCCCCCTAGGCTTCTTTGGTGGGGGAAGAGTGTCTCCAAAGGTGCCCCGAGCTCAACATTGGCTTGGGAGGGGAAGCGCTCTAAGATCTTCCGGGTGTGTGGTGGGACCTACTTGCTAAGCCCTTAGTCTTGTTCCTAGTTTCCTAAGTCTTCGGCCTAGTGCTCTCCCTTGAGAGAAGTAGGTGTGAGGTCACCCCCTCTTTTGGGGACCCCGAACTCCACAGAGACCAAGTCTTGTTCTCAAGTCTTGGTTTCAACATTTATGGTGCGGTGAGCGTGGAGAGTGACCAGCACAAGAAAATCTCAAGCTGAGCTCTATGGCTGGAGGTGGAGGAGAAGGGTCCGGTCTGGGCCACTCGGAGTCGCCGGTGGCTGTGGTGATGATGAAGATGTTTGAAGACTTCAAGCGGGAGGTCCTGCAAACCTTGTAGTTAACTTTCGCCATGAGAGGCGAAGGCGAGAGAGGAGGCGGTCCGGAGGTCCCAACCCAGCGGATGGGCGAGAGCACTCCCGACCCGCGATCCAAGAGGAAGGTGCCGACGGAGGCGAGTGGGGAGGCATCCGGCTCCTACTCGCCCAGTCTCCAAAGAGGAGGCGAGTGGGGAGGCGGCCAGCTCCCACTCGCCCAGCCCCAAGGGGGTGAGTGGGGAGGTGGCAGGCTCCCACTCGCCAGCCCCAAATGGGCGAGTGGGGAGACGACCAGCTCCCACTCGCCCAGCCCCAAAGGGGGACGAGCGGGGAGGCATCCGACCCCTACTCGCCCCGACCCAAAAGGGGTCGAGCAGAGGCGATTTGGCGAGACCTCCCCGGGCAACAGCTGTTCGGTAGTCCGACAAGTGCAGAGGTCAGCGAGCCAACTCCGCAAGAGCGAACCACCCGCCGACCCGGGAAGGGAAGTACCTTTTGTGAGTTGATCCTCTCAGCCCCAGTTCCAGAAGGGTTCAGAGGGCCGGAGATGTCTTACTACTCCGACAAGGATGACCCAGTCTTGCACTTACAGTGGTTTGAGGATATAGCCTCTGTCAGGCCTATGTCAGATGCCTTCCAGTGCCGGCTCTTTGCCACCACTCTGAAGGAGAAGTCAAGGGATTGGTTCCACCAGCTCCCCGTGGGGTCTATCTATGCCTTTGAGGATCTGCGCCGAGGATTCCAGTTGCGCTTCTCGACGTCGAAGAAGAGGAAGAAAGATGTCGAGGCACTCTTCAAGATCAAGCAAGAGCCAAGGGAGTCGCTGGCTCGTTACGTGGATAGGTTCCAGGAAGTGGTCCTACAAGTTCAGGAGGTGCCCGAGTTCACCCTCCAACTCGCCTTCATAGTGGGGCTGCGGGAGGGGTTCTTCAAGATGAGCTTAAAGCGGAAGACCCCCTTATCCTTCGAGAAATTGATGGAAAAGGCGGCGGAAGAAATTGAGAGTGAGGAGGCCAACCCAAAGTTTGCAAAAAGGTTGGCCAAGCTGAGTGAGCCGGAGGCAAGGCGGCACAGAGGGAGTGTGGAAGATCCAGAAAGGAAGTTTGACCAAGGAAAGGGTAACTTCCAGGGGGAGAGGTCCGACCCCCCAGGGTGGAGGCAGGGACCAAAGGCACCCCCTCCACCACCTCAGCAAACCATGGTGATTGGCTGGGGAAGAAGGAGGAGAGTCAGGAAAGCAAAAAGAAGAGGAAGAGGAGGGAATAAGGTGGTGTTACCCTACGGTGACTTCCACGAGGAGGAAGATCACATGACGTTCGCCTGCCCTAAGTTTTTGGAAATGAGGGAGGAAAGGGGTTCAATGCAGCAACAACAGCAACCGGGAAGGATCGAGGAAGACCATGCATGGGAGTAGGAAACCAAGTTCTAGTCTCCATACTTAGTTTTTTCTTTAAGCCCATGTAGTACGATGGTTTACTTTCATACTAAGTTATTTCTTGCGTATAATGTGATAACTAATGTGATGAAAAGTTTTCAAGGTACTTAGCCTCGATGCTGGTCCGCTGACCAGACTCCCACCAAACTGGCAGGGCTGGGGATCGCTCGGTGGCCGGAGTTTTTCATGCTGGATTGCCCCGAATGATTCCGCAGCAGGGCTCTCGCTAGCCGGTGGGTCAGGTTGATCTCGCGGAGAGGCTGATAAGGTAACAAGTTTCTCATGTTGGAGTGACCCATATGATTCCGCTGTCGGGCTCTCACTAGCCGGTGGGTCAGGTTGATCTCGCGGAGAGGCTGGCAAGGTCATAAGTTTTTCATGTTGGAGTGCCCCGGATGATTTCGCTGCCGGGCTCTCACTAGTCGGTGGATCAGGTTGATCTCGCGGAGAGGCTGGCAAGGTAACAAGTTTCTTATGCTAGAGTGCCCCAGATGATTCCGCTGTCGGGCTCTCGCTAGCCGGTGGGTCAGGTCGATCTCACGGAGAGGCTGGCAAGGTCACACGTTTTTCATGTTGGAGTCCCCCGGATGATTCCGCTGCCGGGCCCTTGCTAGTCAGTGGGTCAGGTCGATCTCGCGGAGAGGCTGACAAGGTCACACGTTTTTCATGCTGGAGTGCCCCAGATGATTCCGCTACCGGGCTCTCCCTAGCCGGTGGGTCAGGTTGATCTCGCGGAGAGGCTGACAAGGTAATAAGTTTCTCAAGCTGGAGTGCCCCAGATGATTCCGCTACCGGGCTCTCACTAGCCGGCGGGGTAGGAAGGCCTCTCGGGGAGGCTAAGTGGTTTTCCCCCCCGAGATGGCTCCTCTAGCTGGGCTCTCACTAGCCGGCATGGTAGGAAGGCCTCTCGAGAAGGCTAAGTGTTTTTCCCCCGAGATGGATCCGCTAGCCGGGCTCCCGCAAGCCGGCAGGGTAGGATGGCCTCTTGGGGAGGCAAAGTGGTTTTTTCCCCCGAGATGGCTCAGCTAGCTGGGCTCTCACTAGCCAGCAGGGTAGGAAGGCCTCTCGGGGAGGCTAAGTGTTTTTCCCCGAGATGGCTTCGCTGGCCGGGCTCCTGCTAGCCGGCAGGGTAGGATGGCCTCTCGGGGAGACAAAGTGGTTTTTCCCCCGAGAGGGCTCCGCTAGCCGGGCTCTCACTAGCAGGCAGGGTAGGATGGCCTCTCAGGGAGGCTAAGTGTTTTTACCCCGAGATGGCTCTGCTAGCCGGGCTCTCGCTTGCCGGCGGGGTAGGAAGGCCTCTCGGGGAGGCTAAGTGTTTTTCCCCGAGATGACTCTGCTAGCCGGGCTCTCGCTAGCCGGTGGGGTAGGAAGGCCTCTCGGGGAGGCTAAGTGTTTTTCCCCCGAGATGGCTCCGCTAGCCGGGCTCTCGCTAGCTGGCAGGGTAGGAAGGCCTCTCGGGGAGGCTAAGTGTTTTTCCGCCGAGATGGCTCCACTAGCCGGGCTCTCGCTAGCCGGCAGGGTAGGAAGGCCTCTCGGGGAGGCTAAGAAGTTTTTCCCCGAGGTGGCTCTGCTAGCGGGGCTCTCAGGAAGGCACTCGCCGAATAGACAGGGTTGGACTTTTCTTTTCGAGCGTGAGTCCCGCTCGAAAAGAGCGAGGATTGTGTCCAACCATATATTCGCCGAGTGGATCCCTGGGGCCCAAGGTGTCATTAGGTCCAATATCTTTTAAGAGGCACTGCCCCAGGTAAGGGGGGCGGGTGAGCCGTTGGACAGGCGCAAGACCGTGGGGCGCAGCCCCAGATTATTCCGAAGAGGGGGGGGGGGGGGGGGGGGGCGAGCAGGGGAGGCGGGCGGCCTCCCGCTCGCCCAGCCCAAGGAGGGAAGAGGGGGCGAGTCGGGGAGGCAGACAGCCTCCCGCTCGCCCCGCCCTAGCAAGGGGGCGAGCCGGAGGCGGGCGGCCTCCCGGGCTCACCCCGCCCCAGTAAGGGGGCTTGCTGGAGGTGGGCAGCCTCCGGGCTCGCTCCGCCCCAGCAAGGGGGCGAGACGGAGGCGGGCGGCCTCCCGGGCTCGCCCCGCCCCAGCAAGGGGGCGAGCCGGAGGCGGGCAGCCTCCCGGGCTCGCCCCGCCCCAGCAAGGGGGCGAGCCGGAGGAGGGCTGCTTCCCGGGCCCGCCCCGCCCCAGCAAGGGGGCGAGCCGGAGGCAGGTAGCCTCCCAGGCTCGCCCCTCCCCAGCAAGGGGGAGAGCCGGAGGTGGGCAGCCTCCCGGGCTTGCCCCATCCCAGCAGGGGGCGAGCCGGAGAGGTGGGCGGCCTCCCGGGCTCGCCCCGCCTCAGTAAGAGGGCAAGCGAGGGAGACGACTTGCCTCCTGCTCGCCCGGCCCCATAGGGCGGTCTGCATTTAGCGCCTCAGAGTGGAGGGATTTGGCTGTTGGTAGGCCAAATTTGGGGGCATTTTCGTAATCTCGTAGGCCAGGATATGGCTATTGGCAGACCAAATTCAGAAATCTATAAATAGGACCAAGGGGCACCATTTGGAGGGACTCCTCTTTTTGGCTTCTCTCTCCCCATAGGCTTCTTTGGTGGGGGAAGAGTGTCTCCAAAGGTGCCCCGAGCTCAGCATTTGCTTGGGAGGGAAAGCGCTCTAAGATCTTCCGGGTGTGTGGTGGGACCACCTCGCTGAGCCCTTGGTCTTGTTCCTAGTTTCCTAAGTCTTCGGCCTAGTGCTCTCCCTTGAGAGAAGTAGGTATGAGGTCACCCCCTCTTTTGGGAACCCCGAACTCCACATAGACTAAGTCTTGTTCTCAAGTCTTAGTTTCAACAACATTGAGAGTTGAAGTGGATTTATATGGATGTAATCCTACTGTTCTTACAAACTTCTCGGACACGAAGGAATGCAAAGCACCAATGTCAAAAAGAATTTTAATAGTGTGTGAAGATGTATAAGCAATACCTGTAACCACTGTATCCTCCTCCTTTGCCTCCTGATGCCAAAGAGAAAACACCCTTGGCTGAATGAGTTGAACTGCAACATCTAGAAGAGGGGCCTGAGAAGCTACAGGTTCTGCCATCTTTCCTTTCTCTTGATTACTGGTGGAACTGATACAAAACATTTTCTGTGGTGGTGTCCCCCAAGTTTGATTATCCTCAGTCCTTTGGGGAGCATTAGAACAGACATTATCCATGTGTCTTGGCTGCCTACACTTATAGAAGACACTGAATCTTGCGAGAGATTCTCTGGAGTGTTTCTTGTTACATTTCTTACAAGGCGCTGGACCTATACCTCTCTGATTACTTTTATTCCCAGATTGTACTTGTGATGTAGTTTGAGTACTCCTTTGCTGCTTCCATTTGGGTCCAGAAGAAGATCCAGATCCTTGATTTCCACTGCCCTGGAATGGGTCAGGAAACTTCCTCTTCTTGAAATCTCTATTCCTCTGAATTCTTTCTTCATCCCTCTCCAATATTTTTGCTACTTACACTAACTCATCGTACTTAGAGATTCACATAGGGATCAAGAGATGATGAATATAATCTCGAAGTCCTTTTAATAAGTGATAACATCTCTCTCCTTCTGAGTCAACCAGGCTCTACACATAAAATGCTAAATGAGAGCTCTTTCTCATACTAAAGAACCGAATTGTTGCCCTGGGATAATCTGAGGAATTTCTCCTGCATTTCCCTCTTTGCTGAGAGGGGAACAAACCAATCAGTGAACTCCTGAATGAATCCTTTCCAAGAGATTGTCGATACATCCCTACCAGCAAATTTCCCTTGAAGAAGTCTCTTTCACCACCTTTTGGCTTCTCCTTCAAGCATGAAGGCTGCTAACACTACTGTTCTCTCGGGAGGGCACGCCATAGTATAGAGAATTTATTCAATCCAGGTAATTCATTCTTCTATCTCCAAGGGTGGAACTCCTCCTCGGAAAGGTGTTGGTCCGAAGTCTTGAAATTGCTTGATAAAGCGTTCAATATGTACTCCTTCAGTTACTGGGATGATTCGTTCAAGGACTGGAATTGGAATTGGAGCTGATCGGATAGCTTCAGCTACTTGAGTGAACACTCGAGTCAAATCATCTATTGAAAGTCTTGCACTAGTAACACTCTAGATATTTTCCAATATCACTTGTTGGGTATCCACCCCTCTACAAACTGTGTTTGAGTCATATGTTCTCAGATTTCCTGAATAATGACAGAAATGTTGTTGGGAAAAACTTCTTTTTGATTTAACTTAACAAATTAACTATGAGTGATTTTACTCTCTAGGGTAATTACTCATGTTGTATAGTAAGGGTAATTTTTTTTATCCTCAAGGTATAGTAAGGGTAATTTAGTCATAGAAGTCTTAGGAAATCAACTGAGTCAAAGTAATGAGAAAGACAAACTGAAATCATGAAGAAATCTATCCAGAGTAATTATGCGTCGACTAGAAGTCATCACAACGTTGACTAGGAGTCAATGCATCAATTGAAGTTGACGCAATATTGAAATGTACTCGACGCAGAAGAAGAGTCAGTCAAAGCAATATCAGAAGTCGACGCAACTTCGACTTGAATTCGACGCAGACGATGAAGTTCAAAGTCCAAGTCTTCAACTCGACGGATATGTCAATAAGGATTCGACGCAATGTCGATATCTGAGTTCAATGCTGAGAAGGAATTCGAAGCAGCTTCCATTAGAACTCAAAGGTGTGTCGATTATAAGGAAGATGAAGTCGACGCTACGTCGAATACATACAAAAATTGAATATTTTCTGCTGTCTTTTCTAATGCTTTTCCAGAAGGTATCCAAGGATATAGTTCCAATTCTAATGACTCGTTTATTACCAAGAATGAAATGAAGTACTCTAGAGAGACAACAAAGACATTCTTGAAAGTTATTCAAATTAGATTGACGGGTCATGAATAGAAACATAAAGAAATCTTTACAATCTAATGGATATTCCTTCTAGGTACAGAACAGAAGAGGAAAGAATTTCAAACACTATTCGACAGTGAATAATGATTACATGTGAAGAAAGACAAGGAATTGAGGCCATTCAATCATCTTTCTCCTGAAGCTCTCCCTCTCAGAAAGAACAAGGAGAATATCTCTGTACAGGAATATACAAAGGCTCTTCTTCTTCTTCATCTACACCAGGAAGTCATCAAGTGTACATAAAGATAATCAGGATCATAAGCTTACAACCCTTGCATTCTTCTCTACCATAAGAAAGGTTTCATTCAAAACAGATTCTGAAGAACACCAACAGAAGAAACTACAACTTCTACTTCTTCTTCTTTCTTTCCTGTCTTATTCTGTAACTGTGAAAGAGCCCTAAGAATCCCTCTCCAAAGGATTCAGTGATTCTAAGAGTCTCCTTATCAAGAGACTCAGTAGTTGGTTCTAAGAGTCTCCTTATCAAAAGACTCAGTTAGTGGTTCTAAGAGTCTCCTTATCAAAAGACTCAGTGAGTGATTCTAAAAGTCTCCTTATCAAGAGACTCATGCACTAGATAGTGCATTCCTACTAAGGTTGTAGAATAGTGGAGTACCCATATTTTGGGGAACCACTATAAACTTGTCTCTTCTGTATCTTGCTTTTCGGTGCTGTCCCCTTTTACTATTACTGCAATCTGTGATTAATTTATTCTGTGTTGTTTTTTTGATAGTATAGTCATTAGAAGTTTTATATTGTGTGTGCACATTTTGTATAAAAATTTTAATCTCTATTCACCCTCCTCTAGAGAATACTCAGAGGTTACACTGTGCACTTTCAAATGTCATTATTAGAATTTGAATGATTTATTAATGCTAAAACTAAGAATTAATTCCTATGGCTCTTTCGTGTTCACGTGTTCTTGAACCCAAACTACCTCTGATACCAAAACTCTAAGTTTTAACATATGAAGAGGAAATTCTACCACACATGTAAGATTACGTAAGCTTTACACATCATTCTCTAGTAAAATATTAATTAATAATATACTTGTAAGCTAAGCAATGTTACGCAGTGATTCCATACATAGTGATTTCATACCCCATGAACACAAAGAACCAACTACTAAAACATCTTTTATTATCATAAAACACTTTTTACAAGCAAAAGATTACAATACTTAATTAAACACCATTATAATTTACAACTTGGCACTAAGACCACAAATTTTTTAACAAAATACATATACTTCTACTCTGGGTTTTGAGAGATTTATATCATCACGAACTTCAAGGGCACTGAAAGATTTGGGTTTGCTTATAATACACATAGAGGGGGATGATTAGGTGTTTTCACAGTTATTTAATACTTTAAAAATTATCTAGCACAACACACAAGCAACACAGAAAGCACACATAGATTTATAGTGGTTCCCTTCAAGACAATGTGTTAAGAGGTAGTCCACTGTCCCTCCCACCTATCTAGCAGTGTGCTAGACTAGACAACTTCTCCAAAAACTCAGATCTCTTTTCAATACAGCAGATCTTACAACTCAGATCCACACAGGATCCTACCTCAGCCCTCACACAGAAAAGCCTACCCTCAGGTTACAAAACCCCTACAAATAACTCAGACTTTACAAGTTCTACCAACACCCAGATCTTCACTAAGATCCTACCAAACTCAGACTTTACAAGTTCTACCAACACTCAGATCTTCACCAAGATCCTACCAAACTCAGGCTCACACAGAACCCTACAGAATGAGAATGTTGTTTTGTTTTTGCAGAAGAGAAGGCTTCAAAGATAAAGCTTTTTGCTGAATAATCTTCTTCTGCTTCTTACAGATGTAGCCTCAATGATCTTTTGAATCACTAAAGCTTTCTTGAGAATTTTCTTCTAAAAATATCATATGATCTCTTCTAACCAGGGAAGAAGATTCTTTCTTTGATCTTCATAACACAGTAATGAAGAATTCTTCTTGAGCACTTTTCTCTTTTCTGTTTGTAAGTATGAGAGTAAGAAAGAGAGAGAAGACCTATGTATAGATCTCGAAAATTCTCTATTTATATTCCTGTGCACTTTTGCATAAAAGCCATCATTAATTTATTTCATAATTGATTGGCCAGTAAGGAATGTAGACTGAAACGGCGGAATAAAATATCATAAATGCTTTGCCATTTTGGAACTTGCATAATTTGGAAGTATGTGATATTCTTCATTAATTGTTATGTAACGGCTCTTTTTGTAGACAATATATTATTTAATATTCCTTGATTAGAGCACAAGATTAGCGACGTGTATATTTCTTGTATATCAATTTCCAAGAAAGATCTGCACATTAAATGCAGCTCTGCATCTTTCAAGACGATAAACTTCCTTCAAGCCGATATCATCTTGATCATCTAGACGATATATAGTTTTCAAGCCAATATCGTCTACATACTCCTTTCTTCATGACTTAACATATTTATCTAAACGATATAGCTTCTTCTAGACGATATCGTCGAGACACTTCTTTCTACACGATAAAGATTCAATCTTCAAGTCGATATGATTGCTTCAACACGATATCGTCGAGACCTCTATCTGCACAATTTTTACTTAGCCATCTCAACGATAGAGCTTCTTCAAGACGATATCGTCGAGACTGTCTCGACGATATGCTTTTTGTCTCAACGATATTTCTGCTAAGGCTTAAGACGATATTTTACTTAGTGATTTTTCACTTCTTGTATAGTCTTGATACTAATAATATAATCTTGATATATCTGTCACATCACGAACTAAAACACTATCAAAAACAACTTTGTTTATCTATGCTTGCGTTCCTTCTTCAAATCTAGGAACATTTAGAGCACAATACCCAACAATCTCTCCCTATTTGAAGAAGCCAGAATTTACAATTATAGATAAGCTTGACTAACAAATATATTCAATAAAGATTAATCAAAATTTACAGCACTTGATGTATTGATTAAATATTGTCCCTGAAGCATGAAGATATATCAAACAAGAATGTAAAACATAGAATTGTGCATTATGTTCCTAAGATCCTCTTTCTTCACCGATCCTCCTAAATAGCTTTCCCTTTTCCAGATGATCCAGCCTTCTTAGATTCCTCATCTTCAGCCAACTTTTGCTTTTTTCCTTTCAAAATAGTTGTATGGTTTGGGATGATATCTGAGAGGGGCATGAGTATGCACTTTAAGATATCCCATCTTAACCTTGTTCCAATAATCCCTTCTGCTATCACCCAATTCATATTTGTGTCATTCTTCAGAGCTATAGAATTGGCCTTTGTCATGCTTTCCTAGCTGGTACAGTGTCCATGAATTTAATATAATATCCCTTGAACAAGGGCTCCATTCTTCAAAATTTGAATTCTTCTTGACTTCTTTCATTCTCTTTCTCTTAGCCTCCTTCTCTGCATTATCTCCATGATGCCTCTTTCCCCTTTTAGCTTGAGGCTCATCAGTAAAGTAATCTTGATATGTTTCAGGTTGTAGATTTTGCTCTGGAAGATCTTCTGTCATTGGCACATTTGAAGGTCCTTCAGGGATGATATTTCCTTCTCGAATAGGAGTTGATAAGCAATCCCATAATCTATTGGATCTAGATCCATGGACAATCTTATTTCATTGGATAACCACATGGCATGATGGCTTGACATGATCTTCCCCTTTCTGGCTTCTGAAAATATTTCTTTAGAGAGCGAGGCTTGGGAGTTCTGAAGTTGTTTAGAGAGTAGAGCATTAAGATTTCCAACTGCATCCATGAGTGTGTCTTGAGTAGTTCTGAGAGATTGATTGAGAAGTGAGGAGAGATGATTTTGGGTAACTTGAAGTGTATGGAGTAGAGTTTCACTAACATTATCTACTAGATCATGAGAGACTTGAGCACTAGAGGATATTCTTTGAAGTATAGTATTTACTGCATCTTCCAGGTCAGTGAAGATCACATCCTAATTTTGAATGATTACTTGTTGATTATCTCTTAAAGTAGCCATTCTATCAAGCACAATGTTAAGCTGTTGTCCAACCAGCAAAGTGGCTTCATTGATATGGGCTACGTGATTACCAGTATTTGAGACAGCAGTTGCAGCAATGTTATAAACATTGGCAGTTTGAAAATTCACATGCTGAATTTCCTCTTGCAAATTATTTATCCTGGCAGACAACTTATCTATACAACTTGTGACAACACTATTGACATATGCTTCAAAGTGTATTCTTTGTTGGTCAAGAAGGGTCTTTATCTTAGACATGAAATCAGTAGATGTGGTTGAGGGGGCTGTGTGGATTGGAGAATATTGCTCATATACTATTCTTGGGGGTGAGGGCTGCATTGTGACCTGAGCAGAAGACTCCCCCTGCATTAGTACAGAAATGTTAGAGGGCTGCTCAATTTCATCTTCATTGGCACTTTGATGCCCAACATCATCCAGGAATTCATTTAGAGACCTGTCAGAATTTTCCACCTCTTCAACAACTACATGTCCACTACTTGGAATGTTCTCAGTCTCATCAACTTCCACAGCCATTATAGCCTCTTTAGCAATTATCAGAACAACTTCCTGAGAGATTTCTTCAGTAGGATCTGCAGGTAAGTGACTATCTTCTCTAATTGGCTCCCCCTCAATAGAAGCAAGGGGTTCCTGAACAACTTGAGAAGTTTGATCAGGAATTTGAGAGACAACTGCTCTTAGGAGAGAGGGCTCACCTACCTCCTTTTTTTGTAAATTTCTTTTCCCACCTACTCACTGTCTTGACATCTATCCTTTTGAGGTAGTAGAGAGGAGTAGATTCAGAGTCCTTGAGGTGATGAGGAATGCAGTGTTTTAGGTATAGGGAGAGGATTCTGCCAAAAATGGGAGACTTCAAACTTTTCTTGATCTTCTCAAACAAGATCTTACCCCAATCAGTCTTATTTTCAAGAATGACCCTTACAATCGGCTCAAACATTCCTTTTGACATTCTATTATGTGATCCAGGTTTGCATAAGAATACTTTTCCTATTATATCTGAGAGAAGCGTACCCTTCATATTCATTTTCATTCTTGGAATGCTACCATAAGGTGTACCATCAAGCCCACACCACTTATAACCTTCGAACAAATCCTCAGAGCTTACTGATTCTTCTACCTCATCTTCAACAAAAATAGTTAATTGAAGGGCATTGGTTAGGCTTGTGGTAGTTATTCTTATGTATTCTCTACAAACTGTGGTCAGAATAGCTTTCCCAACCTTACTGATTTGGGTAGTTGCATACATTTCAGAAAGTGCAATGTGATAGAGTCGAGTAGGCTCAGTGTGTAACATCCCCCAAATAACTAGACCCCTAGGATGGTTTTGTCATGACTAGGTCATGACAAAACCCTAGGATGCGCGAAGGGATCGTAAGAGCTTAGGCTAGAGGCAAAAATCACCATGGTCTGCAGATAGTAATTTCCAGTTACCAAGCATAGGGTTGGCTTTAGGGCATCACCATGACCCATGACCTCACTGTGACATGACTAACCCTGTAAGGGGGTCCCATCATAACACCACAATTATCCAACCCTATAAAGAAGGGGGTGTATTGAATGCGGCACTAGCGCCAACGCTATCGGCTAGCACTGACGTTAATGGTGGTTTAGGTGAACCGCTGAGACGAACACCAAACCGCTGAGACGAACACCAAACCGCTGAGATGAACACCAAACCGCTAAGGGAAATCATACATCATCGAGACACTAGCGCAGGCGCTAGTGCTAACGCTGGCGGCGGCTGCTGAACCAGCGAGCGTTACATAGTCGAGATGCTAGCGCTGGCGCTAGCACTAGCGCCGACGGTAGCGCAACCGACGGGAGGCGGATGAGACTCATTTTGGTGGCCAAATTCATGGCCAAGGGAGTCCAAAAGACCTCCTAATTGATGGGGATTCATTCCCCCTATCAATTAGAAGAATATTAAGAGGTTTTCCAACTCTTAAGGAGGGTGAATTTGGTGACCTTTGGGGATGGACGAAATTTTCACCATGAATGGTGTTAATGGAGGAATCCCAAGCTTCATTTCTCCCCTACCAGGATTGGATCTATAAAAGGCCTCAAGGGGTGAAGGGAAGGAGTTTCCCCCACTTTCCAGAAGATTTCTACCATCTAAGCACCTATCGGCATGACACCCAAGAGCTCCCGACCTACCATGATGGACCAGCGATCGACACGACTATAAGCCACATTTCAGGTCCTCTCCTCTCATCTATTTCTTAGTGGGTAGATCTCATCATTTTGGCCGCTAGATTTGGGGCCAATTGGTCTTGGATCGGCATGGACGAAAGCTTGTGTTCAAGCTTTTCTTCTCTTGTTCAAATCCCCGATTCCGTCCGCCTCTGACCGGCCAACCACCGTACATCGCCGGCCGCCACCTCAACGGAGGTGGTGGTGGCATTGGCCGACCGGTAGAGCGTCTAGGTGGCGGGGAAATCACCTCCCAAGTTAGTACAGGACGGGCCAATCGTGGTCGTTGGCTGATTGGAGAAGATGAACCGATGCCCTCCATTTAGATAGATTAATAATTTTGTGATTAATTATCGTCACATTTTCCCCTGAAAATGCATGTTTTTGAAATGAAAAATTGAACTACTTAGATGCTGTTTTAGGAAAAATGGCCAGAGACAAAAGTTGTATACCTCTGTGTCTTGTTTATTTCAAAATTAATTTGAGCTGATTTGGCCCACTGGTTTGACCGCAACACTCAAAATGGTGCAACATGTACATAGGGTTGACCAAAGATTGATTTGAGTGCCCCCACTAATCCGGACATCTAAATGCTTTGAAATTTGGAGCATAGGCCAGATTAACCCTTACCCTCAACATATCCAAAATGGGAATTTTTGGAGAAACTTGTTCTATAGTTTTTGTAGAAGCTTAATAATTCATATATGAATTAATTATAGGGTCTAATGGCATCCAAACCCTACCAAATTTTGGTGGGTGGTCCTTAGGGTCATGAAACGACTCTGGTAAAAATTTCATCCCATTTGGGATTGTTTTGGTTGAGTAATTGAGTAACCCAAAATTGGTCTAACTAGGGGGTATTAGAACAAAGGTGCACTTGATGGATTTGGGAGATCAACCCTCATCCAAATATTATGAAACTCTGACCACTGACTTGATGCCACATAAAATACCCCCACAAGTGATTTTGGGTGGTTTGGGGTGGATGTGCCCTAGAACCCCAGTTTAAACCGTGGGGTAAGATATTGAACCAATTGAAGGGCATAGGGTCATATGTCGTCGAATTGATCTGGAACTTGGTAGAGAGTTTTATGGGGTGGAAATAAGCCCTAAATAATTTATCTGGAATTTTTAGGAACGTTTATCCACACTGAATTAAATAAAAATCAATTAGATCACTTTCTTATGTTAAGAATGTACATAATCATATTACCTTGAATGCTCATGAAATTTTGTTAATAAGTTTATATGGATGATATCATTTTCTGATAATTTTGTTATGAATTTTGGATTGATATATTTAGTATTTCATTCGTAACCCCAATATTTGCCCCAGTTGTAAGAAAATTAATTACGGATTTAATACTCATTGGAAAATCCTGAAACTTGGTCAGAGGACTTCTTAGGGAAAGAATATGATATGTAAATTTTAGCATAATTTTTGGAGAAGTTTTTATACGGTTCTCTTCACAAAGTGTCTTATGATTTGTTTATTTACATAAAGGATTTACTTGGTCAAATGAATCTGGAAAATTATGAAACTCAACCAGTGAAATTTTCTGATTACCTTGGACATCAGTTAATTTTCTTGTAATTTTTGAACGGGTATTTTTGGTACTTTCTTTGTTAATCCCCGATTTTGATAAATCAATCAACATTTTATTTGGAGTTTAAAACCTTTCTAGAAAATTATGAAATTCAAATGTGGCTGTTATTTTGATGACATATAACTGTACAAATTTTATTAAGTCCATAGCTTATCATTAAACCATACTTGGTGTTCAAAGTCATAGTTTCCTTGATTTGCGGAAAATTATAATAAATGCCAAATAAATTAGGAAAATTATGAATTTCTGGAGATAGTCTTACAATGTCAACACACCCCCAATAATAATCTTGGGTCATTTGGATGAGCATTGAGAGTCTTTCTCTTTTTATACATCATTTAGTTAATGAGGTCTGCGTATAGTGAAAAAGTTGAATAAGGATAAACATATAGGTTTTGCATGGGGAGTAAGACGTCTGGTTGACTAGGAGGCGAGAGTGTGCTTGGGGTTGTCGAAAGATCGTCATTCCCTTGGAGTGGAATAAAACACACTTAGGGCTATTAAGTGTAATGGTGAGAGGGGTATGCTTATGGGTAGTTATTAATAATAGTAAGTGCCTTGGAAAGGGAGCTTTGGAGTGTCATCCCATCATATCTCCTAGTACCGCTGCGAGCCCCTCAAAGGGTAGTCTAGAAGTATGCCGCAGATCTGGAGCGACTGTGGGTAGACTATGATCATTTCTCACCAGCTGCATATTGCGAAGACCCCGCGTGCACGAAAGGGGAGCAAGATGCTCAGAGACGGACTATGCACTTTATGAGGAGGTTGAACCCGACATTTGAGCCAAGGTGTGCAATGTTGCTCGCTCAACCGAAAATTCTATCCCTAGAAGAGACAATCTCAGCTATGATGCAGGAGGAGAGCCAAATTATGCTTCAGTCTGGTGCAACTGCACTTTCAGGGGTGAAATTGACACTAGTGGTCACCAATTCAGGGCACACCGGATACAAGGGTGAGACGCGATAGTGTTTCAATTGTGGTGAGGTAGGTCATCTACGACATGCTTGCCCGAAACCACCAAAAGGAGCGGGATGCAGGTGGATGAGTAAATTTTGGGAGTCGTGGTCGCAACAGTGGAGTTCGTAGGGGTGGTGGAAGAGGAGCCTACCATGAAAATTTGATGATAGCAGAGGGAGAGACATAAGAGAGTATGGATGATGTGGGTTACTCAGAGGAGCAGGTGATTTTGGCTGCTTACTCCCAGCTGATGCGGAGGAAGCAAAAGAGTATTATTGATGGCGCACTCTCTCCGGCTTCATCAAGGAGTTACATTGCCTCTTTTGCTCACTCAACCACAGGTACTTGTGATACACTTGCCGTCACATCTATACCCACCACTAGATCACCAGATTGGATATTCGATTCGGGTGCTTCTCGACATGTCACTGAGGATGCTAGGGAATTTCGTTCGTGTACTCCCATAACAATCCCAGAGCATATTCAGACTGCCAATGACACAACTCAACCAGTGGTTGGTAAGTGTACTGTGCAATATACCAACACGTTGCCTCTGTCTAATGTTTTGCATGCTCCTTCATTTCCTATGAATCTCTTATCCATCAGTGTCTTTATATCCCAACTAAAATGTGTTGTTTTGTTTGATATCCCGAAGGTGATCTTCCAGGAGAAGGAGATCGGCAGGAGACTAGGGACTGACACATGACATAGTGGCTTGTGGTACCTGGACAAGAAAAGTATGAACTCGCCTCTTGAAACCATTATAGAGGTGCTACAAAAGATGGGAGGAGAGTGGAGGACTTGCAACTACTTCATCATCGGCGTATGAGCCACCCTTCTTTTACTGTTTTGAGTTAGATGTTTCCCCTTCTGTTTAAGAAAGTTAATAATGAAAAACTTGTACGTGATGCGTGCGAGTTAGGAAAACATACCTGAAACTCTTATTCCAGTTTTGGTAGTATGAGTTCTTATCCATTTAATCTAGTACATTTTGATGTTTGGGGACCATGTACCACACCTACTTTGAATGGATTTCAGTATTTTGTGTCTTTTATTGACTGTTTCTCTCATGTTACCTGTCTCTATTAATGAAAAACAAAAACAATGTGTTTGATTGCTTCAAAGATTTTTACAAAGGCGTTCAAACTCAATACGATGCATTTGTAAAGGTGTTGAGGTCTAAAAATGAGACATAATACATTAACAAGGCATTTGGAGAGTACTTGTCGTCACAGAGAATCCAACATCAAACCACTTGTCCATACACACCAGAGCAGAATGGAGCCACAGTACTTGTGGGGGCAAGTTGTTCTAACAACCTATTTGATCAATCGGTTGTCTTCGCGAGTATTGGATTGGAAGTCTCCGATTGAGATGCTGCAAAGGAAGAATGGAGACATTTTATTCCTCAAAACCTTTGGTTGCGTCTGCTTCGTGCATGAAAATAGACCAAATTTGGGAAAGCTAGATCCAAGGGCATTGGAGTGTGTGTTTGTTGGGCATTCAGCTACCCAAAAGGGTTATGTGTGTTGAAGTCCGATGGAGAAAAAATATTCGTCAGTATGGATGTCACATTTAGAGAGCTTGAGTCATACTATTCCTCTTTGATTGACTCGCCACTTGGGGACTCAGTCGTTACAGACAATATGAGGCGAGAGGGGGAGGATAACAATGGTGGTCAGAGGAGGATAGAGAGTATCCCTTGTCCTCGTGTGCAGGAGAGAGTGGAGTCATCTATGACGCAGGTATATGAGGAGAATGAATATGTGGATGGTGGAACTCAAGTTCAGGGGGAGCTGAGAGTGTATACACGAAGAAGGAAACGGAATGAGGCTACAGTACCTACAGTGCCTACAATGCCACTTGTGCCAAGTCCCCTGACTCCTGCTCTGACTCCTGATACACCTACTTCAACCACCTAAACCTCAGAATCCACAGGTGATATAATTCCTCATATCACTACTTCCACTCTCATACCGGTAAGGAGTTCCCGCAGGAATGCAGGAGTCTACCTGATTGATATGGCTTTTCCCGTGATATTGCCCAATTTATTTCATACTCTCATATATCACCTATACATGGAGCATTCATTACATCTTTGGACATTGTCTTTATTCCTAAGTGTTGGCAGGTTGCTAAGGAAGATCCACTGTGAAAAGCTGCAATGCTAAAAGAACATGGGGCATTGAAAAAGAACAAAATCTGGGATCTTGTATCACTACCACCAGGAAAAAGGGCAGTTGGGTGCAAGTGGATTTTCACTGTGAAACAAAACCCGGAGGGTCGGGTTGAGCGCTATAAGACTCGATTAGTAGCAAAGGGATACATTCAGACTTATGACATCGACTACGATGAGACCTTTGCACCCGTCGCAAAAATGAGCACAATGCGGACACTGATATTCTTAAGGCAAATGGGGGATGCAAACTACACCAACTCGATGTGAAGAATGTCTTTCTTCATGGGGATTTATTGGAAGAGGTGTACATGGAGGTACTACTGGGCTTTGACACGAAACAAACGACAGGAAAGGTGTGTAGACTCAAAAAGTCTCAATATGAGCTAAAATAGTCTCCTCGAGCTAAGTTTGACAAGTTTATGAGAGCTATGGTTAACATGGGATATCAGCAGATCAATGCTGATCATACAGTGTTCTTTAGGTAACGTGGAGTTAACATTATAATGCTTGATGTGTATGTGGACGACATAATTATTATTGATGATGATGAGAGCGAAATTGCTCAGCTGAAGATAAAATTGAGCAAGAAGTTTGAGGTAAAGGACTTAAGACAACTAAGATACTTCCTTGGGATTGAGGTAGCTCACGGTGCAGAGGGGATCGTCATATCCCAACGAAAATGTGTTAGATCTACTCAAAGAGACTAGGTATTGTTGGGGTGCAGGCCTGAAGTTGCTCCCATTGATCAGAACTCCAAGCTCAGTGCTGAGGCAGGAGAGCCAATTAATAGAGAGAGGTACCATAGGTTGGTATGCCGCTTGATCTATCTGAGTCACACCCGTCCCGACATATCTTTTGTTGTAAGTGTTGTGACCCGCTATATGCATGATCCTAGGAAAGGTCATATGGATGTCGTATACTCGGTTCTTAGGTACTTGAAGAGTGCACCGGGAAAGGGGTTTATCTTCCGAAAGAATGGACATTTAAACATCAAGGGCTATTGTGATTCTGACTGGGCTAGTTGTGATGATGACAGAAGGTCCACGTCAGGTTAGTGCATGTTTGTAGAGGGCAATCTAGACTCCTGGAGGAGCAAGAAACAGACTGTAGCTGTGAGATCTACAACCGAGGCAGGGTACAGGGTCATGGCCTTAGGTGTCAGGGAGATGTTATGGTTGAAAGCTCTGCTGGTTGAACTCAAAACAGATCAAGGAGGGCAAATGATATTGTGGTGTGACAACAAGTCAACTATTAGCATTACAAATAATCGTGTCCAACATGACAGAAGTATATAGAAATCGACAGATTCTTTATCAAGGAGAAGCTGGATAGTGGGGTACTGAAGCTTGGACATGTTACAAAAGACCAAGTGACCGATTGTCTAACTAAATGACTTAGCCCACTGGATTTATCGAGGTTGTGTGACAAGATGGGCTTAATGAATATCTTTCGCCCTCCTTGAGGAGGAGTGTTGGTAATTGGTATGCATTCAACACCAATTGGTGTGCATTTAGCGCCCTCCTTTTGTATTTAGTCTCACATCTCCAATCATGTATTTGGTTCCCCTCTTGTGTGTATATATAGGGGAGCAATGTAACCGATTGAATATAATGAAAATAACATTTTTCCTATTTCTACAATATGTATGTTAACAATATAAATTTGGCAGTCGATCTTGCTGCTACTGGAGGTATGTCTACAATATAAATTTGGCAGTGCGTGGCAGAAGAGTACAAACGCATGGGTTGCCCGATAAAAAATCACCCTTAGGCCATCCTCAATGCCTTTTATCATTTTTATACCATAATTAAGTCACTCACCTTTCTCAAAGAAAAAAAGGGAACTTAATAGCATGTTGAACTAATTTCAAAATGGAATTGTATTATGCACACCAGAAAAAGAGTGGGGACTATGAGGGGAGTGGGGTTTGAAGGAGGGGGGGGGGGACAAAGAGAGAAAGCCATATGTGAATGAAATAGTGAACATCCATCCACCATTATGTGCAATATGGAATTCCTCATATAATGTCTGTCTAACAAATAAGGATCAGATGGGTGCATATTCATTATTCATACAAAAATGAGATAAAAATAAACTTGAATCCCCAGACCATTGGCCATCAATCTCTTATAATAATAATAATGGCAATAATAAGCAAACAGAAACTTCCCTCCCACATAATGCCTCTAAACCAAACACAAGCAGAAACTTTGAGCATATCCAGAGTCTACTCGGGTGGGTTGTGGCGGTTGGAGATGGAGCAGTTAAAGATGAAGATAAAACATTATTTTTTATCGGAGCTCCCTCTCTGTGGTTAGACTCAGGCATAAAATGACATTTTGGGGATCGGTGGTCTCAAATGGAGGCTTTGAAATGGGTAAAAAATAGTGTTTTCGTTTTCTAAAAAAAAAGCATGCAACAACAACACTCAAGCCTTTATCCCACCATAGTGGGGTCGGCTATATGGATCCTTTGTCTCCATTGCGCCCTTTTTTTTCTTTCTAAAAAAAGCATAATGGAGAAAAAAATACTTAGAAAAACGCCCATATCACAGATGGCTTGCCTTGGAAATCTATAATGATGGCACATGTAACTGAAGAATACAAGCTCAGGCCATTCTCAATGGCTTAATAAATATTCAGTGTTAGGCCTGCCTATCCATGATTCTTAGTTGCCTCTCTTGATTCTTAGTTGCATAACACAGCACGCCATTACTAAAAGCATATGTTTTAATTAATTACCCAAATCTCTCTATCTTTTGAAACTACAAAAACATCCCTGAATTTCAATTTAATCCAGGAGGGTATTTTTGTGCATGCATGCCATAAAATGTAAACTCATAGAGGAAAATTTTAATTCACACATAACACACACACACAAGCAAAATAGGCCATGTATAGTACTTAAAACACAGAAGGTAGAAATAAAGAAGAGGGAAAGAAAAATATTGCATGGATAACCACCATTACTTAAGAGAAAGGGAGAGGGAAAGGGAGAGGGAGAGGAAGGGAGGGGGAGATAGAGGCTCAAAATGTTGATAGTAGGCCTGATATCGAGTCGAGTTCGATCGATTTCAGCTCGGCTCGAAATAAAAAATTTCGACTCGAAGTCGGCTCGAAATTTTCGACTCGAAGTCGGCTCGAAATCGACTCGAAGTCCAAAATCGATTTCGAGTCGAGCCGGCTCGACTCGAAATCGATTTGATTCCGAGCCAACTCGAATCAATTTCGAGTCGGCTCAAAATTAATTATATTTTTATAAAAAATAATTTATTACACATTAATTATTAATACATGACATTGAGTAGTTGATCACTTGATCTTTATATAGTTTGAACTTTATAAAAAAATTTGCTATTATATATTAATTTTACATTCAAGAATAATTATTTTCAAAAGAACAAGACAAGAAAATTTAGCATACCAAATAAACACTACAATGTTCATTAAAACATTTACCCAAATCTCATATAAAAGAAATTGAAAATTAAACTACTTCTCAAATCAAGTATTTGACTAAAAATATAACAAAATTACAAAATAAACAATCCACGTCACAAAGTCATAAATAGTCCAATAAAAGTCCACAAACAGTCCAATACAAATTCATAAAGACTCCATATTTAGACAAACAATTCAAAAAAATATTAAACTTTGAGCTGATGCCAGATTGTGCTATGAAAGTCCAGAATATGATCTCCGCTTCTTCTCCTTAATCTATAGTAAAAAAAAAGAAGCACCCAAGTCAAATTAGCAAAACTGATGCATGAAATTATTTTGACAGAAAACTAACAAATTATAAATCTTTATTGCCTTAAATTTGAGTGATGCATGAAAACTTAAATTTAATTGATGCATGAAAACTTAAATTTAAGTGATGCATGAAAAGATAAAGTATCAGCAAAAGGAGAATGTTACCTTCCACCACACATATCCATATCCTAAGGACCTAAACACCTGATAATTAAGACAATTTTGACCGCATAAAGACGAGCTCACGAGCACCTTCAAAAATTAGCAAGTCAGCAGTTGTAGAATGAATTATAGAATAACTAAAGCACCTAGAAAGCCCAGAGAACTAGCTGCAGTTCTGGGCAAGTAAAAAATTAGCAAGTTAGCAAGTTCTGCGTTATTTGTTAACATGAATTGCAGAATAGTAGAAGTATATTTTTCAGAACTAGCTGCAGTTTCAAACGGTGATTACTCACGCCCTTATCGACATGGGCACAAGTATCTGATTAATTATTAAGTGTAGAACAATGAAAAATTTATCGAAATTGTACAACAATACAAATTGTTTGAAACAATTTATTATTTGTTTATCAAATATAGGTTACTAGATGACTGTAAATAATGACTACATGCACGATGCGAATAAAAAGAGAATACCTTAATGTAAATTTAATCATTAGTATAAGTCCCGATGATCTCATCTGGTAGAGAACTTGTTAAATCATCCACATCAAGCTGTGATTGCAAAACACACATCAAAATCAAATAATATAATTGAGGACTAATTAAACCATTCATGAGTAAATAAATAAAAGTACTTACATTGACACGACACTTATATTGAGAACGAATTCAATTTGAAGAGCACACTAGAGCATTCACAGTTTTGGGATTTAGAGCACTTCTATAATCATCAAGTACTCTCCCTCCAGCGCTAAAAGCTGATTCGGAAACCACATTTGTGATGGGTATTGTGAGGATATCCTTTGCCATCTTAGAGAGCTTCACATATTTCATTGAACATATTTTCCACCATTCTAAGACATCAAATTTATCTTTACTCTCAAGAGGAGGTTGTACCGGTGCTTCTTCTAGATATATTTCAAGTTCATTTTAAGAGGTTGCGTAGAAAAGCTAGAACTCAGAAAATCATCAAACCCAAGAAGAACAGAATTTGTTATAAGTTGTGGTTGAGTTGTTGCACTTGAATGTCCCATGACTCCCACTCTACTTGAAGAGGATGATTCAGAAGTGATAATTGAAGTGTTTTGCTCTGTGCTACCACCATCACAATAAGTGGAAAAAAGTTCAAAGAGACTATCTTTTACCACATTTACTTTTTGAACCGCTTCATAATTATTGTACAATTTATTGAAAGCATAAGTGATGAACAACAACTTTCTTCGAGGATCAAGAATAATGGCATGAGACATAAGTAAATTGCAATCACTCCAGTATTTGTCAAATTTGATTTTCATTGGTTTGACCATGCCACATATAAACTCATCATTAGATGTTGAAGATTTGTACAATACTTCTTTGAGAGCAATCAATGCAGGCAAAAATAAGTTGCATGTTGGATAAGAAGTTCCTGAAAATAATTTTGTTGCAGATTCAAAGACTTCCAAAATATTCTTAATTTTATCAAACATTTGCCATGTTTCTTTAGGAAAGTCTCACACCAAACCTTTATCTTTTCTAAAGAAATCATGAATGACATATCTATAATGATAAGCACTATCAAGCATGTAATAAGTACTATTCCACCTTGTTTTCACATCTGAAGAAAGACCTCGTGATGTAGAAATTCCTAATAATTTGGCCGATTCAGAAAAAGGTTTTTAGACGTGAAGGTGACTTCCTTATGTATCCCACAACTTCTCTAACAATAGTAATCAATGAAGAAATCTCCTTTAAGCCATCTTGCACAAGAATATTGAGTATGTGAGCGCAACATCTAACATGAAACACTTTGCCGCCTAAATATAAGCGATTGGAACTTGCAAAACTTTGTTGTAAATGTCTTGCAGCTATATCATTCGCAGTTGCATTGTCAAGTGTGATGCTCATTACCTTTTTCTGAATTCCCCGCTGTAAGATTGACTCACGAATTGCATCATATATGACTTGACCACTATGCGGTGGATCAAGGTCTAAGAAATTTATAATTGAATGCTGGAGCATCCAATTAGAATCTATATAATGAACAGTAATGCATAAATAACCAATAGATTGATTAGATGTCCAACAATCGCTAGTTAGTGCAACTTTATCCACCCTTTTAAGAACCTTCAAAAGTTTGTCGCCGTCAATTTCATACAATTTCATGCAATCACTCTTCATCGTATGCCTTGAAATTTTTACATGATTAGGATTTAGGGCTTTAGAGTAGACATTGAAAAAAGGTTGCTCAACAATTGAGAATGGAAGTTCTGTAGTAATTATGAACTTGGCTAGCAGTTGCCTAATGCTAACCGAATCATAAGATCGAGACACACAAATGGGGGGCATTTGAATATCATCCTCTACCATATTTACTCTCTCTTGATTAAAGGTGGTTTGATTTTTCTTAACCTGTATAAGCTTATAACATGTTTTAATATGTCTTGCACAATTTGAAGTAGATCCAGACAATTGATACTAATATGTTTTGAAACAATGTTTACATTGCCATTTGGAGACAATATTTCTACTTCTATCCTTCATTTTTTCAACTTTGAAGTGCTCCCACACTTCACTTCTTTTTCTTTTTCCTTTGTTACCCTTCTCAACTTCAGCAGATTGTTTGCCTAATGAAGGTTCAGTGAGAGTAGGACTTGTGGAGATGGTTGCTACTTCCACATCTCTAATATTAAGATCAGTAATGATAGCATTTACGTCTGGATTTATGAATTCATCATCCTCCACTGGTGAGGATGACGAGTCACTATAATTCTCTACCAAATTCATAATATCTGAAATTCTGAATAAATAAATTTTTGTTAAATTCTATAAAAAAAATTATTCAAGAACAAAATGATCTACAACTATAAAGATGATTATGTGAAAATAATAATTAACCATCCTTTCAATAAGTAACTATCCTTTCAAAACATTACAATCTACATGAAAATAATTAAGCTACCTCATACTTTCAATATAAGAATCTCATCCTGATATATATAATTCTAAGAATGAAAGGTGAGTTCCAAACAAATTTCTGTCCCATAGAATTTTCCCTCTAATTAACTTTCATAAGCTTCTCATAAGATATAAGGTCACCCCCCTATGATTAACTTTCATTAAATGCCTCTTTATGTACATATACATTAATTGGGTGAAACAACAAATATAAATAATTGTTTGTATGCTCCAAACAGATTATGAAACAGATATGAGACTATGAGAGATTTACCTGACAACCAAAATATCAAATGAACAACCCAGGTAAAAGCCCTATTCTCGTTTCTGCATCCAGGTGTTGTCACCACTCACCAGCAATCCCTACAAGAGGCAAGAACAAGATGCATCCATAAAGCGATGAAATCTCCATCACATTACAAACTCATACCAAAATCAAGATATAAATTTATACAAAAACAAAAATGGAAAAAACCCTAACTTGTTCATCGCCTCAGCGGTCGCGCTTGCGTGAGGTCTCCTTCGTCACCGCGTCAAGCATGCCGCGTGCTAAAACCTACACCTGCTGTGAGGAGTGGATACACAGGTAAGCGGCGTGAGGTCTCCTTCGTCACCGTGTCAGGCGTGCCGCTTGCGTGAGCTGTTGTTACCGTGCCGCTTGCGTGAGCTGCTGTTATGGTGCCGGCGCGCTCGCCGCTCGTGTGAGGAGAGCCTGGTCCGCAGTCTGTCGTCCTCCGTCCGCCGTCCGCCTGGAGACTGGAGAGGTAAGAGGTTTAGAGGCCCAGTAGGTGAGGACTGAGGAGGGAGGAGGCGTGCAGATTGTAGAGTGAAACAGTGAAAGAAATGGAGATATGGTGAGTCCGCTGACAAAGAGCCTCAGCAAAAGACAAGGTGAGTCTAATTTCCTCCCCGCCGGCAGTGAGTAATGAACATTTCCGACTCCCGAGAGGATTTGACGGAAGGCGTGACGCGTGAGAGGGCACACAGTATCCGAGACGTCTGCTCCGCTTTGGAAAATGGAGATATGGAGTTAAGTACATGGAGTTAACCAGTACCAATTAACGCCTTAATGGAGAATTGGAGAAATTTAAAAATTAAAATTTTGAATAAATTTCTAATTCGAGCCGGCTCAAATCAATAATCGATCGATTCATATAAGGCTCGAAATCGACTCGAAATTGATTTCGAGTCAATTTTGATTCGACTCAATTTGATTCGATTTTTTTATTTCGAGTTCGAATCGAATAAAAACTTGAGCAATTTTCGAGCGACTATCGATTTTCGATTATTATGCCCACCCTTAGTTGATAGTGTAAGATACACTAATATAAAGACCATTCCACTGGTTTGAGTTGGATGTGCGGCATTACTTTTCAGGTTTGACCCTAAACCTATCATCGTATCAGAGATAGGTTGGTTAGGGCATCCTTCGTCGATCCAGTCGTCGGCTTCCGTCGATCCAGTCGACTCTTCGTTGATCCGTCGTCTGCATCTTGCTTGATATTCGTCGATCCAGTTGATCTTCGCCGCTGATCCAGTCGATCTTTGGTGATCCAGCTGTTCCAGTCGATCTTCGCCAGCGATCCAGCCAATCCAGTTGATCTTCGTCGCATCTTGCTCGCTCTTCGACGAACCAGTCGATCCTTGCCGCTGCTGTATCCCACTGTTGTATCCCGTCGACCAGCCGATCCCTCTCTGGTAGCTACTTCATCGATCTCGTCGACTCTTTGGAGCTGTATCTCACTGCTCTAGGGGGTAGATCCCTTTCTGGTAGCTACTTCGTCGAACCCGTCGACTCTTCAGAGCTATATCCCGCTGATCCTCGTTGTTTCCATCCCGCTCGATCCAGTTGGCTCTTCCACACAGTTGTTCGACGCTGACCGTACCCGATTTTGTCGGCTTCGCCCTCGCTTTTGCTGCGGTCAGTGTGACCCTTTTCTCTTGCTGCTACTGAGAATCCAAATGGCCTCACTCCACATCTCGTACCTTCCGAAGTCCGACATCATCCTTAATGGGACCAACTACAAGGAATGGTCCTCCACAGTTCAAGTGCTTCTTCGAGGATTGCATCTTTGGGGTCATATTGATGGCTATACTCCTGTTCCGGCTCCACCAGTCATCCCCTTTGATAAGGCATCCGCTCTTTCTGCCACTTGCTTCGGACCATCCCAGCGTCGTGTCCCCAACTGTCACTACTGTCATAACTTGGGATACATCCGTTTGGAGTGTCGCAAGTTACAACATATCCTAAGTCAGTAGGGCGCACCACAGTGAGCTGCTCCCATCCTTCCACTCCAGGCAGCCCTACCTCTGTTCCTGAACAGATCATGCAAGTCGTTCAACAGCTTTCTCAGAGTAATGCCTCCTCGTCCTCGGTATCTGTTGTCAGCCTTGCCTCTGCTTCACAGACCGACTCAGCGGCTGCATCTGCCTCTGCCTCTGCAAGTATCAATGAGGCTTCCTGGTTACTAGATTATGGAGCCTTTTTTCATATGACCTTTGATGCAACTCCCTTACATTCCCGCCGGTCTATTTCTTCTGATCTATGTGTCATCATTGCTGATGGCACCACCTTGCTCATTGCTAGCTGTGGTACCCTGCATACCACCCACTTTCACATTCCCGATGTTGCCTATATTCCTAAGCTTTCAACCTCATATCTGTTAGTTAGCTTGCTTCCTGAGGTTTTCTTGTTATTTTTGATGTTCTTTTGTGTTATGTGCAAGATCATCACACAGGGACACTCATTAGAACTGGCCGCTACCGTAGCCGGGTTTATGTGCTCGACCATCTCCGACTTCTTTCACCCACTTCACTACCAACTTCCCCTGTTGCATCTCCTATCTGTCTTTCGTCGGTCAACTTTCCACAGTGGCATCACCATTTCGGCCATCCCAGTGGAGTTCGGCTATCCTATCTTGTTCGTCATGGTCTCTTAGGTCGAATGTCTATTGATCGCTCGCACTCATGTATGGGTTGTAAGCTTGGCAAACAGCTACATCTCTCATATCCATCCAACGAATCTCGATCGTACTGTCCTTTTGCTTTAGTTCATTCTGATGTATGGGGTCCAACGCCCTTTATTTCAAAATGTGGTTATCGTTATTATGTTATTATTGTTGATGATTTCTCTCATTATACATGAGTTTGCATGATGTGTTCTCGTATTGATTTCTTTCGTATTTATGTTGAGTTTGTCTCCATGGTACGTACACAGTTCTCTACGTCTGTCCGCATTTTTCACTCCGATTCGGGGGGGGGGGGGGGGGAATACTTGTCACATGCCTTTCGTGATCTTCCCTCTCATGGTACTCAACCTCAGCTCTCTTGTCCTGGTGCTCATTCTCAGAATGGCACCGCGGAAAGGAAGCATCGTCATATCATTGAGACGACTCGCACCCTCTCTCATTGCCTCTCATGTCCCTCCAAACTTCTGGGTTGAGGCCATATCCACTGATGTCTTTCTTATCAACCTCCAGCCATTCAATTTCCTACAGGGTAGCATATCTGGTGAGCGTCTGTTTGGTCGTCCTCCTCGTTATGACCACTTACGTGTGTTTGCTTGTCTATGCTATGTTCGTCTTCCTCCTCATGAGCGCACCAAACTATCTGCTCAATCCACCGCTTGTGTTTTCCTTGGTTATAGTTTTGAGCACAAGGGCTATAGATGTTATGACCCAGTAGCTCGTCGTCTTAGTATCTCCCGAGATGTTACCTTTGTTGAGGACCGCCCCTTTTTTGTTTCATCATCGCCTTTGTCTAGTTCTTCCTCTACTCACATTTCAACTACAGTTGATAACGCTATTTTTCTCTCCATACTACTATACCGCCCGCGTCACCCTCCTCTGAGTTACCCCCCACTCAGTCTCCACTGTCTTCTATCCTTCTTCCTGAGTCATCTTCACAGTCTCATGATCCTCCTGTCCATGTTCATGCCCCTGCCCTTCCTCAGCACTATGTTCATCGGTCTTGCACTACAGATGCGCCCTCTGCCCCGTTGCATTCGGCCTCTTCCAGTGAGCTACTTGTGGATGATACTCTAGCACGCTACCCCACTCGTGACCGATATCCACCCGATCGGCTCAACCTTTCTACTCAACTGCTTGATCTCCCAGGTCTTGACCTACAAGCCCTTCCAGTGAGTACTTGCGGTGTTCCAGAGCCCAGTACCTACAGAGAGGTTGTCCTGATTCCTGAGTGGCAGGTCGCCATGTCTGACGAGTTGAGTGCTTTGTAGCATACTTCTACTTGGGATCTTGTCTCATTACCTTCTGGTGCAGTCCCTATCACCTGCAAGTGGGTATTCAAAGTGAAGACTCGCTCGGATGGCACAGTGGAGAGATACAAGACCCGGTTGGTGTCCCGTGGTTTTCAGCATGAGCACGGTCGAGACTATGATGAGACCTTCGCCCCGTGGTTTTCAGCAGGAGCACAATCATTGCAGTAGGAGTCGTCCGTCAGTGGTCCTTGTTTCAGCTGGATGTGAAGAATACCTTTCTTCACAGTGACTTGTAGTAGGAGGTGTACATGCTTCCTCCCCCAGGCCTGTCTACCGCTCCTGGTCTTGTCTGTCGTCTTCATCGAACACTTTATGGTCTTAAATAGTGTCCTTGAGCCGGGTTTGAGCGCTTTAGTTCAGCAGTTTTGATAGTCAGTATTCAGCCTAGTCACTATGATCCAACTCTGTTCGTCTACTCTTCATCACGGGGTCAGACTCTTCTTCTGTTATATGTGGATGATATGATTATTACTGGTGATGATGCCTCCCATGTTGAGTTTGTCAATCATCACCTTCAGCAGGAGTTTCAGATGACTGATCTTGACACACTGAGCTACTTCTTGGGCATTGAGTTCACTGCTACTCCTACTGGCTACCAGTTATCTCAGTAGCGCTACACCTCCGACTTATTGGCCCGTGTTGCACTGTCCGACTCTCGCACTGCTACTACCCCAATGGAGCTCCACCTTCAGCTGCGTCCGGATGAGGGCTCTCCCCTTTCTGAGCCGACAAGGTACCGCCATCTGGTTGGGAGCCTGGTTTACCTCACTATTACTAGACCTGACATTACCTTTGATGTTCATATGTTGAGCGAGTTTGTGAGTGCTCCCACATCAGTTCACAACGCTCACCTACTGTGTGTTCTCCAGTATCTTCGTGCTACTATGACTCATGGTCTATTCTACCCCCACAGCAGCTCTCTCCAGTTACAGACATATTCTGATGCTACATGGACCAGTGATCCTGTTGATCGTCGTTCTGTCACCGGTTTTTGTCTCTTCTTGGGCTCTTCATTCATTGCCTGGAAATCCAAGAAGAAACCTGTGTTTCTCATTCTAGCACAAAGGCAGAGCTTCGTGCCATGACCACTACAACTGAGGATATTGTCTGGCTTCGTTGGTTGCTTGCTGATCTTGGTGCTGCTCCTTCTAGCCCTACCACTCTTTATTGTGACAACACCGGGGCTATCTAGATTACCCTGAATCTCACCAAGCACTCGCTCTCCAAGCACATTGGCGTTGATGCATTCTTCCTTCGTGATCAGCACATTCAGGGTACTCTTGTTCCTCATTATGTTCCCACCGAGCACCAACTTGCCGATTTGCTCACCAAGCCTCAGACTCGTGCCCAGCAGGAGTTTCTTATCCCTTGTGACTTTGAGGGGGGGGGGGGGGGGGTGTAAGATACACTAATATAAAGACCATTCTACTGGTTTGAGTTGGATATGCAGTATTGCTTTTCAGGTTCGACCCTAAACCTATCACATAGAACATGTAATAAATAGAGGGAGAGAGTGAAAAGAAACTCTCATCCCATTTCACAAGCCTTGGAACTGAAAATTGGCTGCATGGGTTGCTTAAGCATCAGAGCTCAAGCCAAATATTCAGTGCATGGGCTGCCCATGATTTCTCACTGCCACAGAAAAATTAAGTTCAAGCCGGGGAAATTTATTCATGATGAATAGCTCTGCATTAATTTATAATGACAATAATATTACATATCAAAATTTATTCATGATGGAAAAAATATTAAATATGAAAATTAAAATGCATAATTAAGTTGAAGTAGCAGAGGAAATATTGAAAACAAAAAATAGTCATGTTGAAACTGTAACACCCTGCCAGTACGAATAATATAACAGTAGGTCTGGCCGGGACCCCACGCCATACTAACCACACTAGCTAGGAGTTAAAAGGTGATAAACAGAAAGAACTACAACAGAGTATACTAAACACTAGCGGAAGCATAAAGATTTAACATTTCCATTAGAATTGTCCACTATCATAGGAATGAGACCAAGAAAGAGAGTTATGGCCTTAAGGCCTTACATTTAGCAAATGTACCAAAACTCCAAAACATACATCGGCACGCAGGCCGGCAATACATGAGAAAGCTAAAAAGGAGGCTGGCCTTCAAGGGCCAACACAGCAAAAGGGCCACCGCCCGCTATTTCCCGCTAGGCTCACCTGCACCTGCATAAGAACATTCCACCAAGCGGTGGCAAATAAGGTAACGGTCAGCACAGCTGACCAAATTATAACGACCCCACCCCTTTCCCGGGGTGGCGGAGATTCTACCCTGCAAGCAAGCCATACCAGCACAAGTACTAACATAAAGAAAGTGCAACTACACAAGGTGAGGTTTCAAGCACATTCAATCTTCTAGGTTGAGCATCAAAAAGGAGGGAACCTAGGTGTGCACATGATGTTGGTTGGGTTCACCCGAAGGTTTCCCGCAACCGCCAAAACAACCGCATGAGGCTAACAACATCAATTCCAACAAACACTCCACCGTAAGGGCCATCGCCTTATGTGGGAAAAAGAGCTTTTGGTCGGTCTAGGTAAAACACCTTCCACGACCTCTCCCATGATCACACGGCTACATGAGGTAGGGACCTCTTACCGATCTGCATGGAAACGGGTTCGGTTTAGCTTTGCCCGTGCTCTAATCGTCGCGATCTGTCGCACGACGCGGGTACGGCTTCGCCTCGGCCCGTAAGGGTTTAACACCTTCAAGTGCTACACAAATATAAGCTACGCACCTAATCCCTTCACAAGGATCTAGGCTTCACAAATGCTCAAAAAGGGGAGGTATAATACGCTCCGCATCAATTTCGCGGTGAAGGTTTGCCTTCATCCAATCTCAAAGCATGGGGCTTTCGTTAGGATTTTCACAAGACGCCTACACTTAAATCCCGCACTACTATAGATGATTTCACGGAGTCATTCTCCGGCACGCATTCTAGGCTTAACCTAAATGCAACGTCGCAATCCAAGCATCACCGATTCGGGCTCACGGCCACGAATAGGCTTCACACAAAATGCCTAAATCCGCACGACTACCGGATTTTCTACATGCAATATGCCGGGGACGGACACAATCGACCCGGAGTTCCGGAGAACTTGAGGGAATCCTACACTTCACCCATTTGGTGAAAGGGATCCCTCATGCAAGCATAGAGAAACGAAGGAGAGGACAAAAGACAAGTCCAAACAACGGGAGAAGAAATCGTTACCCTAGGAGCGTTCTTTTTCGCCATGGATCCGAGATTCTAGACGGAGGGAAATGACCGCACCGGGCTGCACTCTACAGATCTGGAAACGGTTCGCGAAACGGAGCTCCGGAGCTCCGTCAATGGCGGAATCTCCCTTCTTCTTCCTTGGCTCCTCCTTCTTTCTCTAGGGCTTGGAGAGAGAATGACTTAGAGAATATGAGGTTTAACCCCCTCTCATCAGCCCTAAAGGTCTCCCGCAACTAAACCTAGCCGTTGGATCAAATCCCAAAAGATTTGGACGGACCGATCTTATTCTCCGCTCAAAATCGCGGAACAGAATAAACAGGGCGCACGATCGCTGGCGCACGATCACTGGTCGTGCGCAAAGAGGGAAATGGTCGTGCGCACTATCCGAGACAGAACTCGATTCTCTTCTGAATTAACGCACGATCGCTGGCGCACGATCACTGGTCGTGCGCGAAGAGGACAATGGTCGTGCGCACTGTCCGAGACAGAACTCCGATTCTTTGCGGGTTGCGCACGATCGTTGGCGCACGATCACAGGTCGTGCGCGAAGAGGACAATGGTCGTGCGCATTGACCTGATCTGGAATCTTGAGCCTATTCCGAGCGCAACACTACCATTTCGCCTACCTCGCTGAACCACGATCTTTGGGGTGTTACAACTCCACCCCCCTTAAAAGAATTTCGTCCCGAAATTTCGTAAACAGTAATAGCAGGAAATTATAGTTTTTAAAGAAAATTTACCTGAGGGAAATAGCTCGGGATACTCCGCAAGCATCGCTTGCTCTCTTTCCCAAGTTAGCTCCTCTCGGCCGCAATTATCCCACCGGACCTTTACCATCCGAATGGACTTGTTCCGCAACTGCTTTACCTTGGTATCCTCGATGCGTAAGGGTTTGACTTTCGTCGACAACCCACTATCCACCGACACTTTGCCGACCGCAACGATATGAGTAGGCTCTTGCACTGCCTTCCTCAGAACTGAAATGTGAAACACGTCGTGCAGACCGCTCAGCTCTGCAGATAGTGCAAGCCGATAAGCCGCATCACCAACACGTTCCACAATCTCAAACGGTCCTAAGTACCTTGGACTGAGCTTTTTCAAGCGTCTGATCCTTGATACCCCTTTGAACGGTTTGATCTTCAAGTAAACCCGGTCACCGACGGCGAACTCTAGGTTCCTATGCTTGGCGTTGTAATACTTTGCTTGCCTATCCTGGGCAATCAATAGCCTTTCCCGAATAGTTCGGATCGTCGAAGTTGTTTCCTCAACATCCTTTCGCTTTAATAGCTTAGTATCGCCCGTTTCTGCCCAAGACAACGGCGTACGACACTTCTTACCATAGAGGGCCTCGAAAGGAGCCATCTTTTATACTGGCTTGGTAGCTATTATTGTAGGCGAATTCGATCATATAGAGATGATCTTCCCACTTCTTTCCAAAATCTAGAGCGCACATTCGGATCATATCCTCCATAGTCCTGTTGGTTCTCTCGGTCTGTCCATCCGTTTGCGGGTGGAAGGCCGTGCTGAACTTCAATTTCGTGCCCAACAGTTCATGGATAAGCCTCCAATCTTTCGATGTGAAATGCCCGTCACGATCGCTGACGATGCTACGAGGGACACCGTGCAGCCGCACAATACTTTCGACATAGAGCTTCGCTAGCTTTTCTACAGAATCATCCTTCCGGTTCGGAATAAAATGCGATACTTTTGTCAGTCTGTCCATGATCACCCAGATGGCGTCGTTTCCATGCTGCGATCTCGGCAATCCGTGCACGAAATCCATCGAAATATCGTCAAACTTCCATTCCGGGATCGGCAAGGACTTCAAAAATCCACCGGGACGTTGACATTCCACCTTCACCAACGCGCAAGTGTTGCACTTGGCCACGTAGAGGGCAATGTCCTTCTTCATACCCGGCCACCAGAAAAGTTTCTTCAAGTCCATGTACATTTTCGTGCTCCCCGGGTGGATAGAGTACTTGGTATGATGAGCCTCGTACATCAATTCCTCCCGTAGAGTACCAACGTTTGGGACGCACAATCTGCCATTCCTCCACATAAGGCCATCTTCGAAAGAGAAATCAGCGTTCAACCCGTCAACGGTTTCCGCTTTGTAGCGTTTCATGCTCTCATCCAGCTCCAAAGCCTGTCGAACTCGGTCGGCAAGGTGGTATTGAACCTCCGTCCAGTTCAAGCATGCTGAAGTAGACGCTCTTCGATCAACGCAAATGATTTCCATTTCTTCCAGCTCACGGATTAGACGCTCATCGTGCATCAAAATCCAATTTGCTTGAGCGGGAGCCCGACGACTCAATGCGTCCGCAACTACATTTCCCTTTCCAGGAGTATATTTGATGTCGAAGGTGTAGTCCCCAAGGAACTCCAACCACCTCCTCTGTCGCATATTCAACTCCCTTTGATCTAGCAAGTACTTGAGGCTCTTGTGGTCGGTAAAGATGTCGATCTTCACGCCATACAAATAATGCCTCCAAAGCTTAAGAGCAAATATCACGGCCGCTAGCTCCAAATCATGGACCGGGTAATTCCTCTCATGAGCTTTCAACTGACGGGAGCCGTAGGCAATTACCTTACCGAACTGCACTAGGACACAACCCAAACCACTTCCTGAGGCGTCGCTATAAATTTCGTAGCCTTCCGTACCACATGGCGAGCATAGAATGGGCGTCGTGGTCAGACGGCTCTTCAGTTCTTCAAAAGCTCGTGCGCACTCGGGCGACCAAACGAACTTATGATCCTTCCTAGTCAGTTTTGTGAGAGGAAGTGCGATCCTCGAGAAGTTTTCCACAAAGCGCCTATAATAGCCGACAAGTCCTAAGAAACTTCGGACTTCCGCTACGTTTTTCAACAAAGGCCACGCTCGGATCGCTTCTATCTTCGACGGATCAACCGCAATTCCATCTCCACTAACGACGTGACCAAGGAATGCTACTAACGGTAGCCAAAACTCGCACTTGGGGAACTTGGCATATAGCTGACTCTTCCTCAAGGTGCTCAGAACGGCGCGCAGATGCCCTACATGCTCCTCATCTGATTGAGAGTATACCAAAATGTCGTCGATAAAGACGATCACAAATTGATCCAAATACTCACGGAACGTCCTGTTCATTAAGTCCATGAATACCGACGGTGCATTGGACAGACCGAACGGCATCACCGTGAACTCATAGTGCCCAAAGCGGGTACTGAAAGCTGTCTTTGGAATGTCACATTCCCTAATCCGCAGTTGGTAATAGCCGGACCTTAGGTCCAGTTTGGAGTATACCGTCGACCCAACCAGCTGGTCGAAGAGATCATCGATTCTTGGAATCGGATATCGGTTCTTCTCGGTCAACTTATTTAGCTCTCGATAATCGATACATAGACGCAAGCTCCCGTCCTTCTTTTTCACAAAGAGGACCGGTGCACTCCAAGGCGAAGAACTTGGACGTACGTAGCCTTGCTCTAGCAGCTCTTGCAATTGAACCTTCAGCTCTGCCAATTCCTTTGGCGCTATCCGGTACGGTGAGTGGGCCACAGGTTTGGCACCTAGCACCAACTCGATACGGAAATCGATCTCTCACTGAGGCGGAGCCCCAGGGAGTTCGTTAGGAAACATGTCGGCGTACTCCGCTACAACTGGGACATCACATAACCTGGGCTTTGGCTCCGAAGCCTCCAACAAGGTGAAGAACAACTCGGCGCCTTTTCTAACCGCCTTAACCACTTGGAGAGCAGACATCAGCGTCTTGCTCACTCCTCGCATACCGGCAAACGTGGTTTCACCATCGGCGTTCCTTCCCAGAGTGATCTCCTTAGAATTGCAATATATGCATGCACGCTGCTCCGAGAGCCAGTCCATGCTGAAGATCACATCGAATTCAGCTAACGGCAACAACGATGCTTCCAAATCGAAATCTTGATTTCCGATCCGCACCTTCACACGGCTCTTCCTATCCGCAGACATGCGAGATCCATTGGGTAGCACTACTTCTAATCTATCCTCTACGAAGGTAGATGGCACTCCGATTCGCACCACGAAGTCCTCAGACAGAAAAGAGTGCGATGCACCCGTATCAAATAGAGCTCTCGCCGGATAGTTGAAAATTAGGACGAAACCTAATTGCACACAAATAAAGCATAAAGTCGTACCACAGTATGAATTATATATATAGCTGTAAAAGCTAACTTCTAATTCGTACCTGTGACGACATCTGTTTGTCGTATAGCTTCTTGTTGGCCAAGCGAAAAGACTCTCGGCTGAGTCGGAATGTGCTGGGAAGCCGAAGACTCCGCAGCTTTACCCTTTTCCGCAGTACGAGCATAATCCACCGCTCGATTACCAGACTTCGGGGGACCACTTCGACACACCGCAGCTTTGTGTCCCACCTTCCCGCAGGTGAAACACGTAATAAGAGTCCGCGCGGTCGTGGCTCCCAAAACATTTGAAGGAGCTGGTTCCGACTGTTTGAACTTCCTTTTGTTCCTTCTGAAAACCGACTTGGACTGAGAGGCCGGCGCATGAAACTCAGGTTTCTTTACAACACACTTTGCTTGTACCCTCTTCATGTCCAACTCCAAAGATCTGGCAGTTTGCACCATCACTTGGAAGCCGAACGTCATAGGGCCTGCAAGGAGCAGCCTCAACTCGTCCCGAAGCCCTTCATAGAACTTATTTGTCTTTGTCTCCTCATCCTCCACCAAGGACCCCGCATAGCGACTCAGTCTGGTAAACTCATGCAAGTAATCGTCGACGGAGCGATCACCTTGTGTCAACCTCAAGAACTGGTTTTGCAACGCAATGCGCTGGGCAGAGGGGATAAACCTTTGGAGGAACGACTTTGAAAACTCAGCCATTGATATTTCAGTAATATCTCTACCGCAGAACTTATGCAGCTCCTGCTCTTCCCACCACAGCACAGCCTCTCCATCAAGAAGGAAGGTGGCTAAGGTGACCATCATGGCTTCGTCCGCCGCTGTCGCCCTCAGAGTTCTTCTAACTCTTGACAACCAGTCTTCTGCCTCCGTTGGGGACTCAGATCCCGAGAAGGTAGGAGGATTAAAGCTCAGGAAATGCTTTAATTGCTGGTCACGCGCTCGCCCCGCAACTACTTGCGCAACTTGAGGTTCCACCCTCGGCGCTACCGCAGGTTCCACTGCAGCAACAGCCTCAGGGGCCACATCCGGAGTAGGAGTAGCAGGCTGGACCAGCCTTTGGGGTTGAGCGTTGATCATCGCGAAGACCGCTTCTGTGACTAATTTGATCATTTCAGCAGAAGGAGTGGTCGCTGGCACTTCAGCCGACCCACTACTTTCAGCGGTGTTACAGGGTCGAGACTGCCCCGCAGCACTTCTAGTCACCTATAATCATGCAAAGCACAATTTAGTGACCCGAAACATATCAAACAACAATCATGGAACACTCAGGTTCCGCAAACAAGTAAGTTTTCTTTTCATTCCTAAGTGGACATTCTTATTAGTTTTTGTCGTTTTAGGTGAATGCACAACCCGTGCGCACCACCCCTTAAAAGGAATTCATCCCGAATTCGCTAAACTACGGATCGATGCCTTAAGTCCGATACCAAATTGTAACACCCTGCTAGTACGAATAATATAACAGTAGGTCCGGCCGGGACCCCACGCCATACTAACCACACTAGCTAGGAGTTAAAAGGTGATAAACAGAAAGAACTACAACAGAGTATACTAAACACTAGCGGAAGCATAAAGATTTAACATTTCCATTAGAATTGTCCACTATCATAGGAATGAGACCAAGAAAGAGAGTTATGGCCTTAAGGCCTTACATTTAGCAAATGTACCAAAACTCCAAAACATACATCGGCACGCAGGCCGGCAATACATGAGAAAGCTAAAAAGGAGGCTGGCCTTCAAGGGCCAACACAGCAAAAGGGCCACCGCCCGCTATTTCCCGCTAGGCTCGCCTGCACCTGCATAAGAACATTCCACCAAGCGGTGGCAAACAAGGTAACGGTCAGCACAGCTGACCAAATTATAACGACCCCACCCCTTTCCCGGGGTGGCAGAGATTCTACCCTGCAAGCAAGCCATACCAGCACAAGTACTAACATAAAGAAAGTGCAACTACACAAGGTGAGGTTTCAAGCACATTCAATCTTCTAGGTTGAGCATCAAAAGGAGGGAACCTAGGTGTGCACATGATGTTGGTTGGGTTCACCCGAAGGTTTCCCGTAATCGCCTAAACAACCGCATGAGGCTAACAACATCAATTCCAACAAACACTCCACCGTAAGGGCCATCGCCTTATGTGGGAAAAAGAGCTTTTGGTCGGTCTAGGTAAAACACCTTCCACGACCTCTCCCATGATCACACGGCTACATGAGGTAGGGACCTCTTACCGATCTGCATGGAAACGGGTTCGGTTTAGCTTTGCCCGTGCTCTAATCGTCGCGATCTGTCGCACGACGCGGGTACGGCTTCGCCTCGGCCCGTAAGGGTTTAGCACCTTCAAGTGCTACACAAATATAAGCTACGCACCTAATCCCTTCACAAGGATCTAGGCTTCACAAATGCTCAAAAAGGGGAGGTATAATACGCTCCGCATCAATTTCGCGGTGAAGGTTTGCCTTCATCCAATCTCAAAGCATGGGGCTTTCGTTAGGATTTTCACAAGACGCCTACACTTAAATCCCGCACTACTATAGATGATTTCACGGAGTCATTCTCCGGTACGCATTCTAGGCTTAACCTAAATGCAACGTCGCAATCTAAGCATCACCGATTCGGGCTCACGGCCACGAATAGGCTTCACACAAAATGCCTAAATCCGCACGACTACCGGATTTTCTACATGCAATATGCCGGGGACGGACACAATCGACCCGGAGTTCCGGAGAACTTGAGGGAATCCTACACTTCACCCATTTGGTGAAAGGGATCCCTCATGCAAGCATAGAGAAACGAAGGAGAGGACAAAAGACAAGTCCAAACAACGGGAGAAGAAATCGTTACCCTAGGAGCGTTCTTTTTCGCCATGGATCCGAGATTCTAGACGGAGGGAAATGACCGCACCGGGCTGCACTCTACAGATCTGGAAACGGTTCGCGAAACGGAGCTCCGGAGCTCCGTCAATGGCGGAATCTCCCTTCTTCTTCCTTGGCTCCTCCTTCTTTCTCTAGGGTTTGGAGAGAGAATGACTTAGAGAATATGAGGTTTAACCCCCTCTCATCAGCCCTAAAGGTCTCCCGCAACTAAACCTAGCCGTTGGATCAAATCCCAAAAGATTTGGACGGTCCGATCTTCTTCTCCGCTCAAAATCGCGGAACAGAATAAACAGGGCGCACGATCGCTGGCGCACGATCACTGGTCGTGCGCGAAGAGGGAAATGGTCGTGCGCACTGTCCGAGACAGAACTCGATTCTCTTCTGAATTAACGCACGATCGCTGGCGCACGATCACTGGTCGTGCGCGAAGAGGACAATGGTCGTGCGCACTGTCCGAGACAGAACTCCGATTCTTTGCGGGTTGCGCACGATCGTTGGCGCACGATCACAGGTCGTGCGCGAAGAGGACAATGGTCGTGCACATTGACCTGATCTGGAATCTTGAGCCTATTCCGAGCGCAACACTACCATTTCGCCTACCTCGCTGAACCACAATCTTTGGGGTGTTACAGAAACCGATTTCTCGGTCTCTTGTGGAGCTCGATCCCTCAACGAGTTGAGGGGCAGCTAGCACTTACTGGCTCCCCGGAAGAAATGGACCAGAGACTTGAAACTAGATACAGACCCTTGGTCGCAGCGAGGAGGTCCCACCACACACCCAGAAGATCTTTGAGCGGTTCCCCTCCCAAGCCAAAGCTGAGACTGGGCACCTTGGAGAGCCTGAGAGCTAAACCAAGAAACTTAGGGAGGAGGAAGCTCAGAGTACTGAGATTGGAATTCTCCCCAAAGGTGCCCTTCAAGGTCTATTTATAGTTTTTTTACTCACGATCTGCTAATAACGAGATTCCTCCTTACACTTTTATTATACACAGTCCCAAATGGTCTGCCAACAGCCAAACTCCGATGTTCTGAGGGGCTATTGACAGCCCACGAAGGGTATCCAGGTAAAGACACCCCTGGACCCTTGCTGGGCTTGCCACCCATTAGGGCCCCCCTAGCTTGGCTCGCTCGCTAGCCTGCGAGCGGCCCTTACGAGGCCGGCTCGCCTGCCTCCCTGTGGGCGTCCCGCTTGGATCCGACTCGCCCGGCTCGCCCGCCTTCCTGCGAGCGGCCGCGGGTTCCAGCTCGCCCGGCTCGCCTCACCTATTCCTCTTGATCCTAGTTTACTTGGCCTCTACTCACCTCCTGGCGAATACCAGGGTTGTACACAATCCCCGCTCTTCGGGAGGCTACCTTAGGCTTGCGAAGAAACGTCCAACCCTTGGTATTCATTGGCCCCTTGATGACGTGGCGAGAATCTTTTGATGGGACCCACGCCCACAGCTATAAATACCCTTCCTCCTGGCCGGGGCATAAACTTTCCCTCCCTCTTCTTTCTTTTGTGCTCGCCGTTGGACCTGGCGCGATGCCAACAAAGGAAGAGATGTTGGCTCGCCTTAAGGCTTGACAGGCGGTCCAGAAGGTAAAAGCAACCGCACTCACTTCCTGGGTCTCCCCGCGGCCTTCTCCGCCTCCGCCTCAAACCAAAAAGGCGAAGACCATCTGGCGTCTGCCCGAAGAGGATGGGTCATCTCCTTCATCTCCATCCCCCCACGACGAGCTCGCCTCGCAGGTATTACTGCCCAGTTCAACAATTTGACATCTTTCTCACCTGACATTGTTTCCTCACTCGCAGAACCCTCCCCCAGGAGAGAATATCCTGGAGAAATCAACTACGGAGACTCGTACTTCCACCCCCGATGGGACTGGCACTCCTCCCCCAGATGTGAGGGTCACCGACCTGCGGGACCCACCCTCGCGGCTGGGTGAGTGGTTCGCCTCGCCTTCCTTCATATTTCATCACTCGCTAAGTCTCCCTTGTTCCTTGCGCAGTGTCTCCTCTCACGAGCCCGGAGGAGCGGATTCCCCCTCCAGCGGACTCGCCGGCTCCGCCAAACCAGATCATCATCACTCCGGGGTTTGGCATCCTTGGCCAACGGAGCCCGGGCGGGACGCTACTTGCCGACCCCGGGCTCGCAGCCAAAGCAACGCACCGCCCCGGATTGGGTAAATCTATAACCCCTACCTTCACTGAAGCCTTCCAGGGCCTGTCGGGCACCTCTCGCCAGCGCTCCCGTCGATTCTCATCTCGCCAGGTTACACGATTTTCTACCGATTGCCTTCCCCCTTTTCCTCATCGTTGATATCTTCCTCGCATGTGTCCCTCTGACACCGCCTGCCGAGTCAGAGCATGGAGAGGTGGAGATGTCGCCACCGCTCTCGCCGAGCCAGGTCGCAGATTTCTTGGGTGACCTCGGCAATCCGGAGCAAATGAAGAGGCGAGTCACTGAGATATTCCAGAAGCATACCATGATGTTGCGAGAGCTGTATGATCAAGACCGGATGAACAGGGCCGCATACGAGGAAAGGTTCGCCGCTATGGAGGATGCGAACGCGCGCGTCCTTGCTGAGATTCGGCAGGTCGCTCGCAATGAGGTCACCTCACCCGGGGTGCACCTCGCGCGAATTGAGGATTACACGTGGCTGCTACAGCGCGAGGTCCAATCAGTTTGCGAGTATCACTACCCGTGAATCCCTCCGCGCTCGGGTGTGCGAGGCCACGGTCGTTGGAAGTGGATTAATTATTGAACAGTTGTTTTTTGGAGTTTGTTGCTTGTTGTCATATCCCTCCCCCCTATTGGGGGTTTCGAACAATTTGATTTGTAATAATGATACGTAGTGAAAGTGTCTAGTTGCGGCCTAAATCACCTAGAGGGGGGTGAATAGGTGGATTCTATGTCTTTACGCGGAATTAAAATATAACATAGAAATGAACACAATAAAGCACAGCACAGACACAAGGATTTTATAGAGGTTCACCGATGTGGGTAGTCCTCTTTCCCGCCTCGCCTATCTAGCACTTCGAGGCTAGACTCAGCTACTTCACCAATCTCAGATTATGAATAATCTTACACCTCGGAGTCAAAACTCCTACAACTCGGAGTATACCACTCCTACAACTCGGAGTAGAACAACTCCTACAACTCGGAGTAAACCACTCCTACAAATAACTCGGAGTAAAAACTCTTACAGAAATCAAATAGAAAAAGAAATAAAATACTTCTTCTAAACCTCAACATAGATTAACTTCAGATCTTGGGAAAACTGAGTCTTCTTCTTCCTTGAGAGAGAAAGCTTGGATCTTGAAAGATTTGGAAGAAAATAGACTTGGCTAACCTGATCTGAATAGGCCCTTTGATTTACTCGAAAGAATCTTCAATATAGAGTGCAGCAATAAGATCAAAGGCCTTCTTATCTGAGAAATCTCTAACAACAATGAAGAATAAATCTTGAGCAGCAGATGTTAGGTCTCAGAATACTTGTTCAGCAAAGGAAGAAGAAAACGGCTTTTCTTTTCTGAACAATCGGGTGAAGAAGAGAGATGTTCCTTGCCGTAAAAATAAAGGATTATTTATAGGGAGGACTTCAACGGCTCGTGCGACAAAGAAGGGAGGAACGACACGTGTACTGTACATGGCGGCCAACCCTAATTTTTGAAAATGAAACAAAGATTTGAAATCCGTCTGTCCGTCATTCGTCGAGACTTCACGTGAACATTCGACGAAAAGACTTGGCCACAGAAAAACACTGAACAACCCGTGAAAAACACCTTCTGTTTTCATTCGTCGGGATTCGTCGGGAGTTCACGAGAACATCCGACGAATGGACTTAGCTGCAGATTGTTCTTCTTTAAACAAGACAAATGGCTTCTGTCTTGATTCATCGGGATTCGTCGGGAGTTCACGAGAACATCCGACGAATGGACTTAGCTGCAAATTTTTCTTCTTTAAACAAGACAAATGGCTTCTGTCTTGATTCGTCGGGATTCGTCGGGAGTTCACGAGAACATCCGACGAATGGACTTAGCTGCAGATTTTTATTCTTTAAGCAATACAAATGGCTTCTGTCTTAATTCGTCGGGATTCGTCGGAATGTCCCGAGACATCTCGACGAATTGACTTAGCAAAACTTTCTTTTCTTCTGAAAACCTGCTCCACTCCTCAACCTTGAAAACCTTCAGTTATGAGTATATGAAGTACACCCCAAAAGAGAGATTACACATGGACCAACACTTTGTTCTACACAATGAGGATTACATTGTCCAGAACTGTGTTTGGTGATCCATTGCAACCTGACTTTGGTGTGCACTTAGCATTAAGACCTGTCATAACACATCTAAACAGAAATCATCAAATACATACTCAATTCATTTTAGTTCACTAGGGGACATATTCAAATCTAGGTGATTGTGGACACAATACCCAACAATCTCCCCCTATTTGAAGATGTCATAACCCTATGCACTAAGTTGAATTGCACAGAAAATATAATAAATAAGAAGTGCACAACCCAGGCAGTAATATTTAAAGAAAAACAGAATAAGACTGAATGTTTAACTTAACACAAAAGAAATGTATATATAAGCAATGAAAACATCATGATTCCAGACTAGCTCAGCTCATTCATGATCTTTGCCTTTCTGCTTTGCAAACATTCTTTCCACTGCCTCAGCTTTCTTCTTCTGTTCATATTCCATTCTCTCAAAGAATGCCTTTGGCTTAGGCCAATATTTATCAGGAGCAGTCTCTTTAGATCCACCTGTCTTGAAATGAATTCTTCTTTCAGTTGTCCTCTTCTCAAACTTACTCCATTCTTCTGAACTGTAGTGATCACTGACTTTTTCATTTTGATTACTGACTTTATTGAAGGCTGTGAGAACAATACTTTTGGAGGTGGGGCTCCAGCTTTCTTGGAAGTTTCTAGGAGGAGGCCTATCATAAAATTTTCTAATCCTTTTATAGGGATTAGACCTCTTTACAGATGGCTTGTCATCAAATAGCTTTCTTTTCAAAGACTTTTCAGAGGGTTCAGCAATAGTGGAGCTGTCAGGCTCTTGAGCAGGAATTGGATCATCCCAGAACTCTTGATAAGTGGAGGCAGGGATGTCTTCTTCATCAGAATCAAGATCCTCAACAGGATTTGGAGAAAAGCTTGGAGCCCTGGGTCCTGGAGCACTTGATGAAGGAACATCTGACCCTTTATTTACAACAGAAAGTCCAAGCATTCCAGCAACTTCCTTGAACAGCCAGCTTTGTGCTTCATGAGTGTACCAATTCACATCCTTAACATTTTGTAAAATGTTCTCCTTGAGCTCTTGCATTTTTGAAGATACATTTTCATTTAAGTCATTCAACTTACTTGCATTCTCTTCTAACTTTGTCACCATACTCTCCTCCCCCTTTATGACATCTTCATGTAGGAGGGTATAAAGTTTGTTCAGCTGTCTCTCAACTTGACTGTCCAGAAAAGTGATCCCTTGATCATGAGCAGTGTTGAGAATAGAGTGAGCAATATTCAGATTTACTACATCTTCACCAACCTGATGCAGATTCTTTAGAGCATGCCAAACTCCTTGATTGGTGTGGTCCAAAGCTGTTCCTGCTTTTGTCATCCAAGCTTCTTGATCATTCTTGAATTTGCTCATCTCATATCTCATTTCAGCCATTTCTTGTCTCAAAGCACTATCAACTGAATCTATTTTCTTATAAAATTGCTTGATAGACTGATCTAAGTGCTCAGTCGGAACCTTCAGCAAACCTGCAATTGACTTCAGCATAGAAGAGTGAGAGCTATCACCAGTCTCAAACTCTTCAGGAGAGATTTTATCAGCCACAAAACTTGTAGACTGTGCTTGCTTATCAAGCACAGTTACTCTTGGAGATGTGCTACCAGCTACAAGAACTTCTGGAGGGGGCAAAATCAACACAGAAGGAAAGACCTCAGGAAAAGCAGATTCAGCCATGAAAATATCTTCATGGTCTTTATCCCCCTCAGCTAGAGACATCTTCTTGGCAAACTCCAACCTTGCACCAAAACTGCCCTTCTCCATAGAGTCAGATTTCCCAGAGGGAACAGAAGGAGAATCTGGCAAGTCTTCATGATCTTCAGAATGAGAATCAACCATTGCAGGTGATCTCCTTGAATCTTCTAGCTGAGCAGCCTCATCTACATCAGCAACATTCCCTGGACCCTCCAGGTCAAGACCAGCATCAGGGACAACATCATTAACAGGATCAAGAGGAGCTTGATCAGCTTCATTGGGAGGAAATTCTTCTGCAGCACCACCACCTGCACCAATGTCTCTTGGGGTTGGAAACTCCCCCTCAACATGTTCATCTCTTTCCTGATTAGGAGCTGGACTATGTCCACTACCCCTGGAGGATTGACCTGCTTCAAGAGTCCTAATCTCATTATGCAGAGGGTCCTCACCATCACTAACAGCAGCCTTAACTCCAACATTCCCTAAACCCTTGGGAATGACCCTTTCCCATTTGGAGAAAATGGAAGAGTTGATTTTCTTGGTGTGGTGGATGGGGATACCTCTTCCAAGATTAAAAAAATCTGGATTGCTACCATTTAGAAGCAGACTGAGAATTCTTCCAAAATTGGGAGCAAGAAAACTCTCTTTAATCTTCTCAAAAATTACTTCACCAAAATTAAAATTTTTCCGACAGATTATAGCAGTGTGAATTTTGAAAGCTTCTTCAGAGAGGTAGTCATGAGAGCCTACCTTACACAATAAGACTTTTCCTAAAATGTCACACAGAAGCTTACCTCCATCATTCATAAATTTCCTTCTGATTTTAGAGCTTTCATCAAGAATACCACATAATCTCCTGGCTCTGAGAATATCTTCAACAAACAGTTCTTCTGTTTCGACTTCAGGCATCCTCAAAAGTCTGTTGATGCCACTAGCCTTCAGGATAATTTTGCATGACCTAATTGATCTTTTGATCTTCTTACCTTGATTGGTGATTTTTGCATTTCTAAAGAACTCAAGAACGTCCTGTTCTAGGATTTTAGCCGGCTCCTCCAAAACAAAACTGAGCCCGGCGACATCAAGCATCAAGATAACATTTCGGAACTCATCTGAAGCTGTGCGAAATGCACCTCGCACAAGCTCTCCACCTGAATGCAGTCCAGCCTTGGGCGCCATTGAGCTCGTCGAAGTCGGGGAAGAAGAACAGAGAAATCGCGAGAGAGACGAAAGGTCGGGAAGGGTTTCACAGAAGATTTCGTGGAATCACGTGTTTTCTTTGATTTATATATATATATATATAAATTGAAATGAGGCGTGTACCTGAATGAAGATTAAATTGCATTTAATAAGAATAGGATTCCACGGGAGACGATCTGAGAATAATAATATTTGACCCGTGAAAACCCGTGTACTCTGTTTGAGAAAAGTCTCAAATTTTACGGGAAATTCCATGCAAATTCGTGAAATGCCAACAGTCCTGTCTTCAAGTTTCCTTGTTAAGCATTCCAAGTTCCATTTTGAAGAAATTGAATTTGGTTTCGTCCAGAGGCTTCGTAAAAATATCTGCAATTTGTTTGTCAGTATTAACATATAACAAATTTATATCCTTACTCTCAACATGTTCCCGGATGAAGTGGTAGAGAAGCTCAATATGCTTCGTTCTGCTGTGAGAGACTGGATATTTTGCTATGGTAATAGCACTTGAGGAGTCACAGAACATGGGGATTTTTGTGAGCTTTAAGTTATAGTCCTCAAGCTGATTTTTCATCCACAAAAGTTGTGCGCAGCAACTGCCGGCAGAGATATACTCCGATTCAGCAGTCGATATTGCAACGCAACTTTCCTTCTTGCTACTCCAGGAAACGAGCCTTTTTCCTAAGAACTGGTAAGTTCCTGAAGTGCTCTTCCTATCATCTTTGCTACCTGCAAAATCAGCGTCTGAGAAACCAATTAGTTCAAAATCATTGCTTCTTGGGTACCATAAGCCGAGATTTGGTGTAGCCTTAAGGTATCTCAAAATCCTCTTTGCAGCGGCATAATGAGATTCCTTACAGTTCACCTGATACCTGGCACAAACACATGTTGAAAACATTATATCAGGCCTAGTAGCAGTGAGATAGAGCAAGGACCCAATTATGCTTCTGTACTTGGTTTCATCAAAAGGTTTCCCTTTCTCATCCTTGTCCAGAGACATGCTTGAGCCCATTGGAGTCCTCATTGAGGTTGCACTCTCCATTCCAAATTTCTTAAGAAGCTCTTTGGTGAACTTCGTCTGAGAGATGAAAATTCCATCTTCAGATTGGTGCACCTGGAGTCCTAAGAAATATTTCAGCTCTCCCATGCTGCTCATTTCAAACTTACCTTGCATCAAGTTAGAAAACTTTTTGCAAAGTTTGTCATCTGTAGAGCCAAAAATAATATCGTCGACATAGATTTGCACAAGCAAAATCTCGCCTTTAACTTCCCTAAGAAACAATGTCTTGTCTATTATTCCTCTTGTAAATTTATTCTCAAGAAGAAACTTAGACAATGTCTCATACCAGGCTCGGGGTGCCTGTTTGAGACCATACAAGGCTTTATGTAAATAATATACATGATCAGGAAAGTTAGGATCTACAAAACCTGGAGGCTGAGCTACATATACTTCCTCTTTAAGGTCTCCATTCAGAAAGGCTGACTTTACATCCATCTGGAAAACCTTAAAGCCCCCATATGCAGCATAAGCCAGAAATAATCTGATGGCTTCAAGTCTTGCTACTGGTGCGAAGGTCTGATCAAAGTCAATCCCTTATTCTTGCCTGTATCCTTGTGCAACCAGTCTTGCTTTGTTCTTTGTGATGATGCCCTTTTCATCAAGCTTGTTCCGGTAGATCCATTTGGTTCCAATCACATTCTGTCCTTTGGGTCTTGGTACCAACTTCCAAACTTTACATCTCTTGAATTGGTTGAGCTCCTCTTGCATAGCAAGGATCCAAGAGGGATCGGTGTTTGCTTCTTCAAACTTCTTCGGCTCAATCTGTGAAAGAAAACTTGAATGTAAAACTTCGTTAGTTGTACCTCTTCTCGTTAGAACTTTGCTTGAAGGATCTCCGATAATCTGATCAGCTGGATGATCTCTTAAATGTTTGATCATTCCAACATTTAGATGACCATGAGGTTCCTGCACTTCAGGTACGTCTTCATCTTCCTGAGGGTCATCTTCCTCACATGTAGAAGGAACATTTACTTCAATAGATTTTGGAACGTCTTCCTTTACAACTTCTTCTAAGTGTAGTTCTTTGCACCTTGCATCTACATCTTCAACAAAGACACTAGAAGAGCTGCTTTGAAGCATACTCGTCTCATCAAATATAACATTATAAGTTTCTTTTACAACCAGGGTTTTCTTGTTGAAAATCCTATATGCCTTGCTATGGCTACTATAACCTACAAAAATACCTTCAAAACATTTTTCACTAAATTTAGTTTTGTAATATTTCCCGTTATTAAGTACGAAGCATTTACTACCAAAAATTCTAAAATAAGACAGGGTTGGTTTCTTGCCCTTCAGAAGTTCATAAGGAGTCTTATGATGATTCTTGTTGATCAGTGCTCTGTTTTGCACGTGGTAAGCAGTGTTAATGCCTTCAGCCCAGAAGTATTCTGGTAGTGAAGAGTCACTCAACATTGTTCTGCAAGCCTCTATGAGTGTTCTATTCTTTCTCTCAGCTACTCCATTTTGTTGTGGAGTACGGGGAGAGAAAAACTCATGAAAGATACCTAGGCTTTCACAAAATTCGTTCATAGCTCCAGACTTGAATTCTGTACCATGATCACTTCGGATTTTGACCACAGAACATTCCAACTCATTCTGGATTTGCTTGACGAATGTGGTGAAAGAAGCAAAGGTGTCTGACTTGTGTTTCAGAAAGAATACCCAAGCAAAACGTGAGTAGTCATCAACAACAACCAACGTATAAGACTTACCTCCTATACTTCGGATTGGCATGGGACCAAACAAGTCCATATGGAGCAGATATAAGCATCTGTTAGAATCTTTGCCAATAATGCTTTTAAAGGTTGCCCGATTCTGCTTACCCATTTGGCATGCATGACACGGTCTTTCTTTAATGCACTTAACATCAGGAGCATCACGAACTAAATTGTGAGAAAATAACATACTAATCGTTTTAAAATTTATATGTGCTAGTCTCTTGTGCCACTAGTCATAGAGAGATGCACTATCTTTTGCTAAAAAACACACTGGTGTAGAAGAGTCTAAACATAGAAAATTTAAGCAGAAAATATTTCTACTCCGAGTGCCTGTTAAAATAGTTTCTGACGTATCAGTTGACTTTATCAAGCACTTGTCCTTGTAGAACTCAACCATACAGCCTTTGTCACATAATTGACTTATGCTAATGAGATTATGTTGTAATCCTTTAACATAAGCTACATCTGGGAAAGAGACTATACCGTTGGTAATCATACCGCAGCCTTTCGTGATTCCCCGATCAAATCCGCCAAAAATAACTTTTGGTCCATCTTTCACCAGGGTATACTCTTGTAATAAACTTCTTGTTCCGGTCATGTGCCGAGAACATCCACTGTCCAAGTACCAAATGGGATTTGAGTTGGCCTTTGGACATACCTGCAATCAATAATCAATTGCCCTTAGGAACCCAAACCAATTTGGGTCCTTGGCTTCTTGTTAGATGACCGCCACTTGGAAAGTTAACATTGCGAGGGGTCATTCTTGCATTGTTAATCCGTGGTGTCGAAACATTTCTTGGATTAAACCAACAATCTATGGCAAAGTGACCAACCTTGCCACAACACCAACAATCGAACCGATTGTACCTTCTCTTTGTCTCCTGTTTTACTTTCTGAACGGGAGGTGCAACAGGAGTGACTTTCTTAATAGGAGTTTTCTTAGAAGTGGGGGCCTCATGGTGACAGCACACACATGGCTCCAACTTCTTCTCAACAGATTTGGGTGCAATCGTTTTAATTTTTGGTGCCTTCTTATGAGCTGATCCGTGAACAAACGGACCATGATCTTTGAGAATTATATCTTCATGAGGAGCTTTGAATGGAGAGACGTCAAAGTGTCGGGGTATGCTCCATCCTTGATATCTATTACTAGGTTCAACATATGTTGGTCTAGCAAAATGACCGTAGGATGAATCAAAGTCAAACGGGTTTGATGGAAAAATTACCTTCCTGAATGAAGATTGACTTTGATTAGCAGCTCCCTTCCCTTTCACGGTTCTTTTCTCAGCAGCCTTACTACTTTCGGCCTCATGACCAATTCTACTACCCTTCGCAGGAGCAGAAAATCTACCAATGATTGGAAGAATAGTCTTCGGCTTCGAGAAGCTTTCTACAAGATTTCTTTCCGCCTTCAACTTATCTTCTAGTTCATTTATAGTTTTCTCTTTTAGATTCAACAACTCAGTGGAGCTTTTCAGTTCGTCTTTCCAGAGTTGGATTTCATCTTTGAGAGGAGTTAATTGTTCAACTTCCTCCCTCAAAGCTAATTCCACTGTCTTGAGAGATTCAATTTCTTTTGACTTGGATTTGACGACCTTGCGGCACTTGTCCAATCCTTTCACAAGGGCTTTATACTGAGTTATTAAATCAGAGTCCTCCTCTGATGAGTAGCCTTCATTTGCTACGGATGCAGTCTCATCTTCAGAAGCAGACATAGGGGTATGAGAGTTTACCTTCCCCTTATAAGAGGAGCCACCTATTTCTTCGTCTAGATGTGCCATTAGCCCAAAGTAGGCTTCTTCATCTGAGCTTGACGCATCAGAGTCACTGTCGCTCAGAGTCTTGGCCTTTTTGGCGAGGAGGCTCTTTTCCTTCTTCTTTCCTTTAAAGGATCTTTTTTTCTTCCTTCTTTGATCCTTCTTTCTTTTTGTATGGACACTCGGCTATCACATGTCCTGGCTTATTGCAGCAATAGCAAATAATGTCAGTGGAATCATATTTGTTCGGTTTAGATTTATACCTGTCATTATTATAGTCCTTCTTGTGATGATCACCATCACGTCTTGATCTTCTGCGATCAAAAGCAGAGGATTGGCCTCTCTTCTGCTTTCTTTTATTCAGAAGTCTTTTGAATTGCTTGGAGAGCAAAGAAAATTCTCCATCAGACATCTCTGAACCTGAGGGGCTGGCATCAGATTCATCCTCATCAGAAGATGATCTCCTGACAGGTGGGAGAGCCTTGCTCTTTCTTGAGCTTTCCGCTTTCAGAGCGGAGGACTTCTCCCTTCCAGAGGCCCTGATCCCCTCTTCTTCAGCTTTGCAGGAGTTCAACTTCAACTCATGGGACAAGAGCTTACCAAACAGCATTTGTGGCTCCGTGGTTCCTAGCTTTCCGAATTCTCTAATGGCTATAACCTTGGTGTCCCATTCTTTCGTCAGGGATCTCAAGAATTTGTCATTTAGTTCGCCAGTTGTGAATTCTCGATCATAGTTCCTAAGACCATTTACGATCTTGAAGAACTTCTCGTAGGCGTCAGAAATGGAGTCTCTTGGATCTTGCTTGAAAGCTTTGTATTCTTGGTTCAGCAACGATCTTCGGTCATCCCTCACTTCTTCAGTCCCTTCCATCAGAACGACTAGAGAATCCCACATTTCTGTAGCAGACTTGCAGTGAAGCAGATTTTGTAACATAGAATCATCAACTGCACCTGCTATGATGTTCTTTGCCTTCTTATCTAGGGCCACTAGAACGATCTCATCTTTGGTTAGTTCCAACATCTTCTTGGGAATCATGATGACGGAGTTTATTGAAGATGGTTTCATTGGAACATGGGGACCCTCTTCCACAATCTGAAAGATTCTTGGGTCACCGGCTTCCATGTAGAATCTTACTATTTCTTTCCACATTGGAAAGTTTTCTTTGGTGCAGACTGGCAGCTTGACGAAATCCTTGGCTTTATCCATTCCAGACATACTTGCTTCAGCAACTAGATGAGGAGTCTTGTTCAAGGTGTTAGCCTTATAGCGAACAACCTCCCTCTGATACCAATTGAAAGTGTCTAGTTGCGGCCTAAATCACCTAGAGGGGGGTGAATAGGTGGATTCTATGTCTTTACGCGGAATTAAAATATAACACAGAAATGAACACAATAAAGCACAGCATAGACACAAGGATTTTATAGAGGTTCTCCGATGTGGGTAGTCCTCTTTCCCGCCTCGCCTATCTAGCACTTCGAGGCTAGACTCGGCTACTTCACCAATCTCAGATTATGAATAATCTTACACCTCAGAGTCAAAACTCCTACAACTCGGAGTATACCACTCCTACAACTCGGAGTAGAACAACTCCTACAACTCAGAGTAAACCACTCCTACAAATAACTCGGAGTAAAAACTCCTACAGAAATCAAATAGAGAAAGAAATAAAATACTTCTTCTAAACCTCAACAGAGATTAACTTCAGATCTTGGGAAAACTGAGTCTTCTTCTTCCTTGAGAGAGAAAGCTTGGATCTTGAAAGATTTGGGAGAAAATAGACTTGGCTAACCTGATCTGAATAGGCCCTTTGATTTACTCGAAAGAATCTTCAATATAGAGTGCAGCAATAAGATCAAAGTTCTTATCTGAGAAATCTCTAACAACAATGAAGAATAAATCTTGAGCAGCAGATGTTAGGTCTCAGAATACTTGTTCAGCAAAGGAAGAAGAAAATGGCTTTTCTTTTCTGAACAATCGGGTGAAGAAGAGAGGTGTTCCTTGCCCTAAAAATAAAGGATTATTTATAGGGAGGACTTCAATGGCTCGTGCGACAAAGAAGGGAGGAACGACACGTGTACTGCACATGGCGGCCAACCCTAATTTTCGAAAACGAAACAAAGATTTGAAATCCGTCTGTCCGTCATTCGTCGAGACTTCACGTGAACATTCGACGAAAAGACTTGGCCAGAGAAAAACACTGAACAACCCGTGAAAAACACCTTCTGTTTTCATTCGTCGGGATTCATCGGGAGTTCACGAGAACATCTGACAAATGGACTTACCTGCAGATTTTTCTTCTTTAAACAAGACAAATGGCTTCTGTCTTGATTCGTCGGGATTCGTCGGGAGTTCACGAGAACATCCGATGAATGGACTTAGCTGTAGATTTTTCTTCTTTAAGCAAGACAAATGACTTCTGTCTTGATTCGTCGGGATTCGTCGGAATGTCCCGAGACATCTCGACGAATTGACTTAGCAAAACTTTCTTTTCTTCTGAAAACCTGCTCCACTCCTCAACCTTGAAAACCTTCAGTTATGAGTATATGAAGTACACCCCAAAAGAGAGATTACACATGGACCAACACTTTGTTCTACACAATGAGGGATTACATTGTCCAGAACTGTGTTTGGTGATCCATTGCAACCTGACTTTGGTGTGCACTTAGCATTAAGACCTGTCATAACACATCTAAACAGAAATCATCAAATAAATACTCAATTCATTTTAGTTCACTAGGGGACATCTTCAAATCTAGGTGATTGTGGACACAATACCCAACATGTAGCTCACTCGCGAGCCCGCACGTTCGCTTTATATTACTTTTATTGCTATGTTAATTGTGACCGCTCACTGTCTACCTTATATTTGATATGCCTGGGTCGCGGTTCATTGCCTCGCCCTCGCGATTTGTTCCTTTTCTTTATGCAGTTTCGACTCGCGGATGGCACGTTGGAGGATCTTGCCAGGACGCTAACTAACTGGAAGCGGATAAGGCTTCAAGGAGCTAGAAAATTACCGCGCGGTTCTGCTATTCGCACCCCCGGCGCTTCGACTCCTTCCCGCTCTTTTCATTTCTATAAATAGCCTTCGGCTTTAATTTTCTAACCACCACATTTACTATTCTCCAGCTTTTTTCTCCCTTCCCAGCTTTCTCGCTGATCACGGCTCGCACTCGCATTTCTTCCGGCTCGCTGTTGATAACCATGGTGGTCGAGGGTGAGACCGAGGGGCAAGCCAAGTGTGTCGGGGCCTTTCGCGAAAGCCCTTTCTTCTGCGCCTCGCTTACTGACGAAGAGTTCCGCGCTACGTTGGACCCCTACATCCCCTCGGGGTTTGTAGCTTGCCGCCCTACCGACAGAGACATAATCAACGAGCTCGCCATTCCCATCACCCATTTCGAGAATGGGTTGCGACTCCCCCTCTGGCCGGAAGTGCACCAGGTAAACTATTCTTCTTTCGCATTTCTTACTCGCTTCGCTAGGGATGCGCTAACCCTCCGGAGTAAATCTCAGGTATTCAAGTACTATGGTGTCTTACCGAACCAGATGACCCCCAATGCGATCGCCGTGGTGGTCGCGTTCGCCAGCTACTTGCGGGAGGAGAAGATCGAGTTCAGCATGCTCGTCTTCCGGAAGATCTTCTCCTTCCGCGCTTACAAAGATGGGACAACACATTTCCCGAGCCAGCACACCACTGTCTGCGAGACAGTGAACAAAACCCACTACTGGATCCAGAAGTACGCCCTTGTCAAAGGACCGTTCGGCAACATACCCTTCTCCCCCGTCCAGCGATACGAGGCAACCTACCGCCCCCTGCCTCGCTAGGTGGTGACGACGCGAGGCTCTACCAATATCTGGAAGGGAAAGACTTCGAGGTAGTCCACCTCCGCCAGAGGGTAGACTCGCTACTACCGGTCCTCCAAGGAGAAGGTTCGGCTCACGCTCGCCAACTCCCAACTTTTTTTTATTCTAATCGCTAATACTTCCTTCACCTTTGCAGGAGAGCGGGACCTTTCGCTTCACATCCCGCAGACGAGGGGTGCGACCCTCTACTCCGGCTCGCTCGCCCTCGCAGCTGCCGAGGAGTGCCGAGACCCTCCAGGCTCGTCCTCTGGGAAGAAGCGGCCGCTGGCTGCGATCCAACCTGTCGTGCCACCTCCGGCCAAGAAGAAAAACAAGAGGATCCCCGCTACCACCAAGGGGAAGGACGTGGTGGATCTGTCTGAGCCAGAGCTCCCCCTCCCCCCCCCCCCCCCATGAACCAGAAGGCCATTGGGGAGAGTGGCGAGCCCGGGGACGCCGCTGGCAAGCCCAAGCAGGCGAGTCACAAGAACTTCGGTCTCGGCGCGAGGCTCCCGGATGCGGTCGGCGATCCAGTGCTCGCGTGGGATCCTGATTATAACAGGATCTCATGCTCTCGCTCCTCCCCTCCGGGGTCGAGAGCGACAAAGTTGGGGGCGAGGCGTTCTCCCTCGCCTTCGGGCTTTACGGCCGTGAGGACGCCTCCTACTTCGAAATTTTCAAACCCCGGCCCCTTGTCTATGAGGCCGCGCGAGCCCAGTTCAGGGCGATGGAGCTCGCCCACATGGTGGGCCGCCGGTACTTAACCTCGGACCGAGAAACCAAGGAGCTCAAGAGCGAGCTTCAGAAGGCCTCGGACGAGATCGCGTGGCTCAAGGGAAAAGAGGATTTGTCTGAGGGCCTACTCGCCAGCCTCCAGGGCGGCATGGTAAGTAATGCATACAAATGTTTCTACCCTACTCGTTCTCCTTCGTCTTGTCTGACTTGTCCCTTTTGCAGGATGCCGAGTCGGCGAGCCAACTCATCGCGCGGAACACCGATTTGGAGATGGAGAACAACCTTTTGAAGGCGCAGGTCCGCGAACTGGCCTTGGCGGTGCTTCCTCCGCCCCCTCCATGAGTCGGGGCTCGCGATCAGTTGCAAGAAAAGAAGGAGGCGACCCGCAAGAACTCCATGGGCGTCGCCGACCTCGTCTTCGATACCCTCAAGGGGGCGGGCCTGATTATCCCGGACGCGATGGAACTCACTGCCCAAGACATCGTCCCGGATCTGTTCGCGCCTATTCCGGAGGTTGAAGGTTGCGGGAGCGAGGAAGAGCTGTCCGGTGACCAGCCTTGATCTTTCTTTATTTTTCTATGTAAACCTTTTGTCTTTACCGGCGAGTTCGCCCTTACCTATAATGTACCTTTTTGAGAAATGAAATGGAAGTATTTTTTCTATCTTTACTATCACTTTATTTTGCTCGCATTCACACTTTCTTCTATGCTCGCGCTGATGTACTTAGCAATGTTTTGTGCTCATACGCTTAGCCGCGCTCGCATCTCAACATTTATTTATGCTCGCGTTCACACATTCCTTATCGGCGATGATGGTAAAGTTCATTTATCGTACTTTTGTTCTGTCTCGCTACCTCACCTCGCGCACACCCAATAAGGCGTTCGCGGAGTTGTTCTTGCTTGGTTGTTCGTTAGATAAGCACTTCCCTGTGCTTGCACCTGGCTAGGACATGGCTCACTCCGCGCCTCTGGCTCGCCCCGCAGGGGACCCTACAAGCGAGGTTGATGTTGCCCTACCCTGCTCACCCAACCCCTGCGCGCAACCAATGATGCATGCTAACTACTGTGTCGGCGGATCTCCTTGACCCGCTAGTTTTAGGCACGACACAAATTATGCAAGTATTTTTTGCGAGTCCGTACACGACCCGACGAGCCCTGCGACCTCTGCATTCGGCCGTCTCGCCCTACTGTGGGATAGCGTTTCCCACTCGTTGTTGCTTTCTATATTTCCTGCGAGCGAGTCCCGGGGCTCGCCCCCGTATAGGCCTTGTCTTGAGAGTTTTGCGAACCGGGCCTCTCAACTCGAACCACTTGCCAGCCTCTCTGCGAGGTCACCCTATCCTACCGGCTAGTGAGAGCCCGGCAATGGGATCGTCCGGGGAAATACAGCACAAAGACTTGTTACCCTGTCATCCTCTCTGCGAGATCTACCTGACCCACCGGGTAGTGAGAGCCCAACAACGGGATCGTTCGGGGCAATCCAGCATAAAGACTTATTATCCTGCCAGCCTCTCCGCGAGATCTACCTGACCCACCGGCTAGTGAGAGCCCGGCAGCGGGATCGTCTGGGGCAATCCAGAACAAAGACTTGTTACCTTGCCAACCTCTCCGCGAGATCTTCCTGACCCACCGGCTAGTGAGAGCCCGACAACGGGATCGTCTGGGGCAATCCAGCATAAAGACTTGTTATCCTGCCAGCCTCTCCGCGAGATCTACCTGACCCACCAGCTAATGAGAGCCCGGCAGCGGGATCGTCCGGGGCAATCCAGCACAAAGACTTGTTTCCTTGCCAGCCTCTCCGCGAGATCTACCTGACCCACCGGCTAGTGAGAGCCCGACAACAGGATCGTCCGGGGCAATCCAACACAAAGACTTTTTTCCTTGCCAACCTCTCCGCGAGATCTTCCTGACCCACCGGCTAGTGAGAGCCCGTCAGCGGGATCGTCCAGAGCAATCCAGCATAAAGACTTGTTTCCTTGTCTGCCTCTCCGTGAGATCTACCTGACCCACTGGCTAGTGAGAGCCCTACAGCGGGATCGTCCGGGGCAATCCAGCACAAAGACTTGTTTCCTTGCCAGCCTCTCCGCAAGATCTTCCTGACCCACCGGCTAGTGAAAGCCCGGCAGCGGGATCGTCCAGGGAAATCTAGCATAAAGACTTGTTATCCTGCCAGCCTCTCCGCGAGATCTACCTGACCCACCTGCTAGTGAGAGCCCGGCAGCGGGATCGTCCGGGGCAATCCAGCACAAAGACTTGTTTCCTTTCCAGCCTCTCCGCGAGATCTACCTGACCCACCGGCTAGTGAGAGCCCGACAACGGGATCGTCCGGGGCAATCCAGCATAAAGACTTGAGGACCCCTGCTTAGAAAAAACTTCAGAACCAATATACTAAGAGTCAAACATATAACAAGTCAATTACGAAAAGTTTCAAGGGTAGAACCGCTTCAGGTTGTCCCCGCTCCGAGCTCGGCCGAGAGGTACCCCTTCCACATCCCGGAGGTGGTACCCTCCCGACTTGAGCACTTCACTTACAATATAAGGCCCCTCCCAGTTGGGCTCGAGCTTTCCTACCGCGGCTCCCCTTCCGGCCGCGTCGACCTTTTTTAGGACCAAGTCTCCCTTCTCAAATTGCTTCACTCGGATGTGCTTGTCGAAGTATTGAGCCATCCGCCACTTGACTTCCTCCTGCCGGACAGTGGCTAAGTCCCGGAGCTCCTCCACAAGGTTAAGAGATAGCCTTTGTTCTTCTCCATTCCTCATCTCCTTCGCCCACGGCGACCACCCTGGGTGATTTCACCTCGAACTCTATTGGGAGAACGACCTCGGACCCGTGGGAGAGCTTGAATGGAGTCTCTCCTGTGGCTGTGTTCGGAGTGGTCCTCACGACCCAGAGGACCGAGGGTAGATGTTCTACCCAGTTCCCCTTGAGATTCTCGACCTTCTTCTTTAGCAAGTTCACGATGATTTTATTTGCCGCCTCCACTTGCCCATTACTCCTCGGGTGGGGGACCGACGCGAACCGAAGGTCTATTCCAAGCTGGGTGCAGAAGTTGACGAACTCGTCGCTGGCAAACTGCAGCCCATTGTTTGTGACTATGGCTAGCGGGAGTCCATGCCTGCATATGATTTCACCTCATATGAAATTTCTAACTACTTGAGATGTTACCTTAGCCAGTGCCTTCACCTCCAACCACTTGGAGAAATAGTCAATGATCACCAACAAAAACCTTCTTTGGCCGCTCGCCTGCGGGAAAGGACCCACCAGGTCCAAACCCCATATAGCAAAGGGCCAGGGAGCTGTGATGGTTCGGAGTCTTTGAGCTGGCAAGAGCTGGAGGGGAGCGAACAACTGACACTTTGATCACTTCCTTGCGAACTCTGCCGCATCCTTGCTGAGGGTAGGCCAAAAATAGCCTTGCCTCAACACTCTCCCCTCCAAGGTTCGATTCCCGGAGGCCAAAAATAGCCTTGCTTATCTATATCCCCTTCAGGGAACTTCCCTGAGGTCAAGAAGGTGATGAAGGGATCCATCCATGACTCCCGCTGATCCACCTCCATCAGTCCCCCCTCCTCGATGGAGGGTCGAAAGAGTTCTGACACCGTTCCCCCTTCCCAGGGACCGAACTTGGCTATGAGATCTGCCGGGACACTCTCTTCCCTCAGCACATGCTTGATTAAGAAGGTGCGGAACTTCCTGATGACTCCCTTGACCTTCTCTAGATAACGGTGGAGGGTCGGTTCCTTTGCTTCGAACTCCCCCCTAATCTGGCACGCCACCACCATGGAGTTCATCGAGACCTCCACGTCTTGCACACCCAACTCCTGGCCCAACCGCAGGCTTGCTATCACCGCCTCGTACTCGGCCTGGTTGTTGGTGATCGGGAAATGAATGCTGATGGCCTGCTCAATCCTTGTCCCTTGGGGACTCACCAGGATGACTCCTCCTACAAAGGAATGTTTCCCTGAAGCCCCATCTACCAACATCTTCCACGCCACCGGGGGAGGTAACTCATGCTCTTCCACTTCGGTTGAATAGTCCGCTACCGCTTGTGCCTTGATTAACAACCTAGGCACAAACGAGATATCAAACTCACTCAGCTCCACAGACCATTTTCCCAACCTTCCTGAGTGTTCTACACCTTCCATGACTTTGCGAAGGGGATGGTCGGTCACCACCTTGATCGAATGCACTTGGAAGTAAGGTCGGAGCTTCCGGTCCGACACCACCAAGGCGAAAGCCAACTTTTCTAAGATGGGGTATCAGAGCTCCACCTTCCTTAATACTCGGCTGAAATAATAGATTGGAAGTTGCCTTCTACCTTCTTCCCGGACCTACACCGAACTTACTGCCTCGGATCCTACCCCCAAGTATAAGGATAGATCTTCCCCCTACCTTGGCCCTTGGAGCAGAGGAGCCTGAGTGAGCTGCCCCTTTAAAGCTTGGAAGGCCTTCTCACACTCCGAGGTCCATTCGAATTTTTGGTTCCCTCTCAGCACCTTGAAGAAGGGTGCACACTTCTCTCCCGCCTTAGAGAGGAACATACCGAGCCCCGCCAACGTTCCCGTGAGGCGCTGAACCTCCTTCGCATTTTTGGGTGACCCCAACTCTATGAGGGCCTTAACTTTCCTCGGCTAGCCCCGAAGACGCACTTCAGGGGGCTGAGCTTCATTTTGAATTTTCTTAATGTCTAGAAGGTTTCTCTAAGGTCATCTAGGTGGGACTCCAGGTCACGACTTTTTACAATGAGGTCATCCACATAGATCTCCAGGTTTCTACCATTTTGCTCGCGAAAGACCCGGTCCATCATCCGTTGGTAGGTGTCTCCTGCGTTTTTAAGCCCGAAGGGCATCATTTTATAAAAATAGCATCCATCCCCCATGATGAAAGAGACATCCTTGACGTCGGGGGGGGGGGGGGGGTGCATGCGGATTTGATGATAACCTGAAAAAGCATCTAAAAAAGACATTACAAAAAAATCGACGGCTGAGTCAACCAACGCGTCGATTCGGGGCAAGGGGTAGCAATCCTTGGGGCACGATTTATTAAGTAAAGAAAAATCAACTCACATTTGCCACTTACCGCCCCATTTTTTCACCATAACCACATTGGAGACCCAACCTGCGTACTGGATCTCCGATACAAACCCTGCTCGGAGGATCTTGCCCACCTCCTCTCGAATGGGCCCTGCCATCTTGTCAGCAATGACTCTCTTCTTTTGACGGATGGGATGAGTGCCGGGTTCGAGGTTGAGACGGTGGCAAGCCACATCCGCATCGATCCCCGGAATCTCTGTTGCGCTCCAAGTGAAGACATCCACGTTCTCCTGTACACAGGTTAGGATTTGCTTCTGCTCCTCCAGGCTGAGCTCGCCGTTGACCTTGACCTTTTCTTGTTGGGTTTTCCTTAAGGGTATACACATCATATGTGCGCATCGGAATATATCAAGAACAACCCAAAGAGACATATGAATCTTGCTAAAACCATGAGTCAAGAAATAGAGGCAACAAAATTACCTTCACGGAATTGAGTCATCACTCAATCAAAAGCTCCAAGAAAAATTTTCTAGGATTCGGAATCCTATTCCAAGTCCTTGTTCTGCACTTCCTATCTGCTCCATCAACAATGGACTGCTCGTCGGAGGAGTAAGTGTAGAATTGTGTCCAGACCTCTACAGAAGTCCACACAAGAGAAGGAGAACCCTAGCTTCTTGTCGCACAAGAACTAGGTCGGAGAAGAAGAAACCTCAATGTCTTCCACGAACTGCTAGGTTCGATTACAGGAAGAGGCGGCGACTGTTGGAAGAGGAGAAAAGCTCTAGCGGAACGATTCCGGCGCTGCTCTCTCAAATCGCAAAAGGGGTCGGTCTAAGTTTCCGTCTTTCGTAAACCGTAAGAGGTCAGCCACCAGGAAACCTAAATCGCGAACTGATTTATATGAAGCTGCGTTCAACGAACCCGCAACAACTTGCGTTCGACGAACTCGCAGAAACTTGCATTCGACGAACCCGCAAGAACTTGCGTTCGACGAACCCGCAGAAAACTACGTTCGACGAACCGACAGAAGCCTGTGTTCGACGAACCCGCAACAACTTGCGTTCGACGAACCCGCAGAAAACTGCGTTCGACGAACCGGCAGAAGCCTGCGTTCGACGAACCCACAACAACTTGCGTTCGACGAACCCGCAGAAAACTGCGTTCGACGAACCGGCAGAAACATGCGTTCGACGAACCCATAGAAATCTGTGTTCAACGAACCCGCAACAACTTGCGTTCGACGAACCGGCAGATCCCAGCGTTCGAAGAATGAAATAAAATAGTTCGACTAAACCCTTTAAACGAATTCGCCTATACCCTATAGACGAATTCGACTATACCAATTCGGCTATATATAAATAAAATTCATTTAAACCATTTAGTCGAATTTTGACTTAGCCGAAATCGTCTAAAGACTTTAGCCGAATTCGTCCAAACCTATTAGCCGAATTTGACCCAGTTCAGTTAAACACTTTAGCCGAATTTGTCTAGTATAATTCCAATCGTTTAAACACTTTAAACGATTTCCCGTTGAGACATTCTCAACTTAATTCCAAACAGTCAAAAGAATGATCCTCTACTCACATCCAATATGAGCAAGACCAACTCAATTCTTTATCCAATTTCTCCAAGCACTTTTATGTGTGACCCTATAGGCTCATATCGCGTTGGCAGTGAGACTAGATATTTGACCACTTCCAGATCACCATGGAAGCACCAACAGTCTCCCACTTGATCTTGAACGTATCAAATAAAAGTCTCACAAACAATGAGCGGCATCTAGCAATGCATCATTACTACCCAAGCAATAAGAGTTCATAACTCAACAAGCCTGTCATGACTAATGTATCAGTGTTGTCATGTCCCTTTGTCCTTTGCATCCGGATAGAACTAGAGGCATGGACTGTGTCACCCTCATAATTGTTCAATCCCAGTTTCTTGATCTAGAATAGACTGTCTGAAATTGGTGAGCTCAATATCATATATTGACTCAACCAAGCATGGCCATGCATTTCTCAGTCTCATTCCATCAAGGGGCCCATGGATGTAACTCATATTATACAGGAGGACAAATCCCATTTCTGCTCACACACAAACATCCAAATGATTGGTAACATACCAAACAACCACCCTTATTGTCAACCTTTCTCAAGAGAAGACTTTAGATGGCATCAAAGTACGCTCTTCCTCACCTGATGAATATTGTGGCTTCAGGTCAAAGGACCACAAACACCATTGTCACTTGAGACCTACTTGTGACACGTTCATATAACAATCCACAAAGTAGTCTCACGGGGGGTCTGTCCAGTACAACTTGTTCTTAACAAGTACCCATGTGATGACTTGATATCACAATATCATGACCTGTGAGAACCGGTCATCAGTCAACGCACATGCTAGTCTTATGGTGTCATCCTCACCCTAATTTCTAGGATGATACCTCGACCAGGGACCATTTAAGAATGAAGCTTCATATAAACATAGGCCCTCACATTCAAGTCACGTACTTGAATTCCTATGGAAGCCAACACTCTAAGGGCATTCATTCTGTTAATTAGTCTATCATATAGAAACAGTTGACATAATAAAAGAACTTGCCATAAATGTAAAATGAAACATATAGTACATATCACAATTCATCAAATGAATAAACAACCAACAAACAAACACTCCACAAGGCTCCCACTAAAGATGATCATTCAGGTATCTAATACCCATTGATCTAACATGACCATCATGCTTCCTTTGCTCAAGAGGCTTCGTCAGTGGATCCGCTATATTTTCTTCAGTTGGTACTCTGCAAATGCTCACATCTCCTCGATCGACAATCTCTCGAATAAGATGGAACCGCCGAAGTATGTGTTTGGAGCGATGATGAGATCTAGGTTCTTTAGCTTGTGCAATAACACTGTTGTTGTCACAGTAGAGAACTACAGGATCAACAATGCTAGGAACTACATCTAGCTCGCCGATGAATTTCCTAATCCACACAGCCTCCTTTGCCGCATTTGCGGCAGCAATATACTCAGCTTATGTCGTAGAATTGGAAACTGTCTCCTGCTTGGAACTCTTCCAGCTTACAACTCCTCCATTGAGGCAAAATACAAAACCTGACTGGGACTTTGAATCGTCCCTATCAGTTTGGAAGCTAACATCTGTGTAACCACTTACAACGAGCTCTTCCTCTCCACCAAACACCAAGAACGTATCCTTAGTTCTTTCAAGTACTTTAGGATATTCTTGACAGCAATCCAGTGACTCTCACCAAGATCAGACTGATACCTGCTCGTCATGCTCAAAGCATATGAGACATCGGGTCGAGTATACAACATTGCATACATGATTGATCCAATTGCCGAAGCATATGGAATCATCTTCATGCGGTCCTTATCTTCCAAAGATTTCGGACACTGGTCCTTAGAGAGACTCACACCATGTGACATGGGTAAGAATCCTTTCTTGGACTCAAGCATGTTGAACCGTTTCAACACCTTATCAATGTATGTACTCTGGGTCAAACCCAGCAACTTCTTCGATCTATCTCTATAGATCTTAATACCAAGTATATAAGTCGCTTCACCCAAGTCCTTTATAGAAAAACAGTCCCCTAGCCTGTTCTTAACAGCTTGCAGGGTTGGAATGTCATTCCCGATCAGTAGTATGTCATCTACATACATTGATCTTCTAATCAAAACGCAGATTCCAACTTCGAGAAGCTTGTTTCAATCCATAAATGGATCGATTCAACTTGCATATTTTAGTGGCTTCACTTGGAGATACAAAACCCTCGGGTTGTGTCATATACACTTCCTCAGGGAGGTTTCCATTAAGGAAAGCCGTTTTGACATCCATTTGCCAGATCTCGTAGTCATAATATGCAGCAATAGCAAGTAGAATTCTGATGGACTTGACCATAGCTACAGGGGGAAAAGTTTCATCATAGTCAACACTATGAATTTGCTTGAAACCTTTAGCCACCAGCCAGCCTTTGAATGTCTGTACATTCCCATTCATGTCGGTCTTCTTCTTGAAGACCCACTTGCACCCTATGGGTCTTACCCCTTCAGGTGGTTCCACCAAGGTCCAAACTTGGTTTGTATACATGGAGTCCATTTCAGATTTCATGGCCTCAAGCCACTTCTCGGAGTCAGGTCCACACATAGCCTCTTGATAGGTTGCAGGCTCATCATCATGATCCATAAGCAACACACTACCTATTTGAGACACGAGAAATCCATATCCCTCAGGCTCAAATCTTGGTCTATCAGATCTACGTAGAACTTGTGTTTCTTGAGCAGGTTCTCCAGCTACAACATTTTGTAGTCCTTGCTCAGGTTCCAATTCACGTTCATTCATTGTTTATGGTTCTTGAACCTCTTCAAGTTCCACCTTTTTAGTCTTTCTGGATAAGATCTCTTTCTCCAAAAAGACGCCAGTCCTTGCGACAAACACTTTGCCCTCGGACGATAGGTAGAAGTAATACCCTTTGGTTTCCCTAGGATATCCCACAAGATAACACTTATCTGATTTGGGTTCCAGCTTGTCAGACATTTGACGTCGTACGTATGCCTCACAACCCCAAATCTTAATGAAAGACATACTAGTACGCTTCCCAGTCCATATCTCATATGGTGTCTTTTGAACCGTTTTCGTCGAAACGTGATTTAGTGTAAAAGCAGCAGTCTCTAGAGCAAAACCCCAAAAGGAAACAGGCAAATCTGTATGACTCATCATCGACCGCACCATGTCTAACATGGTATGATTCCTCCTCTCAGAAACACCATTATGTTGCGGTGTTCTGGGTGGGGTGAGCTGTGATACAATACCACACTCTTTCAGATGATCACGGAACTCCTGACTCAAATATTCGCCACCTCGATCAGATCAGAGTGCTTTTATCCATTTTCCCAGTTGGTTCTCTACTTCATTCTTAAACTCTTTGAACTTTTCAAAGGTCTCGGATTTGTTCTTCATAAGAAACACGTATCCGTATCTACTGAAATCATCAGTAAATATAACGAAGTAGTGGAACCCACCTCTAGCCATAGAACTCATGGGTCCGCACACATCACTATGTATGACACCCAAGAGATCATCTGCCCTCTCAGTATGACCAGTGAAAGGGGCTTTAGTCATTTTGCCTAATAAGCAAAACTCGCATCTCTCAAATGATTCATAATCAAATGAGTCCAGTAGTCCATCTCTATGGAGCTTGGATATGCGTTTCTCGTTTATATGGCCCAAACGACAATGCCAAAGGTATGTAGGATTCGAGTCATTTGTTCTTAGTCTTTTATTATTTTCTACATTATAGATCGGATGGTCTAAGTCTAAAACATATACACCATTAAACAATTGGGCTACACCATAACAACCATCATTCATAAAAATCGAACAACAATTGTTCTTAATTATAAACGAAAAACCCTTCATGTTAAGACATGAAATGGATATAATATTTCTAGTTATGACTGGAACATAATAACAATTATCTAGTTCTATTACAAGCTCAGTGGGGAAAGAAAGACAGTAGACACCAACGGCAACAGCAGCAACTCTTGCTCCATTCCTGACGCGCAGGTCCACCTCCCCTTTACACAGCATTCTTCTCCTTCTCAGTTCCTGCACATTTGTACAAATGTGAGAACCACATCCGGTATCCAATACCCAAGATGAAGGAGCAGAAAGGTTTATCTCTATAACGTAAATACCTGAAGTGGAAGTCATACTTCCTTTCTTCTTTTGCAGATCCTCAATATAGAGGGGACAGTTCCGCCTCCAATGCCCTGCATTACCGCAGTGGTGGCACTTTCCTTCTTTCGTCAGACCTTTCCTTTTCAGTGCAGAAGACTTGGGATCAAGAGGAGACTTAGATCCAATCATCGTCTTCTTAGATCCCTTGGCCTTGCCCTTGCTCTTATGCACGAATCAGTATGGGGCTGACAGGCTTGACCTTCTTCATGTTGTTCTCGGCAGTTCTCAACATGCCAAGGAGCTCGGGCAGTGTCTTTTCTATTTCATTAATGTTATAGTTTAAGACGAACTGCTCATAACTGTCCGGCAACGATTGCAGGATCAGGTCCGTGGCCAACTCTTGGCCCAAGGGAAAACCCAGTTTTTCAAGGTTCTCTATATACTCAATCATTTTGAGTACGTGAGTCCCTACTAAGTCTCAAGCTCCCATTTTGCACTGAAACAATGCCTTGGATATGTCAAACCTCTCTTGCCGGGCTTGCCCCTCGAACATTTTCTTGAGGTGCCCGATTATCTCATAACCACACATGCTCTCGTGTTGCTTCTGAAGCTCAGAGGACATGGTAGCAAGCATGAGGCATTCCACATCCAAGGTATCATCCTGATACTTCTTGTAAGCATCTTTATCTGCTCTTGGAGCATTTTCGGCCGGCTCTATGGGGGCTTCACCTTCCAAGACATAGAGCTTGCGCTCTTACCTGAGAACAATTCTCAGGTTCCTGTACCAGTCGAGGAAGTTCGTCCCATTGAGCTTATCCTTCTCAAGGATGGCTCTCAAGAATAACGTGGAGTGTGATGTATTTGCCATGGAAATTCTACAATAAATTTGCAAAAGATTTTCAGTACTATATTTCAAAATACATTTTACTTTAATAAGGACTTCTATTAAAAGAGCTCCCACTATTTTAATCAAGTTGATAACCCTTAATATCGATTCGGAGAGTTTATGCGAGCTACTCTCTTAGTGGACAAGATCCGTATTTTACCAACACAATGAGTCCTCTTGGGCGTTTCTCCCACGATGTGGTTATTTAGGTAGACAACACTTTGTGATCAATTGCATCACTATGCAACTCTTGTATGGTTGGTGAATAACTCTTTATTCGCATCCATCATATGGTGCATGCCAACCCTATGCCTCTAAGCACTCAACCTTTGAGGTCACTTAGTTAAGTTAGACCTGATGTCGACAGTGGGATATCACTATTATCCGCTTGCACCCTTACCAAGATAGATTAATGCACCTTGCTTTGGCAAGCCCACACTTCATCGATCGAGGCAGGAAGAGTGTCATCCACCGGAAAGCATCCGAATACTTAATATTGGATAAGGGATTTTATCTTTCAATTGATGAACATTTCATCGTGATTAACATTTAATCATGATTAACATTTAATCAATGTGCACACAATACACAAACAGACCAAGCATAACCCGGATACATTCCAGATGCATAAAACCATCAACACTTGATGATATGGATTAAATCTGAATATTTAGAACATTTCTACACCTTCAGATTTACATGTACCAGATGCTAGCAAAAGCAAACACCCTTAAAGCAGTAGACAAGCACGTCTCTCTAGTCTTTAGTTTCACAAACTATCATAGAGACAGACGATTACTGCGAAGGGAACAATTTCTGAAACATGGAATTAGCAAAAACCTCCCTCTGATACCACTGTTGGGTTTTCCTTAAGGGTATACACATCATATGTGCGCAGCGGAATATATCAAGAACAACCCAAAGAGACATATGAATCTTGCTAAAACCATGAATCAAGAAATAGAGGCAACAAAATTACATTCACGGAATTGAGTCAGCACTCAATCAAAAGTTCCAAGAAAAATCTTCTAGGATTCGGAATCCTATTCCAAGTCCTTGCTCTGCACTTCCTATCTGCTCCGTCAACAATGGACTGCTCGTTGGAGGAGTAAGTGTAGAATTGTGTCCACACCTCTACAGAAGTCCACACAAGAGAAGGAGAACCCTAGCTTCTTGTCGCACAAGAACTAGGTCGGAGAAGAAGAAACCTCAACGTCTTCCACGAACTGCTAGGTTCGATTACAGGAAGAGGCGGCGACTGTCAGAAGAGGAGAAAAGCTCTAGCGGAACGATTCTGGCGCTGCTCTCTCAAATCGCAAAAGGGGTCGGTCTATGTTTCCGTCTTCCGTAAACCGTAAGAGGTCAGCCGCCAGGAAACCTAAATCGCGAACTGATTTATATGAAGCTGCGTTCGACGAACCCGTAATAACTTGCGTTCGACAAACTCGCAGAAACCTGCGTTCGATGAACCCGCAACAACTTGCGATCGACGAACCCGCAGAAAACTGCGTTCGACGAACCGGCAGAAGCCTGCGTTCGACAAACCCGCAACAACTTGCGTTCGACGAACCCGCAGAAAACTGCGTTCGACGAACCGACAGAAGCCTGCGTTCGACGAACCCGCAACAACTTGCGTTCGACGAACCCGCAGAAAACTGCGTTCGACGAACCGGCAGAAACCTGCGTTCGACGAACCCACAGAAATCTGCATTCGACGAACCCGCAACAACTTGCGTTCGACGAACCGGCAGATCCCAGCGTTCGACGAATGAAATAAAACAGTTCGACTAAACCCTTTAAACGAATTCGCCTATACCCTATAGACGAATTCAACTATACCAATTCGGCTATACATACATAAAATTAGTTTAAACCATTTATTCGAATTTTGACTTAGCCGAAATCGTCTAAAGACTTTAGCCGAATTCGTCCAAACCTATTAGCCGAATTTGACCCAGTTCAGTTAAACACTTTAGCCAAATTTGTCTAGTATAAGTCCAATCGTTTAAACACTTTAAACGATTTCCCGTTGAGACATTCTCAACTTAATTCCAAACAGTCAAAAGAATGATCCTCTACTCACATCCAATATGAGCAAGACCAACTCAATTCTTTATCCAATTTCTCCAAGCACTTTTATGTGCGACCCTATAGGCTCATATCGCGTTGGCAGTGAGACTAGATATTTGACCACTTCCAGATCACCATGGAAGCACCAACATTTCTACCACCCCTGCCCGAGTGGTGACTTCAAGCTCCACTACCTCATCCACAGCCTCCAGCCTGGACTGCTCCCCCCCAAACACTCTCCTTCTCCTTGCCGCAAGCTGGCGCTTCGACCTCCTCCTCCCTTCTCCCTTCCCGAACCTCCATCATCTCTTCCGCCCCTTCCTTCTGGGCCTCCCTTTCTTCTTCTTTTTTCTCCTCTCCTTCTTCACCGAGCCTCGTCGGCTCCCCCACCTCTCGATCCCACTCTCCCTCCTCGGCCATACAGGAGATGGTGTTCACAGCAGTCACATAGCATTGTCGGGCCACCTTCGGATCTCCCCTTATCCGAACTTGGACTCCTCCATCATTGAACTTAAGGCACTGGTGGAAGGTGGAGGGGACACATCGGAACGCGCTGATGAGCGGCCGTTCGAAGATGGCGATATAGCTGCTAGGGGCATCCACTATGACAAAACGGCAATTCCCGGACTGCCCCCCCCCCAGGACTACATGGAGTCCCACTCCCCCTTCTACCTCCTTCCTCTCCCTGGAGAATCCAAACAAAGGGCCATCAGAGGCCAACACCCTCCGAGTCTCCACCCCCATCTCATCAAACGCCTTCTTGAAGATGACGTTGACTGAGCTACCGTTATCCACAAGGATTCGGGAGACGGTGAAGTTCTCAATCGCTGTTTGAATGACCAGCGCATCGCAGAACGAATCTTCATACCCCGACATGTCCTTCTGAGTGAACGAGATCTTCTCCGCTGGGGCGGGGCTAGGGACGTCGAAGCCACGCTACGACGGTAGATGGTATGGAGGCTAGCCTTCCGGGTCGCCTCAATCCCTACCCCCATATGGATCACCCGGATCCCTCCTCGGGTCCCTATGTCAACCCGGTCTTCACACCTCTCGTCCTCCTCATCCTGAGGCAGGACCTCTTCAATCCTCACCGGCCGCTGCTCCCGCGGCGCCGACGCTCTGGTTCTCTTCGTCTCCAGGAACTCTGGGCAGGTGGCCGTTGCGTGACCTTCCTCGTCGTGGAAGTCACAATAAGGCAACGCCTCCTCTCTTCTCTCCGCCTCTACTCCTCTATTCCTCCTCCAGGGGCCGGCTCCTCCGGCTCTCGCTCTTCTACCTCTTCCTGGTCTCCCTCGACCGACCTCCATCGCTTGCTGAGGCGGGAGGGGATGAGGTGGCCTCGGACCCTGCCTCCATCCCAGCTAATGGGGTCTTCCCTGGCCTCCACGGAAGTTGCCCCCTCCCTGGTGGAAATCCCTTCCCGGGCCTTGTCTCCCTCCTTCTTGCTGTCTCCACCCCAACTCCGGGGCCCTCGCCTCTTCCCTTCTTCTCGATTCCGACCGCCTATCTTCCGGCCCGCTTAGCCATGCTAATCTCTTTGTGAACTCGGGGTTCGCTGCCTCCCCCTCTATCTCCTCCGCTGCTCTCTCCATCAGCTCCTCGAAAGACAAAGGAGCCCTCCTTTTGAGGTCCATCTTGAAGAATCCCTCCCGCAACCCCACTATGAAGGCGAGCTGAAGGGTGAACCCTGACACCTCCTGGATGAGGAGGACCTCCTCCTGGAACCGATCCACATAGTGGGCTAGCGATTCCCCGGACCTCTGCTTGATGTTGAAGAGCGCCCTCGGATCTTTCTTCATCTTCTTCGAGGTTGAGAAACGCAATAGGAAGCCGCGACGCAAATCCTCAAAGGCATAGATCGACCCCGAGGGCAATTGGTGGAACCAGTCCCTCGCCTTCTCCTTCAGAGTGGTAGCAAATAACCGGCATTTGAAGGCATCCGACATTGGTCTGATGCAGACCATGTCCTCGAACCACTGCAGGTGCAGAACGGGGTCGTCCTTGCCGGCATACATCGTCATGACCAGCTCTCCGAACCCCACGGGGAGTGGTGCCGAAAGCACCAACTTGCAGAACGGGCTTCCTCCCTTATGCCCTTTGATCTGCTCCACTCGCCTCGCGGGCTCGCCGGGAGACTCGGCTCCTGTCGCCCTCGCGCCCGCCGATGGGCCACTCGCTGGGACCCCACTGGTCGGGATCCCACCTGCACTCGCCGAGGAGCCACTCGCTGGAGCCCTGCTCGCACTCGCCGGGCTGGGGAAAAGCTCCCGACCCGCGAGATCTCACTCTGGCATCTGGGGAGCACCCTCCTTTCCAGCCCTCCGACTTGGAGTGAGCTTGCCAACTTCAGCCGGAGGGTCCACCTGGGGCGCAGGGGTTGCGAGTCCACCCAGTGTCGTGATGATCGCGCCCTAAAAGGCCCCGAGTAGGTCCCTCTTGAGCTCCGTCAGCATCTCCACAGTCGCCGGCGCGCCGGGTGGTGGCGAGACACTATAGCCCGCCTCTTGCTCCTCGCCTCCTGCCATGCTTCTTCCTTGGAGTTTTCCTGAACTAGCTGCACTCCACGTTCACCACACCAAAAATGTTGAAACCAATTTCTTGGTCTCTTGTGGAGCTCGATCCCTCAACGAGTTGAGGGGCATCTAACACTTACTGGCTCCACGGAAGGAACGAACCGGAGACTCGAAACTAGACACAGACCCTTGGTCGCAGCGAGGAGGTCCCACCAAACACCCGAAAGATCTTTGAGCGCTTCCCTTCCCAAGCCAAAGCTAAGACTGGGCACCTTGGAGAGCCTGAGAGCTAAACCAAGAAACCTAGTGAGGAGGAAGCTCAGAGTACTGAGATTGGAATTCTCCCCAAAGGCGCCCTTCACGGTCTAATTATAGTTTTTTACTCACGGTCTGCTAATAGCGAGATTCCGCCTTACACTTTTACTATACGCAGTCCAAAATGGTCTGCCAATAGCCAAACTCCGCTGTTCTGAGGGGCTATTGACAGCCCACGAAGGGTATCCAAGTAAAGACACCCATGGACCCTTGCTGGGCTTGCCACCCATCAGGGCCCCTAGCTTGGCTCGATCGCCTGCGAGCGGCCCCTACGAGGTCGGCTCGCCCTCCTCCCTACGAGCGTCCCGCTTGGATCCGACTCGCCCGACTCGCCCTCCTTCCTGCGAGCGGCCGCGAGGTTCCAGCTCGCCCGGCTTGCCTCGCCTATTCCTCTTGATCCTGGTTTACTTGGCCTCTGCTCACCTCCTGGCGAATACCGGGGTTGTACAAGTCAAATCTATCCTTAATACGTAGAGAAGGTAAAAATTACTAAATGTAAAGAATACATAAATAAATACATTAAAATATTCTCATCTCCGTAACAGGTTCTCCAAATATATATGCGCAACCCCGTGTTCGTCGATGGGTAAAATTGAGAATCGGGCATAGGCGAGGCGAGTGAGGACTCACCGCCTCGCGACGAGCGGGTCATGAGGGCTGTTGAAATTGTTGAAGTGGAAGTTAGAGGGCTTTTGGACCTGGGCGATCTGGGAGGAGGTCGGGCGGTCTGGCGTAACCGCACGGCCTGGCGGTCTGCCTCTGCGGTCTGGCTTGTCTAAGCCTAACTGCGGTCTCCTGGCTTGATCGCTGGTATGGGTCCAAGTCGGTTGAAGGTGAGGCAGCGCGGTCTGTCTGTGACCGCGTGGCGGGTTGATCGTCTTCAGGTATGCGAGGTCTGTGCGTGACCGCGTGGCGAGCTATCTTCTTCAAGGCTGTGGCGGTCTGGTGTGACTGCACAGTTTGATCCAGGTTTTCCAGAATGCGGTCTGGTGACTGACCGGGCTTTCTGGTGGTATTCGCGGACTAAGGGACTTAGTCGCGCGGTCTCAGTTCGCGGTCTCAGGAGGAGACTGGTATGCGAGCTGGACGCTGTTCACGGTCTCAGGAGGAGATCGGCATGTGGACAGGAGTTCGCGGTCTCTGGCAAACACAGGTGGTGAGCAGCTTCGAGGCGGCCTGGTGATCTCCTTTTGGAGTCGCGATCTCACTATGAGAGTGGCGGTCTCTCATGGTTTGGTTGTAGCTGGCGAGCTCACCTAAAATGAAGCAGGAGTACTGTTGCTGATCGCGCGGTGTGACCGGTAAGGTTGGGCAGTCTGGAGGGTGGTGATCCTATCTCATAGGGTGGTGACTGGATCAGGTCTCACGCCTATAAATAGGACCCATCGGCAGCAATAATATATACACACAAAGTGTAAGCTGAGTTCTCTTCTTCCCTGCGGTCTCTATTTGTCTGACCGGGCGGTCTGCTGATTGAACTCTTATTGTGCAGCTTCTGCGGATAGTGCGGGCAGCAACGATCACCTCTTCCTCTGAAAGTGTTCGGGCGGTCTGTGACTTGGAGTTGTGTTGCTGGAGTTCGGGAGAATCAGGAGTTCGGAAGGAGAGGTGCAGTCTGATCAGCGGTCTGGTGTTGTTCTGAGATCGGCGCGGTCTCAAGTTATCTTCAACTTTTAATTTTTTCCTTTGATGTTTGTGCTGGCGAAATCATGTCTCACCAAGCATGCCTTGCCTTTGTAATTTGAAGTTGCTATCAATAAAGATCACTTGTTTGCCTCAAGTTGTTTCTGGTGTTTTTGGCTTGGATCTCTAAGTTGCTTAATAGATTCCTGCTTGCTCTACCACGATTCGGAAATTTTTACATGGTATCAGAGCGAGGTTGGAGTGGAAAGAGCAGGTTGCAACTTAGAGTTGCCATCGCCTTTGTGAAGAAGGAGCCAGTGGTAGGACAATGGAAGGTGGATATTCAAGAGGTCTTGGTATTGAGATGCTTACATCGACTAACTATAAAAAGTGGAAGTCGTGTATGGAAAGCTATCTTCTAGGTGAGGACCTCTGGGAGGTAGTTGGAGGAGATCAGACGCAGGAAGTTGTCCCAGAAGGGGATAATGGAGCTGAGGTGAGAACTTGGAGGAGGACGAATGTGAAGGCTGAGTTCACTCTGAAGAGGGCAATCTCACCTGACCTGTTTGATCACGTCTTGGGGTGTGGATCGGCTGCGGAGATCTAGAGAGCCCTGGATGGGCTGTTTAACAAGAAGAATGTAGCAAGGCTACAGTTCTTGGAGAATGAGCTGGCAAGGTCGGCTCAGGGTGATCTTTCTATCTCCACTTTCTTTCTGAAGATGAAGAACTTGTGCACTGAAATCTCAGCATTGGATCCTGATGAGCCTATCTCTGAGGCGAAGCTGAAGAGGCACATCATCCGCGACTTGCGGAAGGAATATGTTGCCTTTGTGACGTCGGTGCAGGGATGGGCAAATCAGTCGTCTCTGTTGGAGCTGGAGAACTTGCTTGCAACGCAAGAAAGTTTGGCAAGGCAGATGGCGGGGGTGTCAGTGGCTGGGGGAGATGGCAAGATGCTCTTCTCGGGGAAGAAGAAGAAGTGGGATAAGAAGAAGAAGATCGCGGGAGACAATGGGCCTTCAACTTCTGGGCAGCAGGAAAGGGGGTATGCTCCCAAGGCTGACGGGAAGAAGAAGGGTGAAGGTCCGAAGTGCTTCAAGTGTGGCAAGTATGGCCACATTAGGAAGGATTGCAGGGTGGTCACCCAAGCTGGGCATGCTGCGTAGAAGGAGGAAGCTGAGGCCAGACACATTCAAAGAGGTTGGGGAGGAGCCTTCTCGGCTTCTGTTGGAGCTTCGGCTCCTATCAACTATCTGGAGGACTGGATCATGGACTCGGGGTGTGGTCATCACCTCACCGGAGACGAGACCAAGCTTTCTTCTGCACAACCCTATACAAGTAACAATGCAATCATTACTGCTGATAATACTGTGCATCCAGTAGAGAAGGTGAGGGTTGTTTCCTTGGGCAGTGATAGAGGGCCACTTACCTTGAAGAGTGTCTATCACGTGCCTGGTATGAGGAAAAACCTCTTCTCCGTGACAAACGCTGTAGACGTTGGGTATCACGTTCTGTTCGGCCAAACAGAAGTGAAGTTTCTATGCAATTTTGATGCCGTAAAGGCCAAGGTCGTCCATGTCGGGAGACGGGCAAAGGACTTGTTCGTTTTATCGACAAGTTCCTACGTCGACAAGATGAAGATGAATGATGGTGCCGTTATATGACATGAGAGGTTGGGGCATGTAGGGATGGACAAGCTGAAAGTCATGGCGGTGAGAGGTCTGGTCAAGGGCCTGCAAAGTCTATCTTCCTACGGTGAAGGTCATGTTTGCGCGGGATGTCATTTCGACAAGTCTCATCGACTACCGTTTGACAAGTCGCAGACAAGGAGTAGTGTGCCGTTGGAGTGCATCCACGGTGACTTAATGGGACCTACTGCTACCCCAAGCCTCGGAGGCAGCAGATATATGCTGGTGTTGATCGATGATTACACCAGATATGTCTTGGTATTTTTCCTGAAGGAGAAGGCGGAGGCGTTTGCCAAGTTTGTGGAGTTCAAGGAGCTCGTGGAGGGTCGGCTAGGACTGCGGGTGAAGAAGCTGAGTGTACAACCCTGTATTCGCCGAGTGGGCCCCCGAGGCCCAAGATATTTTTAGGCCCAATATTTTCAAATGACGCGACCCCGGGAGGAGGAGGGGTGAGCATTTGGAGGGAGTCGAGTCTGAGGGGCGCATCCCAGGACTGTTCCCTTGTGAGGGCGAGCCGGGGAGGGCCGGGAGGCCTCCGGCTCGCCCAGAGCCTTGTGAGGGCGAGCCGGGGAGGGCCGGGAGGCCTCCGGCTCGCCCAGAGCCTTGTGGGGGCGAGCCGGGAGGGCCGGGAGGCCTCCGGCTCGCCCAGACCCTTGTGGGGGCGAGCTGGGAGGGCCGGGAGGCCTCCGGCTCGCCCACAGCCTTGTGGGGGCGAGCTGGGAGGGCCGGGAGGCCTCCGGCTCGCCCACACCCTTGTGGGGGCGAGCCGGGAGGGCCGGGAGGCCTCCGGCTCGCCCAGACCCTTGTGGGGGCGAGCCGGGAGGGCCGGGAGGCCTCCGGCTCGCCCACACCCTTGTGGGGGCGAGCCGGGAGGGCCGGGAGGCCTCCGGCTCGCCCACACCCTTGTGGGGGCGAGCCGGGAGGGCCGGGAGGGCCGGGAGGCCTCCGGCTCGCCCACACCCTTGTGGGGGGAGCCGGGAGGGCCGGGAGGCCTCCGGCTCGCCCACACCCTTGTGGGGGCGAGCTGGGAGGGCCGGGAGGCCTCCGGCTCGCCCACACCCTTGTGGGGGCGAGCTGGGAGGGCCGGGAGGCCTCCGGCTCGCACACACCCTTGTGGGGGCGAGCTGGGAGGGCCGGGAGGCCTCCGGCTCGCCCACACGCTTGTGGGGGCGAGCCGGGAGGGCCGGGAGGCCTCCGGCTCGCCCACACCCTTGTGGGGGCGAGCCGGGAGGGCCCGGGGGCCTCCGGCTCGCCAACACCCTTGTGGGGGCGAGCCGGGAGGGCCGGGAGGGCCGGGAGGCCTCCGGCTCGCCCAGAACCTTGCCGGGTAGGCGGTCTGCGTTTAGCGCCCAAGAGTAGCGGGATTTGGCTATTCGCAATCCAGTTTTGGTTATTCGCAGTCCAAGAGCAGCGGGATTTGGCTATCTGCAGCCCAGTTCAAGGGTATTTTGGTAATCTGGCAGACCAGTTTTTGGCTATTTGCAGCGCAACTTCAGAAATCCTATAAATAGGACCAAGGGGGCACCATTTGGAAGGATCTCATTTTAGGCTAGCTCTCTCCCTCTCTCTCTCCCTCCCCAAGTCTCTCTAGGGGGTGAGGAGAGCCTCCAGTGGTGCCCAAGCTTAGTAGTGGCTTGGGAGGGGAAGTTCCTAAGGGGCTTCCGGGTATGTGGCGGGACCTCCCCACTAAGCCCTTGGTCCAGTCCCTAGTTCCAACACCTTCAACCTAGAGCTCTCCCTTGGGAGGAGTAAGGATTGGTCGCCCCTCGGCTAGCTGAGGGCCCCGAACTCCACAGAGACTAAGTCTTGTTCGCAAGTCTCGGTTTCAACACATGGTGCGGTGAGCGTGGAGTGTGACCGATTCACGAAACTCTCGAGATGAGCTCCATGGACGGAGGTGGAGGAAGTTCCGACCCAGGTCATTCGTAGCCCCCGGTGGCTGGAGTGACGTTGGAGATGTTTGAAAGCTTCAAGCGAGAGGTCATGCAGACCTTGCAGATCGCCATCGCCACGACGGCCGTAGGCAGAAGAGGAGATGGTTCGGAGGTCCCGCCCCAGCAGGTGGAGGAGGGAACTCTCGGCCAGCAGTTCAGAAAGGAGATACCGGTGAGGGGGGAGTGGGGAGGTGCCATACCCCCACTCGCCCACCCTCAAGGGGGCGAGCTCAGGAGGGCGACGCCCTCCCAGCTCGCCCCAGCCCCTCAAGGGGGCGAGCTCAGGAGGGCGACGCCCTCCCAGCTCGCCCCAGCCCCTCAAGGGGCGAGCTCAGGAGGGCGACGCCCTCCCAGCTCGCCCCAGCCCCTCAAGTGGGCGAGCTTAGGAGGGAGGCACCGTCCCAGCTCGCCCCGTCTTTTCCAGCCCAGTCCCAAAAGGGGGCGAGCGGGGAGGCATCAGGCCCCCACTCGCTCCACCCCAAAAGAAACCAAGTGAATGTTGATGGTCGAGACCACCTCGGGTGGAGGCTATCCAATAGCCCGGCGAGCGCAGAGGTCAACAATTCGACTCCGCGAGAGCAAGGAAGTAAGGACTTCAAAAGAAAAAGATCCAACCGCCCGAGGTGGAGGCCGGGACCAAACACACCCCTCCACCACCTCAGCAAACCATGGAGATTGGTGGGGGTAGACGGAGGAGAATCAGAAAAGCAGGAAAAAGAGGGAAAGGAAGGGGTAGGGTGGAGTCTCCCTACTACGACTTCCACCAGGAGGAGGGCCACGCGACGTTCACTTACCCTGAGTTCTCAGAGATGAAGGATGCGAGGGGTCCAGGGCAACAGCAACAACTACCAGAAGAAGTCGAGGAAGACCAAGACTGGGAGTGGGAGACTCAGTTCGGCTTCCATACTTAAGTTTCATTTTCTAGCCTTAAGTTCGTGTAATGCTATGTTCCGTTTCCATGTCTAGTTTTTCCAACATGTACTAGGATGGTTTAATATAATGAAAGTTTTTCAAAAATACTTAGCCCCGATGCTGGCCCGCTGACCAGGCTCCCACCTAGCTGGCAGGGCCGGGAACCGCTCGAGGGCGGGGAAGAGAATGCTTAGCCTCGATGCTGGCCCGCTGACCAGGCTCCCACCTAGCTGGCAGGGCCGGGAACCGCTCGAGGGAAGGGAAGAAAGTATTTAGTCCCGATGCTGGCCCGCTGACCAGGCTCCCATCAAGCTGTCAGGTCCGAGGATCGCTCGGGGACAAGGAAGTCACAAGTATTTAGTCCTGATGCTGGCCCGCTGACCAGGCTCGCACCTAGCTGGCAGGGCCCGGAACCGCTCGGGACAGGGAGGAAAAGGTCCACCACTAGTAGAGCTCGCTCCTAGAAGTGTGTCGACCCTATGTCCACCACTAGTAGAGCTCGCTCCTAGAAGTGTGTCGACCTTATGTCCACCACTAGTAGAGCTCGCTCCTAGAAGTGTGTAGACCCTATGTCCACCACTAGTAGAGCTCGCTCCTAGAAGAGTGTCGACCATATGTCCACCACTAGTAGAGCTCGCTCCTAGAAGTGTGTCGACCTTATGTCCACCATTAGTAGAGCTCGCTCCTAGAAGTGTGTAGACCCTATGTCCACCACTAGTAGAGCTCGCTCCTAGAAGTGTGTCGACCTTATGTCCACCACTAGTAGAGCTCGCTCCTAGAAGTGTGTAGACCCTATGTCCACCACTAGTAGAGCTCGCTCCTAGAAGTGTGTCGACCCTATGTCCACCACTAGTAGAGCTCGCTCCTAGAAGTGTGTCGACCCTATGTCCACCACTAGTAGAGCTCGCTCCTAGAAGTGTGTCGACCCTATGTCCACCACTAGTAGAGCTCGCTCCTAGAAGTGTGTCGACCCTATGTCCACCACTAGTAGAGCTCGCTCCTAGAAGTGTGTCGACCCTATGTCCACCACTAGTAGAGCTCGCTCCTAGAAGTGTGTCGACCCTATGTCCACCACTAGTAGAGCTCGCTCCTAGAAGTGTGTAGACCCTATGTCCACCACTAGTAGAGCTCGCTCCTAGAAGTGTGTCGACCCTATGTCCACCACTAGTAGAGCTCGCTCCTAGAAGTGTGTAGACCCTATGTCCACCACTAGTAGAGCTCGCTCCTAGAAGCGTGTCGACCCTATCTCCACCACTAGTAGATCTCGCTCCTAGAAGTGTGTCGACCTTATGTCCACCACTAGTAGAGCTCGCTCCTAGAAGTGTGTCGACCCTATGTCCACCACTAGTAGAGCTCGCTCCTAGAAGTGTGTCGACCCTATGTCCACCACTAGTAGAGCTCGCTCCTAGAAGTGTGTCGACCCTATGTCCACCACTAGTAGAGCTCGCTCCTAGAAGTTTGTCGACTCTATGTCCACCACTAGTAGAGCTCGCTCCTAGAAGTGTGTCGACCCTATGTCCACCACTAGTAGAGCTCGCTCCTAGAAGTGTGTCGACCCTATGTCCACCACTAGTAGAGCTCGCTCCTAGAAGTGTGTCGACCCTATGTCCACCACTAGTAGAGCTCGCTCCTAGAAGTGTGTCGACCATATGTCCACCACTAGTAGAGCTCGCTCCTAGAAGTGTGTCGACCCTATGTCCACCACTAGTAGAGCTCGCTCCTAGAAGTGTGTCGACCCTATGTCCACCACTATTAGAGCTCGCTCCTAGAAGTGTGTCGACCCTATGTCCACCACTAGTAGAGCTCGCTCCTAGAAGTGTGTCGACCCTATGTCCACCACTAGTAGAGCTCGCTCCTAGAAGTGTGTCGACCCTATGTGCACCACTAGTAGAGCTCGCTCCTAGAAGTGTGTCGACCCTATGTCCACCACTAGTAGAGCTCGCTCCTAGAAGTGTGTCGACCCTATGTCCACCACTAGTAGAGCTCGCTCCTAGAAGTGTGTCGACCCTATGTCCACCACTAGTAGAGCTCGCTTCTAGAAGTGTGTCGACCCTATGTCCACCACTAGTAGAGCTCGCTCCTAGAAGTGTGTCGACCCAATGTCCACCACTAGTAGAGCTCGCTCCTAGAAGTGTGTCGACCCTATGTCCACCACTAGTAGAGCTCGCTCCTAGAAGTGTGTCGACCCTATGTCCACCACTAGTAGAGCTCGCTCCTAGAAGTGTGTCGACCCTATGTCCACCACTAGTAGAGCTCGCTCCTAGAAGTGTGTCGACCCTATGTCCACCACTAGTAGAGCTCGCTCCTAGAAGTTTGTCGACCCTATGTCCACCACTAGTAGAGCTCGCTCCTAGAAGTGTGTCGACCCTATGTCCACCACTAGTAGAGCTCGCTCCTAGAAGTGTGTCGACCCAATGTCCACCACTAGTAGAGCTCGCTCCTAGAAGTGTGTCGACCCTATGTCCACCACTAGTAGAGCTCGCTCCTAGAAGTGTGTCGACCCTATGTCCACCACTAGTAGAGCTCGCTCCTAGAAGTGTGTCGACCCTATGTCCACCACTAGTAGAGCTCGCTCCTAGAAGTGTGTCGACCCTATGTCCACCACTAGTAGAGCTCGCTCCTAGAAGTGTGTCGACCCTATGTCCACCACTAGTAGAGCTCGCTCCTAGAAGTGTGTCGACCCTATGTCCACCACTAGTAGAGCTCGCTCCTAGAAGTGTGTCGACCCTATGTCCACCACTAGTAGAGCTCGCTCCTAGAAGTGTGTCGACCCTATGTCCACCACTAGTAGAGCTCGCTCCTAGAAGTGTGTCGACCCTATGTCCACCACTAGTAGAGCTCGCTCCTAGAAGTGTGTCGACCCTATGTCCACCACTAGTAGAGCTCGCTCCTAGAAGTGTGTCGACCCTATGTCCACCACTAGTAGAGCTCGCTCCTAGAAGTGTGTCGTCCCTATGTCCACCACTAGTAGAGCTCGCTCCTAGAAGTATTTAGTCCCGACGCTGGCCCGCTGACCAGGCTCTCATCAAGCTGGCAGGTCCGAGGATCGCTCGGTGGCAGGAAAGTTTCAAGTATTTAGTCCCGATGCTGGCCCGCTGACCAGGCTCCCATCAAGCTGGCAGGTCCGAGGATCGCTCGGTGACAGGAAAGTTTCAAGTATTTAGTCTCGATGCTGGCCCGCTGACCAGGCTCCCATCAAGCTGGCAGGTCCGAGGATCGCTCGGTGACAGGAAAGTTTCAAGTACTTAGTCCCGATGCTGGCCCGCTGGCCGGGCTCCCATCAAGCTGGCAGGTCCGAGGATCGCTCGGTGACAGGAAAGTTTCAAGTATTTAGTCCCGATGCTGGTCCGCTGACCAGGCTCCCATCTAGCTGGCAGGGCCGGGAACCGCTCGGGGGCAAGAAGGAAAGTACTTAGCATCGATGCTGGCCCGCTGACCAGGCTCTCACCTAGCTGGCAGGGTCAGGAACCGCTCAGTGGCCGAAAATTCTCTTAAGTATTTTTCCCCCCGAGGTGGCTCCGTTAGCCGGGCTCTCACTAGCCGGCAGGGTAGGAAGGCCTCTCTGGGAGGCTAAGTGTTTTTCCCCTGAGGTGGCTCCACTAGCCCGACTCTCACTAGCCGGCAGGGTAGGAAGGCCTCTCGAGGAGGCTGTGTTTTTCCCCGAGGTGGCTCAGCTAGCCGGGCTCTCGCTAGCCGGCAAGGTTGGGGAACCTCTCGGGGAGGCGCTGTGGCTTTTCCAAGATATCACCAATAATCGGATTCCCAGCGACACTCGTCGAATATGCAGGGTTGGACATTTCTTTCCGAGCGTGAGCCACGCTCGAAAAGAGCGGGGATTGTGTACAACCCTTTATTCGCCGAGTGGGCCCCCGAGGCCCAAGATATTTTTAAGCCCAATATTTTCAAATGACGCGACCCCGGGAGGAGGAGGGGTGAGCATTTGGAGGGAGTCGAGTCTGAGGGGCGCATCCCAGGACTGTTCCCTTGTGAGGGCGAGCCGGGGAGGGCCGGGAGTCCTCCGACTCGCCCAGAGCCTTGTGAGGGCGAGCCGGGGAGGGCCGGGAGGCCTCCGGCTCGCCCAGAGCCTTGTGGGGGCGAGCCGGGAGGGCCGGGAGGCCTCCGGCTCGCCCAAACCCTTGTGGGGGCGAGCTGGGAGGGCCGGGAGGCCTCCGGCTCGCCCACACCCTTGTGGGGGCGAGCTGGGAGGGCCGGGAGGCCTCCGGCTCACCCACACCCTTGTGGGGGCTAGCTGGGAGGGCCGGGAGGCCTCCGGCTCGCCCACACCCTTGTGGGGGCGAGCCGGGAGGGCCGGGAGGCCTCCGGCTCGCCCACACCCTTGTGGGGGCTAGCTGGGAGGGCCGGGAGGCCTCCGGCTCGCCCACACCCTTGTGGGGGCGAGCCGGGAGGGCCGGGAGGCCTCCGGCTCGCCCACACCCTTGTGGGGGCGATCCGGGAGGGCCGGGAGGCCTCCGGCTCGCCCACACCCTTGTGGGGGCGAGCCGGGAGGGCCGGGAGGCCTCCGGCTCGCCCACACCCTTGTGGGGGCGAGCCGGGAGGGCCGGGAGGCCTCCGGCTCGCCCACACCCTTGTGGGGGCGAGCTGGGAGGGCCGGGAGGCCTCCGGCTCACCCACACCCTTGTGGGGGCGACCCGGGAGGGTCGGGAGGCCTCCGGCTCGCCCACACCCTTGTGGGGGCGAGCCGGGAGGGGCGGGCGGCTTCCGGCTCGCCCACACCCTTGTGGGGGCGAGCTGGGAGGGCTGGGGGGCCTCCGGCTCGCCCACACCCTTGTGGGGGCGAGCTGGGAGGGCCGGGAGGCCTCCGGCTCGCCCACACCCTTGTGGGGGCGAGCTGGGAGGGCCGGGAGGCCTCCAGAAAGCGTGTGGGCGAGCTGGGAGGGCCGGGAGGCCTCCGGCTCGCCCACACGCTTGTGGGGGCGAGCCGGGAGGGCCGGGAGGCCTCCGGCTCGCCCACACCCTTGTGGGGGCGAGCCGGGAGGGCCGGGGGGCCTCCGGCTTGCCCACACCCTTGTGGGGGCGAGCCGGGAGGGCCGGGAGGCCTCCGGCTCGCCCAGAACCTTGCCGGGTAGGCGGTCTGCGTTTAGCGCCCAAGAGTAGCGGGATTTGGCTATTCACAGTCCAGTTTTGGTTATTCGCAGTACAAGAGCAGCGGGATTTGGCTATCTGCAGCCCAGTTCAAGGGTATTTTGGTAATCTGGCAGACCAGTTTTCGGCTATTTGCAGCCCAACTTCAGAAATCCTATAAATAGGACCAAGGGGCACCATCTGGAAGGATCTCATTTTAGGCTAGCTCTCTCCCTCTCTCTCTCCCTCCCCAAGTCTCTCTAAGGGGTGAGGAGAGCCTCCAGTGGTGCCCAAGCTTAGTAGTGGCTTGGGAGGGGAAGTTCCTAAGGGGCTTCCGGGTATGTGGCAGGACCTCCCCACTAAGCCCTTGGTCCAGTCCCTAGTTCCAACACCTTCAACCTAGAGCTCTCCCTTGGGAGGAGTAAGGATTGGTCGCCCCTCGGCTAGCTGAGGGCCCCGAACTCCACAGAGACTAAGTCTTGTTCGCAAGTCTCGGTTTTAACACTGAGGACTGACAACGGAGGGGAGTTCACCTCCAGTGAGTTCTCTATTTTTTGCAGGAAGGCAGGCATCCGGAGGGAGCTCACTTGTGCACATACTCCATAGCAAAACGGAGTTGCAGAGCGGAAGATCCATCATCTGACGGAGAAATGCAAGTGTTGGCTACATGCCAAGAGTATCCCAAAGTCCTTCTGGGCGGAGGGAATGTCTTGTGCTGTCTACGTCATTAACATGATGCCTTTGAGCCCCATCAACATGTTGACTCCGCATGAGATGATGTTCAAGGAGAAGCCAATTGTGGCACACCTTAGGGTGTTTGGTTCCACCAGCTACGTGCATGTTCCAGATGCTCTTCAGACGAAGCTAGATGCGAAAGCAAGGAAGCTAGTCTTCGTGGGATACGATGAGCAGAAGAAAGGATGGAAGTGCATGGACCCGAAGACGCGGAGGTTTGTGGTATCTCGCGACGTCGTGTTCGATGAGGTGACATCTTACAAGGGGTCTTCTGGTGTGGAGCTACCAGAGAGTAGGGTGGAGGTACCGGAGAAAGCTATGGAGGATCTTCAGGTGGAGCTACCTGTGTCACCAGGTGGTCCATCTCCCTATAGTTCTGAGACGGGGGCTTCTGGTTCATGGAGCAGGGGGAGCGATGCTCCTAGCACGTCTGGAAGAGGAGCTAGGGAAGAAGCAGCTGGAGATAATGCGGTTCAGGGGAAGGAGCTGAGGAGGTCGAAGCGAGCGATCGTCACCCCTGATCGCTATACAGGAGGAAAAGCAGTGAGCTTCGTCTCATGTTTCTTCGCTGGTCCCTTGGATGAGAGGGAGCCGTCGAGCTTTGAGAAGCCCAGAGGCGTGAAGGAGTGGGACATTGCTATGCAAGAAGAGATGGAAGCTCTCGAGAAGAATGAGACCTGGTCTCTTGTGCCCAAGCCCAAGGACACCACTCCTGTGATATGCAAGTGAGTCTACAAGCTCAAGAAGAAAGCTGACGGCAGCATCGAGTGGTACAAGGCTCGTCTTATAGCTCGGGGGTTCTCGCAGCAATAAGGTGAAGACTACGAAGAGACATTCAGTCCGATGGCGAAAATGACTTCAATTCGGTTCATCATTGCCTTGACGGCGTTCAGTGGATGGGAGATTTGGCAGCTCGACGTCAAGAACGCTTTCTTGTATGGCGAGATTGACAAGGATATCTTCATGGTCCAGCCACCAGGCTTTGTGTCTGAATATTTTCTGGAGCATGTCTGCAAGCTGAAGAAGGCCCTGTATGGGTTGAAGCAAGCGCCGAGGGAGTGGTACGGGAAGATCGCAGAATACCTCCTATTATGTGGATTTGGTGCTTCAGACTCAGACTCAAGCTTGTTCGTCAAGAAGAGCGGGGAGCTTCAAGTCATCGTGCTGCTATACGTCGACGATATGATCATGACGGGGAACTCAAAGGAGGAGGTAGCGCAGCTTCGGGCCGAGCTGTCTATCAGGTTCGAGATGAAGGACTTAGGTGAGCTTCACCATTTCCTTGGACTTGAGGTGCAGAGGAAGGAGAGTGGAGTGCTGGTGTCCTAGGCTGGATATACGGAGTGGATCGTTGAGCGGTTTGGCATGAAGGAAGGGAAGTGCATCTCCACACCTCTGGAGAAGGCTATGAAGCTTCGAAAGGATGAGGGAAGAATTCTGCAAGATCCGTTGGTGTTTCGAGCTCTGGTCGGGAGCTTGATCTATCTGACGATCACTAGGCCGGATATTGCGTATGCAGTTGGCAGAGTGAGTCGGTATATGGCGGAGCCACGGATGCCTCATCTGCTAGCGGCCAAAAACATTCTGAAGTATGTCAAGGCGACCTCGGATATGGGTCTCCTTTACAGGAGGGATGCGGGCTTCGAGGTGCAAGGGTACATGGACGCTGATTATGGGGGAGATTCGGATGATCAGAAGTCGACATATGGATTCGTCTTCATGGCGGGCCCTACAGCTATATCATGGTGCAACAAGAAGCAGGATTCCGTGTCGGTCTCCACCACGGAAGCGGAATATAAGGCTTCGGCCTTGGCAGCTCAGGAAGCCATCTGGCTTAGGAGGTTGGTGGGAGATGTCTACAAGGAGGTTCGGGAGCCGACTCTGCTCCGCGGTGACAACGAGAGTGCTCTCAAATTGGTAACCAATCCAGTTTGTCACGCGAGGACCAAGCATATTGAGATCGAGCATCATTTCATTCGTGAGAAGGTGCTGGAGGGGTCTCTTTCGGTCGAGCATTTTCGGAGTCAGGACAACATTGCTGACATCTTCACAAAGGCGCTGGCGAAGGGGCCGTTCACATGGCTAAGAAGCCTACTGGGGCTAGTTTCAACTTCCCACTTCAAGGGAGGGGGGGGGGGGGGGTGTTGAAATTGTTGAAGTGGAAGTTAGAGGGCTTTTGGACCTGGGCGGTCTGGGAGGAGGTCGGGAGGCCTGGCGGTCTGCCTCTGCGGTCTGGCTTGTCTAAGCCTAACTGCGGTCTCCTGGCTTGATCGCTGGTATGGGTCCAAGTCGGCTGAAGGTGAAGGCCTAGTGAGGAGGAAGCCTGAGAGCTAAACCAAGAAACCTAGTGAGGAGGAAGCTCAGAGTACTGAGATTGGAATTCTCCTCAAAGGTGCCCTTCAGGGTCTATTTATAGTTTTTTACTCCGGTCTGCTAATAGCGAGATCCCGCCTTACACTTTTACTATCCGCAGTCCAAAATGGTCTGCCAACAGCCAAACTCCGCTGTTCTGTGGGGCTATTGACAGCCCACGAAGGGTATCCAAGTAAAGACACCCATGGACCCTTGCTGGGCTTGCCACCCATCAGGGCCCCCTAGCTTGGCTCGCTCGCCAGCGAGCGGCCCTGCGAGGTCGGCTCGCCCTCCTCCCTACGGGCGTCCCGCTTGGATCCGACTCACCCGACTCGCCCTCCTTCCTGCGAGCGGCCGCAAGGTTCCAGCTCGCCCGGCTCGCCTCGCCTATTCCTCTTGATCCTGGTTTACTTGGCCTCTGCTCACCTCCTGGCGAATACCGGGGTTGTACAAGTCAAATCTATCCTTAATACGTAGAGAAGGTAAAAATTACTAAATGTAAAGAATACATAAATAAATACATTAAAATATTCTCATCTCCGTAACAGGTTCTCCAAATATATATGTACAACCCCGTGTTCGCCGATGGGTAAAATTGAGAATCGGGCATAGGCGAGGGGAGTGAGGACTCACCGCCTTGCGACGAGCGGGTCGTGAGGGCTGTTGAAATTGTTGAAGTGGAAGTTAGAGGGCTTTTTGACCTGGGCGGTCTGGGAGGAGGTCGGGCGGTCTGGCGTAACCGCACGGCCTGGCGGTCTGCCTCTGCGGTCTGGCTTGTCTAAGCCTAACTGCGGTCTCCTGGCTTGATCGCTGGTATGAGTCCAAGTCGGCTAAAGGTGAAGGCCGCGCGGTCTGTCTGTGACCGCGTGGCGGGTTTATCGTCTTCAGGTATGCGCGGTCTGTGCGTGACCGCGTGGCGAGCTATCTTCTTCAAGGCTGTGGCGGTCTGGTGTGACTTTACAGTTTGATCCAGGTTTTCCAGAATGCGGTCTGGTGACTGACCGGGCTTTCTGGTGGTATTTGCGGACTAAGGGACTTAGTCGCGCGGTCTCAGTTCGCGGTCTCAGGAGGAGACTGGTATGCGAGCTGGACGCTGTTCGCGGTCTCAGGAGGAGATCGGCATGCGGACAGGAGTTCGCGGTCTCTGGCGAACACAGGTGGTGAGCAGCTTCGTGGCGGCCTGGCGATCTCCTTGTGGAGTCGCGATCTCACTATGAGAGTGGCGGTCTCTCATGGTTTGGTTGTAGCTGGCGAGCTCACCTAAAATGAAGCAGGAGTACTGTTGTTGATCGCGCGGTGTGACCGGTAAGGTTGCGCGGTCTGGAGGGTGGTGATCCTATCTCATAGGGTGGTGACTGGATCAGGTCTCACACCTATAAATAGTACCCATCGGCAGCAATAATATATACACACCAAGTGTAAGCTGAGTTCTCTTCTTCCCCGCGGTCTCTATTTGTCTGACCGGGCGGTCTGCTGATTGAACTCTTATTGTGCAGCTTCTGCGGATAGTGCGGGCAGCAGCGATCACCTCTTCCTCTGAAAGTGTTCGGGCGGTCTGCGGCTTGGAGTTGTGTTGCTGGAGTTCGGGAGAATCAGGAGTTCGGAAGGAGAGGTGCGGTCTGATCAGCGGTCTGGTGTTGTTTTGAGATCGGCGCGGTCTCAAGTTATCTTCAACTTGTAATTTTTTCCTTTGATGTTTGTGCTGGCGAAATCATGTCTCGCCAAGCATGCCTTGCCTTTGTAATTTGAAGTTGCTATCAATAAAGATCACTTGTTTGCCTCAAGTTGTTTCTGGTGTTTTTGGCTTGGATCTCTAAGTTGCTTAATAGATTCCTACTTGCTCTACCAAGATTCGGAAATTTTTACAAGGGAGGGGCAAGCCAGACTCACCTCCTTGCGAGGAGCGGAGTGCGAGGGCGAGGCTAGTGGGAGCTCGCCGCTTCGGGGTGCGCTAAACAATGGCTAGGCGAGCGGGGCTCGCCGCTCTGCGTAAGCGACTCAGGCTAGTAGAAGGGGGTGAGTGCAATCCTCGTCCATCAAACACTCGCCCGCCCCAGAGTGCGAATGTGCGGGCCACCAGGAGAGATGAGGGGCGGAACCCCACTCTCCTGGGAGGCCAAGGATCTGGCGAGTGGTGCCTTCATGGACCACTCACCTAGTAAGATCTCGCGAGCCTAGCTAGCGGGAAGTCTGGCGAGTGGTGCCCTCACGGGTCACTCGCCTAGTGGGGTCTAGAGGTGAATTTACCTAGATACCCTTTGTGAGCTGTCAATAGCCCTGCGGAACAGCAGAGTTTGGCCATTAGCAGACCAGCTTAGGGTGGGTTTAGCATAACTAAAAGACGGAGTTACGCTATTAGCAGACCAGAAGAGAAAAACTATATGTAGACCCTGAAGGACACCTTTGGAGAGGACCTGAGTTGTTGGCTTCTTCCTCCTTAGGACATCTTTGGTTAGCTCCTCAGGCTCTCCAAGGTCCCCGACTTCAGCTTTGGCTTGGGAGGGGAAGCGATCAAAGATTTTCTGGGTGTGTGGTGGGACATCCACGCTGCAGCCAAGCGTTAGTGTTTAGTTCTAACTCTTCGGTCAAGTTCTTCCGCAGAATCAGTAGGTGTTAGTTGTCCCTCCCCTCTTGAGGGTCTGAACTCCTCATTGGGCCGGTTGATGGTTTCAACATTTATGGTGCGGTGAGCATGGACGACAACTAGTATAAGAAAGTCCCAAGGAGGTAACATGCCTGGAGAGGATGAGCAAGGTGCCAGCTATGGCGGCTCGCCACCATCCGGCCCGCCGGCGACAGTAGGGATGCTGGCAGACTTCCGAAGGGAAGTGATAGAGATGATCAACCTCGCTTTCGCAGTGGCGCTGAGGCGAGTTCTCGACCCCAGCGGCCCTGGTTGTCCCGCCGGTGGGAGTAAGCGAGAGTGCCCTGGGGCAATACCCGACAAAGAGCAGGTCGGCGAGGCGCCGGGGCGAGATCTCGCTGGGCGAGAGTTGTTCCCCAGCCCGGCAAGCGCGAGCCCAGTTGGGGAGCTCGTGGGGCGAGTGGGGTAGGCGAGAGCGGCGAGTGGTGGAAGCCCGTTCTACGAGCTGGTGCTTTCCGCACCAGTCCCGGAGGGGTTCAGGGAGCCGGACATGGTCTACAACACCGGCAAGGATGACCCCGTCTGTTGGGGAAATGATTTCTCTTAACCCCTAGAAATGAGTAAAATATAAATTCTAAAGATGAAGAATTAGGATAAGTAAATATGCGTCGAATAGTATTCGACGCAACGTCGAAATAAAGTCGACGTTTCTATCAGAATGAGTCGAAGTAGCTCCAAGAAGAATTCGACGTATCCTTTGTCGACATAGCTCTGACTTCTAGTCGACGTATCTTGAGAAGTCGACGCACCTTAGTCGACGCACCCTCCTTATTCACCCCTCGACGTTCTGCCAGGACGAATTCGACGCTTACGTCGAATAGTAATCGACGCACGTCGATTTCTATGATTAATTCAAAAATCGCCAGATCTCTTTCCTTCTTTCATAGATCTGATTTATATGGAATCAAATTATTCTTTATAGCCGTTCTGAATTATTCTTTTCCTCTAATGAATTCTTGGCTAATTTGATTAAATCCATTATGGACATTATTTGAAATCAGAATGAATTCTTTCCTTTTATTGATATAATTATTATGGAAATATTTCTATCTTTCTATTTCTCTGTCTGCTAATCAATTATCCTCCTATAGTATTATTTGAATGGACAGTGCTATAAAATAACAAGGAGGTCGGCAGAGAACATAAGAGAGAAGTGATCCACCATTTTACATTTGAAAAAGAGGAAAAGCTCCCAAGTGAAAAGAGAAAATTGAGAAATAGTGCTGCAGCAAAGATCAAGCTTCCTTCTCCTTCTCACTTTGAAGTCATACTGCTGCAAACTCTGATAGCTCTCACAAAAGAGAGAAAAGGCCTACAATCTCCTTCTCACTATAGAAGAGAGATTTCATTCACTACTTCTTGTGCTTCCAATCTTCTTGCTAGGAAGAAGATTCTTTCTTGTCTTAAATACTTCTTCTCTTTTTCTTATTTTCACTTTCACATATTGTAAAAGAGTTTTTAGAATCTCTCTTCAAAAAATTCAGTTGTACTGGTTCTAAGAGTCTCCTTTTCAAAAGACTCAGTTGGTTCTAAGAGTCTCCTTATAAAAAGACTCAGGGTGGTTCTAAGAGTCTCCTTATCAAAAGACTCAGTGCAAGATAGTGAATTTCCTACCAAGGGGGTAGAAGAGTGGACTACCCAAAGTTTGGGGAACCACTATATTTCCTTGTGTTGTGCTGTGATTTCTTTTCTTGCATTTACTTTCTTTACTTATTTAATTCTTGTTGGTGTGTGTGAAGCCTTAATCTGTGATCACCACATATAAATATATATAATTGCACAAAATATTTTAAATCTCTATTCACCCCCCTCTAGAGAATTCTAGTGAGGTTAACTGTGCACTTTCAATTGGTATCAGAGGCAGGTTGATCTAAAAAGGATAACTCCTTGATCAAAAAGATCCTACCTCTCTTATTTATATATATATATATATATATATTTCTGAAAAATATTAATTTTCACATGGCACAAATCAAAGATTATGCTTCCACCAGACCACCAATTTGCAACCTTGAAAAGTTTGCACTTTGGAAAGCAAGAATTAGAATTTATTTAAACTCTATTGATGATGAATTGTTTAATGTTCTTGAAAAGTCCCCCCAAGCCATTCAGAAAGGACTCAAGTGGAAAAGTGACTGAAACACTTGCTCCAAAAGCTGAGTGGACAGAGGAAGAAAAGAAAGCCCAAGGATATGATGCCAAGGCTATGAATATCTTAGTCTCAACCCTCTCAGATGAAATCTTCCAAAAGATTGCTGATTGTGAGTCAGCTAAGGAAGTATGGGAAGCTCTCACCAAAATGGTAGAGGGAAGTGCTGATGAGAAAAAGGATAGAAAGGCACTACTCATCTCTCAATATGAAAACTTTCAGAAGAAAGAAGGTGAAAGTGTTGCTGACATGTATGCCAGATTCAGCCTCATAGTGAATGAGTTGAGAACACTTGAAAAGGACATATCTCTCATTGAGATAAATGACAAACTGCTAACTTGCTTCCCTAGCTCTTGGGATTCAAGAATCTGGCCAATTAGAGACTCCAGAAGTCAAAGAGAAATCTCAACAGATGTTCTGTTGGACAAATTAAAATCTTATGAACATCTGTTGAAAACAAGAGCTGAGAAAGAAGAGAAAGAAAAGGCTCCTTCACTCTCAAAAGAAAAGAGTATTGCATTGAAGGCTGTTGAAGGTGAACCCTCTACAAGTGATGAGGAGCTGATCAGCCTACTGGCCAGAAGGTTCAAGAAGTGGATCAAAACAGAAGGATCCAGAGGAAGAGACTCAAAAACCAGGTATAATAAAACACCTACTAAAGAGATTATATGTTACTCTTGCAGGAAACCTGGACATATTGCACCTGAATGTCCTAAGGAGATCAGCAAAAAGAAAGATCTGAAAAGAACAGATCTACAGAAGAAAAAGAAGAAAGAGAAAGGTCTCATTGCTCAATCATGGAGTGATTCAGAATCTGAAGAAAGCACCTCATCTGACAATGATCGAGAAGAGGCCAAGCTGGAGGAAACCTGTTTGATGGCCACTGAGAAGCCTGATGATACATCTATGGTAAATATACTTGATGATATAGATTTCTCTTCCACTGATTTCAAAAACAATTTCAAAGAATTCTGTTTAAATCTAATCAAATCTGAAAAAGAAATTAAAGAACTAAGAAATGAATTAAACAATCTCAAACAAGTAAATACACAGTATAATAACTATGAGCTCAGTCTAAGACTCTCAGAAAAGGAATTAGACAAAATCTATGCAGAAAATCTAACACTGAAAAATGAGCTAGCAAAGGCAAAGGTCTTTGAAGACTCTCTAAATGGGAGAAGTCAGAAGCTCAAGAACATCTATAGAAATCTTACTGAAAGACTTAGACAACTAGAAGATAATACTGACTTAGAACCAAAAACTCAATCACCTAGAAAATCTGTTTGGAGACATCCCATTCACTTCACTAGGGAAGGTCATTTGACAGGAGAAAGATCACAGGAAAATCCAGAAACAACCACTGTCTTTAATAAAACTAATCCCATTACATATGAAGGAATCCTAGGAAAATATCCTCAGAAAAGAGTCAAACATGCGTCGAATTCTTATCAACGCACGTCGATTTCGAATCGACGCTTGCACCAAAGTGCGTCGACTCCTACCCGACGCAACCTCTCTCATGCTTCGACTGAAAATAAACGCAGAATGGAGAAAGCGTCGACTTCATATCGACGCAACCATAAACCTACGTCGAATCCATATCGACGCAACCAATCAGACAGAAATTTCTTCTCTTCCAAACACCTCTCTCAATCCATTTCCTTTTACTATGACCACTATTTCTGTAACATCACCAAAGAAAATTGGTATGATAAACCAATACCCCTAAAGGAGGAAGGATATTCAGAAAAACCTACTTATTCTTTTATTAAATCTTTCACTGATGGGAGGAAGGGGCCCCAGCTCAGCAGGGTCCAAACTAATGTGTAAAACTTTATGTGCAGATGTATCACATCTCCAGGCTGGTGTGGTACTTGGACAGTGGATGCTCTATGCACATGACAGGATGCAAAAATTTATTGATAAACTTTGAGGATAGACTTGGACCATCAGTGACCTTTGGAGACTCTAGCTATGGCCAAACCAGGGGCTTTGGAGACTTCAAAGAAGGGAAAGTCACCTTCAAGAATGTGGCAGTAGTTAAAGGACTGAAGCACAATCTGATAAGTATAAGTCAGATATGTGAAAATGGTAAGTATGAGGTAAAATTCACCACACTACTCTGCCATATTATTGATATCAAGACTGGTGCCACAGTACTCAATGGAATTAGAAAAGGAAAAGTATATGTAGTGGACTTTAGCTCCTCATCCACAGAAGTCTGTTTATTTAACAATATTATTGATAAAAGTGAATTATGGCATAGGAGACTAGGTCATCTAAACTACAAAACCATTAGTAAACTAGCAAAGAATAACCTAGTTAGAGGCTTACCAAAGGGTAGGTACTCTAAGGATTCTCCATGCAGACCTTGCCAACTAGGAAAACAAACCAAATGATCCTTCAAACCAATTGGTAAGGATGACTCTCCCAGGGTCTTTTACTTACTACACATGGATCTCTTTGGTCCCATGTCCACTCAGAGCTTAGGTGGAAAATCCTATACCCTAGTCATTGTGGATGACTATTCTAGATTCAGCTGGGTATTCTTTCTAAGGGCTAAGTCTGAAACCCACAAGACTCTCTTAAGATTCATAAAACAAATTCAATCTGAACTCAATAGTTAGGTTTCCATAATCAGAAGTGATCATTGGACTGAATTTGAAAATCAGTTTATGAGTAGTTTCTGTGAAGATATAGGTATCAAACAAAGTTTCTCAGCCCCTAGAACCTCTCAGCAAAATGGAGTTGCTGAAAGAAAGAATTGAACTTTAATTGAATCAGGAAGGACCTTACTTGCAGAATCAGGTTTACCAAAAACTTTCTGGGTTGAAGCAGTCAACACTGCCAACTATGTTCTAAATAGAAGCCTAATACACAAAACTAAATCAAAAACTCCATATGAGCTCCTGAAAGGAAAAACACCCATAGTTAAATATTTTAAGATCTTTGGATGTGCTTGTTTTATCCTAAATAATGGAAAAGATCATCTTGCCAAGTTTGACAAGAAATCTGATGATGGAATATTTCTGGGATACTCAGCATCTAGTAAAGCCTATAGGTGCTATAACAAGAGAACTCTTAAAATTCAAGAGCCTATGCATATTATATTTGATGAAACTAACATACTGTTTAAGGGGGGAGGGAACTCCCACCAGCTCTTTTCCACGGGAAAGCAACAATATAGAAACACAGCTTGAGCAACTGGTTCTAGAGAATGCAGATAATGGAAAAGAAAACCAGATAGAGGAATCAAGTGAGGAATCTGAACAAGAACATGAAGAAGATTCAGAAAAGAGCATTCAAAACCAACTCCCACAAGAGAACATGGTTCAGGAAGGCCAGGTGGACAATGATCCTATCACCAATGAGGAAGAAGAACATCTGACAAGTCCAGGCAGGATAAGGGTCAATTTAAAAGATCATCCACAAACTAAAGTAATTGGAGACCCCAATACAGGAGTAAGAACAAGACACCAGGTATCCAATGGGATGATGCTCCAATGCTTCCTATCACAAGTTGAACCAAAGAAGTTTGAGGAAGCAAATTGTGATCCTCACTGGATTATGGCCATGCAAGAAGAACTAGGCCAATTTGAGAGAAACAAAGTGTGGAACCTAGTTGAAAGACCAAGAAACTACCCTGTGATTGGTACAAAATGGGTATACAGGAACAAACTAGATTCCACTTGAGTAATTGTCAGAAACAAGGCAAGACTTGTAGCACAAGGGTATTGACAAGAAGAAGGGATAGACTACAACCAGACCTTTGCTCCAGTAGCCAGATTGGAGGCAATCGGGCTCTTTCTTGCCTATGCAGCCTTCATGAAGATGAAAGTCTACCAAATGGATGTCAAGAGTGCTTTTCTGAATGGTGACCTTCAAGAAGAGGTATATGTGGAGCAACCACCAGGTTTTGTAAATCCCTCTTCTCCTAACTTTGTTTATAGACTTAACAAAGCACTATATGGTCTTAAGCAAGCACCTAGAGCTTGGTATGAAACTCTCTCTAACTTCCTTTTAGAAAATTCCTTTGAAAGAGGAAAAGTAGACAAGACACTCTTTACTAGAACCCATAAAAACCAACTCCTCCTTGTTCAAATATATGTAGATGACATCATCTTTAGCTCAACTCATCCTAAACTGTGTAAAAGATTTGCTAATTTAATGCAATCTAAATTTGAAATGAGTAGTATGGGAGAACTCTCATATTTCTTAGGATTACAAGTAAAACAAAGTAGTGAGGGAATCTTCATCTCACAATCCAAATATACTAAAGAGCTAATCAAAAAGTTTGGTATGGAATCAGCATCTACCATGAAAACACCCATGGCAACCAATGCCATTATAGAAAAAGATGATAAAGGAAAATCAGTAGATCAAAAGACATATAGGGCCATCATAGGATCCCTTCTATATCTAACGGCTAGCAGACCTGACATTATGTTTGCCACTTGCATATGTGCTAGATTTCAGGTTGATCCAAAGGAATCCCATCTCACCTCTGTAAAAAGGATTCTTAGATACCTAAAGGGAACCCCTGAACTAGGTCTATGGTACTCAGCAGAAACCAACTTTGAATTAATAGGTTTCTCAGATGCAGATTATGTTGGATGTAGGGTTGATTGAAAAAGCACATCTGGCACTTGCCAATTCCTAGGTGACAGATTAATATCATGGTTTAGTAAGAAACAAACCTCAGTCTCAACCTCAATAGCTGAAGCAGAATACATAGCTGCTGGGAGCTGTTGTTCACAAATCTTGTGGATGCAAAATCAGCTTCTTGACTACAAATTGGAAGTGCATAACTCTAAGATCTACTGTGATAGCTCTAGTGCTATATCCATAGCATCCAACCCAGTCCTTCATAGTAGAACCAAACATATAGAGATCAGACATCACTTCCTTAGAGACAATGTTGAAAATGGTAAGATAACCTTAGAATATATTCCCACAGACAATCAAAGAGCAGACATCTTCAATAAACCCTTGGATGAAACTAAGCATAATTATTTCATCAACACCTTATGAATGCTTGATGGCAGTCTATAACCACCATTGTTGGGAAATCTAAAAGAAATCAGGAAATCTAAGAAAGTATTTGAAGATGCGTCGAATACATATCGACGCACCGTCGAGAAGAACTCGACGCTGGCGTTGATTTCTTCCCGGCAAAGATACATCGATAACTTATCGACGCACCGTCGAATTGATATCGACGCAGGGCTATGAACACGTCGACAGAACACTAAGTGGACAAATCTCCACGGAGCGTCGACTTTATATCGACGCATATGTCAGCATCAATTCGACGTAACGTCGACATCTGGTTACAATTAGAATCAAATCCTTACTTCCTCTTTTGACGATTTGATTACCTGATATACCTTGATTTCTATTTCTTTTCTCGACGTTTCACCTCCTTTAAATAATACCTCATATTTCATAACATATACTCTCCTAAAACCCGCCAAAACTTCGTCTTCTACCTCTCTCTCTCTCTCTCTCTCTCTCTGCGACAATGGCACCAACTCCTGATCAATCGGCCCTCATCAAAACGATGAACGATGCTCTCGAACACCTAGTAAATGACTTCCAGAATCGCCTGAATCACTTCGCCAACGAATGTGGTGCCATGATCAACACCTGTGCTGCCAAACTGGCAACCCTCTCCGCTTCTCTTCCTGAGCTTAATGCTCTCCTTCAAGAACGGCCTCTGTCGCCAGAAAGGTTTAAATCCTTTATGCAGGATATAAACCAGGGGGAGAGTTGCTCCAGAAACCCACCTTGTCAGGTTATCTATCTCTCTTAAAAGCTCAGGGTTAATTTCCTCTTCAACTCTAAATATTATTATCTCTAAAGTATTACTCCAACTTCTCTTCTTACAATAGGCTCCAATCTTCTCCAATCAGTCTAACTACACCTTCAACAAAAATTTTGAAGAGACCTCCTCCTACCATACTGAAGGAGAGCATGCTGTGGATTCAGCATTCAGAATAGATGCCCCACATACCCAGGGGAGATTGCTGTGGTAAAGAACACAGAAGTCCAGGGGAGGAAGAAGCAGCCTACTCTGATGACTGGAGAGGACAAGTGTGGATTGAAGCAATCCCATGTGAGGAAGAAATTCAGCATCACTCTCCTGGCTTCTCTGCCAGTTACATCAAACTGAAGACACCTCTACTTGAGGACATCCCTTCAGAAGAGCTTGGAGGAGACAAACATCCCTCAGCAAAGATTACTCTACCAGAGGTTATTCTGCCTTTCACTACAGAACAAACTCCCCCTCTTGAACAAATTCCATCTCCACCTAAAGAGAAAACTCCTTCCCCTCTGCTACCTCTACCTCCACCTCAACCTTCTTCTCTACCTCCACTGCTACCTTTACCTCCTCCAATAGCAAAACTCACTAAGCAGATCCTACCTAGGCAAAGTCCAGAAGGACAAATGAAAAGGAAAAGAGAAGCCATTCCCTACTGGCAAAACTTCTCCAAAGAAGAAAGGAAAGATTATGCAAAGGAAAAGAAGTATAGAAAAGCATGTGAGGAAATAAAAAGATTTGAAAAGATGCCTATTATCACTCCTCACAGCCCTGTGAAGGAGTACCATGACCCTGACATGGAAAAGAGGCATGAAGAGATAAGTGAAAGAGAGTTGTATGAATATGAAGCAGCTAGGAAAGAAGTAGAAGATAAAAGGAATGCCTGGATGGAAAAGATCAACAGGGGAATGACCAAGGAACAAATTCTTGCTGAATCTTCTATCAAAATTCCAAAGAAGTTGTTTGATATTGAAGCCTATCAAAAGAAAAACCCTCAGGCAAGGGTCATCCTAGAGAAAGGTCAAAAGCACAAGAAGGGTGTAGGGTGTACAGAAGATGCCTACATTCCCTATAAGAAGCCTACAAGACCTGCAAAGTTAGACAAATGGCTTGACAAACCCTGGAAAGGGAAAGGAAAGATGACTAAAATTCCTGAGAAACAGGAAATAGAAAAGAAAACAAAGTATAGGCCCAAGGTTGATAGCAAGGGACCACCTGAGCTCAAGCCTACTCAACAGAAAACACAAAACATTACAATTGAGATGATTGATGAAAAGGCAGCAATCATCATCAGCAAAGGCTACTCCATAAATGACACTATCCCTGATGGTGATAAACTCTTGGAGAAACTGCATACAATCATCAGGAATGTCCAGGAACGTCCTGATAGAGCCAGGGGCTACATTTTTGATGCTATTGAAAACTTATCTAGGAAACTTTATTCTGCTTTTGTCAACTTCATGTACAGAAAGAAGTTTCTGGTTTAATTCTTGTAAAAGACAAATGCTTGTCATATGCTTTCTTATTCTAATTTCTCTTCTGATTGTTTAATATATTCTTATCTTTACATATGCTGTGAAGTGTTAATTATATGCTTTCTCTCCTATAGGGTTAAGACAAATAGGGGGAGATTGTTGGGGAAATGATTTCTCTTAACCCCTAGAAATGAGTAAAATATAAATTCTAAAGATGAAGAATTAGGATAAGTAAATATGCGTCGAATAGTATTCGACGCAACGTCGAAATAAAGTCGACATTTCTATCAGAATGAGTCGAAGTAGCTCCAAGCAGAATTCGACGTATCCTATGTCGACGTAGCTCTGACTTCTAGTCGACGTATCTTGAGAAGTCGACGCACCTTAGTCGACGCACCCTCCTTATTCACCTCTCGACGTTCTGCCAGGATGAATTCGACGCTTATGTCGAATAGTAATCGACGCACGTCGATTTCTATGATTAATTCAAAAATCGCCAGATCTCTTTCCTTCTTTCATAGATCTGATTTATATGGAATCAAATTATTCTTTATAGCCGTTCTGAATTATTCTTTTCCTCTAATGAATTCTTGGCTAATTTGATTAAATCCATTATGGACATTATTTGAAATCAGAATGAATTCTTTCCTTCTTCTGATATAATTATTATGGAAATATTTCTATCTTTCTATTTCTCTGTCTGCTAATCAATTATCCTCCTATAGTATTATTTGAATGGACAGTGCTATAAAATAACAAGGAGGTCGGCAGAGAACATAAGAGAGAAGTGATCCACCATTTTACATTTGAAAAAGAGGAAGAGCTCCCAAGTGAAAAGAGAAAATTGAGAAATAGTGTTGCATCAAAGATCAAGCTTCCTTCTCCTTCTCACTTTGAAGCCATACTGCTGCAAACTCTGATAGCTCTCACAAAAGAGAGAAAAGGCCTACAATCTCCTTCTCACTATAGAAGAGAGATTTCATTCACTACTTCTTGTGCTTCCAATCTTCTTGCTAGGAAGAAGATTCTTTCTTGTCTTAAATACTTTTTCTCCTTTTTCTTATTTTCACTTTCACATATTGTAAAAGAGTTTTTAGAATCTCTCTTCAAAAAATTCAGTTGTACTGGTTCTAAGAGTCTCCTTTTCAAAAGACTCAGTTGGTTCTAAGAGTCTCCTTATCAAAAGACTCAGGGTGGTTCTAAGAGTCTCCTTATCAAAAGACTCAGTGCAAGATAGTGAATTTCCTACCAAGGGGGTAGAAGAGTGGACTACCCAAAGTTTGGGGAACCACTATATTTCCTTGTGTTGTGCTGTGATTTCTTTTCTTGCATTTACTTTCTTTACTTATTTAATTCTTGTTGGTGTGTGGGAAGCCTTAATCTGTGATCACCACATATAAATATAAATAATTGCACAAAATATTTTAAATCTCTATTCACCCCCCCCCCCCCTCTAGAGAATTCTAGTGAGGTTAACTGTGCACTTTCACCGTCCAACTCCTGTAGTGGTTCGAGGCCACGGTCTCCATTAGACCCATGTCGGATGCCTTCAAATGTCGATTCTTCGCCATCATATTGAAGGATAAGGCGTGGGACTGGTTTCAACAGCTCCCCGCGGGGTCGATCTATGAGTTCGAGGATCTGCGTCGGAGCTTCCAACTGCGTTTCTCGACGTCGAAGAAGAGGAGGAAGGATGTTGAGGCACTCTTTAAGATCAAGCAGGGACCGGGGGAGTCGCTGGCCCACTACGTGGACATGTTCTAGGAGGAGGTCCTGCTCATCAAGGAGGTGCTCGGGTTCACTCTCCAGCTTGCCTTCATGGTGGGGCTGCGGGAGGGGTTCTTCAAGATGAACCTGAAGCGGAAGGTCCCCCTGTCCTTCGAAGAGCTGATGGAGAGGGCGGCGGAGGAGATCGAGGGAGAAGCGGCCAACCCAGAGTTCGCGAGAAGGCTGGTGAAGCTGAGTGAGCCGGAGGTCCGGCAACAGGAAGTCAGGAGAAGGGAAGAGCCAAGGGACCCGGAGTTGGGGTGGAGGCAGCAGGGAGGGGGCAACTTCCAGGGAGGTCAAGGGAGAACCAACCACCCAGGGTGGAGGCAGGGCCCGAGGCCACTCCCTCCCACACCTCAACAAGCCATGTCGATCGGCCGAGCAAGAGGAAGAAGAGTAGCAGCAGGAGCGAGGAGGAGTAATCTAGCCGCGGAGGCCGAGGGAAGGGGGTGGCGTTGCCGTATTGTGACTTCCATCAGGAGGAGGGTCACGCGACGACCACCTGCCTGGAGTTCTTGGAGATCAGGAGGGCGAGAGGCTCTGGGGAGCAACAACCACTGGTGAGGATAGAGGAGGTGACCGGGAGAGCAGAGGAGGATAGGTGCGTCGACACGGCTGACATGTGGAGTTGAGGAGGGATCGGGGCGATCCATGGGGGAGTGGGGGTTGAGGCGACCCGAAAGGCGAGCCTCCACACTATGTATCGTCGGAGCGTGACTTCGACTTCCCAAGCCCCACCCCTAGAAGAAAAAGATTACCATCTCTTGGAAGGATATGCCCAACCACGAGGACCCATTCTGCGATGCGCTGGTGATCCAGGCGGTCATCGAGAACTTCACCGTCTCCCGCATCCTCGCCAAAAATGGGAGCTCGGTCAACGTCATCTTTAAGAAGGCGTTCGACGAGATGAAGGTAGAGGCGAGGAGGGTGCTAGCCTCGGACGGACCCCTGTTTGGGTTCTCAGGGGAAAGGAAGGAGGTGGAAGGAGTATGACTCCATGTAACCTTGGGGGGACAGTCCCGCAACTAACGGTTCGTCATCGTTGACGCTCCGAGCAGCTAGAATGTCATTGGACGGTCCCTCATAAGTGCATTTCGATGCGTCCCCTCCTCATTCCACCAATGCCTCAAGTTCAGCGTGAGCGAAGTCCAGGTCCGGGTGAGGGGAGACCCAAAGGTAGCGAGACAATGATACGTTACCGCGGTCAACGCCATCACCTGGCAAGCAGAGGTGGAAGAGATGGACAGGGAGATGGAGAGGCAAAACGTGGTGGAATGTATACCCCTCAACCAAGCTCGGAGCGGGGGTAACTTTAAGCACTTCTACCCTTGAACTATTATGTATGTCATTTTGTTATAAGTTGATGTTCTTTTCTATTATATGTCCATATGATGTGCTTGAATGCTTGAATGCCCCAGATTCCGCTGTCGGGCTCTCATTAGACGGTGGGTCAGGTTGATCTATGGAGAGGCTGACAAGGTAATGTTGAGCTGGAGTGCCCCAGATCGATTACGCCGGACTCTCATTAGACGGTGGGTCAGGTTGATCTCTAGAGAGGCTGACAAGGTAAAGTTGTGCTGGAATGCCCCAGATCGATTCCGCTGCCGGGTTCTCATTAGTCGGTGGGTCAGGTTGATCTCTGGAGATGTTGACAAGGTAAAGGTGAGCTGGAGTGCCCCAGTTCGATTCCGCTGCCGGGCTCTCATTAGAAGGTGGGTCAAGTTGATCTATGGAGAGGCTGGCAAGGTAATGTTGAGCTAGAGTGCCCCAGATCGATTCCGCTGTCGGGCTCTCTTTAGACGGTGGGTCAGGTTGATCTCTGGAGAGGCTGGCAAGGAAAGTTATGCTAGAGTGCCCCAGATCGATTCCGCTATCGTTCTCTCACTAGACGGTGGGTCAGGTTGATCTCTGGAGAGGCTGGCAAGGTAAAGGTTGTGACATGACCTGGGAATACCGCTGCCAGGCTCCCACTAGCCGGCAGGGTCAGCAAGCCATTCAGAGGGCGAGACAAAACAGAGCTCGCCTGGCGAGACGTCGGCAAAACAAATCAGTGATACAAGGCTTCCCGCAAGGGAGGGCCTCGCTCGCAGGTACCTAAGCAAGGGAAGATAGCAGTGTACCCAGATGAGGGAGTCAGGGGCTCGCCGGTACAGAGAGGAAACGCAAGGCCAAAATAAATCGGTTAAGGTAAATTGCACGCACGAAACAACGTAGGGGAAGCCTCGCTCGCGGTATCCAAGGGCGAGCGAGTCGGGTCTGACGCGGGAGCGAGATGCATCAAACGGCCGAGGAAATCGCTGCCATAGGGGTACGCGATGCGGTGAAAGAGCAGCGACACTCGCGAGCTACCGGATGGAGGGTAAGCGAATGTGTGCTTAGCGAATACCTATGCGTGAGTGCGCGAGTGCCGCGTGAAAGGTGCGCGAGTACGACGGCGAGGCGAAAATAAAAGAATGACAAAAAAATAACTAAGTAAAATTTCATTTCATTCCATCAAAAGGTTCGATTACAAAGGTCGCGACGATCTTGCCAGCCAAAAATCATAATATTAAAATACATTAGAATCTAAGAGTGGTCCTCGGAATGCTCGCTCTTGTTGTCATCAGACTCCGACAGCGGTAAGAACAGCTCCGGAACCACCTCCTTGACGGCCAGCCGCGCCGCCTCGCCAGACAGAAGGCATACCCCCTGCAAGGTGTGGAAGATTTGCTTCGCCAGAGCGATCACATTCTTCTGCATCATCTCCTCCATCTCACACTCTGAGTATGTCTGAGTCTTGTCGATGCGAGGAGGCGGAGGGAGGACGGCCTGGGTCAGCTCGCTGTTTTGGGCCTTTAGCCCGAGGTTCTCCTTCTCCAATTCGGAGGTGCGGGCGAGATGCTGACCAACGGTCTCGGCATCCTGCGAGAGAAAATGAGAGTTAGTCAAAAGAAGTTGCGAAGAAAAGGGGGGGCGGCGGCGGCAAGGAAGGCACCCAGCGGCTCTCGGGTGCGGGCCGCTTCTTACCAGAGGGTGCAGAAGTGCTAAGAGCATCCCGGCAAGCAGCCGCGGCCGAGGTAGCGAGCGCAAGGCCAGGGAGGATAGTCCCGGCCCTCGGGTAAGGGGGGGGGGGGGGGGGGGGGGGGGGGGGGGGTGGAGTGGAAGGTCTCACTCCCCTGTGAATGATGCAACGATCAGAGGTAAGAGCGGAATGCAAAGTAGGGAATGAGCACGAGTCGAACCAGCCCGGCTAGGGGGGTAGCGAGTCGACATTGCGCCGAAGGTAGGCGACCTCGAAGTTCTTCAACGAGAAGAACTGGAAGAGCTCGACGTCATGACCACCGAGTGTGGGAGGGCGGTAGGTCGCCTCGTCACGCTGGACGGGCGAGAAGGGAATGTTGCCGAGGGGCCCCTTCACAAAAATGAACTTATGGAGTCAGTAATGGCTCTTATTGACCGTCTCGCAAACCTTCGCATGCTGGCTCGCGAAATAGGAGGTCCCGTTCTTGTAAGCCCGGAAGGAGAAGAGATGGCGGAAGACCGACAAGCTAAACTCGATCTGCTCCTCCCTCAGGTAGCAGGCGAAGGCTACCATGACGACGACCGAGTTAGGGGTCATCTGGCACGGAATCACGCCAAAATACTTGAGTATCTAGCGAACCCACAACACGCGGTTAGAAGCCTTATGCGAGCGCGAGAAGGAATATAACAACGCAGATAAATACCTGGCGAACTTCCGGCCATAGGGGGAGCCGCAGGCCGACGTCAAAGTGGGTTATGGGGATAGCGAGCTCGTCCGACGAGAGGTCATCGATAGCCTTGGTTTTCTATGTCTGATGAGCTGTGTACCCGGGCGAGATGTAGTTGGCGACCGCGGCGTGGTACTCGCTCTAGGTGACCGAGCAGTTGAAGAAAGAGTGATCGGAAAATGCCCAAGCGCACTTGGCTCGGCCCTCGGCATCACCTCCATCACCACCCATTTGAAAGTCGGCGAGATCTGAAGAAGTGAGCGCGAACGCGAGAAGGGAGGCGCGAGGTCTCAAGAAGGAAGGAAGCGGAGGGCTAGGAAGATAAATGCGGTAGTTGGGCATGGCGACGAGACCTATTTATAGGAAACAGAAAAGGAGGGAAAGGAATCGAAGCGTCGAAGGGTGCGGTTAGCAGAAGCGCCTCGATCCTCAAGTAGGCCCCCTCTTCCTCACCGGCTCGCAACAATAAGGCAGCGCGAACATGCTAACAAGCGAAACAAGCGCGCTATAAGCGAGGCGAGCCTAATCTAAATCGCATGCGAGAACATAGAGTAAAAAAAAAGAAAAAGCAAGCGAACGCGACACAAGCAGTATTATCACAGCGCGAGTAAATAAAAGCGAAAGCCCAATGGAGGGCGAGAAGTACCAAGTTAATAATTATAATAGTGTTCGCAAATTGTTCAATAAATGAAATGAAAAAGTACATTGCAAGGGTCGCCGACTGGGCGCGAGCATGAGCGGATCAGTACTGGATCAACCTCCATCGGCCTCGGCATCGCCAGACAGAAGGCATATCCCCTGCAAGGTGTGGAAGATATGCTTCGCCGCAGCGATCACATTCTTCTGCATCATCTCCTCCATCTCACACTCTGAGTATGTCTGAGTCTTGCCGCTGCGAGGAGGCGGAGGGAGGACGGCCCGGGTCAGCTCGCTGTTTTGGGCCTTTAGCCCGAGGTTCTCCTTCTCCAATTCGGAGGTGCGGGCGAGATGCTGACCAACGGTCTCGGCATCCTGCGAGAGAAAAATGAGAGTTAGTCAAAAGAAGTTGCGAAGAAAAGGGGGGCGGCGGCGGCAAGGAAGGCACCCAGCGGCTCTCGGGTGCGGGCCGCTTCTTACCAGAGGGTGCATAAGTGCTAAGAGCATCCCGGCAAGCAGCCGCGGCCGAGGTAGCGAGCGCAAGGCCAGGGAGGATAGTCCCGGCCCTCGGGTAAGGGGGGTGGAGTGGAAGGTCTCACTCCCCTGTGAATGATGCAACGATCAGAGGTAAGAGCGGAATGCAAAGTAGGGAATGAGCACGAGTCGAACTGGCCCGGCGAGGGGGGTAGCGAGTCGACATTGCGCCGAAGGTAGGCGACCTCGAAGTTCTTCAACGAGAAGAACTGGAAGAGCTCGACGTCATGACCACCGAGTGTGGGAGGGCGGTAGGTCACCTCGTCACGCTGGACGGGCGAGAAGGGAATGTTGCCGAGGGGGCCCCTTCACAAAAATGAACTTATGGAGTCAGTAATGGCTCTTATTGACCGTCTCGCAAACCTTCGCGTGCTGGCTCGCGAAATAGGAGGTCCCGTTCTTGTAAGCCCGGAAGGAGAAGAGATGGCGGAAGACCGACAAGCTAAACTCGATCCGCTCCTCCCTCAGGTAGCAGGCGAAGGCTACCATTACGACGACCGAGTTAGGGGTCATCTGGCACGGAATCACGCCAAAATACTTGAGTATCTGGCGAACCCACAACACGCGGTTAGAAGCCTTATGCGAGCGCGAGAAGGAATATAACAACGCAGATAAATACCTGGCGAACTTCCGGCCATAGGGGGAGCCGCAGGCCGACGTCAAAGTGGGTTATGGGGATAGCGAGCTCGTCCGACGAGAGGTCATCGATAGCCTTGGTTTTCTATGTCTGATGAGCTGTGTACCCGGGCGAGATGTAGTTGGCGACCGCGGCGTGGTACTCGCTCTAGGTGACCGAGCAGTTGAAGAAAGAGTGATCGGAAAAGGCCCAAGCGCACTTGGCTCGGCCCTCGGCATCACCTCCATCACCACCCATTTGAAAGTCAGCGAGATCTGAAGAAGTGAGCGCGAACGCGAGAAGGGAGGCGCGAGGTCTCAAGAAGGAAGGAAGCGGAGGGCTAGGAAGATAAATGCGGTAGTTGGGCATGGCGACGAGACCTATTTATAGAGAAACAGAAAAGGAGGGAAAGGAATCGAAGCGTCGAAGGGTGCGGTTAGCAGAAGCGCCTCGATCCTCAAGTCGTCCCCCTCTTCCTCACCGGCTCGCAACAATAAGGCAAGCGCGAACATGCTAACAAGCGAAACAAGCGCGCTATAAGCGAGGCGAGCCTTATCTAAATCGCATGCGAGAACATAGAGAAAAAAAAAGAAAAAGCAAGCGAACGCGACACAAGCAGTATTATCACATCGCGAGTAAATAAAAGCGAAAGCCCAATGGAGGGCGAGAAGTACCAAGTTAATAATTATAATAGTGTTCGCAAATTGTTCAATAAATGAAATGAAAAAGTACATTGCAAGGGTCGCCGAGTGGGCGCGAGCATGAGCGGATCAGTACTGGATCAACCTCCATCGGCCTCGGCATCGCCCCCCCCCCCCCCCCCCCCCCCCCCCCCCCCCCCCCCCCCCGAGCTCGGCGGCACTCGAGGATAATGTTAGGTGAGGACGGCACGGAGCTCCCGCACCTGGTCCTCAGCTCGCGAGATATGCACTCCCGGAGTGGTGACCTCGCCGCGAGTATCCAGCCGCAGCTCGGCAAGGAGCCGCGCGTATTCATCCTCGAGGGCGGCGAGCCGTTCCTCGGAGGATGCCCTGTCCTCCCGCGCCTGGTTGTACAGTCCCGTGACATGTGGCCGTACTTCAGGAGAACCTCGGTGGTTTGCCTCTTCATCACCTTGGGGTCTCGGGGATCGCCCAGGAAATCAACAATCTTGTCCGGCGAAGGCGAGGGCGACATCTCTTCTTCCCCGTAGTCGGGATCGGCGGGGGAGATCTTGCGGACACCTATAAAATAGAAATCAGACAGCGAAAGCAAGGTACAAATGATCGCTAGTGTCGACCAACCTGGCGAGTTCGTGGTCGCTTTCCCGGGGCGCTGACGAGAGGAGCTCGGCTGTCCCTGGAAGGCCTCGGTGTAGGTAAGCATGACATATTTCCCCAGGCCAGGGGGTGTGACGCATTGCTGGCGATCCAGAAGGTGGCAGGTAGCGAGCCGCCAGGGCTCTTTTGGCCTAGGAGACAAAATCCCGGGGTGGGGATGGTCTCGCCCGGTGGAGCCGGTGAGCCCTAAAGTGGTGCGCTTCCCGGGGGTCGGGAGGAGGGTCTTTGCAAGAGGCGACAACGCAGGAAGGTCAATGGCTGAAGCAATCCAGTTAGCAGGGATGAAGGAAAACAGCTCACCAGGTCGCGACGAGGAGTCATGCAAGGTGGCGGGGTCCGCATCTATGGATGCCGAACCGGCCCTCCCAGGGGATGGAGGGCGAGCACTCGTCAGGACCTCGCCCGCGAAACCTCACTCGAGAAGCGGGTCCTGCGAGCAAGAGAATGATGTTAGCCTATTTTCATGAGAGGTTATGACCTATCAGTTTGAATACCTGCCGCTTGTAGAGTAGAGCGGACAGATCGATGTTTTAACTTTTCCTTCTGTATTGCCTATAAATTTATAGTTGAGGCGAAGACGTGGCATACTTTCAGAGTCAACTCTAAATAGTGTCGAACTGGCCGCCACTTATAGAGCAGAGCGGACAGATCGATGTTTTGGCTTTTCCTTCTGTATTGGCTATAAATTTAGAGTTGACGTGAAGACGTGGCATACTTTCAGAGTCAACTCTAAATAGTGCCGAACTGGCCGCCGCTTGTAGAGCAGAGCGGACAGATCGATGTTTTGGCTTTTCCTTCTGTATTGCCTACGAATTTAGAGTTAACGTGAAGACGTGGCATACCTTCAGAGTCAACTCTAAATAGTGTCGAACTGGCTGCCGCTTGTAGAGCAGAGCGGACAGATCGATGTTTTGGCTTTTCCTTCTGTATTGCCTATAAATTAAGAGTTGACGTGAAGACGTGACATACTTTCAGAGCCAACTCTAAATAAGTGCCAAACTGGCCGCCGCTTGTACAGCAGCGCGGTCGAATCAATGTTTTGAAGTCTATTCTTGTATTGACAGTAATAAATATTCCTACGAGAATATATTGAGCTACTTTACTATATATTGTTGACATAAGAGAGTTAGAAATTCTGAGCTTAAATGGTCTCAGCGGTTGGAATAATGGTTTCAGCGGTTGAGATAATGATCGAACTCAATAATGCAATTATGCCTTATGTGGGCAGCTGGGGTTCGATTACCAGTTGGGTTAAAATTGTAGTTCATCTTCTCTCCTTCTACTAAACTACAGGTGGATATATTGCTAAGCTTTAAGAGAATTCTCTTTTCTCCTCTTAGGATGAAATATACTTCGAAAATTAATTCCTACGGGAATGAAATGTTGCCTTCGAGAAGTAATTCCTACGGGAATGAAATGTTGCCTTCGAGATGAAATTCCTACGGGGATGAAATGTTGCCTTCGAGAAGTAATTCCTACGGGAATGAAATGTTGCCTTCGAGAAATATTCCTACGGGAATATATTGTGCCTTCGAGAATTATTCTTCTGGGAATATAAAATGTGCCTTGGGAAAATGTCGGATGGCTTATGAGTTTTACTCTAAGGCAACCCGCACGACGGACGGTATGGGAGGGCAACCCATGCAAAACTAATAGAACTACGTGGGTCTGAGACCATATGCAGGATGATACGGAGTACGTAGGCGGTGGTCGTGGGAAGACTGCCTCGGCCCAATAAGAGTCCAGATATCCCCTCCCTTATAAATGTTATATTATGTTTTCTTGCTAGTAGGGGTTGGATTCTGTTCGTGGTTATAATAACTTGTCTTTAGCATAGGTGACAGGTGCAGATGAGTGACAACATCTGTGTGTGGATGAAGCCACAGAGCAGGCTACGTCAGGTACAAGTTGTTAAGCCGCATCCCTTTTGTTGTGCCCCACCTCACGACATCTACATATTGGCAATGAATCCTTGATGGACATGATTTAATGCGGCGGAGGTATGGAAATTATTCATACAGGTCTTGAGTTTAAGGTTTCTGTGATAGTTAATCTTCCGCTACAATACTACGTCTTCCGCTAAGTGCTATAAAGAGCACTCTTTAATGATGTCTTCCGCTAAGTGCTATAAAGTGCACTCTTTGATGATGTCTTCCGCTAGAATACTGTTTCCCTACTCGGTTGATGTGTAGTGACTTTCGCTTAACACCACCCCTAGGCATGACAACGGAGTGTTCAAGGAAGGGGGTTGGGGAAGCTAGTACCTCCACCCTTCGGGATCGCTTCAGCGTCGTGCTAAAAGGGTGGTGTGCGATAAGATCCCCCGGTCGGACCGCCGATTTGGGAGTGGGGGTCTTACAAATGGATCAGAGGGTAACCGATCTTTCGACCAATAGTGTTCACAGAAACAACTCTTTCTCCACCGGTCATTATTGTGTGGTTCGGGACGAACCACTGCAGCGGAAGCGGTGGTGGATCTTAAAGGTAAAAGTTGACAACAAACTTGGCATATATATGTGGATTGACACTTAAATGTCATTTACCACTTCTGATCTCAAGCGATGATTTACATTGTCCCCTAAAACACTTCCGTTAAACCCTACAAACGTCCACTTCAAATTTTGAACCCCGGGTTTAAGCCTCTTTGTTTTATTGGGGTTAAAATTTTTGTTTTCAAAATTCCATTCGAGGTAAACTAATCATATGGAATTATGTGTGCAATGTAAGGATTCTATTACTAATTTCAATCCCAGGTTTAAGCCTCTTTGTTTTATTGAGATTAAAATTCTCGTTTTCAAAATTTCATTTGAGGTGAGCTAATCAAATGAAATTTTGTGTGTATATGGAGAATTGCTCTGACGATTGCAAATATGAAGTATGCTTTGACTTGATATAACATTCATCAATTTGACGATCTGTTTAAAATAAAGCTGTGTAATCGTAGAAGAGCTATGATGAAATGTTAGTCTTTTCAATAACGTCGATATTTCAGGAAATAATTACTAAGGCAATGTGCTGGATTGAAATAAAATAGTGGCAAATTTAGAAAAGCTTGTATGCACCCCATCCCAGAAGTACATTGTTAGCATTCATGGGACTTGCAATATTGCATACTCGGCCAGCCGGAAAGCCTCGTTAAAAAGGGTAAGTCACCGCGGACCCAAATATGTTGGTTGCCTATTTTATTCATTGCTTTTACTGTAAATTGCTTGCGGTGGAAAAGTGGCGGGTCGGTCATGCCCGTAGACCGTACGTACAGGTGCGGGTGGGTTGACGACTCTAGGCGACAGGGAGATGTGCACCCCGGGAGCTCGGTTGTATCTTATATGCCCCGCTGGGTCCCTCCGCTGGTTGGCCAAATTCAATAATTGCCGGACGTCTCCTACGACCGAGAGTACATGGGTTTGTACGTTAGGGCCTGGGTAGTGCGGTACATCTACACCCAGAAGTGGCAGCACCGGCCACTGTCACCGACGGCCACATCAGTGAGGCCCGCGGGGTTCGCTACCCTGCTAGAAGAAAAGCGGTCAAAATATGACAACATAAGGTGCAAATAATTGTATGTGATTATCGTGGCGAGTCAGTCATGCCCAAGGACGTTCGTACATGAATGGGAAGGTTGACGACTCACGAGGCACTAGGGAGTGTGTGAACCCCAGGAGGTTATTTATTATTTCCCCGGGAGGTCCCTCCGCTGGATAGCCGAATCTCGGAATCGCCGGATGTCGCTCACATCCAAGAGTACACAGAGTTGTACGTTGGGGCCTGGGTAGTGCGGTATGTCCACACCCAGAAGTGGCAGGACCGGCCACTGTCACCGACGGCCACATCGGTGAGGCCCGCGGGGGTCGCTACCCTGCTGGAAGAAAAGCGGTCAGACTGTATCAACGCAGGGAATTGTGATGAGTCATGAGTACTTGTCGTGCATGGACTGCATACGCATCATTTGCATCATAACATACATATTTACATGTACCATCAACATATAACCTTCGTATGGGAGTTGGTTATATGATCATGGATTTTTCACTACTTACTTGCATTTTTTTTACATGTACCATCAACATATAACCTTCGTATGGGAGTTGGTTATATGTTCATGGATTTTTCACTGCTTACTTGCAATTTGTACATGTACCAACAACATATAACCTTCGTATGAGAGTTGGTTATATGTTCATGGATTTACCCTGCTTACGTACATTTCTGTTTATCTATCCCACTAACATATAACCTTCGTATGGGAGTTGGTTATATGTTCATGGATTTACACTGCTTACTGGCATTTCTTGCTCTTTGTTCCACTAACATATAACCTTCGTATGAGAGTCGGTTATATATTAATGGGTTTTTACTATGTACCTCTAGGACACAACTCATAAATTTTGCGTTTCAGATATGCAAACTTTGGAGGTATTCGACTATACTAGAATTACTTATTCGATATAATTATCTAACTGATAATTCAGTTAGCGAACAATTTGGCGCACGAAATGTTCCCTCGAACAATATATATATCAGAATTACGGCAGAATGGACATGGCTAGAGTAAAACTACCCCCTAGTTCGCTTAAGCTACTTATTGCAGTACACAGCGGGAGTCGTCAACACAGCTCATTTAGGTAAAACCAAACCTATAGACCCTTAAATTTTTGGGTCGTTCGACAAATATAGTGGTCTATAGTAGGCTCCGTTTTAATCTCCATGACCCACTCGAATTTTCAGGGACGAAAATTTTCTTTGTTTTATTGGATTGTAACATCCCGACTTTGAAAAGGGGTCTAGCCGGTTCAGTTGAACCCTTGGAGGAGCTTAGGCCGGGTCATAGGAAAACCACGACCCGACCTTCACCACATAGTGGTGGTCATTTAGAGAAATGACTATTTTGGGTAGCATCGTGCTTCGCCACAACGTCAAAATTATTTATTGAGCATACGTGCTCCGAATCGACTTCCGTCAGTTGTGTTAGACTCGAATAGTTGATACGAGTGCAACAAAACTCGTTTCGTTTCGATCTGAGGTCATATGTAGAATATGACTATTTTGAGTATCATAGCGCGTCACGACGATGCGATTTTTGAATATGGAGCATACGTGTCCGAATCGACTTCCGCCAGTTGCGTTAGACTCGTATAGTTGATACAAGTGCAACGGAACTCGTTTCGTTTCGATCCGAGGTCATATGTAGAATATGACTATTTTGAGTATCGTAGCGTGTCACGACGACGCGATTTTAGAATATGGAGCATACGTGCTCCGAATCAACTTCCGTCAGATGCGTTAGACTCGTATAGTTAATACGAGTGCAACAGAATTCATTTCGTTCCAATCTGAGGTCGTTTCGAGAAAATGACTATTTTGAGTAATATCGAGCGTCGCAACAACGCCATTTTCAAATGTTAAGCAAACGAACTCCGAATTGAATTCCGTCAGTTGCGTTAGACTCGTATGGCCGATACGAGTGCAACCGAATTCGTTTCGTTCCAATCTGAGGTCGTTTGGAGAAAACGACTATTTTGAGTAATATCGAGCGTCGCAACAACGCCATTTTAGAATATTAAGCAAACATACTCCGAATTGAATTATGTCAGTTGCATTAGACTCGTATGGTCGATACGAGTGCAACAGAATTCGTTTCGTTCCAATCCGAAGTCTTTTGGAGAAAACGATTATTTTGAGTAATATCGAGCGTCGCAACAACGCCATTTTAGAATATTGAGCAAACAAACTTCAAATTGAATTCTGTCAGTGGCATTAGACTTGTATAGCCGATACGAGTGCAACAAAATTCGTTTCGCCCGATTTCGACATCATTTGGTCAAATAAATAAAAATAAACGTTCGTAAAATTATAAGATTTTCGAGATACGTAAACGCTGGATGTCATCCCTGCCACGTCCATGGTGACCCGACACTCGATGACTCAGACCCATTTGACCTTGACCATATGCAAGACCCACTTAGGGTTGACTTTGGTTAACCCTCTTAAAAGAGGATATTTTTGGATCTTTTAAAACCCTCTCCACTCATCCTCCACTCAACAAAACCATAATCTTCATGCCATTCTCTCATCGGCTGATCAAGAATTTGGCACTAATCCCAAAGCCAAGAAGTTTAGACATATGGCCCACCCAAACATTCTCTCACTCTCCCTCTCTCTCACTCTCATCCTATTGGTTAAAACCAAGCCCTCCATATGGCTAATGGCCTACCTAGGCTTATAGGTTGTACAACTCCCCAATGGATGGCTGCCACTTGTCTTAACCAAATGGATGGAGGCAAGGCTTCTTCTCCCATGGAAGATAGTCCCATATCGAAGGTAAGAGAGAGGGGGTGCTCCATCTCCCTATATAAGGACCCCTTGCCTCCCAAAGTAAGACACACCTCTCCCCCAAGCTCAGTCGAGCCAGCCCCACCCCTGCCGGAGCCCCACCTCGCCGGAAAACCGAAGCCAAGATCCACCGCCACCTCCACCACCCTCCCATGGCGGCTTCGCCGGAGGACTCCCGGAGGGCCCCAAACACGATGGGACCTTCTCCTCCCTCCCTCGCTTTCGGACGCCTCGCATGTGAACTCCGGCAGCCGGAGCACCGCCGCCGCCGCCGCCTCCCCCCTCTCCTCCGTCCGAAAATGAAGATGAACAATTCCGGCGGTGGTCGGTGACGGCAGGCCACCGGACCACCGCCGGAGGGAGCGCCCGCCCCGTAAGAGTCGGCCGGGGGCGTAGCCATGGCCGGCCGGCGGCGGAGGAGGCCCGTAAGGGGGGGAGGGGGGCGGTGGTACAGCTGCGGGAGAATGTTTTAACAGAAAATTATAAAGTTTTTTATAATTATTTTATAAACTAGATTTTTATACTTGATTTTCTGGAGGGAAATATAAGGCTCAAATGGAAAAGTTTTTAACACAAAATATCTTCATCTTGGCAAGGGCTACTTCCAGTAAAAATTTCATAATTTTTGGAGGTCATTAAGTATTTTTAGTAATTATTATACCATGATATTTTGTGTTTTTGATTTAACAGAGACCCTAAAAATTGTGGTAAAATTTTGAGAAAATTTGGGAAGCTTCCTACTACTGACCTACATTGTTGAAACCGAGATCTTGTGAGACTTGGTCTCTGTGGAGTTCGGGGTCCCTAAAAGGGGTGGTCTCACACCTACTTCCCTCGAGCCAACTCTCTAGACAAGAGCACTTGGACTTGGAAACGGACCAAGAACTTAGTGGGGAGGTCCCGCCACGTACCCGTAAGTCCCCTTGGAACTTCCCCTCCCAAGCCACTACTAAGCTTGGGCACCACTGAAGCCTCTCCTCCCACCTATGGAGAGATCTGTTAGAGAGAGAGAGAGGGGAGAGAGCTGGCCTTGGAATGAGATCTCTTCAAATGGTGCCCCCTTGGTCCTATTTATAGGTTTTTTGGATCTGGACTGCGAATAGCCAAAACTGGACTACAAATAGCCAAATCCCGCTGTTCTGAAGCGCTAAACGCAGACCACTGGACTGCGAATAGCCAAAACACAAATATCCATCGAGGGGGGCAGGACCTCGCCCCCGAGGCACATTCGACCCACCCAGCTAGTGAGAGCCTGGAGTGAGGAGGACATCTCGATGGCGAGCTCTTCCTTCTGAGGATCATTCGACCCACCCAGCTAGTGAGAGCCTGGAGTGAGGAGGACATCTCGGTGTTGAACTTACCCATCCGAGGATCATTCGACCCACCCAGCTAGTGAGAGCCTGGAGTGAGGAGGACATCTCGGTGGAAAGCTCTCCCTTCCGAGGATCATTCGACCCACCCAGCTAGTGAGAGCCTGGAGTGAGGAGGACATCTCGGTGTTGAACTTACCCATCCGAGGATCATTCGACCCACCCAGCTAGTGAGAGCCTGGAGTGAGGAGGACATCTCGGTGGCAAGCTCTCCCTTCCGAGGATCATTCGACCCACCCAGCTAGTGAGAGCCTGGAGTGAGGAGGACATCTCGGTGTTGAACTTACCCATCCGAGGATCATTCGACCCACCCAGCTAGTGAGAGCCTGGAGTGAGGAGGACATCTCGGTGTTGAACTTACCCATCCGAGGATCATTCGACCCACCCAGCTAGCGATAGCCTAGAGTGAGGAGGACATCTCGGTGGCAAGCTCTCCCTTCCGAGGATCATTCGACCCACCCAGCTAGTGAGAGCCTGGAGTGAGGAGGACATCTCGGTGTTGAACTTACCCATCCGAGGATCATTCGACCCACCCAGCTAGTGAGAGCCTAGAGTGAGGAGGACATCTCGGTGTTGAACTTACCCATCCGAGGATCATTCGACCCACCCAGCTAGCGATAGCCTGGAGTGAGGAGGACATCTCGGTGTTGAACTTACCCATCCGAGGATCATTCGACCCACCCAGCTAGTGAGAGCCTGGAGTGAGGAGGACATCTCGGTGGCAAGCTCTCCCTTCCGAGGATCATTCGACCCACCCAGCTAGTGAGAGCCTGGAGTGAGGAGGACATCTCGGTGTTGAACTTACCCATCCGAGGATCATTCGACCCACCCAGCTAGTGAGAGCCTGGAGTGAGGAGGACATCTCGGTGTTGAACTTACCCATCCGAGGATCATTCGACCCACCCAGCTAGCGATCGCCTGGAGTGAGGAGGACATCTCGGTGGTAAGCTCTCCCTTCCGAGGATCATTCGACCCACCCAGCTAGTGAGAGCCTGGAGTGAGGAGGACATCTCGGTGTTGAACTTACCCATCCGAGGATCATTCGACCCACCCAGCTAGTGAGAGCCTGGAGTGAGGAGGACATCTCGGTGTTGAACTTACCCATCCGAGGATCATTCGACCCACCCAGCTAGCGATAGCCTGGAGTGAGGAGGACATCTCGGTGGCAAGCTCTCCCTTCCGAGGATCATTCGACCCACCCAGCTAGTGAGAGCCTGGAGTGAGGAGGACATCTCGACAACAACATACTCATCCGAGGATCATTCGACCCACCCAGCTAGTGAGAGCCTGGAGTGAGGAGGACATCTCGGCAACAACTTACTCATCATATAAGCAAAATAACTTCATCCATCTAATGGGGGGATTTCCCTTGTCAAAAACCTCCTGGCCTAACCAGCGAGGGGTAGAGCTTGTTACAAAGGAAAACAACAAAAAACAAAAAACACAACATACCCCCCCATGACACTCGCCTCTCAGGCTGCTTGCGCGAGATGATCATTCCTCTGTTTCTCCTGCCACTCCCATCTGGCTCATGCTCTCCATGATCTTCTCCATCTCCTCCGCCCCTGCTTGCCAAGAGATGTTGTTGACGGCTGTGACGTAGCAGTGCCTCGCCATCCTGGGGTCTCCACAGATCCTGACTTGGATTCCTCCAGTGTTGAACTTGAGGCACTGGTGGAAGGATGATGGTACGCATCGGAAGGCGCTGATGAGGGGTCTTCCGAATATGGCATTATAACTGCTAGGAGCGTCAACTATGACGAACCAGCAGTTCCTTGAACCTCCCCCCATCGTCACTTGGAGTCCAACTCCACCCTCTACCTCTTTCCTTTCTCCGGAGAATCCAAACAAGGGCCCATCTGAGGCCAGCACCCTCCTTGCCTCCACCTTCAACTCATCAAATGCCTTCTTGAAAATGACGTTGACAGAGCTCCCGTTGTCAACGAGGATCCGAGAGACAGTGTAACCTTCGATGGCTGTCTGAATGACTAACGCATCACAGAATGGATCCTCGTGTTCTGGCATGTCCTTGCTTGAGAAAGTGATTTTCTCCTCTGGAGGTGGGTCCTGCTACGTTGAAGCGACGCTGCATCGAAATACAGAGTGGAGGCTTGCCTTACGAGTGGCCTCGATCCCTACCCCCCCCCCCCCCCCCCCCCCCCCCCCCCGTGGATCACCGCGACCCGTCCTTTAGCTCCTATGTCGGTTCGGTCCTCGCAGATGTCATCATCCACCACTGCTCCAGGTGGAACTTCTTCAATCCGCTCTGGCGGCTGCTGTTGTGCCTGACCTCTCGCCTCTCTCACCTCCAAGAACTCTGGGAAGGTAGTTGTTGCATGCCCCTCTGCTTGGTGGTAGTCGCAGTATGGCACCGCCCTTCCCCCCTTCTCCTACGGGCTGGGATGTCTCTTGCTTCAACTCCTCCTCTTCGAATCGCCATAGCTTGAGCTGGTGGGGGTAGGAGCTGCCTAGGGGCCTTCCTCCAAGGAGGAGGGTTGGGCCTCCCTTGGCCTCCGTAGAAGTTTCCCCCTCCTTGGGCGAGACCCCTCCCTTGCTCCTGACCCCCCTGGGATCCCTGGTACCCTTGACCCCTCTGCTCTTCCCTCCTCCTTCCTTCCTGCTGCCTGAGGCCACCTTGCTCTCTTGGCTCGACCTCCACCAACTTCGCCAATTTCTTTGCCAGCCCCGGGTTCGCCGCCTCGGTCGCTATCTCCTTTACAACTTTTTCCATCAGGTCCTCAAAGGACAAGGGAGGCTTCCTAGTTAGGCGCATCTTGAAGAGGCTCTCTCGAAGCCCTACGGTGAAAGCCATCTGGAGGGCATACCCTGGCACCTCCTGGATGTTCAAGATCTCCTCCTGGAATCTGTCCATGTACTGGGCCAATGTCTCCTCGTGCCTCTGCTTGATCAGGAAAATGGACTCAGCATTCTTCTTCCTCTTCTTGGATGTGGAGAAGCGTAGCTGGAAGCTTCGGCCTAAGTCCTCCAAGTTGTAAATAGAGCCAACCGGGAGCTGGTGGAACCAGTCCCTAGCTTTGTCTCTCAGGGTGGTGGCGAAGAGACGACACTTGAACGCGTCCGTCATGGGCCTGATGGAGACGGTATCCTCGAACCACTGTAGGTGCTGGACGGGATCATCCTTCCCGGTATAAAAAGTCATGTTGGGCTCCTTGAAGCCTTCCGGGATGGGAGCCGAGATGATCAGCTCGCTAAAGGGTGACCCCCCCACTGGCTGGCTTCGCGAGCTCCACTTGCGTGACTCCTGCTCCGAGCGAGACCCCACTCACCGGGCTAGGAAAAAGCACTCGCCCGGCGAGGTCCCGCTCGCCACTCTCAGTCATCGGTTCCTTGCCTGTCCGACCCCCTGGGGCAACCTCTCCTGACCCCCCCTGGGCGAGCACTCCATGCGACCCAGAAGGCGGTGTCTGGGGGGAGGGAGCCGAGCAGTCACCTCCCCCGGTGATGCCTTGGAGCAGCTCCATGATTCCCTTGATGGCCGTCATGAACTCTCCCCTTCCTACCACCTCACTTGGGATGTGAGACCCCTCATCGTCTCCTCCTCCGAGGTCTCCTGCCATGATACTTGGCTCAAGAACTTCTGTGCTGACCACTCTCCACGCTCACCGCACCATGTGTTGAAACCGAGATCTTGTTAACAAGACTTGGTCTCTGTGGAGTTTGGGGTCCCTAAAAGGGGTGGTCTCACACCTACTTCCCTCGAGCCAACTCTCTAGACAAGAGCACTTGGACTTGGAAACGGACCAAGAACTTAGTGGGGAGGTCCCGCCACGTACCCGGAAGTCCCCTTGGAACTTCCCCTCCCAAGCCACTACTAAGCTTGGGCACCACTGAAGCCTCTTCTCCCCCCTATGGAGAGATCTGTTAGAGAGAGAGAAAGGGGAGAGAGCTGGCCTTGGAATGAGATCTCTTCAAATGGTGCCCCCTTGGTCCTATTTATAGGTTTTTTGGATCTGGACTGCGAATAGCCAAAACTGGACAGCAAATAGCCAAATCTCGCTGTTCTGAAGCGCTAAACGCAGACCACTGGACTGCGAATAGCCAAAACTGGACTGCGAATAGCCAAGACTGAACGAGAAGGGGCCTACCCTGGGCGAGAGGGGGGGGGGGGGGGGGGGGGGGGGGGGGGGGGGGGGGGGGGGGGGGGGGGGGGGGGGGGGGGGGCGAGCTGCCCCTCCCCCTCTCCGCCGCCCTTGCTGGGCGAGAGGGGGGTGGAGGGGAGCTGCCCCTCCCCCTCTCCGCCTCCTTGCTGGGGCGAGAGGGGGGGCGAGCTGCCCTCCCCCTCTATCGTCGGCCTCCTTGCTGGGCGAGAGGGGGGGGGGGGGGGGGGGGGCGCGAGCCGCCCCTCCCCCTCTCGGCCATCCTTGGCTGGTGTCGAGAGGGGGGGGGGGGGGGGGGGGGCGAGCTGCCCCTCCCCCTCTCCGGCCTCCTTGTTGGGCGGAAAAAAAAAAGAAGGGGGGGGGGGGCGAGCTGCCCCTCCCACTCTCCCGCCTCCCTTGCTTGGGCGAGAGGGGGGGCGAGCTTGCCCCTCCCCCTCTCCGCCTCCTTACTGGGGGAGGAGGGGGGGGGGGCGAGCTGCCCCTCCCCCTCTCCGCCTCCTTGCTGGGCGAGCGGGGGGGGGGGGTGGGGGGGGGGCGAGCTGCCCCTCCCCCTCTCCGGCCTCCTTGCTGGGAGAGAGGGGGGGCGAGCTGCCCCTCCCCCTCTCCGCCTCCTTGCTGGGCGAGAGGGGGGAGGGGCGAGACCCCCCTCCCCCCTCTCCCGCCCGGATACTTGGGAAGTGCCTCGGCGAATATCTGGGTTGTACATCGGCGACCCTTCACGCTGGGCCTCTCGATGGATATGGGGGTTGTACATACATCTACTCGTAAATTATTTTGGAATTTTTAAATGGGTTTACTATTTTTAGATGCTAAAAATCTATGTTATAAATTAATAATGAATTACGCTCTCCTCCAACATATCTCCAAAAAACTATGGGAAGCTCGGGAGGCTGGATCGCACCCTCTAAAAGTTTGGGTATTTTTAAAAGTAAAAATATCGACGCGCAGTTAAGGTCGCAATCGCGAGGCGACGCCGTCAATTCAATAACCTCAAGATAATTAAAAATGTGAAATCAAGGCCACACGAAAATAAGGAACCTCATAAAATATAAGTAAGCTCCTATGAACGGAGAAAGAACAGAATTCCTCCTATGGAACGGAGATGGAACAGAATTTCCTCCTATAAACGGAGATGGAACAGAACTTTTCTCCTATGAAATGGAGATGGAACTGAAGCCTCCTGATTATAGAGTGATTGGACTACTAACCCTTTTATTTATTATGCTCTCCAGTCTCGCACTGGTCCTGCGTTTACTTTCTAGCATTTATTTCCAGTATTCCAGTCTTGCACTGGTCCTTTATTTACTGCTTTCTGTACTTTCAATTCTCCAGTCGCGCACTGGTCCTGATATTATGGTCTCTACTTTCGGCCTATTTTACTGCTTGATATTATGGCCCCCTGCTTCCGGCCTTTATTACTGCTTATGTTGCACCTTCATTATATTTTAGTGTCGAATCTGGCCGCCGCTTGTAGAGCAGAACGGGCAGATCAATGATTTGGCTTTTCCTCTTTATTGCCTATAATTTAGAGTTGACGTGAAGATGTGACATTCCTTCAGCGTCAACCCTAAATAGTGTCGAACTGTTCGCCGCTTGTAGAGCCGAGCAGACAGATCGATGTTTTGGCCTTTTCTTCTTTAGTGCTTATAATTTAGAGTTGACGTGAAGATGAGGCATTCCTTCAGAGTCAACTCTAAATAGTGCCGAACTGGCCGCCGCTTGTAGAGCAGAGCGGACAGATCGATGTTTGGCTTTTCCTTCTGTATTGCCTATAAATTTAGAGTTGACGTGAAGACGTGGCATACTTTCAGAGTCAACTCTAAATAGTGCTGAACTGGCCGCCGCTTGTAGAGCAGAGCGGACAGATCGATGTTTTGGCTTTTCCTTCTGTATTGCCTACGAATTTAGAGTTGACGTGATGATGGGGCATTCCTTCAGAGTTAACTCTAAATAGTGCCGAACTGGCCGCCGCTTGTAGAGCAGAGCGGACCGATCGATGTTTTGGCTTTTCCATCTGTATTGCCTATAAATTTAGAGTTGACGTGAAGACGTGGCATACTTTCAGAGTCAACTCTAAATAGTGTCGAACTGGCCGCCGCTTGTAGAGCAGAGCGGACAGATTGATGTTTTGGCTTTTCCTTCTGTATTGCCTACGAATTTAGAGTTGACGTGAAGATGGGGCATTCCTTCAGAGTCAACTCTAAATAGTGCCGAACTGGCCGCCGCTTGTAGAGCAGAGCGGACAGATCGATGTTTGGCTTTTCCTTCTGTATTGCCTATAAAGTTAGAGTTGACGGGAAGACGTGGCATACTTTCAGAGTCAACTCTAAATAGTGTCGAACTGGCCGCGCTTGTAGAGCAGAGCGGACAGATCGATGTTTTGGCTTTTCTTCTGTATTGCCTACGAATTTAGAGTTGACGTGAATATGGGGCATTCCTTCAGAGTCAACTCTAAATAGTGCCGAACTGGCCGCCGCTTGTAGAGCAGAGCGGACAGATCGATGTTTTGGCTTTTCCTTCTGTATTGCCTATAAATTTAGAGTTGACGTGAAGACGTGGCATACTTTCAGAGTCAACTAAATAGTGCCGAACTGGCTGCCGCTTGTAGAGCAGAGCGGACAGATCGATGTTTTGGCTTTTCCTTCTGTATTGCCTATGAATTTAGAGTTGACGTGAAGATGGGGCATTCCTTCAGAGTCAACTCTAAATAGTGCCGAACTGGCCGCCACTTGTAGAGTAGAACGGACAGATCGATGTTTTGGCTTTCCTTCTGTATTGCCTAAAATTTATAGTTGACGCGAAGACGTGGCATACTTTCAGAGTCAACTCTAAATAGTGTCGAACTGGCCGCCGCTTATAGAGCAGAGCGGACAGATTGATGTTTTGGCTTTTCCTTCTGTATTGCCTATAAATTTAGAGTTGACATGAAGACGTGGCATACTTTCAGAGTCAACTCTAAATAGTGCCGAACTGGCCGCCGCTTGTAGAGCAGAGCAGACAGATCGATGTTTTGGCTTTTCCTTCTGTATTGCCTACGAATTTAGAGTTAACGTGAAGACGTGGCATACCTTCAGAGTCAACTCTAAATAGTGCCGAACTGGCCGCCACTTGTAGAGCAGAGCGGACAGATCGATGTTTTGGCTTTTCCTTCTGTATGCTTATAAATTAAGAGTTGACGTGAAGACGTGACATACTTCAGAGCCAACTCTAAATAAGTGCCAAACTGGCCGCCGCTTGTACAGCAGCGCGGTCGAATCAATGTTTGAAGTCTATTCTTGTATTGACAGTAATAAATATTCCTACGAGAATATATGAGCTACTTTACTATATTTGGACATAAGAGAGTTAGAAATTCTGAGCTTAAATGGTCTCAGCGGTTGGAATAATGGTTTCAGCGGTTGAGATAAGATCGAACTCAATAATGCAATTATGCCTTATGTGGGCAGCTGGGTTCGATTACCAGTTGGGTTAAAATTGTAGTTCATCTTTCTCTCCTTCTACTAAACTACAGGTGGATATATTGCTAAGCTTTAAGAGAATTCTCTTTTCTCTCTTAGGATGAAATATACTTCGAAAATTAATTCCTACGGGAATGAAATGTTGCCTTCGAGAAGTAATTCCTACGGGAATGAAATGTTGCCTTCGAGATGAAATTCCTACGGGGATGAAATGTTGCCTTCGAGAAGTAATTCCTACGGGAATGAAATGTTGCCTTCGAGAAATATTCCTACGGGAATATATGTGCCTTCGAGAATTATTCTTCTGGGAATATAAAATGTGCCTTGGGAAAATGTCGGATGGCTTATGAGTTTTACTCTAAGGCAACCCGCACGACGGACGGTATGAGAGGCAACCCATGCAAAACTAATAGAACTACGTGGGTCTGAGACCATATGCAGGATGATACGGAGTACGTAGGCGGTGGTCGTGGGAAGACTGCCTCGGCCCCAGAGTCCAGATATCCCCTCCCTTATAAATGTTATATTATGTTTTCTTGCTAGTAGGGGTTGGATTCTGTTCGTGGTTCTAAAACTTGTCTTTAGCATAGGTGACAGGTGCAGATGAGTGACAACATCTGTGTGTGGATGAAGCCACAGAGCAGGCTATGTCAGGTACAAGTTGTTAAGCCGCATCCCTTTTGTTGTGCCCCACCTCACGGCATCTATATATGGCGATGAATCCTGATGGACATGATTTAATGCGGCGGAGGTATGGAAATTATTCATACAGGTCTTGAGTTTAAGGTTTCTTTGATAGTAATCTTCCGCTATAATACTACGTCTTCCGCTAAGTGCTATAAAGAGAACTCTTTAATGATGTCTCCGCTAAGTGCTATAAAGTGCACTCTTTGATGATGTCTTCCGCTAGAATACTGTTCCCTACTCTGTTGATGTGTAGTGACTTTCGCTTAACAACACCCCTAGGCGTGACAACGGAGTGTTCAAGGAAGGGTTTGGGGAAGCTAGTACCTCCACCCTTCGGGATCGCTTCGGCGTCGTGCTAAAAGGGTGGGTGTGTGATAAGATCCCCGGTCAGACCGCCGATTTGGGAGGGGGGGTCTTACATACCCATACTCGCCCAGGCCTTCTGCTGCTCCTGCTGCGCTGAGATGTCTCGTGTCTTTGACTTTCTGGCTTCTGCTGTTGACCTTTGACCTTGACTTCTACCTACGTGACTTTGAAAGGGCCCCCCCACCCTCGGATAATAAGGGTGTACACAATCCCGCTCTTTGTGAGCAACGTCGTTGCTCAGAAAAGAATCATCCAATCTTTATTCGACGAGATGTCATACTGGCGAGCATCAGATATAGTAGGCATCTCGCTGGCCAACGCCTGAACTCTATATATAGAGGGGGGGGTCTTGATGGCACTGCCTTTCTGACCTCGCTCATGATGTCGTGTAGTGCTGCTGAGGAAGCGGCCGCTGACAGGACCGACCTTCTGGGCTTACTGCCGCCTCTTCGGGCACCTGTTCGCGTAGACTCCAAGCTCGAGGACTTCCTCACCTCCAAAAGGAAGAGCGGCTCGCTAAGAAGAAGAAGAAGAAGAAAGAACGTTTGCGGAGGATGTCGTCGATCCTCCGGTCGGCCATCGTGAGCAACTACTCGATGATCTGGGTCTCTCTCATGAGGGCGGCTTACCTGCTCCTGATCCTCATGCACCAAAGGTCGCTCCAGAGGCGAGTACGACTTGGGCCCCGACTCTGGCTCAACCGAATGTCACCCCTGCGTGAGGTGAGAGCTCCATACTCGCCACCTTTGGACTTGCTGCTAAATTGTCGCTGCTGGCGATGTTCTGACATCCTTCTTACTACTCGCAGATTTGCGACCATTGAGGCTCTGGAGGAGCCTTTGGCCATACCTCATTTGCAATCATCCCCGATGATCTCGCCTGGAGCTGGGGAGGGGTTCTCGCGGTAGTCGCTCAGTGCCGATCCTTCACAGCTCTCTATCGGAGAAGCGGCCATGAGCGATAGGAGCTCGACCAGCGTGCCTCTACCACCACCGCCTTTTACTGAGACCGAAACTGGCGTGCAGCTCGCAGTGCCCGCGGGTGGGCTTCCGCCACCACCTCCATTGTCGCCTCTGCCATCGTCCCGAGCGATCATCATCCTTCGCCTTCCATCGCTCCCTCAACCCATCCGGGGGAATCCTCGCGCTGAGGCGTGGTTAGGGGGTCTTATGGGTTCTTTGCCCCAAGGGGAGGGGGGGGGGGGGGGGGGGGGGGGGAGGGCGACCAGTGGATGGTCGCTGCCGGGGGAATGCGCCTCCCATCAGGGAGCAAACCGGCGGGTCTCACTTTGGCTACGATGTGCTGACCATCATAGCCTCCCCGCATCAAGGAAGGGGCTCTCCTCCGGCTATCTCACCGTCCTCATCGCGATACGAGGAATGAAGATTATCGGCC